>JAZAYU010000062.1:562358-2013264 GCA_038501625.1 Corbicula japonica | reverse complement strand
TTTAGATCCTGATCAGATGGCATGGATGTTCCGGCTGATCTGGATCTAAACTGTTCACCCTAGCAATAAAGGTGTATCTATACAGGAAAGGGTTAAGTTTTTGTCAACAACACAATCACTGTATATAAACCGATTGTATCATCTACCGGATATAGCGAGCTGATTGTCACAAAACATTATAGACAGTTCAAAAGTGAGTGGAGTTTTTATCTTTTGTAATTAGAAATCAAATCGACATATATATGTTTCAAGGGCGATTGTTGTAGTCCTTGTTATGAACGATATTGTTTCCCATTGTATACGATACACTTTTGAAAAAATAGCTCAAGTCACTCACACAAAGTACCGTTTGCACTGCGTACTGTTCTAAATTCAGGGTAAATGTTTATATTGTAACATTTAGACGTATTTTCTTGCTAACGCTGATGTAACATATAAGTTTTATTCTTACAATAATCATATTGCTGTGTCTCATCAATTAAATATTAATACATTAGACCAAACTTACAAGCAGGTTCGATCCAGACTCATTAATGAACATCTTTACTCAATCTTAAATGTATTTCTATCGTGATCTGTATGTATCAGTTAATATAGATTATTTAAAGATGGTTTCAATATATTTTTCGGATTTAAGAAAGGTGTGTGAAGTTGGCAGTGAGTAATGAGTAGGGAATTGGATATTCAATATCCACCTGAAATTGAATCCACTGCCAGCTGTGAGTTGGGTATTCGCTTTACACAAACAGCTAATACCCTAATGAGATCGAATTCGCTGCCAGCTGTGAGTTGGGTATACCTTCTATACTGACAGCGAATACCCTAATGAGATCGAATCCACTGCCAGCTGTGAGTTGGGTATTCGTTCTATACTGACAGCGAATACCCTTATGGGACGAATCTACTGAGAGCTGTGAGTTGGGTATTCGTTCTACACTGACAGCGAATACCCAAATGAGATCGAATTCACTGCCAGCAGTGAGTTGGGTATTCGCTCTACACTGACAGCAAATACCCTAATGAGATCGAATCCACTGCCGGAAGTGAGTTGGGTATTCGCTCTACACTGACAGCGAATACCCTAATGAGATCGAATCCACTGCCAGCAGTGAGTTGGGTATTCGCACTCCACTGACAGCGAATACCCTAATGAGATCAAATCCACTGCCAGCAGTGAGTTGGGTAATCGTTCTACAGTGACAGCAAATACCCTAATGAGATGGAATCCACTGCCAGCTGTGAGTTAGGTATTCGTTCTACACTCACAGCGATTACCCTAATGAGATCGAAATCACTGCCAGAAGTGAGTTTGGTATTCGCTCTACACTGACAGCGAATACCCTAATGAGATCGAATCCACTGCCAGCAGTGAGTTGGGTACTCGCTTTACACACACAGCGAATACCCTTATGAGATCGGATCCACTGCCAGCAGTGAGTTGGGTATTCGCTTTACACAAACAGCGAATACCCTAATGAGATCGAATCCACTGCCAGCAGTGAGTTGGGTATTCGTTCTACATTGACAGCGAATACCCTAATGAGATCGAATCCACTGCCAGTGGTGAGTTGGGTATTCGTTCTACACTGACAGCGAATATCCTAATGAGATCGAATCCACTGCCAGCAGTGAGTTGGGTATTCGCTCTACACTGACACCGAATACCCTAATGAAATCGAATCCACTGCCAGCAGTGAGTTGGGTATTCGCTTTACACAAACAGCGAATACGCTAATAAGATTGAATCCACTGCCAGTTATTGGTTAACATTAAGTCGTCCTATATTTCCGCCATTTAATGATCAGTTGTCATGTTTTACCGTTCCACTCGCAATAACGAGATCTTAAAGGGAGATGTGCAGGGCCGAGCAGGTGTACTCGGCAAAATCGTAAACAGATCAATCTATGTAATACTTACGTGTACTTTTCACTAAACTCTACATTTCAAACCCTCCAGGAGGAAGTTTTCTGTTAATTTTACCATTTCACCGGACCTGAAAACAATCCGCTGAAGAAATCCCTATACAAAAATACATTCTATATTTATCGATCATTCTATATTTAGCTCATCGCTGAGCTTACTATTCGTGGTGGCCCTAGTCTCAATCATTCAGACGCTCTGATTTCGCAAAGGCGATCAGTACGTCTGATGACAGTGTTCGTTAAAAAACCAGACACTCCAAAACGAGGCGTGTAATTAGGACATTAGTATGGAACGCCGTTGTTGTCTTGTGAAAACTGTTTTTTAGACCGTCGCCCTGCCAGCTAGAAATCAAAAAGACATATCATACGGCGACACGCATTTTTTAACTGTATTATTGCGCCCACAGGCGTGTTCAAGTAAGCTGAGTTCTGCGGTTACCAAGAGATCTGCTAAAAAAGTTTATACAGATATTGCAAGCACAATAGCTACCTTATGCAACCTTAGAAATATTTTAGAAAGAAATCATTTCAATAAGAAAATCATATTTTTCTCTAAATTTGGACCTTTTTGGATCAAAATTTCGTCTGTAGTGAAAAACTTTGCCCTACAACCATTTTTTTTTAATTTCTTAAGATAACTTTAAAAATTCTTTGGCATACCCTAATGGCGATCTTAGAAACATTTAACAGTGAAATCACTAAAATTTAATTTAAAAAAGTCAATAAATTCCCAATTACGAAAAGACAAAAGTGTTTAGACAATTTAGAACAGTAAAGAAAAAATAAAGCTTGAAAATCCCTAAAATTCTATTTGCGATCAAACACAAAAACGAAGCATTGCAAAACAAAAACAGTTCAAATGCCCACATGATCAAAATGATAATGACAATATCCAAGATTCTTTGAGAGAACTTTTAATTATACAGAGAGAAAACAACAATTTCTTGTCATCCATTTTCGCAACCATGAAATTAACGTTCTAGACAAACTTTTACAAATACCTCTTACTGTATACATGTGTTAGACAAGGTGATCTTAGATTTTGTTGTTAGTAACTCATTATTCAGGAAGGCATTTAAATTGATGTTCAGTATTGCTTTGTTTTTGTGTTTGGCTGCAGAATTTAGGGACTTTTTAGGTCAAACTATTTTTCTTTACTGTTCTAACTTTTCTTGACGTATAAATAATAAACATACATAATAAGATTTATTTATTATTACTGCATTTTTCCATTAGAGAGATTTTGATATTCTTCCCTTTTTATCAATAACCGTATAATGACAACTGCCATACCCTACAACGTGACAGTCTAAAACCATTATCACGAAGAGGCAGCAACGGCCTACCATATATTTGCATTCATTTATGTAAAATGGGCTAGGCAAGTACTAAACGTCCTTTGTTTTATAAACCATTTACCTGATTTTGTAGCTCGATATCATATTACCTAAATTTCACTTTGCTCAGAATGGGAGAAATATGGCTAAAGCACTGTAAACAAATTTCATTGGAAATCGCGATTGATTTTGGATTGGTTTACCATACAAAAGCGCCATCTGTCGGTCAGACTTTTTATATAGCGATGTCTCTAGACGTTCGTCAGAGCAGTGTGACACTGATCAATGACAGAACGTCTAGATGATCTAGACTATGGTGGCCCAGGAATTTTGAAACAAATGGCGACGTCGATAGTCGGCAAGGTACACCGAATGCGTATTTTTGTTGAAGTGATCACGTGACAATCCCAAAAACCATCGCGGCATTACGCGGGAAATACAAAAATAGCTAACCTATGCGCGTGGAATAGGATAGGAAACAACATTTATATATCTTTTTATAAAATATTGGTTTGATATATTTCGGGCGCAAATCAATATTTGAGCACCAAATAATGATATTCAACTGATTAATAACCCTTTTCGAAAATCTGTTCCATTCATCAATCCTGCACATCTCCCTTTAATATTGTTCTGCAGGCCTGAGGAAATTTAACTAAAGCGATGCAAATAAATAAAAAACGTGGGGCTCGAAACCGAGTCTGGTCTCGATTTCTGAGTTCTCTTTTATTTCAAATAGGTACAGATCACTATGATAGGCATACATATTTGCGAGGGTTGAAATTCTGGTTCCAGTCATGTATGAATTGTTTGGCCAGATTAGAAGACTGTACAGATCCGAGCCTCCGTAATTGCGATTATATGCAGAATATGGATTTGTTCTATTGTTAAACGTTACGTCGTCCTAAATCTCCGCCTTTTTATGGACAATTTTTATGTTTTATATACCATTTTAATCGCAAGAACGAGGTCTTAAATTTTTTCTGCATGCTGGAAGAGATCGCAACAAAGGAATCCAGGTTAAAGCGAAAGCAGGAGGGTTTTTATCCGAGGTTGGTCTCGGTTTCTGATATATTTTTTCTTTAAAATAGGGACATATCGTAAAGATAAACATACATATTTTCGAAGGTTTAAATTCCGGTTCCAACCATGTATGGATTGTTTGGCTAGCTTAGAAGACTGTCCAGATCCGAGCCTCCGTAATTGCGATTATATGCAGAATATGGCATTTTTTCTATGGGTAAACATTACGTCGTCATAAATCTCCGCCATTTTTTGGACAGTTGTCATGTTTTATATACCATTTTACTCGCAATAAAGAAATCTGAAAATTATTCTACAGGACTGAAGAGACCGCACTAATTCAAACCAGGTTAAAGCGAAAGAAGTAGGGCTCGAATCCGAGGCTGGTCTAGGTTTCTGATATTTATTAAATGGAAAGAGTGACATATCGTAACGGTAAACATACATGTTTGTGAGGGTTTAAATTCTGGTTCCAACCATATATAGATTGTTTTGCCAGCTTAGAAGACTGTACAGATCCGTGCCTCCGTAATTGCGATTATGTGCAGAATATGGATTTGTTCTATTGTTAAACGTTACGTCGTCCTATATCTCCGCCATTTTATGAACAGTTTTTATGTTTTATATACCATTTTAATCGCAAGAACGAGGTCTTAAAATTTTTCTGCATGCTGGAAGAGATCGCACCAAAGCAATCCAGGTTAAAGCGAAAGCAGGAGGGCTTTAATCCGAGGTTTGTCTCGGTTTCTGATATATTCTTTCTTGAAAATAGGGACATATCGTAAAGATAAACATACATATTTTCGAAAGTTTAAATTCCGGTTCCAACCATGTATGGATTGTTTGGCTAGCTTAGAAGACTGTCCAGATCTGAGCCTCCGTCATTGAGATTATATGTAGAATATGGCATTTTTTCTATGGGTAAACATTACGTCGTCATAAATCTCCGCCATTTTTTGAACAGTTGTCATGTTTTATATACCATTTTACTCGCAATAAAGAAATCTGAAAATTATTCTACAGGACTGAAGAGACCGCACTAATTCAAACCAGGTTAAAGCGAAAGAAGTAGGGCTCGAATCCGAGGCTGGTCTAGGTTTCTGATATTTATTTAATGGAAAGAGTGACATATCTTAACGGTAAACATATATGTTTGTGAGGGTTTAAATTCTGGTTCCAACCATATATAGATTGTTTGGCCAGCTAAGAAGACTGTACAGATCCTTGCCTCCGTAATTGCGATTATGTGCAGAATATGGATTTGTTCTATTGTTAAACGTTACGTCGTCCTAAATCTCTGTCATTTTAAGAACAGTTTTTATGTTTTATATACCATTTTAATCGCAAGAACAAGGTCTTAAAATTTTTCTGCATGCTGGAAGAGATCGCACCAAAGCATTCCAGGTTAAAGCGAAAGAAGGAGGGTTTTAATCCGAGGTTTGTCTCGGTTTCTGGTATCTTTTTTCCTTAAAATTTGAACATATCGTAAAGGTAAACATACATATTTTCGAAGGTTTAAATTCCGGTTCCAACCATGTATGGATTGTTTGGCCAGCTTTGAAGACTGTACAGATCCGAGCCTCCGTAATTGCGAGTATATGCAGAATATGGCATTCTTTGTATAAGTAAACATTACGTCGTCCTAAATCTCCGCCTGTTGATGAACAGTTTTCATGTTTTATATACCATTTTGACTGGGTCAAATGTATTCCAGATTTTGAGAAATTTTTTAATGAAAATATACTTAGTTGTTTCAAATAAAAGAATATTTGTTTTCGTTCCAATTCTAACGTGTCAGAGATTCTTACACCCCGTTTCTCTACGATACGAACTGGTGTAGTGAAATCCCCTCTGGCACGCAAGAATGCTACAATCATAGCTTATATTTGTTTGGCTGGCTTTGCTCGCCAACTTTAACACCTTAGTTTAAACTTATTTATTTTACATCGATTGTGAAACAAGTTATTCCAACTTATATTAATCACCTTATATATTAACAAACATTACATTTCTGTCAGAAATCTATAATTAGCTAATATTTTTTTACTGGCCGCTGCGCACGTCATGAGAATTTTCGTCTGATTTTCAAAATTAGTATATCAGTGGAAGGCTCATTGGCTAAACCTTTGATTGAGTTATAATTTAATATATCTATTGACACCAGGGGTGTTAATAGTCTTACCACATTTCAGAACTTTTGCATACGATTTGTATTGAGCGATACGTACAAGCTTGTATTTACTCGCAAAATAAATCTATAAAATATCACAGCAATTGCTCCATGAAGTACTGAAACCAAAACTGTTATACTTCAAGCCCAGCCAATTCCACGTAATATCCCCATATAGTGAGGACACTCAGATGTTACATCTCTCGGTATCGATATGTGCCGTCGCTTTGTGGTTTTTCACAATTTGACATTCGTATTAGATTTGTGAAGATAATGCAGGAAGTACAGAAGATGGCCCATTTCAGAAGCATACCTGGATCTTTTATGTGCCCGGTGAAAAGCACCGATACACGGGACGTCGGTTTAAAGTCCCATCCGAAAGACTGTTGTTAATGTTAGGGACGAGCGGGGGATCGAACTCAAGTCCCCTGGATTGACAGTTTAATGTATTAACCATCAGACCACAGATCCGCTCATAAATAGATCGCTAGATTCCTAGATGTCCTTATATGTATGGACAAGCTTCTGTCATTGTACGAAATATACAGCTATGTATGTACCTCTGGTGCATCTTCTGCTTCACTACATGAGGTTCTACATTTCATTGCCCTACTAAAATCTTATGTTGCAGTGTTTTCTTTCTGCTTCAGTTAAGATTGTCGTTTTTTCTGAATTTAATAAACACTGGCACTTGACCAGCCGCCCCACCCGCTGCCAACCCTTACTAATACGCCCTTTTTTGTAAAAATGGTGTCAAGTCACTAATATTATTCCATTCTATCAAAATATGCGAAAATACACCGTCAAAATCGTATTCTAAAAAATATATTTCTAAGTATATAACTGAATTATATACTTAGAAATATATTTTTTTTTAGAATACGATTTTGACGGTGTATTTTTGTATTTACTTATTTTAAAACATTTAGTGTACATATTTGTGACAATTCTCAATGAACAGAGTATCGTGTATACTATATGAAAAAAGAATTGTTAGCCCGCCGAGATCACACTGCTAGCAAATGCATCATAACGTTTTAGTGTTAAAATAATTAAGTATGGAATTTAGACCGCTAGACTGCTAGCACGCTGAATTTGTACTTCTAGCCCGCTACACTGTTAGCCCGCCAACTTCACACTGCTAGGAAATGTTTCATAACGTTTTCATGTTTATTCAATGAAGTGTTAAAGTTTAGCCCGCTGGCCCGCCAACCAGCTCAGTTCACACTGCTAGCCTCTACACTGTTAGCCCGCCCACTTCACACTGCTAGGAAATGTTTCATAACGTTTTCATGTTGATTCGATGAAGTGTTAACGTTTAGCCCTCTGGCCCGCCAACCCGCCCAGTTCACACCGCTAGCCCGCTACACTGTTAGCCCGCCCACTTCACACTGCTAGGTAATGTTTCATAACGTTTTCATGTTGATTCAATGGTGTTAGTTTAGCCCGCTGGCCCGCCAGCCCGCCCAGTTCACACCGCTAGCCCGCTACACTGTTAGCCCTCCCACTTCACACTGCTAGGAAATGTTTCATAACGTTTTTATGTTGATTCAATGAAGTGTAACAGTTTAGCCCTCTGGCCCCCAGCCCGCCCAATTCAAACTGCTAGCCCGCTACACTGTCAGTCCGCACACTTCACACTGCTAGGAATGTTTCATAACGTTTTCATGTTGATTCAATGAAGGTTTAAAGTTTAGCCCGCTGGCCAGCCAGCCCGCCCAGTTCACACCGCTAGCCCGCTACACTGTTAGCCCGCCCACTTCACACTGCTAGGAAATGTTTCATAACGTTTTCATGTTGATTCAGTGAAGTGTTAGAGTTTAGCCCGCTGGCCCACCCAGTTCACACTGCTAGCCCGCAACACTGTTAGCCCGCCCACTTCACACTGCTAGCAAATGTTTCATAACGTTTTCATGTTGATTCAATGAATTGTTAAAGTTTAGCCCGCTGGCCCGCTAGCCCGCCCAGTTCATACCGCTAGCCCGCTACACTGTTAGCCCGCCCACTTCACACTGCTAGGTAATGTTTCATAACGTTTTCATGTTGATTCAATGAAGTGTTTAAGTTTAGCCCGCTGGCCCGCCAGCCCGCCCAGTTCACACCGCTAGCCCGCTACACTGTTAGCCCGCCCACTTCACACTGCTGGGAAATGTTTCATAACGTTTTCATGTTGATTCAATGAAGTGTTAAAGTTTAGCCCGCTGGCCCGCCAGCCCGCCCAGTTCACTCTGCTAGCCCGCTACACTGTTAGCCCGCCCACTTCACACTGCTGGGAAATGTTTCATAACGTTTTCATGTTGATTCAATGAAGTGTTTAAGTTTAGCCCGCTGGCCCGCCAGCCCGCCCAGTTCACTCTGCTAGCCCGCTACACTGTTAGCCCGATCACTTCACACTGCTGGGAAATGTTTCATAACGTTTTCATGTTGATTTAATGAAGTGTTTAAGTTTAGCCCGCTGGCCCGCCAGCCCGCCCAGTTCACTCTGCTAGCCCGCTGCACTGTTAGCCCGCCCACTTCACACTGCTGGGAAATGTTTCATAACGTTTCCATGTTGATTCAATGAAGTGTTTAAGTTTAGCCCGCTGGCCCGCCAGCCCGCCCAGTTCACTCTGCTAGCCCGCTACACTGTTAGCCCGCTCACTTCACACTGCTGGGAAATGTTTCATAACGTTTTCATGTTGATTCAATGAAGTGTTTAAGTTTAGCCCGCTGGTCCGCCAGCCCGCCCAGTTCACTCCGCTAGCCCGCTACACTGTTAGCCCGCCCACTTCACACTGCTGGGAAATGTTTCATAACGTTTTCATGTTGATTTAATGAAGTGTTTAGGTTTAGCCCGCTGGCCCGCCAGCCCGCCCAGTTCACTCTGCTAGCCCGCTACACTGTTAGCCCGCCCACTTCACACTGCTGGGAAATGTTTCATAACGTTTTCATGTTGATTCAATGAAGTGTTTAAGTTTAGCCCGCTGGTCCGCCAGCCCGCCCAGTTCACTCCGCTAGCCCGCTACACTGTTAGCCCGCCCACTTCACATTGCTGGGAAATGTTTCATAACGTTTTCATGTTGATTTAATGAAGTGTTTAAGTTTAGCCCGCTGGCCCGCCAGCCCGCCCAGTTCACTCTGCTAGCCCGCTGCACTGTTAGCCCGCCCACTTCACACTGCTGGGAAATGTTTCATAACGTTTCCATGTTGATTCAATGAAGTGTTTAAGTTTAGCCCGCTGGCCCGCCAGCCCGCCCAGTTCACTCTGCTAGCCCGCTACACTGTTAGCCCGCTCACTTCACACTGCTGGGAAATGTTTCATAACGTTTTCATGTTGATTTAATGAAGTGTTTAAGTTTAGCCCGCTGGCCCGCCAGCCCGCCCAGTTCACTCTGCTAGCCCGCTGCACTGTTAGCCCGCCCACTTCACACTGCTGGGAAATGTTTCATAACGTTTCCATGTTGATTCAATGAAGTGTTTAAGTTTAGCCCGCTGGCCCGCCAGCCCGCCCAGTTCACTCTGCTAGCCCGCTACACTGTTAGCCCGCTCACTTCACACTGCTGGGAAATGTTTCATAACGTTTTCATGTTGATTCAATGAAGTGTTTAAGTTTAGCCCGCTGGTCCGCCAGCCCGCCCAGTTCACTCCGCTAGCCCGCTACACTGTTAGCCCGCCCACTTCACACTGCTGGGAAATGTTTCATAACGTTTTCATGTTGATTTAATGAAGTGTTTAAGTTTAGCCCGCTGGCCCGCCAGCCCGCCCAGTTCACTCTGCTAGCCCGCTACACTGTTAGCCCGCCCACTTCACACTGCTGGGAAATGTTTCATAACGTTTTCATGTTGATTCAATGAAGTGTTTAAGTTTAGCCCGCTGGTCCGCCAGCCCGCCCAGTTCACTCCGCTAGCCCGCTACACTGTTAGCCCGCCCACTTCACATTGCTGGGAAATGTTTCATAACGTTTTCATGTTGATTTAATGAAGTGTTTAAGTTTAGCCCGCTGGCCCGCCAGCCCGCCCAGTTCACTCTGCTAGCCCGCTGCACTGTTAGCCCGCCCACTTCACACTGCTGGGAAATGTTTCATAACGTTTCCATGTTGATTCAATGAAGTGTTTAAGTTTAGCCCGCTGGTCCGCCAGCCCGCCCAGTTCACTCCGCTAGCCCGCTACACTGTTAGCCCGCCCACTTCACACTGCTGGGAAATGTTTCATAACGTTTTCATGTTGATTTAATGAAGTGTTTAGGTTTAGCCCGCTGGCCCGCCAGCCCGCCCAGTTCACTCTGCTAGCCCGCTACACTGTTAGCCCGCCCACTTCACACTGCTGGGAAATGTTTCATAACGTTTTCATGTTGATTCAATGAAGTGTTTAAGTTTAGCCCGCTGGTCCGCCAGCCCGCCCAGTTCACTCCGCTAGCCCGCTACACTGTTAGCCCGCCCACTTCACATTGCTGGGAAATGTTTCATAACGTTTTCATGTTGATTTAATGAAGTGTTTAAGTTTAGCCCGCTGGCCCGCCAGCCCGCCCAGTTCACTCTGCTAGCCCGCTGCACTGTTAGCCCGCCCACTTCACACTGCTGGGAAATGTTTCATAACGTTTCCATGTTGATTCAATGAAGTGTTTAAGTTTAGCCCGCTGGCCCGCCAGCCCGCCCAGTTCACTCTGCTAGCCCGCTACACTGTTAGCCCGCTCACTTCACACTGCTGGGAAATGTTTCATAACGTTTTCATGTTGATTTAATGAAGTGTTTAAGTTTAGCCCGCTGGCCCGCCAGCCCGCCCAGTTCACTCTGCTAGCCCGCTGCACTGTTAGCCCGCCCACTTCACACTGCTGGGAAATGTTTCATAACGTTTCCATGTTGATTCAATGAAGTGTTTAAGTTTAGCCCGCTGGCCCGCCAGCCCGCCCAGTTCACTCTGCTAGCCCGCTACACTGTTAGCCCGCTCACTTCACACTGCTGGGAAATGTTTCATAACGTTTTCATGTTGATTCAATGAAGTGTTTAAGTTTAGCCCGCTGGTCCGCCAGCCCGCCCAGTTCACTCCGCTAGCCCGCTACACTGTTAGCCCGCCCACTTCACACTGCTGGGAAATGTTTCATAACGTTTTCATGTTGATTTAATGAAGTGTTTAGGTTTAGCCCGCTGGCCCGCCAGCCCGCCCAGTTCACTCTGCTAGCCCGCTACACTGTTAGCCCGCCCACTTCACACTGCTGGGAAATGTTTCATAACGTTTTCATGTTGATTCAATGAAGTGTTTAAGTTTAGCCCGCTGGTCCGCCAGCCCGCCCAGTTCACTCCGCTAGCCCGCTACACTGTTAGCCCGCCCACTTCACATTGCTGGGAAATGTTTCATAACGTTTTCATGTTGATTTAATGAAGTGTTTAAGTTTAGCCCGCTGGCCCGCCAGCCCGCCCAGTTCACTCTGCTAGCCCGCTGCACTGTTAGCCCGCCCACTTCACACTGCTGGGAAATGTTTCATAACGTTTCCATGTTGATTCAATGAAGTGTTTAAGTTTAGCCCGCTGGTCCGCCAGCCCGCCCAGTTCACTCTGCTAGCCCGCTACACTGTTAGCCCGCTCACTTCACACTGCTGGGAAATGTTTCATAACGTTTTCATGTTGATTTAATGAAGTGTTTAAGTTTAGCCCGCTGGCCCGCCAGCCCGCCCAGTTCACTCTGCTAGCCCGCTGCACTGTTAGCCCGCCCACTTCACACTGCTGGGAAATGTTTCATAACGTTTCCATGTTGATTCAATGAAGTGTTTAAGTTTAGCCCGCTGGCCCGCCAGCCCGCCCAGTTCACTCTGCTAGCCCGCTACACTGTTAGCCCGCTCACTTCACACTGCTGGGAAATGTTTCATAACGTTTTCATGTTGATTCAATGAAGTGTTTAAGTTTAGCCCGCTGGTCCGCCAGCCCGCCCAGTTCACTCCGCTAGCCCGCTACACTGTTAGCCCGCCCACTTCACACTGCTGGGAAATGTTTCATAACGTTTTCATGTTGATTTAATGAAGTGTTTAGGTTTAGCCCGCTGGCCCGCCAGCCCGCCCAGTTCACTCTGCTAGCCCGCTACACTGTTAGCCCGCCCACTTCACACTGCTGGGAAATGTTTCATAACGTTTTCATGTTGATTCAATGAAGTGTTTAAGTTTAGCCCGCTGGTCCGCCAGCCCGCCCAGTTCACTCCGCTAGCCCGCTACACTGTTAGCCCGCCCACTTCACATTGCTGGGAAATGTTTCATAACGTTTTCATGTTGATTTAATGAAGTGTTTAAGTTTAGCCCGCTGGCCCGCCAGCCCGCCCAGTTCACTCTGCTAGCCCGCTGCACTGTTAGCCCGCCCACTTCACACTGCTGGGAAATGTTTCATAACGTTTCCATGTTGATTCAATGAAGTGTTTAAGTTTAGCCCGCTGGCCCGCCAGCCCGCCCAGTTCACTCTGCTAGCCCGCTACACTGTTAGCCCGCTCACTTCACACTGCTGGGAAATGTTTCATAACGTTTTCATGTTGATTTAATGAAGTGTTTAAGTTTAGCCCGCTGGCCCGCCAGCCCGCCCAGTTCACTCTGCTAGCCCGCTGCACTGTTAGCCCGCCCACTTCACACTGCTGGGAAATGTTTCATAACGTTTCCATGTTGATTCAATGAAGTGTTTAAGTTTAGCCCGCTGGCCCGCCAGCCCGCCCAGTTCACTCTGCTAGCCCGCTACACTGTTAGCCCGCTTACTTCACACTGCTGGGAAATGTTTCATAACGTTTTCATGTTGATTCAATGAAGTGTTTAAGTTTAGCCCGCTGGTCCGCCAGCCCGCCCAGTTCACTCCGCTAGCCCGCTACACTGTTAGCCCGCCCACTTCACACTGCTGGGAAATGTTTCATAACGTTTTCATGTTGATTTAATGAAGTGTTTAGGTTTAGCCCGCTGGCCCGCCAGCCCGCCCAGTTCACTCTGCTAGCCCGCTACACTGTTAGCCCGCCCACTTCACACTGCTGGGAAATGTTTCATAACGTTTTCATGTTGATTCAATGAAGTGTTTAAGTTTAGCCCGCTGGTCCGCCAGCCCGCCCAGTTCACTCCGCTAGCCCGCTACACTGTTAGCCCGCCCACTTCACATTGCTGGGAAATGTTTCATAACGTTTTCATGTTGATTTAATGAAGTGTTTAAGTTTAGCCCGCTGGCCCGCCAGCCCGCCCAGTTCACTCTGCTAGCCCGCTGCACTGTTAGCCCGCCCACTTCACACTGCTGGGAAATGTTTCATAACGTTTCCATGTTGATTCAATGAAGTGTTTAAGTTTAGCCCGCTGGCCCGCCAGCCCGCCCAGTTCACTCTGCTAGCCCGCTACACTGTTAGCCCGCTCACTTCACACTGCTGGGAAATGTTTCATAACGTTTTCATGTTGATTTAATGAAGTGTTTAAGTTTAGCCCGCTGGCCCGCCAGCCCGCCCAGTTCACTCTGCTAGCCCGCTGCACTGTTAGCCCGCCCACTTCACACTGCTGGGAAATGTTTCATAACGTTTCCATGTTGATTCAATGAAGTGTTTAAGTTTAGCCCGCTGGCCCGCCAGCCCGCCCAGTTCACTCTGCTAGCCCGCTACACTGTTAGCCCGCTCACTTCACACTGCTGGGAAATGTTTCATAACGTTTTCATGTTGATTCAATGAAGTGTTTAAGTTTAGCCCGCTGGTCCGCCAGCCCGCCCAGTTCACTCCGCTAGCCCGCTACACTGTTAGCCCGCCCACTTCACACTGCTGGGAAATGTTTCATAACGTTTTCATGTTGATTTAATGAAGTGTTTAGGTTTAGCCCGCTGGCCCGCCAGCCCGCCCAGTTCACTCTGCTAGCCCGCTACACTGTTAGCCCGCCCACTTCACACTGCTGGGAAATGTTTCATAACGTTTTCATGTTGATTCAATGAAGTGTTTAAGTTTAGCCCGCTGGTCCGCCAGCCCGCCCAGTTCACTCCGCTAGCCCGCTACACTGTTAGCCCGCCCACTTCACATTGCTGGGAAATGTTTCATAACGTTTTCATGTTGATTTAATGAAGTGTTTAAGTTTAGCCCGCTGGCCCGCCAGCCCGCCCAGTTCACTCTGCTAGCCCGCTGCACTGTTAGCCCGCCCACTTCACACTGCTGGGAAATGTTTCATAACGTTTCCATGTTGATTCAATGAAGTGTTTAAGTTTAGCCCGCTGGCCAGCCAGCCCGCCCAGTTCACTCTGCTAGCCCGCTACACTGTTAGCCCGCTCACTTCACACTGCTGGGAAATGTTTCATAACGTTTTCATGTTGATTTAATGAAGTGTTTAAGTTTAGCCCGCTGGCCCGCCAGCCCGCCCAGTTCACTCTGCTAGCCCGCTGCACTGTTAGCCCGCCCACTTCACACTGCTGGGAAATGTTTCATAACGTTTCCATGTTGATTCAATGAAGTGTTTAAGTTTAGCCCGCTGGCCCGCCAGCCCGCCCAGTTCACTCTGCTAGCCCGCTACACTGTTAGCCCGCTCACTTCACACTGCTGGGAAATGTTTCATAACGTTTTCATGTTGATTCAATGAAGTGTTTAAGTTTAGCCCGCTGGTCCGCCAGCCCGCCCAGTTCACTCCGCTAGCCCGCTACACTGTTAGCCCGCCCACTTCACACTGCTGGGAAATGTTTCATAACGTTTTCATGTTGATTTAATGAAGTGTTTAAGTTTAGCCCGCTGGCCCGCCAGCCCGCCCAGTTCACTCTGCTAGCCCGCTGCACTGTTAGCCCGCCCACTTCACACTGCTGGGAAATGTTTCATAACGTTTCCATGTTGATTCAATGAAGTGTTTAAGTTTAGCCCGCTGGTCCGCCAGCCCGCCCAGTTCACTCCGCTAGCCCGCTACACTGTTAGCCCGCCCACTTCACACTGCTGGGAAATGTTTCATAACGTTTTCATGTTGATTTAATGAAGTGTTTAGGTTTAGCCCGCTGGCCCGCCAGCCCGCCCAGTTCACTCTGCTAGCCCGCTACACTGTTAGCCCGCCCACTTCACACTGCTGGGAAATGTTTCATAACGTTTTCATGTTGATTCAATGAAGTGTTTAAGTTTAGCCCGCTGGTCCGCCAGCCCGCCCAGTTCACTCCGCTAGCCCGCTACACTGTTAGCCCGCCCACTTCACATTGCTGGGAAATGTTTCATAACGTTTTCATGTTGATTTAATGAAGTGTTTAAGTTTAGCCCGCTGGCCCGCCAGCCCGCCCAGTTCACTCTGCTAGCCCGCTGCACTGTTAGCCCGCCCACTTCACACTGCTGGGAAATGTTTCATAACGTTTCCATGTTGATTCAATGAAGTGTTTAAGTTTAGCCCGCTGGCCCGCCAGCCCGCCCAGTTCACTCTGCTAGCCCGCTACACTGTTAGCCCGCTCACTTCACACTGCTGGGAAATGTTTCATAACGTTTTCATGTTGATTTAATGAAGTGTTTAAGTTTAGCCCGCTGGCCCGCCAGCCCGCCCAGTTCACTCTGCTAGCCCGCTGCACTGTTAGCCCGCCCACTTCACACTGCTGGGAAATGTTTCATAACGTTTCCATGTTGATTCAATGAAGTGTTTAAGTTTAGCCCGCTGGCCCGCCAGCCCGCCCAGTTCACTCTGCTAGCCCGCTACACTGTTAGCCCGCTCACTTCACACTGCTGGGAAATGTTTCATAACGTTTTCATGTTGATTCAATGAAGTGTTTAAGTTTAGCCCGCTGGTCCGCCAGCCCGCCCAGTTCACTCCGCTAGCCCGCTACACTGTTAGCCCGCCCACTTCACACTGTTAGCCCGTTAGCCTGCTAGCCCGCTCAGTTCACACTGTTAGCCCGCTAGACTGCTAGCCCGCCCAGTTCACACTGCCAGCCCGCCACACCGCTAGCCCGTTACCCCGCGTACTTCACGGACATCAGATAACTGATATTTTGTTTTGACTAAGAGTTATTCCTCTTAGACAATTTTTATTACGTTTGGTTATCCTCTACACCTAATCGGATATATATAAAATCGAAATAATCACAATGTGTTTGCTTTTCTATAGAGTGAAACCTTTTTTCAAAGATTTCATTTAAAGCAATGATTACCTATTACATAAACTTTTGAAAATCTGAAATAAAAGAACCCCATTTTGAATTAATTTCTATCAACACTTACCCCTGCGATAGTCCGCTTTGGAAATAGTTGTCTAAAACTTATAAACTAAGAAATATTAAATCTGTCTTTTATATTGTGAATTATATTGTGAGGTTGACATATTGTTTCTTGTACGACAAGTGTTATATTTTTCGGAAGTATGTATTCTTCATCAGATTAAGAAGTGGACTGACAAATATCTTCAAGGTAGCATTACGTAGAATAGTATTGAGTTCAAGTCATTGGTTTCTAAATTATACATAAATCTGCACAATATAAATGCTCACAGTTATTAAGTATAGACCTGTACGATTTAAATGAAATTATTTACGTTTCGAATAATACGAACTTGATGGTAATTGTCAGTGTGGAGGGAAAGAAGTGTGTGTATCTAATTGTGCGATTAGGCTATTTACGTGTTGGTTTTACCTATGTACACCATTCGTTCTGTCATGTAACAGCTGCCCTGTACCAAATAGTGGGTACCCTGTGGCAGTCCGCAAGATGGCGACCAGTTAAGCAACAAAAACGTATGAGTTATTTTGTTTCCAATTTGTATACATATCGTAAGGTATAGACTTGCATACTTGGATCATATAATGAAAAGGATTGTTGATTGATTAAATGATTGCTTGCTTTATTGCCGGTGTGTCCGTTTTACCCTGTAATTGATAAAAATAAATGACCTTATTCGCTATTTAAAAACTGAAGCGAGAGCGACGACTGATTTCGGCTTTTTATTCTATGACAACTTTGTTGTTCTCGTAATATGTGACATCCATTTGAAGCGCCTCTAATTGCTTATCTTGTTGTATAACTATTAAACTGAACAATTATTTTGTTTTTAAGAAAATGCGATTCAAACAAATTGTTGTTGATACCCTATACCGCCCCTCGGATTATAAGAGGGTACCTTGTATAGCCGTTGGATTAGTGTCGAAAAAGGTACCCCTTCTTTTTTATGACCAATTTGTACGTGACATAATGTTATCTTTACCACTGGCCGTTCATATATGCAGCCGGCAACGTTGAAGTTGTGTTTTTGTTCATTGTGCCATGTTATCGTTACAAATAATCCTATTTAAACTCAAGTTTTCTCTTCCTGTCTTTTATTAAAGTATTATAGGCCGTCGAACCAGGTGTTCAACGAAAACATTTTATCTTGATTCGGCGGGCGGGCGGGTGTCCACTCAATAACTTGAGTTTGCTTTGACCTACGTCAAACTTTGTGTGTGGTTAGGTTTTTTGAAGACTACTCAGGACTGCTACCCTGATCAAGGTGAACGAGTACTGGTGGGGTTTTACCGGTATATTGCGATTTGAGTTCTTGGCGATACGCTGTATCGGTATGGTCTCCTAATACCGGTATGCTCGGGAAAATTCGTAAAAGTCCATAAATTGTAGCCAAATTATTAAAATTGTTGAACGTTACTTTATATACGTAAATTGCTCTTTTTGCTTTACATACGTTTAAATGTCGATAATTATAACAGCGAATGTACCAGATCTCGGAATAGTACGGCAATACCGGTAATAACTTTTTTCCAAATTTACCATTGCATCGCAACTGGGAGACACATCGGGCGAATCGTAAAGATCCAAAAGGAAAATCTCCAGTTTCGAATTATTTTGGTCTTATAAACTCCAAATCCTCTCAGACTTTTTTTAAATATAGGAAAATGTAGCTGGTTGTTTTACTTGTAAAATTACGGTCAAGTGGTCGGGCGGAACTACATTGAACAACTCACTTGCGAAGACCAATCCAATGGTGTCGTCTGCAAATAAAAAGGTTGAATGTTGACCCTCTGTGGAAAACACTGTTTCTCTTGAACGTAAGCAATCTATGGGCCATGCTATGTCTGGGCTATTGAAATCTAGTCATTAAACCCCAAATTTGTTTCGAAGATAACTGTGATAACTGTTCTACAAATCTCACACTTATTAATTACGTTTCATTAACCGATGGTTAACTACGAACGCATGTGTAAGATCGCAAAAATATACCGCGGTACGTATCGTGATATGCCATGCCCGTACCGCGATATATTGCGGTCCGCTTTAAGCCGCGATACCCATCCCTATGAATGACACTGTTACTAAAATAGAAATTCAGGCCCAACGTAATAACTTGAATTAGCTGTGTACTTTTGACACCAAACTTGATGTGTGGGTAGCTTGTATCAAGATGCAACTTTTGATTCTATACTCGGTCGTTGAAAACCTGGATCCAAGATCATAAAACTGAGTTTGGAGCCCAGACTCAAATCTCAAGCATCAGTCATTCAGATGCTTTAGATTTATGACTGATCTTTAGTTTTATTTTTATATTCTCCGGCCCTGGTTTCGTCGCATGGCAGAGCTCTTCTTCAAAATATGCAAACAGAACCTTTTTGATTAAAATCATTTATTGTAAGAATTTCAATGATAACGTGAAATCTTCGAAGATTTGTTGTACACGTACATTGACGTTTGTCTATATCCTATATCAGGCCCCAAGATTATAAAATTGAGAATGGAAACGGCTCTCAAATCTCAAGGATCCGACTGGCTGAAATGGCAACTGGTCGCTATGTCAGCCAATTAGATGCTTTAGATTTGAGACTGGTTTCAAATCTGTTTTCTAATCTTCAGCGCAGATTCTCAAAAAAACAGGATATTTATTAAACCATCAGATATAAAAACCTGAATATTATTAGAAAGATACGAACTGGGATACCAAACCTACTATTAGAAAATAGGCTGCTATAACATTATGACACCGCAGAAAGTTACTTTACTGTACAGTTGTTACTTGGTGTATAAATCATTTCAATCATCATATGAACATATCTTGGAAATACACGCTGTTTATAATTATATTCTATATCCATGAAAGGCCTTTTTGCCTGGTCAGTTGTAACTCGAAATCAGCACCAGAGCCATTTAATTTCTCCGTGACGGCGTCAGAACCAAATGGTCTACGACGCTGACATCATTTATGATTTCATCCTTGCCGATAGCGACAGAGTATTTTGCTGTAAATTACAAGATTCATTAATTTTAACTATACTGTATATGTTCTCTTCATAACAATCAATTTTATTGTTAAACACAACACTTCAGGACCTCGTATTTCGTCCAGTTTTTTTCTAAAAAGTTAAATTTCCTGTGGAATTTCATTGTTGCATCTGTATAACTATGACACTATACGGGTCCGTTTGATTTAACTGATTAATCGAACAAAATAACAACGGACCACATTGTGTGGAAAAGGTAAGTATATTAAAACATTAACATTACAGATTTTATAGGAATTCAATTATGAATCATATTGTATTTACATTTGTATTTTGTTCTGACTGCAATAATACTTTAAAAACAGTAAAAAAAAAAAGAAATATGCATATCAGGAATAGCCACATCCAGCATACACAGCCTCCCCACACAGCCAAAAAGTAGAGAGGAAAAGAGAGCATGGATTACAAAAATCAGTTTCAAAATGGACGCCACAAACAAATAACGGAAGTGAGAACCGGAGGGGTTACCGCCTTGGAACGGTCAGTGGCAAAACAAATTGCCACTGGTGGATTAAACCAGGTTCTACAGGGTAGCTGTTTTCATGGAAAAGTAGACCATACGGGGTACCTTTTTCGACACAAACCCAACGGCTATACAAGGTACCCTCTTATTATAATCCTAGGGGCGGTACAGGTATCAACAACAATTTGTTTGAATCGCATTTTCTTAAAACAAAATAATTGTTCAGTTTAATAGTTATACCACAAGATAGGCAATTAGAGGCGCTTCAAATGGATATCACATATTACGAGAACAACAAAGTTGTCATAGAATAAAAAACCGAAATCAGTCGTCGCTCTCGCTTCAAATTTGAAAAAGCCAATAAGGTCATTTATTTTTATCAATTACAGGGTAAAACGGATACACCGGCAATAAAGCCAGCAATCATTTTATCAAGCAACAATCCTTTTAATTATATGATCCAAGTATACAAGTCTATACCTTACAATATGTATACCAATTTGAAACAAAATAGCACATACCTTTTCGTTGCTTAACTGGTCGCCATCTTGCAAACTGCCACATGGTACCCACTATTTGGTACAGGGCAACTGTTACACGACAGTGATTCGAGGCGTTTCTATTCAGCGGTAAACATGTCGGCACCCGCCCACCCGCCCTGTATGCTGTAAATATATTGTTTTTGGATGGGTGTCGATAGGGAATAAATCGAAAAATGGTGTAAATAAAGTGTTTAATTTTGTTTCAGGTGTTTCGAGTTTACTGTATTTTCTTAGTCATAAACAATTTATTTATTTATCATGTAAAAAATGTGGATATTTTAAGGCCATTCTCTAGTTTCAGGTTCGAGTGGTATTATTAGATGAAGCTTTATCCAGATGTGTTGAAAGTTTTCGAGATCGTCTGCTGGACAGCTAAATAACCAGAGCTACTGATGTCGGCTTTTCATACGGACGATTCGCACACTACAGGCCCACTGATTTCTACCTCTATTTGGACAGTTTTTGAGCGACATGCACTTGGACTATACAGACATTTGAAAAATTTAATGTAATGTATATTACCGCTGAATACAACGACCTTATCCTAGTTTTTGTTTGTGTTTTTTACGTATTATGAGATAAGGAAATAATTAATTTACTCACGTTAAAGTGAGTAAAAAATCTTCAAAGCGACTTGTTATTGTGGAATCTTCTAAGAGTATAATGGGCCAGGAATTGATTATGCTAGAATTAGGTATAAATATTTCCGTGATTTTTGTGTTTATATAGATAACAAGCAAAGTATATGGCACATTTATGTTATACATGGACGCCATTTAATGGAACTTAATATACGTATATCACTTTCTTCAATTTAACAAATGTGAATAAGAAAGTTTAAAATATATATTGTATAAATTCTATAAACATTTCAATTAAATAGCAATATTTCAGTCTAAAACAAATTTGTTGTGGCGTTTTCAAATTCAATGTTGTGTCAAAACGATCTCTTTAAATTTGGCACAAAAACACCGGTTTTCTTGACATAGGTGTCTCCAACTTATTCCACTTACACGCTTATACGATACTATACTACTGATTTTAACAGAACATTGTTTGAAAATAATCTTAAACAGAATTGAATAAAGCTACGTTTAAATAGATTAAATCCGTGGACCCGAGGATTCATTACTGTTGTCCGGGGTTGGAGGTTATAAAACTGAGTTTGGAAACCAGTCTCAAATCTCAATCATCTGATTGGCTGAAATGGCGACCAGTCGCCATTTCAGCCAATCAGATGCTTGAGATTTGAGACTGGTTTCCAATCTCAGTTTTATAACCTTCAGCCCAGGGCCATAAATCTCTTTTGGGATGGCTGTCCTCTCGGAGTTACGTTTATAACTGCGCGAGAGCATAAGGGGAGAACACTGCAAGAAGTGACCTGACAGTATTTCACACTATAAATAACTAATTTCTTATAGTGTTGCATCCCGCGGGGACTGTTCGAAGTAAGGAAGCGAAATTAATTCTCCGAATACTGACTGCATAAACAAGGATTGACATCTAAATAATTTTTTTTTTTCGTACGGTACGTAAACCTTGCGTTTTAGCATTAAACGCCTATAAAATGATTCAACTTTAAAACTCCACATCATTCACATAATGTAAACAAATTACTTTGAAATCATCCATAAATACTTGGTATCAACGTTAATCAAGACCAGAAACCAATTGCTGGTACCTAGCATCTACCGAAAATAGTGAAATATGCATATCAGGAATGTCCATAACCAGCAGACACAGCCTCTCCACACAGCTATAAAGTAGAGAGGAGAAGAGAGCATGGTATTATTAAAATCAGTTTCAAAGTTGACGCCACAAACAATAAACGATAGTGAAAACCCGAGGGGTTACCGCCTTGGAACGATTAGTGGTAAAATAATTTGCAACTGGGTAATTTAAACCAGGTTCTAGGGTGCACCAACCTCATACTTGACCCAGCAGGTTCTCATATGAACAAACAAATACAGGTTGTCTTAGTGAAATAACTCCAACCCACCATCTGTTCAACAATGATGCATGCACAAGCAAACAAACATATGAAACATAAGAATCTAATAGCCTTGCAAAGCAAACGGTTTGAAGCCGGACTTAATAATGGAAGTCGTTGGATATAAACATGTTTAAAGGCCCGGTCACACAGCGATTTACGGCTTAATCACGGCAAAAAACCGTCAAAAAGTGGTCTCCCGTGAAGCAGACAATGTTGTTCGCCTTGGTGTCGAGTTTAAGACGAGCTAAAGTCAATTTATGGACGTGGCAGGACGCGGGGAGAATTCGAAACGGCGTCGGACGCGGCAAAAAGTTTTGAACTGCTCAAAATTTTAGCCCGCGGACAACCACGGGAGACACACGTGGTAAAGACGTGCAACACACGTGAAACACACGTGTTCCGGCAGTTATTAAAACTTGGGGAGACGCAGAGAGACGCGAAAGTTTAGCGGTCTGTCACTGGCAGAGCACGGTCATCGGACGGGTGTTACGCGTTGGTATCATGGGAAATAGCGTGTGTTTTGCGGCTTATCACTGACAAGTGGATTTTTCAGCGTACATAGCACTTCCTAAGCCCGTTTAAACGACGTCTGGAACAAGTGCTAAATACGATTGTTCACTGCCTAATCACTTCTGTATCACTTCTGATTTGCGGCATATAAATACCGCAATTTTCTGAGACCTCAGCACTTGCAGTCTAGATGTCAAGGGGTGAAAATGAACCCTCAACGTCGTGATGCCCTCATCTTTATGCTTCAGCACCAACAGAACCAACTGATACAGGCCCAACATATCCTTGCTGAGAGAAGAAGAAGAAGGAGGAGGAGGAGGAGGAGGGTGGTACGGAACATCAAACACGCGCGAACCTATTTTTAACCTTACACGTGGCTGGAAGTGGTAAGCCGTGCTTAGGCAGTGTTTCAGCAGTGGAACAGCCGCTGACAGCCAGACCACGTTCAAAGCACGGCCAAGCCAAAATTGACCAAAAATTACCACTTACGACCACGTCCACTACATTTTCATGACTTTTTGTACGTGATTTAGACGCGGAGTTCTGTGTGACCGGGCCTTAACATATAAATGTATTTACCAAACCGATTCAAAGGATTATTATTGCAGCCCTACATACGTGGATGTCTTCATCGGCGAATCTCGCGGATCACATTTAAATTGGCACTATGCAACATGTCTGGACATTGTATTACAAGTTAACTGCATTTTATCAAGAATTGGGTTATTCGTGTTCGCTAATAGGGGGCTTTGCACTTGAATGTCTGTAATGGTCTCCTGAGTGTCTTATTAAAAGCTTTTGGTACTTGCCTTTCTTGACTGGAATTTCTAATGGTTTCTTTTGCGTTTTTTCATCCCTATTTATTAATTCACCGTAATAGGTTTTCTGAAAAAAAACTCAATTTGTAAGTGTCATTGCAGTTTAATTAATGACTTCGGTATATTCACACAGTTTGTTCGCTATGGCTACGCGGCTACGTGAACGTACAGTGCGGCGGCCGTAGAAAGTCTCCCCGTACAATTCAGTCATTAGCTTAATCAGTTTATAATCGGTTTCTGATGTAACATAATGATGAACACAAACTTATCGGCGATACCCACGCAACATGTTTTTTGTTTAATGCATATCAGGAATTACAACATTCAAAAGACACAGCCTCCCTACGCAGTCAAATAAAAGAGAGGCAGAGAGTGCGTGGTTTATAAAATGACCAATTTCAAACATAAACTACAAACCATTTCTGAAACGGAACGGATAAGAGTGTTTGGCGTTAATCGGCTTGGTGCTGTTGGCGGACGTGGTAGGGGTTCGATTACCGGCGTAGGCTTACAGCTGTTGCTTGTCTGAACGGGATCGGGAATAAATAAACAATAGAGAGTCTCGCTGAATAAATAAAACAAAAACAAATTATTGATTAAATGTTAATCGGAATGTTCAGAAGCCATCTTCTGTTTTCTTTTATCTTGTTTATCAAATCATATACCCTAAGTCTGTATTCTTCCTCCGTTTTCCGTGCCATTAAATTGCCACTTGAGCTGAATGTTACGATTTTATAATTATATTGTTTGGTTGTCCCGGTAAGCTCAGTTGATTGCGTCGCAGGAATTGCAGGGCTAGGCGCTGTCGCCCTGACGGTGCGGGTTCGCTCCCAGATAGAGACACTTTCATTTGAAAACTTGGTTTTATGCATATGTGCATGGCCACTGTCAGGTGTCAATAAATAACTTTAAATCATACATTAATTGTTTAAGTTTTCGTTAGAAAATGTAGCGTGGCCTGTTAAAATCATACATTAATTGTTTAAGTTTCCGTTAGGAAATGTAGCGCGGCCTTTTATACGAAAACATAGAGAGCAGTCTCTATTTAACGGAGAACTGAACATGATATATGCTATAATATATGTCAATAACATTTTTTTTATTAAAAAACGTCATCTTCAAATTTAGTTTCATACTCTAAAATCTAAAAGCCATATCTTAATTAGTTAGATTAATAATATTGTTTCGTTCGTAATGAATTAAGATTTCGTCCGTAAAGTTAAAGACATTGCTAGTGGGTGAATTACAGGATATTAAACGGCATTCTATTGATCAGATTGACCAAGAAATGAAAACAAGAAAGTGATTAGTCAGAATAATGTGCATTTGTGAAGATCGTCAGCCTAAAGCGAAAAGATGTCAATACATTTATCATTAAAACAATTACAACGTGTAAAATTAACACGTATTGCAAGATATCAAATTTAAATGATTTAGTTATGCAGTTAGTGTTGAGAAATGTTTTAGCCGCAAGATTTGCAAGAACATATACTTTTATTTGCAATTTAAAACCTCTAGCCCATGTCTTTTTCAATTTGTTTGATTCAGTCAAATACAATTCCAAGTCCGAAATTGTTTTCTTTCCGTTATTTGATATTCTTATAAAAGAAAATAATTAACGGGAAATAACATGGTATCCCAAATGCTTTGCTGCAATCCGCATTAACAGTAAGATTAAGAAATTTGGAGCCGCATTCAATGCAGGCAAGACAATCAATTTGAAAGATGGTTGCCATCGGGAATAATAATTCCAGCTTAAGATCCGTCTACAGTCGTCACTGCACTGTCGTGGATAACAATTATCAAAATCTCTCACGACGAATTGAAGTTCAATGAAACTTTGCACAAGTTAATTTTGTTAATGTATCTTTTATTACCAACGTTAGGAAAAGTTATAACAGTAAAAAAACTAGACCTAAAAATTCCTTATCATTATATTCACAACCCAAACAAAAACTAAGCAAAATAAATCAGACAGAAATAAGTATCGTGCTCAAGGGCGTTCAAAGATCATAACTGATCACACCCAGAATGTACGAGAAGACATGTTATTGTCGTTAAACTGATCATGCAATGATCTATGTACTGGAATATAAATAAAGATGAACATGGAAATTTGTAAGTCTCGGAATACATTTTAATGGAAATAACTTATACGAAGACTGTATGATTGAGCCTGTTCATAAAGAGAGTTATCATTGTAATACCAATGAATGCCTACACCCTCGAGCCGGGGATTAAGCGCATTTCTTTATTTGCACACGTTAACATTATACAATGTGGATTATACTAAAATGATGTTTCTCACATGAAACTGCTCATGGGGCCGTAAATGAGGAATTTTTAAATACACTTTCGTGATCAGCGCCACAAACAAATAATTGTTTTTAATATGTCCTCATTTTACGTTAAGAAAAGTGAGAATTCCGTAAACTTCTGAGTACATAATTTCAAAAACACAAAACATTATTTTAAATGCCCATATAATAATAATGATCCAGATAGCAATGTTTGTCCTTCCTTGTGTTCCTTTGAAAGAGCTTTCAATTAGGAAGAGAAAAATCAACGTTTGTCACACATTTACGCGACCAGGAAGCAACCAGGAAATTAAAGGTCAAATACACTTTTACAAATATTCCATATTGTTTAAAGGGTAAGTTTAATGAACACAAGATAGTGTTGTCAGTACCATATTTCTCATTTTGGGATTTAAAATGTTTTGTGTCTTAGTTTTTGTGAATAAATGTAAATAGAATTTTAGGGAATGTTTCGCCCAGTTTTTTTTCTTAATATTTTCTTACGTGTCTTATCATATGCACAACAAAGATACATTAACAACATTAAATTTTATTTGTGGAATGTTTCATTGAACAGGATCTTTAGAGAGATTATGATATTTTTCTTTTTGAATCGATGAACACGCAAATGTGAATGTAAAAGTATAATGGAATTTCGACAAAGTATCCTGCGAGTTA
Source organism: Corbicula japonica (assembly GCA_038501625.1). Classification (NCBI taxonomy): domain Eukaryota; kingdom Metazoa; phylum Mollusca; class Bivalvia; order Venerida; family Cyrenidae; genus Corbicula; species Corbicula japonica. The sequence continues at coordinate 1,986,346 of JAZAYU010000062.1, read as the reverse complement.
AAACTGTGCGACGCAAATAAGAATTGCTAAAAGCGCGAAACTTTTGAAAAGAACTCGAAATGCGCATATTGGGAATCACTGCAATTAAAAAGGATAAAATGGTATCAACATTCACCAAGAGTAATTGAGCATTGCTTAGGTCTATAAAAAAATCCTTAAATAACCGAAGTAAAAACTTGTCGAAATATTCAAATCAAAATATTATGTTTCAGCAACATTAATAGAAGCTTAATAACGTGTTCAACGACATTCATAAAATCGAAATACACTTAACAACTTTTCTAAGTATACACCTGCGTATTATGGCATTTCTAGCTTGATAATTGAACTACTGCTCTAATACTTTCAATAAAACATGCAAAAACTACTAACTGACTGCTCACACTCATTTAGAGTACTGGCACCCACAGAATACAAATTCACAAAATCAGTTAATAACGCATATTACCACCTTCAGCGGTAACCGGTTAAATCACGAAAATATTGTTGAAGTGGATTTTTTATTGTGGTGGATCAGTTTTAATGCTGTGGGCTGGTATGTAAATGCACAAGAGGACTGCAGTGGTTTTAATCCAAGGTAACTTAAATTTTTAAGAATATCAGCGACAAGTCCTTGTTCCGACTGTCCTTCTATGTCTTCAAGCACATAGGTGCATGCAGTTAAAGCATGATGGTGCACCGTGTCTTTGTTCGGCGAACACCAGACTTTTTCTTGAGGTGAACACCGAAGAATATGGCTACGGTCTGCTAAGAGAAAAACTGTGGTCTGATCTTGGCAGAGGAGTACGAAACGGCAGGGACCAACCATTCAATCTTCGCCAACTTGGAAGTGCGCTTTTTTCAGGTTTGGGCTTAAGATTCTCCAAAATGAGTCATTCAGAACTGTTTAAGGTCAATCAGATCAAAGTGTCTTGTAGTTATACGCGCTGTTGGTGGTCATAATCATTATTTACTAATGTGAATTGTATTATACAATTGAGCAAGAAAACCAGTCTCAAATCTCAAGCATCTGGTTGACTGAAATTGCGACCAGTCCAATCTCAGTTTTATAACCTTCAGCCCAGGTCACAATGCAATTAAAATGGAGTGACGAAATGCATGCCTGTTGTAGACATGTTGATATATACCCTAACGACTTAACCCATACAGTGATTTTATTGTGTTTTGAGATTTTCAAGAGATCGATTTTCAATCATTGAAAGTAAATGGTATTGAAAAAGTGTTCGAACTGCCCAGACAGCAAATAACACTGTTAACGGAAGAAAATCAAAATGATAGCTGATTGGCAAGTATGTAGATATATGTATCATACCACCTAACTGTATTGGTATGTGTCTGTTCAAATTGAACATTTTATCAAAATTAGTCTATTGGTTGACAAAACGTAGACATAACTGTAGCAATCGTCGATATTTGATATTGACAAAGTGTTGGAACTGTCCGGACTGCAGAGTTTGTGGTATACAAGACGATGTGTCAAAATGACAGCTTATTGGCAAGTATGTAGATATATGCCCCATGCACAGTTAAGTTCTGTTTTGAGCAAGACAAAAAGATTCTGGTATTCCACTGTTCTTTCTAGAAATTGAAAAAAAAACATCTTGGCACGTAAACATCTTGTTTTGGAAGTTTTTACAATGCGAAAACTCGATGCGAGGTCTCGAAAGAACAATGCAAGGATGAGATATTAACGCGTAAAATGTATACCTTGATTACTGTAGTCTATATCACTGTTGGAAAATATATTCACCAGCTGTCTTGTATTGGAACTATAAACTTATATCTTTCTGTCGATTGTGAATTCTAGAAATTTTTATATAGCTATTTAAGGTTTGACATGAACCTAACTTCCTTAACTTTCTTGCAAAAGGGTTAGGTCAGAGACAACGCCTCATTATACATATACTGGCATTATATGATATTGTCCATGTGTGTTACACCAAAACATGTAAATCTCGTTGTGTTTTAAATAAATTGCACTCATCTGGAGATATGGGACGTCCTTTTATGACTCACAACGAACAGGTCGATATAAGAGAGCCCACCTTGTCTAAATGGTCATGTTTAATTGCTACCATGGCTTGTTTAAATCTGAGAGGATACGACATGCAGTATTACATAACTAAGAGCCTTCAGCTATAGAGTTCAACACTGACAGAAACTAACATAATTATCCTTTTAGAGAATTTTCATGAAGCGCATCAGTAAACATCAAAGCAATCTTCAATTATCCAGGGATGTGACCTAGAGTCACTTAACTAAATGCTTACTAACGTGAATTTAAAATTTATAGTTATTACTCATTTAGGTGCAATAAATTGGAAAATGGCATTAAATGATATGATGTTACACATTGATAATTAAATCAAAACGGGAGCAGAGTTTTTGATCTTGCATTAACCTCAAAGATTTTATTGCCTGGGTAGTACAGTTGCATAGGATTTCGATGTTCAATGTTACAGTTTTATTTAAAAATGTATGTCACTTAAGGGAGGTATGACATTTCCTAATGAGTTAATCAAAGTGCATTTCATTTCCAATCCGTTTGCAACAGATGTTATAGTGTTATAAAGTTTGAAATTTTACTCGAAGAAATACCACCCATAAAACAATAAAACTATAACAGAGCGTTTTTACAGATGTCAAGTGAAAATTAGCAATAAATATTAAAGCCAGGTGGAACTTTTACGAATTTCACAACTGCCTCGCAAGTTTGTAAACAGAACATATTTTAATAGCGTTCATAAAACTAATTTCATTCTCTCTCTCTCTCTCTCTCTCTCTCTCTCTCTCTCTCTCTCTCTCTCTCTCTCTCTCTCTCTCTCTCATTATTGTATAGCAAGGTTTTAGGAAAACAAACAAAAAAAGTTACGATGGTGTGCATATGGCGGTGGACATGGAAACTTCAATGCGGTATTTTCAGATTAATACCATTCATTGTTCAGCGGCGAATGGACCCCAGATAAAAGAATGGGTTTGTCCTAAATGAGAAAACAATGGGCGGAACTAAACACAATAGAACTTTGACCGGAGATCTGAGTATATAAATCCTGCAAATCACAGACAACGCCAAAGGCAAAATGTAAAAAACAGGAAGTATATCCTTTGGGTGATTGAAAATATCCGAATCTCTATTTGTTAGGAAAATGAACCACTCATCTAAATATTGGCCGAAATATTTCAGCAAAAGTTATTTTAGAAGTACTATTGACATAGTAAATAAGTATCGTGCTAAACGACCTCCAAAGAACGTAATTGATAACAGCACTGATTGAATGTACGGGAAGACATTTTCAGCCGCTTCACGGCACAAACAACACTACTGTGATATTGAAATAGATGAAAGGGAACTCTGAAAGCCATCGAACACGACAAATATGAAAACATTGCAGGCTTGGTTTGATTGAGCCTGTTCACGGGCAGTAATGGAAATGCATATTACTGCCTACGCCGCCTAGCCCCGGGTTGAGCGCAACTCAATATTTACACCAAAAAACAGTACAATTTTGATCCATCCCAAACGATGGTATGCATATGGCGGTGAACATGGTACCTTCAATGCGGTATTTTCAGATAAATACCATTCCATGTTCAGCGGCGTATGGTCCTCAGTTAAAAGAATGAGTTTGCCCTAAACGAGACAACAATGGGCGGAACTTAACAAAATAGAATTTTGGCGGGGGATCTGAGAATATAAATCCTGCATATCACAGACAACGCCAAAGACAAAATTTAAAAAGAAGGAAGTATATTCTTGGGGTGATTGAACAATATTTGCTGGGATATTGAAACCACTCGTCTATAAACTGGCCGAAATATTTAAACAAAAGTAATTTTAGAACTACTATTGACATGGTAGATAAGTATCGAGCTAAACGAACTTCAAATGCGTAATTGCTAACAGCACTGATTAAATGTACGGGGAGACATTTAACTGCCGCCAATCGGCACATGATCATAAATTTAAAATTCATCTTAAAGTGATTCCTATCACAGAGCAAACCCATGCATGCTCTCCTTTCCTCTACCTTTCGACTGTGTGGAGATGTTGTGTTTTATGGGATTATTTCTGATATGCACATTTCACAGTAAAGTAAACTGTGAGGATGAAAAGTTTATGACGGTTTCCGTGGAAAGTTTGTAAAACAACGTAAAAAAGCTCCATCTGATCTTTTATGCCTGTCGTGGTCGTTTTCCTTCTGATTTTACTGTAGATGCTGTGCTCGCTGTTATATGATTTAGTTCCCACCCTTGCCTGACAATTTCATTAGCTTCTTATATATTGAACGTTTGTGCGCTTTTGCATGCAACACTGTCTTAATTTTTTGTGTGGCCGATATTCATTTTTCTTCTTTTTGCGGATTTCTTTTGTAGCGATACCCCTTTTTATAAGTTTCTCTGTTATACAAAGATAACGTTCGGTTAAGTATTTAACATTGTTACAAACTTTACAAAATAAAAAAAATATAAAATATATGAAACAATGTGAAATTTAAACCCCATAAGAGATTGCACTTGGGATATAATCTTGTAAAATGGAAAATTTACAATATGAAAATCATAATCTTCGCTCAGTAACGTCCTTTAAAGGTCGTTAAGCACGATATTCATGCATTTTTAAAATTCCTTTTGTTTTAATGCCTCGGCCAGTTTTAAAATGAGCTGGTTTCAATATACCAGCCAAAATTATATAGATTTTGATATTGTTCAATCACCCATTGCACAAATTATTCTTTATGTTTGCCTTTTTCTTTGTCAGTGATATGCAGGATTTATATTTTCAGACCAACATGATACGCACCATTTTCTTTGGAATAGTCTTTTTATGTGATATAGCACACAACTTCAGAAAGTATTTCCTTTAAAATACATCAATCTTAGAAATTAACGTTTTTGTTGGTTGTGGTTTAAGAGTTTGTGAAGGTTTATGGGGAAATCATAAAAGAACCTAGAAGATCAATTTGTTTCTTTTATTTCTGCCATCGTGTTCTTGCTGATTTGACTCTAGGTCCTCTCTTCTGCGTAAAATCATTGTTTGAGAGTTTATGGCGGTTTATAAGGAAATCTAGTAAAAGAACATAGCAGCTAGCTTTTTCTTTTTATCCCTGCCATCGTGTTCTTGCTGATTTGACTCTAGGGGCTCTGATCTGGGTAAGATCATTGAGTACTTTTGCTTGACAATGCAATTAACCTTTTATGTTGTTTATGTTTCTGTGCTTTCGCATACAACATTGTCGAGTTGATTGGTGGGTTGAAGATTATTCACCAAGACAACTTGTACTTTATTGTTTATATGAGAACCTGTTGGGGCAAGTATGAGGTTGGTGAACCCAAGAACCTGTTTAAACCCCCAGTGGCAAAGTTTTTTCCCACTGACCGTTCCGAGGTCGTAACCCCTCGGGTTCTCAATTTTGATTGTTTGTGGTGTCTGTTTTGAAACTGATTATTTTATTTAACATTCTCTCTCTTTCCTTCTTCTTCTTGGCTATGTGGGGAAGCTGTTGTCTTCTGAATTCCTGATAAGCATATTTGATTTTTTATTTACCGTCATGAAATACAATACCTGTCTGATAAAATATTAGTTTTACATTAAAGAACAATGTGGCGCTTAAGTTGATTTGCAGTGATGAAGTGTTTTAATACCTCTATAGTAATTCAGTTACCGATGTAAAGGAAAGAAAATATAACATTTGAAGTATGTGAAAGACTCTGGGATATTCTTTTTAAATATAATTCAGAATCAGCAATGGGATATTCTTTTTAAATATAATTCAGAATCAGCATTTCACTCTTTGCTGAGAAAGGAAGGAATTTTCGCCTAAATAAATATATAATTGCTCTGTAACAAGTGTTAGGAGACCGAGGGTTTAGACGATATAACACTGGAGAAAATTTTCTCATTAACAAAAATAAAACCACCAGCTGATTGAAAAATACAGCAAATCCACGGGACATGCTGAGGTACAGAAATAGTGAACTTTTGAATCAATTATGAGGTCGTCTTGGGAATATTGCAGGCTTGTCAAAATGATGTTCATTTTGGGAACTTCAATTTGGTATTTTGATATTTATGAATAGGTTAAAATATCTACACTTTCGCAACCTCAGGAGTCCGTTTCCTCTAGCAACTAGGCAAGAAAACAAACCAAAGAATTCAGTCAAAAAAAGAATAATAATTATAATTAACAATGTACTCTTCATATAAATTTTATAATGATATTATAAAAATTAAACATGAAATTAATTGTTATCTCTGTGTAATTATGGAAATTAACCATGATCGTTTTAACAAATACAATAAAATTCGCTCAAGAGTGGTAAACGCCTCGTAAGCTATTACCTTTTTGTATGGCATATTTTTTTATTTACTATTTATCTTTCGATTTTCAAGTTGGCAATTTTCTTTCGACGGTGACTATTTGTGAATTCACACAGTGTTTTGGTTTGATATTAATGCATTTTCACATTAGAAAGTAGTTTGAAGGATATATTGTAGTCACATGAACAAAAAGTGAAATATGCATATCATTGGCATATAGCCGCCGCCAGAAAACACAGCCTTTCCACACTGCAAAAAATAGAGAGAAAAAGAGATCATGGGCGCATAAAATTATCAGTTTCGAAAAAGACACCACAAACAACTAACAAAAACGAGAAGCTGAGGAAAACCGTCTCATCGATCAGCGGCAAACCAATTAGTCCCATATGTTTTAAACCATGATATAGGGTGCACCAACATCACACTTGCCCCAAAAGGTTCTCATATTAACAAACAAGATGTTTTTGTGAAATAGTTCTAAATGAAACATCAACTTGACAATGTAGTGAAAGCATACAGACAGAAAAACATAAGAAGGTTATATCATTGTCAAGCAAAATGTGGGTTCAAGTTGCATTTGTTGTTTCGGGGGAAAAACTTTGTATTTTTAAATATTTTCCTGGATTATATCATATTTCATGCGATAATATTATGTGTAATAATACATGTATATTCAAATAGAAACACAATTGATAACATCTTTTTACTTTTAAAGAATGATTTTATCGCTCATAACGACAGTCGTCTATCTCGGCATTTCGGAAGGTATTCTATCCAGAGAATTATTCATTTTACAACCTTTTAGAACAAACAATAATATATAAATACAAATATTGCAAATATAGCAAAAAACCAATTTAGTGTAAGAATTGCAGTGCATTTTAATCGTTATTAAGCTAAAACCCAGTTATATATCTTCCATCGCGTTTATAAAGCATTTTGCTTATGTTTAGATTTCAAGAGTAGTGAGCAGATTTTTGAGTAGTAAAGGATTCGGTTCAGGGCAGCCCTGCTTTCGACCTCAGTCAGGGACTTACAAGGCTTTAATCTGTATTTAGGATTGGTGTTACAAAAGAAATAAATGTAACAACTAATTTGTACCCAGAGTTTCTTTATTATGTTACGTGCATCACCAGTGCATCACCAACTAACACATTTTCCAATCGAGGTTTACCAAGCATTTGGGCTACACCAGCGGCCGAAGTATCATCAGGAGAACAAATTAGGGAGCAGGTACGATTCATAAAGGATCCAGTGCACGACGGCTATACTATCGAATTGAGGCAGGGATCTGCAAAAGTAAGACCTTGATTGATGAGTCCAAAGCCCTTCAGTCTTACCTTGTAAATATACGATGAATGATCCCCTACATAACATTTAGAGCTTCCTAGATAATGCAGGCCGCGGCGGTGGTCTCCGATAATTTACTTTCAAACGTCTTACAGTGTTCTCGTCGAAAACTCTTAAGGTGGAATTTCTTGTGGTATTTCTAGAAGATAAATATTCTGTCTACAAACTGTCTAAGAACTATCAACTTTATTTATCAATACACGGATCTTTCAAGCAAGAAGATTTTAATGGTAGCCATTAACCCTGCAAACTTCGAGTTATTTTATAATAAAAAGTCGCAGTGCCTCTATTAATTCGTTTATTGAAGGATCAATTTTGCATTTTGCCTATGTTTATACCCCAATTATTGAAGAAGGATCGACAGGATGTAAGTCAGAAAGCCTAGATGATCATATGGAACAGCAGCGCAGTTTTCGGCCAGTCATGGTTCTGGAGCGGCAAGCAAATATCCTTTACTACGCAAATGACAAATATTTTTCTATGTGTCAATTAATGGACATATCACTATTAAACAGCAAGGGAAAGTCTGTAAATGAATAAGCCCACACTGGGCATTGATCAAGCACGTCGACAACGACTTACTAGACAACTCCGATCACAAATTAAACAATAAAAAACTTAGTTTTTGCCACATTGTACCTTACTGTTAAAAACGTGGAATATGCGTATCAGGAATCACCGCAAACAGAAAAAACAACCTCCCCACGGTAATATGAAATAAGAAATCATACCCTGATTTATATTCATTTTTCAGACATTTACTAAGTACTTGAAACTTTTATAACAGATCGAGGGAGCAGAATATTTAAAAATGTCAGATCATTGATTGATAATTACAGAGGGAACAAACACTGATAAAACGAAATAATATGTAACGTTACCGTTGGCCAAAAGCAGTTGATTAACTTTTAATGGCAACATGAATATTCCATCAAAAATACCATTATCCATCATAAAATGTTTAATAAAAGGGCAAATAGTTAAGTTAAGTGTAGCCTCAAACACAATCACAGACATTTCCACTTAGACCTCTAGTAAGGCGTTGAAAACCAATGACAATCATAACCAATGATAGTTAACGCGAAGACAAATCCGACAAACATAACCATGCGCTCTTTTCCTTCTACTTCTTGACTGTGAAGGGGTGTTGTGTCTTGTGGATGTGGCCGTTCCTGATATGCATATTTCATCTTTTTATGGTATTGCCTTTACACGGTCAGTGATAGTAGAAAGACGCCCACTATAAACGCGCGTGCAATGAAAGATCATGATAGTAAGAAAAGTAAAGAAAGTCGTGAAGCTTGTTTTGTTAGTTTAATTAATATCTTTATCCGTAAGTGTTGTAGATTGCATTAAATGAATATCAAACACATTGTAAATTAATGTATGCTGCCTGATGTTTGTGCAAATTATTTGTAAAAAGGAAAGCATATAACATAACAAGAAGTGATCTGTATATCATGCCCTTAACTAATTATGATATGATTTTTAAATTTTATTGACGAAAGAGTATAGCGAAGTGAAATATTTTTGATTTTACTGTATCTTCACTCTCACCATAGACTGTCCCGTCAAACATTAAATGAATAATGATGTTCTTAATATTCGTTTTAGCAAAATATATACTAGCCTGAACCTATATCTGAAATTAATTAGAAGAATTCATAGTGTTCAATCACATTGAATGTTTTTTAATCTATTACCTTAGACAGTGCGAAGACTTGTTTTTAAATCCTGTGAAATTTAGGCATGTTGTGTAGTGTACATGTGTGTACATGAGTTGTGTAGTGTACATGTGTGTACATGAGATATCTTAATGAAAAATAGTTTCAATTATCATATAAATGTTTAAAAATATATCTTATAAACAAGATTTTCTTATTTTTAATGCTTGCATTTGAACTTTGTTAACAACCGTAGCCTTATGGGTAAACTGGTATACATATGCTAATAATGAATGAACGAAAGCCTCCAGAAAGTTTCGTTTGATATTATTGTTACATCTGTCACAAAATGTTTGTTGCAATTGTCATTTTGTCATAGTTGACATTTTCCCTCATGCTTTCGTGTAAATAAAATCAATTAAATATTTGTTTGCATGAAAACTGCTAAATTATTTCCATCAAGACGCTGCGTTTATGAATCAGTGACGGAAGATTAAGCGTTTTCATTTTCTTTTCTATAACTACATGGCCAGTAATATTATATGAGTGGTTTGGCGTTCCAACATACAGTAATTAAGGTATCGCAAACATTGCAAATGGCGAAAACAGGCTAAAGTTTCAAAAAATGAATTTTGGGGGAAATACTTATTGCCACCTAGATTTTAGTAAATAAATGTATTTAGCTATGGATGTAGTAAATGTTTGCAAGCTCAATTTAGTCTAATTCATGTTCTAATTACCAAGCACATACTAAAACAAAAGAAAAACCGTTTGCATGAGAATTCTGAAATTCATGAACAATATACCAAAGCAACTCATACCTGAATTAAGTATATGCAGGTCTACAATGTTTAGTGCCAATTCGTCAAAATAATGTTAGTGTTTTCAAGAAATTTAAGGAAATCTTACTTCCTGGTTCAAAGTGAAAGTAGAATCTACTTAGAAATGCTCAGTTATGATAGACTGCTTATTTCTCGACTGATCAATGTCTACGCTGTTCACCATTACCTCTTTAAGCCATTAAGGCTTTAAACGTAAATCTAATAAAAGATTCTTGCAAGCCGTTCTTTCAATCTAATTTTGCTTATAATCTAATTTTAAGGAGGAAAAATATTCCATCTAGTGTCAAAGATTTGAAAGTGCGCAATTATTTTAAAGGCAGTTGAGCACAATATATCTTTGTCAAAAATAAGCCCCGGTTTGGTCAGTTATTTCCAGCATTGCCAATGAGAAGGCTAATTTAAACCGAGCTGCAATGTTTTAATATATTTCGTATTCTTTGGCTTTCGAAGTTCTTTTTCATTTTTTATTATAATAACCTGTCTATATGATTTATTAAGGAAAATCGTGGGCAATGCACCATGAAAAAATCTTTAGTTTTAGACAAAAGTATTAAATTAACTAATGGAACTGGAGGCGACGTTCAATATTGGCTTTTATTTCACATTGTAGATAGTGCGAAATTCTATGGTGTATGGCCAAGCAAGCTATGAACATAACACTCTATGACATTTCGCTTTTTCGGTACGTTTATAGTCACAAAGTGGATTCATTGAAGTGACTCGAAATATTACATTTGTAAGAAATTAAACAATTGATATAGCCTCTACCTGGGAGCAAACCCGCACCATCACGGCAAAAGCGCAAACCCCTGCTATTCCGACAACGCTTCCGATTGAGATAGCCGGGACAATCCCAAAAAATTTGACCGCATAGCCCTGATAATCGTTGATATCACAGCATGACATCAGGAACGGATTATTTTACTGATAAAAGTACTGACTACTCGTATATGTACGAGGAAACTTTTTACGGCCGCCTCAATGAACATATAGCGATACTGTGAATTTCGAATGATATTGCCTCTATGTGCGAAATATAACATATTTTCTGGACGAATTATGGGTCATAATATATTATTACTATGTAACTATTACTTGATGATCTTGACTATAGTACAACTAGTCCGGCCGAAGGGGAATTTTGGCCCGGCTTTAAATAGAGGTTTATAGCGAATGTTGAGTACCATGTGGCCCGGCTTTATATATAGATCGTTGAGTACTGAACGGGAACCATGTTGTATGTACAACAGTACGGTTTTACCCAAGGAAAACTTATTAGTAAGAGGGAAGATGTCAACGTATTTTTATGTTGCTTGATTATATGGACTTTTATTGTTAAATTATGCCGTAGGTTATGTATGCAAAAGTTTTATGTTTATATATAAACAAAATTTTTACATGACCAAGATGCAATTCCATGTAGGTTTAGTCAGATAATTGATTGTTGTGATTTCTCGTGATAACCTTGAACTGACCCGTCTGTTTTTTCAAGATGGCGTTCATCACGCAAAGCATGTATACATGATTAGGTAGTGCGAGTGGATATAGTCATATAGGATTGTTTCCGGTAAGTTTTTGTTATCTACATCTACTAGATAGTTTCGTTTTCTAGATCACTGTTGATCGGGAATGTGAGCCAGGTTATAAAGGTATCGATGAGTTTTGTGTTTTCTTTTAAGCGTTAGCGAACGTTAAGTACCAGCTCAAGCTATATATATATATAGATTATATAAATAGATCGATGAGTTGGTGTTTTCTTTTAATTAAATTATATGCGATTTGAAAGTTTATTGTTGTAAGCAGTTATAGAAAGAGTGTACATAATTATTATGTAGTAAGAGACATTGTTCAGATAGTTATTCTTGGCAGTTTACGAATATTGGCGATCCTGTGACTTGATTTTGGTGCGTGAATGTGACCTATATATGATGGTTCTTTGTTTACACATGTTTCTGATGTTGAAATTGACGGTTCTAGTGGGTTTCTGTTTTACAAGAAGAAGGTGATTTCGTGTCTATAAAGTAAATAATGATTGTATAACCATTTTTGTAGGTTTTTTTCTGTTGTTCAGAATAAATTGGTTTGAGTTGGTATTGCAGTGTGACGCACCCCCACCCCCTCCCATCCCCCAGCCCCCTGGTTTACGGGATCAAGATGCTGTGTCTGAATATAGAAAGTTAGTATAGATTTTCATCCTGAAAGTACCAATTTGAAAGAAATTGCCATGTTCGTGGTAGGGAAATTTTGAAAGGTACTGTTGAGTTTATATAGAGCAAATTCATTGTAATGTGGTTAGTGCTATGATAATGTTTAACTTCCAGGTAACTCCTTCATGAAAATTAAATGTTGGTGTAACTGTCCACAAAGTGCAAGGTCTAACATTATCTTCAGATGCTGTTGATATCGAGAAAACAATATTACAAGGAGGAATGGCTTACATAGCTGTCAGTAGAGTATTTACTTATGAAAATCTACAATGACAATAATGAAAAATCAGTTACATTTATGAAATTTTGAGTGCTCTTAACGATCCGCTAAACTCTTCCTTGTTCGACCATCGATTAAAAAGAAAATTATCAAACTAAACAAAATTAACATTCATTTGTGCAAAATTTCATTGAAAGGCATTTTTCCGTTTTAGAAATGTTGATATATATCCTTAAAATGTGAGAAATTATTTTTCATCCTAAATGAATACATAACAACAAATATAGTTCTGGCAATTCTTCATCATAATGCATGTTACCATATCAACCATCTCTTCCACTATTTTCCAGCTAGTTATCATAATATTTAAAAGGAAAACGTTTGTTTTCAAATCATTCACTACATTTACTGCAAACTTGTAAATGTTCAGCAAACAAATTTCATCACAAGTTTTAGCTTTCCAAAAAGCTAGTCGGTCATTAGCTCAACCTTTTAACAAGACGGCAGAAAAGTTTGAATTTTAAGCCACTTATATTGGATGCCATACAAAAATGTAAGTTTACTTATAGGTATTTCCTCTTTCGAATGAGATGCATTTAACCTGGTGATAAATCTAACCCTGTTTGCGAACAAGTTAATAATTTCTCTGAAAGTAAACCAAAATGGAAAAGTTTTGCAAACAATATTTTTGTGTCAGAAAGTGTTAGAAAGCAACGATAATCAAGCTGTAAATAGATATCAAAAGCTACAGAATATGTTAAAAACAAAGTTTTTTTCACAGTCATAGGGTGGGAGAGAAAAAAGTGAACAGTTTGTCAGGGACTCACAGGTATGATAAAATTGTTCTTTCTGATCTAGAACAATATCGTTAGAATGTTGGTATACACTTAGTATGTCTCCTGACTTCGAATAACAACCTAACGCATTGATTTCAAAAGTATGCACTACAACGCCGTCTTTGTTAAAAGTTATGCTAATGACCGACTAGCTTTTTGGAAAGCAAAGTTTTGCATTGTCTATTATTGACAGTTGCATGACCCGATTTGATACTTCTGCAGAAGTATGTTTTCGCATGTTCCAAAGATTATTTTGTTGATTCAAAACCAAATTACAACTAAGTAAAGCTTAAACTTATAGTGTCTACTATTTTCAGTTTCATTACCCGATTTAAGATGTCTGCAAAACTGTGTGTTCTGGTGTTCCAAAGATAATTTTTACATTCAGGACAATTAAGCAATATTAACAAGAAAGTACCGACGGATGTATCCATATCGAGCTAGCTAAACCATGTAAAACATTCCCTGGGATACCTCTGATTCCCGAGTTTCACAAAATGCTGCACAAGTTCGTAGAGTCGTTGTCAGCAAAATAAGTAGCTAATCTCTGTTCAGTGTTATCTACACATTTTATTTGCTTTGGTTTAATAAATTTATAAGCTGTACATCGTTTGTTTATCATATACAGTGTACATTTACTAGACAAAATCCATGTACATGTATATGTTTATTGTTCGTTGTCGGAAATATCTTTTTGAGTAATAAGCCTAGCTGATAAGAAGCTGGAGAGAGGATTTAATAATAGGTTCCAACTCCAAATGTGGCGTTCTTCAACAGCCAATAAGAGGCTTCTAGATTTTATAGATAACGACTTAGTAAGAGTCAATCCATACATAACGACTGAGTAAGAGTCTACTTTTCTTAATTATCCGTTCCGTCTGGAACGTGATCTGTGCTTTACATCACTGTTAACCGGTGTTCAGGTAGAAAGCTCAAGTTTGGTCGATTATAATATGTCGGTCATCAGGATGACCGACAATAAATCCCAAGCCATACCATTTCCGGTATATTTCATTTCAAACCGCACTCCTTGTATACAACGCGTTCCACAACTACATGTAATACACAAGCACATCCTTCAACATTCAATACCCTTTGCCAATAAAAGACAACAATATATTATCACTGATTCGTTCTTTGTTTAAAAACAATCCATCACCTGCATGAACTCTTACACCCAACATCTAACCTCTTTCAAAGGTCGTCCACATATAACACATCTGTGTTATACTTTTCTTGTTATACTTAAGTTGAATCACAACCCAAAACTTGAACAGAGAGACACAGATCTCCCGTCTACCATAGTAAGGCGACCATTTAAACCTTTAGTCATTTACTTAATTTTTAAGTTTAACTTAGTTAATTTCGTAAGGGTACAATAAAACACTTTGTTTAATCTACATTCCGAACTTAAAACATATCTTAAACTTAAGTATGTTTTCGCATTTAAACCGCCAGTGCCAATAAAATAAAAGGAACAATGATTTTGCTTAATGTTTCAACAAAATCAGCTTCTCTGCTTATCCTTACTAAATCTCTTAGGTTAGGATTAGCAGAAAGCTGAACTATGAGTTTGTGGGATCGAAACACCTGCTTTAAAACTTTTTTTCTGTTATAAAAATTCCGACCTCTCCCAACAGACCAGTTGCATATTAAAGATTGATATTATGAATTATTTGTTTAATTAAACTGGAGCTAATTGGGATTTATTTTGTTTACCACAGATGGTAAATAATAACCGAATCGTCAAAATACAACGAGGCTGTTACAATGCATATTTAACAGTGTCAATATCACATACATAAAGCTGATTCATTTTCTCTTTAAAGTAGGTGCTGTCTTGAGTCCTCAATCAATTAACGAGCATAATGGAATGATTTCGTTCTTACAACATAATGGGAATGTCACTGTTCAATGAGCGGCAAATTGTTTTATTGGAATGTAAGCAGTTCATATGGGTTTGTGAAGCATCACTGATGTCTCTTTGATAGCAGTATTGGAAACGACTAATTTCGAATTCTCTCAAATACCAGAGTTCTATTATATCCCGACAATTGGAATATAAAATCATAACATTGTGAAAACCTGATAAAGACGTATCATGATCTTAGATGGATCCAGTTCTAAATATATCAACAAAGTTTACTTATAAATAGTTGTTTTTTGGCCTATTTACATCTCTCTTGATCAAAACCAAATTGAAAGGGCAATCCATGTTTTATTTTGTTACATCTAAAATGATAATAGTTTTATTACTACATATTGATTGAAGGTCTGTCTTCCGGGATCGCATAGGCACATTAGTATTTCATTGGCCCCTGCGGTAGTAGTAGCAGTAGTAGTAGTAGTAGTAGTAGTAGTAGTAGTAGTAGTAGTAGTAGTAGTAGTAGTAGTAGTAGTAGTAGAAGTAGTAGTAGTAGTAATAGTAGTAGTAGTAGTAGTAGTTGTAGTAGTAATAGTAGTAGTAGTAGTAGTAGTAGTAGTAGTAGTAGAAGCAGTAGTAGTAGTAGAAGCATTAGTAGTAGTAGTAGCAGTAGTAGTAGCAATTGTTGTAGTGGAACAAGTATTGGTAGTAGTAGTACTAGTAGTAGTAGTTGTTGTTGTTGTTGTTGTTTTTGTAGAAGTAGTAGTAAAAGATATAGTAGTAGTTGTTGTTGTTAATGTAGCAGAAGCAGTGATAGCAGAATGAGGAGCAGCAGCAGCGGCGATAACAAAATCATCATTGTGATTTATTCTGATGATGATACTGATAGAATATGATTTTATGCCAACACACTGCTCGATTTCTGATATTAAGAGTGTCGGACACTGCATGTTTTTTTTTAATCTATTCAAGTAGAATAACCGTACAACTGGCTTTGTGAAGATAAAGCTGCGTGTGGCGGCCCTAAAACATCTCCACCTACTTTAAATAAAGTCGTTATTTTTTTACCTCTTAGGGACTGCATTTCGCAATTTCACATTCACTTTTCACACTTTTCCTTCTCACTCAGACACTCCTGGCTGTGTGGGTAGACTGTTTATTATTTGTGTGGACTAGGGGTTTATGGATTATGGTTGATAATGATCACAGTTCATATTCATGGCCTAAAAATAAAAAAAAATCTAAAACAGATCGTTTCTGATTATCCCTTACTAAGACAGATACTTATAAAATTCTTAACAAAACTTAGCAATTTAAAAATCTTAAATAGCTGGTCAATATTATTATCAATAAGACTTCTTTTAATCGGACATCGGATTTAAATCCGCTTTACATATTGTAAATCAAGATCCCTGTCACTGTAGTGGTCATTGTAAATGTATGGATAACATGAGTCCAGGCCTCAAGGTTATAAACCTGAGCTTGGAAACCAGTCTCAAATTTCAGCCAATCAGATGCTTGAGATTTGAGACTGGTTTCTAATCTCACTTTTGTAACCTTGGCACCTGGTCAGTAGTACACCAGACCGTATTTCCAGCATCAGACGACTCATGACCAAGACTGGAGCAAAGCGACATATACCTTATCTGTCGATCGTGTTGGGCCCATTCCACGAGTCTAGAACGAGTCTAGAACGAGAACCAATCTCGTACGAAAGTCTCTACGAGGACCTGGGTCCAGTCTCAACCGTACGTCTTTGGATAGAAACATATAATATATTCGCCCACCATTTTTCAAGAATTTTTAATGGCTAAAAAAATCAAGCGCACATTCCAAAGGTAAACAGATACGGGTAATAATAGGACACATTTTTTTCGATTTCTCATAAAGTCATGAATAAGTTTTGGAAAGGGCCTTAATTATTCCAAAGAAAATGAAATATAGATAAAATGGAAAGTTCAGAAAACACAGCCCCACACAAGTATTTACAATATGATAATTTTTAAAAGACACCCACGAACAATTAACATAAAGGAACGGTTTCCGTTGCTTTTTACGAGTAGTTAGTGTCATCAACAATATAAATAACACTTTAGAATGTCCGTCTTGGTCTCCAGAGTCTGTCATTCAAACATTTCTTATTTAATGGTATTTCCAATGAAGTAAACAGTGCTTTTCGAATTATTTCTTTAGAAAAATAATTAAAGAATGGATAATATAAGCTGTGGTGTGCGTAGCGATGCAATTATGTCCTGAAAACAGTTGCGTGACTTGAATTTATTCACGACGAGAATACCTGTGTGCCATCAGGAACTGGAAAATATTGCTTAAGGTTTAGATGGCATTCTCATCTCAAGTAATTTAATAATTGAACTGATGTGGTTGTGATGAATAATATATGTGATCCTAAGTGCCAATGTAAATAAATTGATAACAATCTTTCATCAAGGTTCCTTTGGATAGCTTCAAAGTGGCGTTTGATATGGTACCGCAAACCTGAGAAATTAACACAATTATCGTTTATTAAGAATAAAATAATTGTTGATTTTATTCCAGTTTCTGTGTTCGTGTTACATTTACCTTGTTTGTGTAGTGTTGCGAACGTAAAAGGTCTCCGCGTGCAAATAAGTTAACACTGTTACATAGTAGTGGTCACGTTTATAGGGGTGTCCCGCATTGCTTTCAATAACATGAAACAACTAGGGTCATGAGGATATTGTAGTCACTGTCGCCTTCAAGTGGCATATATTATTAGCAAAACCGAAATCTGTAAGTCCATCCAAATCGACCAAAATCGAAATTAGGGAATTTTTTATGTAAAAATTATTTTTACATACAATATCATTTTAGTCACAAACAAATAGCAAGTTCTAGGTTTTGATGCATAAAATGTTTAATGAAATTAAAATAAGTTTTGATTTTGAAAATTTCAGGACACTAGCAACATGCCTATGATGGGCAATTTGACTCGTATGTATATGAACTAAATACATATTTGGCAAAATCTCATATTTCTCAGTTCAACGTTTTGCTGCAAAATGACGCTATGTAATTCATTCTTACGACGGAACGTATAGTATCAAAATAACATCATACAACTCGCAAAATAGCAACTTAAGATGTTCGTGAAGTTGGCCGACCAGCAGCCTAGCAGCCTTACAGCGTGAAGTTGGCCGCAAAGCAGCCTAGCAGCCTGGCAGCGTGAAGTTGGCCGCCCAGCAGCCTAGCAGCCAGGCAGCGTGAAGTTGGCCGCCCAGCAGCCTAGCTGCCTGGCAGCGTGAAGTTGGCCGCCCAACAGCATAGCAGATACTTTGGCTGCTGTGATACTTTGGCTGCTGAGCTGCTGTGGCGGCTGGGAAAAGTTGGCTGCTGGGCTGCTGTAGCGGCTGGGATACTTTGGCTGCTGGGAAAAGTTGGCTGCTGGAATACTTTGGCTGCTGAGCTGCTGTGGCGGCTGGAAAAAGTTGGCTGCTGGGCAGCTGTGGAGGCTGGGATACCTTGGCTTCTGGGAAAAGTTGGCTGCTGGAATACTTTGGCTGCTAAGCTGCTGTGGCGGCTGTGAAAAGTTGGCTGCTGGACTGCTGTGGCGGCTGGGATACTTGTGCTTCTGGGAAAAGTTGGCTGTTGGAATACTTTGGCTTCTGAGCTGCTGTGACGGCTGGGAAAAGTTGGCTGCTAGGCTGCAGTGGCGGCTGGGATACTTTGGCTGCTGGGAAAAGTTGGCTGCTGGAATACTTTGGCTGCTGAGCTGCTGTGGCGGCTGGGAAAAGTTGGCTGCTGTGGCGGCTGGGATACTTTGGCTGCTGGGAAAAGTTGGCTGCTGGAATACTTTGGCTTCTGAGCCGCTGTGGCGGCTGGGAAAAGTTGGCTGCTGTGGCGGCTGGGATACTTTGGCTGCTGGGAAAAGTAGGCTGCTGGAATACTTTGGCTTTTGAGCCGCTGTGGCGGCTGGGAAAAGTTGGCTGCTGGGCTGCTGTGGCGGCTGGGATACTTTGGCTGCTGGGAAAAATTGGCTGCTGGAATACTTTGGCTGCTGAGCTGTTGTGGCGGCTGGAAAAAGTTGGATGCTAGACTGCTGTGGCGCCCGGGATACTTTTGCTGCTGGGAAAAGTTGGCTGCTGGAATACTTTGGCTGCTGAGCTGCTGTGGCGGCTGAGAAAAGTTGGCTGCTGGGCTGCTGTGGCGGCTGGGATACTTTGGCTGCTGGGAAAAGTTGGCTGCTGGAATACTTTGGCTGCTGAGCTGGTGGCGGCTGGGAAAAGTTGGCTGCTGGGCTGCTGTGGCGGATGGGATACTTTGTCTCCTGGGAAAAGTTGGCTGCTGGAATACTTTGGCTGCTGAGCTGCTGTGGCGGCTGAGAAAAGTTGGCTGCTGGGCTGCTGTGGCGGCTGGGATACTTTGGCTGCTGGGAAAAGTTGGCTGCTGGAATACTTTGGCTGCTGAGCTGCTGTTGCGGCTGAGAAGTTGGCTGCTGGGCTGCAGTGGCGGCTGGGATACTTTGGCTGCTGGGAAAAGTTGGCTGCTGGAATACTTTGGCTGCTGTATCCCAGCCGCCACAGCAGCCCAGCAGCCAACATTACCCAGCCGCCACAGCAGCTCAGCAGCCAAAGTATTCCAGCAGCCAACTTTTCCCAGCAGACAAAGTATCCCAGCCGCCACAGCAGCCCAGCAGCCAACTTTTCCCAGCCGCCACAGCAGCTCAGCAGCCAAAGTATTCCAGCAGCCAACTTTTCCCAGCAGCCAAAGTATCCCAGCCGCCACAGCAGCCCAGCAGCCAACTTTTCCCAGCCGCCACAGCAGCTCAGCAGCCAAAGTATCACAGCAGCCAAAGTATCTGCTAGGCCAACTTCACGCTGCCAGGCTGCTAGGCTGCTGAGCGGCCAACTTCACGCTGCCAGGCTGCTAGGCTGCTTGGCGGCCAACTTCACGCTGCTAGGCTGCTAGGCGGCCAACTTCACGAACATCAACTTAAGGACGTCAACAAAAGTGAAAAGTACTAAAAGAATATCACTTGAACCAATATAATCAACCGTAAAATCTTATTCGGACTATGTTATCTATCCGTTATTAAGGCACGTATTAATCTCGGCCGGCAGAAGCTTTACAGCCTCTGAGTACCGAGACAATTGAATAATACTCTTCATATCAGCGTCTAGACAATCAGACGCTGGCAGAATCATTATTCTTCTTATTCATTCAGCACAATATCTTGTTAATAGTAGAAAAGCGCTTAATCGCAACAACTTCGGATGACTGATATACGCTAGTATTTCATCTGCGTTATGGCTATTTTACCTATCAATTCAAAATATGTTACCAATTTCTTTTTTGTGTGAGTTCCCTTCACTTTCATTTTTTATCTACATGTGTTTTAAGTCCCACAAGATGTGGGCAACATCAGCATAACGATCATGATGGACAGTGGCATAATATACGACAACATAATCATGCATTCGGAAAACGGCTAACACATACTTTAAAAGATAACAAGAAAACATAATATACCAATTAATGATAATAAAACAAAGAAAAAAATATTATAAGTGCGTGAAGTATAATTAAAACGAGCACTTAAGGCGCACACATTTCATTCTCATATAAACACTTGAGAGTAAAACCATGAAAAGGATGTTTCCTGCTTATGTTTTCAAATAACCAATGTGATACATTTACATATTTATGAATAAATACAGAGTCATTTAGATGCAATTACAGCCATTTTCCATATAAATTACAAAAAAAAAGATTGCAATGCAATTATTACTTCTTACAAATCATAGGTCATAATCACCATTTTGGGGAGATCACTGTGATAAAGACTATCAGGCTTGAAGTAGGATTGGGGGCCACAGACTGTAACAATATCTAACGTTTGACAAAAATAACAATTATGCATATTAAAAAGGTAAGCTTACATGTCATATACTTTTTGAAAAATTCATATTACTTGGCAAAACTATTGAGAAAATGTTATTTATCCGAATACTTTTCCTATCTGTTCATTCGTTAGGTATAAAACAAAACTAATGAATATGTTCACTTGTTAAGTTCACAAACATTTCCAAATTTGTTTTAATAATAATTATATTTCTTATTGTAAACCATTTGTCTTAAATGTAAGTTACATGTAAAACATGAAAGACTAAACAAACTTAGAGTAACAATGATGTTTGTTTTTATATTACTGTAGTAGATTTCGCACCAGCGGCCTCGGTAGCTCAATTGGTAGAGCGACGGCACGGTAATTATTTGTTTCGCCCTAAAAACTAGCCATTACATGTAGTAGTATACAATTTACAACTACAATTTAATCATAAAATTAGCGATAACATTAATTTCATTCAAACGCTTATAAGTTGATACTCGGCTATCGTCAAGTGGACTTGTAAAGAACTGTATTAGCTTACCTTTTATTAATTTATTAATTTTATATTGCCAAACAATCATTCACACACTTATAAGTTCATACTCGACTATTGTCAGGTAGATTTGACACTTGGGTAAAGAACCTTACCTTTCATTTATTTATTAATTTTATATGTTCAAACTAACTTAAGGTTGAATGAACAACAAATATGCAACAAAACAAGTTTATGTTCAGTTAAATAAGAACATGCCTTTTTCTAAACTTACTACAACAAGGTAAGACCAAGCAGCAAAAGAAAAAGAGAATCTTGCAGATTAAAGACACACAGCAGTTACACCAATGATATTGACTATGCCCTAAACAGAAACTTTCAGGCAGAAAATGAAGAAGAAATGAAGGTGATCAGAAAACAGCTTGAAATGTGGTTTTATCGAAATGGTATCCACTAGTAAACGAGGTCAAATACTGTGAAAAAATAACGTATCATTTCACTGACCAAAGAAGTGCAAGTTTTCTATTTCTGCCAATTACACCAAAGCATTAAACTGCAGTAATCAGAAATCAAAGGAGAATATAAAAGTCATCATAAACGAAAAATGAAAATAGAGAAGAGAAGGCAAAAGACAAAGAAAGAGCTAAAAAGACACGAGTTATTGTGTTGCAGAATGTAATCCTCAAGTCGTCCTGACTACTCCATGTGCATTTTTCAGAGAATTGTATTACTCTCGAATAATATGCTAATGGAAAAAGTCTTGTCCGGTCTACAACTTGCAACACATTACTTTACCGGCAGTACTGGCTCAAATTCCAGAATTCTTTAATTGATTGCATTTAAATGTTTTCTTTCCATCGATACCAAATTGATGATTGTACGATAAAAACTACTTTCGTTTAAAAGACTCTAGTATCATGGAAACCCGTACCGGACAAGACTTTTGTCCGCGAGTATATGTTGCTACAACCTCAGAGAATACAATTTAGGTAACAAGCAAAAGTAGTTTATCATTTGTGGGATAAGACACATCGAGAGAGAGGTGCATGGAAAAAGTAATATGAAAGCACACGGTGTTTTGTGAGCAAAAACACTATGGGGAATCACATGATCAAAATAATCTCTAAACAAATGTAAAACAATGAAAAAATGAAGTATATTTTGTCCATGGTTTGTGTGAAGCTTTATTATGAAGCCTATCATATGCCTACTGGAAGGTATAATTATACTGACAATATTTCGCTCATGACCTCTTCCTCATAATTCAGAACACCCAAGCACTATAAAACATGGCACTGCAGAGGTAATCTGGTAAAATTCTAAACAAAACACTTGTTAGCAGTTGTAGTTTAAAACATATAGTCTGTGGTCATATGATAGTACATTTATAAATTCTATTTGTGCAACTCAGAAATGAAAACTTCACAAAATTCAAATTTCCCTGTAGCTTAGAGATTATTTTGATCATGTGATTCCCCACAGTGAAAAAGCTGTAAAGCAATATTTACTACGCAACAATTGAATAGGCTTAAAAAGTAACGTCCGTTTATGTCCCTATACAATGTTTTAAGTTATGCAGGAAATTCTTACCCTTGAATCACAGTCCATTTGAAATTTGACCATGTTCTCGACTTCAAATCGTTGGTCTCAATAAACATTTGATCATAATTAATACATGGAAAAACGTTAGTTTTTATTCCTGTTACTTTTTTACAATATGTCTGAACTTTCGAATTCGATTAAGTCAAAGCTACATAATAAGTAAAAGAGAAGTTTTTCATTCTTAGGTGACGGTATGTAACGATTATTTATAAAGCATAATAATTAAGTAAATTAAGTGATGAATAGTGATGACGTAGCATTCTGGAATACATATTTTTCGGATATCTCTTTTTATATTTCCATTTGCAACTTATTATTACAATTTGCTGATTTCGCAAAGAAAGCTTTAATTGTTATTTGTTGTAACAACATGAAGACGTCTATCATTATATACCCTGTTCTAATGATTAATTTCCCCATTAACAGGGATCTTTCATGTTATTGAAAAGAATTGCTATTATTTATTTTCAATAAAGCATCTTTATAAAAGTGAGTGTCAAGCTTTACAGAACAATGTTGGCTACGTGTGCTTACAGTCTAGACAATTAATTCAAAATACAGAAACACTTATGCTTATCTTATAAATCTACATTTATTTGTTATAATGTTCTTCACACTGTTCTGTTGTATTATGTTATATCGGTTTTACGACAAATAGAGGGAAAGACGCCCACTGAAAGCACACAATACCTTCACAATCCGAAACCATTTCTAAGAGCAGAAATGAACTACATGACTACCATCTTTTCAATGCCATTTTAGCTCCTTTTCTCTTCAATAACCTTTTTCTTATGCTGAAGATAAGCAACTGTTCTACAGCACACTCACCAATGATGCTTCAGTTCCTCCTGTTTCGCACACAAACCAATGCAGTTTTAGCTCCTTTTTTCTGGACATTCCCAATCAACTTTGCTGAAGCTCATCAATCATTATCCCATTTCTTCTTGCTTTAGGTCGCCTTCCCCTAACCAACACCAGTTTTGATAAATACCATTTTCATAACTAGATCTACATGTAGATGAATAAGCTGTATAAAATTATTTCGTGTTTTAGTTGCCTTTGAAAGAAAAATATTATAGTAAACATTTCATTTTTTCTCACAAATGCTCCCGATGGAGGTCGGCGTTTAACAGTCCGAGCCTCGATTGAACATTTTGTTAACGGATTGTATGTTCGATCTTCGACATTGATAGATCTTCTGGCAGTGTTTGAGCTCCCGACAGTATTTAATCTGGCCACAGTTTTACAAATTAAGTCTACACTTTGTACATAACACATGCAAACATAAAACAAAACATAAACATCATACATACGCACGACGCTCGCAATTTCTTAGAAATGTTGAGGACATATCGTAACATTCAATGGTAACCACTTGGGTATACGCTATAGGAATAAAGCAGTGGGTAAATGCCCTAACAAGTATCACCATCGTGTCTCTGATAAACACTTTTTCGGCGTTATTCGGCGTTAGCTGTCTAATTTCACTTTTGACTTAGTGTTTCGACGAATGAAATGTTGTAAATAATACTCGTATTCTCTTATTATGCAGAGGGAAAATGAAATAAACTATTTCGATTGGTAGCTATTTACACCAAAGAGGCATCTAGCAGGGTGGAGAGGTATCTAGTGGGATTTTTATTATTATGCAGCGGAAAAATCAAATAGATTATTTCGATTGGTTGTTAGTGGGCGTTGTATTGGAGAAAAAAACATATTTACGATTTAAATAACCAGTTTAGTCAATATTGATGGCTAAAATACAATTTTATATGGAATATTCTTGGGTGACAGGTAAACACTTGCATACAATACACAGTGTAAAACGAAAGAGAAGTGTAGCTATTTCTAGTTCTTACTGGTTCCTTTCTAGTTCCTTTGATACTGATAGTTATAACCTCAACTACAAAATACAAGTTCGTTGTAGTGTAGTGGCTAACATTCTCGCCTCGCAAGCCCCGGGTTCAATACTCAGGATTTCCTTTCGGCAAAGTTTATCAATCGCGTTTCATTCACATTATTTCATTAGTCGAAGACAACGAAAACTATTTTATTTAGTAGAAATTCTCGTATTCTTGACGGATATCGTCAGTTTGATAAACAAAATTATAACATGTAACGAAACACTGCCGGTCAATCGCATCGGAAACTACCGGTTAATCACATAGGAAGTCCATTTAATCAATGTCCAGGATGCCGAACTAAGTGCAATTTGACAACGATAACAAGTATTAGCAAAGGTTATGGTATGAAAATATTCATTATTGAGAAACAACACTCATTACGTGTTGTAATGTCTAGACATGCATTAAACTGAGATTTAAGATCAATATGTATCAGGATATGAAATACATCACTTTCTTCAGTTTGCATATTTCAGGAAGGGAAGACTTGATATGTGATGCCCTCTATCTTTCTAAATATACCGACAAGTTCTGCGGCAAACCGAATAACCCGTTCTTATTCAAATTATTTCGTTATTGCACCATTAAATTCTAATACTACTGTTCAGAATTCTGAACTAATCGAAGGGAGCAAGTCTCGTAGTAAACAACGTTTAAAACTAGAACTAGCTGAGGAGACAGTATGCTCGACTATTCGAATCATATAACAATTATGAAAATAGTAATCTTTTGATTAAATTTATTTTGAGAAGAAGTTTAATAATTATAATAATAAT
Organism: Corbicula japonica; assembly: GCA_038501625.1. Classification (NCBI taxonomy): domain Eukaryota; kingdom Metazoa; phylum Mollusca; class Bivalvia; order Venerida; family Cyrenidae; genus Corbicula; species Corbicula japonica. The sequence goes on along the minus strand of JAZAYU010000062.1, from coordinate 1,960,403 downwards.
AATAATAATAATAATAATAATAATAATAATAATATTAATAATGACGACTTTATTTTACGAGTGTGACTTATTTGACAATGTCAATTTTCAATAAGGCCCTCAAAGTATGTACATGTACATAGACATTTGACAAAGATAAACAGTATACCGGTAATATGGTAACAAATACAAATTAAAAACGTAACACAACTACAAGACTAGTTGCAATGGAACTACATTTATTTTATGATATTACATTTATATTCAGTTAAAAGCTAGAAAGAAAAAGAAAAACTATTGGGAAACATTCAAGTGAAAATAGGAATAATATTTACAGGTCAAAAATGAAAGAAAGCAATGATTTCAAGTATAAATCTTGTTAGTAAATTGCGACATTGAACGAGATATATCGTAGAATCAATCCCTTAATTCACAATATATTGCAAGTTAAAAAGCGGTATAACTTAAAGATATGTCTCAAAAATTAGAAATTATTAAAGACTTAGTCAGGAATATTTCTTTCCAAAGACAGGCTGAAACCGAGCAAAGAACTTAAACGATTTTAAATTGGTCAACTGGTTGTCTAGCTATAATAAATAAGTACAATATTAATAAAAGTGTCATATGACAGGCATTTTGAGACGACCAGTGACATCACATTTTTATGAGCACAAATCGATACTTCATTATTTTTTTTTTATTTTAGCAGAACTTCATAATAATATTTTCATATGTGTCGTGTTCGGTGGCTTTCAAAGCTTCATCTATTTCAGTATCACAGTAGTGTTGTTTGTGCCGTGTGGCGGCTGTAAAAAGTCTCCCCGTACATTCAAGCAGTGCTGTTATCAGTTTCGTACTTTGAAGGTGGTTGAGAACGATAGTTATATACTATGTTTTTAGTACTGATAAAATTACTTTTGTTTAAATATTTCGGCCAGTTTATAGATGGGTGGTTTCGATATCCAAGCCAATTTAGATTCGGAAATTGTTTAATCTCGTCAAGGATACAATTCCAGCTTTTTAACGTCAGACAACCACACTACAGTTATGGTCCTATTTTCAAATTTAAAATCATTCTTTTATAAAATTGGTAGATCTTTCAAATCAAATATATACTAAACAAAAACCAGACAACATATTTGACATATAATTATGTATTGTCCCGGAATCAGACTGACGAGTTTTGTGAATTGTGGTTGGAAAAATAACTGAGGGTGTTTAAAGCTTAGCTGTGCAATTTTATATGCCATATGCACGAAACAAGCGTTTTACCCGTTATTTTTATGGGAGGGTGCGAAGTGAAACTTCTCAATTTGTTAGTGGAATAATGTGTTTTCGATGTTTGAATATTCATATTCATAATTGTTCGCATTTTGTTTTTTAAAGATTAATGTCGATCATGGTCTCCTCTATCTCTAATGAGTGCCAGTGTTCGTCTTCTCGTGGCGATTGAGGTAACGCTGGATTAGATGGTTTGGCATAATATTCAATATCTTTTACCACGACGACGGTGAATTTCCGTCGGCGAAACAGAGATTGAATCTTTCGTCCGTAAACTGTATGACGTTCCACTACAGACGACGCAAAGGACGACTCTAACGTACCCAGTGCCCAAGGTTATAAAACTGAGCATTGAAACCTGTCTCAAATCTCAAGCATGTTATTGGCTTAAATGGCGACCAGCCGCCACTTCAGCCAATCGGACTTTTAAGATTTGAGACTGGTTTCCATGCTCAGTTTTATAACCTTCAGCCCAGAAGAAACGCGTTTGACAAAGGCGTAACGTCATAACACTTCCTGTATATGGGCGACATGCTCTAACCTGACGATTCTGAGTCCGCAACTTATTGCGTACTGTTTCAAATGTGGAGTGACATTAAAATCTCGCGCTGTCAACGTAACCTGAAACGTAAATTACGAACGAAAATGGCATGATTGTCCAACTGGCTAGTTGCTCTTTGTCTTCCTGACCTAGGATAATCACGCTTATTAGTCTTCTTAAAACCACCGCTTATTCATAAATTGTATTACTGCCTCTGTTTAACGTCATACTTATGAGCATTCCGGCTCTCTCTGCCTCCTTTAGGCTTGCCATGTTTTCCTCATGAAAAACATTTAGTGATTTTGCTATTGGTGTAGCGGAGCTAAAATGTGAAATACTTTTTATCCTGTTACTTAACCGGATATAGCGAGCACAAGGTACACGTGAGAAACAAGATTATGTGGGACTGACCGAGTTTTAGAAAAATAAAACTTACAACCAACACATGTTTTACACAGGTGTAGTTTGAACAAAATCACAAATACTGACGCATGACAGTATAAATTGTGTATATTTATCTCGTAGTTATTCTAACTTATAAAGTGTCAAATTTCTTCTTTTTTTTGCTAAGTATTTCAAACTGACTGGAAATCCGCTTAAATAAGTAAAGGCAGCAGCATAAATAATATAATTTAAAATAATTTTGGAAAGTTAAATGTCTTTGTAAAGGGGCCGTCACACTATGACGTTCTGGTCAACGTTCTCGGAACGTTTCAATCGTTCATTTTTTAAGCGTTCTAGAATGAGGATAACAAATCTGGTGTGTTATTAAGGGATTGCCACACTCCTCCCAACTTTGTTCATCGATAAAAAGAAAATTATCAAAATCTCAATAACGGCAAAATGCCGTTAAACAAAACTTTGCACAAATGTATGTTATTAATGTATCTTTATTTTGCAGGTGGTAAAACACGTTAGAAAAGTCAAGGAAAATAGCGAGATCTGAGAATTCCCTAAATTTCTATTTACATAAATTCACAAAAATTAAACAACACAAAACATCATTTTAAATGCCCACATGAGTAATATGATACTGACAACAATTTATTGTGTCCTCGTGACTTACAAAGTGTGTTTGACCTTCATTGTTCTGGTCGCTTCCTGGTCGCGTAAACCGATGACAATCACTGATTTCTCTTTTAGTAGTTGAATTTTTTTTACAAAGTATACAACATTTTCTTGTCAGTATCATTGCGCTCACGTGGGAATTTAAAATTATGTTTTGTATCGCTTAGTTATTGTGAATTTATGTAAATAGAATTTTAAGGAATTTTTAGGTCAAGCTTTTTTTCTTTACTTTTCTAACGAGTCCTACTGTATGCAAAATAAAGATTCAGTAGTAACATTCAATTGTGCAAAGTTTTATTGAACGGCATTTTGCCATTATTGAGATTTTTATAATTTTCTTTTTATCGATGAATAAAGTTGGGAGGAGTGTGGCAATCCCTTAACGTTTGGTCTAACGCACCACTAGCGTGTGTCTAACGCACTAGAAGCGTGTACTTGCGACCAAGTAAGAAAACCTAAAATCATTGGCATGTTCTCACGGGCACTGGCGCGCGAAGAACGATTTGTCAACGTTAGACGAGCGTGCTGAAGCAAAGGCGTTCGGGTAACGCTCGAATGACGCTCAATGGACACCAAAAGGACGTTCGTTTCACTTCAGTCACAAGCTGCGTGCGTTCGTTGACAGGTCGCCAGTGAGTCGTTCACAGCAATACAAACGATTTGTAACAACCAAGTAACGCTTGAGTAACGACTGACTCACGATAGCCGAACGCGTGCAGCGATCGGCGAACATTAGTTAAACGTTCCACGAACATTCTTAAACGTTCTTCGGCGTTTATAATTAAACGTCGAAGAACGCTGGTCTTAGGGAAAATTTTTGTGCATGTTCAAAAAAAATTCCGGACCAGTTCTCCGCCGATTCCCGACGATCATTGACGTTCACCTACGTTCACTAGCGTCCACACAACGCACTTCTGGCGCTATCCCAGCAACCATGGGCGACTAACAACGTTTCCTCAAACGTCGTAGAACGCTGGCCAGAACGTCATAGTGTGACGGCCCCATAAAGAAGATGATTATGATGGTATGTTCAGTTTAATATCAATCAGTTGTGTACTATGTAAGATATAGGTCAATTCTAAGTTTGGTAAGTTAATGTATGAATGAAAGTTTAAAAGATATGCATGAAAAATGGACTTGACTGTATTTTTTGAAAGAGTTATGGAACTTGCTGCTCATGGTGTGGATATTATTGTATGTTCCATTATCAATCAATTGATCAATATTTACGATACAGGCTAATTGCATGAACATTTTCAAAGAAAATCTCTTTCAAGGAAAATCTGATTTCAAAAAGGCCATAAATACTATATTTTTGGATGCATCAACCTAACCTAACCATTATTCAAAAATGCTGCCTGCAAGAGCACAAACAACTCAAACATAAGCAATCATACTGTCAAGGAAAATGGTTGGCTGCCTGATGACTTAACTGAGACCAGAGCCCAAGGTTATAAAACTGAGCATGAAAACCAGTCTCAAATCTCAAGCATCTGATTGGCTGAAATGGCGACTGGTCGCCATTTCAGCCAATCAGATGCTTGAGATTTGAGACTGGTTTTCAAACTCAGTTTAAAACCTTCAGCCCTGAGCTCATCACAGTGGAAGGAATGAAAGAAAACAAAGAATGATAAAGTTTTTCGACCATTGACAAGTAAAAAAAATAACCCAATGATATTTTATCATTTACAATTAGACACATAAACATTCTCTATAAACACGTAAGATAAAGTCCTATCTTAAATATGGTACAATAAAAGTAAAGATCATAAGCCAAAGGAAATTTCTTATCAAGTGTACTAAAAAGGAACATTCATTAATTAATATACAGAATAAATATATGACTGTGGTGTCATTTAATTAAGGCGGAACGAACTTCCCTCAGAAAACATATAAGAAATTTTCCTGTCGGCATAAATTTGGATTCGTGTATTATTCTATTTAAATTAGATATTCAATTGTTTGATTTAACTTGAGCAAAACACACAAAAAAATAAACACACCCCACACCCCACAATTCCCAACCCCGCAAAACATAATGATGCCACAGTCTTCATACACACAAAGTCTTAGAAGCCTGTTTTGCTGGCTTTGACACAAAATGTGTTTTAACAGTTTTCATACAAGTAAGTATTTCTTTCCAATAAAAGAATATAAAAAAACGAGGAGAGGGCTCTAGCAAATAATCATAGCACAAATGAAAGCCTTAAAATAATGGGAAACTTCTAAAACATATGTACTGCAATAAACTGACACGTGAACAAGTCATTTTGTAATGTGCTAATCAACAATTATGCAACACAAAGACTTTATTGCACACGCAGATGTTTGTTTACCTTGACCTCTGACTTTGGCCAAACAGTTGCTCATAGCAATGTAATCAATCTACTAAATATTATTGAATAGAAAGATAAAGTGCAAGCAAGTCATCAATTGTGCATGTAATGCATAGACGAAATTATAAAATACATTATGAAATTTACATACTTGTGTTCCTGATGAAGACGGCAGGATAAATACAGGATAAATATAATATACAAAAATAAACTAAGTAGTTTATATGATACGAATTCACTGTGAAATTAACAATGCAAATGCAGGTGCCCATAAGTATAATAGTGTGTCTTGTCATCTAACAGATATGCTATTAAAACTACTTAGTAATCTTGTCCCATCAAACTTGATTTAATGCCCACTTGGAACAAATGTATAATAAAACAATATTACCTACAATTACCATACTGGCGTTAGTGTTATTATGTGTCTGGATGATAAAAACAGCATCTGTCATTATTAAGATGAAATTAACCCCCTTGAAAGATAAGATGATGCAAATTAATAATAGTATATCTGTATTAATCTGAATAAAGACATATGATAATGTGTAGTCTATGTCATTATCTATATTCATTCTTCCAAAAGCAATAACACTTGTCTCAAGTTACTGATGTGTAATGGATGAGCAGCAACAAACAATTCATCTTTAAAAAGACAGCTTGAATGTCTGGGCTGAAGGTTATAAAACTGAGATTGGAAACCAGTCTCAAATCTCAAGAATCTGATTGGCTGAAATGGCAACTGGCCGCCATTTCAGCCAATCAGATGCTTGAGATTTGAAACTGGTTTCCATGCTCAGTTTTATAACCCTGGGCACTGGTATTTTTTCTTATAAACTGCATGAAACAAGTAGTTGAGTATTTCATAGCTTAGAGTTTGTTTACTCTTTCCACCATATATACGCATTTTTATGCATGTGTGACCATTGTAGATCCAGATCAGCCGGCACATCCATGCCGTCTGATAAGGATCTGCACTGTTCGCTTTATGATTCCTTATGTTATTTCTGACCAAAATGTGACCAGTGCAGATCCTCATCAGACAGCACAAATGTGCAGGCTGATCTGGATCTACACTGGTCAGACTTGCATAAAAAGTCGTTATATATAGAGTAAAGGGCTAAAATTCAGCCTAAAAGACTGAACAGCTGCCATTCTAGAACTGTAACTGTAACAGTTGTTTGTCTGATTCTGTGTTACACTGTTTCTATCTTTCAATGTAATCTCAAAAGGAAGCGATGAAACTTGCAAATGATCATTAAACAACTTTTTATGAGCTGATTTACAAATTTTGTAAGATACTTGTAAAATATGAAAAAAAATTCAAAAATCAAATTCCCCCTAATTATATCTTTGAAAACAAATATATCACAATATCCAAACACCTGCTACTTCTTGCTGATGTTTTGACAGTTGACTAGAAATATTTCAAGTTATGCACATTAACATTTTAAAGATGTTGTTAAATTTATTGATAACAGTAATATTTTCCTAGATCACCACATCATTATAACACAACAAACTCCTCTGAATCAACAGTAGAAGTTCGTATTCGTCCATTTTCATCCATAGTCACTCGTCTAACTCGAAGTGATTTTTCACTAAGACTTAGATCCTTGATGTTTATATCACTGCCTTTACCAGAATTAAACACAAACATTGGATAAAGTCCACTGCCTCGTTTTGGGGTCACCATCTACAAAAAGGATGTACATCATTTGAAAGTTATTGCAATAACATACCTTTTTCTTTTTCTTAAGAAATATTTAAATTTTTTAAGTTTTGCTATAATTTCCTCATATTTTGTTATGAAATGAGCTGCCAGTCAAAAATGATGAATCTTTTCTCATTTAAGCCTTTAGAACATAGCTGATATCCGATGTAAAACATGTGTAGATTACAAGTCAGCACATGCATCCACTGCAAGTCAAATCGAGATTTACACTGTTCAGCTTTGAATTCACTAAGTTATTTCTGACATAGAAGCAAACACTGTAGATCCAGATCAGACTGCATGGATGACGCCAAAGTTGTCAAATACTTTTGCTGTTTTTTGTTTCTTTTTTTGCTTTTATTCTTATAATTGCTCATCATCTTTGTCAACAAAAAGTATTTTAAGTTGCATAGCTTCAAAACAAATATCTCTTTCAGGTATAGCATCAAAGGGGGATCAATGCATTGAAATTTAGCACACAGCAGTTATTTCCCCTTTAAAATTAAAGATGCCAACATAATCAGAATTGGATGGATGGATGGATGGATGGGATGGGATGGGATGGGATGGGATGGGATGAATGAATGAATTTATGATTTATTATTTTACAAACTTTCCTTATGTAGATGTTTATGATAGATTAAGCTGCACTTAGTTACATACTGCTGTGACATATTTCTATTACGAAAGTCAAACCTCTCTTCAAATACAACTTAGCGAAATCCCAAAAGTGGTCTTAGATTGCAGGTAGTCTTTGCTTACTGGTAAATTTGCTCTTTAAATCGGTCAGTGGGACAAATACACTCGGTCTATATCCACAGTTGGTTATTGTTCACAGGTGGTCTTTAACACAGACTGGACTTGAGCCAGGGAAACTAATCAGTCTTACACAACTCAATCAATTTTTATGTGTCCACTACCAGAATTAATGTGCAAACCTACCTCCTCCATGTGATCTACAAACTTATCAAAGTCTTCCCTTGTCCTGCAGTAAAACCCCACTGTAGCACTGGGATCCATCTTCCTTAGTGATATCTTACGAGGGGAAAAACAATGGTATGACTGAAACAGTAAATATTATAATATGTCATTCTTAATTCTTATTCCATACTTAAATTTTAATAGTTTAATTTGCTAGATTGTTTTTTACTAAGAATGTTAGGGCGTTTTTCAAATTCATTTGAACCATTCATCTAAATCACTTATGAGGTAAAACTGAAGTAAAATTTCATTACAACCTATTTAAGATCTACAGCAATCCATCAAGCATAAAATAATAACCACTGTATTCAGAGCAAAGTGCAACTAAGTGTAAATATTTGGACTTTAAAGCCATACTCACTGAAATTTTAAAGTCTCTTTTCAAGACATCCACATAATCCTGGCAAAAATGAGGATCGAGGTAAATTAACTTGTCCTCTGTAAAATAGAAACAATGCATCATGTGAACAGAAAACATAAACAAGGGGGCAAGGAAGGTCCCCAAGTGCTCAAGTGAGGATACTTACACCTACAAAATAAAAAAATCAATCTAGCCTCTAAAAAGACAATTTCAAATTATGAAACTTTATAATATTATCCCTTGTTCTTTATAATCATTCATGTATAAGAAGAGAAATATTAACAACCCACCACCAGCCACATTTTCGTAAAATGACACAGCTTGCACAAGTCTAATAGAGGATTTATCAAACAACAGTTTAATAAAATTTTGAATAAGAAGAAAGTTTTAAAAAGAAATCCCTTCAGACATCACAAGGAAGAAAGCATATCCAGTTGGTGGCCATGTTTTTAATCGAACTTTATGGCTTGAACTACTTCGGTAGGTCACCCAAAGAACATTTCTATAAAATATTTTTAAAATCTGGGTGGTAAGGAATTAAAAACTTTACTATATGTAATTACAGATCACTCCCCTAGATATGGCTTGACAATACTTTAAAAGAGGATCTTAAAAAATGTTCATATGAATATTTCTGGAATCTGGCTGGCATTTTGACAAGAGTCTGAGTGTTTTAAAATATAGGGAAATCTTTCTAAAGATCACTTAAAGATCTGTATCTGAAACTAATTGATTTTTAGTGTATTTGTTCTGAAAAGAACACAAGTTTTGAAAAATCTATAAATTCTCCGTCTTCCCCCGCACTGTCATCCATTGGATTAGTCTACCACCAGATATCCCAGCTCTGCTACCATAGAGCTGTTCAGAGTGGCAGTATGTCAGATTGAACATATCTCTCTATAACCAAGTATGCAAACATCTTTTACTTTCAACTAAACCAAAACCTTCACAATCTATATACAAGCTTATCATTTTAAAACTTTGATATTTTGCTTGCCTCTTATTAAAATTCTTCGCAGCTTAACGCCCTTATATCTAGGTAGATAGATTTACTAGTCTCGAGATATTTCTAACTTTACCTTGCCATCCAATGAAATACAAGGAATGTTTAGGCTTGCCACCAATCAAACCAAGGCAGCTTTCATGTGCCATGAGATTTTTTATACAAGGTGAATAGATTGGGTTAAATTCCTCTCCACCCAGTCGGACCGGTATCAGGATGATAACAGAACGCTTCCACTCCAGGTCAGTCTGGGAGCTTGCAGAACCAGTAGTCTGGGAGCTTGCAGAACCAGTAGTCTGGGAGCTTGCAGAACCAGTCTTTGGGCTACTGGAACAAGCTTCCTCTTGTCTGATGGAATCAATGGATGCTGTAAAGTTTCTGGACCTTTGAGAACACAGCTCTAAGATGTCTTGTTTATAAACTGTTGATAAATAAAAAAAAGAGTATAACTAAATACAATACAATTAAAGACAATATGAAAGCTGCTGTAGCCAGAGACTAAACATCGCAAAGGCTTTAAAATTAACAAGATTTGCATAGATGTAGTTAATGTTTTCAAAATCTTAACTTTATTATCAATTAATCTCAAATGTTTTTTTAACAGTAATAGACAGTAACAATTACACAGGTAGATATATCATTTCCAGATATAATATCTCAAGAACATCACACAAGTTTTCTGTGTAAAATTTTCTAATAAAATAACAGTGCCTGAAAGGTTAACCATTTTCTCTATGGGATACTGCTGTCATCCATGTGCGAACTGAGTAGATACAGATCAACCAGAACATTAGTGAAGTCTGATCATCTACAATGTTTAATTTTTGATTCGTTAAGTTATTTCTGACCAAGAAGTGAACAGTTTTGGTCCAGATCAAACGGAACATATGTGCCAGCTGATCTGAATCTAAACTTTTCGCAAACTTTAATATGATAACAGCTCCATTTAAGGCATAGAAGGTTAAATTACCTGTACAGCTGATCTGAATCTAAACTTTTGGCAAAATTTAATAAATAACAGCTGCATTTAAGGCATAGAAGGTTAACTTACCTGTACAGTCTTGGGCAACATACACACACAGATCTTTAAGCACTGGCAGTGATACAGAAGACTTGCTTATAGCATCCCTGAAAATCCAACCCAAGTAAGTATATGCATCATTTTATAATTCCATTATTTCATTTACAAACATGGAACAAGCATGTTACAGTGATAAAATTTGCACTCCTTCCACTGCAATTTAATGGCTCACTCTGTAAAGTAAGGTAGTATCACTTTAGTTGGTGGGTTACTGCTGTTCATAGTAAATCAGCCAAATCTCCATATAGTTCTGGACTGAAGGTTATAAAACTGAGCATGGAAACCAGTCTAAAATCTTAAGCATCTGATTGGCTGAAATGGCAACTGGTCGCCATTTCAGCCAATCAGGTGCTTGAGATTTGAGACAGGTTTTCATGATCAGTTTTATAACCTTGGACATCGAATGTAATAAAACCTAGTAAATGTTGTTATCCTATTAAATAAAAAAATGTAGATAAATAATACTACTGTAGATACATTCACAAAACCAAGTTACAAAATGAAGTATATTATTTTGATCCAACAGTTAAAAACTGACTTGAACAATTTGGGGTGAGTGAAAACTTTAACAAAATAATTTCATTCACATAATTTGTTTAAAAGTAACCTAAAACTATCTATGATATGAGTTATGTTAACATACCTGATGATATAAGCCACAGATGAAGGGCCGTACCATTCTCCTGGTTGTTTGCCGTAAGTTTTACCAATTTCCACCAGTCTGTGTACTGAGAATGGACATAGATCACTAGACGTGTCTCCAAACCATTGAATTATATGACGATAAAATGTCTCTTGCTCTGGTGTCTGATTATATATCCGCCAATCTGCATAAATAGTAACAAAATTGAATTGATTAACTCTTTACACCAGGGGATATGACTTATATCCTATGGACAACCAGTGTAAATCCAAGCCAGCATATCTGTGCAGTGTAATCTGTGTTCACTCCTTGGTGTGAGAAATAATGTTATCTAAAAGCATACAGTGTAGATCCTGAGCAGACTGTATGAATGTTGCGGCTAATCTGGGCCTGCACTAAATGCACACGTGATATAAGCTCTATCCCATGGAGTTAAAGTGTCGTCCTGTTTGTTTACAACATCCTTATCAAAACAAGGAAAATAGCTAAAAAGATCTTCTTTGAACAACATATCATTTACTGCAACAGGTTATAAACAAATCTTCAAGCTGTAAAATTTATATAACAATAATTTTGGTGTGGATAGATGAAAAGGCATTAATTTTCTTCTTTCAGTCCCAGTGTCAGCCCCTAGTGAGCTTTCTACATGTTTTAGTTATCAACCTGTCACTGACAGAGTTACATATTATATTTAAGCTAATTTAAACTTTTATGTATTTTACAATTAATACTGGTTTATTGATAGTCTATGGAAAGTGAGTTAGTTTTCTTAATTGGAAAAACACTCTAAATTAAGAACTAACTGCAGACTAAAAGTGTCTCACACATGAACATGGAACTGAAATTACATCATTGACCACATTCCCAAGCTAAAGGTTAAAAGTATTTTTTTTTATTTATTAATCCCTTTATTACTAACATGAATATTTATTTGTCATTAAAGAATTTTTTAATTATTTTTTGGTTATTTCAAAAATATACATGTACATGTATGTTAACAGGAAAATTAAAAAATATACCTCTAGTCAGAAAATGACAAACAAAAGCTTGAGCCAGCATCATCTGACTGCTTCGGAGCATGCATCCCCAACCACAGTCTGACGTAAACTTGGTTTGTGCCAGGGCTTGGAAGTCTCTGCGGTATGTGAACCAAAGTCGGCTCTGGAAATCTCGCTTGAACAGTTCCATACTAGGAGGTGTATGAACCTTCTGTCCTGCATCTGGCTGAACATCTGTATATACCCATAAAACATTACATTATTTATGTAACATTTGTAAATACATGAACAGTCATCTACATGACAGCAATAAAATTTAATAAAATATGTTTAATGTGGGGATTTCAATGTCCATTTCAATATATATGTAAATTTTAAATAGGCTATTTTGAACATTCCTATGCACTATAAACAGCCATTTTGCTAACTGTTATCATCTACACTTAATGTAGCCAGTGTTAAAGCCAATGTAAAGTACAATTCAAAATTTTTTATTGAAAATCTAAATTTCACAGTAAACAAGCGCAGCCTGATGTTATACTTAAAAAGATCTAATAAAAAGATTTTAAACTTTAAATAACACAAAACCCTATGATTCAAAAGCCTTGACACACCTATGATACCCAATATAGATGAAGCAATCAATAATCTTTAATGTTTATCCGATCAAATTAGAGATAACTAGAATTTAGTTTTGTTAACCGTCAGAAAATACATTTTTTTTGCTTGTTGAACATAGGAACATACCAATTAAGAAGTTGTGTTCATTTAAGGCTTATCCAAAAATAAACCATACATGAAGTACTGTTTAGGCCCTTACAGGGGCTATTGTAAGGGCCTAAAGGATTTTAAATGATTCTAAGAACATTTTGGACAGTTTGGATGTGAATAAAATTGAATTGACCAGTAATGACCAGTATTGACCAGAAATGACCACTATTGACCACCGGCCAGGTCAATACTCAATTGACCGGTCAATAAGCCAACCCTGATTAGAGCTTGGTTTATTAATTAAATATTATAATATGTCTATAATGATACTTAAATAATCGAATTATTGAAGATTATTTTTTGACAAATCTTTTTGATTGTAAACTTACCTTCAGGCCTGATATGATAGCACCTTCCCAACAGGAATATCGGACTATCCTTCTCAAAATTGGTTGTTGTTTTCAAAGTCCATCCTGAAATTGACATGTATTAAAATTTAATGCTAAATTTATTAACATAATCCATCAATATGCATTATAAGTTTGTTTGTTCTATTAAGCAGGTGGCCAAGTTCATAGAATGCTCTGCTTCAAAGTGAAAGCCCCAGGCTAGATCCTTGAGGCAGTCAATGGGAAATAGAAGGCAATTTATTGTCTTGCTAAGATCTGCAATAAATGGATACTGGGAAATAGCTGAGGAAAGGGGTGAGGAATGGCTTTTTGATGAATTGGATATCTCATAATTATTATAAGCTCTTCTGCTAGGGTCAGGTACATAACTTTACCATTACCATATTTTAATAATTTTCATCATAAATGAGCTGCAGAAAATAGTGTTAAAATTTTATAACAGCATATTTTTCATGAAAATACATCTTATATCTTTAGATCTGTTGCTTAACTTACCATATCTTACATTATTCCACACTGACATTATTTTGTTTTTCACTTTTTCACTTTGTTCTACTTCACTACTGTCCATATTTTTATGACGTTTTTTGGACAGTGCACCCTGAAGGAACGGTGTGCTAGCGTGTTTCTTTAAGAATGGCTGACTTGATTTCATTGCATCTAAACAAGTGTCATCATAACTAGGAAAGACAGGTAGGCTTTTATAACTTTCAACATTTTCCATACAATGTATGCAGTCACACACATTTGATGTATGCAGATCACAGTGTGAGCAAGGTAATATAGGAAGTGATTTTGGTTCAGAGTCTTGAGAGTTGTCTGAAGTTCTTTTTTGATGATGACCATATTCCTCTTTTTGAAAATCTGTCACATCACTATTTTCAGTATGCTCTTCATATTCTATGATTCTCTCAGCTCTCACATTATTACTATTTACTGTATCACTATTCACATCACGCGAGAAAATACGCAAAAGTTTTGTACCACTTCTTTCTTTGTCATGCCTTTGTTTGTCAGAAGATTTTAAAAGTTTAATTCGAGTAACTTTCGTTTCTGGGAGTTCTTCTGGACATTTTAGTTCTCTAGGATTAAGAAGAACTTCATTAGAACTATTTGTTATTTTTCGTTTTTCTTTTTGGCCAAGCTGGATATCCTTGCTGGAATGTTCTGCTGTCACCTCACTCCATGAGTCCAGCGAAGTTATGTCGTCTGAAACCCTCCTTCTGTTTGAAGTCTGTTTACTTTGTTTCGAATTTGCCATGTCGTCTACTTGTCATTATGATTCACAAAACATTGAGCTGATCCAATCATCTGTCACTCGTCCACCATTTTGAGCAAATCACATGACATTGGTACTTGTTCTCATTCTTGCCACTCAAAGAGGCCGGGAGCCAGACACGGGTGAGTTCGATTAAACCGAGCAGGTAGTCGTGATACCAGGACATTATGTCATTTTAATTATCAAATCTCGAGACATTTCTTCCATGAAGTAACATTTTTTAAATATTTACCGATTGATATCTTAATTTTTCTAGTTTCTTTGGGTCAGTCCAAGAGAAAAAGACTAAGAAATATCCAGATCCGAATGTAAACTTCAAACCGGAATAATTAGTCGAATTCGCCTGCATAATGTAAACATGGCAGCCTGTGCTGCACTGTCAAAGTCATTCTTGTCCCGTGGGAGTAGCTACACGGGGTCTCATTTATCGCAAAAGACAGAGAGCGTAAGTATTTATCCAGCTCCTTGGAGTGACGAATTGCTAAACTAACCACCAATCCAGAATTCAAGAATTTATATTCACTTTATCTTCTAGGAAGTCTCATTCTGATATTTATCTAACAAATCATAATTCCTAAGTGAACATTGTGATGTATTACTTTGAGAGGCGTTGTTACAGTAAAAGCAGCTCCAATCAATTGGACTGTGTACAATGTTTTGACGTGCGACAACAAGCATGCATGTTTTGCCACGAGTTGCTGTGAAAATTTTAGCGTGCCTTCATTCACTTTGTCATCAAAGTAGCAGCTATTTAAATCAAAGTACTGAAAGTACAGAAAACCAGCGAAGCGTTTTTTTCTTATTGAGAACAACCAGTGCCATGATTCTCATACATGTATCCATTTACGAAAAAGCAAAAAAAACTTGTTTCACTCGCAAAGAACTTCCTCTTGTCTAAATGATAGTGGAAATAAGGGTTTCCATGTATTATCTGGATGAAGGCTTCCCAAACAAAAAAATATGGGCAATTCTATACTGCAATGGTATACCAATTCTATACAGTATATCATTAGTATAGAATTAGTATAGATTTTCACATGCAAATGAGCTAATTCTATACTCCAATTCTATACCAATGCTATACTCAAATTCTATACTAATACTATACTCCAGTGCTATACCAATACTATACTCCGATTCTATACTAATGGTATACTCCAATTCTATACTAATGGTATACTTCCTGTTCGGAAAGGTTTTGAAATACTATACCTTTACTCCATATGTAAGAATTCAATTGCATGTACAACCAGTGTAGATCCAGATCAGTCTGCACATCTTTATCATGTGATTAGATCTGCACTGTTTGCTTTTTGGTCAGAAATAACCTAATAAATCATAAAGCGAACAGTGCAGATGCTAATCAGATGGCATAGATGTGCTGGCTGATCTGGATCTACATTTTTGGCTTTATCAATTAAGTAACTGGTTGAATTATAATTGTGGCTTTAGTCTTGTGTATATATGAACACAAGTTATTCAAATGCATTATAAAGTTAATTCACCTTTTAAATTTTATTGATGCAGTGCATATTTTATGTAATTCCAACCTTTTGCAAGTAATTAGATTAACAAGTGTTTGTTTTATTATTCAATAGTCCATAAAACATTTTTAATCCTGTGAAATGTAAACACTAGTCAAAATCACTCTCAACAATTCTGTTTTACTAACTTTTAATCCTGATCCAAGCAAGCAGTTACTGTAATGTATGAATTTCTTCCCAAAGTTTTCAAATAAAGCTTGGATTTTATTGGTGCATGTAATGTATCCATGGAAACATCTTCTTAGATTTCAGGAAATTATGTAATCCCAGATTGCACCCTCCATAGTGAAATAGTCAATAGGTCATACACTTTTCTAAAGCACAAAGCTATACTAATACTATACTTTCCAAAAATGTTAGAGTCTAACAATATACTAATTAAATACTTCTTACATAACTTCTTGAATCGCTATACTAATCCTATACTTGCTCTTCAAGAAGCAAAGTATAGCATTAAGTATAGAATTAAATGCTATACTAATACTATACTCTAACTCTATACCAAATAGTATTTTATTGGTATAGAATTAATATAGAATTGGTATAGAATTAAAATTTATTTTTGTTTAGGTTCTGTTAACCCTTTACTCCATAGATATACCTTCATAGCTTGTGCGAACAGTTTAGATCCATATCAGCTGGCACATCTGTGCGATCTGATTAGGATTTAAACTGTTCGCTTTTATTATCATTTTTTTCTGACCAGTAATCACAAATTTTAAATCCAGATCAGATGGCACTATTGTGCCAGCAGATTGGGACCTGAACCTGTAACCTATGTGATGAAAGGCGTATATATTGAGTAAAGGGTTTTAGGCAAGAAATTGTAATAGTGAAATCTGTGTACTGACATCCCAAAGACATAATGAACATGAAAAATGACGCTCCTTCTTTGTTTTTGTCGTCCGCACTTTTCAACGATATTCTATATCGTCCGCTAATTGGACCGCATTTTAGTGCGACCCATATTCCATACCTCCGTGTCCGTTCCACGTCGGACGGACACGGAGGTAAGGAATAAACCCAACGATATCTTGGTGAGTGGAAAATCGCGGACACGGACAATGTTTGACCATTGTTGCACCGCACCGATCAAGTCCTAGAAATATGAACCGCACCGATTTTACATTTACCATTGATGCACCGCACAGGTTTTGTCCTATCAACATGACGTAGATAATACCAACTTTAACACGTAACAGGAAACTTGGGGACAACTTTACTTACTCTGGTTTCTCTGAAATGCGTAAATCGCCTTTTGCAAGTTGGTTTGATACCGATTTCAGAATTGTGATTAGTAAAACCAGCTTCGCTGGTTAAAAAGCTGTACTGTATTGTAACAAATTCTCATAATTGTGGTAAAAATGAGAGTATTTGTGTAAATATAAGAAGTGAATCGATATTTGAGGATTTTCATCTGGGTATAAAACTTAAAAAAAAACAGTTAGCTGTTAGATCGATTAAAGTAAGCTTTTAGACTTAACATACTTTTAACAATTAACCCAACTGTTTTTTGCACCCAAATGAAAACCATCAAATATTGATTCAGTCCTCAATTCTAACCAATTTGCATGACTACAATGTCATGATAGTACAATGAAACTAAAAGATAATGCAATAAAGATACATAATATTAATAATTCAGTAAAACTGCATGACAATTGCAACAAAACTACATAATAATGCTGCCAATGAAATTACATGAAAATGTAATGAAACTTAATAATTCAATAAAGCTACATGGTAGTTCAATGAAACTACAGGTAGCGTGATGAAACTTAATGTTAATATGCTATGAAACTACATGAAATTCAATGAAACTACATAATAAGTGTTATGTACAAGATAAGGTATGTCGTTTTTAAAACAGTTTAAGAGACCTATGAGTATTTTTAAAAAATTAAAAAATATTAATGAATAGAACTAAACAACAGAAAATATCATTTTAAATTCTAACATGAGTAACTGACAAGAGCTTTCACTGAAATCTGATCATCTACCTTAAAGAATTTAAGAAATAACTTTAGGTTGAGTCAAGGTCAACAGATCTACATACAGGATAATGCACACTAGTTACATGATAATATCACTATTTTAGGATATTTAATCACATGATAGGATAACATTATAATAATGTGTAGCTATTTACGTGTCCTGCTAATAACACTTTTCAAACACAAATATTTTTCTGTAAGAACTTTGAAATTTTAATTGATAAAATAGTGTATGTCCTCGACTAAATGTTTATGTCACTTGAAGCCATAAACTATCTTTGATAATTCAATATCTATTTTAACTTATTATACATTCTTTGAAATGCAAGGAAATGTCCCTTGCTATCAATCTGAAGGTTTTTATTTAGCACTTTTTTGTATTTTACGTGATATCAGTTTTTTAAGGTACATATCTCAAATATTGTCATATTGAAATTCTAATATGAAATGTTTATCCTTGCTTTTAGGCAGATTTAAAAATAACTATCTCCAAGAATCTTTGTTAATAATTAATTTGTACTATAACAATAAATTGTTTGCTTATTAAATGTTTACAGTGCTGTTGAATTTACTAATAAAAGCTCATACAGGTCTGGTAATGTCTGCACATTCATACCTCTATCCTTTCCTTCATATATACACATTTTTATGTGCAACGAGTGTAGATCCAGATCAGCTGGCACATCCGGAAAGAAAAAAAAAATTGCAGTACTAATTGCCTGCATAATTTCACATGTATTATGTTTGAAGTTTGAAATCAATTCTGTTAACCCATTCCTGGATAAATACACATTTTTACGCATGTGCGACCAGTGTAGATCCAGATCAGCCGGCACTTCCGTGCCGTCTGATCAGGATCTGCACTGGTCGCATTTTAGTCAGAAATAACCTAATGAATCTAAAAGCGAACAGTTTAGATCCTGATCAGACGGCACGGATGTGCCGGCTGATCTGGATCTAAACTGTTCGCCCTAGCAATAAAGGTGTTTCTGTTTAGGAATGGGTTAACCATCACTCCATAGGATATGGATGTTATCCCTTGGATGAACAGTGTAGAATCAGATCAGTTTGCACAACTGTCCTGTCTGATCAGGATCTTCATTGTTTGCTTTAGATTAATTAGGTTTAATCTGATCAAGACCTGACCATTGTAAATCCAGATAAGACAGCACAGATGTCTAACTTAACACACATTCCTTAAAATGTGTATATATGGAGTAAAGTTTTAACATGCACAATATGACCCCACTGCTAAAATATTTAACATTATTAAAATGACCGTGGCTATCTTCTCAGGTAAGCATTTAAGGCACACTTTTTTCTAATTTATCTTGAATAGCCACTTATTAGCCAGGTGCAGTGACAGCCCTTGCTTTACAATTATTTTAATTGTTTTTAAGGGGGAAGTTGCGTTGTTGTTTTTTTTATCAGCTTAATATCTGTTTTTTTGTTTGCTTTTTGTAATTTTGTAAAACAAACTTGCTGTAATTTTTGTTAACATTATTATTATTATTATTTGTTGGATTTCAGACAATCTTAGAGTGTCGTGTCTGTGATGAGGTGTTTCACCTACAAGGAGACAAGGTGCCGAGGCTGTTGATCTGCGGACATACTGTCTGCCACTACTGTCTTAGCAGACTCACTGTTCATGGTCATGTGATTCTCTGCCCCTTTGATCGACAGCCTACAGACATTGGTAACTATACAAGTCTACTATTATTATGATACCCCCTCAAAAGAAGTTTGAAGGGGGTATATAGGAATCATCATCCTGTTGGTGGTAGGTCTGTTGCAAAAAGTTTGTGAAAGTCTGTTGCAAAAAGTTTGTGAAAGCTGATGCAGTTTCCACATATGAAGTGTTGATGTTCCTTATATAATTTTCATTGATACACTCACTGTCCTTTATTTGTTCTAGAAAAATAATCATGTGATGCAAATTACTGAACAGTTTTCAAGATATTGACTGAAAACTTCATATTTATTTTCAGCAGAAAATTTTGGGCATTTTGTTACCAAGTCAATGGTTTCTAAAATTTAAACATCTAAATCCTAAAGCTGATCATAATTTTGATCAGTTCTTTTCTTTGTACTTTAAGCTTTGTATTGATATTTCAACACGGGATGATACATCAACATTCTTTGGATTGATGACACCAATATCAGTTACACAGAATAAATGGGTAAGAAGTTAAACATAAACATTGATTTGTAGGGTAAATGGTTTTTCCAGAATGTGGCTTTTTCTTTAATGTTATCATTGTCAACCATGAAATGTCTTCATAAATGTTTTCAGGCGATTCTGGAATCTGGGGTCTGAAGAAGAACTTTGCCCTGCTAGAGTTACTGGAGAAGTTACAGTTTAACCCACAGCCCTCATCCAGACCTTCCCACCTATCTGAGGAGGCACTTGCTAAACAAAAAGAGGTATCACACAACTCTTTACCAAAATAAATAATACAGTACAGTAATTAAGATATTTAGATCACTATATATGGAAACAAGCCAACAATAAAAAGTTTTTACATCCTTATCAATTTTATTCCAAATATTGCTACTTCTTAATTTACAATTCAAGTGAAATTTTTTCTTGCACGTAAAAAGCCTGGGACAGACACTGATGTTGAATTATCTATATATTTTCAGTATGCTATCCAGTGTGATGAGAATGAGTCCCATACAGCTGTTGTTTACTGCATTACCTGTGAGACACATCTGTGTCTGGAGTGCTCCGACACTATCCATAATACTAGAACATTAATCAAACATAAACGAGTTCCAATATCGGACAAACCAAGAGAAAATCCGAAGTGTGTGTATCATCCAATGCACTTTGTTGAATTTGCCTGTTTGGAGGAGGAATGTCAGGCAAATCCACTCATGTGTTACATCTGTAAAGATTATGGGAGACATGTAAAACACAAGGTTTGTTATCTTTGCATGGTTTTCTGTTTACAATGGAAATGACATGGGGCATTCCATTGAATGCGTGCTATTAACTGTTTTACTGATTAACGCTGAATACCATATATTTTGTAGCATGTGTGACCAATGTAGATCCAGATTAGCTGGCACATTTATGTCATCTGATCTGGATCTTTACTGGGTACTTCTTGGTTAAAAATAACTTTAAGAATCTTAAAGCAAACAGTGAAAATCCAGAAAGAAAGAAAGAAACAGAATGTATATTGTTGATGTAAGATGATTGTAATATTTTTGGGTAGCATGGGTTACTAGAGACGGAAGCAGAGACAGTGCGCATGTCCATCATGAATGCCATGCAACATGTGAAGTCCTTCGGGGAGGAGGTGAGCGATGCCATACGGAGGATTGGGTCCTCCATTCAGCAGCTAGAGGGCGGTTACCAGGTCATCCATAATCCAGACAATACTACCACTACACAACAGGTCAGTCTACAGTTATGATTATGGGAACTTGAATTAAAAAATGTGCTTTTTGTGGTCAGGTCAGTTTAAAATTATTTTATGGGGAACATGATTGAAAAAACTATCCTCTTTGTAAAGTTGTATTTGAAAAAGTTTAACCCCTTAGTTCATAGATAAACTTTTATTGCATGGGTATAGTTCAACAGTGATTATCCAGATCAGCTGGCATGTCTGTGCCATCTGATCAGGATCTGCAATGTTTGCTTTTAGATAAGTTAGGTTTTTCCTGACCAAGATGCAACTACTTCAAATCCAGATCAGACTGCAAGGATGTGCCATCTGATATGGCCCTACGCTTGTCGCAAAATCTTTATGACGTGTATAGATGTATATGGAGTAACGTTTAATGCAATGATTAGAAACCATAATTATGAAACTTTTATCTTCATATTTATTTTAAGATGCCTGGAACCATAGAAGAAGCCAGGATGAAAATAAGGAACTATTTCCATGTGCTGCGTGAGACATTAAACAGACAAGAAGTGGCTGCTCTGAGCACAGTGGACACCCACATACGAGAGAAACTATGTATGCTACAACAACAACAGGAAGACATGGCGATGCTTCTTTCACAGATATCTGCCCTCTGTCATCAGTGTGAGAATACTTTACAAAGTGTAAGTCTGCTTCCAGCTATAGGTTCACACTCTTATCACCAGTGTGAAAATATAAGTATCTTGCATGCTTGTGAGGTGAAGATGGAAAAATCTGTTTTGTGCGAATGAGGCTCTGCCGAAGTATCCGCCAAAACAATTCACCTGAGGTAACAGCTTTTTCTATCTTTATAGAATGTCACATGCAAGATACTATTTCTTGCATACCTTTTACTGTTCATGACATTTGTGTTTATGTATACAAACTTAATTTTGTTTCCTTACATTGAAATATTGACGTGTTATGCAAACCTGATTTTGTAAATGACGTCACTCGTCTGAATATATTATGTCAGATACTTGAAGACGTGATGTCACTCATGTAGCACACAAACATAATTTTTCCCTAGAGAAAAGATAAGATTATCATTTCCCAGTAAATCACACCCTGACAATACTTATCAGGTATGCAAGAATACTTTACGAAGTGTAAGTCTGCTGCCAGCTATAATAAGAAGAACTCTCATTTGTTGCCAGAGATTGAAATGAAAATATTGAATTCACACACACATATACCCCTTCAATACCGGCTTAAGAGTTATCAATAGTTTTATCATTTATCAAATAATATTTGTTTTGCTCTTCATTATTCTCCTATATTCACCACCTACCAAAGGTTTTTAGGTATAAGAATAATAGTGGAGCTATCCTTCTTACCCCAGCATCAGTGTTGGTGTCCATTAAACAAAATGTGCACTTGGTCCCATAACTTTGAAACTACTTGAGATGGACTTCGAATATATGTTCACCATTAAAATATACATCATTACCAACACATACTCTGACAGCTCTTGTTTCATCTTCTATAGTCTTACTGTAAGTTCCAGGAACAAATAAAGTTGCATTTTTGGACCAGTCACAAGGATAAATTTTCACACAATCTTGGCATACTTCTTGTCTTTCACTGACATAGGTTTTGCGATCATCATGTTATGTTCATTCGCTCTTCATACTTGATACTCTCATTTCATCATCATGGGAGCTTTCTTGAAATTGTAAACATTGATGCTAGTTCTGTAGAGCTTGCAATTGACAAATTTTGAAACAACCCTGATGTATGTAATTAATCAATTAATTATATACATGTACATGTTACCTACATGTTTCAATGATGTTGTGAACATGGATATTGTAGGATGATACCAAGGTGCTGATAGCTAGAGGGGAGGTTGGTGTGCTGTTGGAGACTATACAGAAACAGCAACAGCAGTTCTCAGAGCTGCAGGACCATATCACACTAGATCCACTCATACCTATCACATTCACAAAAGTAAGTCTGCAGCATTACAGCCCAATTAGTCCAAAATATCCAAGTCCAGCAAGCTCATGAAACTAAAATTGGAGACCAGTCTCAAATCTCAAGCATCTGATTGGCTGAAATGGTGATTGGTTGCCACTAAAGCCATTCAGATGCTTGAGATTTGAGATTGGTCTCCAGTTTTATTTTTATGATCTTGGGCTAATATGTCAGCAAGCAATGACAAGTGTCGGCCAAGATCAGCCTGCACTGCAGTCTGATCAGTATTCATTCAGAGAGCGATTCATAATGCTTTCAGCTAACAGTTAGATCCTTTTCAGTCCTTATAAATTCAGTTTGATCTGACAGGATCTTCGTTTACTGCAGTCAGTAAGCTTTGTTTTCTCATTGTGACATTCATATCAACAATTTACAAGGCACAAACCTATTTAGAATACTTAATGATACATACAAAACTGCCATATAAGATCAAATTGGAGGAAAAATTGTTAGAAGGATAAAAAGCGTTCATGATCATCTTGAATATACTTGATTATATCTGCAGGATAACCGTGTTCACATTGGTCCGAAGATTGAGATGAGGGTGGTTATTCTTGGACTAGATGATGCCGGGAAAACCAGTCTTCTTTTCAAGATGAAAAACAATGAGTTTGTCACAACTATTCCAACAATAGGTATTGTAAACAATAAGGAGTTGTTTTTAGTCCTTCTAAAATACTAAAACATTATACATACTTCCAGTTTAACACTTTATTCCATATATACAACTTTCATGGGTGATTCCATGTGATCAGGATCTACATTTCCATTAAGATTCATTAGGTTATCTTTTGCTGATAAGGCAACAGTGTAGATCCAAATAAGACAGCACAGATATACTAGCTAATTTGGATTTAAACTGGTTGCCCTAGCAATAAAAGGTGTATACATGTAGTAACCATTACTTTTTCAACATGTATTTTATTTAAAGTAAATAAACTTTAAATTATACAATGTATGGTTTGGAGAGTTTTTTGACACAACAAGTTAAGGTTTGTTTCTTATTGTTCATTTGCTTTTTTGAAGGGTTCAATGTTGAAACAGTTGAATACAAAAATGTAAAACTTACCATATGGGATGTTGGTGGACAACACAAGATACGACCATTATGGAAGCATTATTACTTCAATACTCAAGGTAGGCTACCCAGCATGTGAACTTCTTATGCTCTTTTAGTCAGATGTATGATTAACCCTTTACTCCATAAATACGCATTTTTACGCATGTGCGACCAGTGTATATCCAGATCAGCCGGATTAAAGGGATATAAGAATATGGCTAGAAACAAAATATAATTTCTTAAAGCTGTGTTTGGTGAATTTGATTACAAATGTATATGTGATACAGCATCTACATTTTTGTGCTACATATATAGGCAGCATTTTTCCGTTTGTTAGTCTGTCCTTCATGAAAACTTAATGATGGCTGTAACTTTGCCATTTCTTAATATTTCTCCTTCAAACTGTCAAATTATATTGCTTATGATGACAGGATTGTGATGAAGCCAATCTTATTAACAGAGTTATGCCCCTTTTGGTACTTTGATTTTGTCACAAAAACTTAACATCTGCCATAACTTTTCAGTTTCTCAATATTTATTTCTTCGTCAATTTCAAAGTACCCCAGGGCGACCGAAGTGTTCAACTGAACACCTATCTAATTTTTCTTGGAGTGAATTTTAGCTTTGATTAAATTTACAGCCAGCATAACATTAATATAGTCAAAGTATTAATATTATCAGCTGATCTCAGTAAGACAGTTCTCTCGTGGAAACAAATTTCACCACAGTTGTTAAAGAAGCTTCAGATATCTACAGTTAGAAAACTCTGAGAGTGAAATCACCCTCTTGTGCTGAGGGCTGATTAATATGTACATGATGTTATCTTGCACACTGCTGGTTGGATCCAATGTCTGACTTGCTGGTTTGTTTACAGCTGTGATATATGTGATAGACAGTCACAACAGTGAACGACTGAAAGAGGCTCACAATGAACTTGTCAAGCTGGTGCAGGAGAAGGAACTCAAAGATGCCTCCTTACTGATCCTGGCTAACAAACAGGTTTGTTTGATTCCTTACTGATCCTGGCTAACAAACAGGTTTGTTTGATGTGCAAACTTCAACCTATGTTTGTATATGGTTAAAACTATGTTTTGCTACTAAGATACTGTGTGTCTTAAAATAGACTATTTTCAAACTCTTTTGTTGCAAGATTGTATCAGATACACATGTATGTTGTCCATCATTACCAGAGATACACACATTGTCCATCATTACCAGAGATACACACATTGTCCATCATTACCAGAGATACATACATTGTCCATAATTACCAGAGATACACACATTGTCCATCATTACCAGAGAAACACACATTGTCCATCATTACCAGAGATACACACATTGTCCATCATTACCAGAGATACACACATTGTCCATCATTACCAGAGATACACACATTGTCCATCATTACCAGTCTATGTTGTATTCTTGGCTACTTGTAAAACATATGCATGTTACGGACTTTGAGGAAAAGTTAAATCCCCTGCTTTTCCTACTAAATTTATGAGCAGTTGTTTTGAGGCTTTAAAGTGAAGTGTTGTTTAGTTGTGATATACACCAGGCACTTCAAAGAACAAGGGACCATTATTGAATAAGAAAATCTTTGTATCTTACTCTATCCTTTAAAAAATAACAATGTTTATCATTTTGCTTGAGCCATCATGTAATCGTTACCAGTAGCAACCCTTAATAAATTTATTGCATTAATTTTATAAAATTTGGTAGAATATAATCCTAAACTGACTTGTATTTGATCAATGTAGAATAATAATCACTTTAGTAATTAATGAGCACAGAATGAATTCAATATTAGAACACTTTTTAAATCAAAGTAGGTCAGAATTTTTAGCTGTCTTTTTACATGATATAAACAGGTTTTATTGCTTGTTTGACCAGTATAGATCCAGATAGGGTGGCGCATTTGTGCCATCTGATTAGGATCTACACCGTTTGCTTCTTAGTCAGAAAAATACCTAATAAATCTCAAGGCAATCAAAGTGTATATCCTGATCAGACAGCATGGATGTACTGGCAGATCTGGATCTACACTGTTTGCCTATGGCATGATTAGCCTTATCTGTATCTCATAGATATAAGGATCAATATTAATGTTCTATCTACCTTCTAGGATTTGAGTCCCAGTGCAACAATAGAGGAGCTGATGGAGCAGTTTGGGCTGTTTAAGCTGTGCTGTAACCGAAGTTGGCACATCCAGGCCTGTGATGCCAATACTGGTACCGGCCTTCAGGAAGGACTCGAGTGGCTGTCCAGGCAGATTGTAGCTGCAGGCGCTCCCGACCTGCCCTAGTGTTTTCATGATACTGGAATACCCTAGCACTGATGATCAGATGGCAGGGTACTGGACATGCACTAGCATCTCATGATTACGTTACTGGGTTCCCTAAGTACCATAGTGTATTTTTGATCAAGTGGCAGGACACAGGACATACCATAGCATTGTCATAATGAAATAGCAGGGTATGGGACTTACCCTAGTGTTTTCATGACCACATAAATCGGAACCAAAATGCCTCCCATTACATGCAAGTAATTTACATGCCACAGTGTTCTCGGCATTTTTGCGTTTGCACAATATCATGCTTGGGATACAGATATACCCTTGTTTTCCTGGTGTGGCGTAGTAACAGGCCAGACAATCATTCCCATTATCTTATGTCAGTTTACTTTCCCAGGGGATCGAGTCACAGCTACTGGGCAAAATGCTGTCAATTAATCAATGCATTTTAATCAAAAGTCCAGGAAACAAGTTAATAATTATATAAAAGAATGTGTCTGGCTAAATATAATGAAATGTCTGTCAAATATTTCAAGGCAATGTTTACAGCTGTTGATTAGTTTAATGGATACCTCAAATTATAATTGTACAAAATATACCACAGATAACAAATCCTTATCAAGAAGACAGAAACCTATTTGTAATAAAAGAATTCGGATGTTTCAAGGATTTGGCCAGATGTGAAAAATGATTAATTGCTCGAGAAAAAAAGCTGGAAATTTGCTGAGAAATTAAAACTTTAATAGACCCTTTTCACATTGCTCCATTGCGTTACGGGTTTTCCGATTTTTATCGAAACGCGATTTCAGAACGAGGCATTGTATGCCGACTTGCATATTAATAGCGAATGCTATGGGTTTAATTATTTACTCTGGACACAATTTCTTTAAAATTTTAAGTATTTGGACCCAAAAAGTGTTTTGGTGTAAATCGATAATCACACATGGAGTTTGCAAGAAAAAAAAGAAATTATTTATTATGCAAAATAATCCCGTTTACTAGATTTGCTCATTTCAGGAACATAAGAAACCAAGTAGAATCTTAAATAATTTAGGCTTATGAAACATACAAATTTTTTTTTGCTTTCGCCATCTTTTATTTATTATATATATTTATAATTTACTATCGATCGATCCTGATAGGGCATATCTAGTCAGGCCTTTATAGCAAAATGTAACTCAATCGTTTTGTTTGTGGCTTAAAATTAAAAGAGAATAAAAAACTGGCAGACTTTAAGAGCCTCAGTCTATTTCTTGTGCTAATGAAGTTTGTCTGACAATCAAACTCAAGAAATTTATTTATGGAAGGCTTATGTTTAATGTACGGCAGTAATTGAGTGCGAGTGTTTCCAGGATAATAATAAAATCGAAAAATGCTGCTTTGTCCGTTTCTTTTAAAACATTTCT
This sequence comes from Corbicula japonica, assembly GCA_038501625.1. NCBI lineage: Eukaryota > Metazoa > Mollusca > Bivalvia > Venerida > Cyrenidae > Corbicula > Corbicula japonica. The sequence goes on along the minus strand of JAZAYU010000062.1, from coordinate 1,932,324 downwards.
TATCCCCACTTCAAGTTTATTCTTAAAAAAAACTATTAGGCAGTGAAAGTGCACCTGAAAGACTTATGTGGTCAACTCTTGTGAGCAAGATTCAGTATACTGCAGTTGTCTGGTTAGAATAAACATCCTGTTATTTTGTGTCACTTCATCCATACCTAGAGGCTATATAATTTCATGCTTTGGTACAGATTGAAAACATCCCAATATTGAATAAGCAGTTTCAAATAACAGTTTCTCTAGGAAGATCAGCGAGGGCAATTTTATCATTATACCCCCACAAACTAAGTATATAGGAGTGAGCTTGTCTGTCGGTCGGATTCTTTGTTTCCGGATGATAACTCATGAAAGGCTCGACAGAATTAAATTATTTTTGGTACACAGGTATATCGTCATAAGATATAGGTCAAGTTCGATTTTGGTGCTGGTGGGGTCAGTGTCAAGGTCACTGTTACTAAAAATAGAAAAATGGTTTCCGGTTGAGAACTCATGAAACACTTCACAGATTAAATCCTTTTTTGGTAAATAGATGTAACATCACAAGATAAAGGTCAAGTTCGACTTTGGGGCTGGTGGGGTCAATGTCAAGGTCAGTATTACTAAAAATAGAAAAATGGTTTCCGGATGACAAGTCATGAAACACTTCACAGATTAATTCCTTTTTTGGTAAATAGATGTAACATCAGAAGATACAGGTCGAGTTCGACTTTGGGGCCTGTGGGGTCAATGTCAAGGTCGCTGTTACTTAAAATAGAAAAATGGTTTCTGGACGGTAACTCGTGAATTACTTCATAGATTTAATTATTTTTTGGGACACAGATGTAAATTCAGAAGATACAGGATAGGTTTGACTTTGGGGCCTGTGGGTTCAAGGTCAAGGTCACCGTTATTTAAACTTCAGAAACTCAAAACTGTTTCCACTCAGTAACGATAGCTTGGAACAAGATTCTTAAATGAAATTTGGTGTATTTGTGGTTTTTAGACTTTCGCGCGCATGCGCGAAAGTCTTAACATAGAAGTCTACAACACGGCGACGCGCAGTTTTTAACTTCCGGTGTATCACTGCGACATCGAGCTTATTCAAGTAAGTGGGGTTTTGTGGTCACCGCGAGAGCAGGCCGAAATGAAATGCAGACGTTTTAAGTACATTCAAGCACACAATTCTACGAAAGAATAGTGATCTATAGTTCGTGTCCGTGTAATTTTGTAGCGTCCATGCCAAAAACTCCATCAAACAAATGTTGAGTGAAATCTCGTTCAGCTATGTTAGTGAACAAACAGCTAATTATGCATGAGTAGTTTAGTTACGCCTAACAAGTTCCATAGTTGTGCGGCGTCAGAAAGTAGTGCATATTAAGAAAGTAAATTTATTACGAACGATGACGAACATTTGTACAGACAGTGCGACAAAGAAAAGAAGAAAACAATATTTTGTTGTTGTTCAAACAAAAATTAAGGGATATTAAAAATCCAATTATAAAGAAATCAGTCACGTGATCAGTGACTAAACTGTATTCAGGTCAGCGAGAAACACGTCTCTTTTTATCAGGATGTTGTTTTGTTTTAGACAATTAACAGTTTAGCAATCTCTTATTACTCTCTTAATTGAATTCGTTTTATCTCTAACGGTTGTGCTTATCTTAACATTGGCCAATGCCTGTTAAATGCTGGCAATTACTCATCGGAGATGTAACATGATACTATGAATGAACACTCTCTACAAAGTTTAAGTAGCACCGCCTACTAATTAATATTAATAGCTTATGTCTCATTGATACTAGAAGTATACTCTACAGGATTTAGTATTGTTTAGCCAACTTATACACTACATAACATTTGCATTTACAATAGTAGACAGGGGCGGATCCAGGATTTCAGCAAGGGGGGTTCAAGTCAGCGAGTTATTTTTTAACAATGTTAATTTTAACTAAGCTAGAAAATCAGTCCGTTTATGAGGCCCAAATTAATTTGTAAGAGGCCTAACTTATCATGGGGGGTCCGGGAAAATTTGAAAATCTATATGCCAAATCCTGCATTCTGGGGTATTTTGTGAGGATTTTATAGCAGATGTTTGACTACTCTTTCATACTGGCATAGTGAGCAAGTATTTAAGTTGACATGCAGTTTCTATCGTGTGCACATATTAAACGATGTTAGCCAGAGTTGACATTCTGCTGCGGCGCGAAAGTCTTTCAACGCTTTCAGCGCTTTGATCGAGGATTGGGATTCAAAATAGGGCCTGTGGGGTCAAGGTCACTGTTACTAAAATTAGAAAAAAAATGTATATGCTCAGTAACTTTGGTTCGGAATGAGATATTGTGATGAAAATTGCTATATAGGTATTGTCTGTGAAGACGAAACTTGGTATTGAAATTGGGCCTGATGGGGTCAAGGTCACTGTTCACTGTTACTAAAATTAGAAAAAAAAATGGTTTCTGGATGATTTCTCATGAAATGCTTCAAATATATAAACAATTTCTGGCACACAGTTGCTAGATAAAAGTTTAGTAAAGGTCACTGTAACTAACATATTCAAACCATTTCTGCTCAATAAATTTAGAAGGAATGAGATATATTGTGATGAAACTTGCTGTATATGTGGCTACTGTGAAGACGACAATTTGGATTGAAAGTGGGGCACATTATGCCATTGATTCGAAGCATTCCCAGTTCAATTATCAAGCACACATGTGGGGGTATTTCATCACTTTCAGTGATAATTCTAGATTTCAATTATTTTAAGAGTCGAGTAATTCAGTAAAACTTGTCAAATTTCTCGGCATTGCGTTATAATCTAAAGTGTAATGACGCCGCCCAGCATATTATGCCTCGTTCTGAAATTCGGAGATAATGTGGTAGCGATATAAACACGTAATACAACGGTATTGGGAAACATGTCTATCCTTTTAAGAATGCCCAATGAACTGAAATTGATATCAACTTCAACTCTTTGAATAAAACATGAAATACACCTGGACAGCAGTTACATTAAACTTATTGAGATTTTTGTAATATTCATGATATTTACTATGAATTTGTTGGTCATTTTTAATAGAAGTTTGACATTTGTAATATAAAACATATAAGGTGTTGTAATCTGAGCGCACTGTTTTGATAGGTTATCGGCAGTTGTTGTGATAATCTTCTTCAAAAAGTGTGTTGTTAGATGGTGTGTAGTGGCAAGAGAAATATTAGACAACTTCAGAGACTAGAGACCACTGGTACTTGCCATTGTAGATCAAGTCAGATGAGATCACATCAAAGCTATCCAGGATATTGTTAGTTGAATAACAGGAGATTCAGTTGACCTCATCTCATTATTGTTTGATTACTGTTACTGTTTATGAAGTTTTAAATGAAAGTAAATAAAAAATATTTGAAAAATTGTGTTGCTTAGAGATGGGACACACCTTTTGCGAACAATCCCCACCCCACATAATACATTCTGTTACTGAAATGGGCATAACCATTTCCTCCATTATGAACCCCTTTATGGCATGAGGGAACATTCTAGATCCAGATAAGCAGGCACATCCATTCCAAAAATCGGACAGTGCAGATCATGACCAGATGGCACAGACGTGATAGATGTGCCGACTACCGGTAATCTGGATCTACACCAGTTGCACGTGTAAAAAGGTGTTTATAGTAATAGGATAAAAATGCCGGGTAGTGAGCATTGCTATCTCAGTTCTACACGTGGGTCTGAACCATGCATTCTTTTGTCCCTTTTTTTCTGTCGCAACTGAATGAAGAAACTATTGTTTGCTTTTTGTCTGATAAATGCTTGTACATCCCATTTATCAATTCTCATGTAAACCCTAACAAAATATATGCATGTTGGTTATAGAAAGCATTTTTTTTCAATAACCAAGTTCTCAACCATTCCGAAACATTGCAGTTTAGTCTTACTACCAGCAAGACACTGTGTAAAAACAGAGATCAGAAAAGGCCAAATCAACAAATTTTAATACCTATATACACCAGAGAGCAAAACAAAGTCTTAAGGAAGTACATGCATATGTCGACTGTATGGTGAATCTTTAAACTTGACCCATTCATATCAAAGAAACCTGAACAATAATGTATTGCTAGAAATAAAGGGCCCCAAGATCATAAAATTAAGACTAGAGACCAGGCTCAAATCTCTGATCTGATCGACTGAAATGCTGATCAGTCCCCATTTCAGCCAATCAGATGCTAGGTTTGTACACTAATTCCATGACCTTGACATTTGACCTGGTGACCTCAATATTAGTGGAAAGGGCTTAACATAAACAAGTTTTGGTGACTGTAGGTACAAACATTGTCAAGTTATCACATGTACAAGCTTTTTTATTGCTCATTGACCTTAGACCATGTGACCTCAATCTATAGGGGTTATTGTCATATCTAGGAATATCCACACACAGGTTTTGATGACTGTTAGGCAGAGGTTAAATAGTTATTGTCTTTACAAGTTTTCGGCATATTTCCCTCTATGACCTTGAAATACAACCTAGTAATCTCAAAATCAAAAATTGCACCCACCTTTGTGCACTTTAAACCACCTTTTCATGCAAAATTTTACCAAAGAGCAGTAAAGACACTCAAGAGAATGCACATATGTATCCATATGCAAGCTGTATACACAATGTGCCAGTTTAACACCACATTAAAGACAACTCCAAGACTGGAACCAGCAATACAATACCTTTCAACTTTATTTCAATTTTTTTTGGATACAGGAAAACCCATGTGAGCACACCTCAAAAATAAAGTCGGTCTAGTTGGAATTTTGGAATATAGTTAATGACACACAGGACTCAGTTTCTGAACACCCTGCTTCTTGTAAGTGCCAGGTGTACAGCTCCACTACACTGTAGCCCAACTATTTGTGCGCAACAAGAGCTTTTCTATATATACGATGGTCGCTCTTCGCGCGTAAAGGACAGACAACGAAAATGTCCGTATAATAGGTCTGTGCTTGCAGTCGAATTATTGAGACTACACTACACTGTACCTGTATTGTCTCGTCCAATTTTCATCCCTTGACTCTTGGGGGCAATATATCTTATCACCAAGACAGCAAGGATTATTTATATACACAGTCTTTACATCTTTTTATGTGCTAGCTTTACTGAGCAGGATTAAGTTGGGGCAAAAATGGAAAACCAACACTTGGTAGCCATTATTTCTCTTTAATCTTACAAACAGGCTGTGTAGCAGTATATTATAAGAATAAGTACTAAATATTGGCTAAGCATTTTACTGAGTTTAGGACCAAAACCTTATAGCATTATGTTTACATTTTCATCTCATAAACCAGAATCTATTTGATAAAAATAAAAGGAACAAATTTCATTCAAAACAAGACAAAACATGGGCTTTTTGTTGTTTTGTTATTAATTTGTACCTGCTACAACAACCTCATTTCTGGCCATTTATGAGTTATCTTTCATGCAATCAATATATCATGATCAAAAACAAACAACTTTCAACCTTCTCACATTCAAACATGAACAAATACATCAACACAATAACACACTCTTATGTAAATAGGAAATTCAGTGTGAATGTAACAAAATAAGAACAGGATAAAAATTCTGCAAGCCCTCAAAAATGAATTGTATGTATATTACTCAACACATAATCCAGCTCTTTATATTTCCACTTTAATATCTTTAATGACAAAAATATCCATTCTTGTTAGTTCTAAGCTAAAATATGTCGACAGACGTATTAAAAGATTACAATTCCCCTTTGAAAATTTTCTGTTCAAAACAATGCCATCCTTTTAATTTCTTAAATAAATAGAAAACCTAACATAAAACACATCTACTCGAGTACTGTCATAGTATTTATGAAATTCTGACTTGCGATGAAGCCTTGTTAGGTTCCTGCATTGTGACAGCTGTCAATAAAAATCATGTTAAATGCATACATAAGGTAAATACAGGACATATATTTAATATTGGAAATAGTGTTTCTTTTTCATGAATTTCAAGATATATTGAAATGTTTGCATTCTATATACACATGTACAAAGTGACAATCGACAATTATTCCTTTGAAGCAAACACTGCTTATGATTTTATTGGACAAGCGTATTCATAATTTATTTCCTTCAACTGCAAAAATGATTTATAATTGCCAATGTATTTATTAAATACCCAATCAGTTACTTTTCTGTTAGCAAAATTTGAGAGTTTTAGTGGTTAAAGTTCTATATTAGATGATCAGAATAAAAATGGTCTTGCATAAACGAACCTGTCCAATTTCCTAAGTTCAGTTAAGTCGAAGTGTTTGATCAAACCAATTAACAAAAGAATCTGCTTAAAACAAATGAATTTCATTAGAATATAGATTTAATCAGTAAATCACTCATTCATACTTACCATCATAAATGTGAATGCTGTCTTTGTTTTTGATAATTTAATTAATTTATTAAAAACCTGGCAAAGTAAATGAATACGACTGGACCTTTCATTTCATTTCTTGAATCATGTCGGGCTGGTTATCATTTAGTTTTCCTTGGTCTTCTGTGATACACATGTAAGAAAAGATCTCTTCATTTGGAAATTCAGGCAATGTATAACTAAAGTCATATGATAAGGTTATGCACAGTTCACCCTTTATACTCATAGGATACAGCTTATATCTCATGTGCAACATCAGCCTGCACATCCATGCAGTCTGATCTGCATTTATACTGTCTGCATTTTTATCAGAAATAACTGAATGAATCAAAAAGCAAACAATGTAGATCCTGAGCTGAGAACACAGATGTGCAGGCTGATGTAGATCTACAATCTCAAGTGAAAGAAAGCATATCCATGGAGTTAACGGTTTTGATAAGTCATTTTGCCTTTGCATAAAAAGCACAAATATTAATTGCATGATAACAAGTGATTCCACACAACAGGATAAATGGCAAGATCTTCGAATTAATGATGAAGCTCTTTGATCTTTTCTAGCCACTCTCAGGTAGTTCCCTAAACCTCTTCTCAACCACAACAAAACTTTAGGACCTGAAAAAGTGAGAATTCCATACAAAAAATCCTAGTTTCCAAACAATTACAATAACTTAAATACCAAACTAAACATCCAACACAACTTTGATTTTTGTAATTTGAGATGATTTATAAAAGAGAATAATACTGTTAGAAGAGCTATTAAAAATAAATGGCTTTCAGTCGGGTTTCTTAGCAATTTTCAGTGCTGGTGTGCAAATCAAACAAAATGCAAAATATCATAACAGGCAAATTCTCTGATATTATAAAACTAAAGAAAGGTATGCAAGCATTTACAAGACAAAATCAGTGTAACCAGATGATTAACTTATCTCCAAATATTTCTAACCAATGACAAATAAGGCAGACAACACATACAGCATGGTTATGTAATCTTCGGCAAAGAAAAAAAGAAAATCAATTTTTTTTTCATTTTCACAACAATCAAACCTTGACCGTCTGGATCGTTTTCTGTCATTTGAGTGTGACCTTGACCTCGAGCTCTCTGAAGAACGGTGTGCACTTCTACTTCTGGAACCAGACCTATGCAAACAAAAACAATAGTTATTATTGAAATATTCAGATACATATAAATCTTTACTATTTGAAATAAAATACTTAAATCACATATCTTGGATGAAGAATAAGCAACAATCCTTTGATGTAAATCATGTATCTCTTATTAGCTTTTGCTTGATGACTCCAGTTCTAATTCTTGGTACAAACTTGACTTAAGCTTTCAAAGGCACCTTTATCATGTCTCATTTTTCAAACACTTGCCTTACATGTACATTTGTGTGACATTATTGCAGGTCGGTCCTTCAGATAATTTCAAATACTATAGAAATGTTAAGTTCTCTTTTCTTTATGTAACAAGACAAATATAGGTAGTGTACAGCTGATTTTGTGAATGATGTTATTTCAAGAAGAGCATATTTCACATGCAAGGTTAATCTCAGATCAATACAAGTAAACCCATAATGCCCGATTTTGATATCGAAATACTTAACTGCCAAATACAGGCAAATATTAAATCATATATATATATAGCTAGATGTCGAGGCCTCTTTGTGAATCTTACCTTCATCTGATACAGCCCCATTCAAAGAACTTTACGACTTTGATTTTCATTGTCAGCTGACATTTAAGGTAAATTTTAACATTGATTTTAATAATTCTAACACTGATTTTATGTCTTGAAAAGTGTATTAAATTTAATATTCATGATCAGTGGCAGTGAAAAAAATAGACCGAGTTTGAAATTCAGTCTCAGTTGATAATGAATTTATGTCAGAAGCCTGGGTTCACAAAACTATCTGATTGAAGAAGAAATCTGACATTCATTTTTCAATGACACTGACATGTAGTATCAACTTCTGCAGATTTTTTATAAAACCAAAAGCAATGTCATAATTTGAATATTAAATTCAATGTTAAGTTGACATTTAACATCAGCTGACGGGAATATCCAAGTCAAATGATTCCAGATCATGATGACTGGTCTTGTTTTTACCAAGCAAAAAAGGAAGTATCAAAATCTTGTGATTTAAGTTATGAATTTGACTAAAATCAAAGCAACATACATCATAAATGTACTCATGTACTGTCATTTTAGTAGTGATTTAAACATGTAAAATACCTTTTAATATTAACAAAAAATTGTACACTTAACTATAATTATATTATACAACAATTTAAATCAGACAAAACCAAAGAACAGTATTTCCCTTTCAAACACTGAGAATCAAACTGATATTGACCTTTGACCTTTTACCAGTGCCCTTGTTACCGTTACCTGGACCTAGATCTCGAATATCTGGCCCTTTTCCTATCTCTTGATTGTGACCTTGACCTTGATGACCTTGAACTTGAGCTAGAGCTGCCTGATGAACTGGAACTTGAACTGGAAGACCTTGACCTTTTACTGCCTGATTTGTCCTTGTCATCTTCGTCACCACTAGCAGCAAGGTCATACTGACCTAAGTCTTCATCTTCATCGTCATCCTCCTCCTCCTACAGCATGAACACACAATATTGTCACTGCATTCCGGTGTTTAAATAACAATGTTTGTGGCAATCAAACTAAATCAAGTGACAGGAAATTGTCAAAAAACCAGGTTTTCATTTTCCAGACTGATGGCCAAGCGCAAATGTGTTTTTAAATTCTGTAGATATACATAATGTGAAAAAGAAACAAAGGTCTTGTTCTATATATTACATAAAGCAATAGCCCATAATTCAGGCAAAATTGATTCAAACACAAAACCCAGATAATATGGCCAAGGGCACTTTATAACAATACTTGTGAGAGTTTGGTTGAAATCACTTGAGAAATGTAGGAGTTGCACTAAGTAGAGTATTTCTCTATATACATTTGTATTACATTATGTGGAAAAAAAACAAAGGTCCATAATTCTATCAAAAATGATCAAATCACAAAATCCGGAAAGTATGCACCACAGCGCTCGGTGACAATCATTCTGTGAAAGTTTTGTTGAAATCCCTTGAGAGATGTTGAAGGAGTTGTGCACAGAAGAATTATATATGTGAATGAAAAAAAAACAAAGGGCCATAATTAGGTCAAAAATGACCAAATCACAAAACCGCTAAAATAAGCGCCAGGGCAATTCAAGACAATACTTCTGTGAAAGTTTAGTTGAAATCTGTTGAGAAATGTAGGAGGAGTTGCGCACAGAAGAAATTGTTTACGCCCGCCCGCCCTCCAACATACCCTAATCTAATAAAACCTGGCTAAAAACCTACAGGTAGTTTGTTTGATGTTTACTTAGCCTTTTGAAATGTTACACCAAAATACATGTATTATGATTGTATGTATGACTTTCAAGGCTAGGTTTGAAATGCAATTTAGATGCTCGAGAGTTAAGACTGGTCTCTAATCCCAGTTTTAAGATCTTCAGCCCAAGTAGATTGTGAGCTAACCAACCTGATCTGAGTCTAGTTTGTAAGCTGATATGTCTCCGCCCTCCTCCTCCTCCTCTTCCTCCTGCTCCTCCTCCTCCTCCTTGCCCTCTACTTCTGTTGATCTCTGCTGTTCTGTCGATCCTCTATTTCTTCTCTTCTTTCTGCCAAACTGCAACAAGAACATTACTGGATTGATGCCTAACTTGAACCATCATCACAACTCACAAATAAACTGACAGAAATAGTCTTCTTGACAATCATCTGTTCATTTGCCTTTATTCTGCATCACACTGCAGCCAAAGTGTTCAACTTGAAAAATGTGAACTATGTTAAGTTATTCACCCTTCATCACTGCACTGTAACTGTTAAAAAAGAAAAATTAAAGATCTCTTTTCTTTACTGTTCTAACTTTTCGGTATGTAAAACAAAGATTTATTTAATAATATTTATTTGGTTAAAGTTTTATTGATCAGCATTTTGCCATTGGGGATATTTTTATATTTTTATTGATGAAAGTGCAATGATAGGTGCTATAGCATCTTAAACACAGTTTTCAAGTTTTTGCTCTGTTTTATACTCAGTTTACAGAGAACCAGATTGGGTGAAGGCAGTTTCACACCAAGAGCTGTCAGAGGAGACAGCATGCTCGACTATTCGAATCATTTGAAACAAATGCAATTTGAAGATTAAAACAATAACAACTTTGGCCATACATTCAATTGTGCAATCAGGAAAAATATTAACAAGTGAATGGTAAGGGAGAAATTCATTTCAAATAACAGAAATAATTCCTTAATGTACCACAAATATTAAACTGAATAGGGGAATAACTATGAAATATTTCTGAATTTGTTAGAAAACTTGTTAGTAATTCTTTAAAAGAGACATTTACCGTACTTTTAGTCAAATATCAATCACTTCAGTAATGTTACAGAAAAAGAACTAAAATGAAAATAAAATGGAAGTTTGAAGTTGATACCTTAAGTATTTGCAAAGTTATCGATGAAGTGCACTTAAGTGAAAATATAATGAAAAAAAGGAACAGTGGAAACAGGGGCATAACTTGTAGAGTAATTGTATTACAGTTATGGGTCTTGTTAGTAATGATGTAGATTTTGATGGTGAAACAATATTCAAAGTATCAATGAAATATGAAATAGTCAAGGTAAAAACTAAATGCAAAAGGGGCATATGTTACAGAAATATTTTCAATAGAGTTATGGATCTTGTTGATAATGATTTAGAAACTGATGGCAAACATATATTCCAAGTTTCAAAATAATATCTCCTGTTGTTTCAAAATTATGGGACAATTGCATAAGTGAAAAAAAGGGGCATAACTTGAAAAATATTGGTAGCAGAGTAATGGGTGTTGTTGATAATGACTTTGATTTTGACGGTGAATATATTTTCCAGGTTTCAAGGTGATAGCTCAAGTAGTTTAAAAGTTAAGGGCCAAGTGTATATTTTGCTTAACACAAAATGTAAGTGAAAAAGGGCATAATTTGAAAAGTATTGGAAGCAGGGTTATGGGTCTTGTTGGTTATGATGTAGATTTTGATGGTGAAAATATATATCAAGTTTTAAGGCAATATCTCAAGTAATTTTAGAGTTATGGGCAAAATACATATTTTGCTTAACACAAAATATAAGAAAAAAGGGGCATAACTTGAAATATATTGACAGCAGAGTTATGCTTCTTGTTGGTAATGATGTAGAATTTGATAGTGAATATATATTCCAAGTTTAAGGTTGATATGTCAAGTAGTTTATGGACCAAAGTGCATATTTTCCTTAACACAAAATTTAAGTGAAAAAGGGACAGAACTTGAAAAATATTGGTAGCAGAGTTATGGGTGTTGTTGGTAATGATGTAGAATTTGATGGTGAATATATATTCCAAGTTTCAAATTGATACCATAAGTAGTTTTCAAGTTGTGGACCAAAGTGCATTTTTTGTTTAACGCATTTGTTTAACGGACGCCGACGACGACACCGGGGCGAGTAGGATACCTCCCCTATTCTTCGAATAGCTTCGAATAGTCAAGCTAAAAATGTCACAGACAACATTTTTTTTTCACTGCCTTATAATATTTGTTTGTCCACTTTCATTTCCAGCCACTTGAAGATTAAATTTATTTTTAGTTTTTCTCTCAATTTCTTGATCTTTTTCCGTGTCGAATAACATGTTGTAATAGACTTAATTATTGCTGAAAAGTTTGATCCAAACAGTTTTGAGTCCCCCTTGCTCCAACATCCTACACACACCCCAGTTTCTCTTCAGTTTTAAACTGTTTTAAAACCTTGTCTCATAGTACCCCAAATCCATGGATTTCCATGCATCTGCGTAAATTAAAAATATTCTGAACTTATATATATTTGCCAAGATGATTCCATGATTGAGGCTTGAGATTGTCAATTGTTATGATTATTCTAGTACCTAGCTAGATTTTACTTTTCCTTCATATTTATTCTTGTGATACAAGAGGTCTCTGGTGCACAGAACACCTCTAAATTTTAAGGAATAGTTCTATTAACAGTGGTGTATGATTACCTCATCATATTCATCATCGTCTTCCACTCTCTCCTTGTATTCCACCACCTCGTCTCTCTCCATGTAGCCCCCTCCAAACCCTGTTCTCTGTTCCTGCTTCCCATACTTTGGTGTGTTACACATGTTACAGGTCATACGTCGTGCCCAGTTCACATTTCCACAGCTATAGAGTAGGAAAATAGGTTAATAGATTAAGTTAACTAATTTCTGTAAATACAACCAAAATGAACATTTAACATACCAAATCACAATTGCGGGAACGCATACAATATACTCAATAAAAATTTTAAGAACAATGCCCCCCTAAAAAACCTTTTGTAAATTTTAAACACATTTCACGCTGTTACATGTTGTTCTATTCTGAAAAAAATATCAGGTACATCTGCTCAGTAATCCCATCAAATGGTTCAAGTAAAAATAGGATGGAAGAACAGTGAGGCAAACAAACTGGTGAACACACAAATAAATATCTTATATTGATACTTAGTATTCATATACAGTTTGACAGAAATCTGGTCCCAAGGTTATAAAACTGAGATTGGAAACCAGTCTCAATTCTCAAGGATCTGATTGGCTGAAATGGCGACCGATCAGATGCTTGAGATTTGAGACTGTTTTCCATGCTTAGTTTTATAACCTTTGTCACTGGCTAGTTGTTTTGGAAGAGTGGAAACAGTTTGTGACAGACAGCCAGAGAGACAGAAAGGACAACATCAAAATTATAACTGGCTATAAAACCCGTACATATGGAGTAAAAAGAGGGGTTAAAAAGAAGAAAAAGTGACATTACGTTTTACATTGCCAGTCATCAGCACTGAAGAGACCTTTACTCTTCTCAGCAAGGTTCTTCCCTATCTCTGTACCACCTTTCTTATACACAATTCCTTCCTTCCTGTCTGAAATCATACAAGTAAAAAAACATACAGATTTATTTACCGCCTTTCTTACTTATGCCTTCCTATTGGTCTGAAATCATACATGTAAACAACAAAGATATGTCTGTACTGCCTTTCTTAAACACAAATTGGTTAAATCAGTTTAAACTTCTAACTGAACTTTCTTGACAAGTTTGTATCAACTATCAAACAATATAATTTCATAATAACAAAAACTCCAAAATGTCAGTTATGATAGTATATATTTTACTCTCAAATAAACATGATAATTTTATTTGTATTCATTGAAATATTTTGCATATTTACTGCCTACCTTTGCCACATTTGTTGCACTGAGAACGTCTTGCAAAGTTGACATTGCCACATCTGAAACATAAGTGGCACAGTTTTTAACTTTGTGCAGGAGGTTTACATGTACTTCCTTTTTCATGTCATTTTTCTCTTCCCCTTATTCATGAAAATACAATTTAATGGTTACTCCTGTTGCAGGTAGCTCAATAAGTAGCACAACACAACAGGCATGTTATAGAACCAGGGGGGTCTCTTTTAAGCTAGCCTGTAGTGTATCCCACCCAGATTCCCTGTATCATTCTAAAATCTATCTCTCTAAGACCACATCTATCTGCACCTATCAGATGTTATTGTATTTAAGGATTGAATCGATATTTGATGGTTTTTCATTTGGTTACGGAAAACAGTTGGGATGTCTGAAGTTTGTGAAGCCTGAAGGGTATTTTAACAAACTCACTGTATTTCAATGTCAGTGCTGAAATTTTCAAGTGGCAGTGACAAAAATGGGAATTTAAAGCAGTTCGATTTTCACCTCAGTTTTGATCCTAACTGCTTGAGACATAAAGGGCAGACATCTATAAAAAGTCAGTTTGTAAAATGGGTCTGTACTTGGAGTCTAATTATTGAGACTAGTCTCATGCCATGCTCTTTGTTATCAGAATAAACAAAAATGCTTTAATGTGTTAACTTTTCGTATCAACCTTTGTCCATAAATTTACAGTCACATTTATCTAGAAATAAACTAACATTCTGTAAATTTACAGACAGTCCGTAAAAAGCCGTTTCCTAGACCTGATTAATGTAGATGTCATTTGGCAATAGATAATTAATTCCTAGATTCTCATCCCCGCCCGCCCTTTGAAAATCACTCTTCCCGAACATTTTTTATTTTGAAAAAAAAATGCGTACATCAAAATTTATATTAGGAGTACAAATCTGTAGAGTACGAAAACGCAGTATGAAACATTTACATGAGAATTGGCAATTCATAGTCGCCTGCTTTCAAAAATTTCAAAATCCCAATCGGACATTGGTGCCAAAATTGACTATTTCCCGACTCCCGGTTCGCAAGAACAGCGACTTCAGGTCCGCACAAACTGGGTCTTCTGTTCCCCGCGTTCAGGGCATTTAACTCTCCTGGCCTTCAGTCCATTCCTCCCTTACGGCATATTTTCTCGTCGGCGAAATCCTACAATCTCCCAACAGATTTATTTAATGACTTTCGAGCTGTAGACGGAAAAATTCTTTGATCAATTTATTAGAGCCGCATGTGACGTTTGAAGTTTACAGCGATCGGCATCTTTGTTGTAATACACAAGCATCCCATGAATTTAAAACGTGAAGTAATAGTTCAAAATAATAATATACAGCAGTGATTATAGCGATTTCAAAGTGGATTATGTAGTTAATTGCACATCTATTAACTCTCGGAATTTCGGGAGGTAAGTATTCGCTTTACGTAAATATAGGATCATGTCATGCTAGGTAACACGATATTATAGTTGTTTGAAATATTATTCTATTCTTTACCCGATGTAGTAATTCTTGAATCAACACAAACTTACACGAGTTTGTGTATGCAACATTTATTTCAAGGTCGGAAATAAATGTTGGGTGCGTAGATTTTTGTAAATTTGAAATTCATTTGAATTGTTACTTAACTAAGCAAGCCGGTCACTAGATTCTTATTTCTTATTACATCAAGTATTCATTTGAGCATTTTCAACTTTACTGTGAAAGGCAATCAATTTAAGTAATGTTCGCATGCAGGGTTCTCCCCAGAAAATTTTTAAGGGATAGCTCATCAAGACCGCGGACCAAGTCGATACTAAAGGTTTTGTTACCTACTACCTCACCGTCTTCCCTAAACAAATCCCCCCAAAAAACTTCAGGTTTAGTTGTATCATGGTTTTGGAACTATAAAGAATGGAAAATGCAATAAAAGCAGCTGATATTAATGTGTAATGAATATAAATAGGCATCTTTTATATATTCATTCAACACTTTTAGAAACATCTGTGTCATATTTTTATGCGGAAGTGAATATAGGTCGTTTGTAAAGCAAGGGGTCTGGTGGTCTTTAATATGCTGCACTATTGGGCATCATCAGTTTGGAGTGTTGGACTAAATATTAAGTAAAATTAGTCCATTTCACACTGAGGTTGGTGATTTAAACAAGAAATTTGTTTGTTTCAAAACTAATTATAGCCTGGATAAATAAAATTTACAACTTCAATTTCTGAAGTCGAGTATAACTTGTATCAAATATAGTATGGTCGAGAAAATATATGACTTTTGCATTTTTCCATGTTTCATTCCAAAATAAATAAAAAGACCAACTTAAAATAAATAAATCAACCAATTTGACATATTTTAATATGTTTTACATTTTAAACGATCTTTAAAATTCTTAAAAAATGTTTTCTAAAGTTAACCTCGATCCTGGACAACACATCAACAGCAACAATTTGTCAACAAAAGAATTAGAAAATCCAACAGAAAACTCGAAACATAGATCATTGCATTATTGTTTTAGCCTTGACTATATGCCTGATGTTGAATAGGTTTGGTTTTTCATTCAAAAAAGGTGAAATGTGCCTATCAGGAATTGCCACAAACTGGAATGAAATGCAAAATTACGGTAAAATTTGCAGACGTCAAAGACTGGTCTTAAACCCCACCCACCTGTCTTGATTCGTCAATTGGATATCGATTTGTGTAAACAACGGCCTTTTAGCTGTAATTTCTTAATGAGGGAAATAGCCTGAGGTACTTTTGAGAGGAGACATTTATTACTTGGATTTTACAATAAACAAGAAGGCATAGCCCTAACTGTTTAAGGCATAGCGGGATAATTAAAGAGTAGCGGAAGTACAGTAGTCGAGATCAAAGCGTAGCACTCCCGCTACGCTGAAATGGGCTGGGAGAACCCTGGCATGATATTAGTTTTCTTTAAATTGCGAAACAGCAATTTTGGACATGTACTTTATTTTATTCGGTCGTCGGTCATTTAGAATTACATACATCAGACTAACATTTCTTTTAATAAAATGCAAACTTGTTTTATTGTTTACGCAAGTTAATACAATCACGAATATTGCTACTTTTAATTCTGTCATCAAACAGCCTTTCACTTGCGCAGTTCATTTGCAAATTAAATAAACCTGCCCATTGTTTAAATGAGACCGACCCCATTTCATCTATGCCGCAAGCTATTCACGGGACATGTAGTGGCAGCAGTCATGGTAGCAAAGTTGTGAAGTTGATAATTCAGGGCTTTTCATCAGTAAATTGGGAAGAGGCCCTGGGTTTTCTAATTGGGAAAGTTATGCGCAATAATTGTTTATTTTGGGAAAACAAAATTAACTGAAAGCGGGTTCTAGTTCATAAAACTGAATAGAAATAGGAATTTTTTAACTTAAATCTAATTTTCAAGCACTTCATTTTTCAGACTTCAGTTTTCAAACACCCATCAAAGGAGAATTACCATTTTTTGGACATCATACCTAGCATTTTGGGAAGAGTTTCTGACGCAGTTGGGAAAAAATACTATATTTTTGGATTGGGAAGAGGCCTTTTATAGGCCTCTGTTATATAAGGATGAAAAGCCCTGTAATCGACAGGTTAATAGCTGATTAAGCTGTGAAAAATGTACATGTAGGAAATTTTTGTAACAATTTATGGGCTGCTATTCATGACCGATTTATTTTACCAATTTTGAAATTTCAATTGGACATTCTTAATGTATACTGGTCTTCTATGGGTTCGCGTCATCGTTCGTCTTGCGGTATTTGCGTTGCGCCCTCTACCGATTGTTTACATTGTCACGTTGCTGACCTATATTTGTGGTTTGACGAAAAAACGGTTTTTCAACAGTTATGAGCAGTTTCTTGGTGAGTATTTGTTCGTATACATCAAATATAGTGTTTTTGTTTGAAATGAAGCAAAAAAACTCACCTTCAGCCCTTATTTTTGTCCTATTTTGCTTTGTTTACAAGTTCGTCTGCCCCGCCCATAGCCCTGGAAGTGTTTATATGTAGTTAGGTAACCGACCACTAAATTTTAAATCAGATAGGTAACCAACCACTAAATATTAAATATGGAATGAAAGTACTGTGACCATGAAACAAAATAATTTTTTACAGTCAGTGTGATTAACAGTTGTTATTTGTTAAAATTTAGTTAACAGTTAAAGTTTTGACATGTTCACCTATCACACTTTAAATGACTTGTTATCTGATTAAACATTTAGTGTTCTAAATCTACGAGTGTTCGATTTATTCCAAGAATTTTCACATACCGCGGAACGAATGATGACGTAATCAGGACAACATGGCGGACACCAATGACAATCATATGGATGCATTCTATTGTTTTTGGATATTCCATGGTCATTTTAAGAATTAAATAACAGGAAAAGGTTGGAATAGGAGAAATAAATCAAAATTTAACAGGTAAGTTTCTTTTCGTCTTTACTTCATTGTGATAACTGTTAAGTAACGCGAACCCATAGATGACCAGTATAAATCGGTCAATGATTGGCTTGCCAAAAATTTTAGAAACACTGGGCTGGATCTATTTATCTTTAAACTATTCAAGCATTGTTAGAAACAGTGAGAATGATAAATAAAAAATAAAACCCGCCCCAGTTTTCCCCAAATTAGGATGAGAATCTAGGAATTAATTTTCTATAGCCAATTCTAAATAATTCGGACCCCCCCCCCCCCCCCCCACCCACCCCCCGAGTAGACCGATGCGAACTGATAAATGCATATATATTTAAATAGCGTTATTATTTTCTAGGAACTAATAATGGGATATGCAATATACTTTGGCTCGGAACATATCCAATCGCCCTCATTTGGTTTAAATTTTCCCGACATCTCACACGCTTTTTGGTGTTGCAAAGCCGCAAGCGACATACGGTACAGCTAATTTCCGGAAGCCGTCATATCTCGGTAGAGTAAGTATATTTGATAGACTCTTTCTCCGTCGTTATCAGAAAATAATCGACTGTTGTAAACCAAAATCTAGAGGCCTCTGATTGGCTGCTGGATGACGTCACACTTGCTCTCTGTATCTATTTTAAAAACTCTCTCTCAAGCTGCTTATCAACAAGGCTTATTGCTCATCACAATAATTCATGATAAACCTTGACATGGGTAAAGCATGATCGAGTAAATATGCACTTAGTACTTGTGATAAAGATTAGAAGAAGTACAGCTGATACTTTTTAAATCTGCAACTGGAAGGTGTAAACAGCGCACTGAACAACATTATATGGCAAACATTGTGCAGAATTTGTGCAACTCTAAGGTTTAACATATCACAGTAATGTAGGCATTCCAAACATATGTATGGCAATAAATCAGTGACCAGGTTAAGTGGCATCAAATTGCTATCAACAACCCAGTTGGGATAATGGTAAACATACATCTGTAATATGACTCCAATGTCTTTGTATTTTTAAACCTAACACTAGCTGGTGTTGTTATGTACTTGTAAACGTGGGGAATACCGCCTAATTTAAACCTCAAGGAAAGATAACTGAAACTCGCTAAGGACTCTCTGGCGGTTATAGCCGCCAGACAAAATTGGTTTACTACTGTCGTTGTCTGCTGAAAGTACAGACGTGCGCAGTGAAACAGTCAATATATTTGAATGACCTAGTGGTTTAAGGGGTCTTTCTCCACAACTCTAAACGCACTCGGAAGATGAGTGCCAGGACGTAAAATATTTTTTTTAAAAACACCATCAATTTGGGTCGACTAAACACGAAGTGGCGGATACTCAATGATCTTACCGATACCAGAGTACCTGGAGTCAAATCAGCAAGACCACGATGACAGGGATAAAATCGTGTTTTCCCCCATTAACCTTCATAAGTCCTTCACACCTACTCAACATGACACCATTATTTTGGGGACAGACTGGCAAGTGAGAATATCCTGTCAATTACTGGCAATTAACAGTAACGGGGTGGTGTTCAAAATTGTATTACACAGTGTGATTTTAAGCTCTTAAACAAATTGATGATGATTAAAATGAAGAAAAGTTATTAAATAAAAATAACAAAATCGGTAACGTATACCCCTGTACGAAATTTTGAACAGGAATCCGGTCGTAATTGGACCGTACTTTAGGAAGTACGGCTGGAATCAAGACGTAACATAAAATTACGTTCCTCACAATCTTTCTGACGATAAAGTTACGGCCGGACTTTCTGCATTTTACAGCGGGAAAAATCAACCATAATCCTTAACAGACGTAAAATTTTAACTTAGAATTTGTATTATAAGGATATCACGTAATTCTATTCAAGTACGGCTGGAATTTACATGCAAAGTACGTTTCATTCACGGCTGGAACTTTTCGTATAGGACCCATGTCATAACACCTACGATTTTTACCTTTTTCCCCTACCATTTTCTTTAACAAATACATAGCTCTAGTTCAGAAACAGACTGGCTTTTTTAATTTATTTTTTTTAATTTAAAGACAACTTCTATTTTCACTAAAGTTATTTCATCCCATTATTTTATTGTCATTATCACTATCAATTATTGTTTAGCAGTTTAGTGAAAATTACTGTCAAAAAATTGTTTATCTATATTAACATCTGTAATATAAAAGTTATTCATACATGTATTAACAGGATTAGAATAGGTTTTCCTTAAAAACACAAAGCATGCTGTTTCACAAAGAAATTTAATATAATTATAAGAAAAATCAATTAATAATCATTATAGACACCTGCACAAAATCGTATGATAATCAAATATTGTCAATCAAGGATGCGCGGTGGTAGATTAAAGATGGCAAAATTAACCAGACTGAATACTGGATTTCTTTTTCAATGAACAATATGCATTAATTTTATATTGGACAATCATTGTTTTTGATGAAAATAAAACAAGTATTAATTACTAAGATTGACCAATCACGAAATAAACGAACTGGTATAGAAAGAGCAAACCAAGAATTTAACGTATTGACATGTACTTATCAAGAGTATTAACGCATTATAAAAGATACCTATTTTTTTTATTTTGCTAATACAATATTTAAAATTTGTTTTAAAATTGAGGCCGTTTTGACCAAAAAGTGAGGCCGTTTTAACTCAAAGTGAGGCCGTTTTGACTAAAAGTGAGGCCGTTTTAACAAAAACAAATAAAAATGTGAGGCCGTTTTGACCAGATAGTAAGGCCGTTTTAACCAAAATGAGGCCGTTTTAACTTGAGGCCGTTTTTACCTGAGGCCGTTTTAACCAGCACCCGGTACAAACTAGCATTCACCTTTTATTAATTAAGTTTATAAATTAAATCTTCATAAAAATCTGGCTGCGAAATATCTTTTTGCAATAGCGATTTTAAACTGCAATGTATTTTTTAATTAAATCTGGGTATCGGCGATAAAACTTGCAAAGGGGTTTCCTAAATTTCAGACCTTTGGACATTAAATGACGGATTCTAAAGTCTTTGATAACATTTAGATCCTCTGTACATAACGATATGAACGGCAGGTAGATTCAGTGTTCGAACGCGTTTGCAAATGACCTGTTTTCCCAGAAAGGCTAATCAAAATTTTGTTTTGTTTAGTTACCTCTTTAACATACCGTTACAATATTTTCATATGTAAAATTTTAAATCCATAAGGAGCCATTCATATTTGTCAATAAATAAGTTACAGCTGGTAATAATTAAAGTTACAGTATAATGTAAACAACGGCTTTTGACTAACGACGAAATTCTCCAGCAGAATAATTACATAACGAAATTCTCCAGCAGAATAATTACATAATAATATCTGGGTTAAAATATTAAAGCCCTCTAATATTATAACCTAGATTATATGTAATAATTGTCATATAACCGCCGTATAATATTTTAAAACTCCGATTAAAACGTTATAAAATAAATATTCCAACAATTCAAAAGACTTCCAAACTTGCTATTATAAACCTGGTGAATTCATTGAATGTAAACATCAAATGCATACCGTTGTTTGTAATGGATCGAAATTGCACTGTTTTGTGTGTGTTTAATTATTGAGTTATGCTCAACCCCGGGCTAGGATCGACGTGGGCGTAATATGCATTTTCTTGACTGTCAATGAAAAGTCTCAATCAATTTTAACCTGGCCTACAATATTTTCATACTTGTCGTGTTTGATGGCTTTCAAAGTTCCCGTTTTATCTATTATGAAAATACAACTCCTATAATTCTCTCGCAAACTGAAACGTATTTAATGGTAAGAAATAGAGATGATCGAAAATAATACTAGTATTACCAGTAGTCTCAATAATTCGTCTGCAAGCACAGACCCATTATCATACTGACTTTTACAGTTGTCTGTCCTTTACGTCTCAAGCAGTTACGATCAAAATTGTGGTGGAAATCGCACTGCTTTAGATTCCCATTTTTTTCACTGCAACTTGAAAATATTCTCTAAAGTATCCATCAAATAAAAAATATTCCACAAATAACACTTTTAAACTTGCTATTGTTTATGCCGTTTACATATAGATTTTAATGTGCTAACCAATGAAAACGTCCCTTTTATAAATCGATACAGTCAGATAAACTTATAGCGGAGTAACATAAAAACTGCTGACATGGGTGGAGGTTTAAAAGAGTTTTGCATAAAAAACGAAACCGTTATTTATAAAGGATTACATATATTGTTTCTACTTGAATGTGGCTTTTCATGTATGAATTTTCTTTAAGATACATATTGTTTAAGATGATTAATGGAGCCGCCAAAAGTTGCGACTCAAATTCCGATCGCTGGCATATAGACATAGAAGAAAAATGTTCCACATTGATTTGAACAGTAACTGGGTTGTGCGCGAAGAACGAACATCGCATATATAGAAAATTCCTTGTCGCGCACAAATAGTTGAGCTAGTATTATCAGTTAAGTAGCCTCGAATCTACAAGCCGATCATAAACTCGCATTAGTTTTCTTTTGTCACGTGACTGCCATATGTGTATGGGCATCTGTTTTCATTATTTCTGAATGTCAATTTATCAGAACAAACGGAAATCTGGTTATACTTGATATCTGTTTACCCATGAAAACATTACTCAATCTGCCGCTATGTTTGGTATGTCTATTTATAAACAAAATATTATTTCTTTGTGTACAAATAGATAATACCTTATTGCTGATTAACAAAACAAACTACATTTATATTATATCTTTTTTGTCGAACATCAAGATGTCATTAACAGCAACTAACAACATCGATGGGTCATGAACTTTTTCACGCTCTTCCTAAAAACATGTACCTATAATATATGCAACGGAACTTGAAAGCGAAAAATATGAAAATAGGGCAGAATCGACTTGACTGAGCCTGTTCATGGACAGCAAACGTATTAGCTGTACTTCCCGTCTAGCAATCTCCTTCGCAGAGTTATCCTTCTTACACTCACCTTACATGTGAATGTATTGAGTCGAAAGTGAAAGAGAGTACACGTCCAGCACTTGTTTGAGCGTATCCCAACTATTTGTGCGCGACAAGGGCTATATATACGATTGTCGCCCTTCAAGAACAGACATCAATAAAAATTCAGTATGATAATGGTAAAAAGTCAGTATGATAATGGGTTAGTCTCAATAATTCGACGGCAAGCACAGACCCATTATCATACTGACTTTTTTTCGTTGTCTGTCCTTTACGTCTCAAACAGTTACGATCAAAACTGTGGTGGAAATCGCACTGCCTAAAATTCCCATTTTTTCATTGCAACTTGAAAATTTCAGCACTGCTAAGTTCATTTGTTGTTATAAAACATAAATATTCTCTAAAGTATCAATCAAATAAAAAAATATTCCACAAATAACACTTTTAAACTTACTATTATTTATGCCGTTTACATGTAGATTTTAATGTGCTAACCAATGAAAACGTCCCTTTTATAAATCGATACACTACACAGTCAGATAAACTTATAGCGGAGTAACATAAAAACTGCTGACATGGGTGGAGGTTTAAAAGAGTTTTGAATAAAAAACGAAACCGTTATTTATAAAGTATTATATATATTGATTCTACTTGAATGTGGCTTTTCAGGTATGTAATTTTTTTAAAGATACAAATGGTTTAAGATGCTTTATGAAGCCGCCAAAAGTTGCGTAAAAGTTGCGACTCAAATTCCGATCGGCGGCATATAGAAATAGAAGAAAAATATTCCGCATTGATTTGAATAGTAACTGGGTTGTACGCAAAGGGCAAATATCGCATATATAGAAAAGCCCTTGTCGCGTACAAATAGTTGTGCTAGATAATAGGTCTGTGCATGCAGTCGAATTATTGTACAAAGCGACATTCAAAGAGATACAGTCAACTCATGGTGTCTTACGGTAGTTACTTTAATTGGTTCACAAGGCCGGTGTCAGTGTATGTTTTCATTTTCTTCCGGTTTACTTCCGGGTTAGACTTAAGCTTTGTCAAACTATGGAAACATTTACATTTTAGTATAACATCGAAGAACAAAAATGAGTAAGTAAATTACTCCTTTATAAATTGCAAATACCCTCATAAGCTCTGTTAACTAATAACAAATTAGATGATAACATAACCTTTTACTTGAGGTAATTTCGCCCGACAAAAAATGTTGTCATGCCAGTAAGACTTTTTACCGGTCTAGTTTATATAGGTCTGTTAATTCTATAATTACTAATCATTTACATCTGTGGGTGTTGTCCTGCGGAGTTGTCACTTCTGATGATTGATACATTTACAACTTTAATCATATTCTAGCCTTCCGAATCCTCATGAGATTTTAAAGGTGTCACACAAACTGTTGTTAAGTCTAGTAAAGAGCTATTATACTTCATTAAAATTTAAAAGCTATATGGCATCAGGGACATTTTCAAAATACCTAAGCATTCTTCATGCCTCTTGAGACATTTCAGAAAAAAGGAAGACATCACAACTGGAAGTTTTCAGATCTTTTGCCATCTTGTTCTTGTTATATTTTCCCTCCATAGGACCATAGGAGAACTGATGCATACAGCTTAGTTTGTAACCACCACCATAATATTTAAGTCATCACCATAAGTAATGATTAGTTTGTTGATATTTGGTTTTTTTTTTTGTTTTACATCAACACCACCACTGAGTATTTACGACATATATTATAATTACTTCCAACAGGTGCACTTTACATACAAAGAGATAGATTTAAGATACTGAGTGTGAATCCCTAGCTCTGTTTCTTTTACGGCCTGGTGTATAGCACCGATACAGGCATTGAAATCCTTATTCCTGGGAGTTAACCAGTACTTATTTAGGTTGGAAACACTAAGGTGTATTTCAGAAATTTCCAGTGCCACCAGCAGGATTCCAATTCATTATCCATTTGTCCATGAGTTAAGCACTAACAGGGAAATTGATAGTATATTTTCATAAAAAATAACTATCACAGAATACAACATAGATCTGTATATGGCTTGCAATGATCTGCTGTATCATGATCAGATGAAAATTCTTGAATGATCCCTTCTTTTCAAAAGCTATTAAACAACTGGTTTATGCCATTTCTTTTACAACAAAGTAGATAAAAGGACTCGCACTAGAGGGAGACTTGGGAGAAGTGGTCTCCCAAAAGTGACCAGACTTCTCCTTTCTTTCAGCTATGGGAGAAGTCATTTTGTATAGACTATATAGGGAAAAAATGCCATTGCCTGCAAACTTCTCCTTAATTCAGTAAAATTATGATAAAACTTTTCCCTGATTTGCAAGTCTAGTGAGTGCCCAGGATAATGTTAATTGAAACTATTGTTCTTTACCTTACATGAAAAAAAATACAATTGGGGCAACTAAGCAAATAAAATTCTCCAAAAAAATCTTGTATATCAAAGAAGACCTAAAAACCAAATAACAGCAAGAGGTATATCCCAAAGCTGTAATCACAGGGCTATCAAAACCACCCATAATGGAAGATATATTTTTTACTTTTTAAGTTATTGTGCTGAATGACTTTTTTAAAGTCCTTGACTAGTAAAAGCACTGACTGAATGAATGGAGAGAATTTTTACATGTGAAACATGCTTAAACGACTCTTCTTTGACATTAAAATACAGTACATAAAAATGGAGCTTTGAAAGGTTCAGGACATAGCAAGGTTGAGCCTTTGTAATGGAAATGTACATTGTATAAACTAAAGCTTTTGCCACATAACACCTGGTCTGAAGGTTATAAAGCTGAGATTGGAAACCAGTCTCAAATCTCAAGCATCTGATTGGCTGAAATGGCGACCAGTCTCCATTTCAGCCAATCAGATGCTTGAGATTTGAGACTGGTTTCCATGCTCAGTTTTATAACCTTGGGCACTGATTGAGTGTAACTCAGTATCTACATGTACTCAGGCTATTTTAGAAGTTTTGATCTAATAGCTGAATTTTAGTGCTAATGACTTTTCTGTAAGCTACAATTTAAACTACGTATCTAGAATTAAAAACCACTACAATGCATATGAAATACCGTATATTCCCTATTAAACGCCCCCGGGGGCGTTACATTTTGCAAAGGGGTGGGGGGCGTTAAATAGAGACCAACTATTGACAAAATGTAGTTTTCAATAATTGTGTTTTTTTGTTTTTTTTAATAAATAACCGTAGGAAACAATTTTGTCATTTTCCTAGAACTTATTTTTAAAAAACTTAACCTGAAATGAAATTTTTCGCACCGAAATGATTACATTGTATTTGGATTAATGCTGAGAGATTTAAGATCGTCATGTCATGGTAAGTCACTCGTTTACTTTTGAAAAAAGACTGGGGGCGTTAATTAGGGGAGGGGCGTTTAATAGGGAATATACGGTAGACTGAATATTACCGTAAAACATAGATGTTTTTAGGAGACTCAGTACTGTAAATAAAGTTAAGTACATTGGTAAGTGACCTTAGAGTCTTAATTGATAAAAGGTCTGATTGAATATACAGGCTGCTGCTTGGCACATACAATACAATGGTAATATTGGAATAGATGGAGAAAATAGAAAATTTGTTGGATCCCCAATTTTTCACTGACAAGCAGATGTGCACAGGGTTTAATTTATATAGTATTTTATAGGATAGTTGACATTTTGTTATTGGCTTTGAAGCTGGCCAAAAGCCCCAGTAAAGCTTTATGAACACTTTACAACAATTAAGATAATATACACAATTTTCTTTAGAAATAGTGGACCAATAATGCAAATTGCTGTTCTTAAATGTAAGGGTGTGTCTGGAAGCTTCTTAAAGAATGTGGTCGGAAATGGTCAGTTTATTACCACACCTGCCATACAGCTCAGACCTGGCCTTGTGCAAATTTTTCCTCTTTCAACATTGAAAAAGCACCTGTCTGGAAGGAGATACAGATCCAGAAGTGTACCTAGATCTGCAGTTTACCAGTTTCTGATAAGTTTATGCGAAGACTAGTATGAAAATTATTTCAAAAAGGTGGATCCAAATTGTAATGGTATGTTCTAGTTAAAGAGATAACTGAACAAAACAAAATTTTGATTAGCCTTTCTGAGAAAACAGGTCATTTGCACATGCTTTCAAACATTTAATCATGGATAAAGATTTGTATGCATACTGAATACTGAGTGTATTTTGTTGGGTACCAGGCCAGTGGGTACCAAGTTCTCCTGAAACCAAATGGCATGGATGTGGGGCATATTCACCTTAATTATTCAACTAAACTAAACCTTTTTTCCGACCTAAACTAAAACTTGAATAAAAGCAAAATAAGAGTTGACTAATATTTTTTATATTTATGCAAAGAAAAGAAAACAACAATTTTTAAATAATCAACTCCTGGTGTTAGTGGATGGTTGTTTGTGTGTAGGATTTGCTTAATTTGATGATAAACTTGATTGAAAGCAGTAACATGCTAATGAATGGGTAAGTGAAATGTTTGCTTTGAGGTAGGAAATGTCTCATCCTCATTTGTGAAGGTTATAGGTGTATGTATGCACTTAGAAATTGTTCTAGTTATTTGTTAAGTTAGACACACACAAGTTAGACACACACAGCATTGAAACAGAGTAATGATCAAAACAAAAAGGTTTAAACAAAGTCATGTGAAAAAAATCAAAGTCAAAAGAGTTGCACGTCTGTATGTCCCCAAATCTTGTGGCATCAACTCCTCCTAAACTATAAGGCGGATTTCTTTCAAACTTGCACAGGTGATCAAGCACTTAGCAGGATGTGTAGATGATCATAAAGAAAGGATTTTTTCCTGGGACCATTTTTACCAGAGTTATGGCCCTTTGTTATTAAAAATTATATTGCAGCAGTTGGGGCATCAGTGTCTGAGGACACATTCTATTTAACCTACCTAGTAAATTATTTTGACTCACCTCTCAGTATTTTTCTACTGTTTGTATAATATTTGTCCTTTTTAGCACTACTGGTCTAAAAAGACCATGACAGCTTATGTGTAAAATAGTGTCTGTTGTCTATCATACATCCATTGTTAACTGCCATATGCATACCATCATTTGGAATGAATAGAAAATTTAGCGTTTATTGGTGTTAATATTGAGTTACACTCAACCTGGGGCTAAATGGCATGGGCAGTAATATGCATTTCCATTACTGCCCTTGAACAGGTTCAGTCAAACCAAACCAGCAATGTTTGTCATGTTCGGTGGCTTTCAAAGTTTCCTTTCCATCTATTTTATTTAAACAATTTCTCCTTTGAAACTACTTTGTCAGTTTGGATAAAGGTTTGCAACCCACCCAGGGGCCAGGCCCCAGGACTTCACCTCAGCATAGATTTTTTACCACAGTTTCTTAACCTTTTATTTGCTGGTTATTGAGTTATAAGATTTAAAAACAAAATCTTTATAGTCACAGTGTCATAGTAATGCCCACAAATTTCTAACATGGAATGATCATATGTCAAATGATTGTAACAGGATAACGACCCGTGAATTGCTTAAAATACACCGCTTCATATAGACTAACATGCACCTTTCTGTTATTCTTGTTTATAATGCTTTCTAATATAAGTATGAGACACATAGGTGCAGAGATGCATTCAGTAGAGCATCTCTGGCTCTCATGGGCTTCTTGTTTCATTATTTCCTGTCTTTCTATTAAACCCCTTCCTCCATATATACTCGTTTTTATGCATGTGCAACCAGTGTACATGTAGATCCAGATCATCCTGCACATCCATGCTGTCTGATCAGGATCTGCACTGTTAGCTTTTTGGTTAGAAATAACCTGAAAAAAGGCAAACAGTGCAGATCCTGATCAGATGACACAGATGTGCTGGTTGATATGGATCTACATTATTTTCCCATGCCATAAAAACCTTCAGGGGTATATGGAGGAAAAGGTAAATGAATGCACATTTTATCTCCAGGTGATGTACAAGTGGTGGTGGTGGGGGATAACAATGTGGGCAAGACATCACTGTGTATAACATTCTCCACGGACCAGTTCCCTAGTCTCTTCACTCCCATGGAGTGTAACAGGGTACCACATGAGAAAGACATCACCGTCGGATCAGACACTGTTCATGTAAAATGTACTGATACTGAAGGACATGTAAGATTGCTGTTTAACATAAAATGTCATAATTTAATGATTTTTGTTGTAAAAATTTTATAAAAAATCACAAAAATTTATTAAGTAGATAACAAGGCAATACTATCTCAAAGGAAAAAATATAATTTAAAATAAAATGAATAAACATGTTACGTTTCATAATAATAAGATTATAATGCATGTTATTTCATGAATATTGTGTTTGGCAAGCACAACTAGTGCAAGTTCTCCAGCTTTTATATCAAAGTATTTGAGTGACATTGCATATATATGAATCACACACTTGAGATGCTGTGCAAGTCTTCAGATGAGCCTGTGCATTTACATGTCTAATCATGATATTTATGAAAGTGTGTTTCTTGAGCTCCTTCTTCAAGCCAGTACATGAAAATGTTAAAATGACATTATGTTCCCTGGGTGAATTGCTTTAAATGCTACCTTCTGTTACATAAAAGTCAATGTGTCTTACTGAATTATATATACATAAACAGTATTAACCTTTATTTCTATTTATTTGATTGACATAGGAAGATTATGATGAAAGTCGACCAGAATCTTACAAAGATGCCGATGTGTTCCTACTGTGTTTCTCGTTGTCTGGTCCAACATCGTTCAACAATGTGAAAACTAAATGGATACCAGAGCTGAAGAAATACGCTCCTAAAGTGCCAATATTGTTAGTGGGATGCAAAGAAGGTTTGCTGTTAAAGTTTGTGATCGTTTTGTCCATGCTTTATTCTGTGAAAATCCTTCTAAACTTTCTGTTTCTATAAATGAGATTACTGCTACAGGAGTAAAATACATGTACACCAGAATTTATTGTATTTATATAACATTTTGAAAACAAAGATAAAATAAAAAGAAAAAAATAAATATTTACAGATCCAATTCCTTTTTTACCAACAGAATTATTTATCACAGTTACCTTGTGCACCGTATATTCACCTTTTATAACATGGCCTAACAATACAGATCCAGATCCTCCAGCATATATGATCTGGATCTATACTGATAGCTTCTTGGTCACAATTGACCTGCAGAATCTAAAATGCGAATCAGAAAGATTGTGCTGGCCAATCTGCATCTACACTGTTGGCCCATGCAGTAAAAGATATATAAGTGGAGTAAAGGCTTGATGGGCAAATGATGAATATACAGTTGTGTTATTTGACAGATGCTCGACGGGGTAAGGAGTCGAATAAAGACATGATAAAGACAGCCCAGGGAAAGAAAATGAAGCAGACAATAAAGGCTGGAGCTTATATAGAGTGCAGTGCCTTGAAGAAAAGAGGTGTGGAAGAATGTTTTGTACAGGCTGTAAGTTACAACCAAAATTTACTTAACATTTTCAGTCTCACCGGTTCTAGTTAAAGGTACCACACCAACATCGGTCAACAATAAAAGCAGACTTCAGACCTCTGTTTGAGGTCCACTAACAGAAAGTAAATTTAATATGATGCTACCTACTAATGCAGAAAGTCTGTGAATGAAGCAAGCACTAAGGGGATTAAAGTATAATCAGATGACAAGTTCCTTTAGGCTGGACTTTCCCATCAGAACCTTGGTCATCTGAAAGATGCTTATAATCCTGTTGGTGGACACATCATCTCCTGTTGGTGCACTCATGTTCTGTTGGTGCACTCATGTCCTGTTGCTGCACTCATCATGTCCTGTTGGTGGACACATCATCTCCTGTTGGTGCACTCATGTCCTGTTGCTGCACTCATGTCCTGTTGCTGCACTCATCATGTCCTGTTGGTGGACACATCATCTCCTGTTGGTGCACTTATGTCCTGATGCTGCACGCAACATGTTTTGTTGCTGCACATGTCATGTCCTGTTGGTGCACTCATTTTGTCCTGATGCTTCACTCATAATGTCCTGTTGTTGCACTCATCATCTCCTATTACTTCACTTATAATTTCCTGTTGCTGCACTTATTACGGTATGTCCTGTTGGTGCACTCATCATGCCCTTTTGCTGCACACATCATGTCCAATTGCTGCACTTAATGTTTTCTGATGGTTCACTTACTGTGTCCTGTTGCTTCACTCATTGTGTACTGTTGCATCACTTTTCATGTCCTGTTGGTGCACTCATTGTGTCCTGTTGCTGAACTCAATTTACAAATTATCACCAATTTATTATGAATTTTATTTCTGTAGAATTTTGAAATATCTTGAGAAATATTTATTTTATGCCAGGGTTATGTTATTTTATGATGAGCTTTTTTCATTTTAGGTGAAGGTAGCTAGGGGTGAGACCAGTTCAGGAGGTTGTAGTTGTGTTATCCTATAAAACTTCAAGACCTTATAGAAGGAATGCTAGATCCAGTTTGTTGTGGCTGAGGGACAAGTGCTTACAATTGGGAAGTGGAAGGGAAGCAAGGATAATTAGACATCTGCTTGCTGTTTTTCCTCTCTCACGACAGATGATTATTAAGTCCAAGAGTATTCCATCAGTTGTTGACAATTTTGTTCCAATAGCCTGTAAGATTGTGATACAGTATGGTTTATTTTTGGTGCATACATTTGATTTCACTACAGAGTGTATGCCTTCACATACTTTCATGTTTCTGTCTTTAAAGCATGCTTTGAAACTGGTAAGGCATTTAGAATTCTGTTCATAATATTTGTCAGATTGACACACATTCCAAGAACATAAATTCAAAATTGGAGACCAGTCTTTTAAAATACTGGCATTTAATTGGTTCATTTGGAGACTGGTCTTAATTTCAACCAGTCAAGTACTTGAGATTTAAGGCTAATTCCAGTCTTAGTTTTATGATCTTGGTCCCTGGTCTTTCTGCATGTTACTTATGCATGCACAATGGCAGAACAGAGTCAAGTGATCTGTATTCATGTACAATATTTTACAATATATTTTATAGGGTGTATATTTTTTGTTAAATGCATTCCTTCAGAGTTCAATGGTTAGTGCTGATTGTTTATGCTAGTCAATAATTATTTTTCATGATATTACTAACTTCTTTGTATTTTATGAATGTAGATATTTGTACAAACTTCTTTCTATAAGTTTAAATGACTTTTCACTTTGTCTTCCTTAAAATCTTAGATTTCAGAAAAAGTGTGAGTTATACTTCACTTACTTGACTCAATGTTTTCTATATTGGCCAATAATATTTAGAGTTTTTTTGTATTTCCCTAACAACTCCAATGGTCAAATTTAGATTTTGAGCAAAACATATTTAGCTAACACTATTTTGCAAGAATGATCTTGTAACTGATTTTGACAGTACAAAATCTTCGATATATTTTGAGCAGTTATAGTTATTAAGCTTTTTTGCATTACCTGTATTTATGTGCCTTATTGAAGCACATCATCAGAAACCATGGTGCTGGTTAAGTTAACACTATTAAACTGCTGAGGGAAATATTGCAATGTTTACCCCTATTGATCTAATCAGTTTGTATAGGTAATAGGTAATGGATGTGAATAGAAAAGCCATTCAAAATTGGCATCATGTTACGCTGTTGTTCAATTTAGTTTCAAATGTTTGCTGTAATTCAGTTTCAGTTTGATTGGATGACAGACATGTTAAGGGTCTAGTAAGGTTACAGGTTTTTATATGCATTACAATTTTCCTAGGGGTGATGAATTGAGTATAGTGTTTTGCTCAAAAACTATTGGAAAACTTACCTGATGATGATCGAAGCATTGCTTTTAGTTATTTAACCCTTTCCTCCATAAATAAACCTTTTTACCCATGTGCGACCAGTGTAGATCCAGATCAGCTGGCACATCTGTGCCGTCTGATCAGGATCTGCAGTGGTCGCATTTTGGTCAGAAATAACCCAACAAATCAAAAAGCGAACAGTTCAGATCCTGATCAGACGACACGGATGTGCCGGCTGATCTGGATCTAAACTGTTCACCCTAGCAATAAAGGTGTGTCTATGGAGGAAAGGGTTAACAACATCAAGCAGCTTCTTTTTGTCCAGTACCTAAGAGCATGGAAACCAGACTCAAATCTCAAGCATTTGATTGGCTGAAATGGTGACTATAATCAGATGCTTGAGATTTGAGACTGGTTTCTAATCTCAATTTTATAACCTTGGCACCAGATATTTTAATTCCACAGTTAAGGCATTCTCATTTTTTCTTTGAACTTACTTCTTGTTACACTTAAGTGCAATAACTGTGATATACAGTACAAAATTGAGGGTACGTATGTTTATTTAGGTTACAACTTTTAGTTATTAAGTTGTATTTATGTCATGAAATCCAAAACAGTTAATGTCACAGATGTTTCACATTTCTAGTGACACTGAAGCTTTTTGGTACAACCCATCTTATGTTTAGATGTTTGTAAAATATAAGGCAAATATAATATGTCTATTTCTTCATGTTTGTGGAACACACAAACCTTTAAATAAGACGTTTTTCTACTGAACATTTATTTTGTTATTATTTTCAACACTTTGCAGCCTAAGAAAGTTATCATGTATAATATGTGTTGCCACATCAAAATCACAAAGTTTGCCTCAACAAAGAGATAAGGGCCCAAGATCATAAAACTAAGTTTTGAGATCAGTCTCAAATCTCAAGGATCTGATTGGCTGAAATGGCGACTGGTCGCCATTTCAGCCAATCAGATCCTTGAGATTTGAGACTGATCTCCAGATTTAGTTTTATGATCTTGGGCAATAATTACCATGCATACGCCATCAGCCACTTTTTTGCCAAGTTTTTGCTTTTAAGAATCCTTCAGTGTATAAAATATATGTTCTTCATCAAGTTAAAACAGAAATTTATTGATAAATATCATATCATTGACTGACAAATGAAGAAAATTGCTAAACATAAAATCTATGTCCATAAGAAACACAGAAAACAAGAGTTTATTCTTTGTGTATTTTCCTGTCATTTTGTCGGCCAGATTATAAATGTTAAGTGCAATTAAACCTGTTAAAATTCACGTAAATTGGAAGGATCCCATGGTTGTATCAATCCAAGTTGACTCCTTCTACATCATTCACTTTCCAATATATACACCATCGTTAATGTATGAGATTTCAGATATACAAAATATCAGATAGAAATGCAAGAACTCATAAAAAGTCTAAAATAAACAACTGACACAAGCCACTCCTAAATGACACAGATATTTGACACCATAATCCAGAATGGTCAGATCACTGTATCATGTTAACTCTTGAGTTAACTCCTAAATGACACAGATATTTGACACCATATTCCAGAATGGTCAGATCACTCCATCATGTTAACTCTTAAGTGTCAACCATTTTATTGCTGTATCATATTGTTGTTTTTATTTGTTAAACAGCATTACCTCAACTTTTCCCACCAAATACAACAATCAGATAAAGGGTGAAAGCATCTTGTTGCTGGATGCCCAACAAACACTGGGGTCATGATGTTAATCCACGACTATTCTGTTATGTTAAATCAATATTTTATAAATCTATATCTCTTGATTTGTGATTTACTTATTCCAGTTTTTTAAATACATAGAGTTCATCTTCACATAACAAGAATGAAAGTTTGGCTTATACTCACTAGCAAAGACTTATGATGTACATACATGTATTTTATTTATACATAATCTGATATACAAAGCCTTTTCAATTCTTTGCACTATCAGTGCCCTTTTTGAGCACTCGGATATAACAGTGTAGATACTTTAAAAATGAGTAGAAGTTGACTTTTCTACAGCAACTTTAAACTCTGAAAATAATGACAACGTCGGGCGACGTCGTTGCGTGCGCAGGGTCACTGGTAGTGTCTGTGCCTAACTCTTTGTAGCATTCTTATACACGAAGCTATTGTAATGAAATTTTACACCATAATAGATGAGGTACTTAAGTAATACAGAGTAAACTTTTGTTTGATTTTATCTTCTCCAATGTTAAATATTGGCTGTGTCTCAAAACTTTCCGAACAACCCTCATATTTTTCCCATCCCTCTGAAATCATGGATTGAGTTTTTAAACTTTAGTCACAGTTCAAATCTTTTTGTTAAGTTAACAAAATTTTGTATCCTATTGATACCATACCATGAAACATACATTTTTTGCATGAAACAGTTCTATAGTGTATGTTTACAAAATTTTAAGCTTTAATAATGTTTATTAATGAATAAATTTTGAAAAATTAAATTAAACATTTAAATATTTCCAATGCTGTATTTATTAAGTTGTTAAAATATCACAAATAAAATAATTATGAATATTGTTAACATTCGGAAATATTTTGTATACTTAAATGTCATGTAAAGGCCAAAATACTCTAAAATATTGCCAACAGCTATGCAATCCTTAAAAACCTTGATTTCAGATTTTCTCTTACAAAATTAAAATCAATATGATCCCAACTTTATCATCTTTAGAGCGAATATGACCATAAATGTACTACTACTAAGATAATAATGTACATTCTCCTGCACATTGTACTTGTGTTGTAGGTTCAAAGAAAGCTTATCCTGAAATACTCTTAAATTCTATAACATTTAAGTATAATGTCAAAGATATATAGAGTATAATATATAAATGTCAGAAAAATAAGCATAGATAGATTTTGTAATATTAACAAGTTACCACTGTCATTACACTGTTAAGGAGATACAAATCATCTGCGTTATTTTCAAATATGTTTTCCTTACAATATTTATCTTTATGGAAATCAATATGTTTTTTCCAAGTTTTTATGCCCCCGAAGGGAGGCATATAGTAATCGGACCGTCCGTCCGTTCGTCCGTCCGTCCGTCCGTCCTTCCGTCCGTCCGAAATAATCTTGTCCTTGCTTCTTCTCCAAAACCGCTTGAGGGATTTCTTTGAAACTTCACAGGAGTGTTTGTCACCAAGCCTAGTTGTGCATATCGTCAGGAATTTCTGCTTGGATTATTTTTGGCTGAGTTATGGCCCTTTTTAGCAAAATCTTGTCCTCGCGTCTCTAAAACCGCTTGAGGGATTTCATTGAAACTTCACAGGAGTGTTTGTCACCAAGCCTAGTTGTGCATATCCTAAGGAATTTCTGATCGGATTATTTTTGGCGGAGTTATGGGCCTTTTTACCTAACCCTAACCCTAAACCCTAACCCTAAGGTAAATTTTGTTAACGCAATAGAGGTTACATTTTTTGTCCGATTGTCATGACACTTGGTCAGGATGTTTGTCCCAATGATTTCTCGGACGAGTTTGAATATGGGTCATCTGGGTCCAAAAACTAGGTCACTGTTACTAAAAATACAATTTTCTTGTTAACACTCTAGAGGTCACATTTTTGCTCCGATTGTCATGAAACTTGGTCAGGATGTTTGTCCCAATGATTTCTCACACAAGTTCGAATATGTGTCATCTGGGTCCAAAAACTAGGTCACTCTTACTAAAAATAGAATTTTCTTGTTAACACTATAGTGGTCACATTTTTACTCTGATTATCAGATTGTAAAGAAACTTGGTCAGGACATATGTCCCAGTTATTAATTGGACGAGTTTGAATATGGGTCACCTGGGGTCAAAAACCAGGTCACTGTTACTAAAAATAGAAAAGCCTTGTCCAGGCTGTAAATTTGTTATTTCTCATTAGATTTTAAAATAACTTGGCTCAAATGTTTACCATGACAAGGTGTACTTTCGCGTACAATACCCATGCCTGTTGGTCCAAGGTCAAGGTCACTGTTACTAAAAATAAAATTTTCTTGTCTGGGCTGTTAATTCCTAATGAATGAAGTGATTTCAAAATAACTTTTACATAAATGTTCACCATGACAAGGGGATGTGTTGCTTACAATACCCATGCCGGTAGGTCAAAGGTCAAGGTCACTGTTACTAAAAATAGCATTTTCTTTTCCAAGCTGTAGATTTGTTGTTTCTTATTGGATTTTAAAATAACTTGGTGTAAATGTTCACCATATCGAGACGTTGGGTCTCGTACAACACAACTTTGTTGTACTCAGGTGAGTGATAAAGGGCCATCATGGCCCTCTTGTTCATATTACCCACATTTTATGTAGTAAGGTCCATAACTCTAATAATCATTTTCCAGGATAATTTCCCCAATAATCTTCGAATTTTCTAAAAAAAAATGTAATATTTAACTTTATTTAACTATATATTTACTACAGACTTGAAACATATGATCCTTTCATCTTTCACATTATATGCATGCAGTACGCTTTGTCTTCCACAAGCATATTTTTCATTACGTTTGTTTATTTATTACATATGTATACCTATTCGATTTCAAAGCTGCATTTCGGGGACATATGTCAATTTCAAGTGACAGCTCTTGTTTATGTTCATTTTGTTTATGAAGTGCTTTTATAGAAATAAAATCTCCTATAATTTTCTTGAGTGATATATTGTTCTGTGTCTGGACAATCCTGCAGGTCCTAAGATTATTAAACTGAGAATGGAAACCAGTCTCAAATCTCAAACACCTGATTGGCTGAAATGGCGACTAGTTTCTAGCGTGAGATTTAAAATTTGTTTCAAATCTCAGTTTGGTAATATACGGCCCAGAAATGTGCAAGTCACAGCTGTGTAGGAATTATAAAATAGTGCCACCATCGATGTTTACCTGAACATGGGTCAAATATACTCGGAAAAGACTACTACATGGTGGCTTTTTGAACATGACTGTTGAGTGCAGAGAACTACAGAGCAAAGATTCAAGTTTTTTCACACGCGTTTAATATGACTGAAAGATACCAATAAAATTGCTTAAGAAGAGAGTTTTGAAAACGTTTTTAAGTCATCGCCAGTCAGGCGAAACAGATTCCACCCCTCCTGCTCTGTGATATTTCGAGCTCCCTTCGATTTGTAGAACTCGACAGAGCGTTCGATCCATCCCAGACACACCCAGTCCATCCTGTTACACTTCCGGTCCACTGCGACCTTGGCCACTCTCTGCATGAGAGATGTACCGATGCCTTTGTGTCGGTATTCGGGTGTGACGTAAAGGTCCTCTAGGTATACATTAGCACCCTCCCAGCTGGAATAATTAAAGAAATACAAGGCGTGTCCCACAATTTTGTCCCCATCCTCGGCTACAAGACAGCGAAACATCTTCTCATCCCCAAAACCATCTCTTCTCAAAGTATCCGCTCCAATCTTTGGTCCATTGGGCATCTCCTCGTGATTTGCTAATTCCTGAAGATAACATACCTTGTTTTTCTCAAAGGAACGGTATATGTCCTTTACATACATCATAATCAATTACATTTCCCCCTTTCAATGATCATATACGAACCCTTTTTAAATTTCAAGAGTTTATGTTACAAACTAAATAACTCGAAAGAGAAAACAACAATCATTCAACTTTAATCTGTTCAGAGCAACTGTTTCATGTCGGTCGGATTTTCATTGAGAACCATATATGTTCCATTTTTAGTCCAAACATCCCGGTGGATTATCTTGATAAAAATTACACCACTCTCTTACACGTATCGGCTCATTACATTCACCTCTGTTATAGGCTGGGACTATTTTCAACTACATTGTATTTTTACTTTAACTCAAAGAAATATTTCACCAATTACATTTAAAATAGCCTGGGTTTCTTCGGTTTTAATGAAAGATATTGAAGATTTCAGTCATAAATGTTTTACCTCAAGCTTTCAAATTCATAATTTACGACTGTAAAGATAAGGCTGTCGAGTTTGGTCAACAATCTTGACATTGAGCCTTTCGCAGATACAAAGTGAGTGTAAGGAACGACAACTCTGCGAAGGAGATTGGAATAACATACTAAAAACTAACGCGTTTTGCATCACGGTATGTACCCAGATAATGAGAATCGCGGATAATGATAGATTGTGAGAATAATGATAGATCGCCAGGTCGGAGGAAACACCATAGAGAGGTTAGTTATTCTATGAATTTCATGTTATTGTGATCTAATGCTTATTTTTTGCGATAGATAACAATCAAGCGATGTCCTAGCCTTCCTCTCATACCCATACATTTGGAATCGGCCTTCAGATAAAGTAAAACAAAGGAAAATGATCACGCAACATTCCAGATTTCTACAAAAAACTACGTATTATGCCCATTTAAAATAAATTTAAACATGTTTTTTTGTAAACGACACTGCTGTTATCAAAGCCCAAACATCGACAATCAATATGCCACCCAGCTTTAGCCAGTATTATGAGTATATTCCTTGACAAACATCTTTTTTCTGAGGCACCTGAAGCAAATTGGATAATGGGGATTCGTTCGGTTGATAATAGGAAATTCAAATATTCATGAAATGGATAATGGTGGAGTTTTAGTGTTTCTCCTAATTGAAATATTCAGATAAAATTATTTTATTTTAATAACTCTTGTATATAGTCCTTTTTTTGAGATCCACTGTGATCATTTCAAAACATATGCATATTTTCATTGTATTTATGACGTTTTTGGTCGTAGCTTTAAAATCAAATTAAAACTATGTGTGGATACTGTGCGTTTAATGCAAACGAATGCTTATAAAAGCACATATTAATATAAATATTATCAAACAAACGTACGTGAAAAGGAAAGACATTTCCGATGTAAATGTACGATTGAAAATTTGATACTTAATAAAGTTCAAACGCTACAATCACGTGGCATATTTCATTAAAGGGAAGGAACTTTGTATAAATTGCGCAACGCTGAGAAAAGCAAATCATTGTTTGACTATTCAAACTTTTATATTAAAAATAAACACTATGCTGAATGAACTTACTGAGATCTCTTCAATATTGGAAAGGGGACGAACATTATGAAAAATAATTAATGTTGTGAAATATGTTTGATTTTTAAACATAAAATCAGATTATAGATATCCTGCCTATTCCTGATATTCCTGATATTGGCTATCTGTTTTATCTACTAGCTACCTCTGGCGATGCATTTAAACTTAAACAGAACTTTGATGTGTAGTATCTTCTAACACAATATTCAAATAACCGGGTAGGAGTAAATTTTCATTTAAATCCAAACTTGTTAAGCGTTACTCAAATAAATTTCTCTCACACCAGATCATGACATGTACTTATTAGACTAAAATTTCTGCGAAATTAGCTCTTTTTCAGTCAATTATAGGCCTAAGTTTTGCATATTGGCACAAATAATATAAACCACAACTAAATCATGCTACTTAATTGATACAGTTTTTTTAACAGTAACTACCCAATTGGCAAAGGACGCCACTCTCAAAAGCGTTCTTATGTATAACGGTTGGCTCCCATTACGTGAATACGTATCTTAGACCATAATAGTTATAGTAATTAACTAATGTATTTATCACCAAAAATACAGATTCGCTTAACCCGGGTATTAAGAGGCTTTGGGTTAGTTCTTATTTGATGCTTTCGGGACAGAAAGAAATTATGCTATTTCGGGAGATGATTAAGATAAATGGGTCATTTATCTTGTCACTAGAACTGGTGGTATTGTTTCATAAAGATAGCAGTTTGCGGAAAGAGATGGAACATGCAAAAAAGAATAGAATAAATAGTATTAAGGTTGAAATAAGGGAAACTATACCATTATCCAGTCCAGAATTTACATTATCCATTCACCTTTTCTAGGCGATCCCCATTATCCAATTTGCTTCAGGTGCCTCAGAAAAAAGATGTTTGTTAAGGAATATACTCATAATACTGGCTAAAGCTGGGTGGCGTTTTGATTGTCGATGTTTGGGCTTTGATAACAGCAGTGTCGTTTACAAAAACATTTTTAAATTTATTTTAAATGGGCATAATACGTAGTTTTTTTTTGTAGAAATCTGGAATGTTGCGTGATCATTTTCCTTTGTTTACTTTATCTGAAGGCCGAATCCAAATGTATTGGTATGAGAGGAAGGCTAGGACATCGCTTGATTGTTATCTATCGCAAAAGATAAGTATTAGATCACAATCACATGAAATTCATACAATAACTAACCTCTCCATGGTGTTTCCTCCGACCTGGCGATCTATCATTATTCTCACAATCTATCATTATCCGCGATTCTCATTATCTGGGTACATACCGTGTGCATCGAACTTAGATGATTGTCCGACCGAGCTTTGCTACACATACATGTATCACGAAGCGTGTGGTCGTAAGTAATTATTACAGCACGCACTCGTCAGGATTTATGGACCGAAAACGAACCAAACCTAGTCGCCATTTCATCCAATCAGATGCTTGAGATTTGAGACTGGTTTCCATGCTCAGTTTTATAACCTTGGGCATCTATCTACTTCTTTATTTTAAATCACTTAGAGTCTAACCGATTCCACCCCTCGAAATAATTGTATAAATTAAATGGGCATCAAATATGAATTCTTTCATCCAGTTTAAAAACAAGTTCATAAACAATCAAAGTACTTCTTGCTACGCCTCTGTGAACACATCATTTTTAAACACTGGCTTACTTAATACAATTATGTTATAATAGCATTCCGTCTTAAAATGAGATGTACTCAAGTATTTTGTTTTAAACTTGCGTCGTATAACATACCTGTATCAGTTTAGCAATTTGCTCGCAATCATTTTCATTCGCCTCCCGAATTATAACTTTTTTAATATTTTCCCCATCTTCCATGTTTGTAACTTAAATCTGGGTCGGCAGGTTATAAAGAATTTCCACTGGCTTTTAACTTCTGAATGAGATAACCAAAACGAGGCTTAGATGGGGTCAGATGTAAACAGAGTTTCTTATTGTAACTTCTGACTTAACTTTGTTTAAAATACATAAAGGAAAATATATATTAATCTGACAACAGATCAGTAGACAAATGATCCAAGTTTTACAGCTTTATAATGTGACTTTCTTTAGACATTCAAAATTGAAACGAGTGCACATACAACATTTGACAAGAGTATATCATCATGATCATTTATAGTTTACAATGGCATTGTTTGTGAAATGAGGCGGCCCTTAAATGTCAATATTTCCGTAATACCGCTTATTTCACAATTTCTATAAGGCCAGGTAACGTTTTTCGTCTATACAACTATGTGCTACATGAAGATTTAACCGTTAGCGTTTTCATATCAGGGGATGCACAATGTAATAAATAACACTCCTTTTAACTCATTTAATGAAAAAATGCGTAAATGTTGCTCTGGGTTCTAAACCCTATTTTTTATCATTTGAAAATCTAAAATCCAACAAATCAATTTCAGCAAACATGAAAATATGTAAATGTTGTAGCTGGTTTTTCATATAATAATAATATGCGCAACAACAAAAATCCTGGCACTGTATATTAGTGCCCAAGGTTATGAAACTGAGCATAGAAACCAGTCTCAAATCTCAAGCATCTGATTGGCTGAAATGGCGAGCAGTCAGATGCTTGAGATTTGAGACTGGTTTCCAATCACAGTTTTATAACCTTCAGCCTAGATATATTTTATGGAAACAGATTGACTAGCTAAGGGAAAGGCGGTTGGAAATGAAAGTTGAATGTGTTTTGAACAAACTTGTGCATTTTGATATTTCTGGTGCATGAAACAAGACTTTTAGTCTTTAGTTTTTATGAAAGAATCCGAAAATATAGATTCTGCATATGCTTAATTCTAGTTTCTCAAAGTGTCAGGTTTCTTTTTTTTTGCTGAGTATATGTCCTACATATGTTAATTAAATTAATTAATAGCATTGTAGAGCAATAATTAAAATGAACAAGAATTTCTACAAGTACGGACATACGTATGTATTTGAAGACGTAATTTTTTATAAGTATGTCGCTCATAACAACATGAACAAAAATCACAAAGTTCACAAACAACATGCCCCTTGTATTCGGTAACAAAACTATTATTATTAACAAAGCATATTTCGTCGTTATTAAAATCACACATTGCTGCGAAATGCAGATCACCAAATCCTGGAGACAGCCCGTGACAGTCCAGTGCCCAAGATCATAAAACAAAATCTGGAGATCAGTCTCAAATCTCAAGCATCTGATTGGCTGAAATGGCGACCAGTCGCCGTTTCAGCCAATCAGATCCTTGATCTCAAAACTGATCTCAAAACTTAGTTTTATGATCTTGGGCCCAGGCGATACGGTCTTGATGACAGTCATGATAGCCCATGATAATTACGATTCTGGGTATAGACTGTCAAGTCCCTGAGATAGCCCAGATACTGTCGTTCCTTGACCCCATGCTATAAACTGGAGTTGCTATGTTCCAATCAGTGTTTTTATTCTCGTGATTGTCTTCCATATGATTCAATCTACGGAGTTCCAATAAATTCTGATAAATTGCGTTTGCCGATAATCGCTGATCGTGCCTGACTCTCGTTCGAATGTTGGTGATCAAGTCGAATTTTTTTTCTCTTCACCAAATTTGTTAACACTGTTCTCAAGTCTTTGCGAAATCCGGACCCAATTGCACAATACAAGATGAAGTTGAAGGCACTGTTTCCGTACAGGAGTATATGAATAAAATCATAGGCCAGTATGTTAATATTACGTTTCGTGTGTGTGTAATATACTTCATGTATTGTAACGGGCGACAAGCAAACCATGAAAGTTATACTTAATGCGATGGCACGGATCGTGAAAGAATTTGCAACTCTCGTCCGATAGGATATGTAACGTCCCTCCCGTATGAGGATTTTACGGCTTTTTAATATTTTGTACAATATCAATGAATTCCCCAAAACTATAAGTGCAAAAGGTATAACAAATAGAAAGCATAGATCCAACCACATCCATATGGTGATAAACGGACTGCGGTAAGTTTGCGGGACGTCACAAGTAACGTTGGTCGTACTGTTGTCTGAACTGACATTCAGTTTAACGAGGACCAGGAAGGGGCTGTATAGAACAGCTCCTGTGACCACTATTGCTAGAATTGCTAGTTTCACTTTTAATCGTGTGCATATAAACCGTACTTTTACAGGAAACCAAATGCTGATAAATCTTTCCGCAGTAACAAGTACGATAACCCAGGACGATATTGTCGGGCCAAAGTAGGACGCGAAAGCAAACCACTTGCATGTCACAATGTTCACATATCGGATCCACAGGCCAAATATTTTTGTGAACCAGAACTCCAGTGCTGGCATTGTTAGCACAATCGTGTCGGTAACAGCTAGTCCTGTAAGAATGACGGCGGTAGACGTGTCTCTATGGCAACCACGACTCCACGTAAGCATGCTCAAACAATTACCAACAAGTCCAAATAAAATCACCGGAGTTAGCAGAATCAAATTAAGATAGTACAGGGCGTCACGTGCAACCTCCATCATGTCACGGTGGGTCTGTTGTTCAATAGTCGTTTACCGGCGATTTTTGTTTCTGTTTTAATCCTACATGTGTCCACTTTCATCCGCGCAGATAGTAATTCTGTTAAAACAGGTGACTTTAGTAAAGTCCTTCTTTTGTTCATTTCCTTAGTTTTTATTTAAAAAAAACCCATTTTTGAACACTAACATTGCTGTTTTTGTCGAAAACAAAAAGAAATAGTTTCAAGTTTTGACATTAATTTCCTATTTCCAATGAAGCTTGTTATATTACATCCAGTAATCTGCGTGTTAATTGAGATATTTAAATGCACCGGCCATTTGTAAAGGTCAGTCACCAGACCACGTTGCAGCAGCTGCGTTTGTCATCCAGCAACATAAAACAAGTCACAACTTTAAAGTTTGATAACGAACTCTCATTTAGACAAACACGATTACATATTTGTTATACAATATCCATTATATTGTTGT
Organism: Corbicula japonica; assembly: GCA_038501625.1. Taxonomy (NCBI): domain Eukaryota; kingdom Metazoa; phylum Mollusca; class Bivalvia; order Venerida; family Cyrenidae; genus Corbicula; species Corbicula japonica. The sequence continues at coordinate 1,887,452 of JAZAYU010000062.1, read as the reverse complement.
CAGTGTAATCCTGCAAATTGCAAGCTGTTTTCTATCGTTTATAATGTTTATTCCATATGTGTGCCTCTTAATACTGTTCGATAGTTTCGAATAGGTTCCAAATCGGTGAATATAGTTTCTCTGCAGTATTCAGCCACCTGATCACGAGAGTGAGCATTCTCCTTGATGTATCAACGTTCCCTTCGTCGTGTTCGATGCAGTTTTTCCATGTACGCCTACCATCGAAGTCAGCTTACATTAATTCCTAGATATCCAGCGATCTCTTGATAGTAGCGTGTTAAGAAATTTCGGTGGCAAAGTGAACTAATGTTATTGTTATTGTTCCAAGTTAACTAGCTTATATTACAAAGATTCAATCTTACTTTATTAATGGTTATGGTGACAGCCAATCACATTTGGTGTATGAAAATTTAAAAGCTACTGACTTTAAAACTCTGAACTGAATCTTTCGGGTTCTATAATATAAAAATAATCACGGAGAAGTCATTTGTATCTTTTTAACTTCTTTGGTGTTTTGCATGTTTTGGATACATTTTTATAATTTTATAAGCTGTTTTGCAATAACTAAGACAAAAAGAAGCAAACAAAAATCCTCCCAAACCATTTTTCACCGAAAACACTTGATGGAAAGTATGTATGACTATGTATATGTTATATATAGGAGCGATATGTACCTATCCGACGTCGGTACCAATTAAGAAACTTTAACTATCTTTGTATTATTAGACTATATCTCAGTATCAAGAAGCTGCACACACAATGCGCTTATGCAATCATATCAGGAAATATAATCTTTCACCTGTAGGCTCGTGCTCAATCGGAAATCATCACATTACACGTGGAACTGTTTTATTATTACCTCATTTGAAGTCAATATAAGTAGTGTAAATATTTGTTATTTTTTCGTTTTACTACTTAATTCATGTAAATATTAGTTTTCGTTTTTGTTTCTTCTTTGGAGTCGTTCTGAAGACACGCGTATGTTAAGATAAGCAATTTGTTAAAGAGATGAAAATCCCAGGCAAGCAGACTACGGCCCCGGGCTATAATCGCCTGCCAGTGTGATTCCAGTGTTCGGATTATCTAACATCATCCAGATGCAAATTTTTCTAGATGCTGTGTTCACTTAAAACAGTTTATATAGTGATTTATGTTCGTAATTTATAGAACTGCTTTACGGAAAGAATGATGGTAACGTGCACGGCGAAACCTCCTGTTATACACTTAAAAAACAACAGAATTCTGTACATAAACGCAGATATTTGGCGTAATTTAAAAATGACGTACTGTCCGTATTAATTAAATGAAAAAAGTGCTACCTTTCTTTTACAAAGGCCAGCATTTCAGTTTCAGAATAAAATTATTTCGTGTGTTTTAAAAGAAAGCCATTGCAATTCTGGACAATTGTATATTCCGCATAACTCAGTTAACTAAACAAAACGAAAAACACCCCCTTTTTAACTTTAAATATTATATGCGCATGTTTACGCGTGTGAGACTAGTGTAGATTCATACCAACCAGCACATCTAATCTGCACTGTTCGTATATTGGTCAGAAATAACCTAATGAATCTAAAACCGAACAGTGTATGTTCTGATCAGACGCCACGGATGTGCCGGCTGATCTGAATCTACACGGATCGCCCATGCAATAAAGTTATATCTATGGAGTAATGGGAAAGAGGACCATATCTGTACATTACAACTTCCCTCCGTGAAATGCACTCAGATACTTTCACTGTTTTTGAGATTATTTAATTATCTTCATGCGATATTCTGAAATTATGCTCATCTATTACCAGCTATTACCTTGTCACCAGAAACACCGATTATTGCATTTGAAATAACTATGTATGATTAAATTTGCACTATATGATGTCGTAATATTTCAAACGCATATCTGCACTCTGCACCCATTGGTTTATTTGCACTCAGACTCTAAAAACTCAACAATAAATTTTATTAAAATAAAACGCTCGACGACCAAGGCTAATTATCGTTTACGAGCTTTCCCTGGTTTTGGAGCACAGGGACAGAAAATCTCAGTCTTGTTCTTGGAGTGGAGCTGTTTAGCTATTATATTTTCTAAGTCATTTCATGTAAGGATGTTTGTTGTTGCCAATTAGAACTGTTTATAACGAAATGTACACTGATGTTATAGGGTTTGTGTTGCCAGTTTTCCTTAAACTTATTATGCAGAACCACTTTTTTCAACTGTTGCGTTTATAAAGTGTATAGGTGGTCAATGTCCACTTTGTCTGGTCTGAATTTTCAACTATGGTTGTTCATTTTTCACAAAATAAACATACATTTTTTGTACAGAAAAATTACGTCTAGCATATAATTTTAATCTCACAGCGGCTGTGTGCCAAGAAACTCTGTGCCGCACGAATCGGTCATGTAGACTAGAAAAGTTTTGTGGATTTCTGCTGCTGCATGTTAGATATTTGTTTTATTTCTTTTTAAACACTTGATTTATGATATGTGAAACAATCTCGACAAATTGTTTAAGAATTGTAATATGTTTTCGAGGTTTACAATTTAAATGGGATGATGTAAAAGATGTGCATTATGCTCATTGTGAACAATTTGTTGTTGCAAAAACATCTATCAGCTATCGTTGACTGCGTCCGATATAAAATGCCTCCGAACATTCGCATTCGCCATAATTCGGCCATAAACGTTTGAACTGGAATATTTAATTTTCACACATCTCGGCATTTACTTAAAAATACTGGACCTGGTATAATAATTATGACAAGAAACTTTCATTTTAAAGGATTTTTGTTTTAGCTGTTTTACATTCCCATAGACTAACAGCCTAGTACGTCACATAAGTTTAAAGAAAATATTAAATATATATATATATATCGCACATTAGTAAGAAAAAAGAATATCGCCGTGAAAATTAATTGAAATCTACGGAATCAGATTAAAGAGAAAAGGTTCCCGTGTAAAAACACACATGATATGAAAGGGATAGAAAAAACTATGAATACTAAATACGCTTTAAACTAAAACGTAAAACAATTGTAGAGGTTAAACTCTTGCAAAACCGCATTTTTCCAACTATGCTATAGAGCGGTCAAAAAAAGATAAAAATTTCACATCGATATTTTTTTCAAACCCGTATCTAACATACGAATTATTCTAAATGTCTGTGTACATGCAATAAGTTCATTGTTAGCGCTAAGAAAGATAGCGTCAAAAGACAGAAAAAAATGAACGTCATTTTACGTGTAACGTGAAGGGTCAGCAGTATTTGACGTTCCGTCTCAGTCTTTAAGAGAAAGTAAAGACTGAGTATACTACAAATGTCGGGTACATTTTATGCAGCGTAATTTAAATACAGAAAATACCAATACAGGATCACCTAGTTTGCACGACAATCATTCAAGGTTATGTGTAAACTGGGAACCGTCTGCGGACATCACGAAACTATTTCCAATTTAAGTATATATAATTTAGATTTCACATCAAATTCAAATTCAATTATTTTATTTTATTAAAGTCTCATTCACATTACATATATACAATACAGTCTATATAATAAAATTAAATAAATGTAATAGTAAATGTATAAAATAAAATAGTGTCGATATTTAATATAGAATTTTTTAACAATAAGCAAAAAGCTGTTCTGTTAGTGCAATAATTACTTTGTATGTTCCTATATGTTTTAAATTAAAATGACTGCATATTGTACCGAATCAGCATTGTTCGTCCACAGTTGAACTAAATATGGCATTAAACAACCTTGTGAAGAAATCAATGATTCTGTCAAAGTATGACTTGTCTTCCAGTATTTGCTCTCTGTTCGTGTAATCCAGCTCATCTTCAGAGCTTTCTTCTGTTTCCTCGACATCAACTTCAGCCTCCTTATCTTCTAAAAGTTTCATAGTAAGCTTCAGTCTCTTTGTGCCTGGGTGATCCGGGCCCCACATGTTGAGACCCTCAGACGCGTACCGTTGCGAAATCCGCTTAAAGAGCGTCTGTCGTGCTTTTTTTATATTTAATTTGCCGTCCATTCTTCCGATTCTTTTATATAGTTTCATTGTTTGTAGCTGTAAATTCGTAAAACATCTATGTCCAACGTTGGTTTGGATAGTTTCAATCATGTCAAAAATGGTTTTTATCTGATACTGTAACTCGCTCTCAGAGGCTTTATTGTTCACTGTCAAGATGCGGCCTTCACACCGATGTAGAAAAGATAGAAAATGTTTGTTTCCGCCTCGAGTAAATGCCTCTACACTAACACTTTCTGCTTCTAATCGGTCTTTTCCGGTAACAACAATAATCGTATAGTGTGACACACCTGGACCGAATACTTTGAAGAACAAGTTCTGTGTCCTTTGGCATTCTTTTGTGAAGCGTTCTGGAGCCATTACATAAAGCAGGGCATGAAAGCCCGGCGACAGCAGTCCAAATACTTTTATCAGTTCTTGTGAAATGTTGTAGTTACCTTTAACGGTATCGTAAAATCCGGGTGTGTCAACAACCAGCAGCTTTCTGCCGGAAATAATGGTCTCGCCATACTGCGTGTGCCTCGTTACCGACTGAAGACCAAGCGAAGTTGGAAAGGTCGGTTTACCAAGTAGAGTATTTCCGGTAGAGCTTTTTCCAGCTCCGGTCTTCCCGATCAGCAAGATACGATACTCTGAAAGTAAATTCTGAACATTAATTAAGAAGTTAAGCGCATCCATATATACATGTTATGATGTAATGTGTAATTAGCATAATGTGAATTTGCAGTTTTTGAAAACAAGTTACCTTGTAGATTGGTAACCGGATTATTAAAGACCGCCATTGTTACGCCTGAAAGGGAACTAAAATTGTATAAAATCGTATATCTGTGCATTGTTAAATGTAGTCACGCGCTGTTAAAACAAAGACTATTGATCAATATTTAATTACAGACTTTCGAATTACTGTAAAATCGCAGAGTTTTGCGTTCATATGATATTCTTGTAATAGCAAAACTTTCAGGGTGGCAATAGGATTTTGTTCGGTCGCCATAGATTCAGACGTCCTCGTTATTCGATTTATTCGTGTTATTCACATGATCTGAAATTTTCATCCCCGCATTTTATTTCTTATGCCATAGGTTTAGTTTTTCATAGACTGAAATGTAATATCAAACTGTTAAGAAGAAGAAATCGAAGGAACCATGTGCATAGAATTTATGCAGATATTAGGCATGGATACAAATTCAACGTCCATTTTTGTTAGAGAATACTGCAGCGTAAATTTATGTGTTTGAACACCACATGAATCTGGAGTATCGCAGCTACGTATCTGATTCATATACTAACAACAACATAAAAAAGCTCTTTTCTAACAACAACAAATGCCAACAGAACAGTAGGTTTCCTCAAGCGCAATATTAAAACAAAATACGAAAAGGTTAAAACGCTCTCTATACAATGTATAAAACAAAACAGAAATAAAATCCGATCACTACTTTATAGGCAATTCATTGTTAAAGTCACCGGGGGTTACTACACATTTTAGGTAGAATATGCATCATCTGTATGGTCTTTCCACTCTCAGGTTAACATACACACGCTGGCGATGGTCAGCGACGTTCAGTCAAACGGGTCAAATATGATTATTTGCGACATACAAGCTAAACGGACCTACAGCACACCTTAGGGTGGTGCACACTTTAGAGGAGACGTCTACACTCCAAACTGGTCATGTTCTACAAGATCTATCACCATCTTCTAGCCACCCTTTTTCCAACTTACTTAAAAGTCCCAACCTGATAACCATACGAATGAACCCCCTATGTCTCTATCAAATTAATGTTATATCTACTGCTATTTTAACATTTTAACAACTACGCTATGTTTCCCATCCTCTCTATGCTAGGAAGTCGTCTTCCAGTTTTACGTTTATTCTTACTTACACCCGGCGTGCACCCTGCTCATAATACTCAATGTGAGGAGTGGGGAAGTAATGAAAGATGAGATGAAGAAGGGATTCATATACCACAAATAAAGTAACTAATTAGATTATCAGATCTGTATAAGAAGACTTCGAAAATAGTTTGTAATTTTCTTCTTTCCCCTTGGACTGGTGTGCATGGATGTTATTGAAGTATTTTGCTAAAAAATTAATAACAAGTTTATGCTTGTAAATGCATTATATGATAATGGCCCCGATTATACATGTATGACTATGCCGTCTATATCTATGTCGTCGCCGGAAAAGCAAGTTTGAAGTTCACACGGAAATTTAAAAAATAAAAACAATACATCAAGCGCGTTAAGACGGAAAATCTCTATAAATTGTCGAATGACCTACAAGTCTTTTGCTCTCAAGATTATAAACATTTAGCTTTAAATCATATGTTAATCCCTTTTCAAATCTTACCAGCTATCTTGCCAGTCTTTTGAAACATGCCTTTTTTCCTCTAGGCCATATGAATTTTATATGCTTATTGTTGGCATCAAGATTTTTCAACTAAATGATACGGTAACTTCTCGTCAGTGTTAAGTTCATTTACCCCCATGTGTAACGAGTAAAACGTGTTGCATATTCACCTGTACCTATATTGGACCTTGTGTTAGAGTCTACATTAAATTGTGGTAGTTTTGTTTGCAGTTTTTACAGCTGGTTATTATAACAACACCGCTTGTTGTGAAGATAAACAAAAATGGCGGACGGAAGAGAAAGGTTTGTGATCTGTTTGAAATATACTTATTTTTTTTAGTTGTGAATTTATAACAAGTGGGATCAACTTCACCAACAATTAAAGTCATGCTTTGTTTAATAGAGCTCCAAACTTAAAGTGTTTTACACTGGTCACCATTGAAAAAAGGTAGAAAATTTGAGGGCCTTGACCGGGGTTGGAGCTCGAAGTAAAATACAGCTTACTGTTCTGACGCTCTGCTACAAAACCTAACGGGACACAGTAGGCAATTAGCTGGTTGATTTATATGCATTTTCTGCCTTAAAAAATTATATTTGTCATAACTTTGAAGGATTCTCCATTACAAGGCTGTACTGTAGACAGTTTGCTCTATTATGTATTTCAACAAACAATTATTTTTGTTTTTCAGCAAGCCTATCATATTTTCTAGAGCCCATCTGCTGATAGAGAGAGAGCTTGAATATTTCCAGAAGGACAAACCTTGGGTAAGTTGCTTATTTGATATTAACTCTTAGCTAATTTTTTTTTATAAAGGAGTCACTTTTCAGTAATTATGAGCCAGTACATTTATTGTTATCAGGGGTGAAATTTTTTTATCAGTCAGGCCATCCTTAAAAAAAAGTTTGTTTGCGGTTGCGCGACGCAACTTTTTGGACGTAGGTCGGTAGGTCGGAATTTTTTCTTTTGATATTATTTTTATACCCAGATCAAAGCCTTAGAACACATCAAACCATGACTGAAATCCACGTTACGGCCATGCACACATTATGAGGGTGAAACTTAAACAATCCTAAGTATCTTTGTCTGGATACTGCCTACTCTTTCAAGTGTTACTGGCAGCATTATTCAAAGTTAAGAGCCACGGAAATTTTAACAGAAGCAGAGACCATTTTGTCACCGCATTTTTTAAGCCTACAACACAGTAGATGGACGAACTATTCCAGACATTTGTAGCCGTTTGACAGCATTGTGGTTAAGAAGTATTTTAAGGATGCAAGTTTCAAACGGATATGTTCATTTTTAATAATAATAATAATAATAATCCACATGTTTATATTACTGAAAATATATACATTGGAGAACAGCGTTAAAAAGCTGACATTTTACTGTTGATTTATGACTTTTTGGTGACGGAATAATTGCAGAATACAGTACATTTGCTTGGGTGAAATTTTTCAGGCAGGCGTATGTCTGAAATTCAGGTTTTTGTGTGTCTACAAATGGTTGATTTTCTTTATTTTCCCTTTAATGAATTTTCAGAATTCCTAACTTGCACCCTTGCATTTGCAAATTTGCATTTTACGCGATCAACCTAGACCCGAAAAAAGGTAGTCAAAAATCTGTGTTTCATCTTATAAAAACGGGCATTTCCAGATATTTCAATTCATTTAACACCCATGTTGTATCTTATGTACCCGAGTGAAAAATGTTTTGTTCTGTTCTGTACTCAAACGCGATGAACAAGCCTCAGTACAAACTGTAACTTGTCAACACTTTTAATTATCTAATTCGATCAGGCATTAAATAAACTGTTACAAATTACCCGGCGTCGTATCCTGTATCGAAAGGGCAATATTATGTTTGTACTTAAAATAATCCACATTTAAATTCTATTTCTCTTTGAATATCACATAATCAAAAACAATCAAAAGTAATTTCACAAACTTGTTTTAAACTCCGCCTTAGTTCATTTTGCTTCCTGTTGATTGACAAGCAGTATGAGGGAAAACATCGATACTTTCTGTCAGTCAAACTGAACTTCAAAGAAATTGTCGGCTCATAACCAGACTGTGTTGTTTAATCGGCTTCGATATGAAATTGTTTGATCTACAAGAAAGTGTGTATGTGACATTTGACATTTTTAGCTGGGTGAATATGGTTCATGATGCAATAATTCTGAACCATGATACTTGAGATAAAATTGGGATTTAATTGTAAAATATGGAATAAGTTTGCGTTGGTAAGTGTTAAGTAAAATGCCTATTTTTTAACAGAAAGATAGACCCAAAAAATTTTTCTCAAGATGGTCTAAAAAAATTTTGGGTCGGGGGTTATTTCACTGGGTCGGTTGCGCAACCGCAAACAAACAATTTTTTAAGGATGGCCTCAAATAAATGAATTGCAAACATTGTAGACCATGATCAGACTGCACTGTTAAGCAGGTAATTTGGGTATACACTCATCACTATTTAAAATGCGACATAAACTGTTCTTAGCACTTTAACAGCTGCATTTTAACAGTCCAGGGTGGAATACTTCAATATCTCAGATGTTGTCAATATTCATAGCACTACCAATAACTGAACAGGCTGACAGGAGTGAATTTCACCTAATTTTGGATTAAAATGTACAATTTGGGATCTGTTTTGAGTGAATTTTACTGTGTTAGTGATGCTACATGTATAACAACTTTGGCATCAATTGTATTCACTTGTATGTTGACTTTATAAGAATACTGCATCACATTTATTTTGTTTCCAGGTCCTATAATGTTTATATAATTAATTTTGATATATAAAAGCACTTAATATTTTCACCTAGATATATGACCAGGCAATTAATGAATAATACTTTTTATGCAAGACAAGATGTAAGATAGGGAAACTTCAGGGTATTTAAAAAAATTGGGCTATTAAAAGTAATGAGTTCTGAAGAAATTCATGTTTGCTTAAAACAACACCAAAGTTTTTCATATCCCAGTAAAGAAAATATTCCCAGTTGTTCGATTCTTTTATTTGCACTCCTTAATTTTCTCAGTTCTAACCAAACTGTTGGTAACTATTTGAAATAAAACAGCTTTTTATAATGGCTATTTTAAGAACAGCAATGTTAACAACAGACTGAAAATACTGTAGCACATGGAAAATGTGTGTTCCCATAGAAATGCAAAAGATGGACATTGTCCCTATAGTTTTTCAGCAGCCTTGCCACATGTTCTCATAAAAATGAATTTCAATCAAGAGATGAATTCATTGCAGCAGCAAGCAAAAGAAGGGAGAACATTTTGATATGAATGTGACAAATTGCACATTTTTTCTGGGAGAAATCATGATGTAACTGTCTGCAAAAAGTGGTTGTTATTCAGGAAACAAAAGTGCACATGGGTCGACAGTCTTTGCAACAGCTGTGATCTACTGGTAGCTTCAGTCTGCTAAAGAAATGTGGCTAAATTAAATTTTGTGAATTCTGTACAGATTATCAGGAACTACATATCATGAAGAAATTCTAAAGATTTCTTTGTTTATTTCTGTTCCAGGGGATAGAAGCCCATCCTCTGACTAAAGAGAACATATTTGAATGGGTTGCAAAAATAAAAGGCTTGCAAGACACAGTATGGGAAGGTAAAATTATCATCCAAAACCATTGTGTGGTTTTATAAAGGATTCATATCAATCACTGATTGTTAGGCAGGGACTTTTAACAAATTGAAACATTTTCAGGATTTCAGTTTTTTAGAATTCCTAACTTCCACCCATGTATGTGTATTGGATAAATAATTCTGTTGTTAAATTAACTTTTAATATATTTTCAAAGTAAGATTGTTAAGATATAACGATAATAATATTACATTGTCAGTGACAAATAATATAATGCACACATTCAAAGTAGTTTCTGTATGTCTGACCTTGCTTTGATGTATTTTAAACCTAAATTCATCTTAACTGGTGAATCCTAGTGACTGGTGCAAAGTTATCATGAATCCCGCATGTTCTATGTGGCATTTCCAAAAATGTTTATGTATGTATGCACAAAAACAGTTGTTATGTAAATTAAGCATTGATATTACTTCAAAATATCTAAAAAAAATCTGACTTAAAAAGTGCTCAGAATGCAAGAAATCACCTTCTTAGTTTAGAAATTTCTTAGAAAATTTCATTTCATTCTGTAATTTATATATTTCAGGTGGGACGTTTACATTGTACATAAAGTTTGATGAAAATTTTAATATCAGACCTCCAGAAGTTTGTTTTCACACAATTCCTTTCCATCCAAATGGTAAGTTTAGATCAGTCATGAAATGCTTAAGTTACCAGTCTAACACAATCAATTATTTTAACCAACATTCTTGGATAAATTAAAAAAAAATACTACTTTGGTATCATAGAAACTTTGAATTTTTGAAACTTTTATGGGCCTCTAAAATGTGGCAAAACACTTTAAATCTATTTTAACAATATCCCAGTGTCATTTTAAATACAATCCATTGTGCATAAAATTAAACAAATTAACATCACTCTTTGCCAATTTGGATGTGTACGTTTATGCCCAAGTAATATGATTGCTCTCCTGAGGAAGAAAACACCTCTCAAATATGATTTTAATGCAATTGTCTGTACTCAGATTACTTTAAATACACACATTATATTGACAAATACTAATTAAATGACATTTTAAACCTTAACACTTTGGAATAAATCTTTTATCACAAAGGTGACCAGTGTATATCCTGACCTGCTGGCACATCTGTGCCATCTGATTAGGATATTCATTAGGTTATTTCTGACCAAGAAATGAACAGAGTAGATCCAGATCAGATAACTGAGATCTACACTTGTCACCTATGTAATTATAAGATGTATCCACAGAGTAAAGGGATAATATACATGTAACTTGCTTTGATATTTCCTGCCATTCAGGTCTCAGGGTTATAAAACTGAGCATGGAAACCAGTCTCAAATCTCAAGCATCTGATTGGCTGAAATGGCGACCAGTCACCATTTCAGCCAATCAGAAGCTTGAGATTTGAGACTGGTTTCCAATCTCAGCTTTATAACCTTCAGCCCTGTATTGAGCTTGCTCTTGTATGTGCTTATGTTGTCAATGCTGTTATCAGATATAATATTATTTCTGTTATTCTCTCCACAGTGGACATGGTGACAGGTCGGCCATGTGTAGATTTTCTAGATGATTATTCACAGTGGAAAGAGACTTACAGTCTCACTAAAATCTTAACCACAATTCAGGTATAATATTCAAGTTCATAGTAAAAGGTAAAATTTTACCACCAGATGTTGTCAGACACTGACACAGATATAAACTCTCAGATTGTTTGAGGAATAAATTGATATTGAAAATGGTCTATAAAACTTTATTACATGCCCTACATAACTTGTGCATTTCAATAAGCAAACATTTTTTTTGAGATATATAAAGGGCCCAAGAGATAAAACTGAGAGCAGTCTCAAATCTCAAGCATGGAATTGTCTCCAATCCAAGTTTTATGATAGGGTGCCCTGAATTCTCACTGAAACATGATGGTGGTGTTTTCAGGATTTGCTGGCAAACCCTGACTTGAACAAGCCAGTTAACCCTGAGGCAGCCGAGATGATTATGAGGTCTCCCCATGCCTACAGACAGATGGTGCTGGACTGTGTCGCTGCCAGTCAGAGGGTTGAAGGATCGTATAAAGGCATTGACCCAGCTAAATACAGTATGTTTAACATTAATGTTGCAGTACTTGTTTGCACTGCTGCAAATTTACATTTTGTAAGCCTATGCAGTCATACCATATAATGGGTTATTGAAAATTTTCGCGATTTTGCCATAATTTTAATTTTTCGCGGTTGTAATTTTAGCAAATTTGCGTCCACAGTATTACTTTTCGCGATTTTACTGTTACAGTGCATTCATATTGCAATCTGTTTGTAATCCGGTACCAGCAAATGTACCTGTAAAAACTAAGTATTATTAGAAGAAGTGTTTGCTATTATGTGAAAGCTGTGCATTCAACAGTGGTATATTATTAAACTGTTATAAACCAAATTGCCCGTAGCAAAATTGATGTCCGTTTTAATAACAATGGTGTTTATGATTTTATCCACAGACTAATAACCGTGACCACCGCAAATATAGACATAATGAAGCAATAATTAACCTTTAGCCCGCTGCGGCAAATATAAAACATTTTCAAACAACTTATTAAGTAACGCTCATCTGCATTGTTTGTAAAGCATAGTATATGCAGCAAATTTTGAAAGTATGAAATTATTCCCACGCTTGTCATCAATACCAATGTTTTCGACTCCCGAACATTTTACTGTATTGGTACCTATCTACTCTGCCCGAAGCGTTTACTTAATTTGTGCACTATGAGATATACCGGTACTCGATTAACCCAGAACATAAAGAAATAGCAACGTCAGTTTTAATCAAGCCTACCATGCAGTCTTGCAATATAGTGCACTTCGCGAAAGTAAAGTTGGGAATTTTTGGCGTTTGTTATTTTCACGAATTCACGACGGTTGCGAAAATAATGAAAATATTATGCTCGTGAAAAAAAAACCATTACCGTAATCCCTCATGTAATTGTCGCACCCGTCTAATCGCCGCACCCCCAAAATGACCGAAAAAAATGAAGAAAAATCCTAATTCAATGTAAAGGCCGCACAGTTGATAGTGTAAACGATTTTGCAAAATGGAAAGAGAAATAAGGGGAAGTAACAATGTGAATACTGCGTAAACGATAAAGACAATGACGGCCGTTCAGTAACGTACCGAGAATCGTTGAAAAAAATAGCGTATTATTATTTCTATAGTTAAATATTGACGTGGATTTATTTGGCAAAAATTAATTCCTTCTTGAATATTTGTGGTATCTAAATTCTCGTCGGACTCGTCGAAACTCTCAAATTCGCTGTCACCGCCATCGCTGTCCGTGAAACTAACATACATTTTTTGTTTTGTTTTAATGTAAAGCGCAATAGAAAATTTATTATTTTTGCGCTATTTAAATGTATTGTTTTTGTATTTGTGGACTTCAGCATACGCTATTACTGCTAAGTTTTCCTTTGCTGTGAACGATTTGTAGACAGGACCTACCACAATTTTTGGTATTCGACAATTTTAAGGTGAGGTCAGAATGACAATAGAGAGATAGGTATGTTTGACATTTTGAGATAGTTATTTGTTTGATCTTGGTAGGCAGGTTTTTAAGGAAAATTGAGCAACTCATGTCCCCTCAAATGTCAAGTGTCAATAAGATATTTTCGCACCTTCTCAACATGTCACCGTCTTCTCTGGAGTCCCAGCTGACAGGTGAGAATATTCTGTAAATTAGTGGCTCTGACAGAAGAGAATAACGTGTCAATTAGTGACAATTAACAGTAACAGGTGATGTACAAACTTGTACCAATTATTGTGATTCTTAGTTACGTATGAATAGACCTTGCACTTTAAAGAATTTTATCTTCAAGTTCAAACTTGATAGAAATAAAAGAATCCGTATAAATTTAAATATTTCCGTATACATTGCATTGGTTATTTTACAAACTCGTTTTAAAAAACCCCTAGTTCATAAATATACATTTTGCTTTGATCAACCGTCCTGTTTATTTCATATGGAGGTTACGTTTTATTGAGAGGTTATATGGTCGATATTTCCTGTCTGTGCAACTTCCTGTCTAATACGACTTCAAAGAAATTGTCGGCTCGTATCAAGGCTGTGTTGTTTTATCGGCATTGCTATGAAACCCTTTGATCTGTATTGGTAGTGTGCACGACATTTTAGCTGGCTGAAATTGTTTGATGTTGCAAAAATTCTGAAATATGATACGAGATAAAACTGGAAATTATGGAATATATTCACGTTGGTTAGTGTTTAAATATAATAATGCATTTTTAAACAAAATATATTAATTAAATTAGATCGCTACCGGCAAAGCATACAACGGCGCTACCTCGTTCATATCGTCCGTCAACCTCCTATTTAGAGAGCTCATGTAATAAAATCATAAGGTAAACGCATGGCGTTTCAAAAATCGGCAGAATCGTTCTAGAAAAAATGTCAAAAGGTCTTACACCTATGGAATGGCCGCACCCCCAACTTCCTAACGATAAAATCGGGTAAAAAAGTGCGGCGATTACATGAGGGATTACGGTATACGGTATTGGACTATTTTGGTGCCAAATGTTTCATGTTGGATTTTTTCAGAAATTTAACATTAAAGGCATACAGAAAAAAATGCCATGAAGTCGGTAGAAAAAATTTCCTAGCTGTCTTACTGTTTCTTCATGTCACAAAAAATTCAATTTACTAAGAAATTTAAAGAATTCAAAGATTTCTTGTAAGAAAGAGACTACTGTTGTATTTGTCAAAGTTTAAAAATTTTTCAGCTGACAACAGTAGGAAAATTTGCAGAAAGCCAAAAAATGCTAATTGGTGACAACTCTGATCTTAATAATTGTGGCTGTTTTGCATTCTTTCATAGTTAACAAGTAAGATTCATGTAAAGCCATTCTTATTTTACCAATCAGTGTAAGCTGATAGTATTGTCTTTTGATGGTGAGTATACACATCTGCTGTTAGTCAGGACTGGTCCTGATTTCAATATTAGAGATACTTAATATTTCATACATGTTTATAGTGAAGAAAATAAGAGATTTGTAAACATGAATGTCAGTATGAGAAAACCCTTTGGTTAGTCTTTTTCTCCTTGTATACATGTATTATAAAATTTAAATTTAGCCCAGTTGGCACGTGTGTGCTTTCTAATCAGGATCAATAGTCAGAATTCAAGTAATGAATCTGAAAGCGAACTATGTCAATCCTGATCAGACTGCATAGATGTGCCAGCTGATCTGGATCTACACTTTCAATTCATGGATAACAGCCTCATTCCATTGTATATTGTATACGGTGAATAGAAGGTCTGATAAAGTTTGACATTCATATTCCAGTTGGTCAGACCCCACACACAGAGCTTGAGTCGAGAGTAAGATTCAAGATTCCGGAAGATCAGAAATCTGGTAGAAAGCCAGAAAGCACAAGATCACATGCCAAGGTGGCAAAGCTGTCATTTGAAGACTACCATATTACCTGGAGTGGTATTGCTACATCAAAAGCCAGGCAAGATCTCAAGAA
The DNA here is from genome assembly GCA_038501625.1 of Corbicula japonica. Lineage (NCBI taxonomy): Eukaryota > Metazoa > Mollusca > Bivalvia > Venerida > Cyrenidae > Corbicula > Corbicula japonica. The sequence continues at coordinate 1,871,937 of JAZAYU010000062.1, read as the reverse complement.
TCCTTGTAAGTAGAATCTAATTTTCTCACATAATATACAGTATTACCATAATCACCCTAAGTATTGGGACAGTTAAAAATAATTAAAAATTTTCGTGTCCCAATATTTAGGGTTGCAAAAAAATATTTGTTCAAAAAGTGTCCCAATATTTTGGGTAGGTTTGTATGCTTGTATGGGTATTGTCTCAAGACATGATAGGACGTTATCACGGAACGTTTACAGATCGACCGTTAAATATAATCATACGAAATCAAACAATTTATTTTTGCAATTAGTTTGTGTATACAGTTTGGAGAATAATTTTTTTTATTTTTATTCCAAAACTTGTCGAGCATTATTTAATTAAGTGGTAATTAACATGCCATTTATCTCTCTGCACGTTTTTTGATGACATACTCTTTCCAACTTGAAACAGTTGACTTAATGGGGATGTTTTCACACCTTTTTCGGTCATAGGAAAGACTATTTTGATATGAATTAACTTCAATATTTAGGACTGACACTTGCCTCAGGCTATTATCTGCACATGAATAAACAATTTAGCGCGTTATTGACAATAAACAGAGTGTTAAATAAGAGTTAAATATTTTGGATACCGGTATATAATTAATTAAAATGAAAACGAAAGCCGTAATTAATACAGAGCAGCGCAAGTTAAATAAAAAGGAAGGTAAATGGGTACTTTATATGATCTTTTTATTCTTTAGGAATCCAAACAAACCGTTTCTGAAAATGTCCCAAAACTTAGGGAAAAGTGTCCCAAAATTTAGGGATGCAAAAAATAATTATTTTTGTGAAAAATAAGGGTGTCCCAATATTTAGGGTGTCCCAATACTTTGGGTAATTACGGTACTATATGCAAATTTTGCTAAAGACATTTACATTAAATTATGCAAATTGTACACAGTACATTAAAATATTTTGTTTTTTTTTTAATTCAAGGAGACTGATGTCATTTTCTTATTCACACTTTTGTTTCATGCTGATATTTTTATTTAGAAAGCAAGTTATTTTAATAAATCAGGGCCCTCACTAGAGGAAGACTTGGGAGAAGTGGTCTCTCAAAAGTGACAAGACTTCTCCCTTCCTTGAGCTATGGGATAAGTCATTTCGTCAAGACTTTAAAGGGAAAGACTTCTGTTGACTGCAAACTTCTCCATAATTCCGTAAAAGTATGACAGAACTTCTCCCTGATTTGCAGGTCTAGTGTTAGTCCTGATAAATCTATTTATATAGTATGTTTTACTTAGTGCTGGAAGCCATTAAGGACAACTCGGCACTGCAGAGAGCACATCTAGGCTTACCTCAGGAAGAAATAGAAGAACAGATGAAAAGACAGCTAGAAGAGTAAGCTCTCTACATCAGACCTCAGTAGGATAAAATACAAGAGACCAGGGCACAAGTTCATAAAACTGAGAATAGAAACCAGTCTCATATTTCAAGGATCTGATTGGCTGAAATGGATACTTGTCTACATTTCAAAGTCTCCATTTCAGCCAATTGGACACTTGTGATTTGAGACTGGTTTCTAAACTCTGTTTTATAATCTTCAGTTTTGGGCCCAAAATCATGAAACTGAGATTGGAGACCAGCCTCAAATCTCAAGCATAAGACTAATCTCCATTTCAACCAATCAGATGCTTGAGATTTGAGACAGTTCTTCAGTTTTAGTGTGATGATCTTGGCCAGTCTGCATATCTCAGGTCCTTTAATTGGTCAGTTCTGAATTCCTGTTTCAACCAGAAAGCTGAGATCTTCTTCTCATCTTTTATCATAGTTTTATAACACTGAACCAGATTTAACCTAAATGATGTTTAGATAAGCTATCTTTTCTAGACTATTTTTTGTTTGTTCTCTGATTATTGAAGCATATTTAATCCTCCCATTTCACTTTTAGTAAGAAAATGTTTTCATGTAATTGGAGATCAGATAAGACACCCTCTGAAAGACCAAGTGTTTATCTCCTCAGAAAATTGGGAATTATTCATGGTTGAAATTATTGTAAAATTCTATGAAACACTTTCAGATTTGCCATAACATCACTGCTCATAGAAACATGTGTTGAGATCCGGACACCCATATTTGATCATACAAAGGTATATAACAACTGTTGCGAGCTGAGGGTTCTATAAAAGGAATCAAGCAGATCCAGTTCACCCTCCACTGCTGTCTGGTGAAAATATTGTTGGTTAATAAACTTGGGACTAATGATAAATAATGCAGTAGGTTTCAGCTAACATTATACAATATGATTTTAGACACGAGACACTGATGTATGGAAGATTTAGGGCCAAACCATCAGAAGAGGAAGAAAAGGCTGTCAAAATGGCTCGGCTCAATAAAATGAAGAAAATCTATTTACCTCCAAGAATCTCACCAAGTAAGTATTTTCCTTGTAGTGCGATGTACATTATGTATGCATAAAGAAACTTACTATCATCACTACTGACATTTTACAGATCCCTCCTTATCAGAGTATGGAAATCGGCTTAACCGTTTCCTCCATAATTTTTATGTACGGCTTTTTATGGGTGTGTGACCAGTGTAAATCCAGATCAGCTGGCACATCCTTGCTGTCTGATCACGATCTACACTGACGTTTTGGTAAAAATAACCTAAGTTCAAAAAGGATCAATGCAGATCCTGATCAGATGGCATGGATGTGCTGGCTGATCCAGATCTACACTGTTTGCACATGAATAAAATGCATATATATTGAGGAAAGTGTTAAATTCTAACAAATACTCTGATGAAATAAGACTTGTTTGTTCATCTTTCATCAGTTTAAGAGTATTTAAACCAAAGAGTTCATGCTTGAATTAGCTTATATACTCCACTACTTTCACATTTATTTACTCCATGATATATACAGGTTTTATGCCATGTGTGAACAGTGTAGATCTAGATCAGCCGCCACATCCATGCTGTCTGATCATGATCTACACTGTTTGCTTCTCGGTCAGAAATAATCTAATAAATAAAAAAGAGACCAGTGTAAATCCTGATTTAATGACTCGAGATAGGGCTGTTTGCCCAAAGATAAAAGCAATATCTCATGAAGTAAAAGGTGATAGGGGAAAAGTTGTGCATAGCTGATTCATTTATTGATCAGCTAAAGTATTACTACTAATTTCAATTTCAGTTAGATTTTGGCTTGCAACCAATCAAACATCAAACATGATGTGTAGCGACTGATATTTTCGTTGAGAAGTATTGCAGGAAAGTATATTTGACAGAATGTTGTTTATTGTTAATCAGGTCTTCAGGTTGCTTTACCTTAAGCCTCACCTTTTGTTATTGCTTCAACATCCGCAAGGGGAATGAACCCACAGCAACAAAAATTTGATTGACAGCAAAACCTAATTTGGAAGTAAAATGCAACATCTTTTGACTGGAGCAGCAGTTCTAACAGTTGTCGGCAAATGATAAAAACCGCGGTCAGCTTGTTGTGAAGTGCCGCAGTGCAACTGGTGTTTACGGAGGTTGTTCGCTGGGTCAAAATCTAATTGAAATCGAAATTTGTAGCAACTAGATGAGTCATCTTCTGCTTGCATACCTGTTCATGTGTTTTCTTTGCAGCCAGTTTCCACACCCTAGAAACAGTACCACCACCTCCATCAGGGAAAGGTAAAGAAGAACCTTGGGAAAAAGAAGTGGATGATCTGGTGGCCTGGACAAATAAACTGGATGTAACAGCACTTGAAGCATGAACAGAACTTTTGAAACATTCACATTCAACCATCTTTTGTCTCAGATTTGTAGTAGCTATGCTGGCAACCAGGCATGGTATCTAATTGACAAATTTATTCCTAAAACATACTAAATGGATTGACTATGATAAATCTAAGAAATTATTATAGACTGTTAGTAATAAATTGCAAGGAAACTGTTAGTAATAAATTGCAAGGAAATCAAAAATGAAAGTGATATTTAATAACCTATTGATTCTTAACAAGATTTTGTGTTGTCCCTTAAAAAAATGTGATACATAGGGATTGCTTTGTCCATCCTTTGGTCTGTCAGGAAAACTTAACATTGGCTTTAACTTTGATATTTCTTAATATATCTTCATCAAACTTTAAAATTATATTGTTTTTTGCAACGCAGTTGTGATGCTGCCAAATTCTTTAGGTCAAGATCACATTTAATGGAGTTGATCCCCTTTTTATACTTTGATTTTCACATGAAAACTTGATATTGGTCATAACTTTGCTATTTCTTAATATTTCTTCATCAAACTTTTGAATTATATTGCTTATATAAATGACAGCACAGTCGTTATGATGCCAAATTCTTTATGTCAAGGTCACATTTGATGGAGTTATACTTCTTTTCATACTTGGATTTTTTATTCTGACAAAGTACCAGATGGTGAAACAAAATTTAAACTAAACACCATTCTTATTAAAACATCTTTTAATGTTTTTGCTTTTTTCATAAGATGAAAATTATTGCAAGAGCATGGCATTTGTGATATTACCATAATATAAGTTTCTTTTGTTACAAATATCATAATAATTAAATTCACAAAAAAAATTTTGGGGCACACTCCTTGAAATTTCGTATTGCAAATGACAATGTTAATCCCATTTCTTTGTTGCCAATATTGTTTTTGAGTCAATTTAAGTAACTTTCATTCTGTTTTTGTGAAATTCAAGTTATACTGATTGTATTTGAGACCATATTAGGTTTGCAATTAATGTTTATTTATTTATTTGTATGAGTTTTTACAGTTTGGCATATTAATGTACTTTCATGTGAAAAAGAATGCATTTACCACTATTCAGGAAAAAAGCAACCATTGTTATACCCTACATTTCTTAAACAGAATATGCAAATGTAATGTAAATTCATTTTAGCTGTTATAAATGTGGTCACTTTTCGATAACATGCAATACATTTAAAGATATCATTGGTGGACAATTTTCTCGTAATAATAAACACAGGATGCTGAACCTTTTTAGCTCACCTGTCACGTAGTGACAGGGTGAGCTTTTGTGAGGGGGGTTCGTCCGTCGTCCGTCCGTCCGTCCGTCCGTCCGTCCGTCCGTCCGTTCACAATTGTTGTCCGCACTCTAGCGGACGGAATTTTGGTCCAATCTTCTTCAAACTTGGTCAGAATGTTTATCTCAATGATATCTAGGTCAAGTTCGAAACTGGGTCATGTGACCCTAAAATCTAGGTCACTAGGTCAAATTATAGAAAAAGCTTGTCCGCACTCTAGTGGTCGTAATTTTGGTCCGATCTTCTTCAAACTTGGTCAGAATGTTTATCCCAATGATATCTAGGTCAAGTTCGAAACTGGGTCATGTGACCTTGAAATCTAGGTCACCAGGTCAAATTATAGAAAAAGCTTGTCCGCACTCTAGTGGTCGTAATTTTTGTTAGATCTTCTTCAAACTTGGTCAGAATTAATTATCCCAATAATATCTAGGTCAAGTTCAAAACTGGGTCATGTGACCCTTCAAACTAGGTCACTAGGTCAAATTAAAGAAAAAGCTTGTCTGCACTCTAGCAGTTGTAATTTTGGTCCGTTCGTCTTTAAACTTGGTCAGAATGTTTATCTCAATGATATCTAGGTCAAGTTCGAAACTGGGTCATGTGACCCTAAAATCTAGGTCACTAGGTCAAATTATAGAAAAAGCTTGTCCGCACTCTAGTGGTCGTAATTTTGGTCCGATCGTCTTCAAACTTGGTCAGAATGTTTATCCTAATGATATCTAGGTCAAGTTCGAAACTGGGTCATGTGACCTTGAAATCTAGGTCACTAGGTCAAATTATAGAAAAAGCTTGTCCGCACTCTAGCAGTCTTAATTATAGTGCAATCTTCTTTAAACTTGAACAGAATGTTAATCTTAATGATATCTAGGTCAAGTTCGTAACTGGGTCATGTGACCCTTCAAACTAGGTCACTAGGTCAAATTAAAGAAAAAGCTTGTCTGCACTCTAGCAGTTGTAATTTTGGTCCGTTCTTCTTTAAACTTGGTCAGAATGTTTATCCCAATGATATCTAGGTCTAGTTCGAAACTGGGTCATGTGACCTTGAAATCTAGGTCACTAGGTCAAATTATAGAAAAAGCTTGTCCGCACTCTAGTGGTCGTAATTTTGGTCCGATCTTCTTCAAACTTGGTCAGAATGTTTATCCCCATGATATCTAGGTCAAGTTCGAAACTGGGTCATGTGACCTTGAAATCTAGGTCACCAGGTCAAATTATAGAAAAAGCTTATCCGCACTCAAGTGGTCGTAATTTTTGTTAGATATTCTTCAAACTTGGTCAGAATGTTTATCCCAATAATATCTAGGTCAAGTTCGAAACTGGGTCATGTGACCCTTCAAACTAGGTCACTAGGTCAAATTAAAGAAAAATCTTGTCTGCACTCTAGCAGTTGTAATTTTGGTCCGTTCGTCTTCAAACTTGGTCAGAATGTGTATCTCGATGATATCTTGGTCTAGTTCGAAACTGGGTCATGTGACCCTAAAATCTAGGTCACTAGGTCAAATTATAGCAAAAGCTTGTCCGCACTCTAGTGGTCGTAAGTTTGGTCCGATCTTCTTCAAACTTGGTCAGAATGTTTATCCCAATGATATCTAGGTCAAGTTTGAAACTGGGTCATGTGACCTTGAAATCTAGGTCACCAGGTCAAATTATAGAAAAAGCTTGTTCGCACTCTAGCAGTCTTAATTATAGTGCAATCTTCTTTAAACTTGAACAGAATGTTTATCTTAATGATATCTAGGTCAAGTTCGTAACTGGGTCATGTGACCCTTCAAACTAGGTCACTAGGTCAAATTAAAGAAAAAGCTTGTCTGCACTCTAGTGGTCGTAATTTTGGTCCGATCTTCTTCAAACTTGGTCAGAATGTTTATCCTAATGATATCTAGGTCAAGTTCGAAACTGGGTCATGTGACCTTGAAATCTAGGTCACTAGGTCAAATTATAGAAAAAGCTTGTCCGACTCTAGCAGTCTTAATTATAGTGCAATCTTCTTTAAACTTGGTCAGAATGTTTATCTTAATGATATCTAGGTCAAGTTCAAAACTGGGTCATGTGACCCTTCAAACTAGGTCACTAGGTCAAATTAAAGAAAAAGCTTGTCTGCACTCTAGCAGTTGTAATTTTGGTCCGTTCGTCTTTAAACTTGGTCAGAATGTTTATCTCAATGATATCTAGGTCAAGTTCGAAACTGGGTCATGTGACCCTAAAATCTAGGTCACTAGGTCAAATTATAGAAAAAGCTTGTCCGCACTCTAGTGGTCGTAATTTTGGTCCGATCGTCTTCAAACTTGGTCAGAATGTTTATCCTAATGATATCTAGGTCAAGTTCGAAACTGGGTCATGTGACCTTGAAATCTAGGTCACTAGGTCAAATTATAGAAAAAGCTTGTCCGCACTCTAGCAGTCTTAATTATAGTGCAATCTTCTTTAAACTTGAACAGAATGTTAATCTTAATGATATCTAGGTCAAGTTCGTAACTGGGTCATGTGACCCTTCAAACTAGGTCACTAGGTCAAATTAAAGAAAAAGCTTGTCTGCACTCTAGCAGTTGTAATTTTGGTCCGTTCTTCTTTAAACTTGGTCAGAATGTTTATCCCAATGATATCTAGGTCTAGTTCGAAACTGGGTCATGTGACCTTGAAATCTAGGTCACTAGGTCAAATTATAGAAAAAGCTTGTCCGCACTCTAGTGGTCGTAATTTTGGTCCGATCTTCTTCAAACTTGGTCAGAATGTTTATCCCCATGATATCTAGGTCAAGTTCGAAACTGGGTCATGTGACCTTGAAATCTAGGTCACCAGGTCAAATTATAGAAAAAGCTTATCCGCACTCAAGTGGTCGTAATTTTTGTTAGATATTCTTCAAACTTGGTCAGAATGTTTATCCCAATAATATCTAGGTCAAGTTCGAAACTGGGTCATGTGACCCTTCAAACTAGGTCACTAGGTCAAATTAAAGAAAAATCTTGTCTGCACTCTAGCAGTTGTAATTTTGGTCCGTTCGTCTTCAAACTTGGTCAGAATGTGTATCTCGATGATATCTTGGTCTAGTTCGAAACTGGGTCATGTGACCCTAAAATCTAGGTCACTAGGTCAAATTATAGCAAAAGCTTGTCCGCACTCTAGTGGTCGTAAGTTTGGTCCGATCTTCTTCAAACTTGGTCAGAATGTTTATCCCAATGATATCTAGGTCAAGTTTGAAACTGGGTCATGTGACCTTGAAATCTAGGTCACCAGGTCAAATTATAGAAAAAGCTTGTTCGCACTCTAGCAGTCTTAATTATAGTGCAATCTTCTTTAAACTTGAACAGAATGTTTATCTTAATGATATCTAGGTCAAGTTCGTAACTGGGTCATGTGACCCTTCAAACTAGGTCACTAGGTCAAATTAAAGAAAAAGCTTGTCTGCACTCTAGTGGTCGTAATTTTGGTCCGATCTTCTTCAAACTTGGTCAGAATGTTTATCCTAATGATATCTAGGTCAAGTTCGAAACTGGGTCATGTGACCTTGAAATCTAGGTCACTAGGTCAAATTATAGAAAAAGCTTGTCCGACTCTAGCAGTCTTAATTATAGTGCAATCTTCTTTAAACTTGAACAGAATGTTTATCTTAATGATATCTAGGTCAAGTTCGTAACTGGGTCATGTGACCCTTCAAACTAGGTCACTAGGTCAAATTAAAGAAAAAGCTTGTCTGCACTCTAGCAGTTGTAATTTTGGTCCGTTCTTCTTTAAACTTGGTCAGAATGTTTATCCCAATGATATCTAGGTTTAGTTCGAAACTGGGTCATGTGACCTTGAAATCTAGGTCACTAGGTCAAATTATAGAAAAAGCTTGTCCGCACTCTAGTGGTCGTAATTTTGGTCCGATCTTCTTCAAACTTGGCCAGAATGTTTATCCCCATGATATCTAGGTCAAGTTCGAAACTAGGTCATGTGACCTTGAAATCTAGGTCACCAGGTCAAATTATAGAAAAAGCTTATCCGCACTCAAGTGGTCGTAATTTTTGTTAGATCTTCTTCAAACTTGGTCAGAATGTTTATCCCAATGATATCTAGGTCAAGTTCGAAACTGGGTCATATGACCTTGAAATCTAGGTCACTGGGTCAAATTATAGTAAAAGTTTGTCCACACTCTAGCAGTCTTAATTATAGTGCAATCTTCTTTAAACTTGAACAGAATGTTTATCTTAATGATATCTAGGTCAAGTTAATAACTGGGTCATGTGACCCTTCAAACTAGGTCACTAGGTCAAATTAAAGAAAAAGCTTGTCTGCACTCTAGCAGTTGTAATTTTGGTTCGTACTTCTTTACTTCTTTAAACTTGGTCAGAATGTTTATCCCAATAATATCTAGGTCTAGTTCGAAACTGGGTCATGTGACGTTGAAATCTTGGTCACTAGGTCAAATTATAGAAAAAGCTTGTCCGCACTCTTGTGGTCGTAATTTTGATCCGATCTTCTTCAAACTTGGTCAGAATGTTTATCCCAATGATATCTAGGCCAAGTTCGAAACTGGGTCATGTGACCTTGAAATCTAGGTCACTAGTAGGTCAAATTATAGAAAAAGCTTATCCGCACTCTAGTGGTCGTAATTTTGGTTAGATCTTCTTCAAACTTGGTCAGAATGTTTATCCCAATAATATCTAGGTCAAGTTCGAAACTGGGTCATGTAACCTTGAAATTTAGGTCACTAGGTCAAATTATAGAAAAAGCTTGTCCGCACTCTAGCGGTCTTAATTTTGATGCGATCTTCAAACTTGGTCAGAATGTGTATCTCGATGATATCTTGGTCAAGTTCGAAACTGGGTCATGTGACCTTGAAATCTAGGTCACTAGGTCAAATTATAGAAAAAGCTTGTCCGCACTCTTGTGGTCTTAATTTTTGTCCGAACCATTGAACACATGTTCGCAGGTGAGCGACCCAGGGTCCAATGGACCCTCTTGTTTATAAACTATGAACATGTTGAAACATTAAATTTTATTTGTAACTATATTATTTATTTGTTGAAAATGTTTTATGACTCTTAAAGATGTATAACTTTTAGTGATGCTTTTAAAAATCAACACTTTGGATGTTGCGGCCAAGTTCTTGGTGCTTCATAATCATCTGCAACACCTTAATTACACATGGACATACACAGAAATATATTTTTGAAATACATTGAAAAATAAGATTATGTTCTGCTAATAGATATAATCTATTACAGATTTTGTTTTTGATGTTGTTGTTGTCATTTGAGAAGTTTTTATTGGCTCAACAAGAACATTATTGTACCATTATGATTATCTGAGATAAAACCAGTGATTTTAACTTGGTAAGATAATGTGTTTTTTCTCGAGTAATTTAATCATGAAAATGAAATAATCAAACTTTTAAAGAAAATCTTAATAATCTATCAAATTGTTTATTTGTGGTATAATATTAAGTCCTCACTATATATAAGACATTTTACATGTTTTATTGCAGATTTTTTAGCGCAGATTTCTGCAAACATTGGACTTAAATATCAAATTAAAAAAAATGAAAATGAGGAGTTATAATTTTTAAACAATTTTTCAAACAAGACTCTTCATTTAAAGAATGAGCTAACTGATTTAAGCTTTTATATGGTCATTATCTGAGCAGTGGTGGTAACTTAACTGCTGATGTTTCTGTGATAATATGTTATTTTCTAAAATAAATTTTGTTTACTTACAATATAAATTTGTTTTCTTTGATGTTGTTTGTTTATTCATTATGAGAAAGATGATTGGGTACCCGCCCCTTTGGCTTTGCAACACTATCGGCTTCTTATGTTTTATATGTTTGTGTGTTTTTGCATGCAACATTGTTGAGCTTATGGGTGGGTTGGAGTTATTTCACCTAGACAACTTGTACTTGTGTGTTGATGAGAACCTGACTGGGCAAGTGTGAGGTTGGTGCACCCTAGAACCTGGTTGAAACCCCCAGTGGCAATTTGTTTTGCCACTGACCGTTCCAAGGTGATAACCACAAGGATTCTCTTTTTCGTTGGTTGTTTGTGGTGTCTTTTTTTAATTTGACATACTTATAGACACATGTTCTCTTTTTCTCTTCTTTTTTCGCTGCGTGGGGAGGCTGTGTTTTGTGAGTGTGGCTACCTCTGATATGCATATTTTGCTTTTATGCCTTGTGGTAAAATTATGGTAATTTGGATGAATTGTGGTTTTTCATGACATGTAATTTTTACGAGCGCACCGAATAGGGAAAAAGAAAGTAGGTAAAGTCTGGTTTTCGTTTAAAAAATGTGATATATTGTCATTCACTGAGCATGATTTAAATGCGATTGTAATCAAGCTCTATGACTGCTGCCTGGCAGTCGATTCATTTCAATTTTTAGTAGAAAATACACGCTGGTTCGTTTCCGCCACAGCCCTGTGGCACCATTTATCGGCACCATAGGCAATCGGTTTAAAAAGAACAACAACAAAAAACCAGCTCTAGATCGTAATGTTGAAAATTTTGATCTACTGTTAAATCATAGAAACGTTGTGCAGCCATCATTAATGAAATGGATATCCAGTCAGTTGACTGGTTTTAGGGGTATTGCAAACATACAGCACCACCTAAACAGTCTAGTCGGTTAAAAAGCTCCTGAGAGCTTATGTTATTCTATTGTACTTGTCTTGCCGACTCAAAATAAATCTTATTGTATTGTATTGTATTGTATTGCACCCGAACCGATTTTTTTACTTATGTGAACTGAATATATTTGTGCAACACACATGATCTTGTATCATACACCCGAATTTACGAGTGGGATCATGTTAATTATTCAGTCTATTGCAAGAAGAAGACGAACCAACAAAAGCAAAGCTTGACATGTTCGACTTCAATCATAACACAATTGATGGACAGCAGGGTTCGACATTAAGGCCCGACCGAACGACATTTACTAGTAAATCGTCGGTTCGGTCCAGTCACGTCCGAAGCTAGCTGGACCGAGTGGTCGTGTTGCTAAATTGTCAATGTATGTCGAAATGTCAGTTTTTATAAGGTTTTAACAGCAAAATTAGGTTAGATCTCTGTCCAATATTTGCCGATTCAATTTCCCTTCAGTAACTGGGAACTCCGCCATTTACTATTTTTAAACAATATTGACATGCGTTATCTGAATGGCTAATGTAGATCTAACCAGATCGAGGCTGTGTTATCTAAAATAAAACATAATTATAAAATGCCTGTATGTATAAATGCCCGTATGTAACGTCATTTCATTTTTATAGACTTTGATGTATACATACGGGCATTTTTCATTGAAATCGAGGCCTTGTTTCGCGGAATTGATGATGTCGTAATGATAACATTTCCTACTATCCGCCTATTTAAGTTTATTTATGTGATCCCAACGATCCCTTACACAATGATTTAACGTTATTATTGTAAGAAAAAATCCAATGCTGCATAATTATACGTTCGAGCTCCTATTCCATAAATAAATTATTGGAATCCCAAGTATTACGACATCACACTGTTTCCGGTGTGGCTTTGTAATTCGCAGACGACAGTTAAAAATGTCAAACAGTCTTTTGAATTTTGGTTTTTTGAGTGACAAAAAGAACGAGCCAAAGAAAAGAAAAGATGAGTCCAATGAAAAGTATGAAAAAACTAAAAGACAGAGATCTTTTTGTCCAAAGTGGTTTGATGAGTTTAACTGGCTTGGATTTGATGAAGTAAAAAACGTTATGTTATGCAAGTCATGTAGAGCAGCAAAGCCAAATGATAACGGCCGCTTCATGGTCGGTACAGACAATTTCCGTATTGACAATATTAAAGGGCATGGCGAATCCCCTAGCCATTGTTCTAATCAACGTAGTTTTGACATTAAAAATTGTCCGCCACAGAGTTTGTTAGTTGCTTCATATACTGGTGAAATAAAAGAGTTGTGTCGTTCTTCTGAGCCTAGTTCTGGTACTAGTGGGAAACAAGGGTGTGCATTGATTGGGCCAATGGATGCAGCCATCAGACGCATGAATCATGACCAGGCAGAACAGCTGCTTGTATGCTTCCAGACAGCCTGCTTTGTAGCAAAAGACGAGCTGCCATTTACCATGTATCCAAGTTTGTTCTCACTTCAACAGAAACATGGGGTAGTTATTCCTAACAGCTATGGCACCGATCAAGCTTGTTGCCGGTTCATGAAGTACATATATGATGACATTCAAGAAAAAACAATTACATTGATCAAGAACGCTAGAGTACTTTCAGTCATGTTTGATGGTGCCACAGACGTGTCAGTCAGTGAAAATGAGATCGTTTATGCCAGGGTTGTTGAAAAAAGGTGAAATATGCATATCAGGAATCGCCAAATTCAGAAAAAACAGCCTCCCCACACAGTCAAGAAGAAGAGAGGGAGAGAGCATGGTTAAAAAAATGATCAGTTTCAAAAGAGACACCACTAACAATTAACAAAAATGAGAACCCGAGGGGTTACCGCCTTGGAACGGTCAGTGGCAAATGAAATTGCCACTGGGGTTTAAACCCGGTTCTAGGGTGCACCAACCTCACACTTGCCCCAACAGGTTCTCATATCACAAAACAAATACAAGTTGTCTTGGTGAAACAACTCCAACCCACTTATTGGCTCAACAGTGTTGCATGCAAAAGCACACAAACATATAAAACATAAGAATTTAAAAGCATTGCAAAGCCAAAGGGCGGGTACTCAATGATCTTACCGAGACCAGAGCTCCTGGAGTAAAATCAGCAAGAACACTGTGTGAACAATGTGTTTGTACAAATTGGAGCAGTTGAGCATGCTCACGCTGAAGGTGTTCTAAGTACCATTAATAAGGCAATGGACAGTATTGACCCAGGCTGGAACTGGAAACTCAAGTTAATTGCCACTGGCTCGGATGGAGCTAGTGTAAACTTAGGCAAACGTCACAGTGTGGCCAAACTGTTGAAAGATGACGTACCCCACCTGCTTGCAATGCACTGTGTCAGCCACAGACTCGAACTTGGGGCTATTGATGCTATGAGAGAGAGGGACAGCAAGTTATTTGCAGATCTAAAGACAGTGCTCATGAGCCTCCACAAGCACTACCACTACAGTGCCAAAGCCATTAGAGAACTCCAGCTGCTTGCTGACGCCATGGATGAAAAGATGGTCAAACCTGCTAACCTTTCAGGAACAAGGTGGATGCCTCATCTCAGCAGATGTCTGAACATTCTGTTAACCAAGTACACTACTTTTTTGACTCACTTCCAAAACACGTTGGAAGGCAGGATTGGCACAGCTGATGTTCAAGCAAGAGCACGGTTAATCTTGTGTCACCTGAAAGACTTTACTCTTCTTTGCTACATGCACTTTTTGACAGACATTTTGGGCATTCTGAGTGACTTATCGCTGCAGTTTCAGAAGGATAGTTTGGTATACCCGATGCGACATCTGCACTGGAGACAGCATGTCTGAGACTTACTGCACTCCAACATAGACCAGGTGCTAGTTTACAGTACTTCTTATACACAGTCACTGACAACTTTGTCTTTAAGAATGTTCAACTGAAAGCACCTACCCTGGGAGAAGAACAGCTGAAAGCAAAGCAGGACACCTTGATAGATGTTGTCATAGACCACCTCACCCATCGTACTGGAGTCATAGATTCAGATAGGCTGCTTCGTGCAATGCAGATATTCTTTCCTGTAAATCTTCCTGAAACCCAGGTTTGTGACAAACATAAAACCAAATTCTAAATACGTTTTTATCAAATCCTATTTGGTAAAGTGTTATTATAATAACTTAACAATAATTTAATTATAAGTACATGTCAATGATAAAATACTGTGGTAAATATCATAACCAACCAAGTTAAAGACACATAAAATTAAATTTTGTTAGATTATTAATTACGATGTTCTCAAATTTATTCAAATGTAGCAATAAACTAAAATATTGATTCATTTTGCTATTTTAAGCTGAGAGAGCAGTATATGGTGAGGAGAGTTTGGCCGCTCTGTGCCAGCACTTCAGTGATGTACTGATGAGACTCGGATGTAACGTACAACGCCTACAAGACGTTGAGTGGCCTGCCCTCAAGGTTGTCATGAGCCATCAGCCTAGAGATAGAGTCCAAGATTTCTATTACAGACTATTCACCCATCCCAACCAGTCAGAAAATCTGCACAACATCCTCATGCTCGTTGAGATAATTATGTCCATTCCTGTTTCCAGTGCTGTGTGTGTGCGGGGCTTTTCTGCTATGGCCCGTGTGAAATCGGACTGGAGGGCACGACTTGATATATCCTTGTTGTACATGTTGATTGCACTGGCCATTGAAGGTCCAACTGTTGAGGCCTACAATGCCCAGCGAGCCATTGAACTTTGGTGGCATGGGGGGCAAAGGGCCAGACGCCCCGACTTTGATGACTAAACCATACCAGACATTATTTGAAGTTAACAGTTCGAATCATGATTGACAATTCTGAGTTAAACTTAAAGCGTTCCTCATTTTGGTTAATTATTGTGTTTATTCGTGGTGTAACACTTTGATGACTAACTCATACCACTCCAGACATTTTTGAAGTTAATGATGAATCATGATTGATAGTTAAACCATTTCTAATTTTGGATAAGTATTGTGTTTGTTCGTGGTATAACACTTTGATGACTAACTCATACCACTCCAGACATTTTTGAAGTTAATGGTGAATCATGAATGATAGTTCTCAAGTTAAACCATTTCTAACTTTTGGTTAATTATTGTGTTTGTTTGTGGTATAACATGCATGTTTAACTCATGTATCAATGCTGTGAACAAATTAAAAATTAATTACAACCAGTCAGTGTACATTGTCAGTGTTAAGTACTGTTTACATGTTGGTCTAGTTCATGTTAGGTCAAGTCTAGTAGAGTTTCAAAGTAACTGGACCACTGGTCCAGCTGTTGAAAAAGTTAACGTCGAACCCTGGACAGGTCCGGAAATATCTCCCAATGTTCTGATCAGTATGTTGCCAGAACATTGCACCCTAAACTCAGTTAATATGCCAGATTTCCTTCCCTATGAATGGCAAATACAATCATCAGAGATGTACAATGTTTTTTGGACCCACTAGCTTTATAGGTTGAGTGATTCAGTGAATGAAAAGTGCACTCGCCCTTAAAGAAAGTACAATTGCCCTTACATTTCTGTTTATTATTGTCTTGTTTTCTCTCTTGTTTTTCATCGTCACCCCACCCTGTTGATAAAATGTTATTTTCATTTATTTGGAGAAAATATGTGCACTTGCAGCCTATTTCTGATTTGGGAAACCCAGTGAGGATAAAAATAAATCACATAATTCTGTGACCTTTACATCAGAAATTTTATGTTTTAAATACACCAGAAATCAGCTGAATATACCGAAAATCGAATTGTATTTTGTAAACAAAGTAAAAATATTTCATTTTTTCAAAGAAAACAGAATCTGATGTGCATTGCTGAACAATTTACTCGCCCTGTCAATCCAGTGTTTTCGGCCACTTCACTTGACCCAACTGATCATTTAATCGCCATGGCGAGCAGACGAGTGGAATTGTACACCTTTGATCATTTGTGTTAGTTATCTGTCGCAGGCATCCCCGAACACAGCTGTATTTAATACGCGAATTCTTCTTGAGTGTCACAATTTCCTGCTGATAGTCTGTGTTCAGTATCAGGAAACTTGATGCTATCTATTGTTACTTTTCATCACTTACTTGATATGTAATACATGTATAGCCACTTACATCACAGGTGAAATGGGGTTTCACGCATCAAGAGAGAATATTGTGTTTTTTGTTTTTCATTTAGTTTTGTTTTTGGTTTGAGTTGGATTAAAAATATGCAAGTTATTCTACATAGGAAGCGGAAGAAATTACTGGTAGACATAGGAAGCTTTTGCTTACAGTTATCATTTAAACAATATGTGAAAATTTGATTTACATAAAAAAAATCCACTGCAGGTGATCTTTGAGTATACATGAGCTTTACACACTTTTGTATTTCTTTCAGTTGTGGTACAATTTATTGCAATGAGTTTCTTTGGGTCAACATCATCTTCCTTTGGTACGGCCAGCTCGGGGGCAGGGATGTTTGGAGCTACAGCTAATACCAACTACAATGCCATGAAAGATATTGAGGTGTGGAACCTTTACCTGCAATTAGAATAATATTAAAAAAAATGCATTAAATTTAAATCAATGTAATGAATAAATGTTCTCAAAAGGGCATATTTACAGAACAAATGCTCTTTATTTTAACTTTAAATCTTGCAGCATTATGTTGAAACTCGGGATAAGTTTTAATTTATATATTCATTACAATCACTCATGCCTTTTATCCCATAAAGCCAAATACTTGTGATTGTAAGTGATTTCTTGTCACTGGATGAATTCAAATAATGCAGAAATGTTCTTACATTCTTACTGATTACAGTAAGTCTAAGTTCATGTAGGAAACATCTTTGAAGGACATAGTAAATTATTTGATTCTGACACAACAGTACTCGTTATTTAAAACCCTCAAGCTTTAAAACAAGTTTGTTGATATTGTAGGTGACCTCCCCACCGGATGATAGTGTCAGCTGTCTCAAGTTCAGTCCAGAGTCAATGATGCAGTCCACATACCTGGTAGCAGGAAGCTGGGATAATAATGTATGTTCCATTTAATAAATTAAAATGTACAGTACAAAATAATGTCTACAAGCAACACTATATAGAAAATCTTAAAGTATGATATCATATCTGAATATAAACAATTTTAGGCACTTCCTGTATTAAATCTAATCTTCATAATTTAGAAATATTCCTCTTGTGACACTTCTGAACAAGTTACATGTTCTGTAACATGTGTGCTGTTGAATTAATAGACAGTGCAGATTAAGATCATAGATTTTAATATATGTCTCAACTTACATTTCCAAGTGCCAGCTTTACATTGTTTGCCATCGTTAACAGCCATATTCCATGGAGTAAAGGGTCAAACCTTGTTCTTACCTAAAACTGATCAGTTCAGAAACGATGTCAACCTGTGAGTTGTTAATAGATGAATGAATATACAGAGAATTCCCTTGTTGATATTGCTAGGTACGGTGTTGGGAGGTACAGCAGTCTGGCACGATTGTTCTGAAGGCTCAGCAGACACACACAGGGCCTGTCCTCGATGCTGACTGGAGCGATGTAAGTTTTCTGGATAATAAATAAGAATTGCCATATATTACTAAAAAAGGACAAAACTTTTAACGGTTTCTTTATCGTGGTTCAAAAACAATTAAAAATGTTCATCAAAATACACATTGGAATTATCTCTCCATTGATTTTAGTGCTACTATTCTAAGAATATGGTGAGTTATCCTACTCACTCCGGCGTCAGCATGCACATTGATTTGTTAATATTATTCTTGTCTGCTCATGAATGTTTGGCTATAGTTCTTGTACTTTTAATCTTCAAATTAAATAGCTACTATCTTAAAATAAATTATACTAAACAATACTTATTTTCAAAATTGCATTATGATTTATTTCAAATGAATAGAGAAGTCGAACATTAGTCTCTTCAGCTATGGTTCCTAGACCTTATTGGCTATGATAAATGCTAACAAGAATATTTTTTTTACAACAGAGTTTATGGACCTTTCCTACAAGTTAATATATTATACCTGTGTTTTTGTTTTTAAATAAATTTTATATGCACTTGTTAACTGCTCCAGTATTGTAATTCTAAGAGAGAACAACATACTGTCTTCTCTATTTTGATTTGAACAAATGGTTTTTAAACCCGAAGTGTAATACCCAGTCTTTGAATGAACTAGAGATTTACTTATTATAAATCTTTGAAGAATAACAATATTTAAGATGCTTTAATAACACTGCATTTTCCAAGAAGTATATCTTGTGAAAAACTATAGAAGGTATTTAACCCCATTTCTCCATATACACACCTTTATGGCATGGGTGAACATGGATATGCCGGCTGATCTGGATCTACACTGGTTGCACACGCATAAAAATGTGTATATATGGAGAAAGGGTTATACTAGTTTTACTGTTTATAGGATGGAACGAAAGTATTTACAGCCTCCTGTGATAAGACAGCCAAAATGTGGGATCTCAACAGTAACCAGTTTGTACAGATAGCTCAGGTAAGGCCCAGGCCCAGTATCATAAAAATAAAAATGGAAACCAGTCTCAAATCTCGAGCATCTGATTGGCTGAAATGGCAATCAGATGCTGGAGATTTAAAACAGGTATCCAGATTTAATTTTATGATCTTGGGCACAGACATGGTTTGCATTTGGACCTATTGCAACAGTGCTGCTTTCATAAAGTACATGTTTAGGTGGTTTACCTAAGTTCTTCAGAGAGAAGCAGAGGAGGGGGATTTAATTGGTTTGAGGGGGAGTACACAAGTCCCAGTGATATTCTTCTCTCATTACATCAACACATGGATCCATTATCTCGGAAAATATTTTATTCGATCCTTGTGTCCCTGTGACACTTTTGATTAATGCAATTTTGTTAAATCTGACATTGTGTTTTCAAATATTACAACTCATAATTTGAAGCATGCCAACAAGTTTAATACATTCAAACCATAACTACTTGGAGTCAGCTACTCCAATCTGGCTTTCCATACCTTCCATATGCGTTGTTTTCTAAAAGCTGTGTTTTGTGTATATTGCAGCATGATGCCCCAGTGAAGACAGTGCACTGGGTGAAAGCACCTAGTTACACATGTGTGATGACTGGAAGCTGGGATAAAACTCTCAAGGTGAGCAAATACTAGCATCAAGAGAAGTAATGAAGAAGTTGGAGCAAGAGAATCTTGATCCAGAAGTTGCAGATTAAGTCTGAATGCTAGTTTCAGTTTGAATCCCTCACCTACAACAATCATGCTGCTGTTTGAGTCCTTCACCTGCAACAAGTGTGCTGGTTTCAGTTTAAGCCCCTCACCTACAACAATCATGCTGGTTTCAGTTTGAGTCCCTCACCTACAACAATCGTGCTGGTTTCAGTTTGAGTCCCTCACCTACAACAATCATGCTGGTTTCAGTTTGAGTCCCTCACCTACAACAATCGTGCTGGTTTCAGTTTGAGTCCCTCACCTACAACAATCATGCTGGTTTCAGTTTGAGTCCCTCACCAACAACAATCATGCTGGTTTCAGTTTGACTCCCTCACCTACAACAATCATGCTGGTTTCAGTTTGAGTACCTAACCTACAACAATCATGCTGATTTTAGTTTGAGTCCCTCACCTACAACAATCATGCTGGTTTCAGTTTGAGTCCTTCACCTACAACATTTGTGCTGGTTTCAGTTTAAGTACCTCACCTAATACAATCATTCTGATTTTAGTTTGAGTCCCTAACCTACAACAATCATGCTGGTTTCAGTTTGAGTCCCTCACCTACAACAATCATGCTGGTTTCAGTTTGAGTCCCTCACCTACAACAATCATGCTGGTTTCAGTTTGAGTCCCTCACCTACAACAATCATGCTGGTTTCAGTTTGAGTCACTCTCCTACAACAATCATGCTGGTTTCAGTTTGAGCCCTTACGTACAACAATCATGCTGGTTTCAGTTTGAGTCCCTCACCTACAACAATCATGCTGGTTTCAGTTTGACTCCCTCACCTACATCAATCATGCTGGTTTCCGTTTGACTCCCTCACCTACAACAATCATGCTGGTTTCAGTTTGACTACCTCACCTACAACAATCATGCTGGTTTCAGTTTGACTCCCTCACCTACAACAATCATGCTGGTTTCAGTTTGAGTCCTTCACTAACAACAATCATGCTGGTTTCAGTTTGAGCCCTTACGTACAACAATCATGCTGGTTTCAGTTTGAGTCCCTCACCTACAACAATCATGCTGGTTTCAGTTTGACTCCCTCACCTACATCAATCATGCTGGTTTCCATTTGACTCCCTCACCTACAACAATCATGCTGGTTTCAGTTTGACTACCTCACCTACAACAATCATGCTGGTTTCAGTTTGACACCCCCACCTACAACAATCATGCTGGTTTCAGTTTGAGTCCTTCACTAACAACAATCATGCTGGTTTCAGTTTGATGCTCTCATCTATAGGATGAATGCTGGGCTCTCACCAGTCATGATTTATAAGAGTTATCAAAATTGATGTTTAATATTGAATACTAAAAGGAAAGAAATGAAATTTCTGATCTCTGTAGATTACTGTTCTCTAACAAAATCCCAGATGTAACCAGATGTATGGCAACAATATTTTGAACTGATTTGTTTAAGGAAAAATAATTCTTATTTATCAGTGAAATAAGCTTTTCAAGGATATTATAGAACTTAGTTTTGGCAATTTTAATTGTCACTTAATTAAATGGTCTATTGTATGTAACCTACATTGTAAACCAATCTGCCTATGAACCGGAAACGAACCAGATTGATAAAATTGTAAACAGATTTGATTGCGAGAATTCTTATAAATCTGAAAATAGTGCGAGGAGTCTTACAAAGATTCTTACAAAGTTTGGCTTGGCAATGTTCAAATACTGTATTTGAAAATCATATTGTGATATTAAATTGCCAGCATTTATTTCGAAATAACCTGTATACAGAGGTATATTGCTCTTTCCTATTAATTAGCTTTTTTATTAGTACTGCTGGATAGTCTCTGGATAGATAGAGCAAGAATTTCACAGCCAAGGGTTTCCATTTAGAAAGCATCAAGTCAGTAGTTGTTCACAGCATCTGTTGTTACGGAATTGTATCATTGTTATGATATTGTCATGCACTGTCTTTAATTTATTATGTAATTATGTTAACAGTAAGATTGTATGATTACAGTTTTGGGACACACGTCAGGCCTCGCCGATCCTCAGCATACAGCTTCCTGAGAGATGTTACTGTGCAGATGTGGTGAGTTCACTTGTTATACTGCTCAACATTTACTGGGCCACATCATCTCACTTGTAGAAATATAACATGTGTATATTTCTACTGAGGTCCTTAATATGGCCACAAGAGCTAAAAATTATAAAAAGCTTTTCACATATTATGTACATTATACATTTCTTAATTGTACCACTGGTCCGGCTGCACAATGTATCCAAAGTTCGCATTCACTTTGAAAAGACAAGCCTCCTACCCTGACTTCCTGTCATAATTTAAAGGTGAGAATTTAATACAAAATTCGAGAAATTCTTTCAGAATGTTTTTTAGCTCACCTGAGCACGAAGTGCTCATGGTGAGCTTTTGTGATCGCCTGATGTCCGTCGTCCGTGCGTGCGTCGTCAACTTTTCTTCAAACGACTTCTTCTCCTGAACTCCTGGGCCAATCTTGCTGAAACTTGGCAGGAATGTTCCTTGCATGAAGCTCTTCCAAAGTTGTTCAAAGATATCAATTCCATGCAGAACTCTGGTTGCCATGGCAACCGAAAGGAAAAACTTAGAGCTTAGATATTTGGCATTTAGCATCCTCTAGTGGAACTCTACAAAGATTGTTCAAATTATTTTCCTGGCGTCAAAATTGGCCCCACCCCAGGGGTCACTTCATTTTGCATAGACTTATATATGAAAAACTTTAAAAAATCTTCTTGTCTGAAACCACAAGGCCTAGAGCTTAGATATTTGGCATTTAGCATCCTCTATTGGAACTCTTCAAAGATTGTTCAAATGATTTCCCTGGGGGTCAAAATTGGCCCTGCCCCAGGGGTCACTTTATTTTGCATAGACTTATATAGGAAAAACTTTAAAAAATCTTCTTGTCTGAAACCACAAGGCCTAGAGCTAAGATATTTGGCTCTTATCACCCTCTAGTGGAACTCTACAAAGCTTGTTCAAATGATTTCCCTGGGGTCAAAATTGGTCCCGCCCCAGGGGTCACTTCATTTTACATAGACTTATATACTAATATAGGAAAAACTTTAAAAATCTTTTTATCTGAAACCACAAGGCCTAGAGCTTAGATATTTGGCATTTAGCATCCTCTAATGAAACTCTACAAAGATTGTTCAAATTATTTCCCAGGGGTGTAAATTGGCCCGCCCCAGGGGTCACTTCATTTTATATAGACTTGTATAGGAAAAACTTTAAAAATCTTCTTGTCTGAAACCACAAGGCCTAGAGCTTAGATATTTGGCATTTAGCATCCTCTAGTGGAACTCTACAAAGATTGTTCAAATGATTTCCCTGGGGTCAAAGTTGGCCCCGCCCCAGGGGTCACTTCATTTTGCATAGACTTATATAGGAAAAACTTTAAAAATCTTCTTGTCTGAAACCACAAGGCCTAGAGGTTAGATATTTTACACTTAGCACCCGCTAGTGGAACTCTTCAAAGATT
The DNA here is from genome assembly GCA_038501625.1 of Corbicula japonica. Lineage (NCBI taxonomy): Eukaryota > Metazoa > Mollusca > Bivalvia > Venerida > Cyrenidae > Corbicula > Corbicula japonica. The sequence continues at coordinate 1,848,635 of JAZAYU010000062.1, read as the reverse complement.
GTTCAAATGATTTCCCTGGGGTCAAAATTTGCCCCGCCCCAGGGGTCACTTCATTTTACATAGACTTATATACTAATATAGGAAAAACTTTAAAAATCTTCTTGTCTGAAACCACACGGCCTAGAGCTTAGATATTTGGCATTTAGCATCCTCTAATGGAACTCTACAAAGATTGTTCAAATTATTTCCCAGGGGTGTAAATTGGCCCCGCCCCAGGGGTCACTTCATTTTATATAGACTTGTATAGAAAAAACTTTAAAAATCTTCTAGTCTGAAACCACAAGGCCTAGAGCTTAGATATTTGGCATTTAGCATCCTCTTGTGGAACTCTACAAAGATTGTTCAAATTATTTCCCTGGGGTCAAAATTGGCCCCACACCAGGGGTCACTTCATTTTGCATAGACTTATATAGGAAAAACTTTAAAAATCTTCTTGTCTGAAACCACAAGGCCTAGAGCTTAGATATTTGGCATTTAGCACCCTCTAGTGGAACTCTACAAAGATTGTTCAAATGATTTCCCTGGGGTCAAAATTGGCCCCGCCCCAGGGGTCACTTCATTTTATATAGTCTAATATAGGAAAAACTTTTAAAATCTTCTTGTCTGAAACCACAAGGCCTAGAGCTTAGATATTTGGCATTTAGCATCCTCTAGTGGAACTCTACAAAGATTGTTCAAATTATTTTCCTGGGGTCAAAATTGGCCCGCCCCAGGGGTCACTTCATTTTGCATAGACTTATATATGAAAAACTTTTAAAAATCTTCTTGTCTGAAACCACAAGGCCTAGAGCTTAGATATTTGGCATTTAGCATCCTCTGTTGGAACTCTTCAAAGATTGTTCAAATGATTTCCCTGGGGTCAAAATTTGCCCCGCCCCAGGGGTCACTTCATTTTACATAGACTTATATACTAATATAGGAAAAACTTTAAAAATCTTCTTGTCTGAAACCACACGGCCTAGAGCTTAGATATTTGGCATTTAGCATCCTCTAATGGAACTCTACAAAGATTGTTCAAATTATTTCCCAGGGGTGTAAATTGGCCCCGCCCCAGGGGTCACTTCATTTTATATAGACTTGTATAGAAAAAACTTTAAAAATCTTCTAGTCTGAAACCACAAGGCCTAGAGCTTAGATATTTGGCATTTAGCATCCTCTTGTGGAACTCTACAAAGATTGTTCAAATTATTTCCCTGGGGTCAAAATTGGCCCCACCCCAGGGGTCACTTCATTTTGCATAGACTTATATAGGAAAAACTTTTAAAATCTTCTTGTCTGAAACCACAAGGCCTAGAGCTTAGATATTTGGCATTTAGCATCCTCTAGTGGAACTCTACAAAGATTGTTCAAATTATTTTCCTGGGGTCAAAATTGGCCCGCCCCAGGGGTCACTTCATTTTGCATAGACTTATATATGAAAAACTTTTAAAAATCTTCTTGTCTGAAACCACAAGGCCTAGAGCTTAGATATTTGGCATTTAGCATCCTCTGTTGGAACTCTTCAAAGATTGTTCAAATGATTTCCCTGGGGTCAAAATTGGCCCCGCCCCAGGGGTCACTTCATTTTACATAGACTTGTATAGGAAAAACTTTAAAAATCTTCTTGTCTGAAACCACAAGCTGAGAGTACTTTTGTAGTCAGGTGAGCGATATAGGGCCATCATGGCCCTCTTGTTTAGATAACACATCAAAACTTGGCACTTTGATCATGATATGTTATCTGTTTATAACAGATGACCAGCTGATGTCACATCTTGATTTTAACACAGATAAATTAAAACAAAGCATGGATATTTATGTTTTCAGTTATTGTACAAACAAGTCATGTGCACTGTATAAAAACTTCATGTCTGTTTAATTTTTATGCCGTACTGTACAATGTCATGTACATTGTGTTTCATAATATCAGTAACAATCCTGCCACTTCTGTCTATATTGTGTTGCTGTTTGATTGTACTGTCTATTGACAGAACAGCCATCTGTAGTTGCACAACATAAACCAGGACTTTAGAAGACATGTTGATATGTTAAACATAATGCAATATTGTGTTCCAGAAATACCCAATGGCTGTTGTTGGCACAGCCGGGAGGGGTCTGATCATATACCAGCTGGAGAACCAGCCTCAGGAATACCGCAAGTTTGAATCTCCGCTCAAATACCAGGTAGGACTAGTATTTCCTGAAAACAATGCTGATTAACCCTTTAACCAATAGAGACATCTTTATTTTGTAGGTAAGCAGTGTAGATCACAGGGCTCTCGCTAGACTGAAATTTTAGGGAGAAGTGACTTCTCCATCAGCTCTGCTTAGGGAGAAGTGAGGAGACTTCAGGGAGAAGTGGGAGACTTCTGTGACAATTTTTTTTGGGGAGGGGGGGGGGGGGCAAAGAAAACAAAATTTTAATGCAATGCTATATAAAAGCCGAGTTTCAATATGCATATGAAGTTCTAAGTTACTTACGTAACCTTTATTGAAAGAAACACGAATGCGACAATTTTACTTACAAGTCAGCCTGAGTCAACTGTTTCGTGAATTTTTTCTTAGTTGGAGTTCCTACAATTTTCGCGTCAGAATCTTCTGATTCCGACAGCTTTCGTTTACTCCCCGGTTTGGGCGAGTCGCCCTGTAGCCAGGACATAAGACATTTCTGATTGTTAATTTACAACTGATTCTCAAAAATGATGAGAAATACAAGTGCCTCAAAACTGATAATTATTTTCGTCATTCGCACCTTTATAATTGGCAGGTTCCATCTTTTAATATAAGATTTACTCGTCAGGTTGGCAATAAAGGCTTTCAATTAGCGATATCAGTGTGTATAAACAAATTATGCGACACTTACCCGCTTTAAAAGAATGCCGACATACACAAACTGTCACCAGTCGTAATTGGCAGTTATCAAACAATCATAAATTCATAATTGACACGACAACCAAATTAGAATTTACGTCACGGTATCATATCATTGATTCGCATTTAATGTTTACCGAGAGCCAGTATTGATTTTCCTTATATGGAAAGTAGGCGGAGCTAAAGATATCGGATGACAAGCGATGGGATTTCACCAGTTAGGTAACTATACATGAGAAATGGGAAGAGACATTCGGCAAGTTTTACGTTAGCTTCTGAATTTTTAAGGCAAGTCATTTTCGCTTTGATGCTTGGACAAGGCGAAGTTTTACCGGATCGGACGCCTTCTTCTCCCTAGTCGCCCCCTCGCGAGAGCCCTGGATCAAGATCAGCTGGCACATTCATGCCAACTGATCAGGATCTACACTGTTGGCATTTAGATCCATTATGTTTTTTCTAAGATGCAACCACTGCAGATCCAGATCAGACAGGCGTAAAAATGTGTATATATGGAGGAAAGGGTTAAGAGATATTGATCATTTATCAGGGTTCCGAATGGTAGATTCCTGTAAGCTTGTGTTTCATGTTTCATAACGTCATCATGTAAACTTACAATGCTATAGATGTTCCAGTGATAATTGAGAACCACTCTAGTTAACTGATCCCTTTGATAGCTTATCGCTTTTAACTCAAATTTTCACCGTGTTTACATACAGTTCAGCCTTCACATCCTCACAGTTGGATCAGGGTCTGTACTGTTAACTATTCAGTCGTATTTTCTGCAAAGCAACCCTAATGGCAATGAATGAATTGGACCACATCAAAATCTTAACATTCATTCAGGAGGTAACATGTGTCCATGTCCATGTCTTTCTTGGGATTTCAAGAACACACACAATGCTTTTGTATTTTAAAAAGTAACAAGGCCTTTATGTTATTTTGATAATACATGTATTTCTTTTGAAGATATTTTCTGTTTATGCAACAGACATAACATGGACAAATTAAAATCAATCCAATTTAACCATTATAATTATATACCGAACCAAAATGAAAACTTGACAAAAATAACATGAAAAACTCCCATTACATTAATGATGCCAGTGAATGCAAATATCTGGATGAATTTAATTAGGCAATAGAAAATTAATTCCTAGATTCTCATCTCTGCCTTCCCCTCGAAAATCACTCTGCCCGTTTTTTATTTTGAAAAAAAATGCGGACATCAAAATTTACATTACAAGTACGAATCGATAGAGTACAAAAACACAGTATGAAACATTTAAGTGCCAACTGGCAATTCATAGACGGCTAGACACTTATCTATCTTTGCACTACACAAGCGTCGTTAGAACCAGTGAGAATGATAAATAAAAAATAAAGCCTGCCCACACGCCTCATTTTTTCCCAAAATTTAGATAAGAATCTAGGAATTAATTTTGTATTGCCTTACCAATATTTTTTTCTTGGTTGTCGGATCAGTATCTGTCGGTTTAAATAAAGAAAGAAGACAAAAAATTACATGGTTGTGGTAAATAAGTGTTGGATTTTGTTCTTTCTTTAATTAAAAGGGAGGAATTTAAAAAATGGATATTTTAGTAAGATTACTCGTATCTTTGGATCTGTGGGCTTTAAAAATAGTGTTTTACCTTCTGTACATGCCATAAACTTTGAAATTTGACAGTCAAATAATCTGTTTTGAGACTTTTATCTTAAACATTTTTGATCATATCATTATTTAGGAGTTATAAGTTCATCTATCCTATAATGAAAATGTGAAATAATTTATCAAAACCATTGTCAAATGAGGATTTATTTTACATAAGTACTAACGTAGGGGATTTGTCCATAGGGGATTATGTCTGCACATCTCCCGCTTTATCAAATGTCCAGATATCTGCAAATACCACAAATTAAATGAAAGATAAAATATAGCATCACTAGGCCAAATTTTAGAATTGAAAAACTGCTAAGTATTTAAAAAATAACCAATTTGCTTTATAAATAACACTTTTGATGTTATCTTTTGGGAAGACCCCTGCATAAGCAGTCAAAAGACTGCACTGTTTCAAGATACTTACTATCAGCAATTTCCTTTTGTTGTTTACATCTCTGTCATTCTGAAACATATCTATAACTGCAAAATGTAGAGATTGTGTCAGCACAGAAATTACTAATTGGATAATTTTACTACGGAGTAGTAATTATGCTGCTCCTTTGAAGAAGTGGTGGAGAGCTATATTGCTTTACACATTGTGTGATCAATAACAGTAGATTACTATCCAGTTGATGTTTGGGAGACATTCAAGTTTTAAAATCATCTCTTTGTTATTAAGATGATAGATCTATAAGTTTGACGTCTAGCTTTTGAAAGGAAACTGTTTTATCAACCCTTTCCTGGGCTTCTATATTGCAGCATCGTTGTGTGAACATTTTCATGGACAAGAAGACTAATCAGCCAACAGGGTTTGCCCTGGGAAGTATTGAGGGACGTGTGGCAGTTCATTATGTCAATCCTACAAACCCCAAAGACAACTTCACATTTAAGTGTCATCGTGCTAATGGGACTGCAGGAAATAACATGCAGGATATATATGCTGTAAGTATTGATAATGACATAATGCTGTAAAGGCAATTTATTTCTGTAAGTAATGACTGCTGTGAGAAATGACAGACTATGTAATGATGTAGGTAATAACTGCTTTTAATCATGATTGGCAAATAAATTCTGTAAAAGATGACCTCTGTAAGTAATGAGGGGCAAAATTATGCTGTAAGTAAGGACTGATATAAGTAATAGTAAAAATGATTGACTGCTGTTTGTCAGAAGAAGTAATTTATCAATATACATTTAGACTGCTTTTAGTAATAATAGGAAAGGTTATGCTTTTATTAATAAGACTAGTAGAACAAAATATTTTATCACAGCTTAGTTATTTTCATTTAGAATGAATGTGATAAATGCTTTTGGATTGATGTTGAAGAATGACAGTCATCTTAACTGAAAGTCATTGTCTGTTGTTTTTAGCGTTAATTATTTAATCACAATTGACATCTTATGCCACATTTGGGACCAGAGTATACTGAGATCACCCTGCACGTTATTAGCCTAATCTGTCTATAGTAAGACAGTGTACTAGCAAGTCAATACTTGAACAGAATACTAGTCTGAATGAAACAGTGAAGCAAGTTGATTTCACCAAATTTTACCAGGGTGAGGCTATAACAGTTTCAGCAGTTAAGGTCCATCTCTATGTGGGCCCAAGATCATAAACCTGAGTTTGAAAACCAGTCTCATATCTCGAGCATCTGATTGGCTGAAGTGACGACCAGTCACCGTTTCAGCCGATCACATGCTTGAGATTTGAGACTCGTCTCCATTTTAAGTTTTATAAGCACAGAAGTATTAATTACAATTTTCAGGTGAATGACATAGCGTTCCATCCGGTACATGGTACCCTGGCTACAGTAGGGTCTGACGGAAGGTTCAGTTTCTGGGACAAGGATGCTCGTATCAAGCTTAAAACATCGGAACAGTTCGATCAACCCCTCACTGCTTGCAACTTTAACCCACAAGGCAACATATTTGCTTATGCTACCAGCTATGACTGGTCCAAGGTACGGAAATTTGACGTCTGTGTTTATGCCTGCCCCTTCAACAGTAATATGATTATTCAAAGCTCAGATGCATTGTAAATAAAGGCACTCAGTCTGAGCTTGAATTAATGATGCCTTTGATTAGGAGAGACTCATTTAACTTGAAGGTGTTTGGTTCAATATTTTTGTTTCAGAGATGAAAATTAAACAAACATTTATGATATTGCCTCGTATAGAATGATAATTTGCTGGTTCATTGTGAAACTTGACTGTATATTACAGGGTCATGAAGGTTTTGATCCACAGAAGATGAAGCCACATATCTTCTTGAGACGGTGCTTTGATGAACTCAAACCATCCACAAAGAAGTCATAGATTAGAGGCTCTTCACCTGTGAATGGTGTGAGGATGAGCGCTTCTCTGTACACAGTCATACTTTAAACCAGACAAGGATCTTAATGACTTGGTTGTTACAGTGATTTACATCATACATGCTGTGTGCGCAAGTTAAAGTAATAAGTGACCAATGTCAACTTGACATTTTTGAGAGTATAATATCTTTGTAATGTCTTGATTCAAGATGAAATTGCAACATTAAGAGAAAGACAATCATGCAGACTGGATTAATGATAGTTGAATGTAAGGCTGCTTACATCTGTACAAATATGTTCATGTTTAACATTTACATGAGAACTGAATGCTTTTATGCACATGATGAATTTCAGAATGTTTATTCTATATAATACATCAAACTTTGATTGTGATATATTATCTGTCTTAAACTGATAACAGGCTGAGGTCATTTCCATTACAAAACTCTTTCCATAGGACAGTTTGTGGCAGTAGCACAAGTTTCACTTCAGATAGCATTAGAATTAGGAAGTAGGCTGACAAAGCATAGAAACAATGCATTATAGTCACAGAAGAACTGAATAACTGTTTTGGATTGAATATAACATTGATATATTACAACTGATTTTTTAAAAAGCACGTCACATAACACAATAGTTAACAGTTGATTTTGTTTCATATTTCAAGGATTAAAAGTCTCACTTTCTGTCTGTTTTCCAGTACTTTGTTCCTTCTTATGTCAACTTTTCCTTGGTATTTACTGGTTACCGGGTAGTTTATTATACAGAAAATCCTGTGCACATTTTGTCATTGGTTAATATTAATGACTGGGCAGACCAGATGTGAACTAAGAATGTTTCTGTGATTGAATGGCAAACAGTGTAGATAATGATCGTACTGTGGAGGCTCGGTCTGATCTCTAACTACACTTGTTGCCTAGGCAACAAGCCCATATTTTCAATGTGCGTCACAATAGGGCTCAGATGATAAAACCTTTCTTCACTTTGATATAATAAAACTAAGTCTGTTAATACCTCAGAGTTTTCCAGTTGATCTTGATCACAGTTTGCCGGTTTGTTTATATTAATGATTAATGAAATTATTACCTAGAAAAAGTATTAGAAAAAACAACTTCATGCAGACAAAGCTTCAATATTAATACCCCTTCCCTGTAACTTGTATAATTGTAATGTAAATCCCATATACCTATCATTGTATCTTTTTATTACGACCTTACCAACCGGAAGCCCTTTTCTTTTTAGCGTTTAACATATGTTGTGTTTTATTCCCCTTATAGTTTGTTACCATACTTGGGTGTAAATAAAAGATCTGTTCCATTAAAAAAAACGTACCATTTACCTGCTGAACAAGTGTAATTGACTTCCCGATCAGCCAAACCATGCATCATTCATAGGCACGTTTTACAGAAACCAAAACAGTGTTAACCTTGATCAAACTACTCAGTTAATACATGTACCCTAACAATTAACGATTCATTCATTCTTATGTTGTCACAAACAATTATGTTATATCATTTTCCAGAAAAGAAGTGGAAATAATACACAGAATTTTTACAATTATACTGTGCTCTCTGGCAATCTACATTATTATTAAGAATTTACTCCATATATACCCCTTTCATTGCATGGGCTCAAAGTGTAGATCCAGATCAGCAGGCACACCTATGCTGTCTGATCAGGATCTGCACTGTTCACATCTTGGTCAGAAAAAACCTAGTAAGTCTAAAGGCTAACAGTGCAGATATTGATCAGATGGCACAGATGTGCTAGCTGATCTGGATCTACACTGTTGGCCCGGCAATAAAGGTATATCTATGGAGTTAGGGGTTATCTGTAACAAAAATTGTTTAACCGTTTGGTATATTTGTTCCTGCTTACAGACGTGAGCTTACAGTCAGAGTTGACTGAGACCCATCATAATGAGATGATGCATTAATTGTGGCACCTTTGATCAGTCTTTAAGCAAATATGTTGCTTGCTGTCAATGGACACCCAATCTTTAGATAAATGTGGGAGACTTCAGACAAGTCCTTTAAAACCATTACTCCATATATACCCAATATAACACTTTTTTGCCATCTGATCAGGATCTGCACTGGTGGCATTTTATTCAGAAATAATGAATCACGGAGTGATCAGTGCGGATCCTCGTCAGACGGCACGAATGTGCCAGCTGATCCAATCTGAAAATTGCTACGCTACCATTTTGTTAGATCTGACTTGAGTGAGATTGCAGCTGATCTGAATCTACACTTTCACTTTTTGCTGATTACAATGTTCACCCCACAATATAAAGGTGCGTCCATTGAGTAACATGTAAATATCAACACACAGGTACTTTTCAGGCTGAAATCTTAATGCTAACCCAGTTGGAAATAACTAGATTCTCGTGTTGTTTTATTTACGCAATATTTACACTTTAACTTCATCCTCTATGATGAAGTCTTATTCATCTAACGAATCATAATTTCTGATGGTAAACAGTGTGACGAATTACTTTAAAAGGCGTGGCTACAGTAGAGCCGTTCACAATTAATTGGACGTTGCACGATGTTTTGACGTGTGACGTCGCCGTGCACGCACGTTTTGCCATGAGTTGCTGCGAAAAAGCGTGCCGTCATTCACTTTGTCATCATTGCAACAGCCATTCGGAAAATCCGTAATATCACGAATTCTTCTAGTTATTTCTGTATTAATTAGATTATTTATGAGTGTAAATATAAGGATTGAATCAATATTTGATAGTTTCCATTTGGGTATGAAAAACAGTTGGATTGTTTAAAGCGTGTGAAGCCCTTCGGGCGAATGTGCTTTTGAAAAAGTAGAAAAATTGAAATAATCTTTAACGAAAGCAAAAAGGGCTCCATAGCAATATCAATCGAAAATTGGTTGATCATGGCCAATGTCGGCGGCAATCACTTTCCATTTTAAGGGAATCGATTGTGGCTGACAGTAATTCGTCCGAAACAAGAAAACTATTATGTATTTGTATCGATTGCGAACGTGCTTTTGAAAAAGTTGAAAAATTGAAATAATCTTTCACGAGCGCAAAAAGGGCTCCATAGCTCAGTGGCTAGAGCGCCCGTCTAGTAAACAGGAGGTCGAGGGTTCGATCCCCTCTGGAGCCTTGCAGTGTTTTGGCGTAGAAAACACGAGTGAAACAATTCTCAAATGGTGAATTTTACCGAGGAGAATAAAAATCATTTTGACGTGTAAAATTGTGTTAAATCATCAGCCATTTATCAGATGTCTCGGTTTAAATAAGAAATTCTCATAAGGAGGTCACTTTTAGGCTCGATAAGCACAATATCAACAATCGAAAATTGGTTGATCATGGCCAATGTCGGCGGTAATCACTTTCCATTTTACGGGAATCGATTGTGGCTGAGAGTAATTTGTCAGCAGCTAAAAGGTCGAAAAGCACTTATCGGTTTATTAGTAATGCCCATACGTGCCCGGTTAGCTCAGTCGGTAGAGCATCAGACTTTTAAGGCTGAAATAATCACTTTCCATTTTACGGGAATCGATTGTGGCTGAGAGTAATTCGTCAGCAGCTAAAAGGTCGAAAAGCACTTATCGGTTTATTTGTAATGCCCATACGTGCCCGGTTAGCTCAGTCGGTAGAGCATCAGACTTTTAAGGCTGAATTCACTCAGACATCTGAGGGTCGGGGGTTCGAGTCCCCCATTGGGCGCAATAATTTTTCCCTTTTTCACAAATGCCTCACGATGGAGACAGATCTGTGTAAAGGTGACACTGTACCTATATTTAAGAAAAAGGTGACGTAACTTACCAGTAAATTTTAGGGCATAACATTAATCGATAGTATGTTGAGTTTTCCCTCAAGTACTACATAACGGGATGAAATGAAAACCTGTTTACGACAAACAGTTTAGGATTCGCGAAGGCCGGTAGACTAACTATACTATTTATATCTGGCATTCGATTATTTAAAGAAAACCATTACCGAAACAAGAAAACTATTATGTATTTGTATCGATTGCGAACGTGCTTTTGAAAAAGTAGAAAAATTGAAATAATCTTTCACGACAGCAAAAAGGGCTCCATAACTCAGTGGCTAGAGCGCCTGTCTAGTAAACAGGAGGTCGAGGGTTCGATCCCCTCTGGAGCCTTGCAGTGTTTTGGCGTAGAAAACACGAGTGAAACAATTCTCAAATGGTGAATTTTACCGAGGAGAATAAAAATCATTTTAACGTGTAAAATTGTGTTTAATCATCAATCAGCCATTTATCAGATGTCTCGGTTTAAACAAGAAATTCTGATAAGGAGGTTACATTTAGGCTCGATAAGCACAATATCAACAATCGAAAATTGGTTGATCATGGCCAATGTCGGCGGTAATCACTTTCCATTTTACGGGAATCGATTGTGGCTGACAGTAATTCGTCAGCAGCTAAAAGGTCAAAAAGCACTTATCGGTTTATTAGTAATGCCCAAACGTGCCCGGTTAGCTCAGTCGGTAGAGCATCAGACTTTTACGGCTGAATTCACTCAGACATCTGAGGGTCGGGGGTTCGAGTCCCCCATTGGGCGCAATTATTTTTCTCTTTTTCACAAATGCCTCACGATGGAGACAGATCTGTGTAAAGGTGACACTGTACCTATATTTTAAAAAAAGGTGACGTAACATACCAGTAAATTTTAGGGCATAACATTAATCGATAGTATGTTGAGTTTTCCCTCAAGTACTACATAACGGGATGAAATGAAAACCTGTTTACGACAAAACAGTTTAGGATTCGCGAAGGCCGGTAGACTAACTATACTATTTATATCTGGCATTCGATTATTTAAAGAAAACCATTACCGAAACAAGAAAACTATTATGTATTTGTATCGATTGCGAACGTGCTTTTGAAAAAGTAGAAAAATTGAAATAATCTTTCACGACAGCAAAAAGGGCTCCATTGCTCAGTGGCTAGAGCGCCTGTCTAGTAAACAGGAGGTCGAGGGTTCGATCCCCTCTGGAGCCTTGCAGTGTTTTGGCGTAGAAAACACGAGTGAAACAATTCTCAAATGGTGAATTTTACCGAGGAGAATAAAAATCATTTTAACGTGTAAAATTGTGTTTAATCATCAATCAGCCATTTATCAGATGTCTCGGTTTAAACAAGAAATTCTGATAAGGAGGTTACATTTAGGCTCGATAAGCACAATATCAACAATCGAAAATTGGTTGATCATGGCCAATGTCGGCGGTAATCACTTTCCATTTTACGGGAATCGATTGTGGCTGACAGTAATTCGTCAGCAGCTAAAAGGTCAAAAAGCACTTATCGGTTTATTAGTAAGGCCCAAACGTGCCCGGTTAGCTCAGTCGGTAGAGCATCAGACTTTTAAGGCTGAATTCACTCAGACATCTGAGGGTCGGGGGTTCGAGTCCCCCATTGGGCGCAATTATTTTTCCCTTTTTCACAAATGCCTCACGATGGAGACAGATCTGTGTAAAGGTGACACTGTACCTATATTTTAAAAAAAAGGTGACGTAACATACCAGTAAATTTTAGGGCATAACATTAATCGATAGTATGTTGAGTTTTCCCTCAAGTGCTACATAACGGGATGAAATGAAAACCTGTTTACGACAAAACAGTTTGGGATTCGCGAAGGCCGGTAGACTAACTATACTATTTATATCTGGCATTCGATTATTTAAAGAAAACTATTACCGAAACAAGAAAACTATTATGTATTTGTATCGATTGCGAACGTGCTTTTGAAAAAGTAGAAAAATTGAAATAATCTTTCACGACAGCAAAAAGGGCTCCATTGCTCAGTGGCTAGAGCGCCTGTCTAGTAAACAGGAGGTCGAGGGTTCGATCCCCTCTGGAGCCTTGCAGTGTTTTGGCGTAGAAAACACGAGTGAAACAATTCTCAAATGGTGAATTTTACCGAGGAGAATAAAAATCATTTTAACGTGTAAAATTGTGTTTAATCATCATTCAGCCATTTATCAGATGTCTCGGTTTAAACAAGAAATTCTGATGAGGAGGTTACATTTAGGCTCGATAAGCACAATATCAACAATCGAAAATTGGTTGATCATGGCCAATGTCGGCGGTAATCACTTTCCATTTTACGGGAATCGATTGTGGCTGACAGTAATTCGTCAGCAGCTAAAAGGTCAAAAAGCACTTATCGGTTTATTAGTAATGCCCATACGTGCCCGGTTAGCTCAGTCGGTAGAGCATCAGACTTTTAAGGCTGAATTCACTCAGACATCTGAGGGTCGGGGGTTCGAGTCCCCCATTGGGCGCAATTATTTTTCCCTTTTTCACAAATGCCTCACGATGGAGACAGATCTGTGTAAAGGTGACACTGTACCTATATATAAAAAAGGTGACGTAACTTACCAGTAAATTATAGGGCATAACATTAATCGATAGTATGTTGAGTTTTCCCTCAAGTGCTACATAACGGGATAAAATGAAAACCTGTTTACGACAAAACAGTTTGGGATTCGCGAAGGCCGGTAGACTAACGATACTATTTATATCTGGCATTCGATTATTTAAAGAAAACTATTACCGAAACAAGAAAACTATTATGTATTTGTATCGATTGCGAACGTGCTTTTGAAAAAGTAGAAAAATTGAAATAATCTTTCACGACAGCAAAAAGGGCTCCATAGCTCAGTGGCTAGAGCGCCTGTCTAGTAAACAGGAGGTCGAGGGTTCGATCCCCTCTGGAGCCTTGCAGTGTTTTGGCGTAGAAAACACGAGTGAAACAATTCTCAAATGGTGAATTTTACCGAGGAGAATAAAAATCATTTTAACGTGTAAAATTGTGTTTAATCATCATTCAGCCATTTATCAGATGTCTCGGTTTAAACAAGAAATTCTGATAAGGAGGTTACATTTAGGCTCGATAAGCACAATATCAACAATCGAAAATTGGTTGATCATGGCCAATGTCGGCGGTAATCACTTTCCATTTTACGGGAATCGATTGTGGCTGACAGTAATTCGTCAGCAGCTAAAAGGTCAAAAAGCACTTATCGGTTTATTAGTAATGCCCAAACGTGCCCGGTTAGCTCAGTCGGTAGAGCATCAGACTTTTAAGGCTGAATTCACTCAGACATCTGAGGGTCGGGGGTTCGAGTCCCCCATTGGGCGCAATTATTTTTCCCTTTTTCACAAATGCCTCACGATGGAGACAGATCTGTGTAAAGGTGACACTGTACCTATATATAAAAAAGGTGACGTAACATACCAGTAAATTATAGGGCATAACATTAATCGATAGTATGTTGAGTTTTCCCTCAAGTGCTACATAACGGGATAAAATGAAAACCTGTTTACGACAAAACAGTTTGGGATTCGCGAAGGCCGGTAGACTAACGATACTATTTATATCTGGCATTCGATTATTTAAAGAAAACTATTACCGAAACAAGAAAACTATTATGTATTTGTATCGATTGCGAACGTGCTTTTGAAAAAGTAGAAAAATTGAAATAATCTTTCACGACAGCAAAAAGGGCTCCATAGCTCAGTGGCTAGAGCGCCTGTCTAGTAAACAGGAGGTCGAGGGTTCGATCCCCTCTGGAGCCTTGCAGTGTTTTGGCGTAGAAAACACGAGTGAAACAATTCTCAAATGGTGAATTTTACCGAGGAGAATAAAAATCATTTTAACGTGTAAAATTGTGTTTAATCATCATTCAGCCATTTATCAGATGTCTCGGTTTAAACAAGAAATTCTGATAAGGAGGTTACATTTAGGCTCGATAAGCACAATATCAACAATCGAAAATTGGTTGATCATGGCCAATGTCGGCGGTAATCACTTTCCATTTTACGGGAATCGATTGTGGCTGACAGTAATTCGTCAGCAGCTAAAAGGTCAAAAAGCACTTATCGGTTTATTGGTAATGCCCATACGTGCCCGGTTAGCTCAGTCGGTAGAGCATCAGACTTTTAAGGCTGAATTCACTCAGACATCTGAGGGTCGGGGGTTCGAGTCCCCCATTGGGCGCAATTATTTTTCCCTTTTTCACAAATGCCTCACGATGGAGACAGATCTGTGTAAAGGTGACACTGTACCTATATATAAAAAAGGTGACGTAACTTACCAGTAAATTATAGGGCATAACATTAATCGATAGTATGTTGAGTTTTCCCTCAAGTGCTACATAACGGGATAAAATGAAAACCTGTTTACGACAAAACAGTTTGGGATTCGCGAAGGCCGGTAGACTAACGATACTATTTATATCTGGCATTCGATTATTTAAAGAAAACTATTACCGAAACAAGAAAACTATTATGTATTTGTATCGATTGCGAACGTGCTTTTGAAAAAGTAGAAAAATTGAAATAATCTTTCACGACAGCAAAAAGGGCTCCATAGCTCAGTGGCTAGAGCGCCTGTCTAGTAAACAGGAGGTCGAGGGTTCGATCCCCTCTGGAGCCTTGCAGTGTTTTGGCGTAGAAAACACGAGTGAAACAATTCTCAAATGGTGAATTTTACCGAGGAGAATAAAAATCATTTTAACGTGTAAAATTGTGTTTAATCATCATTCAGCCATTTATCAGATGTCTCGGTTTAAACAAGAAATTCTGATGAGGAGGTTACATTTAGGCTCGATAAGCACAATATCAACAATCGAAAATTGGTTGATCATGGCCAATGTCGGCGGTAATCACTTTCCATTTTACGGGAATCGATTGTGGCTGACAGTAATTCGTCAGCAGCTAAAAGGTCAAAAAGCACTTATCGGTTTATTAGTAATGCCCATACGTGCCCGGTTAGCTCAGTCGGTAGAGCATCAGACTTTTAAGGCTGAATTCACTCAGACATCTGAGGGTCGGGGGTTCGAGTCCCCCATTGGGCGCAATTATTTTTCCCTTTTTCACAAATGCCTCACGATGGAGACAGATCTGTGTAAAGGTGACACTGTACCTATATATAAAAAAGGTGACGTAACTTACCAGTAAATTATAGGGCATAACATTAATCGATAGTATGTTGAGTTTTCCCTCAAGTGCTACATAACGGGATAAAATGAAAACCTGTTTACGACAAAACAGTTTGGGATTCGCGAAGGCCGGTAGACTAACGATACTATTTATATCTGGCATTCGATTATTTAAAGAAAACTATTACCGAAACAAGAAAACTATTATGTATTTGTATCGATTGCGAACGTGCTTTTGAAAAAGTAGAAAAATTGAAATAATCTTTCACGACAGCAAAAAGGGCTCCATAGCTCAGTGGCTAGAGCGCCTGTCTAGTAAACAGGAGGTCGAGGGTTCGATCCCCTCTGGAGCCTTGCAGTGTTTTGGCGTAGAAAACACGAGTGAAACAATTCTCAAATGGTGAATTTTACCGAGGAGAATAAAAATCATTTTAACGTGTAAAATTGTGTTTAATCATCATTCAGCCATTTATCAGATGTCTCGGTTTAAACAAGAAATTCTGATGAGGAGGTTACATTTAGGCTCGATAAGCACAATATCAACAATCGAAAATTGGTTGATCATGGCCAATGTCGGCGGTAATCACTTTCCATTTTACGGGAATCGATTGTGGCTGACAGTAATTCGTCAGCAGCTAAAAGGTCAAAAAGCACTTATCGGTTTATTAGTAATGCCCATACGTGCCCGGTTAGCTCAGTCGGTAGAGCATCAGACTTTTAAGGCTGAATTCACTCAGACATCTGAGGGTCGGGGGTTCGAGTCCCCCATTGGGCGCAATTATTTTTCCCTTTTTCACAAATGCCTCACGATGGAGACAGATCTGTGTAAAGGTGACACTGTACCTATATATAAAAAAGGTGACGTAACTTACCAGTAAATTATAGGGCATAACATTAATCGATAGTATGTTGAGTTTTCCCTCAAGTGCTACATAACGGGATAAAATGAAAACCTGTTTACGACAAAACAGTTTGGGATTCGCGAAGGCCGGTAGACTAACGATACTATTTATATCTGGCATTCGATTATTTAAAGAAAACTATTACCGAAACAAGAAAACTATTATGTATTTGTATCGATTGCGAACGTGCTTTTGAAAAAGTAGAAAAATTGAAATAATCTTTCACGACAGCAAAAAGGGCTCCATAGCTCAGTGGCTAGAGCGCCTGTCTAGTAAACAGGAGGTCGAGGGTTCGATCCCCTCTGGAGCCTTGCAGTGTTTTGGCGTAGAAAACACGAGTGAAACAATTCTCAAATGGTGAATTTTACCGAGGAGAATAAAAATCATTTTAACGTGTAAAATTGTGTTTAATCATCATTCAGCCATTTATCAGATGTCTCGGTTTAAACAAGAAATTCTGATGAGGAGGTTACATTTAGGCTCGATAAGCACAATATCAACAATCGAAAATTGGTTGATCATGGCCAATGTCGGCGGTAATCACTTTCCATTTTACGGGAATCGATTGTGGCTGACAGTAATTCGTCAGCAGCTAAAAGGTCAAAAAGCACTTATCGGTTTATTGGTAATGCCCATACGTGCCCGGTTAGCTCAGTCGGTAGAGCATCAGACTTTTAAGGCTGAATTCACTCAGACATCTGAGGGTCGGGGGTTCGAGTCCCCCATTGGGCGCAATTATTTTTCCCTTTTTCACAAATGCCTCACGATGGAGACAGATCTGTGTAAAGGTGACACTGTACCTATATATAAAAAAGGTGACGTAACTTACCAGTAAATTATAGGGCATAACATTAATCGATAGTATGTTGAGTTTTCCCTCAAGTGCTACATAACGGGATAAAATGAAAACCTGTTTACGACAAAACAGTTTGGGATTCGCGAAGGCCGGTAGACTAACGATACTATTTATATCTGGCATTCGATTATTTAAAGAAAACTATTACCGAAACAAGAAAACTATTATGTATTTGTATCGATTGCGAACGTGCTTTTGAAAAAGTAGAAAAATTGAAATAATCTTTCACGACAGCAAAAAGGGCTCCATAGCTCAGTGGCTAGAGCGCCTGTCTAGTAAACAGGAGGTCGAGGGTTCGATCCCCTCTGGAGCCTTGCAGTGTTTTGGCGTAGAAAACACGAGTGAAACAATTCTCAAATGGTGAATTTTACCGAGGAGAATAAAAATCATTTTGACGTGTAAAATTGTGTTTAATCATCATTCAGCCATTTATCAGATGTCTCGGTTTAAACAAGAAATTCTGATGAGGAGGTTACATTTAGGCTCGATAAGCACAATATCAACAATCGAAAATTGGTTGATCATGGCCAATGTCGGCGGTAATCACTTTCCATTTTACGGGAATCGATTGTGGCTGACAGTAATTCGTCAGCAGCTAAAAGGTCAAAAAGCACTTATCGGTTTATTAGTAATGCCCATACGTGCCCGGTTAGCTCAGTCGGTAGAGCATCAGACTTTTAAGGCTGAATTCACTCAGACATCTGAGGGTCGGGGGTTCGAGTCCCCCATTGGGCGCAATTATTTTTCCCTTTTTCACAAATGCCTCACGATGGAGACAGATCTGTGTAAAGGTGACACTGTACCTATATATAAAAAAGGTGACGTAACTTACCAGTAAATTATAGGGCATAACATTAATCGATAGTATGTTGAGTTTTCCCTCAAGTGCTACATAACGGGATAAAATGAAAACCTGTTTACGACAAAACAGTTTGGATTCGCGAAGGCCGGTAGACTAACTATACTATTTATATCTGGCATTCGATTATTTAAAGAAAACTATTACCGAAACAAGAAAACTATTATGTATTTGTATCGATTGCGAACGTGCTTTTGAAAAAGTAGAAAAATTGAAATAATCTTTCACGACAGCAAAAAGGGCTCCATAGCTCAGTGGCTAGAGCGCCTGTCTAGTAAACAGGAGGTCGAGGGTTCGATCCCCTCTGGAGCCTTGCAGTGTTTTGGCGTAGAAAACACGAGTGAAACAATTCTCAAATGGTGAATTTTACCGAGGAGAATAAAAATCATTTTAACGTGTAAAATTGTGTTTAATCATCATTCAGCCATTTATCAGATGTCTCGGTTTAAACAAGAAATTCTGATGAGGAGGTTACATTTAGGCTCGATAAGCACAATATCAACAATCGAAAATTGGTTGATCATGGCCAATGTCGGCGGTAATCACTTTCCATTTTACGGGAATCGATTGTGGCTGACAGTAATTCGTCAGCAGCTAAAAGGTCAAAAAGCACTTATCGGTTTATTAGTAATGCCCATACGTGCCCGGTTAGCTCAGTCGGTAGAGCATCAGACTTTTAAGGCTGAATTCACTCAGACATCTGAGGGTCGGGGGTTCGAGTCCCCCATTGGGCGCAATTATTTTTCCCTTTTTCACAAATGCCTCACGATGGAGACAGATCTGTGTAAAGGTGACACTGTACCTATATATAAAAAAGGTGACGTAACTTACCAGTAAATTATAGGGCATAACATTAATCGATAGTATGTTGAGTTTTCCCTCAAGTGCTACATAACGGGATAAAATGAAAACCTGTTTACGACAAAACACTTTGGGATTCGCGAAGGCCGGTAGACTAACGATATTATTTATATCTGGCATTCGATTATTTAAAGAAAACTATTACCGAAACAAGAAAACTATTATGTATTTGTATCGATTGCGAACGTGCTTTTGAAAAAGTAGAAAAATTGAAATAATCTTTCACGACAGCAAAAAGGGCTCCATAGCTCAGTGGCTAGAGCGCCTGTCTAGTAAACAGGAGGTCGAGGGTTCGATCCCCTCTGGAGCCTTGCAGTGTTTTGGCGTAGAAAACACGAGTGAAACAATTCTCAAATGCTGAATTTTACCGAGGAGAATAAAAATCATTTTGACGTGTAAAATTGTGTTTAATCATCATTCAGCCATTTATCAGATGTCGCGGTTTAAACAAGAAATTCTGATGAGGAGGTTACATTTAGGCTCGATAAGCACAATATCAACAATCGAAAATTGGTTGATCATGGCCAATGTCGGCGGTAATCACTTTCCATTTTACGAGAATCGATTGTGGCTGACAGTAATTCGTCATAGGTCTATAGATCGACCGGGTCTATCAGGAAAGACCTGGTCACGTGCACAGGCAGTATGTTCCCTGTAATATATAAACATACACATAATTATGTAAACTTTCTTTGTATTGAATACAATACACATCTATAAAATAGTTATGCAAGTTGTTTTTGGCGCGTATTTGTTTCAATGCATTTCGTAAACACCTACGACAAAGTAAAGATATTTTGTATTGGAACGTTTTGCATAGTGAAATTCCATTCTAAAAACCTGCGTTTAAAGGGGTAGATTCACGAATGCCCAAAATTGGCCTAAAATTATCTCAAATTTTCAAATTGCATTTACATCACTGAAAGTGTGCTTTTTATAATCAGTAATTGTTGTTTTCTTGAAAAGATAAACAGTGAAGACGAACCCATAAACCAAAATAAAAAATTATGTATGTTAAATGTGTCTGAAATTTGAAAATCTTTGCCAAAATGCAATTTTTTGTTAAATTTTCATCATATTTTGGTGATTTTCATATTGGGCACAGACTTCGACCAAACTAATTTTAAGAATGTTCTTTGTATAAATGTGAGCTGAATTCATGGTCAAAATTTGATTTTGGTCGAGAAGTGTGCTCTTATCGAAATCCTCTAAAATATGCTTTGAAAATGAACAAAAATATGAATTTTTGCACTTTTTCATCATTTTTAGCAATTTTGATGGCCCCTTGTCAAACTCCTTTAGGAGTAATCAATATAAAATTTTGAGATATGAAAAGTATAACCATTTATGTATTCAATGGCATTAAAATTTAAGATATGTAACAAAATTAAAAATTTTACATATTTTAAGGCCAATATTAGGCCTTCGTGAACCTACTCCTTTGTTCATAAAGTTATTACCCGGTAGACTCAACTCAAACGAAATACGTATTTAAATGTGTATTTCAAAGCTTTATGCTAAATTTATCCCCAAAAGTAAAACGTATTAAACCGAATATATGCACAAATATCATGAGATATTCGCAATTAATTTATTATAGGTCGAAATGTATTGTGGAATTGGTCACATTGAAATTATGCGACTTTTTATCAGTAAGTGATGGGGGTAAACCAGTGGCAGTCTGGTTGACTTGTTCATCTTTGAAATTCGAAAATGGCGGTTTAGTGGTCCCTTGCAGAACCGCAGAAACGAGACGCTTTTGCTCATCAGTTGAGCGTTTGTAGTTATTAATAGCATTACTACGGTGACCAGTTTGCTCCATTATCATTTGCTCGGGAATATGTTCCTTAAACAGTCGTGTTGCCGTAGTGGCCCTAAGTGAATGATTTGTGTAGTAACCATGGTAACCGGCCATTTGCATCATTGTTTTCACAATATCTTTCAGTTTATTGTGACCAACTGGAGCAAGTGAAAACCACACACTACCAGCGGGCGTTGTTAATGGCTGAAAGTAAAACGTAGAGGACTGTGCACTTGGGTTAAGACGAGAAATGTACGTCCTATACAACTTGACTGGGCAACGGTCACTTCCAGGAATGGCATAGGCTCGAGCTCTATGAGGCTCAATTCTCCTGTGTTTGAGACCCCCTTGTACGTTTTAGATATACTTTCACAATATTCAAGATATTCTAAACCATCAGTATCCGTAACTACCCTAAAGTTATCTTGTGTCAAATTTCGGTGTTCGTCACCGCCTCTTAGACCAAAATTTACACCTACTGTCCAAAATAGAGTGTGAAAGAGAGTCTTGGGATTGCTAGTTCCAAATATTCCCTTTTCCCACAAGGTGTTTTCCTGCTCTTGTGTAATAACAGATGCCTGACGTTTGACTAACCCAAACCCTTTTTGGGTAACTGCTTGCATAACGTTATCAAGGCAGTTCTTGAGTTGTGTAAAGCGTGGATCGTTAAGGAAAAAACCCCGGCGGCCATTGACCTCCAAATGTTTTTGAATGGCCATAATTATAGAAACAAGAAGCTGTGTTCGGAAAACACATATGCCCCCGGTAGCGAAGTTTGTAACGATACAAATTTTAAATGATAGCACAGTGTTACAACTGCAACTAAAATCACAAGTTAGTTCTAAATAATGAAAATAACCGTCTGGTGCCAGAACCTGTACATGAAAAGAATTTATCATAACAAGAGCCAGTCGGAAACGACTGCACACTCGACTATTCGAAGTCAGACATATTTAAGCACATTTAAAACTGGGCTTCATTTAAACTGGGGAGTGATTCAGGAGTTTATGACACCCAACACACACACATGAACAAAAGTTTCTTAATCCAAGTTAGGAAATCAATAAATTACAGTTACTTTATTATTGTAGTTTTTTTAGAGGGTTTACACAACCCAGTCCATACACCCCTGATCCCACACCCATCAACCCACTATCCCTGCCCACCTATAGTGATGTGGTGGGGTGTGGTGTAGTATAGTAAGGTATGGTATGCTGGTTGCTGTTGTTGGTGGTGTGGGTGTTGTTGCTGTTGTTGGTATTGTTGTTGGTGTTGGTGTTGTTGGTGGTGTTGGTGTTGTTGTTGGTGTAGTTGTGGTGTGAGATGGGGTGGTGTGGTGGGGGTGTTGGGGGTGGTGGTGGTGTGGGGGTTTGGTGGTGTGGTGGTGGTGGGGGTGGTGGTGTGTGGTGTGGTGTGGTGTGGTGTGGTGTGGTGTGGTGTGGTGTGGTGTGGTGTGGTGTGGTATGGTATAGTATAGTATAGTATAGTATAGTATAGTATAGTATAGTATAGTATAGTATAGTATAGTATAGTATAGTATAGTATAGTATAGTATAGTATAGTATAGTATAGTATAGTATAGTATAGCCCTACCAATAAACCGATAAGTGCTTTTTGACCTTTTAGCTGCTGACGAATTACTGTCAGCCACAATCGATTTCCGTAAAATGGAAAGTGATTACCGCCGACATTGGCCATGATCAACCAATTTTCGATTGTTGATATTGTGCTTATCGAGCCTAAATGTAACCTCCTCATCAGAATTTCTTGTTTAAACCGAGACATCTGATAAATGGCTGAATGATGATTAAACACAATTTTACACGTCAAAATGATTTTTATTCTCCTCGGTAAAATTCAGCATTTGAGAATTGTTTCACTCGTGTTTTCTACGCCAAAACACTGCAAGGCTCCAGAGGGGATCGAACCCTCGACCTCCTGTTTACTAGACAGGCGCTCTAGCCACTGAGCTATGGAGCCCTTTTTGCTGTCGTGAAAGATTATTTTAACTTTCTACTTTTTCAAAAGCACGTTCGCAATCGATACAAATACATAATAGTTTTCTTGTTTCGGTAATAGTTTTCTTTAAATAATCGAATGCCAGATATTAATAGTATCGTTAGTCTACCGGCCTTCGCGAATCCCAAACTGTTTTGTCGTAAACAGGTTTTCATTTTATCCCGTTATGTAGCACTTGAGGGAAAACTCAACATACTATCGATTAATGTTATGCCCTATAATTTACTGGTAAGTTACCTCACCTTTTTTATATATAGGTACAGTGTCACCTTTACACAGATCTGTCTCCATCGTGAGGCATTTGTGAAAAAGGGAAAAATAATTGCGCCCAATGGGGGACTCGAACCCCCGACCCTCAGATGTCTGAGTCAATTCAGCCTTAAAAGTCTGATGCTCTACCGACTGAGCTAACCGGGCACGTATGGGCATTACTAATAAACCGATAAGTGCTTTTTGACCTTTTAGCTGCTGACGAATTACTGTCAGCCACAATCGATTTCCGTAAAATGGAAAGTGATTACCGCCGACATTGGCCATGATCAACCAATTTTCGATTGTTGATATTGTGCTTATCGAGCCTAAATGTAACCTCCTCATCAGAATTTCTTGTTTAAACCGAGACATCTGATAAATGGCTGAATGATGATTAAACACAATTTTACACGTCAAAATGATTTTTATTCTCCTCGGTAAAATTCAGCATTTGAGAATTGTTTCACTCGTGTTTTCTACGCCAAAACACTGCAAGGCTCCAGAGGGGATCGAACCCTCGACCTCCTGTTTACTAGACAGGCGCTCTAGCCACTGAGATATGGAGCCCTTTTTGCTGTCGTGAAAGATTATTTCAATTTTTCTACTTTTTCAAAAGCACGTTCGCAATCGATACAAATACATAATAGTTTTCTTGTTTCGGTAATAGTTTTCTTTAAATAATCGAATGCCAGATATAAATAGTATCGTTAGTCTACCGGCCTTCGCGAATCCCAAACTGTTTTGTCGTAAACAGGTTTTCATTTTATCCCGTTATGTAGCACTTGAGGGAAAACTCAACATACTATCGATTAATGTTATGCCCTATAATTTACTGGTAAGTAACGTCACCTTTTTTATATATAGGTACAGTGTCACCTTTACACAGATCTGTCTCCATCGTGAGGCATTTGTGAAAAAGGGAAAAATAATTGCGCCCAATGGGGGACTCGAACCCCCCGACCCTCAGATGTCTGAGTGAATTCAGACTTAAAAGTCTGATGCTCTACCGACTGAGAGAATAAAAATCATTTTGCACGTATGGGCATTACTAATCATCATTCAGCCGATTTATCAGATGTCTTTTTAAACAAGACCTTTTAGCTGCTGAGGAGGTTACATTTAGGCTCGATAAGCCACAATCGATCCGTAACAATCGGAAAATTGGTTGATCATGGCCGACATGTCGGCCATGATCACTTTCCATTTTACGGAAATCGATTGTGGCTGACAGTAATTCGTCAGCAGCTAAAAGGTCAAAAAGCACTTATCGGTTTATTAGTAATGCCCATACGTGCCCGGTTAGCTCAGTCGGTAGAGCATCAGAATTTTCAGGCTGAATTCACTCAGACATCTAAGGGTCGGGGGTTCGAGTTCCCCATTGGGCGCAATTATTTTTCCCTTTTTCACAAATGCCTCACGATGGAGACATGATCTGTGTAAAGGTGACACTGTACCTATATATAAAAAAGGTGACGTAACTTACCAGTAAATTATAGGGTATAACATTAATCGATAGTTTGTTGAGTTTTCCCCCAAGTGCTACATAACGGGATAAAATGAAAACCTGTTTACGACAAAACAGTTTGGGATTCGCAAAGGCCGGTAGACTAACGATACTATTTATATCTGGCATTCGATTATTTAAAGAAAACTATTACCGAAACAAGAAAACTATTATGTTATTTGTATCGATTGCGAACGTGCTTTTGAAAAAGTAGAAAAATTGAAATAATCTTTCACGACAGCAAAAATGGCTCCAAAGCTCAGTGGCTAGAGCGCCTGTCTAGTAAACAGGAGGTCGAGGGTTCGATCCCCTCTGGAGCCTTGCAGTGTTTTGGCGTAGAAAACACGAGTGAAACAATTCTCAAATGGTGAATTTTACCGAGGAGAATAAAAATCATTTTAACGTGTAAAATTGTGTTTAATCATCATTCAGCCATTTATCAGATGTCTCGGTTTAAACAAGAAATTCTGATGAGGAGGTTACATTTAGGCTCGATAAGCACAATATCAACAATCGAAAATTGGTTGATCATGGCCAATGTCGGCGGTAATCACTTTCCATTTTACGGAAATCGATTGTGGCTGACAGTAATTCGTCAGCAGCTAAAAGGTCAAAAAGCACTTATCGGTTTATTAGTAATGCCCATACGTGCCCGGTTAGCTCAGTCGGTAGAGCATCAGACTTTTAAGGCTGAATTCACTCAGACATCTGAGGGTCGGGGGTTCGAGTCCCCCATTGGGCGCAATTATTTTTCCCTTTTTCACAAATGCCTCACGATGGAGACAGATCTGTGTAAAGGTGACACTGTACATATATATATAAAAAAGGTGACGTAACTTACCAGTAAATTATAGGGCATAACATTAATCGACAGTATGTTGAGTTTTCCCTCAAGTGCTACATAACGGGATAAAATGAAAACCTGTTTACGACAAAACAGTTTGGGATTCGCGAAGGCCGGTAGACTAACGATACTATTTATATCTGGCATTCGATTATTTAAAGAAAACTATTACCGAAACAAGAAAACTATTATGTTTTTGTATCGATTGCGAACGTGCTTTTGAAAAAGTAGAAAAATTGAAATAATCTTTCACGACAGCAAAAAGGGCTCCATAGCTCAGTGGCTAGAGCGCCTGTCTAGTAAACAGGAGGTCGAGGGTTCGATCCCCTCTGGAGCCTTGCAGTGTTTTGGCGTAGAAAACACGAGTGAAACAATTCTCAAATGGTGAATTTTACCGAGGAGAATAAAAATCATTTTAACGTGTAAAATTGTGTTAAATCATCATTCAGCCATTTATCAGATGTCTCAGTTTAAACAAGAAATTCTGATGAGGAGGTTACATTTAGGCTCGATAAGCACAATATCAACAATCGAAAATTGGTTGATCATGCCAATGTCGGCGGTAATCACTTTCCTTTTTACGGGAATCGATTGTGGCTGACAGTAATTCGTCAGCAGCTAAAAGGTCGAAAAGCACTTATCGGTTTATTAGTAATGCCCATACGTGCCCGGTTAGCTCAGTCGGTAGAGCATCAGACTTTTAAGGCTGAATTCACTCAGACATCTGAGGGTCGGGGGTTCGAGTCCCCCATTGGGCGCAATTATTTTTCCCTTTTTCACAAATACCTCACGATGGAGACAGATCTGTGTAAAGGTGACACTGTACCTATATATAAAAAAGGTGACGTAACTTACCAGTAAATTATAGGGCATAACATTAATCGATAGTATGTTGAGTTTTCCCTCAAGTGCTACATAACGGGATAAAATGAAAACCTGTTTACGACAAAACAGTTTGGGATTCGCGAAGGCCGGTAGACTAACGATACTATTTATATCTGGCATTCGATTATTTAAAGAAAACTATTACCGAAACTTACACACCGGCTCTTTTGTTTGCCGTAGGTTGATAATTTTGAGAATAACCTGCGATAATAAAAGAATTCACGTGACCAGGTTGTTCCATGCACGTGGACGGGTTGTTCTCCGAAAAGAATTACCCGTCCGCGTGCAAGGAACAACCTAGTCTCGTGCGTATATTTATAAGTATTAAAACAATACAGAAAAGACACACAACATTTTTTTACATTTTAAGCTCTAGAACAAATGAAGTAAAATTAAAACACCACATCATTTTATGTTATTTTCTTTTTATAACCCAATTTAGATAACACTTACAGTACCATATATATTGATCAAAAAAAGTTCGTTTAACATGCATTTCTTTTAGTACCTTATTGTCATTATGTATACATGTAGTCAGGTTTCAATAAGTATAAATCGTAGAATAATGTACATGTATACACATTTATGACAATATTCCAATTTATGGAAAAAGCCGAGATTTTAAGCTCCTTTTCAAATATCGTTTAGTCTTATTCAAATATCATGTATATATTGAAGTGAAATCGATGTTGGAAAACACATTTTGTCTTGTTAAATTTTTAGCACTTGTGTGTTCGCTTTTTTTCATCGCTTGACAGAGGAGAAATCTGACACTTGGCTTTTTTTCTTTATATACTACTAAAAGTTTGTTAAGCGCCAATAATATTTTTGTACATGTCATCTGGTGTATGCCAGTTATAAATGAAATTATTTCCGTTTCGAATAATACGAACTTGACGGTAATTGTCAGTGTGGAGGGAAAAGGTGCGTATATCTCGTGCGATTAGGCTATTTAAGTGTTGGTTTTATCTGTGTACACCATTCGAGGCGTTTCTATTCAGCGGTAAACATGTCGGCACCCGCCCACCCGCCCTATAGGTTGTTAATATTATTTTTGGATGGTTGTCGAGGTTTAACAGAACTTTCAGAGAATAAATTGAAAAATGGGTGTAAATAAAGTGTTTATTTTTGTTTCAGGTGTTTCGAGTTTTGCTGTTTTCTCTTAGTCATAAACAATATATTTATTTATCATGTAAGAAATATGGATATTTTAAGGCCATTCACTAGTTTCAGGTTCGAGTGGTACTATTAGACGAAGCTTTATCCAGATGTGTTGAAAGTTTTCCGTTCGTCTTCTGGACTGCTAAATAGCCAGAACTACGGATGTCAGCTTTTCATTCGGACGGTTCGCACACTACACGCCCACTGATTTCTACCTCTTTGGACAGTTTTTGAGCAACTTGAACTTGGACTTTACAGACATTTGAAAATTTTAATGTATATTACCGCTGAATACAACGACCTATTCCTAGTTTTTGTTTGTGTTTTTTACGTATTATGAGATAAGGAAATAATTAATTTACTCACGTTAGAGTGAGTAAGTTTTGTTTTTTATTTATTTTAATTCACCTAATTAATGACTGATTTGACAAATGTTTGTTGTAATGTGTTTACGGTTTTTTTTGAATTTGAAATGGATATCGGGGGTGTGCACAAATCAATGTTATTGCATACAATGAAGACCTTTCCTTAAAACAGACGGCCCTTTAGGAATGCTGTGCAACTGAGCACATGATTTTACAAAAGTGTGCATTTTTTTCAATAGACAAATGGAATACCAAGTAGTTATAAGTTGTAGGCCTTGTCAACGGCTTGAAAAAAGCATGTTCGTGCATATTCTGGGGTAGTTTTTAAGTATACAGTTTAAAATTTTTTAACGCCGCACATTTTAACAGAATGAAATAGTGATCGAATGAATTAGTGCGTGAATTGTTCAATTTCCGCATCAATATGACTGAAATACTGTTGAAAGCGGGTGTTAAATCCAACAAAAAGTATGATACGTAAATAATGACGCTAACCTGTATATATGTATTTTGTGACAAAAAATTTCGGCTGCTCGACTCTTCAAACAAATCTGATGCTTGGGACAAACATTCATTCAAATCGTAGTACTTGCATGTGTCTAAGGTGTGTAAGTCGGATATCAACCTCGTACATCGGTGTTTCTGTGTAGAAAATACCTGGCCACGAGCTTCATGAAACACCTCGAGCGCTTCGCGCTCTCGGCGTCACAAGAAACTCGTGACCAGGTATTTCCTACACAGAAACACCTCGTACTCGGTTGATATCCTATACAAGAAAACTATTATGTATTTGTATCGATTGCGAACGTGCTTTTGAAAAAGTAGAAAAAATTGAAATAATCTTTCACGACAGCAAAAAGGGCTCCATAACTCAGTGGCTAGAGCGCCTGTCTAGTAAACAGGAGGTCGAGGGTTCGATCCCCTCTGGAGCCTTGCAGTGTTTTGGCGTAGAAAACACGAGTGAAACAATTCTCAAATGGTGAATTTTACCGAGGAGAATAAAAATCATTTTAACGTGTAAAATTGTGTTTAATCATCATTCAGCCATTTATCAGATGTCTCGGTTTAAACAAGAAATTCTGATGAGGAGGTTACATTTAGGCTCGATAAGCACAATATCAACAATCGAAAATTGGTTGATCATGGCCAATGTCGGCGGTAATCACTTTCCATTTTACGGAAATCGATTGTGGCTGACAGTAATTCGTCAGCAGCTAAAAGGTCAAAAAGCACTTATCGGTTTATTAGTAATGCCCATACGTGCCCGGTTAGCTCAGTCGGTAGAGCATCAGACTTTTAAGGCTGAATTCACTCAGACATCTGAGGGTCGGGGGTTCGAGTCCCCCATTGGGCGCAATTATTTTTCCCTTTTTCACAAATGCCTCACGATGGAGACAGATCTGTGTAAAGGTGACACTGTACCTATATATAAAAAAAGGTGACGTAACTTACCAGTAAATTATAGGGCATAACATTAATCGATAGTATGTTGAGTTTTCCCTCAAGTGCTACATAACGGGATAAAATGAAAACCTGTTTACGACAAAACAGTTTGGGATTCGCGAAGGCCGGTAGACTAACGATACTATTTATATCTGGCATTCGATTATTTAAAGAAAACTATTACCGAAACAAGAAAACTATTATGTATTTGTTTCGATTGCGAACGTGCTTTTGAAAAAGTAGAAAATTAAAATAATCTTTCACGACAGCAAAAAGGGCTCCATAGCTCAGTGGCTAGAGCGCCTGTCTAGTAAACAGGAGGTCGAGGGTTCGATCCCCTCTGGAGCCTTGCAGTGTTTTGGCGTAGAAAACACGAGTGAAACAATTCTCAAATGGTGAATTTTACCGAGGAGAATAAAAATCATTTTAACGTGTAAAATTGTGTTTAATCATCATTCAGCCATTTATCAGATGTCTCGGTTTAAACAAGAAATTCTGATGAGGAGGTTACATTTAGGCTCGATAAGCACAATATTGAAACGCAGGCGGGGTCTGCAATCCCGTACACGCCTCAATATTTTAACGTGGGTTCTGTTCGAACACACGTAGACACAAAATAGTTTAATAAATGGAAGATACTCGACAAATGCTGAAATAAAATTCAACACTAATTTATTCAATTAAAATATATACAACAAAATTCAAGTTAGTAAGTTTTTCTGGTAAGCCTCGTCAGAGATTGAGCCTCGTCTAAGAACCTCGTCTGTGCCTCATCTTAGAACCTCGTCTGCAATTGAACCTCGTCTTTGATTGAACCTCGTCTTGTTAAAGTCACCCCAGAGAATAAGTGAAAAGAGACGTTTAATGCGGTGATTTACTCTGATAATTTATCACCGATTCCTCTGTGGTACTGGTACTGGAATTACTGGTATGGCAACTGGAACTTGTGTTACTGGTAATGGAATTACTGGAATCTGGTACTGATAATTAATTATTGGTTCTGGAAATACTGTTAACTCATATTGGTAATATAATTTATACTGATTCCGTAATATGGCATAAACACTGTAATGGCAATCAGTAATGAAATTTAAACTGGAACCAAGTTGTAATTTATGGGACACTGGATAAGTTTTGGAACTTGAAACACTATTTTATATTGTTACTGATTTATTGTGAAATTAAATGGTATTATTCCAAATTGATGGTGTTGTGGGGAATTAAATTATTTGTATTAACACATAATAATTATCAATGGGTACTGAGGTTTTTAGCCAAGAAATGGCTTATAAGAACAAGGGTATACTTGGGCAAAACTGCCAAACTGTCATATAATTTAACAACAGTTATAGGTTATAATAATCAAAATCTGAGACAATATACCTTTCTTGATTCAGGCGAGAGTGCCAACATTATATGATATAAGGATATCCAGCCAGAGAATGGCTTATAATCATTAAACTGCCAAGAAATGGCTTATGCTGTTTTGAAGTTAATGGCTTGCAGTATAGCCAGAAAGTGACGACCTGGCAAAATTTCGCCGAGTTTATATACCCCGCGCTTAGGCAATGGCTAAATGACGTCATTGCCAAAGCCGGACATCACGCGCAAGGCGATTGCCAAAGTCTAGTGACGTCATTGCCTTAAGCCGGACGTCTCGCGCACAGTGTCTGCCCAAGCCGTACGGCATGTACCGGGCTACGCTAAATTCTTGTATTTTGCAGGCATGTTTCCGGTCTGATAATTGGCAAATACTATATTGATTTAAATGAACAAAATATGATTATCTCATGGAATAACGCTGCAGAGAAACTTGGCATAGGTTGAACTAACGGTCTATCGAGGCAAATCCTAATAAACTGACAGTTTAATGTAGAAAACGAGTATCCGAAATGGTCGGGTAATTCGGATAGACATATCCGAATATTTCGTACGGGTCCCAAAGAGGAATGAAGTTGGTATGGCCGTTACATTGCCCCCTTCTTAGATGGATTCAGTCCCTGAACGAGCGTAGGTAAGTTTAATTACCAGATAAGGCTTCATTTCTCGCCATAATAAAATGATTTTGATTCAGTAATTGAACCAATTAAGAACAATAAATTATATTATTATTAAATATTCATATATATGGCTTCAGTTTGTGTTTTATACCCAACATGCCATATATTTACTAATCAGTGTCTTCATATCAGACTTGTTACATATCTCAAATTTAATTAAAATATTATTAATTAAAACGACAATCTTTAAATTGAAAAGTTCAGATATTCAGACATGCAGGCAATCATGGATGTAAAATAAAATAATTTGTAATAATCATTTATGCTCCACATCTATACTTAATGTGCACATTTATTTACAGGTCCAACGTCTAGGTCGTGTTGTTTCAACTTTACTAGGTATATTCCAATTCTAGGCGTAAATGTTCATTTTTAAGATGATTTTAAATGCAAATAGTTTGTGTAGCCATTCATTAGTTACAACGTTTGTAAAGACAGCGTTTAACCCTGGAAAGTCGGTTTGATTATATTTCCGGTTTGTTAAGTTTTTGGTTACTATTTATTTTTCAGATTAGTTTGTTAGAGAACATCGTTAGTGCAGTTTGAGCGTTGGTGCAGTTACCCTGTTGACGTGCGTTAAAATCTGTTAAAGAGAAGAGGAGCGTTAAAATCTGTTAAAGAAGAAGATGTGTTTTGGTGGACTATTACGAACTAAAAGTAATTTTCAACTCATTTTATTTTTCTTTTTGATTTACAATGAATTCAATTTACGAAAATGAATTTTATTGTAAAATTGAATGTATTGACAGTTTGGTTTCGAGGTCAAAATATTTCTCAACCGCACTAGAATTGCATCCAGAAATGTATGATGTTGAAAACAAAGTGTTGATTTTAAAGGACAGTGTTCTTGAAACCCTTCACATGGCATTGCATCCATTGGAATATATCGACCAAGAAGCGTTTCGAGTGGATGTGTTGTGTTTTTTTGAAGATATGTCTAGGATGGACATTTTTATGAACTACTTATGTGAACAGTATGATATTAGAATCATGATAGTGCTGTTAGATTATTATATGATGAATAGCACACTTATTAGTTTGGCTGAACATCTAGCCAGTGTTAAAAATGGCTTCTGGGAAGTCGGACACGATTTGTTATCAGCAATGTTTTTTGACCATGGTCTATTTGGTCGATTTTTAAAATGTTTAGAGAACTGTTATACAGAAACTAAAAAAAAACGAAAATTACCAACAAGTTGTGTAAAAAAATATGTGAAATAAATTTTGTGAAAATTGTAACATTTCTTGTTTGTGTTTTATTGTATTATATTAAAACTGTTTTTTTTTATTTTTTAGTTTTGAGAGAAAAACTGTTAAGAAGTCCCCCTTAAAAAAACCCACAAGTATGAGTTCCAAAGGTGTAGGAAAATCAACCAAAAATTTTGATGATGTTGTAAGTATTTTTTTTCTTTGTTTGCCTTTAACGTTTCCATTAAATAATCTTTAAAGTAAAAACTACAACTTTATTTATACTGTTTTTGTTACGAATAGTAAAATTCTAAGTTTTATTTCGCTAAAACCTAAAATCAACTGTTTGAGTTTTAAATCTTGTAACTTATAGTGGGTTTTTTGTCTGTTTTTTTATATAGACATACAGGAAGAAATACTTCCGCACAGCAATGTCCCTCCTCACTCTGGAGCAGAATTATGGAGATGGGCATGAAGCTAAAGACTGCGCTACTTGGGTTAGGGAACGGTTCGACTATTGGTATGAGCAAGCCAATGTGTACGTTACAGAAGAAATGGTGGTTTCGCCAAACTTAAGTTTAATTATCAGAGCTTTTGTAGGTGACCATGCAAACTGGTTTAAGGATAGCATGGGAGATGCGCATTCTGCTAGGTATATGGAAAAGCTAAAAGATAGAATTTTTAAGGACTATTCGAGTGATTTAGTACAAGCAGTCCAACTGTTTGGATTTAAGAGCCGTTTGTTAATTGTATGGTTGATGGAGTGTTTTACCTGTGATTACACTCGACAATTTAACGAAGAGGATTTCAAAAAAGTGTTGAAAGCTCTACGTCAAATTGTGGAGTGTTTTGCTTTGATGGTGGACACAAATACTAGTCAGGCTGATGTTTGTGATGAAAGAGCGTTCGAAACTAGTTCGCTCTGGAAAAGAGTGCGAAAGGAATTCTGGAGTCACAAACAACAGTTTGACGCGTATTTTAGTAACTCCAATCCGCCCTTTTTATACAATGCGTCGGCCGTTCTGTGGGCGCTCATCATCCGTATGAGCTTTTCCAGAAAAAAATCCGCTACACTTGTCTGAATCGCAGTTCACTCAGATAATGGGTATGCTTACCAAGGCGTACCGTTATAGGGATGCTGCAGATTCATGGAGCTCATCAAACAAAAAAGAATTTAGCGAAAGTTTAGAAATTTTAGAGAACACGTTTAGATCGAGAATGAAGTCCGAAGCGGACTTTTTCGTTTATGATGGAAACGTGTTTGGTGAAAATATGTGGAGTGGCTTTGATGAGAAATTATGCGTTAATTTTTTTATGATGGTTCAAGAGTTTAGAAAACACTCACAACAACCACAGTTAGATTCCTCAGAGGAATACCAAACACTAGATTCTCCTAAAGGGAAACGGTCAAAGTCTGAAAAGAAAGCAAAGTCTCCCTCACCCTCTTATAGTGGTGATAATGCGGAACGGGTTGAGAGTGACGCTGTTTTAGACGGACAAAGAATCGCAGAATCTAAGTCCGTGGAAAACAGCGGCGAATCTGATATGTTAATGGCAACTGTTTATGTCCCTTCTTCTTCTACAAACGTTAATGGCAATTATTGCGCGGGTTCTTACGAAGAGACCGAAGCCGCTGTCCATAGCATAGAATCCATAAATACTCAAGTGGCTAACGCCAACTATTTGGATCAATTTGTAACAGAAGATGACAATATCTCGCAACCA
Organism: Corbicula japonica; assembly: GCA_038501625.1. Taxonomy (NCBI): domain Eukaryota; kingdom Metazoa; phylum Mollusca; class Bivalvia; order Venerida; family Cyrenidae; genus Corbicula; species Corbicula japonica. The sequence goes on along the minus strand of JAZAYU010000062.1, from coordinate 1,814,154 downwards.
GTCGATCAGAACGACGCGATCATAAATTCGTTGACAAATGACACCAAAAACGAAAACTGTTTTACAGAAAACGAAATTCACGTAGTCAGTAGCGATAGTGAGAGTGAATTTGAGGAAGAAATAAAGATGCCACCACCGCGTAGTAGTACTAAGGCTCCCAAAAGGAAATCCTCAATGGAAAATAAGGTAAGTGAAGTTGTTTTTTCAAAACCCGAAGAAGACGATGATAATTCAGATTCGGACAATTCGTATTACTCATCTTCTTCTTCGTCTTCTTCTTCGGAAGAAGAAGATGATGATGATAAAAATGATGATGATGATGATGATGATGATAATGGTGGCCGTCAGATACAACATAACATTAAGTATACAAAACTTGTAGCAAAAACGGTGGAGAAACCAACGGCTGCAAAACCTACAGGTAAGCCTTTGATGGTTTTTGACCGGGAAAAACGTCAATACAGACGAAATAATGAGCCTGTTAAACGTTCTAACTCTGAGGAACATGTTGAGACCGCCTCTCCCCCTCACAAAAAACAGGCTGTTGGTGAAAATGCACCAACTTATGCACCGTCAAAAACACAGGTTCCAACCTTATCAGGAGACGAAGCTAATAATATTCAGGTAAGGTTTATGAAGGATTTGCTAGAACAATTAAAACAACAACAAGGAACCAATGAAAAAGAGAGTACAAGTAGAATGGTTACAGCCGTCATGAAAATGAAAGAAGTTGTTGCGCCAACTAAAGCTGAATTCAAAGCGGTGCAACATAAATTGGACGTGTTGACAAACATGACAAAAAGTTTAACAGAAGGTAGGTCCTTAGTGTGTGCGAACCCAATTTGTGGTAAAAACACTAAAGATTTTAATAAATTTCTTGGGCAACTGGATTTAGTCATGAAAACCGTTCCTAACGGTAATAACAAAGTAAATTTCTGTATGCCTAAATTTGAAGACGTGGATCCAAACCACCAATTTTATGGTTATTGGCAGAAGTTACAGGGTTTCAATATAGATTGTGAGGATGCAAAACTCCTGAAGTTTATAACTCCACAGGAGTTTATGTATTACCTCACATGGATGCCCATGTACTCGCCCGAATTGGCCGCCATGAACTGTGAGAAATATGAGAAGAGTGAAGAAGAATTGAAGGAAGAAGGGTTGAAATGCATCAATTATGACATTGACACCAGAATAGTATCAATACATAACAGGTTAGTAGAAGCGGCTAAAAACTCGCCCGAACTCATGTCCTGGTCTGAGATGGCCGCAGTTAGGATCGTAGCCCTGGTCTTAGAGCTTACCGGTGGTGGCACGAAGAGACGAATCAGGGAACAGGCCGCGTACAGAAAAAGGATTAAAGGTCCCACCGAGGTTATGCGCCAAATCGCGGCCGACAAAGCCATTTGTGTCTGTTGTAAAAAGGAACAGGTAAAGTACGGTCCTATGATCGCGTCAGAGAGAAAACTGGTTGCGAAGTATTGTCAAAGTTGTTTCCTCAATGAAACAGAGGCTTTCATGAAAGAACTCGCCAACGAAAACCTGACCAAAGCAGATTTGTATGCGGTCTCGTTTTCCGGGCATTCATTTACTGTAAGCAAGACTAGAGATATTTTGTCTGGTGTCAAGGAGGATAAAGAGAAGCCCGCAGGATTGCCATCCGCGTTTGACCTAAAAGGTGGTAATAAAGGTTTTTAAATTTATTACAAATGTCAAGAAATTTTACACCTAAAACGCCCCTTTACACTCCACAATTTGAAGATTATGAAACGAACCCTGAAGACCAGGAGAGCAGTCCAAAGAAACACAATGCTAGGCAAAGCGTTTCTGGCTGTTCTACTTCTCAACAAAATGCCGAATTCATTGTACCCAAAGTTCCAGCAAAAAGGGAGACGAAACGAAAAGCTCCCGCTAAAAGACAATCGAAAAAACAAAAACAGGAAAACTGATTAATTTGTTGCAATTTTGTAAATAAAATTTTCGTGTGTGTTTAGTACAGACATTTTATGTGGTTTTTCAGTTGGACTGAGAAAATTGTGGTAAAATAGTGTAAATAGTGTAAATAAAATTTTCTGTGTTTGTTTGTACTTGAGTAAAAGACAATTTATGTGGTTTTCAGTTAAGGACTGTGAAATTCTGTTATTTGTTTAAGATGGATTGTGGAAAATCAATTCTCTGTTTGAGTAGAATTGAGAAAAACTGAGAAAAGAAACAATTATACGTTTTTTTTAGTGTTGTAGTATATATTATATGCTTTCTTGTTGTTTAATCTTCTATTGTTTTTTAGTATATATGTTATATATATATATGTATATATTGTTGTTAATGATTATAAACACCAATCATTCAAAATAAAAATTTGTATTTGAAATGTATGAATTTTCTTCTGTTTTTCTTTCTTTACGGTAGTTCAGTTTTAGGAGTATAATGAGTGAGGTTATTTCTCACAACAAAGAAATGAAATCAGGAATATGAATTGACTATTTTCAGTCGCCACAAAAAAAAAACCAACAAGTAAAGGAGTATTATTTTTCCCCTCTAACTAGAAAAATGTTACAGAAATCAGGAATATGAACTGACAATTTTCAGTCACCAAAAAGAAACTTCCTAAAAACCGCACGAAAAAAAAACTCAGCAACAGAAATCAGGAATATGAACTGACAATTTTCAGTCACCAAAAAGAAACTCCCTAAAAACCGCACGAAAAAAAACTCAGCAGAGAGAGGAAAATGCTCTCAAAGTTCGTAGAACAGTTAACGAAACTTCATATGTCAATTTTGCGTATAAAGGATTTTATTTTCTTCTTCATTCAATTTTGAGTGAAAATACGTTCATAATATTCTCAATCCTTTAAAATTGAGAAAAATATCTTCGTTAGTTTCAACTTCCGGTTTTTTGTTAACAGGAAGTGCCGCCATTACTCTTTTTCGATTGGCTTATATAAGCACGTGACTTTTTGGGTTTGGGTGTCATTAACCTAATTACCTTTGTAAGGTGCGTATCTAGGACACAGATAAATAACTTTATTGGTCATCGCCGATTATAGTATAGATAAGGCGGAGTCCTGCCTGACTCAGTTTTTGGACAAACTCGTTTTCATGTCATAATTTATGACAGTTTTTTTTTCTGGTACTCTCTCCTTTTTTTTATTTCAATTTTTTTTTCGCCCTCAAAACTCAGAATCCTTTTTACAATTCTCGTTATTTTTTCCGTCGCTCAAAACTATAAAAGGTGACGTAACTTACCAGTAAATTATAGGGCATAACATTAATCGATAGTATGTTGAGTTTTCCCTCAAGTGCTACATAACGGGATAAAATGAAAACCTGTTTACGACAAAACAGTTTGGGATTCGCGAAGGCCGGTAGACTAACGATACTATTTATATCTGGCATTCGATTATTTAAAGAAAACTATTACCGAAACAAGAAAACTATTATGTATTTGTATCGATTGCGAACGTGCTTTTGAAAAAGTAGAAAAATTGAAATAATCTTTCACGACAGCAAAAAGGGCTCCATAGCTCAGTGGCTAGGGCGCCTGTCTAGTAAACAGGAGGTCGAGGGTTCGATCCCCTCTGGAGCCTTGCAGTGTTTTGGCGTAGAAAACACGAGTGAAACAATTCTCAAATGGTGAATTTTACCGAGGAGAATAAAAATCATTTTAACGTGTAAAATTGTGTTAAATCATCAGCCATTTATCAGATGTCTCGGTTTAAACAAGAAATTCTGATGAGGAGGTTACATTTAGGCTCGATAAGCACAATATCAACAATCGAAAATTGGTTGATCATGGCCAATGTCGGCGGTAATCACTTTCCATTTTACGGGAATCGATTGTGGCTGACAGTAATTCGTCAGCAGCTAAAAGGTCAAAAAACACTTATCGGTTTATTAGTAATGCCCATACGTGCCCGGTTAGCTCAGTCGGTAGAGCATCAGACTTTTAAGGCTGAATTCACTCAGACATCTGAGGGTCGGGGGTTCGAGTCCCCCATTGGGCGCAATTATTTTTCTCTTTTTCACAAATGCCTCACGATGGAGACAGATCTGTGTAAAGGTGACACTGTACCTATATATAAAAAAGGTGACGTAACTTACCAGTAAATTATAGGGCATAACATTAATCGATAGTATGTTGAGTTTTCCCTCAAGTGCTACGTAACGGGATAAAATGAAAACCTGTTTACGACAAAACATTTTGGGATTCGCGAAGGCCGGTAGACTAACGATACTATTTATATCTGGCATTCGATTATTTAAAGAAAACTATTACCGAAACAAGAAAACTATTATGTATTTGTATCGATTGCGAACGTGCTTTTGAAAAAGTAGAAAAATTGAAATAATCTTTCACGACAGCAAAAAGGGCTCCATAGCTCAGTGGCTAGAGCGCCTGTCTAGTAAACAGGAGGTCGAGGGTTCGATCCCCTCTGGAGCCTTGCAGTGTTTTGGCGTAGAAAACACGAGTGAAACAATTCTCAAATGGTGAATTTTACCGAGGAGAATAAAAATCATTTTAACGTGTAAAATTGTGTTTAATCATCATTCAGCCATTTATCAGATGTCTCGGTTTAAACAAGAAATTCTGATAAGGAGGTTACATTTAGGCTCGATAAGCACAATATCAACAATCGAAAATTGGTTGATCATGGCCAATGTCGGCGGTAATCACTTTCCATTTTACGGGAATCGATTGTGGCTGACAGTAATTCGTCAGCAGCTAAAAGGTCAAAAAACACTTATCGGTTTATTGGTAATGCCCATACGTGCCCGGTTAGCTCAGTCGGTAGAGCATCAGACTTTTAAGGCTGAATTCACTCAGACATCTGAGGGTCGGGGGTTCGAGTCCCCCATTGGGCGCAATTATTTTTCTCTTTTTCACAAATGCCTCACGATGGAGACAGATCTGTGTAAAGGTGACACTGTACCTATATATAAAAAAGGTGACGTAATTTACCAGTAAATTATAGGGCATAACATTAATCGATAGTATGTTGAGTTTTCCCTCAAGTGCTACATAACGGGATAAAATGAAAACCTGTTTACGACAAAACAGTTTGGGATTCGCGAAGGCCGGTAGACTAACGATACTATTTATATCTGGCATTCGATTATTTAAAGAAAACTATTACCGAAACAAGAAAACTATTATGTATTTGTATCGATTGCGAACGTGCTTTTGAAAAAGTAGAAAAATTGAAATAATCTTTCACGACAGCAAAAAGGGCTCCATAGCTCAGTGGCTAGAGCGCCTGTCTAGTAAACAGGAGGTCGAGGGTTCGATCCCCTCTGGAGCCTTGCAGTGTTTTGGCGTAGAAAACACGAGTGAAACAATTCTCAAATGGTGAATTTTACCGAGGAGAATAAAAATCATTTTAACGTGTAAAATTGTGTTTAATCATCATTCAGCCATTTATCAGATGTCTCGGTTTAAACAAGAAATTCTGATGAGGAGGTTACATTTAGGCTCGATAAGCACAATATCAACAATCGAAAATTGGTTGATCATGGCCAATGTCGGCGGTAATCACTTTCCATTTTACGGGAATCGATTGTGGCTGACAGTAATTCGTCAGCAGCTAAAAGGTCAAAAAGCACTTATCGGTTTATTGGTAATGCCCATACGTGCCCGGTTAGCTCAGTCGGTAGAGCATCAGACTTTTAAGGCTGAATCCACTCAGACATCTGAGGGTCGGGGGTTCGAGTCCCCCATTGGGCGCAATTATTTTTCCCTTTTTCACAAAAGCCTCACGATGGAGACAGATCTGTGTAAAGGTGACACTGTACCTTTATATAAAAAAGGTGACGTAACTTACCAGTAAATTATAGGGCATAACATTAATCGATAGTATGTTGAGTTTTCCCTCAAGTGCTACATAACGGGGTAAAATGAAAACCTGTTTACGACAAAACAGTTTGGGATTCGCAAAGGCCGGTAGACTAACGATACTATTTATATCTGGCATTCGATTATTTAAAGAAAACTATTACCGAAACAAGAAAACTTTTAAGTATTTGTATCGATTGCGAACGTGCTTTTGAAAAAGTAGAAAAATTGAAATAATCTTTCACGACAGCAAAAAGGGCTCCATAGCTCAGTGGCAAGAGCGCCTGTCTAGTAAACAGGAGGTCGAGGGTTCGATCCCCTCTGGAGCCTTGCAGTGTTTTGGCGTAGAAAACACGAGTGAAACAATTCTCAAATGGTGAATTTTACCGAGGAGAATAAAAATCATTTTAACGTGTAAAATTGTGTTCAATCATCATTCAGCCATTTATCAGATGTCGCGGTTTAAACAAGAAATTCTGATGAGGAGGTTACTTTTAGGCTCGATAAGCACAATATCAACAATCGAAAATTGGTTGGTAGTAAGTAAGTAAGTAAGTAAGTAATATTTATTTTGAAAGTCGGATGCATATAACAAATATGTGTAACATACAAATGTACAAATACACATATTAAAACACAAGCTCTGTAGAGCTTTTAAAACCGACTTAACATAAATAAATAAGACAAGCACAGATAACAGCATAGACAGTATAACATACATACAACATGTGCAACAACTTATGAACAATTAAATTGGGTTATAAGACTGAATACAAATTAAATGCCTTAAAACATAAAATCCTAAAAAGTACATAGATATGAGCATTAGATTAAAATTGCATATAGGTAGTAAGAAGGTAAAAGTTATTAAGTTTTATTACATAACTTTAATTAATATTAGCTTAAACCCCAGTTACACAGAGCCATCGGTGGTCGATCGGTAGTTTTTTTAGCCAAATTAATGAGTGAACCGATGACAACGGATTGACCACCGATATCAACTATTGGTCGCCTGTTTGCCACCTATCATTTGCTGCTGGGGAAAGATGAGTTTCGTCGGTGAAAAATAACCGATCGGGATTTTTAGACATGTTTAAAATTCTCGATCGGTGAAAAATTTTTACAAATAACCGATTGACAACTTGTCTACAACCGATCATCACCGATCGACATCCTGTATAAAACCGACAACACCGATCGACAACCTGTCTACAACCGATATATCCGATGGGCCACCGATAAGCAACCGATCAACTAATACTTACCACCGATAGAAAAAAAGATGAGAATTAATGTTTACCAGCAACCCATGAAATATCTGTTTAACCGATGAACACTTGTGAATCACCGATGGCTGGTTACACAGGAAAACAGAAATAAAATAACGCATGACAACCGATCAAATCAGCGAGCAACTTAAAATAAAATAACCGATTGGGCACCGACCGTCTGTGTAACTGGGGCCTAAGATTCAAAACATTAATTAAGATAGATAGATAGATTTCTATCAGTACATGATATAATTACAGTCAGCTAAAGACACAGCCTGAACTGACCGATATAATTACACACAAAAATGTAAGATTAATCATTAATTAAGATAGATAGGTAGATTTCTATCAGTACATGATATAATTACAGTCAGCTAAAGACACAGCCTGAACTGACCGATATAATTACACTCAAAAATGTAAGATAACTTCCTCTTTAAAAATCGATTAACTAAGATTCAATATGTTGATTTAAAACTTACCTAAATATAAGACTTCACATCAAAACAATAATATCAATGTCAGAGCGTATATTTTTAAGTAAAGCACACATTTAAAATAAGCACATAAAACAAGATTTAAAAGCAATGGACATACATGTACATAGGTAGTAACTACATGTAACAAGCATACAGGAGACAAATTAATAAAGCTCAACTAAGATTCTAAGGCTAAGCAGAACAAGCATAAACTGGCATAAAGCAGGATAAGCTAACTAGCAAGCAGAGTACCCCGCAACCAGACTGATGGTGCCCCCTGTCAACCACATGCTGAACATTTGCACTCAGGGCCATCCCAGCTTTTTATAAGGGAGCTAAATTGACTATAGGAAGTGCATTCCCTGAATTCAGCTGGCAAGGAGTTCCATAGTCTGGCCGCGGAATACCTGAACGAGCTCTTACCGTACCGTTCTGTTCTAGGTGTAGGTAGTTCTACTAAGTTTCTGTACCTAAAATTGTAAGTAGAATTCTTGTATTGTAATAGATCATGGAGATAAGTTGGTCCCATTTTATTTAAAAGTTTAAAAGCCTCCAGGGCAACTGTTCTCATCCTCCGGGTTTTTAGAGATGGTAGTCCAGACTTTTCCAATAAAATATCATAAGGGCTTTGATAATCCTCATAAATAAATCTTAATGCGCGTTCATGGATCTTCTCTATCTTTTTAACATTTGTCTCGCTTGTAAAGTGCCATGTCAAAGGGCAATAATTTAAGTTTGACATTACAAAGGAGTAATACATAGTGAGTCTACCCAACTTGTTTATATTTCTACCTATCCTTTTCATAACATTAAGTTGACATGCTGCTTTTTTACAAATATTTGATATGTGAGTATTGAAATTCATCATAAAGTCGAAAGTTACACCTAACAATTTAACTTCAGGATCACATTGAATAGAGCAGCTACCCAGATTAAAAGAAATATTAAGATCTTTAGTTCTACGACCTAGAGCAATAGCTTGAAACTTATCTGGATTAGCTTTCATATGATTAAGTTTAAACCAATTTATGAGACATAAGGAGTCCTGTTCAAGGGTATGTACTAGGTCCTTTGGGCATTTGCTTTGGTATGAAAGAGTATTATCATCAGCATAATTATATAAAGAGCTTCTGTGAACAAAAGAAAAAATATCATTTATGAAGATGTTAAAGAGAAGAGGACCTAGTATAGAACCTTGCGGGACACCCTTTACAATATGCTGAAAAGTGCTATATTTATCCCCTAATTTTACACATTGTTTTCTACAGGAGAGGTAACTCTGGATTAAGGTGACAGAGGATTCGGATAGACCATAGTGCCTACATTTCAGCAAAAGCAAATCGTGTGGTAGGCAGTCAAAGGCCTTTGAAAGGTCCATGAGCACAGCAGCCAAATAAAAATTATCGTCTAGAGCTTGTTTCCAGTCCTCTGCCACCTTCAGAAGGGTAATGTGTAATTTGATCATGGCGGTAATCACTTTCTATTTTACGGGAATCGATTGTGGCTGACAGTAATTAGTCAGCAGGTAAAAGGTCAAAAAGCACTTATCGGTTTATTAGTAATGCCCATACGTGCCCGGTTAGCTCAGTCGGTAGAGCATCAGACTTTTAAGGCTGATTTCACTCAGACATCTGAGGGTCGGGGGTTCGAGTCCCCCATTGGGCGCAATTATTTTTCCCTTTTTCACAAACGCCTCACGATGGAGACAGATCTGTGTAAAGGTGACAATGTACCTTTATATGAAAAAGGTGACGTAACTTACCAGTAAATAGGGTATAACATAGGGCATAACATTAATCGATAGTATGTTGAGTTTTCCCTCACGTGCTACATAACCAATGTTGGCGGTAATCACTTTCCATTTTACGGGAATCGATTGTGGCTAACAGAACAGAACAGAAAAGAAATTTTATTTAGACTTGTACAATGTACATCATCTTGTTAACGACAAAAACAATATATGAACAAACATTATTACAATTCGAAAATAAAATTTTCCGTCTTAAACACAATGCTTTAGGTTCACAAATAAAGATAATGTTATGAGTTGTTGTTTATAATGTGTATTTAACAATTCAATGAATTTTATCGCAGACGGATGAATATAACAGAATCTTTTTATACATTTCCTTCTAATAAGATCAAAACATGGACAGATACATACAAAATGAAATTCGTCTTCTATATCTCTCGTATCACAACATAAAGTCAACCAGTACTTATCGGCACAGTAGCCCTGCGCATAGGTTCCTGGCTATCTCAGTCCGTAGAGCATCAGACTTTTACGGCAGACATTTTAGGGTCAGTATTTAGAATTTTAAAAACCCTTATAGGGAATTGTACAGCCTATTTAATTTATTTTGTATAATTGTTCACGTTTTTCCACGCGGAACTATTCTGATAACACTACATAAAGCTATCATACGCTAGGCATGTTTTATCAGGCCTATTTAATTGCGTGTATAAATGCAGTTAAAATTAGGCCTATATCTTCACCATCATTGTTTACAAATTATCAACTTAACATAACGCTAATTCCTGTTAAAAATTTTCTTAATAAATGTGACAATGGGTTTTACTTGCTTGAAATTTACCTTCACTTGTAAAACAGAATCTATTTAGGACATGAAGCAGCCAGACTTCAGCAAACAGCCCTACAGTAACAGCTGTTTTCGTCTTGCTGTCATTGCCTAATCCCTCAGTCCACTAACCGTCAACGAAAGTTGCCGATATCTTTTAGTCACAACCAACAAAAATATGTTTACCCGGCACTATGTACACTCTCTGTGTGAACAGATCACTGTGCGATACACGCCATTTACCGGTAAGCTTTCAAATGCGCCCCTTCCTGGCAGCACTGCTCCGCCCCTGGTAACTGATGATGGCCGGCAGTCGATTTCCGTATGGACAGCATCTAGCAACAAGATAATGTATGTCTAGCCTAAACTATAGTGCTAGGATTTAGGATATAAATGTTACAATTTATTACACTACTAAAAAGTGACAAACAAATCGGATGAAAGTTTTTCGGATAAATAAACAAGGTTAAAAAATGTCGGCATAGGAATGCCGACGCTATATGCACGAACAAGTTTCGACGATCATGATTCATCTTATGTGGAAAATCTTTATCACCGACGGCGAATTAAACCTCAGATAATAGGACGTGTAAATCGGGTGAGTTTTAAAAATTTTATATTATTATTGACCTGTTGACCTCGACATTAGGGCCAAATGTCAAGTTTATTGTGTAAGAATGAGAAAACACTATCATGTTTATCATGTTCATATAAAACAAATAAGATTATACGGTAAATTTCTTCCAGTTGTTTTTTCGATAAGGCAATTCAGAAAAAACTAAATTTATTAGGTCATTTTTGTTTTTGTTTGGTTTGATAAACATAGACGTAGCAAGAGGGGGGGGGGGGGGGGGGGGCAGAGTGGGATGCGTTACTAGTCAGCTAAGTGTGTTAGATCCAGTTAAGGACAGCATAAAAATAAGTTCTATCCTTTGTCTTTGATTAATAGGCAAGTGGAGATATACTATTCAATAATTACGTATTGGACAAGTGTTGTATTTGTTCATGTTGTAGTTTTGTTTTAAACATTTCTGCCTATTTAATATATATATACAGAGTCTATTCTCAATGCATGTTAATTCATGTTCGTTCTGTTTTTGAAAAAAAGACTTCTAAAGAGCAGTAGCAACAAATAGAGCAGTAGTAGCAACAGCAGTAGCAGTAGCAGTAGCAGCAGTTGTTGTATCTGTTATCACATATTACTCCTACCTTGGGATAGTCAGAACCTTAATGTCATGTAACATTTGCCCAAGGTTATAACACTGAGCATGGAAACCAGTCTCAAATCTCAAGCATCTGATTGGCTGAAATGGCGACCAGTCGCCATTTCAGCCAATCAGATGCTTGAGATTTGAGACTGGTTTCTAAACTCAGTTTTATAACCTTCAGCCATTGACACGCGGAAGTATCCAAATCGATCCGCCCGGAGCAACTGGCAAGTCCTCAACCACGATTAAAAATAACTTATCTCAACAATCACAATAAAACAGATGTGTGTTAATTTGTTGTTTTTTTTTGTTTGGATATAGATAATACTATCATTCAGGTAATCACTTGTGTTACACTTATGATTGTATTCAGGAACCATGAACATGTATTTGTTTTAAGAACTCGATTTAAGTAAACTACCACGATTTCTTTAATGAGATATGGGATAATTGTTTAACATTAATGCATCTATATTTGACACAGCACTGTTGAGCGAATTTATACATTGTTATGAATTTGGTAAGATGGTGACATGTTGTCAGACAGAAAGCAGGCGAGTGGCGACACTAGTGTATGAGGAATATGTACACCAGCGTCTCTGAGCCACCTCCATCGATCAATGCAGCCGGTATCTCACTAAACAAATCATAACATACTTATGTTATATACGAGGGTTGTATGACAAATTCGTGGACTTTGTTTGCTAAAACTTTAATATGTGTCGTAGATACATGTATTTTGCAAACGTTATAATTTAATGTGCCTGCAATCCTAAAATCATATATTAAGACTAGTATTTGCATCACAATCTATGATTTAATAGCTTTAACGGTTCCATGGTTACGGTTACTGGAGCACTCCGTTTTTATACGTTTTATACAGAAAACACGCAACAATTAAAGTATGTATACGTATGTCAATTTTCGCGGGAATCTGTCACATGTTTATGTGACGTCTGAACATCATTTCCGTTAATTTTCAGCGCTCTTTGTTATAAACATAAAACATGTAAAAAGCAATTGCAAAAACTGTAGATAAGGTGTCTAAAAAGCATGACGTCAAAAACTGACCACGAAGTCCGTGCAAATATTAAATTTTGCGTGAATCTAGGTTTTACTCCGACATAGTCGCGTGAAACACTTCGGGAAGCGAAACATACATCATGCTGTAGATCTCTGGTATTTAAATGGCACAATCGATATCGAAAGGGTAGAGAAAGATTAGAAGATGATGTCCGAAGCGGAAGACCGAAGAAGATTTCAACGTCAATTAAAGAGAAAGTTACGGCGTTGCTTGATGACGACCGTCGCCTTACTCTGCGTGAAATTTCGGAAAATGTCTTTAAATACCGTGATGCTTTGAACAGTGCTTTAGGAAGAGGGGATACTCTAGGGAATGAATTCATAATTCTTGGAGTTCATATCAACATGGTATTTGGCTGTGAAATTTAATGAGATTTTTTTTGACGTTGTGAGCGTCTTTTGTTAACGGCGTGCTCCGGTGCACGTTGATAGCCTTTGTATTTACCCTTGTTATTTGTAAACTATTATATGTATTGACTAGCGGTTTTCTGTACTTTGTTTGCGATGAATTGACAATTATGACGATATAAAAATTATCTTGAAATGAGTTTGTTTGTACTTTCTATAACAAAAGTCCACGAATTTATCATACAACCCTCGTATACTAACATACTAATAAAAGGTAAGATCTGTGCCCAAGGTTATAAAACTGAGCATGGAAACCAGTCTCAAATCTCAAGCATCTGATTGGCTGAAATGGCGACCAGTCGCCATTTCAGCCAATCATATGCTTGAGATTTGAGACTGGTTTCCAAACTCAGCTTTATAACCTTCAGCCCGTATCCTGTAACAAAGTATTTAAAGTTACTTGTTCACGTATCGGGACGAAATTATTTAAGTGTTTTAAAATGTCAAAATTTATCATATAAACTGTATAAGACCTGTAAAAACATTAAATGTTAATGTAGTATTCTTTCATAGTCGACGTACGAGTGAATATACGTATTTGAAGCTGGAGTTGCAATAGCGTTAATAACGCAGTAAAATTCGCTCAAAACATTCAAAAGATCCTAAAATATACTGACTTGTCCAAAATTCGCGAACTTCGCTCTTGTTCAGTCATTTATAGTCATTATATAGAAGTGCAGTGAATATTTACCATATCTGAGACAGTGAAGCATTCCACCCTGGGCTAAAGGTTATAAAACTGAGCATGGAAACCAGTCTCAAATCACAAGCATCTGATTGGCTGAAATGGCGACTGGTCGCCATTTCAGCCAATCAGATTCTTGATATTTGAGACTGGTTTCCATGCTCAGTTTATAACATTGGGCACTGATCTGTGAATAGGCAGAGTTAAATGTTGTTGACTCATCTTGAAACAACAGACAATATTTTTCAGGACGGAGATGCCTGTGTCGGATGTTTGGTTGACACCAACACCATTCACAGAGTCGAGACTTTGGCGGGCCTCCAGTAACGCGGTGTTGTTGTTGGTGTCAGTATGTAGCAAAGTTATTATCGGTAAGTTAAATTTGATACGAATCCATTTTGTATTACACAGTTTCTAAATAACTTGTAACTAACTTGTTTTTGCATATTTTGTCCAGAAATATCGTTGATAAACATTTTTATCACTTTTCAGTGTCCATTGTGCTTATCTTTATCTTCATTCGATACGTATTATTTCATTTATTTGATGTCTTTTTTCCAATAAAAGCTATTGTAATGTTGGTGCTTGTCGTTTTCAGGATGTTTCAACAAGCCAAAAGTCTATAAAAAAGAAGCGTTTCTTAAATGTGTTGCTAAGCGACCACCAAACAAACCTTTAGTCACCATTAGCAACCACTACAGCATGGTAGATGACTTCCTTATTTCATGTAAGTAAAACTTTCAGTTATCCATTTTGATTAGATACATGATAGATAGATGTAAAAGTTACCTCATTTTATGAAACAAAAAATTCATTGATTAGAAAATTGTAAAATACCAGTGACCATGTCATTTTGGCGAAACAGAACGGTAATCCCCTGACCTTCATCAAGATTCTTTCTTCATCATATAAAGTACAATGTACATGTTCGCAGATCACAATTCGAACGTACAAAAAATTAATTAAAATTTAGACGGTTCTAGAAATGATATGACTGAAGAATGAATTGAATGAAAATAATTGATACCTGTTCCGTTCTGTTACAGATTTGTTACCATGGAAACAGTTATCGAAGCGGATGACCATCAGGTGGTTGCCAGGTGCCAAGGACGTTTGTAACCGTACAAAAGCAAGTTCTGTTTTCTTTCAATTAGGGCGTGTACTGCCCGTTGTTAGAGGAGACGGCGTTTATCAGCAGACGATGAACTTTTGTGTTGACAGACTGAGCGTAGGGGAGTGGGTGCACTTGTACCCAGAAGGAAAAGTCAATATGACCAAAGAAAATATGAGACTTAAATGGGGTATGTAATGTCAATATATATTATGTTATCAATGAATAATTGCTTTGTTTTTATCGCACATTCCTAAATTTGGTGACGATGAAAGGGGACATTTATATGAAAAATGCATTCAAACGACAATAAAAAAAACCCTCAAAAACCGGATTAAAATACAGGCGATATAAAGTGAGTAAAATTTCAAGCTCGTAACTTCACGGGTTTAAAAAATATGGAAAACCATACCGGACGAGACTTTGGTCCATAGGTATATTACATTGTAATATCTTGAATATGGTTGTATTCTTTATTATGTATCTTATAGTACTGGAAAAATAACTCTTCATGTAGATTTTGCTTATGATTTTACAGTGTTCACACTGTTGCCTCCCTTGACACATGTAATAATTAGTTACACAAAAATTATAAATTTTTAAAACCGTTATAAAAAGTAACTAAGAGTAGCGATGAGAATCATGCCACGACAAAGGTTTCTTATTTTTAGTGCCTGCTTAAGATAAAACCATCGCAGATTTAGACGAACAACGTGTTAGTCTCTTCTACCATAGACTCGTTTGCCAATCTTGCTATTGTTCACTGTCGGTAATCAGTACCTAGTCAGGTGGCGGTGTGTTATTCACTGTCGGTAATCAGTAGCAAGTCAGGTGGCGGGGTGTTATTCACTGTCGGTAATCAGTACCAAGTCAGGTGGCGGGTGTTATTCACTGTCGGTAATCAGTAGCAAGTCAGGTGGCGGGGTGTTATTCACTGTCGGTAATCAGTACCTAGTCAGGTGGCGGGGTGTTATTCACTGTCGGTAATCAGTAGCAAGTCATGTGGCGGGGTGTTATTAACTGTCGGTAATCAGCATCGAGTCAGGTGGCGGGTTTTATTCACTGTCGGTAATCAGTAGCAAGTCAGGTGGCGGGGTGTTATTCACTGTCGGTAACAGCTTTTATCTTCTTCAGGTATCGGACGTTTGATTGCGGATAGTAAAGTATCCCCCATCGTCTTACCATTCTGGCATCTGGGTATGGACGATATGTTCCCCACCAGGAAGCCCTACTACCCTCGCGCCGGGCATGTAGGTTCTTGTTGAAACATGGCCCAAGATCATAAAACTAAGTTTGAGATCAGTCTCAAATCTCAAGGATCTGATTGGCTGAAATGGCGATTGGTCGCCATTTCAGCCAATCAGATGCTTGAGATTTGAGACGGATCTCCAGATTTAGTTTTATGAACTTATGCACTGATATAATTTCATGTTATGATCTGATTTTTCTTGCAACTTTGTTTCATAGCATTTGTCAGTATGTACCTGCACCAGCCATGATTGTTACTATATGAAGTATTGCTTAAAAGGATTTAGAACAAATCAAAAACAAAACATTTGGATACTTTATTTATTTTAAAAAGTAAGATAGATTACTTTTAAGAACAATTTATATACCGCGACACTAAGTAGTTTAAACATGCTATTTAACTTCCTATGAAATTGACGTGGCTGTATGATTTTATTGCAGAAAATCACTGTGGTGTTTGGAGAACCAATAGATTTTGAACAAGAGCTGAAGACACTCCGAGATCAAAAGAAGACGGATGTAAGACATTTAACTAGTTCATGATCATGAGGGGTAAGGTACATACAATGGTAGCATTGTATCTCCGTTACAGTCATTTGTCATGAGCACGGCTTTGCAACCATTCGTGGTATTTCAACATAGTTATTATCCTCATACCAATGTTCATCTCAATATGGTGTACTGATTCTACCTAAAAGTTAAGATCACTAAATGGTTTAAAGATTAAAACTGATGCAAAAATCTTTTTGTCAGAGCATTAATTTGCAACTGCCAAACTTCATAAAGATCTTCACATAACTGGGAATATATGAACTATGACGGTGACAGACCAAAATGTCATTTGAGCTGTAAAGGTCAACTTAGAGGACTATTTGAGTTTAAAAAGCAGAGTGTTGCTTTTAAGAACCATGGCCCTACCTTCAGCCATAAGTCAGAAAAATATTCATCTAAACAAGATGAAGTGTCCTGTCCAACAACCACGACCTGGGCTGAAGGTTATAAAACTGAGATTGGGAAACCAGTCTCAAATCTCAAGGATCTGATTGGCTGAAATGGCCCAGTTTCATAACCTTTGGCACTAGTTTTCATTTCAATGTTTGTTTTGAACTTCTTAAAAACTCCAGTGACACTTTAACAGTTTCGCCCTTTCAAGCGATATATAGGGATCGCATCAGTTGCACTTCTCTTCTGCCAAGCGGTCTGTGCTTGTTTAACACACGATATTTCTTGTTTCGTTTCAGGAGGAAGTGAGGAAATTCATAACAGACCAGATACAAGATGTATTTCTCAAATTGAAACAAGAAACCGAAGAAAAACATATGTCCACCTGTGATAGACGTGTACTTGATACATGATAGACTGTTTAGTCGTTTATGCCATAGTGCTTTCTTTTTCTGTGTTTATTAGAACAAGTGTGATCTGCATTAAATCCATTGGGATTTACATGTGTACGAGCAAATGGCTCAGGATTAGTGACACAGTATTAACCAAAATAACCGCTCTTTGTCTTAAAATGTAGAAGGAAAAGTCAGTAGATTGTTTGTATTATCATATATTCAGATTTAGCAGCATACTTTTTGATAACTGAAAAGTAGGAATTTTGTGAACTTCAACTGAAACGAATTTGATCCAATCTTTATGAAACTTGAAAAAAAGTTTCAATCAAGTTTGATGGAGTTTAAATTTTGAAAAAAGATCGCGATTCGGGTATCCAGTCTATAGTAAAAATATATTCAAAGTTAGGATTGTCTGTACTCGAACCAGATAGCCGTTACTGGTATCATATTAAGTATATACTATTGACAAACTGTTGTCATATACTCATAAACCTTACAAATGGAGCAATTGGTTCTGCGAAATAAGTTTATTAACAACAAAACTATTTGATTTTCGGTTAAATTACAAGGAAAACGAGTGTAATTCCATACTAACAGGACACTTCTTATTAAACTGATTTTGTCCTGCATTTCATCATAATTTATGTTTTTATCATCTGAGCAATTTAATTTGATTAATCCAGATTTGTTCCATATCTTCTAATCTTAATTAAAAAAAGTAAGACATTATATGTTTTTAAAGGACTGTGAGTCCTAATACCGCTGCATTGTCTACCTGTGTGGTTTTGTGTGCGTGTGATAGATTACTTTTCACGGACAAAATGAAAACAATTGTTTCTGCAATCACTTTCAACCAATTTGGAAATTTCTGGGTCCAAGATCATAAAACTAAGTTTTGATATCAGTCTCAAATCAGATCCTTGAGACTTGAGACTGATCTCCAGATTTAGTTTTATGATCTTGGGCACTGATCTTTTCTTTTCGTCATTACGATTGCCGCGTTGACTACGCACCGGCTGCCAGAGGGACTTCAGTAACGTTTATGGTATATTAACTCACATGATACTTGCATGTATTCATCTCACACTTGTTCAGATTAGTATTAGACTAGTATTACACAGAGAATGTTTAAGTTGATACTGATACTATTTAATGTATGTTCTTATTGTTGTTGTTTTTTATAAAGTTTACGTAATATACATCATGATTTGAACGAGAATTAAATAACATCTTTTGAACTAAATCAGATGTTTTTATGCCTAGCTTAGTTTTATACTACGTCCATAAAATGGATATGTCTATTTTGTCACTTGGTCATACCACCAAACTGTTAGGTGGCTCATATATAGAGGCAAAGAAAAGCAAAGGATAATATTAGGAAAACGAACAAATTCAAAGAGCCTATAACTACTGCCATTTGAACCTTTAGTTGCGAAGTTGCCCATGCGTTTCTAGATCTTGTTCTATTGTGAACATCATCACAATTGGCCTAAACTGTTCATTAAAGAACACACTTTTTAGCAGACTTGATGAAGTAAGCCAACACCGTCCACAAACTTGAGAATGTTGTTCAGACATTAGCATGACAAAATATAAAGTTTAAAGCTGTGAAAGATGGTCGGGCTAGATACCGGATATTCGGGAATCTACCAGAGTATACGGCTATAACCATAATTATTCACAGCTGTGAATCTGAGTCCACGAAAACAAGAAACATGGAAACAGGATAAATATGCAGTGCCAGGTTTCTTTTTAGTTATGCATCTTCGCGGGAATGAAATTTAAAAATTTCTTAAATTCTTAAATAAATGTTTATACTTATAAAAAAACGATCCCCACAAAAACAAGTATATTTGTCAATGGTTTTGGAATTATTTGGAGACATATGTCGCGTATTAACTGTGTGTTGAATTCTATTTCTGAAAAGAGAGAGGAACGTAGGCGGCAAATTATGTAAGCTTTAATAGAAATAGTTAGCTGCCATATCAAAATCAAATAACTCCTAGATCTCATTTAATGTCGAATGTCAACTCTATCACGTTTCAAAAATAATCCTTTTTTGTTTCTTGATAATATCCATTATTCTGGTACAAGGGATTTCAACTTTTATTCTGCGCTATAAAATCTGTGCAGTAGGAGATTAAAGATATTCATACAATAACTAGTTTCTGAATCTTTGTTGGAAAAGAAATTAAAATAATCTTAATGATTACCTTATATAACGACAAAACTCCATTGAAAATAAAACCATGCTAACATGATGCTCTGTAACGCCACATAACAGCAGCGTTGCATAACAATATTGACCAGGTTTATGGGGTGATTTTCAACGAACGTATAAATAGGACTTTCTTATGTGTCAAAAAAGGCACGCTTTCGCCACATAAAATAGTGGTTGATAAAGTTTCATCATTATTGGACTTGGTTTTTGTTTCCACTTAATCAAGTGTTAAACTAGATTCTTAGAGACGTAAATTCTGATGAAGATTTAGTAAGATCAGTTTAAAATTTAATGTGAACCAAACCAATTGATCTTTCTGCAGACACTTTTGAAAGGACGTTTGGCCTGATTTAAGGCGAGGTTGTAGATGTTACCATAAAGCACGTCATCGTCATCTGGGACAATCAGAAAATTGAATGGTCGTATGACATATACAGTTATAGATTCGCCTTTTTTGTAAGACAGCCGGTCATGTACCCGCGACTATGTCCACTTTCAACGCATTTTAACGTCATTTCAAACGTTTCTGGACAAGTTAATCGTAAACCACGGACAAACAACAGAAATCAAACAATCCTCACGGCTCCACATGTGTTCAGTGTGCTCATATGAGCTAAGAATTATGCTGGAACCATGTAAATAAAAAGTTAAAGCAGGTTCACAGTATACGCCTGTTAATTAACGTAAGTGCTTTATGCATTGAGCATCGTCGCATAAACGTGGTCGCTCTGTTTATGCGTTGAACATCACCGTATAAACAAAAACACGTTTATGCGACGATGCTGCTATGCGGCGCTACAAGGCTCTCGGTAATAACAAACACTATTTTACCAATAACCTAAAAATATTGAATATGCGTGTATGTTGAATAATAATCTATTTTAAATACTGACAAGAAATATATCAAACTGTGTGAAATATAGCAGTGACTCTGTGAACAAAACTGTAATTCCTACTGAACAGAGAAACGAGAGAACAACAGCCATAATAAATGTTTTGGTGCTTCTTACACATATATTCTTTCATCCTGTATACAAGTTGGTGGGTAAACAAAACCGTCTTATCTTTGCAGGATGTCTGACGTCTGCCAGATCCCTGATCAATGTTTGGCTAGCCTTACAAGCCGTTCTGTGCCGGAGGTTCAAAATTAACTCGAATATTTATAAGTCTAAACACAATAGAAGTCTCTTGCCTTTCTTAAATCGGGTGAGAACCCAAGCTTCAATGTGTTAATAACACTAGTCAAATCTGGATCTCGTCAATGACCAGACGAAAATTTGGACACAATAACATATGATTGCTTAAAATAAGTATTTTAACCATTTAATTTTTTACTCAGTCTAGTACAACCAACCTGGTAGACCATGTAGAAAATCAGCTTGGCGAAAACGCTGCAAATGCAGTTGGAAAGGGCATTGGAAAAACACCCCTTTGGCATTGCAATGCTATAAGCTTCTTATGTTTTATGTATGTGTGTGCTTTTGCATGCGACATTGTTGAGCTGATGGTTGTGTTGGAGTTATTTCACCAAGACAACTTGTACTTGTGTGTTGATATGAGAACTTGTTTGGGCAAGTTTGAGGTTGGTGCACCCTAGAATCTTGTTTAAACCCCCTGTGGCAAATTATTTTGCCACTGACCGTTTCAAGGCGGTAACCACAAGGGTTCTGATTTCAGTTAATTGTTTGCCTTTTCTTATTTGATTTTGACATACTTCTAAACACATGCTCTCGTTTTTTTCTTCTTTTCCGCTGCGTGGGGAGGCTGTGTTTTGTGAGTGTGGCGGTTCCTGATAAGCATTATTTCACTTTTTTAGAAACATCCTAACAATACAATTGAGTGTCGGAGTCTCACAAAGAGCACCGCAACCGCACAAGGACCATTGTATATCTACCCTGCTTCATGTAAAGGACCTACCAACCATTCTATTTTAGTCATGCCCTTTACCTACTATTGTTTGGCCATCCGCCGAAGTGGAATTGAGTGGAGGAGATTGAGATTTATGGCAGAAGTCTGTAATAAATGAAGTCAGACATAAGGCTAACTAAATAGTTGCTGATCTGCCAGTTATTGTTACCATAGAAGTTTCCTCCTAGTATTTTTCTATGCGTTACAGAATTGGTCATTATGCGGAGAATGAGAGAAAGACGCAGTATATGAAACATTAACAGGCAGAAATTCATCTCACTCAGATTGAAGTCCAGCATAAAGTCCAAACCATGCCCTATTGATGAGATAAGAGTTCAGCATTAACATTTGCCATCATCAGTGATTCCAATGTAACCAGATATTTCTGAACATCGTCAATATTTGGCTCAATATGGCTATGATGAGATTTCAAACGTTTTGAAGTCAGAGACCAAAGATTGCTGAAGGTAGTAACGCGCCATTGAACTAACATTTATGGCGACGTTGTAGAGCCGCGTCGAACTAGCATTCGAGTGTATCCTGGTTCAATCCTTGGTTCAGCCTTTGGTCTTTGGTTTGTTTTTCAGAAACCCAGATATAATAAAATTCCTACCCAGGAACAATCCTTGCTTCAGAAATGAGGTTGTCAGAAACCTCAAGATATAATAACATTCACAATGTGCTACTTGTGATCAAAGCGGTTTCAGTATTCCCGAAGTGCTATTTTTGCATTACAGTTTTGGTATTCACAATGTGTTTCTTGTGAGCAAACCAGTGTTGTATTCACAAAGTGCTGTTTGTGAGCTTAACACTGTTTTTATTCACCTATGCTACTTATAAGCTTAACAATATTGTATTATTGTATTTACCCAGTGAATAAACAAACGGTATGTCACTAATACAAACAAATATCCTTTATATACTTTGTCATCTTTCTGCAAAGTGGTCATGAATATTTTATTTCCTTTTACGTAATGGGTAACAAATGAACAGAAAATAAAGCATATGGTATCTAAATGATCATTCGAATTACTCGCTAGAATCTTTTTAGTTGTCAACATAAAAATAAAATTCAACAGTCAAAGAATTTAAAGACGATTTCGTTTGTTTCCGGTTTTGTAATTTAATGAATTTCACGTGCACACCGTTAACAAGATTTAGAAAAAAAGTCAGGTTGTATCTCTCTCTCTAAAAAAACCTCATTAACTTTCAAAACCTATTTGCATGTGTTTGATTTTAATGACATACATTATAATGACTGTTAAAAAGAACACTTTTCACAATGGAACTTTTTTCTCAACTGTCGTTTCTTCAAAAGTTACGTGTCAACATAACGAAAACACCACCGTTAATTCTAACAATACAACGGAAATTACAATTAGCAATTCTAAGCAGACTTTATGTGAAGCCTGGTTAATCTGTGAGTCAGTTAATTTTGTTTCACTATTTTTGTCGATGATATAAGGTGATGTTGATGTAATATAATGTTCTTTATTATGGTGGCGATGTTTATGTGTCTCTTTTTGCAGTGGTGAATAACCACCAGTTTCCGAATTTGTGTCACTTTTAAACGCGTCTTGTAATGGTTTGAATTCTTCGTGGAACGTAGTTTCTGAGTGTAGAACACTGACGGTAGTGGACGTAGTTGTAATTGTTTTACACCAGTGGTTTTCTGGGGTAATTGTCAAGTCAATGAAAGCTTTCCTTATGCCAACATTGACGTAGGTCCAGGTATATTGGTCACATTCGCCGGACGGAAGTACAATAAAACGTGATGGTTCAATACTTGACATAACCAAACACCGGTTGTCACGTGGGTTTAATTTATTTTGTATTAAAATAATGTTTTCCCAATATTTACTTTCTATTTTATCTATGCAAACAAAATCTTGGAAAGAGTCATTGATAAATTGGCACTTTTCAAACTGAAAACGTAACAATGATGGTTGCTGGCAGTGTTGGTACAAAGAACCAGCGCACGTACCGCCTGCGGGAAAGGTTGCATTGAAAATGTAAGTGGTATTTATCGGACATAATTGTCCGACGACAGGGGAAGTGATCGATATTATAGGTTTGTATACATCGTTGTATGTTCTAAAGTAGTCATGAATGGGCGATGGATCTCCGTGAAAATTATCCGTATTGCATATCTCTGACCAGACATTTTCGTGACCGTTTTGTAAAGGCCATACTTTACTCTGACCAACGGCCATTCCCATGACATCGTCCGAAGACATCCTCTTGAAAGAAAGGCACGTGTAACGCGGTCGACAGCCATTATTGAAGAATGATACCGCGGTGTACTGTTTGGTTTTCCTCAGTGGGGGAGAATCCGGGAAAGTAATACAGTTAAATGTACCGAGTCTATCATAGAACAGTTGGGTTTCCGAGACTTGTATTGATGCTGTCCCGAGGCTATCGCTCGTTGTCCATAGGCCTCGCAATTTCTTCGGGAAGTCGCAAGATGCTGGATATACGTTTGGATTGCACTTTCCACATGATTTAAGACATTGTGACTCAAAAATGTTAGTGCACGGAAGTCTATCACAGCTCTTATGTTCGTCAATACAGAGGCTGTTCTGACTAACAAGCTCTAGTTCTAAGGTGAAATAAGTCACGCCAGGGGACTGTTCGCAGGCTAAATCGATAAACAGTTCCATTATAGTTCGACCATCGTACGATTTCCGCGCGGGTATCCGCAAACACCACATTATATCAGTATCTGAACCTCTCAAAACTATTACAACATCGCCATCTTCTCGCCATGACGTCACGCACAACGCCCTCTGGCGTTGTTGCATTGGAAGATCTCCGATGCAATTTCGAGCTCTCAAATCAAACGTAACCCCTTCCCCAGCATGACATTCGCTTTCAAATCTCATGGGTAGGTCCATGAAATTACATGGATGATCCATATTGTCTTTGTCCTTTATCTTCATGTTGTAGCCTCCAGAAAATGGGCACACTGTGAATTCTTTATGAGACTTTGCTAAAGAGACCATTAACCAATTGCTCACCGCTAAATATTTGTCCTCACAAAGGGACGATAAATAATTACTTGACAAGTGAGATTGTTTTATTTGCATTACAGATGCACTCCTAGGGATGAACGCCAGGCAGAAGAAGGTACCGTTTTCGTTCGAAACTATGTATTTATAAACATCCACCATTTGTTCACACTTGCACTGCCATTCGTCCGAAATGTAATTAAGCTCCGTATCTTCCCGCTGAAATTCCATCAATTCCTGCCGGAAATAAATTGACGTGCGCGTGCCGCGGCGGATATTGGTGTACCACGTGGCGCCTTGAAAACGTTCTGGAAACATACAGCAATTTGTCGTCACCACGTAAACCATAAACACTAGATGAATGGACTGGTGTTGCATGGTTGCTTGCATGTTCTTGCTGAAATAAGAATGTAAGGGTCATGGAACTTAAAAGCTTTGCATCTATTAAACAATTCCCACAATAATCGGCTGTTATTAAAGGCTTCCTCTCTGACATAATTAAAATTAAAACTGTTGGAAACAAAATGTTTATTACAATTTCAGAAATACAATGCCGCTGTTTGTATAAGAAAATTTATGCCCTATTTTCGCATTTAGTGATGGATAACAGAAAAAAATCAGGTTTAAACTTGTTCACGCATTACGATAAGCAGGCGATTTGTTTATAGGAAGGCTGTCAAGGCCTTCATCAATGTTTCATTGCCTAATATAAAACAACAATAAGGAGAAATTAGAATGACCATACGGACAGAATTGAGAGTTCGTTCCGAGAATTTAAAGCAACAGAACTAATTCCGTTGATGGAATATTGTAATTTCCTCAACTGCAATTAGCCATGTGTCTTTGCTGTAGCTCCGACTCGCACTAGGAACAATTAACATTTTCCAATTTGGTTTACAGCATTTTTACCGCTTGATGTCAGAATGTTCGCGCATAGAAGAAACGTATGGTGGATAAACTCATGAGCACAGCTATCGGTCTTTTTTTCTCAGAGTATAATCAAGTCCAACAGTAATTATTAGGCGGAAGAAATGACTCGACAATTAGAAGGGTCTGACAAAGTGTGAGATTCCTGTCACCATTTCTACATTTTAATGTATCACTCAAGGAAAGCCATGGAAACCTTGCAGCGTCATATCGTCTTGCTAGGGCGTTCATCGTAATGTTTCACTTAAAACGTGCAAATGGTGGTTATTAGGCAATGCATCTTTAAAATAAAGTATTCCTATTTTAAAAGCTAGCAGGGTTTACACTTGATTAAGAAATAGACAGATCATTTTCTCATCATTTTCACAGCTGAAGAAGAAGATAAATGCCTAAGGTTATAAAGCTGAGATTGGAAACCAGTCTCAAATCTCAAGCATCTGATTGGCTGAAATGGCGACCAGTCGCCATTTCAGCCAATCAGATGCTTGAGATTTCAGACTGGTTTCAATGCTCCCCTTTATAACCTTGGGCAAAAGACAGAAATTTTCACCGAGTGAGCTCAGGAATGTGTATGTTCACGAATGGCGTAAAAAATAAAAAAATAAACATACACAAATACACGAATGAAATATATTTCCATTTATCTCTAGTAAAACAAATCTTTCATTTATTTAATGCCTTTAATGCATAATTTGCGTGACTTTGAGAGACAAAATTGCAAGTAATTGTGCCAAAACCGGTAGTTTATGACTCGACATCATGATATACCTAAACTTGAACCAGTTTTCTCATTTGAAATATAATGTGCGAATAAGTACCAACATGGAAAACAGTTAAATATAAATGATATTCCTCAGTTTGAAACATGAGATTACCACTTTTTTAAAAGACCTTTATTTTACCGTAAAAATTATATTATTCACTGGAAAGCATAAAATAAAAGTTATATACTAAATGAAAATAGTTAAAAATGTCAAAAATTATTAACATATTAGTTTTTGAATGTTAAATTATATTTAATTAAACGTTCACACACACACATTATTCGTATACCTTTAAATAACCTCGAGTAAGCTTTATATGAATTGTACTTTAAAGTATTCGTTAGATTTGAAATAAAAAGTCAGGGACCCGAATCTTCCGACTTAATTGTCCATATAAACTATATATATGGAATGGTAGAATGATTTAAAGACAGAACCAGTTGCGTTATATTACAAAAACTTTGCACGATACGAGTTTATTAGAACACCAAAAACGGCAACACAGCGAACATTACAATATCTTCATTTAGTCAACGTGTACTTCTGGTTGAAATTACAACTAATTTTAATTAACTGGTAAAGTAATTGATACACGCTTTGCACTTTCCATCTTCTACTTGTAACTGTTCTGGCAGTTACTTCCAGAAAAAAGTCAAGCATGTCAATACGAATTTATCATTTGAATTTCGGAGAAACACTTGTGGCAACGTTTCAGTTTTCTAACTCTATGATGTGTGAATCTTTTTATAGTTGAGGCATCAGATTAGTCGGGTTCGGGTGTGAAATACTGGCCTAGAGGCCAGGCGTTTTCTTTAACACACTTTGACCCGGTGTAATCTTACCTTTACTGCATTATTTTCAACAGCTTTAATGGTTTTTAATGACTATTCTGTTCAGTAGTCGTTTTTGCAACAAACCTATATTGCGGCATATTCAGGCCAAACATTGAAATACAACAGATTATGTTCCTATGAAACATTACTAAGGCCAATGTCCAGCAAGTAGAATGTGATCGCGATTAACCGCGTGACGCCATCAAACAACAATTAATTATTTTATCATTTCAACAAATGAAAGTGAAAGTAACTTGTTATTTTTCACACTCAAACAGGTCCCTTGCGAAGCCTAAATTCTTTAATATGCGAAATCACAAACAGTTTAAGAATGCCAGTGCAGCGCAGTGCGGTACGGCACGATACAGTACAGTACAGTACGGTACAGTACAGTACGGTACGGTACGGTATGGCACGGCACGGCACGGCTAAGTACATTACAGTTCAAAACAGTACAGTACGTGTGAAGAATTCGATTGAATTTTCTCATGTGCGACGAATTCGTTTTTGTGGACAATAAGACACAAATTAGCCATAATTCTAATGAAAAATCACTTATCCAATGAAATGTCAGTTTTTATTCCGATACAATCATTGACACTCATAATTTTTACATAAGAACACTTCGAGTCCTGACGGGAAACTTGATGGCATTAAAGCGATTCTGAGTAAATATTTACCGTGCCATTAAAACAGAACTATCATATTTGAACGGTGAAGTTTTTATGAAAATTGAAACACTGCTTTTAGATGAAAACCCTCATATTT
The DNA here is from genome assembly GCA_038501625.1 of Corbicula japonica. Taxonomy (NCBI): domain Eukaryota; kingdom Metazoa; phylum Mollusca; class Bivalvia; order Venerida; family Cyrenidae; genus Corbicula; species Corbicula japonica. The sequence goes on along the minus strand of JAZAYU010000062.1, from coordinate 1,786,487 downwards.
CTGACTAATGGCGAGTTTTTTCGAAATAAAGTAATTCGTCATGTGTGATGTGGAAGAAACCTTTCGTTGTTACTTAAATCACATTGTAATAATCATGGCTTTTGAGGTTTTGTAGGAAGTTTAAAACATTTTTAAATAACGTGTAACTTATTTTGTGTGATCATCGTTTAAAAACTTTGAAATACACAGCTCTTTCCTGGAGTATCAGTTGTTGCCGCAAGACAATATTTTTCGTTTATCTTACTTACTTACAACTTGATATCAATGCTACTATTTTAATTGCGTTGCTACGACGACATAACTGCGACCCATGCGCTCTTTACAGATCGCCGGCGTTTGCTTTGTGCATGTTCAAAGTGTGCGCCATAGGTTCTAGGCGATCCCAACGCGTTTACTGGCGATGCCACTGCGTTGCTGCGGCGATGCTTGCGATCGTAGTGCGCGCATCTAGGCGTTCTTGGACGCCGTGGGATCGCCATGAGAACGCGGCCCTAGAGTGACAGGGTTTTAATTAAAAAAGGATTTATTTATTTATTTATTTATTTATTTATTTATTTATTTATTCATTCATTCATTCATTCATTTATTTTATTTATAAAATATAAATATTGAAATTCATTTGTATTTTTACTTTAAACAAATATAAAAAGATTCATAAGGAATACTCACCATAAAATTTATATTTTTCGATTAAACACTTTTTCGTTTAACATATATTGGTAAAAGACACCAAACATGTCATTTCGGTGTAATTCATATGAGTATTCCATATATTTCAAAGAATCACTATAGTTATTTTTCCAATGGAAAGATAATTATTCAGTCGATACAGTTTTTATTCAAAAGAAGGAAACACTGATTCTTTTAAGCAGTGTTGTTTCTAATAGTTTTTTTTTTGTAAATCCATGTGTATCTCTCAAGTAGTTTTAACTATATATTTTCTAGGAATGACGCATTTTCTTCAAACACTATGAACTGACTTGGAGCGCATCTTCAGATTGAATGTTTGCTGGAGCAGATTACAAAGGAATACATGGTGGACCCACGCACCTTGCAAATCAATATAATCAGGTAGAACGATTGTACTGTCCTGTCCAGGAAAGAAAACAAAAATCTTTCTCTATTGACTGCACCGCACGCTTTCTAGATAATTTATATTGCCGTAAGATTTCTTAGCATGGAAGCGATACCCCAGGTCGTATCGATTTATCGGAGATCAATCTGACCCGGTATGACTCGGAAAGAAAATAATTACTGCGAAATTAAGGTTCTGTAAATAATATCTATGCACTGATTGAACATTACGTTTAATATTCCTTATTCCATATTAACGTTTGTCTGATAATGGGGAAGGTTCCTGTTTTTACATATGAGACATTTTCATTGTTTTCTGCGTTAGCAAATCAAAGTCGTCACATCTTGGCCACATCTGCAAAGCGATATAAACTCTTGAAACGCAGATTGAAAATTAAATTTTCGTTCAAGAAAAATAACTAAACTTCATGTAATAAATTTTAGTTCATTTCGTAATGCAAACGCAATAAAATTCCCGATGTATATCAAATTTCCTTACTTTTCCACACATGCATCTGAATGATTGTTTGATTCACATGCAAGAAATGTCTTTGATAAAGTGAAATCCAAATGATTTATACATGCAACATTTTCCCGCAAGGAGATGCTAAGCTGAAGGGGGCGATTTTAGGAGGCTAATGGTGGCCTGTCATATACTCACGAAACTTGCTTTGACGTGGTGTCAGATACATTGATCCTCGCGGAGGGGTTATTATTTTCGTTAACTGAAGAATTAGCGGGGCCTTTTAGCGAATAAAAGATGGGTAATTACTGAAAAATGACATTTCATTTACAGAAATCCTACGTAGTGTAATTTTCAAGACAGATCTCATATTTTTGCTGAAGAAACATGAATCGAAGGAACGAATTCAATAAAAAAAAATCCGTGAAAAGAAAGTTGGCGGGTTGAAGAAGTCTTGTTAGGCAAATTGTTGACAAAACACTTTTTCCAAATTAGACCATTGAGTCCATATCACCAGCAGTAACTGCATCAAGAAACTATTTAAGAAACTTTTAATGCGTTAATTCGCCTTTACCAATGTTTACATATTAATAACTTTTATCAGTTTTAACACCACTGTTAACTGTAAGCACCAAACTATCTTGGTCGACCAAATACAGGTCATTGTTTAGGTGGCTTCTGTTACTGACGAAACGGTGGCTGAATTACCATACAATACTTATATTGGTGAACAATAAAACATTTTATTAAACTGAAAGTTCTTTTCGTTCAAATGTTTGTAGATATTTATATATATTTGAGAGAATATGTTAGAAAGCGAATCACGCAGTTTTTTTTATCTTAAAGAGATCATATCTGACTCCGGACGGAAAACCCACTGGCGCTTGACCAGCCGCCCCACCCCCTACCAACTCTTACTAATGCGCCCTTTTTTGTAAAAATGGTGTCAAGTCACTAATATTATTCCATTCCATCAAAATATGCGATTATACACCGTCAAAACTGTATTCTAAAAAATTTATATTTCTATGTATATAATTGAATAATGGTCAGGAACGGCTCAAGACCCTACCCCCGTTCGAGATGCTGATTTTCCTACAATACGGAGGGTTCCAGCCTGACAGGTGTTTGGTTCAACGCAACAGGGTCTGATCTAACAGTAAATGTCAAAAATCTCACCAAAAGCTCGAAATACGCGTAATATTCAAGAGAAAACGGCCTCCGAAATGCAAGTTATTTTTTCATAGATTCTCCTCCCCAGTGCGACTTCCGGAAATCCCCGACACTTTTGTTAGGAGCGTTCTGATTGGTCGAACGATTTGTGTGCGAAGTATTTCCCGGACTAAGTCAATAGTTCTACCAATCAGAACGCTCCGAAGTTCCGATTTCCGGAAGTCGCACTGGGGTGAAGAATCTATGAAAAAATAACCTGCATTTCGGAGGCCGTTTTCTGTTGAATATAACGCGTATTTCGAGCTTTTGGTGAGACTTTTTGACATTTACTGTTAGATCAGACCCTGTTGCGTTGAACCAGACAGCTGTCAGGCTGAAACCCTCCGTATTGTAGGAAAATCAGCCTCTCGAACGGGGGTAGTGTCTGGAGCCGTTCCTGACCATTATTCAATTATATAAATAGAAATATAATTTTTTTAGAATACAATTTTGACGGTGTATTTTCGCAAATTTGGATAGAATGGAATAATATTAGTGACTTGACACCATTTTTACAAAAAAAGGGCGTATTAGTAAGGGTTGGCATTGGGTGGGGCGGCTGGTCAAGCGCCTGTGGGAAAACCTGTGTGACAGTCAATCTTTGGGTGGGAAATATTACGTTCCACTTGTTATCATTTTGAGGAATTCATCATCACCCAAGAAATTTAATCAAAATTTCAATATTTTTCATTGCCTCTGACTGCATATCACGCCTACTTCAATGCAACAGTTTTTAAACGAACTTTGTGTGTCCACCATTTAATGTTCGACATAAGAGACTTGGCAAATAAACCAACAAAAACAAAGCGAATTTTATGTTAAAAAATTGCGATGAAGATAGCTCAAAATAATTTCAACCATTATAAAGAAATAAAATACATCGAAACAGGAGAAAAAGTCTGCCAAGAAATTCGTATAAACTCCATAATGAGAAGTAATAAGTTATTACCCCAGTGCGTTTTTCACCCTTAGCAACTGATTAGATCCGCGTAACACCTGCTCTCAACATTCCGATTTACACCGGAAATAGAATTTAACATTCCTTTAGGGAACACTATTTGTAATTGTTCTCGGATAAACTATATGGCAGATGACACACTGGAATAAACTGTTAGAAATTGATCACGATATCTTTGATGTTTTCCGAGAACAATTTCTGTTGGCCTTGGATTCAATGATCCCCAAATTTACACACGGTTTGATAGTCCTGAGTCTATTTATTTCGAAATGACTTCAGAGTCTATTCAGTGAGGTTGCCCGAAACCTCTTTGAGCATCAATTAAACCAAAACATATCACGTAGGCTTAAACATTAATAACCAGAACACATCACTAATCGTTTTGTGAGCAATTTCATTAATTTAGTTACTACCGAAGTCAAACCCGCAATTATATTGCCAGTGAGAACGTAAAAATTGTTGGAAATGTAGTCCTAATCAAAAGAGGAAATTATTTCAGAAGAAATATAGATAAAAATAAAGAGCTCGGGGAGGAGGCTTCTTTTTCTGTAGTGTTCTTTTTTATGTTTTGTCTGTCGCCATTGAAACCGGGTAAACCCACTCAATGTTTATCCTTGTTGTAAGATTGCTTTCGGGTGTATTCTAATATATAAAAGCCTGCTGAAAGAGCTGAGATTGAGCATCGAAAATGTCCTCGATGAGATGTGTGATGTTAGTGGGATAAACGAATGTCATTTTCTACATTTTAGAGGTGGTTTACTATATTACGTTCTTTTATTTTATAGTAATATTTTCAGCTAAAACTGATTATCAAAACTATGAGAAAGACTTATGAAAAGCATAAAAAGCTAATTGGATGGAGATATTAATTTTGACATTCGGACGGCCACTTTCAGATTTTAAGTTCTTTACTGCACAAAGAATCTTTGAGATGCACTAGCATGTTTAATTGTAATATGAAGTATCATAAATCTGCTATTTATTCCATGCAGTTGACAGTTATAAGAGATCTCGACAGATCTCGCAGACACAAGCCAACATTAACCGGCACTTCGAGAGTTTGTTTATTCAAAAATGAGCTGCAAATTAACCACCTAATTATACACTGCCGTAAACTGGATTTCTTTAATTAACGACATCCAATAATCTTCTCGGCCATATGAAGACGGCCATCGACGATTGTTTGAGAAATGAATCCGTTCACTAAGTGTCCTTGTAATTTGATTAAATTGACTGGTAGCGTCTGTTCATATGATCGATAGTATAACACGATACAGTCTAGCAGAGGGAAGATGTATCAAAAAGTGAAGGTGTTGGCGTGCATGAGATGTAGACGCGGTATCTGGCAGGACTTGATTTCGTCTCATTGTAATGCACAAGACGTGTTTAATTAACGAAACAGTGTTAAAGCGCATAACAGCCAGTAGAAACCTGATTTAAGTTGCCGGAGAAGACTGTTTCGAGTTCTGATGTTAAACTATCTTTTGAATTTCTTTAAATGTGTCTTTCATGTCCCTAAACACGTCCCTCAAAGCTTTTTGAAGGGACATCATGGTTAATTGTTCTTCCTTTTGAGTGTTGACCACTGTTTTCTCATTATATCAAATATCAATGAAAGCAGCTGAATAAGTGCCAGGATGGAAAACATGTCAACGAGTGGAAACAAGGGCCCAAGATCATAAAACTAAGTTTTGAGATCTGTCTCAAATCTCAAGGATCTGATTGGCTGAAATGGCGACTGGTCGCCATTTCAGCCAGTTAGATCCTTGAGATTTGAGACTGATCTCCAGACTTAGTTTTATGATCTTGGGCAAACGCTTAAGTTAATATTTCAACTTCTCCAAAATTTTATTAGTAACATGAATTTACTGGAAGGGTCCCGTAAATTGTCAAAAATGCCTGCATTGTTAATTGGACATATAATGAAAAATGTTTGTTTTTCTTTACAATTTTGTAAAGCGTTGTGATATATAAGGGGCAAAATTATGATCTTGTTTTCGCATAGAGTGGAAAATGCAATAGTGTTCACAAGGAAGTACAAACATCTCTCCACCGTAAAGTATGAGACACAGATATAGAAAATGAAACTATATACAAACGTACACAGTACATCAGAGGAATTTATTCAAAAAGTAAGTAATTAGTTGTAAGTATGATTGGTAGGACATGGCTAAGCGGTAGCAGTTCATTGGATAAAAACCGAAGTACATGTATATAAACGCGTTCTTTGTACCCTTTTGTGTCATCTTTGTCATATCATGTTGATTGACAGGGCTCTCTCAATTGTATGTTTTTATTTCGTTTCGATTTTTCATTTTGTGATGAAATCTTTTTAAGAAAAGAATTAAATATTTACGTGACGAAGTAGTAAAACAACGAGATATAATTGTCCATAAAACACAAGTGAGTAATGCAATATCAATTTGTTTTAAAATGTTGAACAAGGACAGAACGGGACAGGACAAAAGAATTGGACAAGGCAAAAGTGATTCCTATTTAACATATTAACCACAACCTCCGGTCACCCTTCGTCAACGGTACGAAACAGATTACTGATAATACAGACATGTTTTACATTTTTTATTCAGACTTTCTAATTTTCAGTATAAAAATTGTATTATTAACTACATAACAATTAGTAACCATAGTATAAGTATATAAATAACTCAAAACAGCAATATCTGAAAGACCAGTTGCATAACGCGAATACTGAACAAAAATCCACACACAAAGGGTTCAACTGAATGAAAAGAGAAGGTCATGACATTTTTAATAACGAGACACTGATCTTTGTTTTGTCTCAAATACGACGCAATGTGTTGTTTTCCTCCAAATGTCCAGAATCGGATGCAATATTTCCAGAAACTGGGATTCGTTTTGGGAAGTCTAAAGGTTGTAAGATGATAATTTGAATTAATTCCCAACTTGTTGACCAAAATCCCCAAGAAACTAAGTATTGCAACCGAAAAAAGCGGTTCAATCAAACCCTAGGAACCCCCTACGGATCCGCCCCTGAAAATACCATAACCTTCTCATTTTGTAAAGTCATAGTATCCTATACATATATCTGTCAATGCTGTTGATTAAAAAAGCAATTTAAAGTGGTTCAACACCTAGTGCATAGTGGTTCAACACCTAGTGCATAGTGGTTCAACACCTGGTGCAAAGTGGTTCAACACCTAGTGCATATTGGTTCAACACCTGGTGCATAGTGGTTCAACACCTAGTGCATAAAGGTTCAACACCTAGAGCATAGTAGTTCAACACCTAGAGCATAGTGATTCAACACCTAGTGCATAGTAGTTCAACACCTAGTGCATAGTGGTTCAACACCTAGAGCATAGTGGTTCAACACCTAGTGCATAGTGGTTCAACACCTAGAGCATAGTGGTTCATCACCTAGAGCATAGTGGTTCATCACCTAGAGCATAGTGGTTCATCACCTATAGCATAGTGGTTCAACACCTAGTGCATAGTGGTTCAACACCTAGTGCATAGTGGTTCAACACCTAGTGCATAGTGGTTCAACACCTAGAGCATAGTGGTTCAACACCTAGTGCATAGTGGTTCAACACCTAGAGCATAGTGGTTCAACACCTAGTACATAGTGGTTCAGCACCTGGTGCATAGTGGTTCAACACCTAGTGCATAAAGGTTCAACACCTAGAGCATAGTAGTTCAACACCTAGAGCATAGTGGTTCAACACCTAGTGCATAGTGGTTCAACACCTAGTGCATAGTGGTTCAACACCTAGTGCATAGTAGTTCAACACCTAGAGCATAGTGGTTCAACACCTAGTACATAGTGGTTCAACACCTAGTGCATAGTAGTTCAACACCTAGAGCATAGTGGTTCAACACCTAGTACATAGTGGTTCAACACCTAGAGCATAGTGGTTCAACACCTAGAGCATAGTGGTTCAACACCTTGTGCATAGTAGTTCAACACCTAGTTTATTGTGGTTCAACACCTAGGGCATAGTAGTTCAACACCTAGAGAATAGTGGATCAACACCTAGTGCATAGTGGTTCAACACCTAGAGCATAGTGGTTCAACACCTAGTGCATAGTGGTTCAACACCTAGAGCAATAAGTAATTTCTAACCCAGCTCTATGTAACATCAGTAGCACCTTCATCTTTAAAATCGCCAAATTAGGCATTTACCATGCATGCCACACCTATTTTATGCTTCGAATATAAAAAAAAAACATCAAAACGATGGACTGACCTGTGCCACACACAATTGCCAGAGTCTTGGGTCGAAAAGTGCTGTGGGAAACAATTATATTTAAATACAGATTAATACATTTATCTTTTAAGCGGAAGTAGCCAAGAAATACACAATTACCTCTCCCCACGTCCAACCCCTTCCTCCCTCCAAAAATAAACAAATAATTAAAATAAAAGCAACAACATTAAAACAACAGATTTGTGAAGTTAGCGGCCTTATAATACAAATCTTTTCCGATAAATTTCAATGTACGGTTTGTAACACATGAGATGAATATGAAACACACTCCGACATTTAAAAAAAACAAGTCGAGTATAAACGACGAAATTTCTAGCATACGTCCGATTGTCTGGAAAAAACTTCATTGAGCTATCTGATATATGAATGAGACAGTATAACATACCAGTGTTTTTGACATGTTGATTGTCTGTTGCAAACAAACTGATACCGTAATATTACCACAGTCAGATTTAAACCATAATGTGAGAAATTTGCTCTACTGACATTACAATATTCATTCCAATGGCACATCATTAAATTGTGAGCATCAGCACAACAATAACGGGATTCGAAACCCAAACAAGACATGAACAATACAGAACTTTCTTTCAATCTGAATTAAAACAAAAACGATGCATTCACATGTTTTTTCCATCGTTTGATTTTCATATGTCACCAGAACCCTCAAAATTATATACAGACTCCTTCATAAACATCAATATTATCCACCAAGATATCTATTACTTCCAACGAGTATGAATTTCTGCGCACTTCAAAAACAATGTGATCATAATAGCCTTGTGTTATTGTCACTTTAGCGATATACCACAGACCAACCTTTGCCTCTTTGGACGACCAAAGTACATCCTGGTTTCCAAGTTGAGACATCATATTCACATATGTGGCCAGAATAAGGTTATTTTGAGTTTGCGAATTTTTGTTGAATGAGAATGTAACGCAGTGGGGTAATTCTGTAAATGACGTTCCAAGTTTCGGTGACACTAGCTGGGATATTGCGAGGTATCTGAACTCAGAGAAGTTTCCGCCAGCCTTGATGTACACATCTGCAATTCAATGAAATGGATTGGAATAAAACTGCTAGATCAATACAATAATTGCGAAATAAATCGCAATAAAATCTGCCACACAGACAATTAAAGACATAATAATTCCGTCGTCCCTGTGAACGGTTTTATCTTACCAAGAGTTATGACAGACATTCTTTGTCACCTTATTTGCTATGGGAACATCTAAAGTACACAGAATAATTCAACTGAGATACATTTATGAGACCATTTCCGGAATGCGGCTTGTCATTGGTCAACTTGAAATCTGTACTTTATTTCGACCAATCAACCGCGTGAGAAAAGGACACTCGTACCGAAGCTTAGTGAATAGAATTTAATGGCTTTTTTAAAACCTTACCGTTCGTGGGATGGTTGTTAGCAATTTTCCAGGGAATCACTTTAGGTCCAGTGAATTGCTGATACTGACATATATCACCAGTGTTAAAGCTGCATTGTAGAAAGTCCAACCCTACAAAAACAATAAATGAATATCTTTACATACGAAAAACGAATTAAAAGATTCCCAGGTATATAAAACAAAGAAGTATAGAGATGTGAAGCAGGGGACTTCAATTTTCAATTTAAGAATTGACTTGAATTTTGGGGAAAAATATGGTGAACAAAAAAAGACATGTAAATTGTAACGATGTTGCGGAAATAAACAAATGACAATAAAAAAGTAAAGAAATTAAATCGAGTTAACTTTCAGGAAGTTAATTACCTTTGCAGCGTGTGTTAGAGACAGTGACGTTGTCCAAGCTCAGGCCAGAGATACCGCCGTTATTGTGAAGAGACACGAATTTCAACCGTGTGACGTCATCAGGGACGTCAAACTCTGCTGTCTTCCATTTATCCACGGCAGGATAGTGACTTATCATCCGCCAGAGTAGTCTGTCCGAAACCTCAGCATCAGTGCTATCACGTGAACCATACACGGACAGGGTAAGGTTGGAGTTGCCGCCGAACAGAAAGGAAAAGGACAAACACCCAAAGCTTCCTGCAGCGAAAGATGGTGTGCTGAGAGAAGCTTCTGATGGTTGTACATTGTCCGATGGGCTGGTCTTGGTGGCATGCAATACAGTACCTGAATTAAATATCAGCATCTGTTAAACATGTACATTTTCAAATATTATTGTTTCTAAATTAATTCACTTTAAATAATTAAACAATTATTCAGTAAAACAATGTGCATCACAATCTCATCGTAATCATAACCTGTCTGTGTCTTTTTATTTATACAGAACATCCACTGCACTCCCTGCGGGTATGGTCAGTCGTGCATTCATGTTTAGACCTACATGTAGATGTGAGGTATAAAGTCTTAACATGTCAACGTAATTTAGGCGAGTAGGCGTGTATACGTTGGGCTCTTTTCGACGCCCGAGACAATAGTAAGTTCATGGCTAAGTCTCCAAGGCCATTCTCTCTAAGTTGCGTTTATCTTTCAACCCGGTAACATTCCGCTGCAATGGATGAAGACACCATATTTTAGGACCAAATCACATCTGTAGAGACAATGGCAATCCACCACAAAGTATCTTGTTCATTTTGCGGCATGTAACTTATCACCTAGAAGTTTTGTTTGGAGCTGACATTTCATACTCACGTTTAACATTCGGACAATAACGATGAGAATCGCAAACATTGCTGACAAATCTGCCTGAAATTAATAAAGACTATCGATATCACTCCGACTGGGACATCAGACTCTGCTCCTACCTTTAATATACTTGTCTCCTGGTTTCCTGGTCCATATATAATCCCCGGCAGATGTGTCCGTGTATCCACACCAACTCTGCTCGAAATCACACGTCAGGTTGTTTTCTGCTTAATTATAAAATTAAAATAGAATACTTTAATGAAAACAGCAAACAGAGTAAAGCATGCTCTTTGGACTAATAGCCCTTGATATTAACAGCAGCATTAACAAGTGACCTCATATTTGAGGGATTTCAAACCCTAATTAAAACCTTAAAATATTCTCTGGCAAAAATGGTTTGCAAAGATTATAAACAACAAAGAAGCAACGTATTCCTCCCCTTTTTTGCACAGTTATTTTTTTCAACCATTTTTAATTGCTTTAAAACAAAGCCAATCTTTTGTCGTTTGGATAATCCCGTTAGGTTAGGAAGATACATTACTACTGGTTATTCGACAAAGCATTTGTGATAGCATTTTGGAACGTCCAACGTGTCTTAACCTCTGTACCTGTCCGGTGTGAGTTTATTAAATTGTACTGTCTTGTTCTTTTCTATTTACTCTTGTAAATGTTTGACTTTAAACGTCACATAATGGAATTAAACTATTTTATAGGTTAGTTAAACATTCTTTTATATTCAACTAATACGTATGTATTTTTGAAGACCAGGAAGAGCGAGTTTTGTGCAATCTTAGGAACTCGCGAAAAAGTACAAGTTTAATTTATTGTTTATACCCTTAGGGTGTGTGACATTGTCTATCCACGTCATGTACGATACAACATTGGTGTAGACTCCAGGTCGGTTTGTATTTCCGCACATGTCACCCCAGCTGACAACTCCAGCAAGGACCCAGCGTCCATCGGTATTCTCACAGAAAAGACCACCACCAGAATCCCCCTACCGTACGAAAACAAAAAGAGATAATAAGTATTTTCTTCATGCGCAAGATCCGGGTCGAGGACTATGAAACTAAAAATGGAGACCAGTCACAAATATCAAGCAAACGATTGGCTTAAATGCCAACTGAGGGGCCCCGGCCCGAGCAATCTTTTTGGGGCGGTCAAGTTACCACCAGAAACAGTTGCCCGAGTGCAAGATTATCCCAGTATACAAACTGAGCATACATGATAAATAACAAATCTCCGTCTTCCATTTAAACCTACTACATGTTTATTGTAGGGTCGGCAGACTACGAGTTATCAGTTTTCTGACACTTAACAACCTCAACAGGTCTAAAACTAGTAACAAACTGCTGGCCTAAGAACCGCCCAAAAGAAGTTCTAATTTTCAAAAGCCTTGATAGCAGGTTTGCCGATCCCTCAGTACTTTCAATGCTTTGATTTGTGTTTGTTGTTTAATTGCATAAACCCAACACGAGGGAACAGTCACGAAGCGTTTTTCAGAATTATCGCCCGAAAACAGTTGTCCAAGTGCCAGATTTTAAATCAGAATCGTGTATATGTGGGTGATTTTTTTACACACAGATAAAATAATCATTAATCTTAAACTGCAGACTTTCTAATCTTCTGCAGCTGATAAGTTAAAGCATGTTCTCCAATCTGACCAATCACAGGCTGATTCATTTCTTGGATCCAGCATTGTTATTAGTCGGCGGCCCATGAGGCCGTCGACTATATTTGTGCTTACTTATTGGAATTTAATGTGGAGGGATAATGGCATACTTTCAGAAATGTTTGTATTTTTGTTCTCATATGTATTAATGAGAGTTGTTTTGCAAAGAAACGTATTAACAAATGTTTAACGAATCGTACCATGGGAACTGGTTGACATCGCTTTTTAAGAATTTTTTTATTCTTTTTATTTTTAAATAATAAGTTCTCCTAAGCACGTGACTATTTTTGAAAACAACGGTAGCCGGTCCTTTCGTATAATCGGTCAGGGATGTAGACTGTTGCACTGCATATGTACCTGTTAGTAGTTGTGGAACATAATTCGTGAGAGTTTTGTTCGGAAACAAAGGTCTGAATATGTCCAATCGTGATACTGGTCATACATTGTTTTTAATAGTACATTGCAAGACGTATTTTCCGTATAATCTGTCAGGGATGTTGACCTTTGCACTGCGTCTATACCTATGTGTGAACTTGTGGAACATAATTGGCGAGATTGTTTTTCAGGACAAAACGTACTTATACTAAAAATTTATGATAAAGGCCGTATGTTGCTTTTTTAATCGTGCAATGGCCTGTTTGTTTATGTTTGTGTTATTATCTTATATTACTATGAACACTTCTTGAAAAGGAAATTTGGTCACGTGAGGATGACTGTCACGTGACAAAACTATTTCATGAAATTGTTTTTTTTTCCTATACATTTTTGAATAAGTAATTTTAAAATCAGAATATGACAAGAAGATTAACGTTTGTGACGAGAGAAAGGGAAAAAAATAAAAATTCTTCTCGCGCCGATTTGATGGCCCCTTCAAAATATTTCTTGTTATTATTGTATTCTCTGGAGCAGCAAGAATGACAATTCAAAAGAACGCTCGATTTGTTATGTTTTCAGTTACGTCCCTTTATCAACTCAATAACGTCAGATATAACTTTGGCGAATTTCGCACTCTAATATTTGAAAATTTAAATACTCATTGGTGAAATAATTCTACCCACTGTCAAATCAGTATCTTGACTTCGCGAATACAATGTTTTTTATGACTGCGTGCGTATAACAAAACCAGCAAATGATGAAACCACATACACGTAAAAGTTACTGCTATAATAGAATGTTTTGGGAATTTCAATTTACCTACCTTACAAGCATCGAACTCGCCACTGGTATAGCCCGCACACAACATACTATCACTGACTGTCGTCTTGTGAGAATATAAATCTTTACATTGACCGTGCTCCACAATCTTCGTCTTTATGTGCCTCATAAACCTTGGAGCTGGGGTGGTGTAATAATCTGTAAAACCATGGCATCGTGGTGTTCATCGTCCAACATCGTAAAACTAAATCAAGAGACCAGTTTTAAATCTCAAGTATCTGACTGGTCGCCATTTCAGCCAATCAGATGTTGAGATTTGAGACTTGTCTCCAAATTTTAGTACTATGATCTTGAGCCCAGTACAGGTATGTCATGAATCTCACTATATGCTTATTTGAAACAATAAGATAATAAACGAACGCGATTTGTAAAACAATAATATTACAAAAGGCCAAATATCTTAACATTCATAGGATTAATAAGCACAATAAACAAGAATGACTAATAGTATCAGAGTTACTTAACTGGAAATATATTATAATTATACTGTCGATATTGATAAGGCAAATATATTAGTGAATACTATTATTTGTGATGTCCATACATTTTCATGTTTTGTGCACTAAACGCATTCGCTTACTGAATTTATATTAATTTATATTATACGTCGTAAGCCCTTTTGTTAATGCTTTTTCTGTTCTTTGTATGAACCATAGCGCATGAATAAAAGTTGAAAGTTGAAAACTTTATCATTATTATAATCAGATCGCTCTTATAGACGAAATAGCTCAGTCGATGACATTTTTGTTAACATTTGTTTTATTTTTGGACATAACAAAGAGTTTTCCCTATCAGAGACTCAATTAAGTTATCCGCTTTAAAACTGTCAACTTTGATTGGAAAGAGCGGTAAACTCATCTGCTCCATATAAAAACAATTTAAATATAAGGCCAACATGAGTATTCAATACTGACAACAAAATATGAGGTTCTTTAAAAAATTCAATTATAGAGAGAGAAATCAGCACTTTATCTTGTGTCATCTATTTATGCGACCACGTAATTTCGTGTTCTAACGTTTGAAAATAATGATTCATAAATAACGTTGATTTGGGCAAAATCTTATTGAACTTTAATTGGCCTTTAGACAGATTTTTTTTCATATTTTTATGTTTTACCGTTAAAATGGCGAAAGGGGTTATACTTTAATAAATAAAACAAGAGGTAATTGATCGATGATCTACTAGTTATACATTCTCATTGAAGTCAGATCTAACAAGATGATATCGTAGCGGTTTTCAGGAGATGGTTTTATCAGACTGCGAAAACTAATTATACTCAACAATATGTTCCGATTTATTTAGACCTGATAAAATGGATGAAACGGGAACTTTGAAAGCCAACGAGCACGAACAATATCAGACACAGATCGATGCCCAAGGTTATAAAACTGAGCATGGAAACCAGTCTCAAATCTCAAGCATCTGATTGGCTGAAATGGCGACCAGTCGCCATTTCAGCCAATCAGATGCTTGAGATTTGAGACTGGTTTCCAATCTCAGTTTTATAACCTTCAGCCCGATGCTATGCATATGCATGTATTGTTAGCGAACTGTATTCCTAAAATATGGAATCGCCGTATAATAATAATAAAAGTTATAATAATAATAATAATAATAATAATAATAATAATAATAATAATAATAATCTCTTTATTTTAAGAAGGTAACTCATTAAGACAAAATCTATGACAACAAATACAAACAAATACAATATTTGCAAGTATAAAAAGTTAGTCAAATGCAGAAATTGCTTATTTTCATTAAGGACTTCTAAAATGGATAAACGGAAAACATATATTACAACATATAAAACATCAAAACTTAAAGACAGACACAATCAATCATATACACTATATGAAAATCTCGATTTCGAATAAGCATCATGTAAAATTATGTGAAAACTATATAAAAAATACAAAAGTAATAACGATTTAAAGAGGTTGTTTTTTTTCAAACAAGTATGTTTTCAATCATACACATCCATATAGAATAAATCAGGCTCCAAGGGTAAAAAACTGAGCATGGTAACCATTCTCAAATCTCAAGCATCTGACCAATCGCCATTTCAGCCAATCAGATCCTTGAGATTTGAGAATGGTTTGCATGCTCAGTTTTATAACCTTACGCACAGAAAATGGTACTTTTACTTAAATACCTTTCATATCTGACACACCATAGCCTGTTACATAACAGAGGTCTGCTGGCGAGAACTGTCGCATATCCCAGGGCAGGCATAGGGGCCGGATATTCTCGTTGAAAACCAAGGGTTTCTGCAGACGTAGCAGAGCGATGTCGGCGTTGAAGATGAAGTTATACTGCGGATGAAGGATTACCTCGGATACATACCGGACCTGACGGTCAGCGTCATTGATATCATTCACGCCGGCAATAATGGACAGAATTTGAGGATTTTCAACCAAACTAAAAATCAAAGGCATTTCAAATATTTGAAATAAAAAATTCGTTCACTGATCACCTTCCGAAAATTTTTCAGTTAATAGTTAGTACCATTTAAGATATCTAATAAAATAAAATAAATAAATACGACTTCATTAAAATTCCACTGTTTTTTCCAAGTCCTCAAAAATATTTTTTACATAAAACATTAAGATTATTTTAATGTATACTAATACGAAAGTTTAAGCGGTCTTATGTTCTAAATAGCCAATGTTGCTTTTTACTAAATGAGAATGATATGTTCAGATTTTTGATAACTTTTTCTCTAAAAAAATATCAAAAATCTGAACATATAATTCTCATTTACTGTCATCCGATGTAATGTAACGTTTATTGGGACATATTTTATGGTCTCCTTTTATTTTGATGATATAGGACGTTTACATATTGTACACGTCCTGAATCATCAAAGTGAAATGAGCACACGAAAATAATCCCCTTATTTAAGGTGACAAAACACAAAGATATATGTATCTGAAGAAACTTGCATTATATAATTAAACCATGAACAATCGGTGTATAAAAGTTAATTTATGATTTTTTTAAATTGTCATAAGTTATATTGACAGGCTTAACTAAAGAAAACATAGGGTTTCATAACTACATGAAGTCTGAAAGTCGAAAATATGATGATGATGGGTTTTAAGATCAATCGGTTATACTTGCACGTGTTTCAACTTGCAGTACTTATTATGAAACTGTTGAGTTTATTGACATTGTTTCATGAAATGCTCTTACAAGCAGCAAAAGCAAAAATCTAGTTTATTGATGAACACAGACGCCTGTTTATGGGTCTGTTCCTGGTCGCAAATATGCCAGTAGAGTTATATAGGCTTTACAGATATAGGCTTAACAGAGCTCTAGTGCCAAATTTGGTTAAGATCAGTGAATAAACGGCCGATTTGTATCGCGAGATGCTACTAGAATCACCCGGCACATAAAATACCCAGTATGAAAATATGTATTTTCTTAAAACCAGAACAGGCCCATGCTCAAACAGCAAAAGTCTAGAACAGCTAAAGCTTTCATAATTCAGAAATAACTTTCTGCTCAACAGATTTTACTGAGATAAATTATATCATATTTTCATTTTATGATCTTTTAATTTCAAAATTGCAATTAAGGGAACCCATCATATTTTCGTGCCCTTTGTTTGCACGACAGTAAAAGCGGTTTAAGAGGTTATGAAGGTTTATAGGGAAATCTTGTACAAAAACATAAAAGCTCGATCTGTTTCTTTTTTACCTGGCATCGTGTTCTTGCCGATCTGTCTCTAGGGGCTCTGGTCTCATAAGGTCATTAATTACCGAAAAAAGCTATTTTTTCTTATGTTTTATATGTTCGTCTGTATTTGCATGCAAAATTGTCGAGTTGATGGGTGGTTTAGGACTAATTCACCAAGACAATTTGTATTTGTTTGTTCATATGAGAACATGGCTTGGCAATTGTTAGGTTGGTGCACCACAGAACCTAGTTGAACCGCCAGGTACTCTACATTTTTGCTTTGTGGGAGGCTGTGTCTTATGGAAGTGGCTATTCCTGATATTCATTTTCACTTTTTTATAATCATTGGGCCAGATTTAATTCTTAAATTTAGAGGTTTCTCTGTTTCTTGTCAAAATACTCCGTTAATAATCACGAAAAAATGTATACTTCTATTTACATGTATGTGCAACAGTGTGCTTCCTGAAATCAATCTGTGAGTAAAAAACCATCTATTCAGATGCATAAAATACTAAAATCATTACTCTTTAACGCAATGGCCAGCAGTGATGACCCATGTACTGTCCACGACAGAACCCCCACAAATGACCATATCCCCGGACCTCACAGCCACACTCCACGGCCATTCGCCTTTACTGGACACGTGACCACCGATAATCCTTTTCTTCCGGAAACCATCACTCTTTCTACCACAGTCTGCAAAGTATGTAAATGTGGTGTTTTTTTGTAGTATTCTTTACTATACAACAGATTTAAATATCAACATAAAATCTCAAGCCTGTTTTCGCATTACTTAAAACGAAATAAAGATAAAAGAACAAAACAATCGGAATAGGGCGGAGTTGACTTAAACGAAACATGAATGTTTACCCGATTCTGTGCAGTGTAGATGGACGACTTTACCATCTGGGCAGATAGAGCTGTAAGAAAACAAGAAAACGCATCAAATTTATTTTTACACGAGAGCCGTGCTTAATGATTTTATTTTTGTTTTTCATTTTGTTTCCAAAATTTGACCAGTTTTTATTTTATATGTATTTCATAAACTATCTGTTATGAAAGCAAATGACAAGAAACTTTAAATGATTACATCTTTCACATTTAATTTTTGATTTATCGTTTAATTTTCTTTCCTTTTCCTTTTTTGTCATATATTCGCCTTGACGAATGCACTTACATAAGTTTTAGACCGTGAAATTCGAAAATTATTCGAGAATGTTTATTAAAAATAAATTCCCATTAAAATTACAGGAACAAACTGTCAAGTTACCTTTCTTTAAATGTCAGGTGTTCTTTTTCAAATTTCGCAACACAAAACGAGTGTAAATCAGTCGTTTTGTCTGATGACAAGACTTCGGTTGATCTGAAAGGAAACATTTGAAAACATTCAAAGGGAACTGTTCTTGTTTATTCAAGTATTTAATTATTTAATGACAAAAAATCTAAAGTAAATACATTTGTTGTTCAAAAGATTGTTATGTAATATTATACAAAGATCTGTTATTTCAGATTTTAACTGATCTGACAAATTATTGAATTAAAGAATAGAAAGTAAAGGATTTCTTCAACGAACAAATACAACTTATCAAGGAGGTCCCAAATAATTGTAAACGTCGCCACCCAACAAGATAAATAAAAAAATATTGCAGTCTCTGTTTGATTGAGCCTATTCATGAGCAACAACGGAAATGCACATCGCTGTACACGCTCTCTAGCCCTAATGAGCACTTTTTAATATTTGCACAAATGTACAATATTTATCGCGCCATCGACCTTCAAAGTTTCTAACAGATAATAGCATTTATTGAATGTACGGAGAGACATTTTACAGCTTCCACACGGTACAAACAACTCTTTTGTGAAGGGACATTTGGTTAATCGTAAGATTGAGCTATCACAAGAGTAGCAGATCTCAGAGCTCACGGGGGTTCTAGAAGAAAACAATATTTTGTTGATACATGAATATTTATGAAGACCATCTGTACATCTAGGCAACCCTGAGTTCGAATTGTGCACTGTGTCAAGGTCTTAGCCTAACTCGCGGAGTGAAAAAGCCGGTTTAATAACAGTGAAATTGAATAATTTAATTGTATACGTTTACCTAAAGCCAGCAGCTTTACATATATCATCGGATTTGGATGCCACTTGGTCATCATGGCAGAGTGAATGCAACGTTCCCTTCACAATAATGTGTACCGGGTCTGTGATACGTCCCGAAATTGCCACTGAAAGAGATATAGCATTCAACACTATCAAGACAAAATCATTGATACAATCCCGTCAAAATAACGTTGCCGTAATATTTGCTATGTTGAAGATCATTGTATATGTATGATATCGCCAACATCCTAAAATGGAGTGTTTATTTCAACTAAGGATATTCTAATCCTACTTCAATGCAAGACCTCATTTCTGTGTGAAGGTGTCGAAAATAGCGTTACAACTTGGTATTTTATTAACTTGGTTAATTATTCTATTTAAACAGTTGAACAATCATCAGACACGTTTCCGCGATATCCACTTTCATTTTATTTAAAAGCGTCGTTCCAGGTTACAATTTTATAACTTTGCATATCAAAAAACCATTAAATACTATTTAATAAATAGTAATTAAGGGAATAAAAACTTCATCAACCATTAAGTTGGTTCACAAATTGTTACAATTACTATAACCGTGAACATCTTTTCGTGTTTTATATTAATTTGAACATCTAATATAACAGATTGAAAGTCGTCCAAAAATTAAAAAAATAATGTGGAATAAAAATAGAAAGCGGTTAATTATGGTATAACCTTAAGTAAATGGGGTTTTATATATACATTTAAACATTGAAGGTCTAAAATATCTTACAACATCATAAATGAAGACGCATACCCGGATACAGTTGAATACCCATTCATGAATATTGGTCAGACATGAAAATATGAATCGCATCGCCAGGCCATTAATCTAGATTAGCATAATTTGAATGTTTATATTTACAGTTGGTTAGTATTTTAAAGTTGAAAATACTTATACCACATCCTTGCTCATCCCTTCCATAGCGACACTGATTTATCCCATCACATCTTTGATCAGTGTCAAAACACGTTCCATCTCCGCAAGATATCTGGTCACTTATGCAACTTTCTGCAACAGAAATCGGTACTGATATATACTGGATTGGTATTCAGTTGAATACTTGTTTCGCCCTGGGGTAATTAGAAATGGCAAAGTATAGCCAACGACAAGATTTCGTGACGGACGGCGGACCGACAGACTGAAAATCGGCTTCTATGTAACGTCTTTACTTCGAAAGGGCGACAAAAATGGTAGATTTTCAGAGCAGGACTGAAACCAGAACCGACGTAGCCCAAAGATATACAAATCTGATCACGCCACCAACTGCACCGCCGATACATCCGTGATGAAGTAAGCGCACGTAATGCTCATAAACGTTATCACCAATATGTCACCGACGTAGCCCAAAGATACACAAATCTGATCACGCCACCAACTGCACCGCCGATATATCCGATATGAAGTAAGCGCACGTAATGCTCATAAACGTTATCACCAATATGTAACATCTAGGACTGATATCAAACTAAGTTGATCGATGTTTCTTTTCGTCTTTTGATCTTAAAGGTAATTCATTGCAGATTGGTCAATGAACTCATCGTATAGGAAATTCTGCATCATTTCAATACTGATATCTCTTTTTCTATTACATGTTTTGTATATATGATTCTCACCGTACATGAGGTCATTTGATAGAATGAACGCATATATAATACCCTTCCTTTTTAACCGAATTATTATAATCACGTTTGAGCGATTGAGTGACCATCAGAGCACTTATTGAAATATTATTTTTCGTATTGACTAGAACTTAAAGGCTTTATAAATCTTTTAAAGAAGAAAATGTAAAGAGCAGTCGGAGATCGTGACATGAGCCATGGGGTAGTATTTAACAGTTGTTAAATTATTCACTTCATTCAGGTTCACTGACCTGTACCCAAGGTTATAAAGCTGAGCATGGAAACCAGTCGCCATTTCAGCCAATCAGATGCTTGAGATTTGAGACTGGTTTCCAATCTCAGCTTTATAACCTTCAGGCCAGTATAGACTAATGCGCTGTGGTCCTGATCGAGTTCACTGTGGGACAACCATAGAGTGGGTAAATAAGTCAAATATATTATTCGGAAACAAATTAAACATCACTTATTATATATCACTGGATCGGGTCACGTGATCAGAAGCAGAAACACCTGCTATATCCATTAAATGCACTTACCACAGGAAAGTTCGTCGGTTTGGTCGTCACAGTCGACCACATTATCGCACCACCATTCTACAGGAACGCACTGTTCTGTGGTCAAACACGATATCTTTCCAGCAGGACAAACATATCTTACATCTGAAAGCAATCCACAAAACTTAGTAGGCCTACGCAAAATCTACCACACCGGGCTAACCGTAAAGCATTTTTGCTATATAGAACAAAGAAGAAGTGATTGGCTTAATTATTATTTATATTAATCCCTAGGTTTAAATTTAGTCTGTCGTTGATATTCACATTTCCGATGAAAGTTTAAATAATTTGCAATAGTCTGTTAAGTGATTAAAGCTCCAATATAATTATTAGATAATAACAAAAATGTGTTCTATTTAGCAGAAATGTTTATCGCATAAGCAATTGACTTGAAAGTCTTTTTAAATCAAACTTTGGGTAGACATAAATAAAAAGGTAAAAAATGTAACTTTTGCGACTTCATTAGCAATCACATTCTAAGACAATGTTCAACAAAATGCACTTTATAGGCAGAAACTATTTTACTGTCAAATTGAAGAATAGTTTGGTGGTAGCACTATATAAGAATCAAATTAAGACACTGACAAAAAATTCTAAACATGACTGTTCAACGTTTACAATTCCAAAGATAAGGACGTCAACAATTAATACTTCCTTAAAGAATCATCAAAGTTCTTCCTTGCGTGCAATGCGCAGTCGAGATTTAATGTAAAAGAATACAGTAAAACCTGTCTTCAAAGACCAATCCGGCGAGGCCAAAAAGGTTCTAAAACCAGTTTGACTTTGCTCACAGATGAATGTTATCTTTTCATTTAATATTTTTACATTTTCTTGCCTTTTTATATCTTGAGTACCAATAATTTAGGAAATATCTGTTCATTTTTATTAAACCGTTAATTTAAGCCATTTGGCATTTAGAAAGTCATGTTTATCCTATTTATTCCACAGGTTGCAAAAATGTTTTAATTCGTTCATCCACTAAAAGTTATAATTAAGCTTTACATCTGAATATTTGAAATAGCTAAGCAAAAAGGCACATATATATTCTCTTTTTCTTTTTTTTTTCTCATTTGAGGCCCCTTATTTATATACACATATATATTCTTATATACACAAAAACAAGTTGTTTTTTAGAAAAAAATATTTTTGTCGTGCTCATTATATTTATTAGAAAATTATAGAATTTTTTTTTTCGCGAGTACGTCGTTTCAAACCTTTTTTTTTCATAAATGCGAACGAGTTCTACAATGCGGCTTCAAATTCGATATGATTTCGACAGATGATCAACTATTTGATTGAAATTGAATTAATAGACAATAAACGTCAAAAAGCTTACAAGTCGTCTTTAATTTCAATATCATGGTTCTAACTTATCTTGTATGTCAAGATTATCGAATCCCCATATTTCACAACCGCACAGAAATATTGGTTTAAACGTTTTTATGTTAATTTGAGATCAATTAAAAGACAAAGTATTTTTTGCTTTTTTTCATATGTAGGTACATGTACATGGCTATAGTGGCTTGTCTTGCGATTTCTTGTTTAACTTTGTTAAAAGAACCATTTCTACCGAATAATATACTTAAATATGTATATTTCTTTACGCTTTAAATCCATTTATGTATCACAGTAGCTTGCTTGTATATTTATTTAAAGCGGCGCCAAATCAGCAAGAAACACAATATCATCAGTACGAAAACGTGTGCATAACTTAAACGTCTGTTTGTGCTGTGTAGTGGCCGTAGAAAGTCTCCCCGTGCATATAGTAAGTGCTGTTATCAGTAAATAATCGTTAATAGTGTCGCTGTACTGTACGTGTTCGCTCCCCAGTAGGGGCAATATCATTTATATTACGTGGAAAAAGTCTGCTACTGTGCAATTGATAAATACAAATAACTTTTCAAACAACACTCTCTGTTTCCTTTACATTCTTTTATTTTCTATCTATTTATATGACTTTCTGTACCTTCTATCTTATCTCCCTCATGTGAAAACATTTACCGCAGACTTTACATTGAAACGACTAATATCCATGTGGGCGCAATCTTGCAGTCTGATTAGGATGTTTACAAGCCGCTTGTAGCTTTATTACGTTATTTCCAACAGTGTAGAGTTGTTCCCCTCATATTTGTTTAGTGTAGCTATTAAGTGAACATTATCAGCAATTTTCTGGAGGTTTTGTTCTAGTGATGTGATTATCATAAATAACGATAAAACACTGTTGTATTAGAGGAAACATACTTATTATAAAAATCCGGCAACAATTAGCTTTCAAAAACGTATATCTGTAGAAAAG
Organism: Corbicula japonica; assembly: GCA_038501625.1. Taxonomy (NCBI): domain Eukaryota; kingdom Metazoa; phylum Mollusca; class Bivalvia; order Venerida; family Cyrenidae; genus Corbicula; species Corbicula japonica. The sequence continues at coordinate 1,762,721 of JAZAYU010000062.1, read as the reverse complement.
AACAATTCTAGGATAAAATATTATTCTGGAATTTGTGTAATCATAAAATAATGTTGATTTTAGTGCTTTTGCGACAGGTTTCGTTACGTTTGACTCGACATTCGTCTCATATTATCCATATAATCAGATTTTAATTAAATTAAAGTTTCGTAACCATGGCAATAATTTACGGCTGCACTAATCACTAAGGATATGTACCTATCCTGCTTTACGAATTTATTATAATCAGCAGAATTCGTTGCGCTAACATCATGTCCCACTTTAATTCTGATATGCAAACTAATAATTAAATCACGCGCAAATGCGAATAATGTAAAAACATAATTATGCTATTGATGTGTATGTAGACCGTAACTGAACAAAGTGCAATAAACTCAAAGCAAAGTAATAAAATGTAAGAAAAAAAAAACTATAAATGTGTCCATAGGACACGGATGCCCCCGCTATCATCGTTTTCAGATACTAAAGTGCAATGATGGGAATAATAGCAATTCAAAGACAGTGATGTTCGAGTAATTATAAGAATATGCATAAACTTGATGATCAAGTAAATTATTTGTATTTGTGGCACTGTTGTCTTCTCATTACGGAAATGTCTGTGAAGAAGTTGGTGGTAATGCAATGCAATGTCATAGTGAACATTTGTGCCAAGTCATGTTGAAATCCCTTCATTCATAAAGAAGTTATAGCCCGAAAAAGTAAATTCAAGTTTTAGTAACTTTGACATTGACCTTGGACTTACAGGCATGGGTAATGTACGCAACACACCGCCTTGTCATGGTGAACATTTGTGCCAAGTTATTTTGAAAACCCTCCATTCAAAACAAAGTTATAGCCCGGACAAGAAAATTCTAATTTTAGTAACAGTGACCTTGACCTTGGACCTACAGGCATGGACATGGTACACGACTCACCACCTTGTCATGGTGAACATTTCTGCCAAGTTATTTTGAAATTACTCTATTCCTAACGTAGTTACAACCCTGACAAGAAAATTCTATTTTAGTAACAGTGACATTGACCTTGGGCCTACAAGCATGGGCATGGTACGGGACACACCATCTTATGATGAACATTTGTGTCAAGTTATTTTGAAATCAATCTATTCCTAACAAAGTTACAGCCCGGACAAGAGAATTCTATTTTTAGTAACAGTGACCTTGACCTACAGGCAGGGGCATGGTACGCGATACACCGCCCTGTCATGGTGAACATTTGTGTCAAGTTATTTTGAAATCCCTCCATTTATAATGAAGTTACAGCCCGGACAAGAAAATTCTATTTTTAGTAACAGTGACCTTGACTTTGACCTTCAGGCTTGGGTATTGTGCGGACACACTGCCTTGTCATAGTGAACATTTGTGCAAAGTTATTTTGAAATCCATCCATTCATAACAAAGTAACAGCTCGGACAAGAGAATTCTATTTTTAGTAACAGTGACCTTGACCTTTGACCTACAGGCATGGGCATGGTACGCGACACATCGCCCTGTCATGGTGAACATTTGTGCCAAGTTATTTTGAAATCCCTCCATTCATAACAAAGTAACAGCCCGGACAAGAAAATTCTATTTTAGTAACAGTGACCTTGACCTTCGACCTAAAGGCTTGGGCATGTACGTGACATACCGTGTTGATATGGTGAACAATTATACCAAGTTATTTAAAAATCCAATAAGAAATAGCAAAGTTACAGAGCGGACAAAATTTTGCAAGAATTCTATTTTTAGTAACATTGACCTTGACCTTGGACCAACAGGCATGGGAATTGTCACGACACACCGCCTTGTTATGGTGAACATTTGTGCCAAGTTATTTTGAAATCCCTCCATTCCAAACGAAGTTAAGGGCAAAGAGTATATTTTTCTTAACACAAAATGTAAGTGAAAAAGGGGCATAATTTGAAAAATATTGGAAGCAGGGTAATAGGTCTTATTGGTTATGATGTAGATTTTGATGGTGAAAATATATTTCAAGTTTCAAGGCAGTATCTCAAGTAGTTTTAAAGTTAGGGGCAAAATGCATATTTTGCTTAACACAAAATATAAGAAACAAGATAATTCCTACTAATGTAAATGAAAGTATCAAAGGGCCATAACATCTGAACGGAACATGTAAGAGCAAAACCCCACCTTTATGCACAACAACATACCAGGCCAAGCATTGTGGTAAAGTTTCATTAAATTCCCACCAGTAGTGTAGGAGGAGTTGCGTTCACGAGATAGATTCCTTTTAAAACTAATGTAAATGGAAGTATCAAAGGGCCATAACTTGTGAACGGAACATGTAAGAGCGAAACCCCACCTGTATGCACAACAACATATCAGGCCAAGCATTGTGGTAAAGTTTCATTTAATTGCCACCAGTAGTGTAGGAGGAGTTGCGTTCACGAGATATACTCCTATTAAAACTAATGTAAATGGAAGTATCAAAGGGCCTTACCTTGTGAACGGAACATGTAAGAGCGAAACCCCACCTTTATGCACAACAACATATCAGGCCAAGCATTGTGGTCAAGTTTCATTAAATTCCCACCAGTAGTGTAGGAGGAGTTGCGTTCACGAGAATATCGGACGGACGGACAGGAACAACTCTTAATGCCCGTCGCCATTTCATGGCGGGGGCATAACTAGAAAAAATGAAATTACCGTGTGCAAATAGTTCACTAAATTGTGTTAAATTTACCATTGTAGTTACGTCATTCCTATGTCACGCAGATTCGGATCTTGTCGCCTGTTCCATTACGGTTGACCCCAGGGAACCGATACAGATGCACAAACGTGTGACTCCGGGTTTTGATGTATCTAACAAGGATAATGTTGGAAAAAGGCCATTTTGCGACATGAGTGATACGGATTATAACGGTTCTACATGGTTTAATACGGAACGACACATGTCAGGGATTGTGCAATGCGGATGAACAAAGGTTTCCTACGGTGTAAGTAAACGTTAGTACGAATAAGAACGCTCTGATACGAAATATAACGAACAATCACGAAGCGCCTGGGTCCTTTTACGATAAGCAATCCGGACCAATACAGTTTGCTACAAATGCCGGATAATCCGGCGTCAAATCCGTGAATGTGAGCCATATGCATACAACCCATATTCTGAAGTACAATCGCAAAAAGTAGCAACTAAATTTATTTATAAAATCGAACAACGATGTCATATGTAGATTTTTTATATGTAGATATAGGTCATTGTTTATTTGCAGGCTTTTATGAAAATTAAGCTGGCGACCATTTAACTTTCATACAAGCCTTCAAATAAACAATGCCCTATTCTGAAATGATACCGTTTAAAAAAGTTAAAATTAGTTTTGTGTTTTTCTAAATAACTGTATAAATCAACGGTCAAACTGGACGTAGTTATCGTGAAAATGTTTTATGAGACGGAAACATGATCGGATAGAAAAAGAATTATTTAAATTCTAAAAATCATCATAGTATCATATTTGACTACCGAGGGAAAGCCTGTGTGACAGTCAATCTTTGCGTGAAAAAAGAACAACAACTCCCATTTGTAATCATTTAAAGTAGGTATCACCATCCAAAAATTATAAGCTCAAATCAAGATTTAAATCAATTTCCCTTGCCTCTTACTTTGTAGGTCACATCCTACTTCTTAACGAACTTTATTAAATATTCAACCAGAATTTATTAGCAAATCAACCTATAAAAACAAATTCAGACACGCCACATTATGAGAAAAAAAAAACGTTGTAAAGAAACATAGTTATGCCTTATGGATTTACTTTATTTACTTAAATTTGCATTTTGATAAAAGTATAGTTCAAATTAAGATCAAGAAAAGCAGACAAATGAATTGACAATTATTGTTGTGTAAAAAGTGGAAACAATCGCCGCTTGACTCGTTTATCGAAAATTATGCGATCCGTTTCTGAAGCAATCCTATTAGTGTTCACCGAACGGACCATCAACTGAGAGCGAGCGAAAGAACCGCGAACAAACCTGTAAAGTTGCCTAATAAACCGTTACGCCGAATAAACCGTTACGACCTCTAAACCACTTATCAAAGCGTAATAATTTCGATTGTAAGCCTTTTGAAGTATATATGTATGTCATGTTAGCTTTATTCTGTTTAATGGAGACCTTTTACAGGTCTAACATTGTGCCAGCCTCTCTCTCTCTCTCTCTCTCTCTCTCTCTCTCTCTCTCTCTCTCTCTCTCTCTCTCTCTCTCTCTCTCTCTCTCTCTCTCTGTGTCTCTCTCTTCTCTCTTATATATTTGATATTAAATAAATCTCACCGGTGTGAGTTTCCACCTTGAGAAATTGCAATTTAAATCCTTTCTCCTCCGTTATGCCATCTGATATAAAAGTGAGCATCACATCTTTGGAGGAAGACAGTGTTTGAGGTAACGTATCACCACAAAGTACGGCTAGTGTTTCAGCATCTCCATCTTTACTGGTCTCATAAACTGTCAGTTTATCAAATCTGCAGTCAGCGTCGTATTCAATGTTGAATGTTTCAAAAATTAGCATAATGACCTATAAGGAGTAGAGGTTGTTTTTATAATACTGAAAAACTGAAAACAACAAAAGAAAATGTATGGGCACCTGATTGTTTGATTTAATTATAATTTTTAGTTTCATTTAAATTTTTGTATTTTTTTTTGTTTCTTTAATTTTTTTTGTTTTTTAATTGTTTTATAATACAATTTGTTGTTGTATTGACAAATATGGATTTCTTTCAACGGTAATTAATTAACTACATGTACATGTTTCATTGATGTTATATTTACCTTGCTAGGTTCTCCAACAATTTTCCAGCGACATTTCTTGTTGGGAGGATATGTTATGTTTGTATAAAATCCGGGAGATTCTATATGACCTACATCGTCTGTCAAGGTAACCGGTTCGCTAGAACAATCATATATAGAATCTGGTTTACTTGTAGATCCTGGTGATGCTGTTCCATGCCTGTCGTTAGGTTGTTGTATTGTTGTAGAAATTGTTTCTGAACTGCTGCGTGTTATTTTGTTTTCACTGTATATGGTAGTTTCTGAAACACCATCTGACGCCTGCAAATTTACTGCTGTTGGAGTGGTTGAAAACACAAAAGGAGAGGTGGACATTTGCTTCAGTGAAACATTAAGATTGTCATTAGTACTTAAAATGCTCACTGCACTGATGGTTGTTTGGTGTATATTACGCTGCTTCAATGTCGATTCGTTGTTTGAAGGTTTATCTGTTTTTTTCCTATCAGTTTCAGTGCCAAAGTCAGTTGTTTTAATGAACGACGATTCACTGGTTGAACTAGAAAGGACGGTGGCAGTATTGGGTGTTGGGGAAACTTCGACTGATTTGATAACGGTTCCAGGCGATAATGTTGATTCTTTGGTTTCTCTTGAAATTAGCGCATTTGTTGGGGTTTCTTTATTAGACACAACAGCTGGAACCGTACTTATTTTGGGTGTCTGGCTACTCTTGCTGTTCATAGATACTTCTTGATACGCAATTTCAGTAGATTCACCTTGTTCTTCATATGTTTCTTGTGAAAGCTCTGATACACCTAGGGATGTCTTAATTAAAAGTTGCGATGTTGACAAAATTGTTAGAAAACAAGATGTGGTAGTTCGTGATGATGTTGTTGCTGTTGTTGTTGTTTTTGACGAAGACAACGATGATGATGATGATGATGATGATGATGATGGCGGTGGTGGTTGTGGTGATGATGATGATGTTGATGATGTTGTTGAGGACGGTTGATGTATTTGTAATGTTGATGATGATGAAGGTGTTACTGTCTTTGGTGTTGACGATGATGACGATAAAGACGACGACGGTGACGATGATGACGATGATATTAATGATGTTTCCGAAACATTTTCGAAGGAGATTTCTTCTTCATGTAAATCCGGCAAAAGAGATATTTTAAATCCAGACTTTTGAAGGAAATGATCAGAAAAGAAAGTCAGCTTCAATGTTTCAGTGCGGATTTTAAATGAAGACATCTTGTAACATAAACACTTCTCGTTCTGTTCACAATACACTTGAATGAAGTTCGGAACACATTCGTCGCTCTGAGTTTGTTGTGATACTGACAGAATTCCACATATACGAAGACTGGTCTCATTAAAATCTAGCTGAAGGTGATCCCAATGACATTGTTCGTGTGTCTCAAGCTCAAAGTTGTCAAGTGTGAGCATTATTTCCTAAAGGAAAATAATACTTTTTCGTTAGAAACAATTAACAATTATAAAAAAATACTATTTTTTTTACAAAAATAAAAGTACTGAACATATGACAGATACGCCGAGATCTTTGGCTATGGGTCTGTTGTAAATAAATACCAGGGTTAAGCTAACCTAAAGTAAAATTTTAAGTGGTCCTTACGAATAAAACCGTATCTCTTTAATTTTATTGTATATATTTGTGCACTACAATAACAAGATTCTAATGACATTAAAACGTATTCTAAATATTTAATACAACTGTTCATATTGCTTTTCTAAAGTTAACCTTCGGTTACTTTTACCGCGGATAACGTTTAGTGCCTCAGACTGGGTAATCGGACTATACGAATACAAACCAAACACGTCTAGAGGCCCCAGGCGGTAATCTGCTTTCAGAATAAACAAGTGATACATAAACACTTACCCTGTTCTTCTGATTGTGTATAACCATACTGCAATTTTTATTCAGAGGGTACTTCTCGCCGTTTGCAAATCCAGGTGTAACTAGTGAAATACGAGAAGTCAGAAACACTTCCTCTTGTTCTCCACAAATATTAAAAACTTGTTCATCAGTTTTGGCACTGCTTGATGCTGGTACAGTAAAAGTTAAAGCTGACGAGCTGATATTGTTGCTGTTTTGACTAGAATTTCTTTGATTTCCCGGGCTCGGTGTTGAAGTATAACTCGTCAGGTTTGAACTTAACGAATGTTCTAGGTTATGTATATCCCCACTAACTGAATTCGCTACTGAGCTATACTGGAAAGTTGTTGGTGTCGAATATTCAGTAGACGATGTAACGAATGTCTGTGGCGTAACTGTGTCTGTTGGCATCTCAGATAACTGTATGGTGGTACCTTCAGTGCTGCTAGAATCATCCGAAGGAGCTGGAAACAAAATTGGTGAAATTGAATATCATCATAAAAAATTACAGAGGTTTTCATTATTTAAGGAAACTTTACGGTTTAGATGTTCAGTGCCACAAGAAAAACAAGAAAACAGCATTATATTTTTTCAGCGGGAAGGAAACGACAGCGCTGTTCATTGAAATCAACAAAAAGTTCAAGTATCTTCTCTTAAGTAAATAGTAACGTTTAAAATAACTGTGAGCTTTATTATGTATACCTGAACACGCAATGGTCAGTTTAAAACCCTGTTTATTAATAACATAATCCGAATGAAAGACTAGCTGAATAGTATTTTCATTAGTGAGGAGTGGGTTCGGAGGCTGGTTCCCGCAGAAACGATTAGGCGTAGAATCCCCAAATTTCAGCTCCAAAAAGTCCCAGCTACAGTGGGCATTCGCTTCTATTTCAAACTCCAGAAATTCAAATCGGATTGACTGAAATAAAAATGTATCAAAAAGTAAAAGATTTCATGCTTATGAAAATAAAAATCATGGAAGGACCACCTGAAATCACGGGCGTTCTGGTCTTCACTAAACCATCTTACATTAATTTGAACAGCTGATGTGTAAATTTTGACATGATTTTTTTTTAAATCTTACATTGACAATATAAGTAAAATGTTAAAAAAAATAATGGAACTTTAAATACATGATTGAATGTTACCAATTTATATTTCAAACAAGAATTTATAAATACAACTAAGAAATGCAATTACCGAATTGTTGCTGTTAAGCACTGTGAGAGGACAATGCTTATTCATAGGGTATCTTCCGTGTTCGTCGGCTGGAGAGCGGATAACAGCACCTATTAGATTATCTAACGTAATTGATGTATTGTCACAAATACTGAATTCTGGCACGTGAGCTGGGGTTTCTGTTACACTTTTGGTTAATGTTATGTCAGCTAAGGATCGTGATACTGATGAACGTTCCGGTGTTGAAGATGGTGGATTTTGTGTTACTGTCGTTGATGATGGAGATGTAGAATAAAATGAAGACGTAGAAGACGATGGTGTTGATGATATTGTTGATGTTGATGATGATGATGTTGTTGTTGTTGTTGTTGTTGTTGTTGTTGTTGATGATGATGATGATGATGATGATGATGATGATGATGATGATGATGATGACCGCGACGACGATGATGATGATGTCGATGACGACGATGATGATGATATAACATCTGGTGAAGAAATGAGAAGCAATGATTCATAACCGCTTGCATTCCCTTGCGTTGTAAATATGTTGTTTGCAAACGCTGTTGTAACTGGTTGCCCAGTAGAATCACTAGAAGTGTCGATTGCTTCTTCTTTTGGGCCTGCAAACAGAGACAAATGTCAATTACTCTAACTTAAATAATTGCTGAGAAATGTATTAAGCTGTTTAAGAATTAAATTATAATATATAAGGGAAAAACGCTTGAAAAAAAATCAGTGCGTTAACCATTATCTTTTGAGATGTGGGCTATGTTAAAATATTTGCAACATATTATTCTGATTATGATACGGTCTAATTTTTATTTTGAAATAAACCCAACTTTCTAAGAAAAACTTCTTTAATTACCCCATCAATTGTGCATGATTGCGTCCCCTTAAAGTACGAAATATGGAGTGTAAAACTGAAGTGTGAAATATGAAGTGTAAAATTGAAGTGAGAAATATGAAGTGTAAAATTGAAGTGTGAAAACTGACGTATAAATATGAAGTGGGAAGAAATAAATTCTATTTCTTTTAATAATCTTATATAATTTATCGACGAAGTGTGAAGTCGGAAGTGTGAGGCCTGCAGTGTGCACCAATGCGGTCGAACACTTCATTCACAACATTCCTGTGGTTGATAGCGCATTAGCCCATTACTTAACAAAATAGCTTTATTATCCTCTAACAAAAAGTAATACTTGTATATTGTATTATTATGTCATAACTAGACTTGCTATTATCAAGCTTTGAAGCAGAACACATTTGATGAAGTAGGACACTTTTGCCTAAAGTACAGACAAATAAGTTTTGAAATTCAGATATTTGTAAATAATAAAATAGTCGTTCCTAAAGAGGTCCGCTGTTTTGATCACTTTATAAAAAAGCGATCCTCCTACTTCTCCTCCTCCTACTTCTCCTCCTCCTCCTCCTCATCATCGCATCATCATCATCATCATTATTTCCATCAGCATCTGTAGCAGCTGCTGCTAATGATGCTGCTCTGCAGCTTTGTAACAGAATGCCTTATATTTATCATAGACAATAGAGTCACTTTGCTGGTTGAACTATGAGAATCGACCTGTGCTCAGCATTTTTTGTTCCGAAACAGTTCTGTAATCAGATCTACTATCTGAATTATAATAATAAAAACATATATGTATTCTTATTGAACATAGAAGCCGTAATGCAATACAAGTAATGAATTACGAAGTAGTTGATAGAATGATGTCGCTGATAATTGCGCAATATGTATATATGCTTCCGTGGTCTCAGATCTTAAACCTATGAGCCCAGCCTGCAGACAAACAAGTCCCTTCGGTATTGGCTTTGAAATGAAAACAAACAACTTACCAGCGTTTGCTGTAACAAGAGCTTTAAACCCACGCCTGTTAACCATTTGGTCTGAGGTGAAGTGCACACATATTTCTGTACAGTCTGTATTAATGTGAACAGGTGACTGAGTTCCGCAAAGTGTTGTAATTTCTTGTTCCGAACTGGAAATACCATTGCAATTTGTTCGGAGAATTTTGACATTGTCCCAGATACAGTTTGGATGATACTCTAACTCGAAATCCTCGAAAATCAAGTCGATTTTCTGCAAGAATAAAATGTTCTAAAGCATATTACAGCATATCACGTTTCGAAGCCATTTAGTAAAACAAACAACACATAAGATTCAAGTTAGCCGTAAATGAAATGAGAAGTTCTTTGTGTATTCATTTGAACTGGACACAGCTGGAAAATCTGAACTATCTTCAGCAACCTCATGCATAAATTAATAAATTCTTGCTTATTTTCTGTAAATTTACCCTCCCCCACCCCCGCCCCAACCACTACCGCAGACCCTCCCCTTAGTACATGCCGTAGTATATATTACTGTTTACGAACAACTGTCTAAATAACAGTCTGTTCCTTGTGGAGGCACACATTTCAGTTCCTCAAAGTTTGATTTCTAGCCTAATTCAAAGTTCTATCACTTACGTCATTCTCGGCCATGAGATACTACAAAGATCACTTTCTTTCTACGCTTTTCTTTCGTGCAATTAACGTTGTGGAGATCAGGGCCCATTGTCAGAAAACTGAGTTAAGAGACCAACCTTAAATCTTAAGCATCTGATTGAATATTATCAGATGCTTGACATTTGAGACTGGTTCTCAGTTTCATGATCTTGGGCCCTGTTCCAGTTTACATTAGCTTAAGATCTACATTTCAAGTTATGGCTAGTATTAATTTTCCACTGAAATCAATCAGATCAGCTACAAACATAGTTGCCCAAGGTTATAAAACTGAGCATGGAAACCAGTCTCAAATCTCAAGCATCTGATTGGCTGAAATGGCGACCAGTCGCCATTTCAGCCAATCAGATGCTAGAGATTTGAGACTGGTTTCCAAACTCAGTTTTATAACCTTCAGTCAGTAACTTACATAATCTCTTGGTGCAAGCACGTCCCACAACTGTTCGGTCTTGTCAGGGTATTTTCCTGTCTCGTATCCTGGTGATGTAAATGTAACCCCTGTTGACGACTTGATTTCGAGTTTCTTTGTGGGTTGCACCGGAAGCTGAACACTGAGAGAAACTAGTGCTCCTACAATTGATAACAAATTTATGCGTCGTTTATTAAAATACATAAAAGAAAGGCTTATTTTTTTAAAAGTAACTAAAAACAGCGGCTTCACAAGTGATTAATTAGCGCTCGCCGGTTGTTATCCATCCCGCCTACCCAGAAGGCGGATGAATAGTTTCGGTGGTGTCCGTCCTTACTTCCCTCTTTCTGTCCGTCCATCCGAAACCCAAACTTAATAACCGATGAGAGGAGTATCATGAAACTTAAAAAACTCAAAACAAAATAAAGATCGCTATGATGCGGCAGTGCAGATGCAACTTAGAATACTATACATAATTTATCAACACAATAAATACAGAATATAATTGAAGTATAATGAATGACTTACTTACTTGAGAACTCTCCGATCAACAATTCTCAAACGATCCTCAAACTTGCATATATTCAGTACCATAAGGAGCAGATGACCTGTATTGATTCTGAGGAAACTTGACCACAGGTCAAGGCCACTTAGTAGACGACCTTATCATAGATGAAAAATGACTGACCTAAATTTAATTTAAGGTTACTTGGTAAACGGTCAAGGGCAGAGTGGCTGTTCTTACAAAAATTGTCGTAACTCGGTAACTCGAGGACTCCTCAAGAGGTCACATGGACGCAAAGTTACTTCGTTGAGCCGTCGGACATTGACGGATAATACATATTATGCTTAAGCTTCTTATCGACTTAAGTATTAATGTGAACTAATGTCCTCTACCTGCATCTACCTGCCGAGCGCTTGTGAATCTAACGTACACTATATTCCATGAGTAGGTACCCTTATCTGGCATAAAGCTTACGGTTTTTGGGCTCACCAAGTACTGTGACACACTATTACAACACGTGGCAGACATCTCTACGACTTTTTTTATATCGCAGCTCAACATGTTTTATGGTTCAAATATTAGGTATATCAACCGCTTAATTTAAACCAGGAATATAAATAAAATAATAAAGGTCACTCTCAATATATATTCTTGTTTTCTTTTGATGCATGAAGCACGCACATTCATTTCTCCCCAAAATTATATAGATTAATTTATGTGATTTTATAAAAAGAATTTATGATTAATGAAATGTGGAAACCTATTCTAAAAGCGAATAAAAGCCTACAGTATTTGAATTGTTGTTTCAACTTTCCGGCTTAATTTGCGGATGTTTGTTATAATTATTTAGTCACAACCCTTACACTAGACTTACGAATACTGAAAAATAATCATTATATCTTGTGATCCTCATTTCATTAAAATAAAATAGCACCGTGGAAACATTATGACACCAATTAGATTGACTTGACTGTCATATTTCTGATACTGAGACGTCTTTTTTATTGTGATATCCGGGTCAGACAAAATTCTAGGTTTGTCAGGGAGTTGACCCCAACCGAAGATCCCAGACTCTCATCCTGTCATCATTTAGGGTTCTACAAAGTATTTTAAAAGATTTTTCGATAAAACGTTTCGTACCAAATGTTTTAAGGTTAAAAATCTCGACAGAAGCCCGGGATTGAGTGTGTGAACATTTCTTTTTATTTTTTATACTAATTTTAATGCTAGGAATGCTTAGATTCAACAAATAAAGTGCAGTAAGTACGCCAGAAGTCGTCGGCAGTTCAGCTATATGGTCTGTTGACAACCCGGTCATACTTGATAGACATATTTGCATTTATCTATGTAACATTATTTGTACTGAGAGGTATTTGATTTTCGCATAAATATTTTTATAAAATCCTATCTCCTATCTTTAACATCTGATTAAAATGAAAAGAAACGATGACATTAACACTTTCTTTTTTAATGAATTAAAAAAAAAAAAAGACTGACCACACGAGTTAGAAATAGGTTCCATGGGATTAATATTATTTGACAGCGTTATTTTTTCACTAAATATGAAAAGGTTGTGAAAAATTGCCAAATATTTTATTTAGAGAAATACTACTACAGAATGAAATATGCGTCAATCAATGAAAAGTTGCTAACCTTTTTATAAATGAGGTTCGGTGCAGTGAAATCGTTAAGACCCATTCTTCGATCCGCTGATTCCGAGGAAACGTAAAGATAAGCAACATGCAACGATATGTTTATGTATTATTATTATTATTATTATTATTATTATTATTATTATTATTATTATTATTATTATTATTACACGATAACAGCAGTAGCAGCAGTAGCACCAAAAACTAAGAGCACTACTGTAATTACATAGTTAATCGTTTCTCTGATCGTTAATGATTTTGTTTAAAATTATGAACTAATAAATTGTCAATATGGGGTGGATGATCAAACAACCGAAAATACTTATATTTTCGTACAAGATAAGTTAACTTAATAAAAGTTGAACTTTGCTTTTTGCGTAATCTGAAACTCGACAGTAAAACGGCGTAGCGTAATACAGACTGTTATATATCGGAAAACCTATGTTTTGATCAAAAGGCTGTTCTTGTTTTTGTTGTTGTTTTTTCAGTATAATGATACCTAATACCATAGTTTTAAATAACATGACTTCAGCAATAAATACTGATTTAGTCAGGCTTTTGTCCTACCTAAACTAATGGAGGCTATAACTAGTCTTTAACCGAAATAGAACAAAAACTTATATTTGTATTTCAAACAAATATTTAAAAGAATCCAATTTGTAAATATTTACCAAACGTAGACAAGGACAAACAAACAAATGTTGAGGTAAAGATTAAAACTGTTTTCTAGATGCATCTGGCTGAATGGCGAAAAGTGTAGACCCTGATTAGACAGCGTGGAGACGGATCTGGGTTCTATAATGGTCCCAGAGACCATAAGCCATTAGCCCCATTCGGTATCGTTATTAGATAGGCGCCATTTCAGTGCAAAGTTGTTAACCAGAAGCCTTTGCCCAAGGATATAACGTATTTCAGCCAATCAGATGCTTGAGATTTGAGACTGGTTTCCAAACTCAGTTTTATAACCTCCAGCCATGTTCTAAATTCACAAGGCAGAGTTGTAATTTTACTTAAGAATTTCGGACGCCAGACTGTATCTAGAACATTTTGAAAAATAACGCAATTCTTATTAGGACTTTCCGAGACTAAAATCGGTTTTGTATTGATTATTTTATGAATACCTACATCAGCATTTATAGGAATCATACGCAGAACTTTTTCTTGCAATGAATTTAACTTCGAAATGTTTATTGTTGTCTTTCAAATATCAGTGATATTTTACGTTCATTATCATTTTAACTATTTTGAGCATAATTACTAATTGTGTATGTTTATTAAATAAAAAATCGATCGTTAAAATATGACTGTCTTGTAGGTGGACAAAGATCTCAAACACCTTAATGAATTTACAGGAATTTGTCAATAGTCACATTATTGACCATCGACAATTACTCGAAATGGAATTTCACGGGTTTTTTTTTTTCACAGTAATATGAGAAGGAATTTGGCAGGTGTAACATGAATATAAGATAAATTTAATAAGAATTACAGCTAATTTGCGAGGACGTATGGCAAGTTATGCTGTTATATGAAATTAAAAAAAAATGTTTGACCTTAATTTATTTTTAAAAAAAGGATAACAATATAATGGAATTAAAGAGGAACTCCTGATATCATTTGAAATATACATGATTGCAAAGCAAAGATCTACAAATGTTCTTCACATCAGTGAAAGAATTTCGAAAATCGGACTATAAATAGCAAAACAATTGCTGTCTGAAGTTGCTAATTTAATACTTTCAGAGGCAGCCATTTGAATGGTGACCATTGACATCATCAATTATTGTGCACAAATATAAATAATAAATATTAAATTAGGAAAATCTTAACATTTTATCAAGTTTTCGTCTAATATTATTAGAAGTTAATTATAAATGTAACTAAATATTTTCTGTGAAATTATATCTCAAGAATCATTTCAAAAATACATAAATTGGCATGTACTCATCAACTGATGGTCACCTCAAAATGCCGACCAGCATACATTGTGCTCAATATTGTACTGACAATTTCTCAGCAACAAGTGGAACGATTTTTTTAATCTTTTCAGTTCTGTGGTCAGCTTCAAAATGTCTTTGCAATAAAAAAAACGTATCTTTTTATTCCGGACTACCTCTTTAATGGATTTCCATGGTAGGACGTGGTCCGCACTGTAATAAATATGGTACTTTCGATAATTGTTTAAAAACTTAACGCGTGGTACCCGTCGACGCTCAAAGGTTTGATCATTTTTTATATAATTAATATATCTAAAATCCAATCTTTGAATTCAAAAACGTTATTTTAGTCAGTAAAAGTATAAATAAAGCGAAAGTTCATTTAACACAAAACACCATGACTTATAAAAGTCTTATTAATTTATTTAACATAAATATTGCTGTATGAATTAATTTCTTCATTCGACACGATAATGAAGTCAATTTAACAAGCAGTATTATGCACAAAAATATCGTAACAGTAATTGTGATGTGTCAGATATTCGCGTAGAACCTGATTCCATTAAAACAAACTACATTGTATTTCATAACATGCATAATTATCTTTTATCTAATATATCATTCTGTTAACGAATAATGTTTTTTTTTTAAATAATGGTTAATTTTTCTTATTTCTAAATGAATACGTAAATTTCCTATAAGAGAAATTTGTAAAAGACTTATTTCAATTTTAAATCGCCTAAGACTTTGGGGCAACATGGCTGAATAGTATTTGCTGAAAATAGTTAGATAATTCTTGAATAATCTACATTTTACTAAAATATTTTTCGCACAGATATTACTCACATTTATCCCAACCCGAATCCCAATCTACGCATGCATTTACGTTTCTTTAATCACTACATACATAGATTAATAAGAAAGAAAACAAATCAAACCTAAGAGCAGAATAGCCAGCTCAGTAGTTCCCATAGGCAACATTCCCTCAAAGGAAAGTTCCAATGTTATAGCGATCCAAACATGTTCATTTTAATATTTAAGACGGTTTAAACTCCGTCTCATATTGCAATTTCTCGTAACATTGTGAGATTCGCAGACGGCCGGAGCATTACTGTTACGGTTAAGTGTTATTCCACGCTTAAGTGTTATTCCACCCGACTGAACCCCAATCTAGGATATAGGTAATTGTGGAAATTGCTTTTTTCATACAAAACTACCCTTTTATAAAGTCGCTTTTGCACGGTTCGTGTTTTTTTAGGTTGCCTTTTTATATCCGTAATCTCATGAATATACTAATGCGGATATTGTAAATGAAATTCTTTTTTAAGTTCACAATATTTATTTAGTTATTGCGATTATTGTGTTTATTTAGTAAGATACCTGACCGCACATTGACCACACATTTATGTTCTTTCATATTGTAATCTCAGCATGCTTGGGGAAATAAGATTATTATGTCTAACTGCTTAATATCAACACAAAAAACAACAAACGAATTAACACGGTATGTACCCAGATAATGAGAATCGCGGATAATGATAGATTGTGAGTATAATGATAGATCGCAAGATCAAAGAAACAGCATGAGGAGGTTAGTTATTGTATGAATTTCATGTTATTGTGATCTAATACTAATAATTGGCGATAGATAACAATCAAGTGATGTCCTACCCTTCCTCTATATTCCCATATATTTCGAATCGGCCGCCAGATAAAGTAAAAAACACATTGTTTAAAAAGCACATTGTTTAAAAAACACGTTTAAATATATTTTTAATGGGCATAATATGTAGTTTTTTTTTAGAAATCCGGGATGTTGCGTGATCATTTTCCTGTTTTTTACATTATTTTATTTCACAATAACATGAAATGTATACAATAACTAACCTCTCCGTGTTGTTTTCTCCGATCTGACGATCTATCATTATACTCACAATCTATCTATCATTATCCACGATTCTCATTATCTGGGTACATACAGTGATTAAAGTCTATCTTAATTTGTCCGTCTGTTCACTCAGCCGCCTGTATATATGCCGTTTGTCGTCCACTGTATTCATATAAATATTGACCGCAGTTAGCAAAGATGAAATATGGTTCGTTTTAACTTGGTATTTCTGTAAGGAAGGTTTTTTAGGTTTACCATATGTTTCCGTGGGCCTCGACAACCAAGATTCAGACCGTCGTGGAGAAAACAGTATTAACAAACAGGAGACAATGCTGGGGCATGGGATGGGCAAACGTGACAGGCCGTTAAAACTGGGAGGTGATCTGAAGTGGGATGCAATTATTTCCTGTTTTGTCACGTTACAATGATTACTGTAAGTTGGGGGGGGGGGCGGGTTTCTTTACATTGTTGGCATAAATGTGATATGTAGATCTCCGCCTCCGCGTCTGATCCGTATGGCCTTTCGGAACGTGAATAATGTATCAGACCTGGAAGAAGATGTAAACAATGTAAGGGATCCCATCAAAACGCGACGGACCTGGAAGCAACGTACATGTACCCTGGTAGACCGCGGCCCAAACTAAGTCCGCCTTGGAGGGGCCGCTACTTCACCTCAACGACCAGCCGCGGATACTAGGATAATCCGTAATAAAACTTAATAGAATCTGCCAAAATCTCGTGCAATTAAGTGTTGTCTATTGAGGTTGGCCTGGCCGCCGCGAACAAAGTGTAAATCTTGCAATAAACAACAACGTTTACTAGTATTTAACTGATTTGTATCGGGACCTATTAATCTGTGAGTTCTACGGACACCTCGCAGACATTTTTAATTTGACTTTTAAGATAGAACGCACCTTAATTTTATTTTTCGAATTTCCCTACATTACTTTGCACACACATCGACGCTTATCAAGATACTCGGAGTACAATATTCAGCATTTGCACCTCATAACTTCACACCTATTTTCATAGACTAAGGTGTCCTATTTTTGCATTGCAGCTAATTTGAAATTAACTGGATATGATTGCAGTGCAGTCAGTTGAAATAAAAAGCGTTTTCTAACTTACGGTCGTTGCATGTTTTCAAATACTTATTTATATAGGCGCATTTATATGACTTGCATAAAGATAAATTGACTTACTGTTTAATGCAATGCGTACAGTATCGGGTTACTTCAAAAACAAACAGTTAATCTCATGTTTTATGATATGCCATCCGAGCAATAAATGTGTATAATGATCTAGCGGAATAACATACCTAGCCTTCCGACTGTACATTACCACGTACACCGGAAACAGGAACTATGAAAAGTTGCTATTTTAAAGCAGTTATGAATTAATACGTACAGTGCATAGTCGAAAAATGGGCTATCGAAAGAAATGACAATGACTTTGAATTATGCTCCTATTTTAAACGAATATTTATGACAAGTTTGTGTTGGACGGTATAATAAACAGACGAATATACACTTTTTGAACTATTAATGTTTTATTTTCCTGCAAAATGTCTGCAAAACTATTTACCGACATTGGCGAATATATTCGTTTGCACCGATGGACCGACTCCTGTGTCGCATAAGTTTTTTAACTAAATGAGCAAAAAAAAACAAGCAGTGAAGAGGGCACTGGAGAAGCAACAGCATAACCTTCAGATGCCAAAACATGAACGCACTAGAGCGCATGCGCGCAATCTCAATTTTATTGTTCGGCCGTTATAATAAAGGAGGTCTTGTTGCGAGATCTACACTCCATGGTGTCAGACCAGAAGAACAGTTGCACAGAAACGTTAATCATGAAAAATGGGCTGTGTCGGTAACCCTAGGGGTGGAAGATAGCCAATCAGGGCCGGGACGGCAGTGAGAGGGTTAAAATGGTGCCACAGCAGAATCTGGAACAATTACCAAGTGTCAAAAACCGATGCTATAACACATCAAATAACGAAATGTGGCAATGGAGATGAATAACATATGCACATCTACGCATAACATATACATTGTATACCTAACCTCGCTATTTCTGATAATATGACAGCAACGTTCCGTGCTTTACTTAGAATGTCTAATCTGTCCAATTATAGAGAGCGGCCAGATGATACCTTCAATTTTGTAACAATAAATGACTTAACAAAAGAATAGTTTATTTATCCACTCCTTTGTGATGTAAATTTGTAAAAACAACAATAACTGAACAGAATAACACATGCTATTTCTTGCTTTTCTATCCGAACAGCTGCGTACACATATCCTGGTTTCATGAGCAGAAAAATAAATGCATGCATAAAACTTTAATGATTTTATGATGATCGTGAAATAAGATATATGAAATAATTCACAAAAAGTATATATTCATATCAGAAAAAGAACATGTTTTAAGTGTTTACCAACAAAGCACCAGCATGCACAAAAAAATAATTAATGCATTTTGTTGTACTACTGAAACTGTATATCTTTTCGGCAGACAGACATTAAAATAAATATACTTGCATATTTAACACTTAAATTTACTGAACCGTTTACTTAATTGTAATATTCGACAATTGCATAAATTATCACTATTATCCAAAAACACTTTAGTTAATTTTTGTAATGTTATGAAATTAGAGCTGTTGCATTTCCCAGCAATCTGGTTGGTTAAGCACAGACATGACTAGTGGTAAGCTTGTGACCAGTTGTAAACCCGTGACCTGATTCTGTCATGGAGTGATGAAAATCGCTGACCTGAACGGTGTCTATGGTGACTTAATCTTTTGTTTTGTTTTAGAAATGAATAGAACGTCAAACGTCAGATCGGCAATTCCATTAAAAATGTAATAAAATGTAAATCATGTCTTCTTTTCTGAATCCTCGTTATTTAGAACTTTTATATTGTCTTTGGAGTTGTTTTCTCCAGTACTCAGACTTTGGGATAGCTTGGCTTCGTAAATACTGGCTGCTAGAGCCCAATTTCGGAAAGCGATGACCCCTTTGTCTTGAACCTCTTTCCGGCCCTTTGAGGAATTAACTTCGCCGTCTCTGTTGATTATGATGAACTTTGGCACAGCTGTCACGTTGTATTTTAATTTTAACTCTCTGAAATAAAAAAAGCAAATAGAAAGTACATTGAATCTTAATAAGTTAGGTATGAAAAAGCAGTAAAAACCACAACTGCTTCAACCTCTGTTGCTTTTAAACTACTGGTTACTATTCGTTCTTACGAATGTTTTACAAAAAAAAATAGTGACCCTCTGGACATCGCGTTTCCCTTTGTGGAAAAGACTGATAGTTCAAGTTAGATTTTAACTTTATAAGCACAGGAAATAGGTCTAACAAATGACCTTTAATTATTAAGGTGCAAGCATCCAGTTTGTTGAAATAAAGTACCGGTATCCGGTTATTCAAAACGGTTTCGTGTCCTGTTCGCAATCTAAAATCACAAGTAAAATATGAAAATATGAAAGGACTGCTTAAACAAATCAGTTTTCTTTTGACGATAAAGTAAAGCAAAATGTATTTAATTGACTGCAGGTATTATCATTTTGGGTTCGAAATATGTAAAATTTTCTTTTAAACAGTAAACACGCATTTAATTATTTTGATAGCTGTTGAATAGAAAGTTTTTTTCCTGTATGAAAGCTATAAAAATGCAAGTTCATCCATTTAAACATTTGATTGCAAAACCAGAATTACGAGTTATATGACTCTTCTTTTATTCTTCCTTAAAAGAAAATGATATAAACCATGCTGATGAAGAATATTATTTTACTGTTTTTAGATGGTCAAGAACAAATTTTAGAAGATAAGGATAGGTCGTATTAATTACCTAACAGCTCTGCCCTGTGTAAAGAACAACATGCAACTTCGCATACAAGTTACCACAAGTTAACACACAACTCTAAACTATTCCGGAACTACAGTTTCCGTGCTGTCTACCGGCAAGTTTATTCTGTGCGCACCAAATGAAAACTTGGGGGTTTAAGAGTTAATGGTGGTTTCTAAGGATATCCTGAAAAAAACTCGATCAGTTTCTTTTGTTCCCGTCACGGTGTTCTTGTTGATTTAATCCAGATGCTTTGACTTCAGTAGGGCCATGGATTATCCACCCATTTCGTTTACCAATGTCATTAGTTTCTTATGTTTTAAGTGTATGTGTGCTTTTGCATGCAACATAGTAGAGTAGATGTACATTGTGTTGGATTTAATTCACCATGGCAACTTTTACTTGTTTGTTGATACAAGATCCGCTGGGCCAAGTGTGGAGTTGATGCACCCTAAAACATGGTTTGAACCCCCATTTGCCAATTAGCTGTGCTACTGACCTGACGACGAAAGACGGTGAACCCCCGATTGTTAAATGTACTAGCCGACAGTCATTTCTTAAAGTGCACTGTGGGTAAGGGTATATTTTACTTAAATATAGTGGAATTATCAATTCAACGAATTATGCGATCTGATGTAAATCGTTACCCGTAAAGCCTAACCTTTTAACTTGGTTTCACGGCAATGTTATGTTTAGAACGTTTAGTTCTGTATACTTACTCTTTAAATGGATCCTTGAATGCCAGTGCGTACCAGTTTCTATGCTTCTCTCGGAAGTACTTCTCCATCTCATCCTCTGTTTTATCAAAACTCAAAAATACTATCTCAAAGTTCGATTTCCTGGTCAAAAGTTCGTCATACAGACCACATAACAAAGGCGTAAACTTCTGGCATGGCGGACACCAACTCGCAGAGAAGTAAATACCCACAATTTTTCCACGGAGAGCCTCGTGGCCAAGAGCGCGACCTGGAACTATTTTTTCCTCTTCGTTCTCATCTTTCTTGTCAAGTGGAGTTAGATTGAGCTGCTGGGTAAGAGTCTCTTCCTCCGGCGTGACTGGTTTCTTCTCGAAGTATTCTTTGGTTAGCAGGTACTTGTCACGGAAAAGATCCATCTGTGTCTATCGGTGTGGTGATTGAAGTTTACATCTTATTGTTCATCTCGTGGCATTCTGCAATCAGATTGATATACAGCACTTATAAAGCTCTATCACGCTAGCACAAATCGGAAAAACAACATACTTACATGATAAAGAAATTATAGAGTGAACTTTTTTTGAATATTCGGCATCAGATGAGTGATTTTATCCGTTGTTTGGTTTGTAATCGTCTAAAAAATTCCCAGCAATAGTCTAACTCATTTGTTTGTTCAGTTGGCTGTCACAGTTTATTTCAGGGCGAGTGTTTGCGGTGGGGATGTATCCTGTTCAAACTAACGTTTTTACGGTTCTCCAGATATTGCAAGCAACGTTACCTAATATTACCCTTGTACCATGTAAGAGGAAGTTACAACGTGATTGTCGACCAAAGTTGCCAAACATGTAATTAGCACTAAGTTCTAGTCCGAACTCTGCGAAACCATGCACGTGCATTTTATATAATTTTCACTTCTGTTTACTTATAAGAAAGAATTTGAATACCTTATATTAAATCTTGAAAAAAATAACGGCAGAATAAATACCATCACTTAACATGTAAGGGTTAAATTGCCACACAGGTAAAAACAGCTTGGCTGATTTGCATTCTGTAACTGTAAGGTCTGGTTTGATAAATTTGCTTTATTTTATTAGCTGTTAAAAGATCATTTTAAATAAAAATAAATAAATAAATATCCTTGTAACTGAAGTAAACTAATCTTTTGTTTGTGCGATATTTTGAACTTTATGCATAAGAATTCAGGATTTTACATGTATTAGTTTTCGGCTTAACGTTACAGCATTATTACACACCGTTCAACCCGATAAGGTGAATGACGCGGGTAAGCCGACGGCAGTTGCTTGTGTACATGAACGTTTTTCGGCGAAAGTGAGTATTGGCCTGATTTTTACATTTTCCCGCAATATCTTAGCAGACAAAGACATAATATTGATTCCCTGTTTGTTAAGGACTCTACTGAAGAAATCTTGACGCACACAGGATATCATTAACAGAGAAATTGCAGAAAAAGTGTGCAATCTTTTGACAAAATATGTCATTTGACCAATCGGCCGCAAACATCCTTTTTTATTACCAAATATTTAATATTTGAAATATTCCATAATAAAGTTGAATTATTTCCCAGTAATTATTTGAAACAACAGCTTCCAATTCGCTTTCTCTAGAAAGATATTGACTTTTAAACTTGGTTCGTCGTGGTGATTTTGGTAACGACAACGGCCTTTAACACTAAAATATTGGTACAGTTGAATGCAGTTTCGTCAATGGATTGGATAACGTTAACGGCCGTCAAGTGAAAATTAGCTTTGTCTCTACAAAGATTAACACTGGTCTTGAGAACACAATTAAATGTTTTTATTGCATCGTGATTTGACCGATGGTTTTTTAATGCGCACATTGCCAATTTTGTTGTATATTTTTTCCTTAAACAGCAAGTCACAGTCATTTGAAAACGCCATATTTACGAAAGTGTTGAGATACTTACTATTTAACAAATTGAGTTTGATCTGACAGAGATTACGATTCCTTATATCTAGACTATATTCTAGAGATATTACCCTGGCGTCTTATTGTCACCGAAGCAGATGTGACGACAATGATATAATAAACTTAGTCGCATAAGAATAGTTGTTTTTCGT
This sequence comes from Corbicula japonica, assembly GCA_038501625.1. Taxonomy (NCBI): domain Eukaryota; kingdom Metazoa; phylum Mollusca; class Bivalvia; order Venerida; family Cyrenidae; genus Corbicula; species Corbicula japonica. The sequence continues at coordinate 1,739,361 of JAZAYU010000062.1, read as the reverse complement.
CTGTTACTAATACGAAGCAAAAAAAAACTTTAAATACTTCCTTCTGAGTTAAATTTACTTACTTTCCTTGTCTTTATCATTTCATTTATAAATCAAGACCGCCCTCGCTTTGAGTATCCTTAAAGAGTAATGGCTAATAAATGAAGAATAATAACATTTATTTCCTTATTTTAAAACAATAATATTACTTACTCTGTATGGTTCGTCCCCAGATAAAGTTCGAGCTGAAATAATATACGGTGAAACATTTTTTCTCGTCTGCAGGCGGCTGTGCAAGTGCATTAAATTTCAAGTTCGTAAAGTTCATAGTAAATGACAAAGAATGTGTACAAAGTTAGATAAAACATTATACTGAATTGCATTTGAATGTGTACAAACGCTTGTAATTCTCTTTTGACAAGTGTAAGAATAAATTGAATACTTAAAATTATTACAATTCTAAAATTGTATCAACAACAAAACGTTAGGTAACATATACAACCTGGATATCAGGTGTTTTGTAATAAATGTTTTTCTTTAGGTAACATACTTTTCAATATTTTTCTTGCATACCGGATAAGTATTTCCGCGTGATTTACCGGGGAAAGAAAATCTTATCTTTTCCCTAGGGAAAAGATACCGTTCGCGTGCTACATGAGTGACGTCAGGTCATCAGGTATCTGACGTAATATATTCAAGTTAGTGACGTCATTTACAAAATATGGTTTGCGTTAACGTCAATTTTTCAGTATAAGGAAACAAAATTATTTTTTTACATATATACAAATGCTATGAGCAGTAACGATATGCAAGAAAAAGTATCTTGCATGAGAAATTCGGTAAAGATAGAAAAATCTGTCACCTCGGGTGAACTGTTTTGGCGGGAACTCGGCAGAGCCTCGTTCCCGCAAAACAGTTCCCCCACGGTGACAGATTTTTCCATCTTCACCTCACACTCATGCAAGATACTTATAATCTTGATCTATACACAACAAGGAGTAGCCTAGATTTGTTAGCACTAGAGTCTGATACACTTTATGCATAAAGCAGACAACAGCGACGTTGAAAATAAGTTCACTTGACGGCCGTTAACGTTGTCCAATCCACTGACGAAACTGCATTCAACTGTACCAATATTTTAGTGTTAACTGCCGTTGTCGTTACCAAAATCACCACGACGAACCAAGTTTAAAAGTCAATATCTTTCTAGAGAAAGCGAATTGGAAGCTGTGGTTTCAAAAATTAAAGGGAAATAATTGAACTTTTTCATTGAATATTTCAAATATTAAATATTTGGTAATAAAAAAGGATATAAATTTTGCGGCCGATTCGTCAAATGACATATTTTGTCAAAAGATTGCACACTTTCTGCAATTTCTCTGTAAATTATATCCTGTGTGCGTCAAGATTTCGTCAGTAGAGGCCTTAACAAACAGGGAATCAATATGTATGTTTTTGTCTGCTAAGATATTGCGGGAAAATGTAAAAATCAGGCCAATACTCACTTTCGCCGAAAAACGTTCATGTACACAAGCAACTGCCGTCGGCATACCCACGGCATTCACCTAATCGGGTTGAACGGTGTGTATTACATATATTGAAACATGAACAACATTCAAGGACACGAAAAAATGTGTGAATAATGATCTTATGATATTACCTTATCCTACGATAGATCATTGTGATGTTGAGCCTGATTCTGCAATTAAATAAATTGAAAAGGCACACTGAAAGAAGAATAGCATAGCACGCATATAAACCAAACTCGAACCGAAAGTAGATAACGTTTGTTTACGTAAATTGCAATGTGGGATTTGTTTACCTAATCACCAAGCGATACAAAACTGGTTCGCTACGCGACACCTTTTCTATACTTGCAAACAGGGAACCAATCGATATGCGTCTTTGCTAAAAACAATTACCACGGTCAAATCCAGCCGCATTTATGTTAGACACCTCCACCTTACAACAAAACATAACTACTAGCTGGAAAATAGTTCATTTACTTGACTATTTTTTTCTGCATAAATTACATAAAAAGGAAAACTAGATTTACCTCGTTTTTTCACGAATAAAATAGAATTTAACGTAATAATATGTTTTTCAAAAAAAAATTCAAACCTAAATGACAGCTACTAGTATTTCGCCTTTATACAGTTATTGGGTGTTAATTCAAAGTCTCGGGTTGTTCCTTACTGATGTTTGGTTTAAGTGGCAGCAGCCTTACATATCAGTCAGTCCGCGTCGATCTTCCAGCTTTTTGCAAGAGTAGAGCGATTTCATCAATCCATCGATCAATAGCAGAGTCACGGTGCCGTGGATTCCATCTCGGGACGAAAAACAGACAATATTTTAAGAAAATAAAAGAAAAATGCTATTAGCTATATAGTTAACAGTTTTTACGAGCAAATGCACAATCCGACAAGGTTTTTAAGGATTAAGCTCACTAGTCTTGTCATATAAGTGTTTTATTCTGATACAAATTCATGAACTCTCAGAAAAGTATTACTTTTACTGTGATTAATTTATTTAGCAGATTGTTACCTGTGAATGCAAGACTCAAGAGTATGGCGCGGTATCTAAACGTTAACGTTGTGTACGCCTGACGTCACACATCCGTTGAAAATGAAAGACTGCATAACGTCAAAAAATAGAAAATTTTATAGAAATTTATCGAAATCATGCATAACAAATCTGCAGCAGATCAGTATAGTTTTCAAACAAATAATATCGAAAATTGGTATTCAGATAAACTTTCATCGAAAATTCTAGAGATTATCAAACGACACGAATATACGACTTCAAGACTTTGGTCGCTCTCCTCTGCCGATATTTTGGCTGGAATAAAGTTTGGAGAGCCAATTACAACACTTCTAGAAAATGAAGCAGAAAGTTTTGATGCGCAACGCGTCCCTGATCAAGATGACAAAGAACGCAGGTAAAAATAAAATTAGTATAAGATATTTGACTATAGTTCTGTCTATTTTCCGTCAAACCTCAGAAACAGATGTATAATTTGGAGGGGAACACATCTAGTTTAGCGGATCCTAACACTAAAGAGCATTGCTTGTGAGTAAATTAATTGGTAACATAGTCGTGTGTCTAACAAATTTCAATTAAAGTGAGTTTAAATGGGGCTACCGCCCCCACATCCCCGTTTTTTTCTGGCTCAAACGCCGCTGGGCTTTTTAGTTTTGAATATCTGGGGTCCGCTAAACTAGATTCTATCCATCTGGAGGCAACAAGCGTTAATAAATCTTTGCAACTTAATTCTTTCTGCGTGGTTAAAAGAAGTTAAAAGTAAAGTATATACTAAATGTAAGACATGTTCGACGCGGCGAGTTGCCAAACTGAGCTGTGGTAACTCTAGTTATTATTCCCGGAGGAATTGCTTGTGAGAAAATTAATTGGTAACATAGTCGTGTGTCAAACAAATTTCAATTATAAGTTTAAATGGGGCTACCGCCCCACACCCCCGTTTTTTCTGGCTCAACTGCCGCTGGGCTTTTTAGTTTTGAATATCTGGGGTCCGCTTAACTAGATTCTATCCATCTGGAGGCAACAATCATTAATAAATCTTTGCAACTTAATTTTTTCTGCGTGGTTAAAAGAAGTTAAAGTAAAGTATAAACTAAATGTACGACATGTTCGACGCGGCGAGTTGCCAAACTGAGCTGTGGTAACTCTAGTTATTATTCCCGGAGGAATTTTCCAGTGTAGGTATGTTCGCTGTTTCTAAATTATCTAACACTGATAACACGTTGTTCTTCTTAAAGCAAAGGCTAGTGATATTTCCTCACAACTTGAACACATCAAAAGTTAAAAGCCAACGAAGTATGTCCTTGAATTTTTGTAGCAATTTCCCTGATATCGACTTCGACGTTGCAGACAGTACCAAACCATACGCTCACCTGAATGGAGGAGAAAATATGGTAAGTATTTAACTATTCCACCAATCATCGTTTCTTGTGACTGCTTTATTTTCCTAAATTACTTAATATCAAAATTAAAATAACGATATAAAAACTCACTGATTTGTACATCGCGATTTCCTAACGCTGATGATATCGGGAATGTTTACTGATATCCGCACCCCAACCCCGCGGTACGTAGTCAAAGCGGCAAATTTAAATTGTTATTTGTAATAACAAAATCATATTACTTTTGCAAGAAATCACAAAAATGGTAGAGTGTGGAATGAATGCTAATGTGTGTTGTTTTTTCTTTTTCATTTTGTCAGTGATAATTCTTTCCTTTATCCCACCTCTTCCACACCCACATTTATTAGTGATAGATAATTATATTTGAAAGACCCAACATGCCCACTTTGAATTTCGTCTCAAGAAATGCTATAGTTAGTTAAAGCTTTAAATATTAATGAGCACCAAGAGGCCAAAATGTTGAATTAACTTATATTAATGCTAGTATGTTAACAAATTGTACTTTCGGCAGATAAGTAATGCTTTGTTTGAAGACAGTAGAAGACATGGCAGTGCTTGTAAGGATACCGTCATTTCGTACAACAATCCATTCGATCCTCGTTTGTAAGTATAACATAGTATAACATCAATCCCTTTCACTCAGTCAGGGAAATCCTGCTATTGTCGTTGCCAAGTAATTATACTCGCATAATGCCTGCAAGAACAATGACCGTGCTAAAATATTACTGAGGGTTTACTTCTGGTTTTAAGAGTACAAACTACATGAACATTTGCATTTGAATCGGACGGCTTCTGGTGCCCACAGTACCTACTTGAAATGAGACTCACTATATACTAATAACGGGTCATGCTTGTCGCGATGCACCGGTCATGTTATTATTATATTAAGTTCAGTTATGACAAGGCTGAAAATATTCATTTGCGGTAGGCGGCCAAGGCAATGTGGAAAAGGTAGTCAGACAGATACTCTAAATAAAGCATTTTCAAATACCCTGAAAAGAAAAAAAATACATAATCAAACTATCAACCGCGCTATCCCTTGAACTTAAGAAAATGCCTTAAAATATTGGTTGTAAAGAGTACTAGTTTTTGTAAAGGGGATAACATCGGCTGTGAAATTAGCCTATAAGTAATGTTGTGTTTTTTTTCCTATAATAATTAAACATTACTTTTTATTATATAATGTTGTTACTCTGAGGACATAACAATGCACTTAGTTAAGTCATTATGCCCATTTTTCGTTCTGGGCTGAAGGTTATAAAGCTGAGATTGGAAACCAGTCTCAAATCTCAAACATCTGATTGGCTGAAATGGCCAATCACCTTCCCTTACATCCATAATTTGCCATTAACTATTATATTTTGCAAGAAATGTGTTGTTAATTCACCAATTCTCAAACTGAGTAAACAAGCTTGATGTTACCGAGCTAAATCGTAGAGCAGGGCCGAAGATCATTAAACTAAATCAGGAGACCAGTCTCAAATCTCATCGCCATTTCGGTCAACCAGATGTTTGATATTTGAGACTGGGCTTTATGATCTTGGGCCCTGGACTTAAACGATCATCATACTGCACATATATCTGAATCGTAGACTCGTACTGTGATACACATGTATTGGCTTTTATATTGTAATTTGTAGATCGTTTGATGGACTCATGACGACGGAAAAAGACAACTCACCTTCAAATTGGGAACGAATCGAACAAAACCCCGACACGTTTAACTGTTTACTTGACGCCGTGAATCCATCCAGCTTCGCCAATGCTTACCTTAACAAATACAATAAATACCTTAGCGAACTGCGTAAAAATTCGGATGTCTTTGGTAAAGTTCGTTTAGTAGTAAAAAATGTCACGTCTGATCCTGTCCTGGACTTGTCATATCATGTTAACGAAAGAAAGGAAACCGTAGTTCCCGATTTCGTGGGAAATGATCGCTTGAATGTTGAACTCTGGTCTCGCATCTCAGCGACAAAAAGGTTTTGGTCAGAAGAAGACGCCGTAGTGTTACCCACAGGCTCGCTAGTTGATGGCGCATCCACTTGTACTACCGATATCCGACCATCTTTTCTCCCAGACCAAACTGCTAAAGCTAATGTTCCCTGCCAACTGACAACACTAAACGCATGTGCACAGTCATTCGAAGTAACAGACAAACAACACATTAAAACAATTTTGAAGAGGCATGACTCTGGACTAAGCAGATCAAGCAGCGAAGTCATATACACGAACCCTAAATCAGATCTGCTCTCGGAAAAACTTCACAGCTCATCTTCGCTGTACACCGGGTCCGTCACCGGGTCGTCCAACACCGACGTACAACATCCACCAAAAACTCCATGGTCAACTTCAAGCGACGAAGCTGGAAATTCGGCGGATTCAGGAGACGCAACACATGGTTTAAAAAATGGTGTACAGAGAGATTCGCACAACCCAGACCACGGTGAAATGTACAGTGCGTACACAGACGTTGCTGACAAACATGGTAACACACAATGGGGACCGGAAGGGTTTGTTGATGCTTTCAGTTCACAAGCAGCACCCTTCTCGGCTGGAAATTGTACAAATAAAATGGTAGGTAATTTAAACTTTTGTCGTGAATATATTAGTGAAACAACACGCCATGAGATGTGGCTGTATTATTATTATTCATTTTTACTTTTTAAATCCAATCACAGAACCATGTTAACTTTCTAAAGCGATCATATACTAACCATTATTGTTGATAGATGGTCCTAGATAAAGTATAGTCTGCCAATAGACGAGAAGGAACAAATGGAAAAATTAAACAAATGGAATATAATTATGTTGGACAAAATATGAATCCGCGTATTAACTGCAATTAAGACTAATGTAAATAATACCAAATGTTTGTAACCACCTAAAGCAATTTGAGTGTTGTCAACAAACACAAGAAGATCTATATTACTTAAAAATATTGAAATAATAACGCGTGACAACCTTCCTTATAGTTCCCGCTGCCTAGAATTTTGATTGTCTTCCTGGCTAATAAACAAGAAAGTTGTGTACTTCATTCATGATTAAACAAGAAGAGTATAACATACACATATGTTATACGTGGACGACAATAAACGGAAATGGAGAAATGAAGACATCCATCACGTTTCCAATTCACAAATGTAAATAAAACAGTTGTGAAATACTTTTGTATTAACTGTAAAAACTTATAATTAAATAATGTAACTTTAGCCTAATAAGGCCTAAATGCTTTAAGCATGTTGAACGCGATCTTCAAAAACCAGCGGGGTCAGTTCAAAGTTATCACGCGAAGTCACTGCGATGAATTAACTGACTGAACATACCTAGAATCGCATCTTAACCATCTAAATAATATTTTGTTTATAGATTCTACGTAAACATAAAAAGTTATCATAGAACACCTATAACAAAATTCTACAATAAAACTACACCTTCTCTAGCAAACATAAAAATGCATTGAAATATCCCCTCTAAAGCATAATGTTTGGTACCCACACTCATTGAGGCCAGAACCAATCGCCGGTACCGGTACTTATCCTTCGCTGAAAACCTCTATATGAAGCCGGAACCGCTGGTACTTATCTTTCGCTGAAAACCTCTATATGAAGCCGTACCCATTATATTTTGGTCGGAATAGATGTACGTGGTAATGGTCATCAAGTAATAGTTAACTACATCAAGTAATAGTTAAATATTACTAATAAGTTATGACCCATAACTCTTCCAGAAAACAATATTAATAGCATGTATCGTGACCGACAATATGAAAGACGATATATTTTTCAAATAATTTTCAAATATCTAACAGGTGCAATTGTTTCGGTATATCGTAGAAGACTTAAATAATGCCCGTATATTGAATGAAGACTTCAATGAAAATGACTAGACTGAGATTCGAACCAGTATCGGCGTGGCGTTTTTACCTGGCGAAATACGGCAATGCTACCAACTGTCCCATCGCAAACTTCAGCATAAACATGCTATAGAAAATAGTACGAATTGCCCTTAAATGCACTTTTAATGACAAAATAATAACTTTTTTCTTTGAATAATGACTTCCAGTAAATTTGTAGTGTTTTGTAGGGCACATCATTTGTCCATCATACTGAACAAATCCATCAGAATCCAGTATTTACCATGAATGTCTTGGAGAGTACCGCTAAACCAGTATCTCTCGCTGCGACCCCCATGTTCTGGTCTCATCAGCAGCGCCAGTCTGAACAACTGGCCTATCAGCAAAGTCAGGTTGGTTTCAAGCGCTACGGACAGCAAAAGCAAATGTTGCAAAACCAGAACGAGGCACGGTACCAGCAAAGGCAAAACGTTACAAGTCGTCCTGTTTCACAGCCAGATTTTGGTAAAGGAAAAGTCGATCATGCAGGACAAACTACCGACTATTCAGGAAGAAAATTCAACTCCTCGACCTATGACCAGACTGCATGGTTTCCGCATTCCGGAGGTTACAATACGTATGGTCCACATTATAATCAGGCCTACGGATACGGGCTAGGACACACGCAGCCCGAGGGGCAAGGAAGTGGCTCACTGCTTAGCCTAAATATTGTGCAGCAACAGTCACAATCCCGAGAAATTAAATTTGACGATGAGGTTTGGTATATCAATGGCGTTCCTCATAAGCAAGCGAAACCTTTGCTGATTCAGCCACATGTGAGTGACAGCCACATGGTGGGGATCGATAACACAAGACGCAACCAAGAAGTTAACGCTCACCTTCCAGTTCACCAATATACAAATCAACCGTACCAACAATACGTTACATCAAACGTACAACGGACCAACTTTTGGAACGACGTTAATCAGACATGGAACCGTCAAGCCAGGCACCAAAGTACGGACTGGTATTCGGATTATAATAATAACAATAATAACAATACATGTGACTCGGATGCGATCGGGTATAAAAGTTCTATGTCTATGCACAGTAAAGACGTGTCTTTGTCCAATTTGGAAAATAAATTCACCGATGACTCCAATGACATTTTGGTCGGATCTTTCGAGTTCAGTGATAGTGGTTCATGCGACCGGAAACGTGACATGGATGCGCAAGTAGCTTCCGTATATTCTGATGGAAACGTAAATCCCGACCTGGAAGAACCTGACAAATATTATGGTGCTGCCAAAGATGAGCCGGTAGAATACTTGGAGACTGCTGAATCCTCCCGAACTGAAAATGGCTCGAGCAAGAACAGCAGACGACTCTGTAAGCAGCAGGTGACAAACCAGACGAAAGTACGCCAGATAAAAGTTCTTGGTGGGAGGTCAAGGTCAGACAAGCAGAAACGCCAACCACCAAGAAAAGCTAACAATAATAGATTGCGTGGTACAACATTAATAACAATTGTCTGACATTCTCCCATCACAGGCAGATCAGCCGGATACTATTACTAGTAGCAAAACATCATTCGGGAGTGATGTACCTAACGTCTGCATAAAAGGAGTCGGTATACACACAATGGCACCCTCAGTCTCTTTCTGTATTATTACGTTCTGGATAAAAATGAAATAGCATATATTTTTTGTTTCATTATGAGCATTCAATTTACACACTCTGTCAGGCTTTACATATATAATCAAAGATGGGTGCATACTCCAGTGAACGCCAATTATATTTTTTCTTTCTTTCACATCACATATACAGGAAGTAATAAGTAATCACTTATTTACTTATTACCTCCCGTATATGTGATGTCATAGAAAGAAAATTACTTATTACTTCCTGTATACTAGTATGTTTTGTGACAGAAAGACAATGTAGACTTTTTGTGATATTATCAACTGAAGAAACCAATGGCCGAAATGTTTTGAAATAAAAAGAGTTTTAATAGATTTCAACGGTTAATAGAAATTTCCATTTAAAAGAGAAGTATAACTCGATGAAGCAGATATATGAAAGTAGCTACCGGGGTATCTCCCTGGCATATATTTGAGATTATTTTCGTGGAAATCAAACAACTGGGTTGAAGGTTATAAATCTGAGTTTGGAAACCAGTCTCCAATCTCAAGCATCTGATTGGCTGAAATGGCGACTGGTCGCCATTTCAGCCAATCAGATGCTTGACATTTGAGACTAGTTTCCATGCACAGTTTTATAACCTTGGGCACTGGCCTGGGATTTGTCCTCATGTGGTGAGTAATTTAAAAGGGATTTCCTGCTGAGGGTGAACTCGAGACCCCATGCGTGTGTGCTAACAACTCCAGCACAGTTGAAAGACAGTTATATTACCAAAACTCTGTGTGAAATAAACTTAATCACAGATCATTTTCCCTGAATACTGTATTGTGTTAAGCTGTTTCAGAAACATACAGTAAATTAATATGACAACACTGGCTACATCTACGGTAAAATAACCAACCATCGAAATGATTTATTTTTATTTCCCGCACTTTAATTAATCAACATTTTATTGGCCGAAAAACTAGGTCTAATGCAAGATTATACATCTAATGCTGAATAATATCAGGAAAAGGCATGTGCAACTTAGGACTGCACGAGCGTTTGTTTTATTCCTCTCATCCAGTACCTTTCCGCTGTGCTTAATGATGCCGTCAGCTACTTTAACGTGTGTGTTTGCATGCTACTGTATCCGACACTGACGTGTTTGTGGATGGATTAGAGCTCTAGCTGTCACCAAGGCAACTTGTACAGCTTTGTTCTAGGAGAGCAAAATGAGAGGTTGGTGCACCTACGCAACGAATTGACACCTAGAGGAAGTAACCGCTGCGATAAGTTTGCCCTAGAAAATGGTTTAAATTGCCAGTGGCGAGTAAATTTTAACATATATTTTATATATTATAAACTATTTTATTTACATTTGTGAAATTGAATAAAATGTTATATACATGAATAAATTTTCACTGATGATGTCGGCCACCGCGGCCAGCGCTCATTTGTTAGAGCGGCGGCATGGTAAGCCGGAGGTCCGAGGTTCGCATCCTTGTCGATCCTACTCTTTTTAACCAAAATATGCCACATTGGCGTTGTCGGCTGGGCGATTACCTTTGGAGCTTTGGGCGAAGCATGTGGCTAGAATATTCGTCCCAAACCCAGGCAGACCCTTTCGGACATTCCCAAGTAAGTTGGAAAATTCTCGTATTATAAGTGGTGAGGAATGTAGAAGATTTCGTACAAGCGGCCTCGGTAGCTCAATTGGTAGAGGGTCGGCACGGTAATCCGGAGGATGTGGTTCGAATCCTGTTCGAGGCTACTCTTTCTGACCCAAATCTGCCACACATGTATGATAGTCTTTTGCTCGTGAGCACTTAATACAGAACAGAGGGATGTTAACAGATTTATCCTTAGTTTAATTTTTTCTATAAAGTACCAAGGTCTGTTTTAACAAATATTTGTATCAAAATGCACGTTATAGATGAAAAATTAGAAACCATTATCGCTGGGTCGTTGATACACCAAGGTACGGACAAGTGACGGAATTTAGGTTGTGGGTAAAACCCTGACAAAGACCCAGACCCAGACCAGACTTCGGAAACTAGCGATTGGGTACGGAAATCTTCGTTCGTTTCCGACAATACGGTACAAAACAAATACGTCTTGTGTGCTTATTAGCGGTTCGTACTTTTTGAAGGTTTAAATCATTTTTATTCTTATTCTTTTCAATTAAGAAATATGAAATAATAAATTTCAGAAATAACAAAGATTTCTTTACAATCTCCATAATCATACTGTGCCAGACAAAAGTCAGAGAAAAAACATTGGTTTATCTTCTGTTTTTCGCAATTTTCGCCAAATACGTTCATCACTAGTTGTGAAAAAATGATTTTGAAATATTTATTACATCAGACAATATGTTTCATACCATTTTAAAATAACAAGTCGGCATAAATTGTCATATTACGCTTTTTTAAATTGCTGAGCGGTACGGGTACGGATTTATACCAAATAACACATAATAAGATCTTTTGTCGCATAGCTAGCTTAGATAAGTAAAAACACAATCGAAACATCAATAAACTTGTTTTCTATTATTTGCATTTATGAATAAAAGAATTTCATAGAATTTAATTGCGTACCCAATCGATTATAATATTAATACAATCCCAAAAGTGAATGTCCTTATCATGCCTTTTATGTAATTCTGCTTTCACATCCTTTAAGGCAAATCTCAATTAGAATTTGAAAAAATCAAATGCGCCTATATCTTATAGAATGCTTAATCCTGAACAAATTTCAATAATTTCAATAACTGCATTTCCTAGTCACCGTTATTATTTTAGACGATTGTCGGAAACGAGCGAAGATTTCCGTACCTAATCGTTAGTTTCCGGGGTCTGGTCTGGGTCTGGGTCTGGTCAGGGTTTTATTAATTGCTGAGCGGTACGGGTACGGATTTATACCAAATAACACATAATAAGATCTTTTGTCGAATAGCTAGCTTAGATAAGTAAAAACACAATCGAAACATCAATAAACTTGTTTTCTATTATTTGCATTTATGAATAAAAGAATTTCATAGAATTTAATTGCGTACCCAATCGATTATAATATTAATACAATCCCAAAAGTGAATGTCCTTATCATGCCTTTTATGTAATTCTGCTTTCACATCCTTTAAGGCAAATCTCAATTAGAATTTGAAAAAATCAAATGCGCCTATATCTTATAGAATGCTTAATCCTGAACAAATTTCAATAATTTCAATAACTGCATTTCCAAGTCACCGTTATTATTTTAGACGATTGTCGGAAACGAGCGAAGATTTCCGTACCTAATCGTTAGTTTCCGGGGTCTGGTCTGGGTCTGGGTCTGGTCAGGGTTTTACCCACAACCGGAATTTACATGAATTGTGACTGGATCTCAACTCTTATATGAAACATTAACTTCTTTGATCAAACATTATAGAACCAGTCTAGGATGTAGTGAGCGGAAACAAACAAACAAATCATGGCGAAAAGTTGGTGGAAGTCGATCAATTTAGACATAGATCCTAAAAAGGATGCTGAAATGCTCGGTCGAATATTTTCAAAACCAGCCGTCAAGAAGCATCTCTTGACTCGAAGTCTTTGTATCCTTGTTGGGCTATTCCTATGGGTGTACTTCAATGGAGGTAACTGTTTAAACGGGTTCAGCTGTTATTTCAAATTATCTGGAAACTTGGATGTGGTCACAGTGGTGATGGTCGCTAGTTAGGATGACTCAGAGAGTAACTGTACAGCTTATTAAGCAACCGTATGCCACACTACCACTTGACTAATATCAGAGTGGGATCATGTTGATAATTTGTTGTCGGACAATGCATTGATGGGTGTCCCTAAAATACGTAAAGTATACTTTACGCCGTAAAGAGGCGTAAGGTATTATAAACCCGGCGTAAAGTATTATAAACCCGGCGTAAAGTATTGTGAACTCGGCGTAAAGTATTATAAACTATGTATAATAATTTATATTAAAGATTTACTATAACTTAATTTCAATTATAGTATTACCGGGATAAAATTATACGTTTGTTTTTATAACGACATACCTCGCACATCAGACATTATTCAATACATTGACATTATGAATACTGGAATGATCATAATGTATCTTGATTACAAATAATACTTTGCCTAATACTTAGTTGATAATACTTTACGCCGAGTTCACAATACTTTACGCCGGGTTTATAATACTTTACGCCGCATTTATAATAAAAATTATCTGGGTGTTCTATTATTTTTGATATTTTGACATTATGAATACTGGAATGATCATAAGGGATCTTGATTATAAATAATAATTTGCCTAATACATATTTGATAATACTTTACGCCGAGTTCACAATACTTTACGCCTGGTTTATAATACTTTACTCCGCGTTTTTTAATAAAAATTATCTGGGTGTTCTATTATTTTTGATTTATTGACATTATGAATACTGGAATGATCATTAGGGATCTTGATTATAAATAATACTTTGCCTAATACATAGTTGATAATACTTTACGCCGAGTTCACAATACTTTACCTGAGTTCACAATACTTTACGCTGGGTTTTTAATACTTTACGCCGGGTTTATAATACTTTACGCCTCTTTACAGCGTAAAGTATACTTTACGTATTTTAGGTACTCCGTGCATTGACCATTTCGAAATTAGTGTCTAAACTACGGAAGTCGGTATTTCCGTACAATCGGTCAGGGGGGTACGGGTATGTATGACGACATTGAAGCTATGCGTAAAATTAATCTTATTTTAATCTTTTTATTGAAATCAACAATTTTTCAATAGACAGTTATTGAATATGTAAAAATATATTAAATGACACGAGAAATAATTTCGTTTTATGTAACTTAATCAGTTCTCTCAGTTAAAAATTGGGATTGAGACGTTAGCTTCGTCCGTGAATGTTGATAAGAATGAGAAAATTTTACATTTATAAGTACCTACATTAGATATTTTTATGGCAAGTTACGATTTATAGTTAAATTAAATACAATGTGTAAATGTTTTCGCCAATTTCAACATTAAACCCTTGTAAAACATGTTTTTCTCAATACGCTCTATATATCGCCATTATCGGCAACCCCCCTGACCAAAGTATGATCGGTACCGGAAAACGGGCTAAAATGGTAATTTCGAAATCGAGAATAGCCAAAGTTAACCTTTAAATACAATACCCAAAATATATGTATCTTTTATCATATAAGGAAAGCTCTTTCTGCCATATTATAGTATACATAAACTACCTCTCTGATACAGTCACATCTAAGGTCTATTTGCAGTTTGTACAGCTGTTTACCTTGTAGTTACCTCACAGATTGCCAAAGGCAATGGTTACATAATAATTTCCTAAATTTAGAAACTTCGGCAATATTGTGGGATATGGAACTTAATCCAAGCAAGTGCCAGGTCCTTCATATCATGCAGCAGAAAGCCCATCCATTTCCCCTAAAAGTTTCATGGTCAATTTTAAGCCTCTGTTAAGGATGCAAAATATATTGGTGTTGACATCAGCCATGACCTCAACTGGAACACATATATCAACATAACAACCAAAGCCAAAAGAACACTAGGTTCCCTCAAGCACAATATAAAATTAAAACAAAAGGTTAAAACACTGTCATATAACACACAGGACAGACCTCAGTTAGAATATGCATCATCACCACACCCAGGTTAAAATACATAAGCTGGAGATGGTCCAGCGGCATTCAGTCAGATGGATCAAAATGATTATTCATGGCATTTAAGCCTGATGGACCTGCAGAACACCTTAGTGTGGTGCACACTTGAGAAGTTGAGAAGAGACATCTAGACTCCAAACTGGTCATGTTCACTCCCAACATATTTAGAAATCCCAACAAGGTTAACCAGACAGAAGCACCACCTTAGTCTCTGTCAAATTCAGGTTAAATCGGACTTCTTCAAATAATCCTTCTTCCCCCATTTCAGTACTGTGAAACAGGTTACCATCGCATATTGCGACTCTGTCTAGTCTTGAATCTTTCAAGCAGGCAGTGGCTTTACCGGCTTAGTTGGATTTTAAATTATTTCACAAAAATGATTGCCATATCAAGACGTGGAATATGTGGTAAAAGTCATGTTATATATGGTAATAGTAATGGGACCTGAATGATACAGATATTTGTAACCATATTCCAGAAGGCCCTGAAATTATAAAGGGTTTTTCACATCCAAACAATTTTTTTTTATTACCTGTAACCAGTAACCTAAATTGTATTTCTCTAATATTTAAACAATGAAAAAGTTTAGATTTATCTGTTTAAACTTGTTTTTTACAGATATTGACAGAAAATAACTGAAATCCCTGGGATTTTGATAATAAAATCTTTTTCTTTTGTTAATTTAACATTCAAATTTGAACCAAATTTACCTTTATTTTGTTTATTTTTTAGGATTACTTCCCAGATTTATGAGGAGTAAGTTGGGTATGCTACAAGTTGGCAATGATGCAGATATTCTCGCATTTTTTCCTGATGCTGATAAGGATGGTTCAAATATCAGATGGGCTCGTAGTGTAAATTCTTTGGATAGTTTAGAACGTGCACTCTATAGTAGTGAGTATATACATGTTGTTTGTTAACACTCATGGTCAAATTATGTAAAAAAATGGCTGTTAACCCTTTACTCCATAGATACATCTTGATTGCATGGATTAACAGTGTAGATCTTGACTAGCTGGCACATTTTTTGAGTAAAAGGTAATACAAAGAAAGTTAGGCATCAAAAATGACATGTGAAATGTTGAAAAGAACCTTTTTTGTGCCAGTAAAATATTTATTGTTGATTTTTTAGTTTAAAATATAATAAATGATTGTCATTATCAAACTATTATGCCATATTTACATTCTGTAAAGAGTGTTTTGTGTAAATTTGGAAGAGACTGAAAGTAAATGTTGTGTCAATAAGTATGGTTTCCATGGAGACCGGGCTAATTAATCCAAAATGTATAACATCATGCCTGTTCGTACGGAAAATTCCTAAGAATATGTGATGCGTAGGGCTAGAGGTGAACTGGTAGGAGCTCATGAGAATGTAAAACAGTGTCAGAAACTTGAAACTAGTTTATTTTCTTAAATGTCTATAATATTTCTACATTTATAAAAATATTTAATGGTGTTGTACACAATACATATACGCAACACATAATTATTATTAATTACAGGAAACAGTAAACAGTAAAAACATAAACATAATATGAAATGGTTTGTCATGTGAGTAAAAAACTACACCTCATAGTTAAATTTTCTACAGATATCGAAGTAAGTTTTATACAGTACATATTCACAACACAAACAATATCAGAAAATTGTTATAATTAATGTACCATTTCTTTTATAAAATGATTTATTCCAATCAACAGATGATGTCCATATGGTTGTGGGGGATGTAATGTTAAGGGGCCAGGGAACAGACAAGCTGGAGTTAGTCCCTGTGATGGCCAAGTTACCTGCAACAAACAGCGATGTTACATTTGATGCCTGGTTGTCAGAGGTCATCAAGGCTAACACAAAGGGTATCAAGTTGGACTTCCAGGCAATAGATGCTGTGGAGCTGACACTTCAGAAACTGAAAGACCGACAGGAGCAGGTAACTCATAACATTAATTAACATACCATGGGTCAAGCAAGGGTGTAAAATTACCAAAAACAACTTGCAATTAAAAATTCCCAGAGTGGTAATATTGACTACCAAAAAAAGCATCATTAAAATATATTGAAAATGTCACTGTTCATCAGACCCTTGTGTAGTTATAGACTGAAACATGAGAAGGAAGCATTCTGTTACTAGCTCATCTATTCAAAGAATATGTTTAGCTTTTCTCAGCGCCAGGGCTGGACAAATTTATTTTGTGGTAACTAGTCCAGGGCAGGACAAGGTGGGTCAGAATTTCAGCTAGTCCCACTTTTCGCGTAAATGTGAAACCAATACTTCAATAATTTCATCATTTATTAGCAGCTGTTTCTCGATAAATTTACATATATGTACATATAACAAACACATTCATTTATAGATGTGTTACTTCAACATCACTGTCACTGGTCTCCTTCATGTTTTGTTTAATAACTGTTACAAATTGCTTAATAATTACCTGTTTTACACTGCTGATATGGTACAGATCACTTTCAAGCATGTCAGCAATTTCTTTCACCTCCCGTCTCTGTTTTGGGCTGTAGTGATAGAAGAGAAATATCCCTTTGACTGTACTTTGAAATTTGTTCTTGAATTAGGAAAAATTGTTCACAGCATCAAGAGCAGCTAACTCCAGCTTGTGTGACACACAGTGAACTGGAACAATCCATGGGGCTTCTGATGAAATGAATGATACAACACCATTTTTATGGCCTTGCATGACACTGGCACCATCAAAGTTAGTGCACACCAAAGTTGGCTTATTGTTATCGAGGCTGCATAGGTCTTCCATTGATAGATCAAGCTTCTGAAAGGCACTGTTTTTTCCATTATAAATGCCCTTCCCAGTTCCCCACTCTAGTTCCTCAATACTTACAAGTTTTGTCTTGACATCTCTGTCTGAAACATATCGTACATGAACTATCACTTGTTCATTTATTGAAACATCAGCTAGAACTGCAACATACTTGCTTGATGACAAATCCTTGGAGTTTTCACTAGGTATCTGTTCAGCTATGGCAAGAGTAAAGTCTCTAGCATGATGATTGTTTCGGTAGTTAAATCCAATACTAATGCCATTCTTTTCTGGACTGCGCACAACCATTCCATATCATTTAACGTCTTGCCTTGTTTTGCAAGAGCAAATGCAGTGTTGAAGAGATATCTCATTCTCTCAAGTTCTGCCTCCTGCATTTTCATCAAGCATTTTCCAAGCGGAGTAGATGACACTTTAATCTCCGGTTGTGTCTGAATGTTAGCAATATCTTTCTAAGATTCTTCTCTTATGTACCGAGTTTTGCACTTTTCATGTGTTTTACTTTTGTGATGCGAATGCAGGGGATCAATCCTCAAATTGCTACACCCAGAAGCCAACACATTTAGACAACCATTATCTTCCTGGGCAAGTTTAGGATACAAGTTGCAATATTTGCAAAAACATCATTTGCCTCTCTTCCTCGAATTCCAACCAATCAAACTGTATTAACCACGATTTCTGAAATTTTCTCACTCGCTTGTTTTGGTAATATTTCTTGTTTTTTTTTTACTTAATTATTCTCCTCCTCTCGTTTTCGTTATGTCCCTTTAAAACCAACAAGATAATTCACCATACTCATGCTTTAACACAACTCTAACACTATGATGATAAAATTAAAACAGAAGAATTTAGCAAGTCCAATGTCACTTGTTAATTGAAGATTTTACATATAATATTGACAGATTTTAATTGCAAGTTATGTAACAAAAGCTTTCCTCTGATGGTTGTGGGTAAAACCCTGACCAGACCCAGACCCAGACCAGACCCCGGAAACTAACGATATGGTACGGAAATCTTCGCTCGTTTCCGACAATCGTCTAAAACAATCACGGTGACTATATATAAAGAGAGATATTTTTTTCTTTTTTTGTGGAAAACTATAGAAATTTGGTCAGGATTAAGCATTCTATAAGATGTGGGCGCTTATGATTTTTTTTATCAAATTGAGATTTGCCCTAAAGGGCATTAAATCAAAATTATATTAAAATGTACGAACTATTGTCATTCAGTTATGGGATAGTATTAATTTTATAATCAATTAGGTACGCAATTTAATTTGATGAAATTCTTTAATTTTAAGTCACAATGTAAATTATAGAAAATTACAGAAAATAAGATCATTGAGGTTGGTATTGTGTATTTACTGATTTAAGCTGTAAAAAGTCACCGCTTATAGCACGTAGGAATCGTAATATGATTATTATGCTGACTTGTCTTTAAATGGTTTAAAAATTATTATATTGTGTGATAATAGTTTTAAAATCTTTTTTTTCATAACTAGTGATGATAGTATTTGGCGAAAATTGCAATAAACAGAATATTGACCAGAGCTTTCTCACTGAGTTTTGTCCGGCAAATTATGATTACCGTAATCCCTCATGTAATCGCCGCACTTTTTTACCCGATTTTATCGTTAGGAAGTTGGGGGTGCGGCCATTCCATAGGTGTAAGACCTTTTGACATTTTTTCTATAACGATTCTGCCGATTTTTGAAACGCGATGCGTTAACCTTATGATTTTATTACATGAGCTCTCTAAATAGGAGGTTGACGGACGATATGAACGAGGTAGCGCCGTTGTATGCTTTGCCGGTAGCGATCTAATTTAATTAATATATTTTGTTTAAAAATGCATTATAATATTTAAACACTAACCAACGTGAATATATTCCATAATTTCCAGTTTTATCTCGTATCATATTTCAGAATTTTTGCAACATCAAACAATTTCAGCCAGCTAAAATGTCATGCACACTACCAATACAGATCAAAGGATTTCATAGCAATGCCGATAAAACAACACAGCCTTGATACGAGCCGACAATTTCTTTGAAGTTGTATTAGACAGGAAGTTGCACAGACAGGAAATATCGACCATATAACCTGTCAATAAAACATAACCTCCATATGAAATAAACAGGACGGTTGATCAAAGTAAAATGTATATACATGAACTAGAGGTTTTTTAAAACGAGTTTGTAAAATAACCAATGCAATGTATACGGAAATACTTAAATTTATACGGATTCTTTTATTTCTATCAAGTTTGAACTTGAAGATAAAATTCTTTAAAGTGCAAGGTCTATTCATACGTAACTAAGAATCACAATAATTGGTACAAGTTTGTACATCACCTGTTACTGTTAATTGTCACTAATTGACACGTTATTCTCTTCTGTCAGAGCCACTAATTTACAGAATATTCTCACCTGTCTGCTGGGACTCCAGAGAAGACGGTGACATGTTGAGAAGGTGCGAAAATATCTTATTGACACTTGACATTTGAGGGGACATGAGTTGCTCAATTTTCCTTAAAAACCTGCCTACCAAGATCAAACAAATAACTATCTCAAAATGTCAAACATACCTATCTTTCTATTGTCATTCTGACCAAACCTGAAAATTGTCGAATACCTAAAATTGTGGTAGGTTCTGTCTACAAATCGTTCACAGCAAAGGAAAACTTAGCAGTAATAGGTGTGCTGAAGTCCACAAATACAAAAACAATACATTTATATAGCGCAAAAAATAATAAATTTTCTATTGCGCTTTACATTAAAACAAAACAAAAAAATGTATGCTAGTTTCACGGACAGCGACGGCGGTGACAGCGAATTTGAGAGTTTCGACGAGTCCGACGAGAATTTAGATACCACAAATATTCAAGAAGGAATTAATTTTTGCCAAATAAATCCACGTCAATATTTAACTATAGAAATAATAATACGCTATTTTTTTAACGATTCTCGGTACGTTACTGAACGGCCGTCATTGTCGTTTACGCGGTATTCACATTGTTACTTCCCCTTTTTATCTCTTTCCATTTTGCAAAATCGTTTACACTGTATCAACTGTGCGGCCTTTACATTGAATTAGGATTTTTCTTCATTTTTTTCGGTCATTTTGGGGGTGCGGCGATTAGACAGGTGCGACTTTTACATTAGGGATTACGGTATGGAGATTGTAAAGCAGTCTGTTTTCAGTTAATTTTGAAATTTATTATTTCATATTTCTAGCAGTGAAAAGAATTAAGATTAGGAAATAATTTAAAGCTTAAAAAAAACACACAAAAAAAACAACACGAATCGCTAATTAACACACAATGTCATGTCGTTATTGTTATCGTAATGTAATGTCGGAAAGGAGCGAAGATTTCCGTACCATATCGTTAGTTTCCGGGGTCTGGTCTGGGTCTGGGTCTGGTCAGGGTTTTACCCACAACCCCTCTGATGTGTATTGTCAAACTCCGATTTTGACACGATTTTCTCACTTAATTACGCTAATTAACTGCATAATCAAAAGCAGTGATGACAGTTGACATGTTCACATTGTAAGAACGCAGCAAATTGGTCAGATAATTTTGATACGGTAATTTAACAAATCGGCATGTTCTGATTGGTCCGTAATTACAGTAAGGAAATCCCAGCAGAAGCGTCACGGGGAGCTTGATCTTATCGAAACAGATGTCAAAACTGTGTTATTTTGTGATTTACTAGTCACTGTCATCGTAATTTGATATGCGCATGCTGCTAATAAAGAATTATTCAGATTATTCCTACGAAATTCAACTGGTCCGCTTTGGAAGCAGCCCACAGACAAGCGACCAGTAAATTTGAGATTGTCCAATTCGATTTTCAGCTTGCTGGGCGTTGGGCTAGTGGGTTTGTCCAGCCCTGAGCGCTTTTTATGTTGAAATTGATTTTGAACTCCTATCTCATGCTCATATTGCAATGTATGAGTGTGCTTTGGTGTACAAGAAGCAAATACAAATAGAAGTAACATGTACTTTTACAATGGTAAGAGATTTTGTAGATATTCATGAAGATGCCAGTGTTTTAAAAACTGCTCTATACTGACAATGCACCACTAACATAAATTCCTTTTTGAAATACATCATGATTTTCTTGAAGTTCTGCTATATTTCCTTGAAATTGTATCAACAGACAATGTGTAAATTCAAAAAAATCCATCATTATAAAAGTAAGTATGTATGGTCGATTTATTATGATGACTTTAATTTTGTGGTACAATTGTTGACTCATTAGGCAGGATACCTATTTATTGCTGTAGTTTTTTGTGATTGTAAAAAAACACACCAAAATATGCATAGTCTATTATATCTAGTGGGTTGTTTGTCAAGGCCATTCAGAATCGTCTTCTTCAAATTATCCTTGTTACCTTAAAGTAGCTGAGTACATGAGTAACAATTCAACCACTTTCAGTCTCATAATGGTTAATATGCTGGCATATCATCTGTAGAGCTTCCAGTAAGATATGCTGAAAATTTCTCTACATGATTCACCTTTAAACATATTCCAATGCTGCTTTTTGTTAGACAATCTACTTAGGTTATGTGGCAGTGAAAACCAACAAAAAGCCAAGTTTAATCCCAATTTTCACATTCTGATTATACTAGGGATGGGAACGAGTAGCAAAATCGGTACTCGGGTACTCGGATCTTGTTCCGATCGAGTACTTGGGTACTCGAAACCTTCCTCTAACGTAGGAGGAAATATCAGCTTCTTACAATCGTACCGGGTATGAACATTCCAGACTGCCTGTCATAATCGATTACTCAAGAAGATAAACAACACATTTACAGGAAACAATCACACTCTAATGACAATTATTCAATACATTTCGAGCATCAACTTTTTGCAAACATTTAACAATACAATCATAAATAAGCACGTGTCACTAGAACATCACCGTAAAATTTGCACATCATGAAAATAGCGTATATTTACTATATTACTTAACATCAACTGACAGCATATTTCTCTAATCAGATTTGATTTCAGTTTGCAAACTTCTAATCAACAATCGCATTTGAATATAATTACTAAAAAAAAAACTCAAATAAATCGCCGACAAGAGACACTTTGTACTTAAAACATTCAGCAGGTGCTAATATTCATGATTGCGAATTGTTTGTGTCACTGGTGTATCTACGGCATCAAACAAAAGCGTCAATTAGGCGCCAATTACCGGATATTTGTACCCCTAACTGTCATCCTGTTTATTGGATACCAGGTTCCAGGTGTTTACAATCAACTGTCAGTCGGCGATTTTTAAGATTTAATAAAGACGACTGTCATAAAATTTTGTTGATTTCTTTTTATATTTTGTATCGAGTACCCGATTACTTGTTGAACTACTCGGGTACTCGAACATTAATCGAGTACCCAGTACTCGGGTACTCGTGCCCATCCCTAGATTATACCCAATTACTGAATTAGAAAAACATAAATGTTTAAACAGTATTTTAAATACTTTCAGATTAAAGTTCCAATATGGCTGCATGCTGATGTTTTCCAAGGTCCATGGGGCGGTGCTCCGAAGGTTGACCCAACACGATTCATCAAAATCATCCGCAAGATGTTCAAGCAATGTACAGTTTCCCTTGGCTGGACAACGGGTCATCACACAGATCTGAGCCAGAGTAGTTACACCTGGGACATGGTGCTAGACATGTATCACATTATACACAAGTTAGAACTTGAACCACCAATAGTCATTTCAGCAAGGGCGTCTTTTATTCAAAACTCCGTACCACAGCTGAAGTGGTTGACGGACAATTCAAGGTCATCTCTGCTCGTATGGCAGGATAAACAAGATATTGAGGAGAACTATCATGAAAACCTGATGTATATCAGCTACAAGTTCCCGCCACATAAAGCTTTCTTTGATCTCATCAACCCTCAGCTACAGACCTACCTCCAAGAGAACCGCCACACCTCGGGGCAGAAGCTGGATCCTAGGGTTAGTATGAGAGACACTGTTATCTTCAGACCGGAAGCTTGGGTCAAGATGGGTTTCCACATGGAGGCACACTCCATTTTGGCAAGCACTGAAGCCATAGTGTTAAATAGCAGGGCAGTTTATATGGTGACAAAAGCTAAGTATAAGCCATCACAGAACCTTAAACTTCAAGGCCGGGTTCAATTCTTGAATCGAAAAAATCTTGAACCAGAGATTGGAAGGACTGGTCTAAGCATATTTGTTAGATCCAACTCATACATGGACTTTGAAAACATCAAGGGAATCAAATGTTTTATAGGGATTGACGGAGAGATTGTAGTTGAAAGCAGCGGTTTGTCAAAGTCATTCAAAGAAACCCAGAGGATGACTCCGGGTTCTGTAAACTGTTACAGATTTAGTGTGGTGGATGCTGGAAATGAACTTCAGTTTGTGGTGACAGTATTACATGATTGTTTCACGCTAGACAGTGTGAAGCCTAGTGATCGTATCCCAGCTGAGATGAGAGTCAGTATACCAGCGGAGGTGGAGGGACTTGATATGGAGCATCCTTTTATCATAAAACTTGAAGATAGCAAAAGAACTGCCATCATTGATGAACTGACTGTAAAATATATAACTTAGGCGTATACCTATGATATGTTTTAAATGTTTATTTTACTCAAGGTTGTGTTGTTTAAAGCCGAGCTTGAAGTTAGGTAATGCAAACTGGCAACATGTAAAATGTATTTGGATGGTTTTTAGAGTTAAATATTTTGTAATATACAAGTGCTATTTATAGATCTTGTAATGAAATTTGATATGCATATTAATCATTCCATTAAGTATAACTATAACTATTGGTACCATAAGTTTAAGTTAAACTTTAAGAATATGCATTTATGATATGTTTTCAAAAATGATTCAAGCTTGACATATAATTATATTCTATCTATGCAATCAATATTTATAATTTAGTTATTATCACTATTTAGTGCATTCTTGTTTTGGTTAAGAAAACCAACTACAACAAACCTACATATTCATGATTCGATTCAAGTGTAAGACTATTGATTTGGAGGTTGCAGGTTTGACTCCCACCATGGGAGTTAAGGTAAACTGAGATTGCAGTAGTCAAGCATGATACTTACTACGATCGATGTGATTTGAAAATTCTTTATCTTTTACTCCACGGATACAGCTCATATCCCATGAGTGACCAGTGTAGATCCAGATATATGCACGCACATCTGTGCAGTCTGATCTGAACTGTTAACTGCATTCTCTGAAATAACATTATGAATCTAAAAGTCATTAGTGTAGATCAAAACTAGGCCTGAACAAGGCCTAATAGAACACAAATGACTATTATGTACATTGTATCTACCAAGGGGAATAATGTTTGGTGCCTCAGTGTTTACACTGATTGCTTCTTGGTCAGAAATAACTTTATACATCAAAGAGCAAATAGTGTAGACCCTGATCAAATGGCAAATATGAGTTAGTTGATCTGAATATACAAATTACACCCATGAACAACAGCCATACAGTAAAGGCTTTTATATCCAGGAAATTAATAATTGAAGAAAAACAATCTATGAATTATTGAGATAACATTTTTTAACCAGGTTTTCTTTGCAGGGCGTCAACATTTTAAGTTTTTGTTGATTTTTTTTTTCTCGGTACCCATTTAAGGTTAAGCTTTGAAACTTAAGTAGTTGTCTGATATCACAATATCTATTATCAGGACAAGTTTCATAACACTTGACTGTATTTTGTCATAGTTATGCCCCTTTTTCACTTCAAATTTTTGTTTTGTTGATTTCGGCATCTTCTTATGGATGTGTATTTTATAATGGCAATAAGAATTTGTTTATACTTCAAATTTTATGATTGATAATGCATTTCTCAATTGTTTGAGTAATAGAGAATAGCAGGTTATTGTATTGTGACTTGAGTGTTGTCTGGCAAGGCAGATATGGCAGGCAGAGGGGTATCTATTTTTCTTGGCATGTGCAATGCTTGTAAGAAATCAAATGCTTGTAATAAATCAAAGTACAGTTAGCTAATACCTGGTGTTACCTAGGCTACATCTGGTATATTAAGGCAATAATATTAACATTCCATAGAAATGTGTATAGTATTGTGTTGTTAGGGAAATCTTTTTTACTTTTGTAAAATTTAATTTGTTTTTAACATGTTTAACACATGAATTTTGTGTTATTGAGAGTGTCAATTCTTTTTTTATGTGTAATTGTTGAGGAGGAGTATCTATTAAGCATACATACATTTAAATAATCATTTTTATATATATAATCATTCCTTACATTAGCTAATATCATGTGTACTTGTGTAACATGTAAACGAGGAAAAAAGCTGTGATTAGTATTCCGGACTTCCACTCTTTTTCTGACATTTATTTTCATATGTACCTGTATTAAATTTTTTTAGATAAGTTTATTGGTATGCAAAATGAAATCTTTATAATAGTTCACAATAAAATGTGCATGTTTGTTTTCACTATGATATATTGCATAAGCAGGATAATAAATTAATGTTTGCCATTGTTGATTTTGTATTTACACTGCATGCTTTCTGACATTATTTGATGTAGGATTAGAAACATCAATGCTTTAACTCCAGGTGATTTAAAATTCCATAAACTGATCTTTTTTTCTGTTGGTTGTTATGGTTTACACTTATTTTCTGATGTCAGAGGTCAGTTACCAAATCTATAGACTTGATCTGTGGTACATAGGCATTAGTAAAAAAATCTTGGAACAGGTCCATAAATTTTGGTTATATTGACTGATTCTGGCAATGGGTTTTATCATAGGACTTGTACCTTTAATGGGCTCTTTTATGTGCATATTGTAATATCCTTTTTTTCTTATTGGGAAAAGCCATGAATGCTTATGACATACTGGCTGCACATATTTTATCTAATATTGCAACACAGACACACATGCATTTGTTTTGAACACTGTCACTTTTCCAGGTCTGTATCACTTTCTGTGGCAGGACAATGGATACATGGTCAGTTACAACTACAGAAAATAATCATTCATACTATAACAATAACTTATTGTGATTTTTTCCATTGATTGTTAGCAAAACAAGTGCTACACTGGTGATATTGACATTATTTACATATCAGATATTTACAACATATTTGCATATCAGATCAAGATTCCAAAAATCAAGCAGTTACATGTGATATGTTATTTCCTCAGATTTGCTACATCTTATATTCTGTATTTTGATATTAAAATTTTCATATTTCTCTATTTTGTTGCTTGTTTTATTAAGAATTTCCTGCCTCCAGAAGAGATCTGAGGAAAGGATTTAATGCAAGTCTGTAGCATTTGTACTAGGGCTAGACACAAGGAAAAGTAAACATACAGTTATTATATTTGTAGAAGAAGCAGTTTACTTTCAACATAGTATAGACATGAAGCCAATTTTGATCTGAAGCCCTATGTATTGTTAGATGTGAAATTTTAAGTCACCTTTTCAGTGTGAAAAAGCAATATCTTAACAAACCAGTACCTCACATTACATACAATAGAATAGACTTTTCATTGTAAAAAATTGTAAAATTCTTTTATAAATGCCCATCCCTAACAAAGGCCCCCCCCCCCGTTATTTTTTAGTGAAAACAGTCGGAAAGTTCATATTTAAATGTGGGTATAGCAGCATGTGAAGCCTACAGTTCTTTAGTCTATCAACCACCTTTCCCAAATAAAAAAGTAATAATTTGCAGACATGTAAGGAATGGAAATAAAATTTAGCTGTAACAGCAATGAGGTCCTAATCTCAATAGGTAGTTGAAACAAGATGATGGTTTTCTCCCCTGTCTTCTATGACAGCTTTATTATATAACTCCCAGTTTTTTCTTATGGAGTTAGAGCCCAGGTGACCCTATGGAAAATACTGTAGATAAACGCTTATGAAGACTAGCTTGACGGCTTTCTCATGTCCCAAGCCACGACTATGCGTGTCCTTTGTAGACACTCGATGACAGTTACTTCTAGGCGAGAGGCATTTATCAATTACAGTGCCAAGAAAGATTGTCACTTGGGTATTATACTGGTACTATGCTGATTATGCTGCTCATAATACTCGTGAGAGGCGCGAGGCAGTGATGATAGATTGATGCAAAGACCTATATATATATATATATAAATAATGTAATATATAGGTCTTTGATGTGTGTCTCTGGATACGTTTCGGCCTAACCAGTCTTTACTACATCCCAGTATTACTTCCCTTGGGAAGCTCTTCAATAATAAACAAATATGGCAGCAATGTCAACAGTTTCTTTTTTTGTGTGCGCGACCTTTTCGGTGATGTTGCTTGCATCACCTGGATCAGGTATGTGAGAAACTCTGTTATCTCTCCACGTTTACTTATCCTGGCGTCACCAGTTCTCGTTAACCTAAGCATTCAACAGCGTCGGATAAAAAAATAATGACACAATCACTTACCTTTTTTTAAAGAAATCTTCTATTGTTCATTGCTTTTTAACTTCAACTGAAACTCTCCTTTTGATTCTTTTTAAAACAACAGCAGGGACGATTTGTTTACACTCAGTGATGTAAATTGTGTCATTAGTGACGTCACCTGTTCTCGAACTATTTTAGTTATGCAAAATGCTCTACCATACTGTTTACTGAATGAGTGTATCATGACTGCAACACAGACAAGGATCAACAAAGGTTGTCTTAGCAATTTTTATTTTTTATTATTTAACAATGTTTTCTAAATTTAACATTGCACATCATTAAAGCAATAAAAGTCTATTGCAGTTATTTCTTGGTCTTGTCAATTGATATCCTATTGTCAATCCTGTCTCTTAATGTTGATGTAGGTACCCCATGCATTTTTGCAGCGATATGTGCAGAAACACCTCTCTCCTTAACCATTTTGTATGCATTCGTTATGGGAGTTGGGAATAGAGCCTAAGTACTGATCTGTCTTTACCAGCTGAAAACCATCAAAACATAAATAGAGCACCTGTCTAATTAAGGTTGTGTACCTCAGTAAACGGCTTTTATCACAATCAGTAGTTAATGGTATGGTAAAGGTTTTAGAGGTCAGAAACCGGGTCAATATGTAGAGCATTACAGTAAACAAACTTGATTAGGAAAGATCGATTTTCTGTAAAATATGGCTAGTCAAATGTTTACTAAAACTGGAAATAGTGAAAAGAGACACATTTATACATGTGTAAGCATTTTGCTTGTCATCTTACCTTTATACGAAGCATTGTTTTGCACTTTTGATAGAAATTGATGTGAGCGTCTGCAACCGAACCAGAAGTGAAATTTTCGAAGGTTTGAACGCACAATAAACAATAATTCACACGAATTTAAATAATTATCGAGAACTGGTAACGCACGAGAACAGGTCACTAGAGGATACTGTACTGATGAATACATAATGTGTTTCATGGAGAATTCCGACGCGCTGTCAAAAGATCAATAGCTTAAGTTAAGAACAACAAGCTAGACAACCACATAATTGATTGATTGATTGATTTATTTATTCGTGCATATATGCTGTTGTCTCGTAAATTCGGCCCTCTTGTACACTTACTTCTGCGCATGCGCGCACATAGCATACATATCCTGAAAATTTTTTTAGCAGATATACTAAGGAAACTTTCAAAACTAAGCACAACAAAACAAAATTGTAAATAAAGAACTAAATTATTAAAATTACGCTACCTTTTGCCATCGACCTTGACCAAGAATATCTACCGGAAACTGTCTCATAAATTCGGCCCATCTGATTGGTTAGTAATTTTTAGCACTGTCTGGTTTTTCCTGTGTTTTCTAAATATATTTATTCAAGGCTAATGCACTACTCTACAGTTCGTATGATTTATTCCGCGTATTGTTAATGAATAATGGCACAATTAATATAACTAGTTATGCAGATTTGAAGTCCAACTGTTTTCATTTCAAACAGTCAACAGTAAGTAGTGGAGGGAGAATATGTGCAATAAACATATTTATACTTCATTTCTTCTCTAATACTACTAAGAGATAGAGAAAGAGAGAGGGAGAGAGATAGAGAAAAAGAAACAGAGAGTGAGAGAGAAAGAGAGAGAAATTGTGCAATGAAAAGATTTGGGCTTCTTTTACTCTCTATGGATAATTGGATTTTAATTGGTTTCGTTATCGATTGCACATGGGGAACAGCTAATTTGAATTGGCCGGTACTTGTCTTAAAATTATGAATCGAGTAGACCGGAAACGGTCTGAAATAACCTTGACATCAGCTGTAGCGTTCTGCTCAACAAAATATTTCAATAATTTGGGATAAATCGCTTAAAAATGGCAGAATTTGATTAAAATTTGTGGAATAACAAGAGGTACTATTGGATTTTAATTTATTTACCAGTTTTTTTGCGCATGACTTCTGTGTTGTACGATAATAAATCGACCGGGTCAAAACTTGCTTAGTAGTCGGACGTTGTCGAGATATGCACGAGCGTAGATTCGGGCAGTTTCATTACGTCATAATGAAAGTCCGAATGTATGAGAAGGGCCGAATATACGAGACACAGGCATATATGTCATATCGATTAAAATTTTATAGAAATTACATACAAGTTCAGATATCACAGATTAGTATCAACATTTAAGATTTTAACATCACTAGATGCTATTTAACCAAAAAAAATAATAAATTTGATCTCGAGATATATATGCTGTGTTCTCTTCGATTCGGGACGCTTATGCCATATCAAGAGATAATAAATCATATCAAACAAATTAAACACACCTTTTTAAAACATAATCGTATGAACCAACCATTTAACTATACAATTCCAACCAAAAATTCGTTCAAAAAATCTCGATGTGGAAAAAACTCGTACTTGAATTAGTCAACCGTGCTAATCATCACAGGCCAATGTCTTTCTCATCGATTCAGGATTTTGATTGGATGACGGGAATGTTGACAGCAGGTAAGAGCACGCGCTACAGTTTGGTTCAGAAATTGAAGGTTGCTTTCCATTAATAGTAAGTTAAAGTAGTCAAAAATATCCAACTTTTTTCGGCGAATTAATTCTTTTTAATGATATTGAAGTATGTAACCATGAAAGGAAACAACATTTCATAAGAACATTAATCAACTAAAATCAACTAAAACAAAACAAACAGTTTTATTTAACTGTAAACTGACCAATTATAACATTGAAAACACCGAAATAAAACTAAGCTATCATCTTGGATTGTTTGATTTTCACAGTTGGGGCATAGGAATGTACAATGTTGTCTAACTACCCGGATTTTCGCACAGAATGCCAAGTGCACCCATTGTTGGCACTGTGTCACATTGCGCCCAGTTAATTGGCTTTTAATTGGACTACGTTCCGCTTTATGGCACACCCTTTATGAACTGTGACGTAGTTCAAGGTCGTTTTCTTGGAAAACTATTCACAGTGATTTCCCTTGAAAATGGCCGTGTCGGAATGGAAGCGGACGAATGTTATTTTTTAGTGAAATTTGGGACAAAACATGGACTAAACAGTAATTTTCTGAAGGAAATTGAAATTTAGGCAAATATAATTTGATGTTTAGATGATTTTTCTGATTAGTTCGCTTGTTTATTGTTCTAAAAGCGTTGGAAACTGCTCACAGTGAAACTTGCTTTGTACTCTGATGAAAGTTACAGCGCACGAGCGGCGATTCTGGCCACTTTTATTACGTCACGAATTGATGGGAAATCCCGAATCGATGAGAATCAGGCATACAACACAGGATGACCCATGAAAGTTTTTCAACCTATTTCCAATGGGGTCCCTTTGAATAAATGTCATGGTTCAAAATGATGGTCACATTCGCAGACTAGATTTTAAAAATATTAAAATTGAGAATGTGTAGTATTCTTGAGATCAAATCAAAGCACATATTATTGTCACAAAAGCTATTTTTGACAAATATCACAGTATTCTGACTATTAATGCAATAGAGACTAACGGCAATAGAGACATATATATTGCAAAACCAATCATATAAAAAAGTTTTAAAACTTAGACAATTAATAAAAAATAAAATCAGCTTCTTCCTTAAATTTCATATTTTCTACAAGTACAGATTTTACCTTACTTTTAAATTCAAACTTATTTCTCACATTCTTAACACATGGTGGAAGACTATTCCAGTCCTGAATTGCTTGATAATAAAAAGTATCTATAGTAAAACTGTTCACTGACTGTACATAGAAATTGGACTTACTATATCTGCTATTATGAGAATGAATGTCAGAGACTAACTGAAAATTGTCATACATATAAGATGGACATTTTTTATGATAAATCTTGTGAACATGATTGAGTCTCAACTGCTTGACTCTATTTTCAACATTTAACCAACCAATGCTTTTAAAATCATTTACAGTTAATGAAGTCATAAAGTCATATCCATGAATAAACCTAATAACTTTATTCTGAGCAGCTTGTAATCTCTGTTTTAATTGTTTAGTAATACCACTGTACCATGAAGAACTGGCATAATCAAAATAGCACTGTATCAAAGAATTACACAATAACTTTTTCATGTCAATTGTTATGTATTTGATATGCCAATCGCACCGAAGTAATACTAGCCCCTTCTGTATTATAATGCGCATGCTCTAAATGACTCCGCCTATTGGCGCTATTCTATCTTGGATATTGTTAAGGTACATTGAGTATTAAAGTAGCCACCAAACTAGCAAGTCGTCTTCTTTATTACTGTCCGCAACACAACAAATTTGGCGACGAGGATAAACTTAGTTCATAAATTTCAAGGAACTTATCTATTTATTGAACAATAAATGTGCGTGATTTCCTGGATTTAATAAACTATGGCAGCGGCTCTTATAGGATCACTTAATCCCTATAATGAGAGTTCTGAAACGTGGACTTCTTATGAGGAACGTTTAGGACAGTATTTCATTGTGAATGAAATTAAAGAAGAGAAGCGCGTGGCAGCACTTTTGACGCTCCTTGGTGAGAAAACCTATGGACTATTGCGTAACCTTACAGCACCACAAAAGCCAGCAGAGAAAACTTATAAGGATCTCTGTGAACTGTTAAGTGCGCACCTATCACCAAGACCTCTTGTGATCGCGGAACGGTTTCGCTTTCACAAACGAAATCAAGTTGCAGGGGAAGGCGTGAAAGAATACCTTGCAACGCTCCGAAAATTGTCTGAATTTTGTGATTTCGGGGCAAATTTGGATGACACACTCAGAGATCGATTTGTGTGTGGACTGCGTGATGAGGGAACACAGAAAAAGCTTCTGTCAATTGCCGACTTAACTCTGCAGAAATCCATAGACATTGCAATCGCCATGGAAACCGCAACGAAAGACGCCGCCGAACTGCACTCTTCAACAAAGGAAACCGTGCATAAAGTTGAACGTCGGAAACGGTCCAAGCAAAAGACTAAAGGAAACGAGAAGACATCAGCATCCCCATGTTACCACTGTGGTAAAAATAATCACACTTCACAAACGTGTAGACTGAAAAATGCAGTTTGTCACCACTGTAACACAAAGGGACACATTAAAACGGTCTGCAAGAAATTAAAGAGTGTGAACTTAACAGAAAAGGACAGTGATTCAAACGTGCTTGTGATCAATTCTTTACAAAGAGACAATAAAAGCAAGATTGTCATCTCGCCGACATTAGACGGAAAATCAGTGATGATGGAATTAGACACAGGTTCCGCAGTGACACTGATCTCAAACCGTAAGTTCAAATCCTTATTTGGTAATGTACCATTAAGTGCTCCAGACTCAACGTTAAAGACGTATTCCGGAGAAATTATTGAACAAGTAGGTTCAAGAATCGTGACTGTTAGATACAACAGTCAAACTAAGAAACTGCCTATCATCGTAGTGAAAAAGGATGGACCTACATTATTCGGTAGAGACTGGCTGCAGCACATCAAAGTTGATTGGAATAGCATATTCAATGTAAACTCAGTGCAAAGTGAAAGTGTAAATATGCAGTTACAGTCCATTCTCCAGAATCACAAGGATGTGTTCGATGACGGCATTGGGAAAGTTAAAGGCATGAAAGCCAGGCTGACTTTAAAATCCAATGCGAAACCAAAATTCGTAAAAGCCAGATCCGTGCCATTTTCGCTCAAGCCTAAGATAGAGCGAGAGCTTGACAACCTGGAACGCCAAGGTATTATCAGCAAGGCTAGTACCAGTGAATGGGCGACACCCATCGTCCCGGTTGTGAAAAGGGATGGTAATGTACGGATATGCGGCGACTTCAAAGTTACAGTAAATCCAGCGTTGGAAGTCGAGAAGTACCCGCTCCCAAAAATCGAAGACATCTTTGCAAATCTGTCTCAGGGACAGAAATTCAGCAAGATAGACTTGCGTCAAGCATATTTACAACTTGAGTGCGATGATGAAAGTAAGCAAATACTGACAATAAACACTCATAAAGGATTGTATACTATGAACCGGATGATCTACGGCGTAGCATCAGGACCTGCCATCTGGCAGAGAACAATCGATCAGATACTGCAAGGATTGCCTGGAGTACAGTGTATCCTTGATGACATGTGTGTAACAGGAAGAACGGACCAAGAACACTTACAAAATCTTGATAATGTGCTTTCGAGACTTAGTGAATTTGGATTAAAAGTGAACAAAGACAAGTGCGAATTCATGAAAGATAGGATTACTTACTGTGGTCATGAAATTGACAAAGACGGTCTGTGGAAACAAAATAGTAAAATTGAATCGGTGTTAAACACACCCAGCCCAAAGGATGTGTCCTCTTTAAGGGCATACCTTGGTACTCTCAATTACTACCACCGGTTTTTGCCGAATCTCGCGACCGTTGTCAAGCCTTTGAACGAGTTACTCGAGAAAAATCGCAAATTCGACTGGTCTACAAAATGTCAGGAAGCCTTTGAAAAGTCAAAGAAGCTTATAACGTCCGAGCCCGTTCTTACACACTATAATCCGGAATTACCTGTTAGGCTAGCATCAGATGCAAGCCCGTACGGCATTTCAGGTATTCTGTCACACGTAATGCCCGACGGTTCCGAAAAACCCATAGCATTTGCGTCACGGTCGTTAACTAAGACTGAGCAAAAGTACGCTCAGGTAGACTGCGAAAGTCTTGGTATATTTTGGTCTGTGCGGAAATTCTATCCTTATCTATATGGGAGAAAATTCACCTTAATCACAGATTGCCAGCCACTCATGTCTATTTTTAATCCTAGTAAAGGCATACCTGCAACGGCTGCAGCGCGTGTACAGAGATACGCACTTTATCTCTCGGGATTCGATTATGACATAGAGTACAAGTGTACCAATAAGCACACAAATGTTGACGGTTTATCGCGGTTACCCGTACAAGTATGTAATGATAATTGTGAAGAAGACGCCGAAGAAGTGTTCTACACTTCTCAAGTAGACCCGCTACCCGTTACAAGCGCACAAATTAGTCGCGAAACTCAACATGAACGTGTTTTATCACATGTGTTTGAAAATGTCAAAAACGGTTGGAGTTCGGAAACTCCAGAGCAAGTCTATAAAGCTTTCTACAACCGTAGAAATGAATTATCAATTCATCGCGGATGCCTAATGTGGGGCATTAGGGTAATTATACCCGTGAAATTCAGAAAGTCCGTACTTGATTTATTACACGTTAGTCACCCAGGCATTGTAAAAATGAAGGCATTAGCGCGCAGTTATGTCTGGTGGCCAGGTATTGATAACGACATCGAGCAATTAGTGAAAACTTGCTACGGCTGTCAAATGCAACAAAAAGCTCCAGCATCAGTTAACTTGCACCCTTGGGAATGGCCGAGTTCGAGCTGGGAAAGAATTCACGTCGATTTTGTAGGACCATTTCTAGGCAAAATGTTTCTTGTTATTGTAGACGCTCATTCTAAATGGCCAGAAATTGTAGACATGAAATCGACCACCGCAGAAAGAACGGTTCAAGTTATTCGTTCGATTTTCGCAAGAAATGGACTACCAAAAATATTAGTCTCTGACAATGGAGTTCAGTTCTGTAGCGATATATTTACAAAATTCATGAAAGACAATGGTGTTTGTCATATTAAAACGTCAGTTGCGAAACCAAGCACAAACGGACTTTGCGAACGTTTTAATGGCACATTTAAGTCTAGCTTACGCGCAATGGAAGGTGAAAATGCTGATTTAAATCAGAAAATAAACAGTTTCCTCCTTGCATATAGGAATTCACATCATTCAACTACTGGGGAAACCCCCGCCAAATTATTTCTAGGGCGAAATTTACGTACTAGGTTAGACTTAATCAAGCCCGACACACAAGGACGCGTAAATGAATCGCGCATTAAACAGTCTGTAATGGATACTAGACCAATGCGCGAATTTGAAGTTGGACAAAATGTGTTAGCGCGTGACTATAGACCCACATCCACAGAAAAATAGGTAATAGGAAATGTTGTTTCACGCGACGGAACACTCATGTATACAATCGATATTGGGCATGGTATAAAGTGGCGTAGACATGTAGATCAATTACGCAAGACAGAAATTTCTAGAACATCGGTTGAATTGCAAGGTCGCGACCCAGTGATACCACCCAGTTTGTACGATAATATTCCTGTTGATGGCACTAATGTGCAAAGTAATGAAACTCCGTTGGTAGTAACCGGGAATCAAGATAGCCAAGATAATGAAACAGTTTGTGTCAAAACACCAGACATGCCAAGTTCTAATTTATCAGTTGACCACCCCGCTCAGCCTGCAAATGAACGCAGATATCCCTTAAGGGAGAGGAAAGCTCCTGACAGGTTTACACTGTAGAAATATTACGTGATATTAATGGGCACTTGATTACATTAAGTGCCGCACTAACATTAATTTTACGATTCCAATTGATTAGCGTGCGTTTACTGACCACCACGAATTGATTGAATAATGACTCTAATAGCGATTTAGTTTATCAGAGAGAATCTGGAATAATGAATGACAACTGTGTAATTTGGACTCATGACTCTCATTAGCCTAATTGCTTATCGGCTATAATGAATGTTGAATCACAGCTTTTATTAATGTTCGAATTAACAGTGTTAAGCAAATGATTCTGTTATGCTTATTGTGTATCATTGTTTTTCTATAAGAGTACACATATTTTACTATTATTAATACGGGCCATATATTTGAAAGGGGAGAATTGTTATGTATTTGATATGCCAATCGCACCGAAGTAATACTAGCCCCTTCTGTATTATAATGCGCATGCTCTAAATGACTCCGCCTATTGGCGCTATTCTATCTTGGATATTGTTAAGGTACATTGAGTATTAAAGTAGCCACCAAACTAGCAAGTCGTCTTCTTTATTACTGTCCGCAACACAACATCAATATTTAAACAATGTTTCTGTCTGTACAAAAATCTTACTCTAGAATTAACCTTTTTCACAAAATTATTAACAATAGATGTAGCTGAGAGATCATTGTCTAATATAGAACCAAGATACTTAACAGATGGTTGTGAATTAATAGTTTGATTATTGCGCTCCACATTAAAATTTTTGATTTTCGACAATTTCCTTTTAGAACTGAATAATATACATTCTGTTTTTCCAAGGTGTAAAGATAGCTTGTTATCAACTAACCACTTACTACAATTTTCTAATTCCTTGCCTAGAACAGTACTAATAACCTTAGGGTCTTTGTGCGAGAAAAGTATAGCACTATCATCTGCATAGAGAATGAGTTTACATTTCTTGCTAATACTGATGCTCATATAACATAAAAACAAAAGTGGTCCCAGAATACTACCTTGAGGCACCCCACATGTGATTTTCATAGACTCGGACATGGCATTATTAACACTAACCATTTGGTTTCGATCTGTTAAATAAGATTGAAACCATTCTACTGACTCAACACCCATCATATTTAGTTTTTGACATAAAATACCATGGTCCACAGTGTCAAACGCCTTCTGTAGATCTAGCATAATCATTCCGGTATACAATCCTTTTGAAGTTTGACTTTTTATGTGGTCAGTGAGGTGTATGAGACAAGAATCAGTAGAATAGTTACATCTAAAACCACTTTGAAATTCATATAAAAGTCCCTCTTTAATTTAAAAAGACTCCAACTGATTATAAACAGCTCTTTCTAAAATTTTGGAAACAATGGATAGAATACTAACAGGCCTATAGTTTGAAACATCAGATCTATTATTCTTTTTAAACAGTGGTTTGACCTTAGCACATTTAAGATCCCTAGGAACTGTATTTGAAGTAATAGAACTGTTAACTAAAAATGTAATATGTATCTTTATAAAGGGAGCAGCATCCTTCAAGTATTTGGCAGGAATATCATCTAATCCTGTACTTTTAGAACAATTCAATCTACAAAGTTCCTTATATATGTACTCTTCACTAACAGTATGAATCTTAAATTTACTATCATTAGGATTTCTATCCTTATAGAACTGTCTAACAAGGTCAGATTGTACATTGAAAATATTAAAAGGAACAGGTAGCTTATCCACCAAAACAGATGCTACTGTTGTAAAAAAAGTATTGAAATGGCTAGCAATTTTAGTTGGTTCAAAACAGTTCTCATTATCAATGCTCAATACAACATTGGGCGAAGATTTTGTTTTATTACTATACCCTAGATCCTTTAACTGAGACCATAGTCTTTTAGAATTAAACTTATTTTCCTCTTACTGATGAGAAATATACTCTGACTTAGCTTTTTTTACCTGTCTTTGTACTAAGTTTCTATAAAAACAATATTTAATATACATTTCTTTTTTTATATACTTCTTATACATGTACAGATAGGAATCTCTAATACTTATATGTTCCAAAATAGTGGAATCTAACCAAGGCTCACTCCTCTGCTTAAGTCTGATTTGTTTAATAGGAGCAACACAATTTAATACACTGGAAAACATCTCTTTAAAAAATAACCATGACTCTTCTACAGAACCGGCAGTAAACATACCAGACCAGTCATAAAATTTTAAGATTGTGTATAAAAGCTTCAGCATTGTAGTTTTTCAATGATCTAATTACAATATTTTTATGCTTATTAAAAGTACCTTTCTGAAGTTTTCTAGTACAATATACAGGAAGATGGTCACTAAGCCCCACAGGCAGAGTAACAGACTGAAAAATTTTATCAGGATGACTACATATAATGTGATCAAGGAGACTGGAAGACTTATCACAAATTTTTGTTGGCTCTGAAATAATCTGAGTCAAATTAAAAATACTAAGTAATTGTAAAAAATTTCTATAAAGAACAGATTTTTTGTTCAAAAAACAGATGTTTAAATCACCAAGAATATACCATTCAGTGTCAGACCTAAACTTTAGTAGTACAGACTCAAGAAGTGTTACAAAATCACTTTGTTTAGGTGGTCTGTAACATGACCCAACTAAAATAGGTTTAGTTTTGGGTAATAAAATATCAGCCCATACAGATTCAAGATTGTCACATTCAAGATCTCTTCTTTCTGAAAAAGCCAGGTCTTCATGTATGTAGAGGCACACTCCCCCTCCTTGTCTGTCTAGGTCCCGTCTGATTACATTGTAGCCATCAATCCTCACTTCTTGGTCAGTCACAATATCATCGAGCCATGTTTCTGAAAAAGCTATCACTGCAACTTTAAAATTTGAAGTAAAATGTCTGATTTCTGATATTTTGGGTAAAAGTGAGCGAATGTTAAAATGGATAAAATGCAGTCCTTTCCGTTCAAAACAGTTAAACGAATGACAGGAGTCTCTAAAGTTATTTGTCTTTTCACTTTCCTCCTCTAAAAAGGTTGTAGTATCTAAAAAGTCATAATAGTTAAAAGGTAGATCTTCAAATGTACATTTAGTGCAAATGAATTCCAAAGATGTATCATTGCCATTGCCACTCAATGTAGAATAAAATTCATCAGATATAAACCCTGAACACTTAATGTGGGTCCAAACTCCACATGAATCACAGTCCACAGCTTTAGAACTAGAGGTAACTCCCTTCCCACAAACACAACATGGGTATTTAGGTTGTCTCCCTTTCTTACGAGCTCCATTCTCACTGGCACCTGAATTATATACAGGACCAGGGTTTGGGTGAATATCTCCACTCTGCATCAAGAATATGAGAAACATATATTGAAAATTAATTGTTACATAGTGATTCTGTAGATTTTCCATCGATCTCATAGTAGGTATGAAATTGTTTTGTCCTAGATTGATCCTTGGGGGTGATAGGTACATCAATAATTCACATGTAATTACGTCGTTCAATGGGTCATAGTTACTGATTGTTAGTGTTATTTCATCTGGGGAATACTTATGAGCACTTCCGCACTTGCTGTTTCCAAATTTTATCATTGTTTTAAAAAATATGATTAAAAATATGCAAGACGTAAAAATTCCGCGTATCGCCACCATTTTGACCTTGACCACAACTGAAAATCTGAATTGGGAGATTTACAATTAGAAATGAGCATGGAAAACAGCAAAAGCTATTGTGGAGGTGGTCCTAAGAAGCAGTTGGCTTGTGACCTTCCAATCAACTGGATGTATATAGTGTTACATAATGCATTTGAAATTAAATTATGTGTTTGTTACGGTTTTCAAATTTTTTAAATGATTGGTCATTTAATAAGATTCCTAATTCTTAATAGATTATAAGAACTGCCATATCAACCATAGTTGTTGCACTGACTTTGAAATCTTTCAAAACCTATTTATCAATTTAAAATCCAATATATATGGCATACTTCTGGAATAAAAATACCTGGGTCTCAGGGATTTCAATAGATGCAGTTTCTTGTGTTTTGATGCGAGCAAATTTGAATTTTTCCACTTTTGACCCCACCTGATTGGGGTCATTTTGAGGCAGGAGAATTTAGAAAACATAAATCAAATTTTGCAAGAATAAAGATAAATTATGTGTCTATTGCATTTCAGTTATGAAGTTAATACTTATTTGAACTTAAAACTGGTTCGGTAAATCACTCAGTCTCACTTAAGTGCGACAGACGGGCAGTAGAAAATAGTAATTTTTAAGGTCCGCAATCTATATAATCTATATACAGGTTCTGATAAATATATGTCTGTTTGTGTTAAATCTGAAGTTTGACCAGTACAAGTATCATACTTTTCGAGTTACTAGTGTTTGTGTAAAGGTTCTATAACATTTTTTACAGCCATTTACGAGTCTTAACCTTAAATGATCGTGCTTGAATAAAAATATTTTAACAACAACAAAAGGATTTATCTTTAGTATTTCCATCAAACAGACAACCGTCGCCATACGGATCAGAAAAGTTTAAAAGCTTGAACCAAATAAGAAAATCACAACGTGAATTCAAATTTTATTAATCTATGAACCCTGAATCTTTTTTTTTCAAATTACAGTTAACAGTTTTTGAACAATCATTTTTATTACAGCGTATCACTTATATGTTTAAAATGGTGAAAGTATTATCTTTTACAAATGATAACCTCATGCTAATCTGTACCTGATAATTTTCAATCTTTTTCCAATTATGTTGGTAGGAATGTCCCGTATCTGGTGTGATTTTGTCCCGTACATGTGCTAGCAGTGTAATTGTACATTGTTAAAATAATAACCAGTATATGTCATTATGAGTCGCATCAAGTGTTTAATATTGTATAAATTGTTTACTATTTTAATGTTTCGTTCATTAGAAATAAGTGAACATTCGTTCACGTCAGTTGCATCAAATATTAATTCAAAACCTAAACAAGAAACTTGTATAAGAAACGTTTAACACATAATAAGAAACATCGCTTTTAAAACAATTCAACACAAAGGTGTAGAAAGCATTTATTACATCTTCCATTAACTACATCCATTACATTATTCATTATCCATACTGTCATATTTTAACAACTGTGATTGTCCCGTATCTGGTTTGTACAACACAGATAACAAAACTTAAACAGATGTAAACATCTATTTAAGTTTTGTTATCAGTGTTGTACTTTCTCATAAAAAATACAGTATCCTCATTTATACTGAATATTCTCTTGCTTCTTGCAGTGGGTACTGGTGTCTCAATAACTTTTAGAACATTTCTGTTATTCAACCATATCTTGTCCTCAGTTTTGGGCCACTTGTAGCGTCCTTCAACTTTGCTACATTCCTCCATACAGTTAACCTCAACTTCATTATCATCTTTGTCAATGTCAGTTACTTGACCAACGTAACACTTCTTGTCATAAACAACAATCACAAAATCTTCTTGTTTCCAATCTGATGTTAAATCTTGGCTTTTCTCGTTTGGTCCTAAAACTTCGCTGTTACGTTCACATACGTTTTCACGTGAAATCTCTTCATCAGTTCCTCCTGTTTCAGGCTTGTATGTGGTCAATTTACATTTCGTCCACACGCAAAGGCTACTATCCGAGAACCCGGTTTCATTAAAGCAGTCACTACATACGCATGTTGTTTCTCGGGTATGAAGACAACCAGATGAATCAGCAACCACACTGTGTATTTTCATTGTCCCTTTTATTGGCTTTACATTGACTTTCTCCACTCTCTTAACTGATGCTGTGTACTCTTCCTCGCTGACTTTTATATACCGAATTTGGCTGTCAGACTGAGACGCCCAAGTAAAGAAGTCATCGGCATCTTGAATGATGACCTTTCCTTGCTTTATAGCATTATCAGCGTTACGCTTCGTGGTACCTCCGATTCCTTCACATGGGCCCTT
The DNA here is from genome assembly GCA_038501625.1 of Corbicula japonica. Lineage (NCBI taxonomy): Eukaryota > Metazoa > Mollusca > Bivalvia > Venerida > Cyrenidae > Corbicula > Corbicula japonica. The sequence continues at coordinate 1,696,823 of JAZAYU010000062.1, read as the reverse complement.
ACCATGTCCTGATTCAAAATAATTCCAGGAGCTTGTGAGCCCATGTAATGATTCCAGCCTACTAATGTAGTCAAACACGGTTTTGTTCCTGTATTGGGATGTAGGCGAATCCGTCCAAAAGTGTATACCCTTCAGTTCTGTGACAAACTCTTTGGCTATTTCAATTACTTTATCAGAAATGGCCAATACCATGGATGCATTATGATGAAGAACTTCAGATACAAAGACCACACTTTGATGTTCCATCTCACCGTTCTCATTTTTCTTATACATTACTGTTGGATGCAATGTTACGGCTGTGGCATTCCAGTAGGCACTTTGTACTTCTTCAAGGTTTTGGCAACAGTAATTTTCACTGAAGTCCATTTGTACAAGAACATGGTTTCGGGGCAATTTTTCTTTCATTTGTTTTACACCCTTGTATTGATTAATTACTTTCATAATATGGCTACCAAACGCCCGGTACGTTTCTATCATAAGTTTGATGAATTCTTCCTTGGGCAGTTCAGTATCTATCACTCTCATTTTCTCTCTACCATCTTTCATTTTTTGTCTCTTCCATTCCTGGAATCTCACACTTGTAGACTCAATTCCACGGAGAATCATTTCCAGTGCTTCTTCTGTGTTATATATCTCCATGAACTTGTCGGGACTTGTAACAGACGAAATCTTGTAGTTTTTCAGACATCTTAATTTTAAAGCAAAATTTTGATGTTTTTGACATAGACATACGCTTCTCGTTGAAAAGTTCACGTGTGCTATCGATGGTGGCTTTTTACGACAGAAAGTTGCGTGTGACACTTTGTATGGAACTTCAGCCTGGAATTTGTTGTGCAAATTGTACATGTAATCATTTAACACACGCTTCTGAACTTTGCTATTTCCAACCTTTACAGCATCTGCCTTACCAGCAGGTTTCTCGTTCTAGAAATTCTCTGATATCTTTTGTTATTGCGTTATTAATTTCTTCTTTCCGTTTGCGTTTTCTGATTTCAACTAATTTTTCGTGACCGTTTAACTTCCGCCTATTAATCCCTGTGCTTTCACTCAGTCTTTTCTTCAATCTATATTTCTTAAGTTTTTTGCCGGAAATTATCGGCTTGAGCACATAAGACTCATTAACTTCGGACGCCTCTTTGATTTCTTCAGTAATACATTCTGCAAATAACAATTTTTGTTTCACTTCAGGAACTGTAGATGGATCTATTCCATTGTCTCTAAGCAATTTATTTGTTTTGCTGTTAGGTGTTAACGGATTTGTTGCATTATTTTGCTTATGTTCAAGTCGATTAAGTTTTTTTCTTGTGGTATTCAACTTTCTTTTCAGAGACTCATTTTCTTCTTCTAATTTTTCTTTCTCCCTGTATTGATTTGAAAGTGCTCTAGATACCCGTTTTTTCCCACGTGATTTTCGACTTGACTGCACAGGTGAATTAAAATTCATTTTAACTTTTAGCGGACTACACCTATCCATATTTGTTGTGCTGCTGACACCATTATGGTCACTGTTGGAAGAAGATGCTTGTTGGTTACTGTTTGATATGCTTTGTTCTTCTCCCCTATCATCTGCAGTTAGTTTACGTTTCTTTCTGTACGTAGCACAATGTTTTCTGTTCAAAGCACGCTTGTGTTCCTGTTCTTCGGCACTAAGTTCTGATACAGGTTTACGATATCCCTTTACTCGCTCCTTTTCAATTCTAAGCCACTCATCACCAAGCTGAAGTTTTTTTCTTGCTCTGTATTCCTTCATGCGTTGCGATTTTGACTTCGCCATTCTACAAAATAAAACGATAATATCAATAGATACATGTAATATACCAGATTTATTCATGTACCTTTCGGAAAAGAAAATATGTGAGACAGAGACGGACGTACAGACAGACGAACGTTCATACAGACATTTAAGACATAATAGACAATTAAGAGTTAGGAATTGATACATAGTATAGTCAAAAATTGTTGCACATAGAAACTACATTCTTATATAAAGTACAGCAAGATACGGGACACACTGAAGCCAGATACGGGACAAGATTAAAAACATGGATTTCTAAAAAACCGAAGATTGTACAAGTCTGACCTATTATCTTTCTGATATTTAAATCTTTATAAAATTATTTCTAGGTATTAAGGAGAAAAAACAGTAAAAAATCATCTTAGAAAGCACAAACTTGACAGAGAGACTTATTTTATCTTTGACTATATTGCCCTTTTTCGTAATGAAATGTCACGAAAGATTAAAAAGAAAAAAGTACAACATTAACACTTTACACCTTTAGGCATTTTTTTTCAAAGTGAGTTTGAGTTTTGACATATTTCACGTTTATACTACCTTGTCAGCTCATGTTCAAACACCTATTGCATATAAAACAAGTTACGGGACACAAACACAAGGTACGGGACATCATAACATTCTCTTTGTGTAATAAGTGCGACATATGCAGTATTTATTATAATCTTCAACGAATTATTAATAATGCATAATGAATTTAAAAGATACCTTTGAAGTTTAGGAGCTATCTTTCAGCATTGAAGTCAACCTGAAGATATCGGCTAAATTTCGTTGTTTCGTTGGCAAAACACCCGCAATCAAAATATATGGCGGCAAAAAACAACGAGATTTCGAGAACGAGTCTAATGACGTCATCAGAGCTAAAGAAAGTAAAAAACACAAAAGAATTGTGATAACGACGACCGAAAATGCCGTATTTGTCTCGTATCTGGTGTCCCGTTCCTGTTTCAGTTTTTGAATGCTATTTTCCTAATTTTAATCAAAAGTTATTTTTTTATTACCTGTGACTATTAGTTACTAGAATAATACGTAATCTTTAAATAGAAATAACCTAATTACTTATATCTGTTAATATAAAACAACGGTACTTGTACAAAGCGCTGTCTCGTATCTGTTTCCTTAAAAATTACGCTGAACGTTTTCGGAAACCATGACGATTTACACACAAGCGCAAAGCCCTGACGGCGAAGAAGACATTTTTCTTTGGAAGGGAGTTTTAAAAGCATTTGATACGCAAATTTAATTTAGAATATAGGCAATTTGTTTTAAGTTAAGTGTTGATACAAATTTGGACTCATATCTTGCTTGAAGTTTGAAGACATCCAAAATGCAACGAATTTAAAAATATACTTAACGTGCCTTCTGGAATCGTAATTTTTATAGAAAACTTGCACGGTGGAGGCATGCAATGAGCAAATGATTTTCTTGTTTCGACTTAAATAAGCACCTAATAAATGGCTTAAAATGTAAAAACTTTTCATGAAGACATGCTTATTTTGTCTCCATAGTCTTAAAGTTATATTCATCATCTTATAAATCTTCACAGGTTATGATTTATATTGCGTTTATATATTGCACAATGGTTAAGGCTATGCAGAAACATATCTGGAATGACGAATATTGCAGTTTATTCAATATTACACTGTCAAACATGGTGAAGACAGCAAATGTCGCACTTAAGTGAGACTGAGTGAAAAGAGGGAGTTACTATAAGATTAGTCAGCAGGACTACTGATTAATATGTAAGAAGAATGCCATGCGATGGAAATGCTATAAAATCTACAATATGGTACATACTTTACAATACTCGGCAGGGAAGATTTCTCTCGCAAAATAATTTTCTGTCACTTTTGTTTTTGTTTTCTTTAACCTTTACGCTGTAAAACATTTTTGGCAGTGTATAATTGTATGCATTTTTTGATTGAACATCTTTTGTTTTGGGTTGATACAAGGTTGACTTGTTTTCTAACTTATATCTGTCTTTCCAGGTTATGAAACTTTTCTACAAGAGTTCCCAACAAATGTTTTCCAGAGACACATTAAAGTGTCTAGACATCAGCCTTTCTGTGTTGTCTTCAGAAACTCAAGTAAGTATGTTTTGTTTTTACACATGGAGGTTTCCCCCAACCCCTGCTCCCAACCATTGGGAAGAGGGATGGACTCGTCATGGTCTTGATAAACCTACATAGACAGAGAAGTGTTGCTTGAAACCAAATTGGGTTTTCAATTTTACAGCTTTGGCAAACTGTATGAAGAAAAGTCAATCAGAAAGCAATTTCAGGTTGGGTTACTTATTTAATATAATGTCAAACACTATGAAGTATAGAAGCATTTATTTCTTTTTTACAAAAAAAGGTTTATTTATGGCTGTTTTATTTACTCATGGCAAAGTCAGTTAATATAACTATAGGTCTTTATAGTGATCTGTACCCAAGGTTATAAAACTAAGCATGGAAACCAGTCTCAAATATCAAGCATCTGATTGGCAGAAATGGCGACCAGTCGCCATTTCAGCCAATCAGATGCTTGAGATGTGGGACTGGTTTCCATGCTTAGTTTTGATTGGCTGAAATGGCGACCAGTCGCCATTTCAGCCAATCAGATGCTTGAGATGTGGGACTGGTTTCCATGCTTAGTTTTGATTGGCTGAAATGGCGACCAGTCGCCATTTCAGCCAATCAGATGCTTGAGATGTGGGACTGGTTTCCAATCTCAGCTTTATAACCTTCAGTCCTGTTTGTATAGGCTCTGGCTCACAACTAGAAAAGGTCACATACAACCTCTGGCAGGACTGGGTTACTCATGGAGACTTCACAAACTGGATGTTTGGAGCCTTCAGTCCTGATAAGGTATTACAGTGTGTCATTATTTTGAAACTATCTTTATTAAATCTTTAAGTACAGCATATTAACATGTAAATGTATTTTATTCACCTATGTAAAAGTTAATTCTGCTGAATATTGAAGTTTATTTTCATTCTGGCAATTAATAGCCAAAATTCCCTTAATTTAAGCAAAAAATAATGATCCTTCAACTTAAATCATAGGGATCAGAATGTTAAAGTTCATTACTGGGTAATTGACCCATTTGTGTGACATGACATGGTGGTACTGACCTATCCTTTGAACTAAAATCTTTGTAGGGTATGAAGGAATACAATTATTTGTTTCAATATTTGTCTAGTCCCGGATGCCACCTAACAACAAGATCCCAGACAGGACACCTGCAATGAGATGTTACCTTGGTGAATCTTCAGCCTATCAGTATGCTGGACAAGTAAAAAAATCGCAACTCAAGAACTGGCTCACTAAACTAGTAACATATTTTAAAAAATATATTAATAAAATGTTCAAGAATGCAACTGGCTTCGGAAAGTAAATGTGGCAGCAGATCTGGATCTATACTAGTTGCACATGTGAAAAAATGTATTTAGAGTTAAGGGTTAATTTTAATTTATATTAAATGTTTGCTCATATGAATTGTATGAATTGAATAAAAAAATTTATAAAAAAAAAATTGAGAATGTCTGCTTCAGTAGAGGGACCTCATATAAATAACAATATTTTATTTTTAAAATATTTTAATTCTGGTGGCATTTTTCCAGATGTCTGCCAGAAAAAAATACACCAAGTGTAAATTTATGCATTCTTCTAATCTCATACTACCATAATCAAGGTCAAAACATTTAACTTCATGTTTTTAGATATTAGAGTAATGGTCATTTTACATGTATCATAAACACATCTAGTGTTTCTTGAATCACTGAAACTTGGTGTAATTACAGCGAGAATTATACAAGGAACAAAGCACTGAGGTGACTCCAGAACTTCTAGATCGCGCCCATAGACAATATGAGATTTTGCTGTTAGCCTTCCCTGATGGACCCAGACACCATGAGGTGGAGGATATAATCTATGGGGTAAGTGTAAGCCATCCCCTATGGTCACAGACACCACGAGGTGGAGGATATAATCTATGGGATAAGTGTAAGCCATCCCCCATGGTCACAGACACCACGAGGTAGAGGATATAATCTATGGGCTAAGTGTAAGCTATCCCCCATGGTCACAGACACCATGAGGTGGAGGATTTAATCTATAGGGTGTGAGCCATCCCATGGTCTGAGACACCATGTGGTGAAAGGTAAGTCTGAGTAATCCCCCATGGTTTCAGACACCTTGAGGTGGAGGATATAATTTATTGGGTAAGTTTTAGCTATCCCCCATGGTCTTAGACATCATGAGCTCAAGAATATAATCTATGGGGTAAGTGTGAGCCATCCTCCATGGTCACAGACACCATGAGGTGGAGGATATAATATATAGGAAGTTAGCCCCCCGCAGTCCCAGACACCGTGAAATCACTATAGAGGGTCCCTTTAGAGGGTATGCATAAAGAAGGCACAGAGATTGTAATGGTGGTTAACAAGAGTATTCTACAATGATCCCTGCTATCAGCAGGTTATGGATACAGAATTCATTAATTGCACTGATAAACTTTTATGTCAGGGTAACCAAATGACCATATGCATTTTGATTTTACTGTTATTTTATGTTTCTTGACCATATTTAACTTTCATAGATTCTCATTAAAAAAGGAAAAAGAATTAACTTATATTTATACTGAAATGCTTTAAAAATGCAGCACCTATGCCACATGAAAATTTCTATTAATTTTTACACATGCGATAAAACTCTTATATACTGAATAAAGAATGAAAGGATGAAAGCATGTTTTTAAAACTGCTTTGTTTTTGATACAGTTGGCGGATGAGCTTGATTCATGTAAAGCAATGGCTGTTCATCTCAACTCCCCACATGTAGGGTAAGAAGTTTTTATGAAGCAAATTCATTGCTACAATTGAAATTAACACTGTGTTTCTTTTTTGTATTTAAACAAAACTTGTAGAATCTCGAAATGTATTAGCATTGGTTGAGATTTGATTGACAGTCTAAAGTTTACTGTGAATATGTGGTTAAAATTCCGGGGCTCAAGATTATAAAACTTTGAATCAGACCAGTCAAAATCTCAAGCTTTGATTGGCTGAATTGTCACAATCTCATGCTTTGATTGGCTTAATTGTCTCAATCTCATGTTTTGATTGGCTGAATTGTCACAATCTCAAGCTTAGATTGGCTGAATTGTCACAATCTCAAGCTTTGATTGGCTGAATTGTCACAATCTCAAGCTTTGATTGGCTGAATTGTCACAATCTCATGCTTTGATTGGCTGAATTGTCACAATCTCATGCTTTGATTGGCTGAATTGTCACAATCTCAAGCTTTGCTTGGCTGAATTGGAAACTATTGTCCTTTTCAGCCAATATGCTTGAGATTTGAGACTGATCTCCAATCTCACTTGTATATTCTCCAACCCAGAGCATTTTGTCTTCTCTCTAATCCAAAACCTTGAAAGAATAAATGAGGTTCCTTCCAGATAAACCAGTCTTAGTATGTCACTTGAAATTTTTAATTAAAATGTTTAGATGTCATTGATTGTAATGTCAATGTCTTTAAGCATTGCCAACATTCATTTTCTATAACAAAAATTAAACTGGAAGTGGTACCAGTAAATTTAAAAGCATAGTTTTTCAGGAGACTTAGATTCTATTCAGAGCTGAGTAACTGAAAAAAAATTGTTAGAATGTATGTATTTTTGATAAATATGCAGTTCATATTTTACTTTTAGACCATTAAAACAGAAATATGGAGTGACAAAATATCCAGCTGTTGTGGTCATAAACAACAAAGGTATATACTATTCCGTTTGTTTTATCCTGGTGTTAACCCTTTACTCCATATATACAGGTGTCAATGCATGTTTGGCCAGTGTATATCCAGTTCAGCCAGCACATCCATGCTGTCTGATCTGAATCTACACTGTTTGCCTATGTCCCTTTGAGTTAATGGTTAGATGTGTTCCTTTTTAAATTTTAAATTATCATGTGTGACACAATATTTCAGTTATCCAAACAATAAAAATAACCATGCATTTTTAGACTTCTTTTTGCATTTATAGACCTCTTCTTATGTTCAATATTCAATAACTTCCTAAGGTTAACCCTTTCCTCCATAAATACACCTTTATTTCATGGGCAAACAGTTTATATCCAGATCAGCAGGCACATCCGTGCCAGCTGATCAGGATCTAAACAGTTTGATTTTTAATTTATTAGGTTATTTCTGACCACAATGCGACCAGTGCAGATCCTGATCAGACAGCACGGATGTGCCAGCAGATCTGGATCTACACTGGTCACACATACGTAAAAGTGCGTATATATGGAGGAAAGGATTAACAGCAACTCCTTCTTACAGTATTGATTGTATGCAATTATTGTTAATTAATTGTTAGCTGTTTTACCAGTCAATATTAGTGTACAGTACAGGCAATTTCTGCTCCTGAGAAAAGTCTTAAACATCAGGGCTCTAGACAATTTTTGGGGACAGGTACCCATACCCTTTGGAAGGGAAATTTTGTGTCGTGTTAAGACAAAAAGGGGAATTTTAAGTCATATGCATGTTGTGACTTTGAATTGTCATACTTACTAATAACACTGTTTTCCACCACTGATTATAATAGCTAGTAGGTTGTGTGACTTTAGACTTTCAAATGAATCAATTTATCAATTGCCTGCATTTTCAGAAGCCATTTCAATTTTATTTTAGATTTTGGAGGGGAATTGTTTTCTGAGATAGGGGAAAAGACATACTATTTTGAGAGGGGAATGACGCTCATAATGGGCCCCAAAAATTGCCTAACAAGTGCCCTGAACATACATGTACTGTACATATATCTGTTCCTATTTCTAGCATTACTTCAGCTGGGCAGGTTTGTAGATCCTGGTCAGACTGCACAGATGTTTAGGATGATCAGGATCTACACTGGTAGCCCATGGGATATAAGCTATATCTTCAAGAGTAAAGGGTTAATAGTCTGTAAGAAGAAAAGGCTGCTTAACCAGCTGACAGTGGTCTCAGTTGTGTGTGGCCTCTGTGTTTCATTTCACATTTAATTTTCTATAACTTAATGCATTTGAGGTCAGTATCTGCATGTATTTTCAGTTGTAAATGACACAGTACAAGAACAGTTTGAGGTGTTTGCTGGTAACAGTGTGAAGTCCCATGTAATGAAAGTCTACATAACTGCAAAAAGTATAGTCGTCCCTATCCTTACCATGGTATGTTTTTTCCAGATAGCTGAATGTTTAGGCTGGCCAATCAGAAAAATGATTCTTTCATAGTGAGTTGTCTGTCATCTGGTCAACTTTTCATTCACTTGATTAAAACATGTTGGTCACATATAACAGCCCCAGACATGAATTATTCAAAATCTACTCTTAAACTTTATCGATCTAGGCATTCCTATTCCACATGTAAGATAATTGGTTGGTTCTCTTATTAAATTGTCAAACCAATGTACCCGGTATGTGGATCAAATATGAGTCTTTTAATGAAAATTGTTTAAGATATTTTTGAAACTGTTCCTCTTTTGCATGGTGGGAAAGTATCAAATTTGTCCAAGGCATGTCCCTTGGGTCAAATTAAGTCATGAACTGCAGTAAGGTCAATACATTCAGTTAGACAGGGAAAGAAAATCTTTTCATTGATACAGTTCAATAAAACAACACCTCCCCTGAAATAATTTGGTCATTTTATTATAAAATTTCACACATATATGATTCTATAGTTGTTGTTCAAACCATACCACTTTGCGATCCTATTGCCTTCCCACAGGGCTATTTTATTCTTTAAATCAAGTTTAGCTTTTTAGGAAGAACTTGCTTATATTCAATATAAAAAAAATGGTTTTGACTGTAGTTAATTTTTACTCAGTTTTTCCTGTTAGGATTTAATATTAAAATAGTTGTTGACAATTTTTCATGCCTCTTGATTAATGTTATTTACCAACAACGAAAAAGATAAAGACAGTTGTTACAATGAATGATTTGATTTACAGCAAACATTTGAGGCTTTACTTGATGGCCCTGCAGATGATCCAGTTTGGGAATTCCGCCCGGCATTGATCTGTTTCTATGCTCACTGGGCGGGTGATGTCCCCGGGTATCTACATGCTTACAACATGACTGTACAACAATACAGACAAACTGGTGTAAATCTCCGGTATGGGATGATTGATTTGGTGAAGGATTCTTCCAAGAAGTGTAAGGCCTTTACATATTGTACACAAATGTTTTTCATATCCTGATAAATACAGTAAACCATTTGATTTAGTTCTTAAATACTGGATATATCGGCTGGAAGTGTCACATCTTGTACTGCATCCACAGAGACCAGAATTATGTAAGTTGAACAACAGAAGTGTATGACATTTGTTTGCTCTTTGTAAACAATATTGAGATTCGTACATTCCCAGGGATAAACCTATTTTACAAGAAATATGGCGATTGAATTAATTTTCTAAGTGTTTTCAAATGATTCATTGTAATAGTTGAAAAATCAGCCCTTCACTCCCCATATACACATTTAATGACGTGTGTGACCAGTGTAGATCCTGATCATATGGCACAAATGTCTTGGCTGATCTGGATCTACACTGTTTGCCCATGAGTTTAGTAAATGCAAAGTTATAAGACTGTAGGCATTGATGTGATAGTAAATTTTAAAAAAAGTGAATTAGGCATATCAAGAAAAGCCACCTAGAGGTCATAGCCAATAAAAAAATGGAATTAGAGCATTTGTTTATAATTTGATCAATTTCAAAGAGACAAAACACAATTTTAATAAAGTTAACACAAGGGGTAACGACCCTGGGCTGGTGAGTGGTAAGGCATATTGCCACTTTTGGTTTTAAATTAGATTTTAGGGTGCACTAACCTCACACTTGCCAGGCAGGTTCTTATATGAACAGACACATACTAGTGGCCTTGGTGAATTAACTTCAACCCTCTTTGAGGTTAAAAATATCTTTCAGAGTAAAAGTAAGGCAAATGTGAATGCTTTGGAATCTTTAAATCATTATTTCCATGAAAGAATTGCATTTAATTTTTATTATTTTTTTTTTTCAGTGTTGAGCAGATACCTGAGATCAGGGGCAATGAAGGAAGTCCCATTCTTGGCTCTGTACTATAAAGGTAACACACAGTTTGTACTGAGTACAGTCAACTGTATCATGCAGTCACCTTTAGACATTCTGAGGTTAAGTAAAAAGACAAACTGTTAACACCATGTTTGTCAGATTTTTCATCATATTATCATCAAGTTTCCTAAGAATGTTTGTCAGGATTATACTGGGTCACCTAGGGTCAAAAAGTTATCCAAGAAAAAAGGTTGTTTGTGAAAGAAGAGACCATTGTCCACGGTTATAAAACTGAGCATGGAAACCAGTCTCAAATCTCAAGCATCTGATTAGCTTGAGATTTGAGACTGGTTTCCAATCTCAGTTTTATAACCTTCAGCCATATTTCTCTTCTGATTATCATCATCTTTGCTCAGACTATTTGTCTGGATGATTCCTTTAATTAATGAAAAATATGATCATCAGGGATCAAAAATGTAATACCTGGTCAAATCCCAGAAAAACCTTGTAAACACAATACACATCTTATTATTTATACTGTATGTTTGGTTGATATTTATATTGAACTTAGTCATGTGGGTTCAAAACTAGGCCACTAGATCAAATAAAAGAGAAAGCTTTGTTAACTCAATGGAAGCCACTTTTTATCTATTATCATCAAACTTGGTCAAAATAGTTGTTATGCTATATATATTTAAATTTTAAAGCTCGGTTTTCTGATGTTGAAAACTAGGCAATTGGAGAAATCTTGAAAAGCAATGGAAGCCACAAATTGTGAGCCAGTATACTTCAGATTTAGTAAGGATGTTTGTCTTGACATCTACCTCAGGTTTGAAAACAAGTCATTCAGAGTAAAAAAATAGGCCACAAAATTATATGAAAACCTTGTTACAATACAACAGGCCACATTTAACTCCAGGTCTTTACCAAATTAGTCTGGAAGTTTGTCTTGATGATATTTATATAAGAAGAAGAGTGAAACTTGGTTATATGGATACAAAAGCTATGTCTCTATGTTAGAAAATAGGAAATACTTGTAAAGGCTACATTTTCTATCAAAACATAATCTGTAAGAAATTTGATTGTTTTAAAAAAATCTACCTTTTTCTGTCATGCAGATGAGATATACTCGGCCAGCCTTGGATCCTGTTTGTTTCTTTGCAATGATAAGGAATTATTTGATTGATAGCGAAATGTCCTTACGCATTTGTGAGGTTTTGTAAATAAAGGGCCATTTAAGCATGAAGTTATACAACTCGGTTATAACATGGAAGAAGCAAATGCATGTATGTTCTGTTTTTTCAAAAAATGACATGTTTTTAATCAGAAATGGTTTTGGTTTATTATACTAATATTTCAAAAGTGGAATGATAATTTTATCAGTGTATAATAACAAATCTTTTTATTTACAGATTCTTCAGGTACCATAAAGTCATCTTATTTGCATATTGGACGCCCTTATCCTTGGGTTATGTACAAGCCAATTGAGAATCTAGGTCAAGGGCTTCTTGAACTAACTGGAATACAGCCATACCAGGATCCCTGGGGGACTCTATCCTATGATCAGGTAAATTTGAAACCCAGCATACCAGGATCCCAGGGAGACTTAATCTTATGATAAGGAAAATTTGAAACCTAGCATACCAGGATCCCAGGAAAACTTAATCTTATGATCAGGTTAATTTGAAACCCAGCATACCAGGATCCCAGAGGGACTAAGGCCGGTATTCCATAGTTCTGTGATGCGTGATCCGTGTCCGTGGTGGTGTCCATGTCCGCGATTTTTCTCTCACCAAAGATATCGTTGGGTATATTCCATACCTCCGTGTCAGTTTTCGTGTCCGCGACATGTAACGGACACGGAGGTATGGAATATACCCAATGGTATCTTTGGTGAGTGAAAAACCACGGACACGGATCATGGATTACGCATCACGGAACCATGGAATACCGGCCTTAATCCTATTATCGGGTAAATTAACTGATAGAGATATAAAGCAAGTAAAGTTGTTTAACCCTTTCCTCCATATATATGCATTTTTATGCTTGTGCGACCAGTGTAGATCCAGATCAACCACATCCATGCCGTCTGATCAGGATCTGCACTGGTCGCATTTTGGTCAGAAATTACCTAACAAATCAAAAAGCGAACAGTTTAGATCCTGATCAGATGGCATAGATGTGCCAGCTGATCTTGATCTAAACTGTTCGCCCATGCAATAAAGGTGTGTCTGTGGAGGAAAGGGTTAATCAAAAAGCAAACAGTTTAGATCCTGATCAGACGGCATGAATGTGCCGGCTGATCTGGATCTAAACTGTTTGCCCATGCATTAAAGGTGTCTGTAAAACATACTAAATTTCAGACTGATTTTATGTTTGTGTTTAAATACAATTAAATTTTGTTTATAATAGAGAAGAGATTATTAATATTGTATCCAATGAACTTATATCACTGTTAATATAATTTTTTCTTGATAAGCATGAAATTTAATAACACTGTTAATTTGAGAGAATGTTTGTAGTATTGCAGTGTGAATGAAGGTCCTAATGGCACGAGATGCACAGCCTGGGCACACAATATGACAGATAATACACCATTTGTTAGAAAACCAGTCATCAAGAAAACAAGAGTGATCAGGAAACCAGTGGTTGTTAAGTCAGAAGAACCAGTCAAGAAATCTCTTCATGATCTCGTAAGTTGTTTACTAGCTGTCACACAGAAGAGCGAATGAAGCTGTTTGTTTTTCCTTACATATTTATTTGGTAGATGCAACGATCTTTTGTCATGTTCGTAAAATTCCTACAGTGCCCTAACATGCTAATACTGGCTTGTTAAAGTCATTATTAATTATAGAAGGTAGTTATAACTCACCTCATTGAAAAGTATAGATTTAGATTTTCAATAACAACTACACATGTATTTATTAAAAACCAAAATGCATTCACTATGATTATAAATACTGCAGTAAAACTTCTGTGCATTTGTGTTTTGAAGTTTGACACAGACGCACTGGAGAGCAAGCTAGATGTATATGAAAATATACCATTGTTGACTAGAGAGACGTGGACAGATATCGTGGAGAAATCCCACGCACCTCGACATATCTTCTACAAGTCAGGAAAGTGGGCGGGGGAAGTCACCAAGGTCTCAATGGTAGGTAGCAATGTTACATCTGGTGGACATCTTTATAGAACAATCCCCTTAATGATATAGTTGTTACAGTGTCTTCCATATTTAGGGCCAGCTTCTTGATCTGATGGGACACCTTTTTAGCTCACCTGTCACATAGTGACAAGGTGAGCTTTTGTGATCGCAATTTGTGCGGCGTCCGTCCGTCCGTCTGTCCGTAAACTTTTAATTTAAACGACATCTTCTCATATACCGCTAAGCCAATTTCATCCAAACTTCCAAGGAATGTTTCTTGGGTGGTCCCCTTTGAAAATTGTTGAAAGAATTGAATTCCATGCAGAACTCTGGTTGCCATGGCAACGAAAAGGAAAAACTTTAAAAATCTTATTCTTTAAAACAACAAGGCCTAGAGCCTTTATACATGTATTTGATATATAGCATCATCTAGTGGTCCTCTACCAAAATTGTTCAACCTATCCCCCTGGTGTCAAAAATGGCCCCGCCCCAGGGGTCACTTGTTTTACATAGACTTATATAGGGAAAACTTAAAAAAATCTTCTTCTCTAAAACCACAAGGCCTAGAGTCTTGGTATTTGGTATGTGTCATCATGTAGTGGTCCTCTACAAAAGTTGTTCAAATTATTCTCCTGGGGTCAAAAATGGCTCCGGCCAGGGGGGTCACTAGTTTTATTACATACAGTCTAACCTGACCTAACGGTCACCTCCGAACTGTGGTCACCTCTATTTAGCGGCCATCTGTGACGCCCCCGACGAATTTCCTTCTATTCTATCACTTAATTCTGCAGTCACCTCCCATCCGCGGTCAGCGGCCATCGAAATTGCCTCCTGGCCGCGAAATTAAACCCTCTACAGCGGCCATTTGTTATTTTCTGCGAAAGGTGTCGGATACTCTTCATTAGAGCATCATGTGACTGTTATACTACGCGCACCTGCTTCCAATCATAGCTTATCAATGCGCTTTTAAACAAGCCATCGCAATTGTTAATTAATTATAGATATATGATTAATTATCGTGACCGCTAGGCGCTATTATGTTTGTATTTGATAATTGATAATAAATGGTTTACTAAAATTTTACAAAAACAACCATTCAGTAACCATTTAGCATCCTTGATTAGGTGACCCAGTGTTTGGACAGCAATTCAACAATTTTATGACAGTTTGCTTATTAAAGACACGTAGTAAACAATAATAAACAGATCCCTAAGAATAAAAGCTATTTTCAACTATTGTCGGCACGTTAATGAACGACTGTCATTGTCTTTATCGATTAACGCGGTATTGACATTGTTACTTCCCTTTTATTTCCTTTCCATTATGCAAAATTTGCCATTGATAGATTTTGACTTTAGTTTTATGGGGAAAAGACAGGATCCACGGGTCGACCGCGTTATAATATAACTTATATTGGATTTCGGGATATAGCAGATCGCAATTTAGCGGAGCTCTACTGTATATTGAGACAAACAAGCTGTAACACACGGTACAAGTCCGGTTCATAACAGGCTTCACATTTCATTGCTCTTCCTCTGACCCTCCGATCAGAGGTCACCTGCCTACAGCGGCCTAATTGGCTGCTTCCCTTGGCTGGCTGCTACACACAGGTTCGACTGTAGTGTTATTTAGTAAATCTTTTAAAGTCTTCTTCTCTGAAACCGTATGGCCTAGAGCTTAGATATTTGGTATAGAGCATCATCTAGTGGTCCTTTACTAAAATTGTTCAAAGTATCCCCCTGGGGTCAAAAATGGACCCGCCCCAGGGGTCACTTGTTTTACATAGACTTATACAGGGAAAACTTAAAAAATCTTGTTCTCTAAAACCACAAGGCCTAGAACCTTGGTATTGGTATGTGTCATCATGTAGTGGTCCTCCACAAAACTTTGTTTCAAATTATTCTCCTGGGGTCAAAAATGGCCCTGCCCCGGGGGTCACTAGTTTTATTACATATTGTTATATAGTAAATTTTAGCAGCATAATTTTTTTATTTGATTTTACCAAACTTGCACACAACTCTTGCAACCATTGAGCAGTTGTTGACAGGTGAGCGACCCAGGGTCCTATGGACCCTCTTGTTTCATTAACCTTCACTCATCGGGGCTGAAGGTTATAAAGTTGAGATTGGAAACAAGTGTTAAATCTCAAGGATCTGATTGGCTGAAATGGCGACAGGTCCCATTAACCTTTAACCTCCCATCCATTATTACTAGGCTACAGTGAAGATGTGAGCTTTTGAGCATTATATAAATTGAAAACTTTTAAAATTCATCTCACCTTTTTTCTATTTTCATTCCTGAGTTTGCACTGATATGCTCTTTTGTTTAACCCTTTCCTCCATATTTACACATTTTTACGCATGTGCGGCCAGTGTAGATCCAGATCATGCCGTCTGATCAGGATCTGCACTGGTCGTATTTTGGTCAGAAATAACCTAACGAATCAATAGGGAACAGTTTAGATCCTGGGTCTAAACTGTTCGCCCATGCAATTAAAGAGTGTCTATGTAGGAAAGGGTTAAAATCATTTAACAAAAAAAATGTTGTCCATGGGTCAAAAACATTCATACAAATAATATTTTTAATGAACATTACACATTCTATTCCATTTTGAGGATGATTATTTTGCAGGTTGTGTTTATAATGGCTGACTGTGGCAACTGCCGAAGAAATAACCAGACTTTCAGAGATATACAGAAAGCTGTTCACCATATTGGTAATGTTAAATAAATCTAGACTGTAATGTTATACTGAAATTCTGACACTGATTCTGACTAACTTTCAATATTGTTTATAGTATACTGTAATTGTAGAGAGTGCTTAGAATAAATGTGGAAAAAAGAACTAATTGTGAAGTTGATGCAGACTACGCTGGTATAGTTGTGCTCTAATTATTATCCTGTGAACCTACATAAAGTCAAAACGTCTTTATTCTAGAATTATGCCTTTAAAGCATGCTTTAAACAACCATAAACCATTTGAAGAACAAATGTTATGTATTACATTACAGAAGACATCTTATTTAAAAAACTGAAATAGAGTATTGTTTTTCGTTTACTGTTATGTCATGAGATAATCAGCATAATTAAAACATACTTGATATATATGTAATTAAAGTAACACAGTGATGATATGTAAACTAATATCACTTTTAATCACTTTTGTTTTCAGATGGAGGCTCAATGTATTATGTGAACTGTACAGCTGAGCCTATTCTGTGCCGTACACATAACATCCGAGGGTTTCCAACTATCACAGCTTTCAGGGGACTCGGCTGGATGGACACTTCTACCTGTCTAACAAGCAACAGTCAGAAGAAGTTCAAGAAACATGTTCGCTTGGATTACCATGGTGTCATTAAGGTACATTTATAGTAAAACAAGGCTATGGAGATTTGTTTTCATTTGACATAATTTTTTATTTTTTCACGAGGGCAATGTATTCATGAAATAAAAATCACACACATTTTATTTATTTTATTCATACCATACACTTACAATGGGAAATTCATTGTGATACGAACAATTTTAATAGCAAAGGAAAACATTTTCAAACAAAATTAGGAGAAGTAAACTCATTGCACAATGCATGTATAGTCAAAACTACTTAAGCATAATGTGAAAACACTCTACCAACTGGGCAGCACTTCCCATTGGACCATTCATTCACTCACCACCCACCATCACACTCACTAATTTACACTCACTCTCTCACTCATTCACTCGGTGACACGTCATCTCAGACTTACTGGCTGAAGGTTATAAAGCTGAGATTGGAAACCAGTCTCAAATCACAAGCATCTGATTGGCTGTAATGATGACCAGTTGCCATTTCAGCCAATCAGATGCTTGAGATTTGAGACTGGTTTCCATGCTCAGTTTTATAACCTAGGGCACATGTCTTCTGGATTTCAGGGGCAACCTGTTCTAGAGTGGTTTTCAAGGATTGCTGACAACTCCATAATCAATGTCAACAAGGATCATCTCCCAAAATCTTTTCAGGTAAGAGTACAAGTTTTACATTTATAACATATAGACGTCATGTTGAGGACTAGCCTTTCTTTGAAATTGAATTGTTTCATTCATATTTCATAGAGGTGTTTTGCAGTAATTTATATGTAACTTCATGTAGTATAATCTAGATCCAGATCAAACTCTGGATATGTAGCACTAGTTTGATCTTACTACCAAGGAAGAAAATATGATTTACTGGATCAAATAACCCTTTTATTGTATACCTTCTTCTTACAAGGTAAAACAGTATTTTTTATTGGTTATTATAATTTTTTTATCTTGTATAACCTGAAAATCCTGCAAAAATGATGTCAGATAGGGCTTTAATTCACAGGCATATGATCAATTTGTATGTGAGTGGCATCATATTTGCTAATTAGGTCTGGATCACTCTACACTCATGGTATCATACCATAGTGTAATCGGAAAACCCAATTCTGACCTATAAGATCATAAGAAGTACCAGTTCTAGGAGCAGACACAATTAGCCCTTTACTTCATATAAATGAGTGACTAGTGTATTCATATTTGGCCCTCTGATCTGGATCTGCACTGGTCACATATTGGTCAGAAATAACCTTATTAGACTAAAAGCAGATCTGAAGGCACAGATCTGGATCTACACTGTTCACCCATGCAATAAAAGTGTATCTATGGAGAAAAGGGTTAATAGAACTGATTGTGAAACAAAATTTTATAAATCATTTCAGGAAAAGGATGTTTGGTTGATAGCGACAGTTTCAGCAGTTCCCTCGGAATCAGAGGATATGACTCAAGTACCATACTGGAGTTACAAATGTCTGCGTCTGCTGTGTGAGAGACTATATAGTATCCTTGACTGTTTCTCTATACACACTGGTGTCCTGCCTGAAGATGCAGACGTCATGGTTACCAAGGTCAGTGTTTATACTTCTTTCTGGTGTTATATTTGTCTGCTACCTGAAATAGAGACCTGATGGATGATACTTGAAACAGTCTTTACCCTCTACCTGCTGATAAGGATCTGCAGTTTGTTTGATCAGGGGCAATAAATATGCTGACTGATATCTGTGTACCTTGGCTGGGATTGCACATTGTCTGCCTTCAGTAGGCCAAATTGACATCATCTCATTTTTGGGTGAGGGACAGTAGCCTAAGATTAAGGGTTTGTATTTATTGCCAAGTTGTGTTCAGTTTCTATATGATCCTTGTCAACAGTTAAACTGGGTAACAGTTAGAGGTAGGCTATTGCAATGGATCACTCAAATGCTGTTTTAAGCCCAGTACCAAATTGTGAGTCATTGTTCTTTTGATTCTAGAAGTAGGCTGATCAGAATATACACTGTTCACCAATGTCATTAAAAGCCACAGAGGGGAGGGCTAACAACTGACAGACAGAGGTTTATCTTTACAGTTGACCTTGCGAAGGAGAGATGGGGTCAAGGCTATAGTAATGAAAACTGGTGTACCTCTTGTACAAACTGTTGAAGATCAGCAGAATGAGCAGCTCCATAAGTTCCATAAACCACACACGTAAGTTTGATCACTTCAGATACTTAATCTTGATTGTAATGTGATAGCATTTTATAAACTGGTTTAACCCTTTCCTCCATAGACACACCTTTATTGCATGGGTGAACAGTTTAGATCCAGATCAGCCAGCACATCCATGCCATCTGATCAGGATCAAAACTGTTCACTTTTTGATTCGTTAGGTTATATCTGACCAAAATACATGGATGTGCTGGCTGGTCTGGATCTACACTTGTCGCACATGTGTAAAAATGCTTATATATGGAGGATAGGGTTAAAATAGTCATCATCTGGTTGGCTTTCTTTTCTGAAGTTAATTTTTTGGAAAGGGGCATGATTTTTTTTTAATGTTGTGGCACAAACTTCTTCTACAGTTTTCAAGATATTGGATGGTATATTTTTTGTTTTGCTTGGTCTAATATGTTTTGTAGTTTTGTTTCCTGGGGGAATCAGGATTTTTAAATATCTTGTGATGCCAACTTCATCTACAGTTTTTAATGTAATGATTTGAAACTTTAAACAAATCAAGCATTGAGTGTATATACATCTGCATGACATATTTTTCTCATGTGGCTTAGTCCATTATTTTACATAAACAAAACTAATAATTTAATAAACTAAGTCAAAATCAACTGATCGAATAGCAAACCAATGATATTTTAAAGCCCCAGCCCTAAACTTAAGTAAACATATACTATTGAAAAATCATATTTGTCCATATAGACTCCAATATATATAAACTCTCTAACAGAACACAAAAGGTCTGATCGAATTCTTTCTTATAGACGAGATTTTCAGTTATATTGTTAAATTATCGTTAACAAACTTTTAAGAAGCTAAATATAGTGGAGGTATATTTAGCACCGATTTTTGACGATGAGACCACTTCATGCGCGATCTCCATTTATGTGATGTTTTGGAAATCCTACTTTCGCTCTTAGTCGCGCGGACCAAATTTATTTTAGTAAATTAAAATTTTATTAGCCCGAACTAATGCTGCAAATTTGTGCCTTTAGTTCCAAATACATGTAATCTTTCATACAAGAGTGGGTTAAATTGAAGTAATGCCGCTTTAAAGATTTTTTCCTCTCTATTTGTGACAAATAAGCATGTAAAATAATATGTTTTGTAATTGATCATTAATTGTATAGAAAAATAAATGCAAGGAAATTTATAATTAGGAGTTTTCAGATGCAATGATCAGCCTATAAAGTCTTATAAATTGTTTTAGTTACAAGTTGAATGACAGTCAGACATGTGAAGAGAATCCATCAGCCTGTACAGATGTGATAACAGAGTTTATCCTGGACCACAGTAGACTTCCAGTTATCCCCCTTACATCAGACATGTTTCATACTTCAACAAGGTGAGTACCCCTCACCTCCCCCCCCCCCAACCCCCTTATCAGGCCTGCAAATTCGCCGGATTTTATCTGAAATCTCAGGATTTTAAATTACTTCTCCGGATTTATAAATAGTCAAAATCTCCGGATTTCTATGAAATTGTAAAAAAAATATAGATAAAATAAACCTAATTTAAAAGTTGTGCAATGAACATTATAGTTATTCTACTGCAATCACACATTTCCTGTTTATTATGAGATTACAAGATAACGAGGATGTGGTCAGCGACATGCTGCCTCAGTGCCTCTGGCACAACTATACTATTACTGCGTGTCATAAACTAAACAAGGGCCTCGGTCATTTCGATGTTACACCTGCCTTTATCTATTTTCGTTGCATGTTCATTTTAATGTTGTCAAAAACATGTCTTAACAGGGTTAACAGAAAGTTAAAAAAATGAATGATAAAAATAGACAAAAGTAATTTCAGAGCAAGTTATTTAACCATTTCTATCAAAATCGGCAAAATTCATTTACAAAATTCTTTGAAGAATATAATTATAAAGAAGAATATGAGAAAAATATTATCATCATCTTCATCATCATCATCATCATCATCTTTTTTGTTCAGTCACAGTCATAATGAACAGCAGCAACTAGACATTTAAGGTGGCTCAACAGGTTCATGTGAAAACATACAAAATATGAAAATTTTCTCAGAATCAAATGATATTTAACATAGATGTATATTACAACTTTGCGCGTTGGCTGGTAACAAAATTAATCGAATGACGCTGCGCGCGTCCTTGGAAACAGGGTCACCTAGCGGGAACGGATTTTCGCCGGTCGAAGTTTCGTTTTTGCCGAATAATTTTCGGAAAAAATGACCGATTTTAAATTTGAAAACAGATTTGATAAGAGAAATAAAATGCCTATAACAAAACACGAAACTTGTGTGCTGAAAATTGAAGTGTTAAATTTTATTCTGGACTGCATTGCACGAGATGCAAAAATTCAATACGTTTTTAAAGTAAAGTGCTGCCTTTTATATGAAACTGGCTTAAAACAGGCTGGTAACATGTTGTTTTTATTGTTTAAAAAACATCTCCAACCTATCCTCGATGCATCTATAAAATAAAATGAGGGGTCATCTCGCAAATTTTTCCGCAAATTAAATATGAATGTCATTGGTGTCACTACAAAATGGCGACGTCATTGATTCTTATTCACGCATATTGTGATGTCATGTAACTTCGAAATATTTCGCCGTCCCAATATTATTTCAAATATTATTCATCTTGCTGTCGCAAATTAAAATGTCATAAATTAAAGAGAACCAAACAACATAAAGCTATCTGTTTACTCCAGCTTAAAAACCTTTAATATATTGTTATTGAATTGAATTGAATTGAATTGAATTGAAGACTTTATTTATAGAGGGTGACCCAATTAGTTTTGATGACTAATCTTCCTTGGGGCCCTCTCAAATATGTCACATATTTATATAAAAATATTAACAATGAATGTAATACAAACATATTTGAGAAACATATACAAAACAAACAGCAAGAACAATGTTAAGTGAACACAAAACAATAAAATGAACATAATAACATGCATTATACTCAAGTGAAGAAGAAAATAATTATTAAGAAATTCACATTAATTTACACAAATACATACATTTTAAAATTAACAGAATATACTTAATCTTTTATCCAAGTAATAAATTTCTTTGTAAATTGGTGTAGACTACGACTTTATCGTATTTCTATTGGAATTTTGTTCCAAATCATAGGTCCAGAGTAAGACATAGTTTCCTTGAAAAGTTCAATTCTTGGATGGGGTATTTGGAAATCAGTATTACTTACTGTACGAAGTGTTGCGTTGCTTGTTTTTCTGTATTCAAACATTTCCAAAATATAAGTGGGTAAAAGTTTTTTGTGTACTTTGTACATGAATTTAGCCTTCTGAATTAAAATTCTTTGATGAATGGATAAAGCATTAATTTTTTCTGTAGCTTCTGGAAACGATGTGTACTCTGACCCTAGTATTAATTTAAATGCTCTTTTCTGTAATAAAAATAGTTTATCTAAATTGGTTTTACCAGTTCCACCCCAGATTACATTACAAAAATCTAAATGGGGTTGTATATATGCCTTGTAGAATATAATTTGATGATTGCGTGATATAAATGTTTTTATTTTAGACAAAAGCCATAGATTAGATGCTACTTTCTTCCTTATATTGTTGATATGATCATCCCATTTCATATTTTCATTTATATTGATTCCCAGCAATTTATCACCAGTAACAACCTTTAGTTTCACATTTTTGTAGAAAATATTTAATTGACTGTGTTCTGCTTTAGTTCGCCTGTGTGGGGTTGTTATAAAAATTACCTTGGTTTTATCTGTGTTGAGCACCATACCATTCAGATGACACCATTCCTCAAGAATATGTAAGGCATTTTGAAGGTTTCGTTCCATAATCTCTTTAGAGGAATTAATGTCACTGAAGGTGGTGTCATTGGCATACATATCAGTGCTGCTGATTGTAGTACCCAGAGACATTGGCAAATCATTAATGAATAAGAGAAATAGCAAAGGGCCTAATATAGAACCTTGAGGAACTCCACACACAATTTCACTTGTGTTGGAGGTGGCCCCATTCAAATTAACAACCTGTTTACGCTGTTGTAAATAGGACTAAAACCATTTAATAGCAGGTTCACTACATTTATAAAGTTTAAGTTTTTGCAGCAGTACTTTGTGGTCAACTAAGTCACAGGCTTTTTTAAAATCTACCATGATGGCACCAATAAATTTACCTTCATTTATTGCTTTTAACCATCTGTCTATCAAAGAGACTAGAGCTGTTTCACAACTATGGCTTTTTCTGAAACCGCTTTGTAGCTTATTTAATAGACCATAATGGTCAAGAAATTCCATAAAACTATCATGTACATGTCTCTCAATGATTTTTGAAAGAGTAGGTAAGATAGAAATAGGCCTATAATTGTTAATCTGCTGATTACAACCAGATTTAAATAAAGGATTGACTTTAGCTAATTTCCAACTATCAGGAAAGACACCATTTTGTATGCTTATATTTATAATATGACAGATAACAGGAAAAATTTCTAGAAGATATAACAGGAAAAATATCTAGAAGATTAGTAAATATTTGCATAAAAGATTCTAAGGCCTCATTTGTATTATTTGAATTTAATATGTTATCCCAGTTTTCGTTACTTAAGTCTTCTATAAAACTGTTTTCATTGAAATGTTTGAAGGATCTGTATTTTATGTATTGATGCATATTTGATGCAGACTTATGATTTAATTTTCTATTGCAAAAAATGGGATAGTGGTCACTCAAACCAATACGTGGAACTGAAAAATTTGCTATATTTTCAATATGATCTGTATATATATGATCAATCAAAGTTTTGTAATTTGTGCTTTCCCTAGTTGGCTGATCTATTATTTGGATTAAACCGAAAGAGGTCATATAATTTATCCAGTCATTATTTATCTGAGTGTTAAGAAGATCTCTATTCATATCACCTAGTATCAGTATCTCTTTTCCTTCCATTTGTGCTTTTTCTATGTGTATTTCAAATTTGTTTTTCCAGTCAGCACGAGCTTCAGGATGTCAATATATCATACAAATTAAATAAGGCTTACTCCTAGTTGGTTTAATTTCTAACCATATACCTTCAATGTTGGTGTTTTCTAAATCTAATCGTCTAATACAATTTAAGTCATCTTTAACATAAACTAAAATTAACTGATCAAAATGTACCGCCGGGTGAATATACACATGTAGACATGTTTACTTCTGCTTCAGTCTACTTTTTTCATCTTCTTTTTCTCTCGCAGTTGCATTGAAAATTATGTACAATAAAAACATAAATTAATAAAAAACAACAATATTATGTTAATGTAAAGGCAGGAAAATGAAAACAGAGAAGTGAACAGAGAACTACCCTGACCGGTTTTATGTTACTTTGCATTACAACTATAGTTTTTCAAAACCAGTGATTGGTGTTATTTTTCTTGGTATTATCTTGGGTGGATTTACATACGTAGTTAACACATCGCCAGTCTTCATCTTTTTGCTACATTTTGGATAATGTCACATTCGTTTCCTGAAAAAAAGGCAGAAATCTGTTACGATCTGTTGATTACAATCATGAGTTTCTGGCTACAATATTAGGGCATTATAAACGAGTGATAAAGCATGCAAACAATTCTTAAAACCAACCTAAGAAACCTGCATATGATTATTACATTTATATAAGTACGATTTGTTTGAGTCCTAAAATAAAAGACAGTTTAATAACAGAATAGCAAATATCTAATTGGCTTATTATTGTCATCTGACTGCAGCTCCGTAATTCAACACGCAAACGTATACAGCATGTCACAAACTACTTAATCTGTAAATAAAAATACAGAAAAAAGTTTGACGGGGGTTTGCACTATAAAAAATAAATTTTCTAAACTGAGATTAATGAACGTTCTTAATGTATACACATGATTCGCAAAACAAGGCCTATAAAAAAGAAAACGAAATTCAAAACTAAACAACGGTAAGGATAGAAATAGTGTGCAATCATCACCGTTGTGATTAAAATGCATTATTTCAAATACCTGTAAAATATAGGAATTGCCATCATTTTTTGAGAAACCGCATACTCATTAAAAGGCTAGAACGCATTTTACCGGTATGGATGTTTACACAGAGCTCGCCTAATAGTTATGTATTAATAATTTAATGTAACCAGTCTGTTTTAAGCCAGTTTCATATAAAAGGCAGCACTTTGCTTTAAAAACGTATTGAATTTTTGCATCTCGTGCAATGCAGTCCAGAATAAAATTTAACACTTCAATTTTCAGCACACAAATTTTGTGTTTTGTTATAGGCATTTTATTTCTCTTATCAAATCTGTTTTCAAATTTAAAATCATCAATTTTTCCGAAAATTATTCGGCAGAAACGAAACTTCGCCTGGCGAAAATCCTTTTCCGCTAGGTGGCGCTGTTTCCAAGGACGCGCGCGACGTCATTCGATTAATTTTGTTGCCATCATTTGATTCTGAGAAAATTTTCATATTTTGTACGTTTTCACATGAACCTGTTGAGCCACCTTAAACAACATCATCATCGTCTTTGCCATCATCTTCATTGACATATTCAGAAAATCTCCAGATTTTTAATGATGAAGTTTTGGCAGGCCTGTTACATCAGACATGTAGGCAAGTTTAGAGATTCATTATGCGGTCAAAAGTTTTTAGAGGTTAGGGGAAAGGAAAGCAGTCTGGAACTTTGCAATAACGACAACCTCTGGCCTTATTTTACATTTGAAGATAGGGTGCTGACTTGAAGAACTGGGATTTTCAACCCACTTAAGATTGAGTGTCAGGCAGCTTTTAAGCCTTTTATTACTCTAATTATCTAATGCCTGACTCTTCAAAAGTTGCATCCCTTTGATTGTTAATCAGACATGTCAGGGAGTTGACTGCATGTAACCTAGACTGGTTCAACATATCCCATACTTTGACTGCTACCAGTTAACTGTTTCAGTAGTTTTAAGATCTCATTGCTTAACCCTTTCCTCCATAAATACATGCATGTATTATGCATGTGTGACCAGTGTAGATTCAGATCAGCCGGCAAATCTGTGCCATCTGATCAGGATCTGCACTGGTCGCATTTTGGTCTTAGATAACCTAACAAATCAAAAAGCAAACAGTTTAGATCCTGATCAGACGGCACGGATGTGCCAGCTGATCTGGATCTAAACGGTTCGCCAACACAATAAAGGTGTATCTGTGGAGGGAAGGGTTAAGTCCTGCATTCCCCGTCTTCCTGTGTTACAGCCCACACTGGTACTTTGATAATATTTCATTGAGAAATCATTTTTGAAAGATTTGTTGGGCAAATCAATTCACTAATCTTAAACCCTAGTTAAATATAGATTATTTGTAAATTTGATTAAAAAAACAGTGAATTTAAGAACCCACATATTTTTCATGTGCTGTGTTTCTGAAAACCACACAATCTCCAGCTGATGAAAATAAATGTTTTTCTTCAAATCTTAAAAACTTGTGATGAATAGTTGCCTTATGATAGAGATTAGAGGTCATGACAAAGGATGGTAAAACATGGTTTGTTTCAAAAACTTTTTTGACAGTTGATAATCAATCTCAAATTCTCAAGCATCTATACTCTTACACTTTTGTTGCTCTAGACTGTTCCTCAGCATGTGGGTCCACCAAGTTTTGCCTGGTATTAATCTTTTCTTGTTTACCGCAATGCTGCACAAGTTACAGTGCTCTGATTTCTCCGTATTTCAGTCTGTTAAAAGAAGAAGAACTACCGATACTTATGGCGCTGGCTCATCCCGAGAATCTGACAAAGACATCACAATTCTTGAAGGTAATTACTGCATATAACAATATAACAATGTGACTTTACTGGTTGTCTCCCTTTATTCATAAAATGCCATGTGGAAAACTACATTCTGGGTTTAGCTGAACTCATGATACTGATAGTTTCAAATCTGGGCTGAAGGTTATAAAACTGAGATTAGAAACCAGTCTCAAATCTCAAGCATCTGATTGGCTGAAATGACAGCTGCTCACCATTTCAGCCAATCAGATGCTTGCGATTTGAGACTGGTTTCCATGCTCAGTTTTATAACCTTGGGCATAGGTTTCCAACAGTAATTTGTTTTGCAAATGGCTTACAGTCACTTCACCATGTGGTACAACCGACATTTTGTTGTTGCTTTTTTTCTAACTAAACAAAGAGCTGAATAGCTTAGAAATTATTATAGAAAAAATTAAACTTGCTTTACCATTTACTCCATTTATAAACGTTCTGTTGTGTCTGCAACCATAGAGCCAGATCAGCGGGCACATCTGTGATCTAGATCTACAACTTATTTCTTGGTCAAAAATAACCTAATGAACCTAAAAGCAAACATGGTAGATCCTGATCAGATGGCACGGATGTGGGATAACAGCCATATCTCGTGGATTAAGTGTGTAAGTGTTTTCTGGCTTCCACTTATTACATTCTTATCAAATGAAATATTCACACAGAATTGTAAATGTTCCTGTTTTCTATTGTCAGGATTTGACCCTGGTGGCCAACGACCTTTACAATGACCTTGTAGTGATGACCTTAGATGTGAGGAAGTACTCAGTGTGGGCCACACAGTTTGTTCCAGCTCTGTATGGCCACTCCAGGGCATGTAAGTTATCTTACTGTGAATCTTCTGGGCCCAAATCTAAATCATCTGATTGGCTGAAATGGCAACATATGAATAATTGTATACACTTTACCAAAAAATATTTTTGGCCATTTTTAGCTCGACTATTCGAAGAATAGGGGAGCTATCCTACTCGCCCCGGTGTCAGCGTCGGCGTCCGTTAAACAAAAAATGCACTTTGGTCCATTACTTGAAAACTACTTATGATATCAACTTGAAACTTGGAATATATATTCACCATCAAATTCTACATCATTACCAACAACACCCATAACTCTGCTACAAATATTTTTCAAGTTATGCCCCTTTTTCACTTAAATTTTCTGTTCAGGAAAATATGCACTTTGGTCTATAACTTATAAACTACTTGAGATATCAACTTGAAACTTGGAATATATATTCACCATCAAATTCTACATCATTACCAACAAGACCCATAACTCTGCTGTCAATATATTTTAAGTTATGCCCCTTTTTTCTTATATTTTGTGTTAAGCAAAATATGCATTTTGCCCCTAACTTTAAAACTACTTGAGATATTGCCTTGAAACTTGAAATATATTTTCACCATCAAAATCTACATCATAACCAACAAGACCCATAACCCTTCTTCCAATATTTTTCAAATTATGCCCCTTTTTCGCTTACATTTTGTGTTAAGCAAAATATACAGTCGGCCCTTAACTTCGTTATGAATGGAGCGATTTCAAAATAACTTGGCACAAATGTTCACCATGACAAGGCCGTGTGTCGCGTACAATACCCATGCCTGTAGGTCCAAGATCAAGGTCTCTGTTACTAAAAATAGAATTTTCTTGCAAAATCGTGTCCGCTCTGTAACTTTGTTATTTCTTATTGGGTTTTTAAATAACTTGGTATAATTGTTCACCATATCAAGACGGTGTGTCACGTACATGCCCAAGCCTGTAGGTCAATGGTCAAGGTCACTGTTACTAAAAATAGAATTTTCTTGTCTAGGCTGTTACTTTGTTATGAATGGAGGGATTTCAAAATGTCTTGGTACAAATGTTCACCATGACAAGGCGGTGTGTCCGCACAATACCCATGCCTGTAGATCCAAGGTCAAGGTCACTGTTACTAAAAATAGAATTTTCTTGTCCAGGCTGTAACTTTGTTATGAATGGAAGGATTTCAAAATAACTCGACACAAATGTTCACCATGACAGGGCGGTGTGTCACGTACCATGCCCATGCCTGTAGGTCAAAGGTCAAGGTCACTGTTACTAAAAATAGAATTATCTTGTCCTGGCTGTTACTTTGTTATAAATGGACGGATTTCAAAATAACTTTGCACAAATGTTCATGAAAAGGCAGTTTGTCCGCACAATACCCAAGCCTGAAGGTCCAAGGTCAAGGTCACTGTTACTAAAAATAGAATTTTCTTGTCCAGGCTGTAACTTCATTATAAGTGGAGGGATTTCAAAAAAACTTGACACAAATGTTCACCATGAAAGGGCAGTGTATCGCGTATTATTCCCATCATTGCACTTGAGTGTCTGAAAATGATGCATAGCGGGGCATCCGTGTCCTATGGACACATTTCTAGTTTCACTTATATTTTTACTTAAGTGCACTTCATCGATAACTTTGCAAATACTTAAGGTATCAACTTCAAACTACCATTATATTTTCATTTCAGTTCTTTTTCTGTAACATTACTGAAGTGATTGATATTTGACTAAAAGTAAATGTCTCTAATAAAAAATTGCTAACAAGTTTTCTAACCAATTCAGAAATATTTCATAGTTATTTCCCTATTCAGTTTAATATTTATGGTACATTTAGGAATTATTTCTGTTATTTGAAAAGAATTTCTCCCGTACCATTCACTTGTTAATATTTTTCCTGATTGCACATGAATGTATGGCCATAGTTGTTATTGTTTTAATCTTCAAATTGCATTTGTTTCAAATGATTCGAATAGTCGAGCATGCTGTCTCCTCTGACAGCTCTTGTTTCGTTTTTCGTACCATCAAAAAAAGTTGCAAATTTGATTTGTTGGCAAAGCCAAAAGAAATTGCACATGAAGCCATGGAGGAAAATGTTCTGAAAATATGGAAGATTTTAAAGACATAGACTAGTTTGTCAATGCAAGTGTGAGATATTCATTTTTATGCCCCCGAAGGGAGGCATATAGTAAACGCACTGTCCATCCATCTATTTCTCTGTCCGTCCAAAATGTCAGTCCAGTAAAATCTTGTCCACACTTCTTCTCCAAAAACGCTTGAAGGATTTCATTGAAACTTCACAGGTGTATCTGTCACCAAGCCTTGTTGTGCATATCTTCAGGAGTTTTCCCTCAGAGTATTTCTGGCTAAGTGATGGGCCGTTATGTCATGTTTTTATTGCGCATTACATAAATCCAATGGCATCTTTTTTTACTTTAACTTTTATATAAAAATCTTGTCCACACTTCATCTCCAAAACCACTTGGGGGAGTTAATTGAAACTTCACGGAAGTGTTTATCACCAATTCTAGTTGTGCATGTCATCAGGAGTTTCCGCTCAGATTATTTTTGGCGGAGTTATGGGCCCTTGACCATTTTAATTTTAACTTATATATTAAAACCTTGTCCACACTCCATCTCCAAAACCCTTTGGAGGATTTCATTGAAATTTCACAGGAATGTTTGTCACCTAGTCTAGCTGTGCATATCTTCTGATTTTTCTGCTTGGATTACTTTTAGCAGAGTTATAGGCCCTTAGTCATTTGGTTTGCGTAACTTCTATATTTCTGGAGGGATTTACTTCAAACTTCAAATATGTGTTCCTTATCATCATTCACATTATTCCTTATCATCACCCACAGCATATGTGGTAAGGTCCATAGCTCTTATAATCATATTTACAGGATAATCTCCTCTTAAATCTTAGAATTTTAGAAGTAGTAATATTTTAAAATTACATGTTTTTTACTTGAGATGTTTAATACAGACTTTAAACAAATGACCTTTATCATCTTTCACATTATATGCAGTAGGCTTCATCTCTTCCACAGGCATATTTTTATTACGTTTGTATACCAATTTGATTTCAAAGCTACATTTTGGGGGCATATGTCAATTTTCAGTGACAGCTCTTGTTTATAATAGCAGTTGAGACTGTCATTCTGAGTTGTCCTGTAGGTCTGGTGGAGTTACTAAATAGTGTAGACCCACACTATATCAGGAAGATATGCTGTATGGTCTGGGTCTACAGTAGACATAGATGAGATTTTATCTTCTTTTTTAAAATAAAGGTTAAGTTTAGACTGCTTTGTTGCTTTAGTTCTTGACATTGTTTATCTTTACGCTTTAAGTGCTGAGCATTTGCAACCAGTGTAGACCCTAAACAGCCTGTGCATTCACTGTTCTGTATTCAATGTTTAAATCTTGTCAAATAATTTGTGTAAGGCATTCCTATGACCAAAAAATGGACTGGTTGAGTCCGAGTCCATGACATTAATTAATGTAAAAACATGATAACTTCTTCCAGTTTTAATGTTATTTATCAGTGACAGTTAAGTCTATCTTTCTCTGCATTGCTATTAAGATCACCTATGGGACTTAACAAGTATGGTCTGTGCCCAAGATCATAAAACAAAGTTTTGAGATCAGTCTCAAATCTCAAGAATCTGATTGGCTGAAATGGCGACCAGTCGCCATTTCAGCCAATCAGATTCTTGAGATTTGAGACTGATCTCCAGATTTAGTGGGGTGGTCTTTATTTTGGGGCAGGAAATATGCAAATCTGTAAAATAAAAAATGTGAATTTTTGTCTTGTTTTTAGATGGTCTCAATTTCTGGGTGGTGTTAATGAGGGGTTGGACGTAGTAATAAGTCATTTATTTTGACTGAAGTAACAAGTCATTTATAACAAACTGTAATAGCTTCAGATCAGTAATTTTGTGAAGTGGTTTGATTATCTTAAAGCATTAATAGTTGTTTGATAATTTCTGTTACTCCATAATACATGACTTAAGTTGTGTGCATGAAGTGTTGAAACTATCTCTTCAAATAGAGAAAGCTTTACCTAGGACTTTTATCTGTGTTCAAAGTACATCATCCAACTTCTAACAGATTTTTATCAACCGGACAACTAACCAGCATTTAGAAAATGTTACAATGTTTACTAGCAACAAATGAGTTGTAGAATTAAATGCTGCGACGTTCAGTCTGACAAGACAAATTTTAACAATGTCACCCCCGCACATCAATAGATTGTGTACATAGCGACATGAGTTAGGTCATGTTATGTCACAGGAACATTGGTGTTCTTATGTTGTAAATTAATATATTTGACAATGCTTTTGTGCACAGCAAGAATCTTCTTTGCAATAAGGACATTTTTAAGTACATTTATTACACTTCTGACTGGATATGTTTTTATGTTTAGGCTTGATTTTTAAAATGAAAAATATGAATGTTTTCTGCCATCTGATCAGGATCTAAAGGATTAAAGGATCGCCTTTTGAATCATTAGGAAAGTTTTTACCTAAGGGTGAACAGTTTAGATCCTGATTAGACAGCATGTATGTGCCAGTTGATTTAGATCTACACTGTTCACACATGCTGTAAAATCTGTATACTGTGGTATCATAATTTTTTGCATTACTTTAAATTTTAGGTATTTCATGTTAGTGAAAATGTGTGAATTTAATCTCCAGCAAAATTTACACCATGTAATATGTTTCAAAAGAAAAAATTAATATTTGCACAAATTTATGCCTGCGTGAATGTATCATTTGTAGCTCTTCCGCAGAAAGTTGTCCCAGCAGAATTATATGATACCAGAGTATATTAACCCTTTCCTCCATATATATGCATTTTTACGCATGTGCAACCAGTGTAGATCCAGATCAGCTGGAACATGCATGCTGTCGGATCAGGATCTGCACTGGTCGCATTTTGAAATGCCTAATAAATCAAATAACGAACAGTGCAGATCCTGATCAGACGGCACGGATGTGCCGGCTGATTTGGATCTACACTGTTCGACTGTACAATAAAGGCTTGTCTATGGAGGAAAGGGTTAAATAAAGCAGGCTGTCAACAGATTCCTTTATTCCTATATTTCTCCTATATTTTGGATCAGAATCCTATATTCTGAAAAGCCTTCTATATTCCTATATTTCTCCTATATTTTTATGTATATTCCTATATTTTTTAGTATTTGTTTTGCTGATTAATGAAGAGAGTAAATATTGCTTTGATACTGCTTTTGCTTTCTTCTTTTTATTTCTAGAACAAAACTCAACTTTTAGATTGGTGAAAACTTGGCGGGTGGCATTTACTTAAGTTTTAATCTGATTCTCTAACAACTTTGTAGCAGGATTCTATGTATTAACGCTTACCTAACAAAAACAAATTTTCACTTCTATGCAGAATTCTTGTTGCAGTTGCAACCAAATGCAAAAATGTTAAAGATCATTAAATTTTATTCACCAACTGCAAGGACTAGAGAGCTTATATTTGGTATAGTGTATATGGTCGTCTAAAATGTCAAGATGGACCTCTTGGAAAAACATGCTTGACTGTGAACAAGAATTCTTCAGCTGACTTTTGTGTCCAGTTTTCCAGTTTGAAAAGAGTGTTATCAAACTCTGTTGGAAAAGAGTGTATGCAAAAGAATGTGTCTTTACAAAAACAATACGATTCAAAAGGCAAAGTCAAATAAAGGGAGGTAATAAAAACATTATTGTTTAAAAATTTGCAACAACTATTTGTTCAATAAATTGAGATAACTTTAAAATGTTTTTATTAGGATAATCTGCAAAATATTTGCATAGTTTCCTAAAATTATTGTGTTTTTTTATTGAACCACTTAATGGATAAATTAAGTTAAATTAATGTTAAACTTCAATGAGCCTAACAGGTATAATGTCCTATTCCCAAAAAGGTTTTTATACGCCCGTTTGAAAAATGGGACGTATTATGGGAACACCTGCGGCGGGTGGACGGACGGCATCCACAGGGTTTCTGCTCTCTAAGTCAGAGTTTTCATCCTGTCTTTATCAAACTTGGTGAATATGTTGGTGGGCATACTATCTCGACCAAGCTCTATAACCAGCCAAATCCCCCCAGGCACTCCTGAATTATGGCCCTTGCATTGTCCAAAATTACTGTTTCCGCTCTCTAAGTCAAAGAGTTTTCATCCGGTCTTTATCAAACTTGGTGAATATGTTGGTGGGCATAATATCTGGACCAAGTTCTATAACAAGCCAAATCCCCCCATGCACTCCTGAATTATGGCCCTTGAATTGTCCAAAATTACTGTTTCCGCTCTCTAAGTCAAAGAGTTTTCATCCGGTCTTTATCGAACTTGGTGAATATGTTGGTGGGCATAATATCTCGACCAAGTTCTATAACCTGCCAAATCCCCCCCAGTCACTCCTGAATTATGGCCCTTGAATTGTCCAAAAACTGAATTAGCGGTATCTGCTCTCCAAATCGAATAATTTTCATCGGATCGTTACGCAACTTTGATGATCAGCATTTTGACAGGCGTATTTTGTGTCAGTTTGGCACTCTTGTTGTTTTTGAAAATTATTGCGTTTGTATAGAAATTCAATGGCAGTTTGAATTAAAGTTCAGTTATGGTTATAAATTGATACATTTTTATCATTTCTCTTGAAACTTGAAGCAATATTCTTTTTATTAAGGTTAACTAACTTATTTGACTGTAGTACTGTTCCATGCAGATTAAATAAATAAATGGAATCATGTAAAAAAAAATTTTTTTTTTGCATTTCCCCCTTTTTTGAATGGTCATTCAGATGCTGGTGATGCGCTTGATGGTGCTGATGTTAAAGTCAATGGTTTCCATCATTTTTACAGTGGACATTTTGGACCTTGATAATTGTAGAAACAGTAAATGCAAGGTGAAAATCATTTGTATAAGTGCAAGTAAATAAAACTATTATCAGTTCCAAACCCCTATATTTTGCCTCAAAATCATCCAAAAACTCCTATATTTGTTGCAAAAATATTCCTATATTTTTCCTATATTTTGGAGATGACCTGGTTGACAGCCTGATAAAGGGATACAAGAATGTTTCTGTTTACTTTTCTGCAAGGTACATGACTGATCTAATGTTAGTGTACCATCTCTGACCTTGTAATGAAGTACATTGTCAAGATTAAACAACTTTCATCAGTAGCCATTTGTTTCGCAGGTGTTAAGATCTGTTACCCTGGGGGCATTTAGCACTTGTTACATTGTAAATTTTGCAGGTAAAGTCAAATAATTATGAAAGCCAATTCCACATGGAAGCCTGAAAGATGTTTGATCTTTTATAAACTTATCTAGATTTATTGTTGTTCAACTGTTATCCTGAACCTGATTTTTTTAAAAATAAAATAAATAAACAAATTCACTTTGAAGTCTCCTTTTAAAGATTATTCGTTTTATATTTATTGGTCATTAAAAGGTGAACACCCTCAGATCTAAAAACTGGCCTTTCTTTGAATTTACCTTTTCTATTAATCAGCCAGGACATTTACTATGGCTGTATGTATCCTAGCTTTAGGATGATTTTTAGAAAACATGTGCTAAATTTTAGAGCATTAGGCCACTCTTCTTTAAAATACGCGCCAACATATCTAATTTTTACATAAAAATGCATCAACTTTTCAATTTTATTGCTGTGAATTTAATTGTTATTTGTGAGATGATAGTTCAATAGTTACCACAGAATCATCTTCAGGGTGTAATGTTGTCCAGTAGAATAAACTCTGTTGTTAGAGACAGTTGGGCAAACTGTTTAGATCGAGTACGGCTGGCACATCTGTGCTGTCTGATCAGGATCTACACTGTATTCTTCTTAATCAGTAAGTCATTTCTGACCAAGAAGTGAACAGTGTAGATCCTGATCAGATGGCATGGATGTGCCAGCTGATCTTGAACTACACTGTTCCACTTGGGAAGAAACCCATATCCTTTCCACGACCATAACGTATTTAAAAATTACAATATTTTGACTTCTCAAAACACAACCCTGATTTACTGGAGGATGCCGGAAGCATATTTAAAGCATTATGTTAGAAAATACCTATATCTACCTAGTTATTACTTAAAAATGACATTTATTTGCAATGGCATACAAATTAATGACTGTTAATTAGATTAATTGATTTACGGAATTTTCCGTTACAGTCTTCCAGCTATAAACCGAATTTTTCAGTTTAGTTTCACCCGTAATGGAGCTTTGAGATTCAGGATTTTAACACACTTTTCTTGATATGCATATTTCAACTTTTTTACAGAAGAAAGACCATAACGTTAGATAACGTGTTTTAAAGTTATTTAATCAGGTTTTGTAACCATGTTGAAAATTCAAAATTTCATTAAAAGGTAGAATACCTGTAACAGACAAAAGCGTATATGCTTTATTCAAACATATGCTTATCAAATGGCATTAAAACTTTTTTACCCAGATTTACTTTACAGGTTTTAAAATTGTGAAAAAAGCATACGTATTTGTACGTTACTGGTGTCTGACAAGAAATCAGTGTTGGGTTTTGGGAGCTCAAAATTTCTGCACATTCTAATAATTATAGATGTCCGTCTGGAAAACAGGGTCTGGCGCTGAAAGAATATCTATAAAGTAAAGGTTTTAAGCCATTTTTGTGTTCGTGTTGACATAAAAGTCTTCAATCTAGAATTCAGCATGACTATGATGACATAAGAGTCACTGTTAATTAGAACATTCTGAATCTTATATTGTGGTTACTTTAAGGAAATGTTCTTATATATTGCGGTTTTGACAGTGATAGTTTTGACTGTTCTGGTTGATGTAAAACATTTCATTAGTCTTTGCATTAATGTTACATAATAGCGTGCACATGCGTGACAGATCACACGCTTAAACATTTTTGTTAACATTGACATTGAACTTGCTGTCTTCATCTTTTGTAATGCTCTTATGATCACATTAAAAATAAGAGCTACTAACTATCAAAATAGCACTTCTTAATTCACTAAAAAGTTTAATTACAGGCAATCGCTTACATTTGACAGAACGACAGACAGTGTACTTAGGCTATAAATAAGTACTGGTATAAGCTGGTATTGGTAATTAATTAATTAATTATACCAAATCATTTTATCTTTCTGTTGTCATTGAATACTGAACTTGAAGTTTGTCATCTAATTTGAAGAAAACAAAACAAGAAGATCCATTATTTAGTACTAGATAAAAGTCGTGCATT
Organism: Corbicula japonica; assembly: GCA_038501625.1. Taxonomy (NCBI): domain Eukaryota; kingdom Metazoa; phylum Mollusca; class Bivalvia; order Venerida; family Cyrenidae; genus Corbicula; species Corbicula japonica. The sequence goes on along the minus strand of JAZAYU010000062.1, from coordinate 1,659,488 downwards.
TCTGGCTGCAACCAAAATAAAACATGAATGATAATTGGAGCTCAGATATAAATAATTTAATTCTTAACCTCCATATGTACACATTTTATTGCATGTGCCACCAGTGTAGAACCAGATCAGCCAGCACATTAGCGCCATCTGATCAGGTTCTGCATTTGTTCGCTTTTTGGTCAGAAATAACTTAATTAATCAAAAATTGAATTGTGCATATTCTGATCAGATGGCATGGATGTGTCAGCTGATCTGGATCTACTGTTCGCCCATGCGATAAAGGTGTATCTACGGAGTAAACGGTTAATCCAGTACAGATTTTTCTATGGTCTTACGCCTTTTCTAACCTTAAGAATAGAAATTAATCCATATGTTTATAAGTAAGGCTATCAAGTTTTCAAATAATCTTCATAGTTGCAGTTCATTATCAACAACAAAAATATTGTGTTTAAGGGTACTGGTTCAACATACTACTTAAACAGTTAGTCAATAAACAAATATTTTGGGGTGTTTTATTAATTTGTCAGAACACTGTTACATGTTTGTTGAATTGAATGTAAGGGCTCGTGAAACGATTGGCAAGTTTCTCTAAATACTGGCTTCTATTTTGAATCTCACATTTTGAGTATTGGAACATTAGTCCATCATACTGTTCAGCACCAAAACAAAGAGCTTTTTAAGTCACCTACTCACTTAATTTTGTCATTTTGGTCATAGGCCTCATCAAAGAGGTGACAAATTACCCCATAGCACTTCTCTGAAAGTTTCATATGTAACAGTCAGACAAACATAACAAATTAGTCAGCATGTTTCATCAGTGACAGTTGAGTTGGAAGATGTGTTAGAAGTCAATGGACAGTGTGTCTTTGAAGTTTTATAGTTCATAGGTTCATTCATTTATAGTAAAGAAACAAATAACAACAGGTACAGATGTTCACAATGTTTGTAAAATATGTAAACAAACTTTGTAAAACAAAAACTGTGAAAAACAAACTATTTGAAAGTAGCTTAAAAATAAAATATACGAAGCAATTCAGAGAAGTACAGTTTTATCTGGAATTAAATTGATGATTAACCCTTTAATCAATAAGTATCCATGAGTTATTGCATGTGTGAACAGTGAAGATCCAGATTATGCATGCTATCTAATCTGGATCTACACTGTTCACTTCTTGGTCAGAAATACTGTAATGAAAGCACTGAAGGTTCTGTAGTCATTATAATACACATTTAATTTTTGGTGCATTACACAATATATGTGTATGTGAAAAATTCTTAAGTATGGCAAGTTAGCCGCCTGCATTTATTTTAGATGGATTCAAGGATTGGTTTAGGTTGTAAGGACAGGGAGAAGAATTTCCAGCTTTAGGGAAAAGTCAACCAGGATTTTGGCTTTCTGTATAAAACACACCTTTATTGCGTGGGCGAATAGTTAGATCCAGATCAGCCGACACATCCGTGCCATCTGATCAGGATCTGCACTGTTCACTTTTTGATTTTTTAGGTTATTTCTGACCAAAATGCAAGCAGTGCAGATCCTGATCAGACAGCAAGGATGTGCCGTTAAAATGCGTGTACGAGGAAATATTGAGGAAAGGTTAAGATCTGATTTTAAAAAACAGGCGAGACTTTCGGCCCACGTCACTCAAAATCAGCTTGGTTCTGCATCCTAAGCAGCTGATGGACTGATCACCAAACTGAGCTAGGACAAGATAAAAGTTCCTAGAATTATGATTTTAAGAATAGATTTTTAATATAAAATAATCATATTGGTTACTTTGCTGAACTCATCAAAATGTTGTCAGCTATTTTGCTAAACTCATAAATAATATTATATTGTTTGTTATTTTGCTCAACTCATGGAAACGATGATGTTTGGCTCACAAAAAATTTAATATAACTTTGCGAAGCTCGTAGGAATTAATCACTCAAGTTATATTTGAAAACTATGTTCCCATTTCTTTACTATAAATTATGTAATTCTTCCTGTTCAAATTTAGATTTATATCCAATGCCGTATGCACAGTGTACACTCGAAAGTCCGACCCTACTTCCGATAGCGCTGACTACACACATAGCCATCATGAAGGAGCTGGTTAAAAAGCGGGTAAGAAATTGAATAAAGAGTAATTATTTAATTCTTTTACTTTAAATACTTAGACTAGCAAGAAATAGAGTGCGTCGAGTTATAAAGTGAACGTGATACAATGTAAACTTCGAAAAAATACGATCGATCACCAAAATGTACAAAAAAATGTCAATCGTGTCACTTCAAACATCCATTTCAAAGCTTTATTTACATTGTTTGGCCGAAATTCGTTTGACTATATGAAGTGTATTCATTACTGTATCACTTCATGTAGGTTAATCTTTTCCCAACCCGCTAGTTTTCAAAAAACTCGAATTTTCATCTGCACTGGTAGTGTAACAAGATGGTACGGCTACTAGCCAATTGACAGTCCGGCTACTAGCTTTCAAGATTTGTTATCATTTCACATTAAATATGTACTTTCTATGCGGTATGTTTCAAAATGCGACTGTTCTGCTGAAAGAAAATAGTGAAGCCAGTCTATTGTGTACGTATATGGACGGATTTTTAAATATGATTTACGAAAATAGAGAAATCGAAAGTATATATGTAACGGGGACTGCGGCATACTGCTACAGAGATAACAGGCGATGAAAATTATCAAAATATTTCATTTTTTGTCTATATTCAAACTATTTTAGAGATATTTAATCATAATTTATAATATGACGTCAGAACAACAACAAAATTGATGAAAAAGATTATTTAGTCAACCCTAGTAGATACTGCTAGTAGCCGGACCATTTGTTTTTTAGACTTTGCTAGTAGCCGTACCATCTTGTCACACTACCAGTGCAAATGAAAATTCGAGTTTTTCGAAAACTAGCGGGTTGGGACAAGATTTAACTACATGAAGTGATATAGTAATGAATACACTTCGCATAGTAAAATGAATTTCGGCCAAACAATGTAAATAAAGCTTTGAAATGGACGTTTGAAGTGACACGATTGACATTTTTTTTGTAAATTTTGGTGATCGATCATATTTTTTCGAAGTTAACGTTTTATCACGTTCATTTTATAACTCGACGCACTCTATTTCTTGCTAGTCTAAGTATTTAAAGTAAAATAATTAAATAATAACTCTTTATTCAATTGTCTTACCCGCTTTTTAACCAGCTCCTTCGTGATGGCTATGTGTATATTCAGCGCTATCGGAAGTAGGGTCGGACTTTCGAGTGTACACTGTGGTATGGGATACATTTATAATAAATATTCACCAAGGACTCAATAAGGGTATTTTATGTTATCTCCCTTATTAATTTAAAAAAATAAATGTTTCCTGGATCTGTCATTAAAAATATATATTTAATTTGATTTTAACTTAATGTATTATATGCCCTAACAGACAAGCCCTAGCGTGATTTGTATCGTACCATATAATAAGCCATTCCTAACAAGAAACACGCATTTCCTTTATTACTTGATTTTGTTGCGTCAGATCTAATGAAATTGGGAAGAATCAGGGTAGGTAAATACAAGTCTGCATTTTTAGTGTGGAAGGCATGTTCGTACATTTTTTGGAAACACAGCGTTGCTAGATTTGTTTAAGACGGTAACACAGATTATGACCTGCTGTACAAAAGAATGACTGTTTGTGATGGAAAATCTCTATGTTTATTTTCCTTTTTGTTTTGGTTATGTAATAAAAGCATATTGTGAAGAATTATGACAAAACTATCATGTCTTATATGGAAAATATCAGTAGATACACTAGTTTTGCATTCCTCAAGGTATCATTTGCATGATTTAATGATTTAACCTATTTTGGTATTATGAGAGTTTTGTGAAGTACTTCGGTAAACAAGTGGGGGAGTCGGAACTTTCATATTGGTATCTTCCTATCAGTCTGGATGAAGGTTGGATTATTCTTTGTTTGTTTTGTTGTCATGATAAAGGTGAAGGTTTATGCAGATTGTGCGTAAAGTTGACATATTAACCGATATTTTACAAAAAGTTGTGCCAAAACAAATATGATGTACTTTTGTGCAGGCGGTAAGCAACCAGAACTTTTCCTTTAAATATAAGGATTTGCTCGATGTTAGGTATGCACTGGTAATAGCTACTTCTTTAAGTTCCTTTACAGTTTAGATTATCAAATTTTAAGTGCAAACACTCTTAACTCTTTATTGCATATGTGTTATTGATAAGTGAGCGGTGTAAATCCAGATCATCTGGCACATCGATGCTGTCTCATAAGTCATTAGGATTTACACTGTTCTTATCAAACTCATCTGCAGTGCAGTCAAATTTGGACAAATGTTGGTATAAACTGAATGAATAGAACCAAATATAAAGAATGGAGAATCTGTATTACATATTGTACAGGTCAGGGCTAAATTATTTGATGATTGACAGTATGTACCAAAGCTGCCGTCCTTGATCTTCTCAGAGCTTTCAGTGCTATTGAAATCTATTTGCTTATACTTTTGATTATTATAGGTATTGAAAACAGTTGAAAAGAAATGCTGTTTTAGAGAAACTTGTATCAAAGAATGTTAGGGCATTTTAGGGTGGTCTCGGCTATTTTTGTCAAAGGGGTTAAAGAATGATATAATTGCATGTGGCTTTAATGCAGTTCTGTGCTTTAAAACCTGAAATGTTTTGTAAATAAGAATATATTTTTGGAAGATTGTTAATGGATGAGCAGTCTTTCATTCACCTCTCTGGCCAACAGAACATGAATGAGAGTAAGTGCATACAAGCAGAGAAAGAGAGAATTGAAGACAAATATAGATACTCGATTTATTATTCGATGGAAAAATTTGTGTTATGGGCTTGCCTTCAAATCCGGAACATTCTTTTTTTAGTTTACATAGGTATTTTGTGGGAATTGGTGGAATATACATTCTGGAGTGTAGACTTGACTAACCCTTTTCTCCATTGATACAACTTTTATGGGCAACCAGGGTCGGATGCATGATTTCAACAAAGGGGTTTGTTTGAGGCAATCTTAGTATGGTTACAAGATAATAGCTAACTTTCCCGACCAATAAATGTTGCCCAACAAAGGGGGTTAAGCGGACCACCCCACTGAAAAGTTTTTTTACTTATGCTAACAATTAAAAATTTTCTGTCTTTAACTTGTAGTTGAGTCAGATGAGCCTGACCCTCTGTCGATGTTCACCTACCCTCGCCTTGTCATCGTCAAGAAGACTGATCACAAGCATGCTGCTCTCTATCCTCCTACAACAAGAAAAAGAAGAGCTAATGAAGAGTTTTCAAGGGAGATAATCAACAACTTTGCAAAATCTTACCTTCAGGAACCAGAGAAATGGATCATTGAAACAGAACATTTCTGAACATATCTTTTAAAATTCTTTATGAAACTTATTTATGTTGAGAACTAACGCTTACGGATAAAATTAACATTTTGATTTTGCATTTACATTTAGGTGAGACATTTTCTTGTAACTCATTAACTCATACTAACATTTGAGTAAGTGTAGCTTCCATTACTTTAAAAATTATATGAAATTGCAATTAACACTTTTCTCCATAGACACACCTTTATTGTGTGGTCAAACAGTGTAGATCCAGATCAGCCGGCACATTCATGCCATCTGATCAGGATCTGCACTGTTCACTTTATGATTGATTAGATTATTTCTGACTAAAATGCAACCAGTGCAGATCCTGATCAGACGGCACAGATATGCTGGCTGATCTGGATCTACACTTGTCGCACATGAGTAAAAATGCATATTTATGGAGGAAAGGGTTAAATAAGTATATGATTATGAACTTTGAAACAAACCTTATTTATCATGTATAGACCTACGCAAACTACATAATGTTTATGAAGCAGTACTTATTATGAATCTTAATGAAGAGTTGGAATTTTATTGTGTTACTTCAAATACTACATGTATATATACTAAAATAAATTAGAAACACAACTTCTTTAAACACCAAAACACCAAATATATTTGTATGTGTTGCGTTTCTAATTTCTTTATGTATATATAACCCTTCACTCCAAATATGCACATTTTATTGCTTGTACAACCAGTGTTGATCCAGATAATCTGGCACATCTGTGCTGACTGATCAGGATAAGCACTGGTTGCATATTGGTCAGAAGTAACCTAATGAATATAAAAGCAAACAGTGTAGATCATGATCAGATGGCACAGATGTATGGGTAGTTGTATCTATGAAGAAAAGGGTTAACCCTTTCCTCCATAAACACACCTTTATCGTGAGGGCAAACAGTTTAGATCCAGATCAGCCAGTACATCCGTGCCATCTGATTAGGATCTAAACTGTTTGCTTTTTTATTCATTAAGTTTATTTCAGACCAAAATGCAAATGCGACCAGTGCAGATCCTGATCAGACAGCACGGATGTGCCGGCTGATCTGGATCTACACTGGTCGCACATGCGTAAAAATGCGTATATATGGAGGAAAGGGTTAATATACTAATTCTTTTAGAAGGTCATGATGTAAGAAACTTTTTGCATGTGATTTTGTAGTTCATGTTTTCACTCAAATAATGTATTTCATCAATGACATATGACAGTGAATCACCTGTGAGAATTGTAGCCGGCTATTCCGTGGTAACAACTCAGATATTATGAAGCACTTTTCTGGTAACAAGCACAAGATTTTCTAGGATTCTTGTAAATGAAAGGCAAAATGTGTTGTTAATTGATAGGGCCTCATCAAATTACTGTAATCCTGGACATACCCTCCAATGATTTGTTTTGATATATGAGGACAATGGTCATTTAATTAACCCTGAAGAAGTAAGTCACATTTACAACAACCGACATGTTTGGTTCTGAACGGAAGGTCAAGGTCTTGTTAACTGTCCAAAACCTGTTTCCTTGACGGGGAAATTTTCCATCCAAAATGAACTTTTCAAAATTCATTAATTTTTGAAAGTTATTTTTTAAGTTAAAGTTAAATGTAAATCCAATCAGTTTTATATTGATTTTATTTGATTTAATCATCCATGTATTGTAAATAGAGAAGCATGCATGTAATGTAAATGAAAGATGCATTCTGATTTTTCACACCTGCATTTACATAAATCTGTATGCTAAACATGCATTTCAAATGTTTTATATATACCATGTTTTACATGTTTTACAATCCGATATAACTAATTTAAATGTTCTCCTCTGAGATAAGCATGTTTATCCATAAAATGAGACTGCATGTATTTCATGGTAATCATGCACTATTCTAACTTCTGCAGCAATATGGTGTATCATTTTTGCAAGTTGTGTAAAATAAATAACAGAAAAGGTTTTCCTCCACTTGCCAGGTGCATTCAACTACTATTTTGAACACATATACACTGAAACCCTTCAGTTAAGACCCACTCAGTAACTGGACAATTTTGATCTTCATAGTGGGGTGTAGTGAAAGAGTGCAAAACTGTTCAAAGGGACATTGAAATATTGGTCTTATTAACCCATTCCTTCACAGACACACCTGTATTGCATGGGCGAACAGTGTAGATCCAGATCAGCCAACACATCTGTGCCATCTGTCAGGATCTGCACTGTTTGCTTTTTGATTTGTTAGGTTATTTCTGACCAAAATGTGACCAGTGCAGATCCTGATCAGATGGCACAGATGTGTTGGCTGATCTGGATCTACACTGGTTACACATGCGTAAAAATGTGTATATAATATGGAGTAAAGAGTTCATGAGTTAGTCTTAATTTCAAGATGGTTCTTAGTAGGGGTTTGACTGTCAAACCAATGATTATTTTGTGGTTGTTTGACCAGAATTAATGTGTTGGTTCTTGAAATGACTGTTGTCTATAAAATGATAGTTGTAATGTCTGTGATACTTTGACATTCCATCCAAATATCTATGCTCAATTAACATACATTGTAATTTTGTTTTTGTTTTCTCATATGTGTTTTTTGGGGTAGTGTTTTTAATCAAACACCAGGAATGTAACAATTTAAACCTGCCTATTCACTGTTCAGGTTGGAAAACTTCAATGTCTGTGGTTCATATTAATTGTACAGCTACATGTATATATTGCCTGTAAATGTCTAAAAAGGAGACACTTTCATTGAAATTTTGTACCAATATAGACATTTAAGGATATGTTGTGACTGAGTTTGACTGTGTTAGTAACACTATAACAACTTTGGCTTTCTATAGAGTCTATTATGTATGCCAAAGAGCTTGTCTGTAACCATGTAAGAGTACTACATCACATTTACTTTGTTTACAGGTCTTCTACAGTGTACATTAAAAAAAAAAAAAAAAAAAAAGTACATGTTTACATCTTCTACAGTGTACATTATAAATTTATATATTTTCAGAAAAAAAAAACAACAATATTTTCCTCCTGATATGAGACCAGGCACCTTTAATGCATTGAAGATGTAGAATGCAGTACTGAATCATCTGTACATTGAAGATATATAATAGCAATTACAGACACTTTTTGTGGGGATGAAACTGTGCATATGCTGCAGATGACATGGCTTTTCTTAGAATGTAATCAAAATATTTAAAGGTGAACATGATTCTGCATTTATTGTTTATATATAACCTTACTTAACTGCTGGTCAGTGAAAAACAAAGATAATATATGCTATCTATGTCATTTTTTGCATTTTTCTATCTATAATTTATATGTTTTATCCATGAAATTAATGTATCTTGCTGTTTTACTTCTCATTAGTTAGTGTCTTCACAAACAGATATTTCATAGAACTGTGTACTAACATTTGTGTATTTTTTTCTAGTAACAACGTTATTAACTTAGTGTGTTAAAAACTGAATTTACATATGTCATACAATTGAAATACAGAATATAAAAAAATGGTTTTAGCCTTGTTCATTATGCCCCCTTCGAAAAAGCGGGGGTATATTGCTTTGCCCATGTCGGTCGGTCCATCCGTCGCTCGGTTGGTCCTTAGACCACATCTTGTCCGATCAATAACTGAATATCGGGCTGACATACAGTCTTCATGGTGTGGAGGTTAGTTATGATAAGTAGATGACCCCTGTTGGAGGTCATAAGGTCAAGGTCACAGTGGCTTTGAATACAAAAATTTTGTCTAACCAATAACTAGACAAGGCTTTGACATACAGTCTTCATATATGGTATGGTGGTTGATCATGACCAGTAAAAGTTCCCTATTAATTTTCAGGTCAGTTGGTCGAAGGTCAAGGTCACAGTGACCTTCAACACAAAAACCTTGTCTAGTCAATTACTAGACAATGTTTTCGCCTATGGTCCTTATATTTGGTAGCGAGGTTGGTCATCATCTATAGATGACCCCTATTGATTTTCAGTTCAGTCTGTTAAAGGTCAAGGTCACAGCCACTTTTCACCCAAAAATGCCCTTACCAAAAACTACATAAGAATTGAGCTTTTGATCCTGCTATTTGGTACCGAGGTTTGTCATCACATGTACACGACACCTATTTATTTTAAAGGTCAAGGTCACAGTGACCTTCACTACAATAATCTTTTCTTGCCAATAACTAGACGATGATTTGTGTGATCAATAACAGAGTGCAGTTTACTATCCATTTGGAGTTTTGGTCGCATACATGTTTTACAAACATCTCTTGTTAACGATAATTTTTGATGTTATTTGACTTTAAAATCTTTGTTTCACTGTTATGTAAATGAGGATGTTGATGTCACAAGTATACACTGAAAGACACCCTAAAAATTATATTTATTTTCAAATGAATATCTGTTGATTAAAAATTTACACTTTTTATATATTACACAGGTTTAACACTTCATAGATTTATTGTAATGAAATACCAAACCAGTGTTACTGAGAGAAAATATTTGTTCACAAAAAGCTCAACAACAATTGGTATGAGCTGATGTGCTGCAAAAACGTTTTGATGACACTCATTTTTTGCCATCTTTATCCATAAAGGCTGAACTTTTCTAAGTACAAGTATTTTTCTTTCTGATTTCACCAAGTAAGTCCAGGACTAAATACCTTCAGTGTTGTTTCTGTTAGTATTTTATGTCAGTTTTTTAATAATTTTTATTTTGAGAGATTTTCAAACTTTCCTTCAGGTGTTTACTCCCTAGATACAGCTTTAATCACATAGGCCAGCAGTGTAGATCCAGATCAGTCTGCATATTTGTGAAGTCTAATCCAGATCTATGCTTGTTTTGCTCAGAACAAACATAATTAAGCCAAACACAAATATTGTTGCTCGTTACCAGACTGCATGGATGCCACACTTACTGTATTCATCTTTGCTACTTTATTTAAGTAGGGTTGGTATTTTTTAAATTGAATTTTTAAACCTACACAAAAACAGTCCTCTGTTATACAGGATAGTATATTGTACATAGACAAACCCACACAAAATTCTTTCAGTTGATTTGATAAACTGTCTATCCCTTCAACTGGATCACCTGGAAGAGAATCAGCACAGAATTGTGGCCACCACTGCAGCAGGGATGGGATGATTCGAACCTCCGATATGGCAATAGTACATTGTCTTTACTGATAATGTAACATTAATGTCAATATTGAAAGTATATATTCATAGTGCCAAAGTTGTGTGTCTCCAGTAATTGTTTGGCACCATAACAAAGCGGGGCTTTGCCTCTGCCACAAGTGTTCCAGCAAATTTTTGGATAGACTACGTTGTTTGTAGACCCCTATCAGCATCCACACAGTCTGATCAGAGTCTACACAGCCATTTAGTCAGAGAGGCATTCCTAATGCAGTTAAGAATAATAATTTTTGTCACCTTATCGCAAAAACGGTACAAGTGCATTGAAATCAGAAGGAGTTATACCATTATTGCAGGTGACTCAGGTATTAAGGTGACTCATATTGTGGCAGAATATTTAATTTTGCAGAGAAACAAGAAAGAACTTCAACAACACTTGGTTGAAGGTTATAAAACAGATTGGAAACCATTCTCAAATCTCAAACATCTGATTGGCTGAAACTGGTGACTGGTCAATCAGATACTTGAGTTTTGAGACTGGTTTCCATGCTCAGTTTTATAATCTTGGGCACTGATTTACCACGGCACTCGTTAATTTGACTTTAAATTCAGGTTAAAACATTTTCTTCCTGTAAAAGATCCATCTCATTGTGACATTTTAGACTAAAAGCAGGTATCTCTATCTGTGGTGCATAACACTCCATCTTACAACTGTCATCAGATGCATTCCTGGCATGTTCATTCATCATAAATTCTTGTGTTTTTCTTCACTTTCAATTCTTTGTCAACCACAGTTATGAATTAGATAGGGTCTTGAAAAGAAAATTAATGCACTACGTGGAACCTTGTACATAAATTGAATTTAAAAATTGATCTCTTTTAGCACAAGCGTTTGAAGTTACTTTGGAAGCTTTGAGCAATTCATGTACATCAGAAATAATGTTCTGCCTTCAGATTGTGTTGGGCTGAAGGTTATAAAACTGAGTTTGGAAACCAGTCTCAAATCTCAAGCATCTGATTGACTGAAATGGCGACTGGTTTGGAAACCAGTCTCAAATCTCAAGCATCTGATTGGCTGAAATGGCGACTGGTTTGGAAACCAGTCTCAAATCTCAAGCATCTGATTGGCTGAAATGGCGACTGGTTTGGAAACCAGTCTCAAATCTCAAGCATCTGATTGGCTGAAATGGCGACCAGTCGCCATTTCAGCCAATCAGATGCTTGAGATTTGAGACTGGTTTCCAAACTCAGTTTTATAACCCTGGGCACTAATGTTTTTGACCTATTGTTGTCCATCTATTTGTCCGGTTCACATGTTATACCGTATGAGCGAGCTTCTGTTAATGGACTTGCTTTTATGACAAATTCGTTGACAAGTTTTCTGCTGGCATATTTTCCTGTAAGCAAACTTTGTCCTCTAACATGTGCTAGGATAACTAAAGGCTATTTTGGTTAGAAGATGCAAGGTTCGATTCTTTTTTTATCCTGAAAATTATTACAATATTGACAAAACAGTTCCCAGTCCGTTTATTTATTAATAATTGTTAAAGTAATTTTCTTGCAATTTGTAATTTTGCATTTAAGTTCGGCCGTAACTGAACCATTTTTCCCTCAGCCCATGATTTCATATACCCTTATTAAGTTTCAGTCTACATTCATGTATAAGTTTTTATGGCATGCTATATGTTTTTACCGAACAATTCTCTTAAAAGTTCTTGGAAGCCATAACGTTTTGCCGCTCCGACAGTTCTCGGTCACTTGTCTGGCACATGAATTTAATTCCATCCTCGTTTTCGTAGTTACTTGTGGAAAAAGAATGTCACCCATGCAGGGTTGTTGGTTTAACTTACGTCATAACGATAAAAAGGTTATCAAACCAAGGAAGATTTGCGAGTACATTCAAAGTGTCAAACTTAGTAACGTTATAATAATGATGATTTTAGGAGAATGGAATTGTGAATGTTGGTTTTCAAAAGTCTACTACGTATTGTTCTTACTAATAAGTCTTGTACACTGCTTGACCAACTGTGATCAAATAGCCTCTTCCTTTCGCAGATATGAAAGAATTTCGCCCAAGCCCATGCTAGAGGTCGAAGGATAAGTTTTGCAAATTCATCAAGCCCTCATTAACTGGCTTAATGAAGCCAGGTCCAGTTTTTTTCTGAAAATGTTCGTACGTTCACCCCTTGCAGAGCATACATAACATTATGTCGGTCGGAATATACGGTGTAATAAAATACACTAAATAACGGCAAGATCAATGCAAGCGGACCTGTTTTGATGAAGGTAATTGAATCTTTGAGCGCTACAATGACACACGACAGCCTCTCACTCACGTGACACTTTGACAGTAATGGCGTGCGGCGTGGAGAGGAATTACACCTAAGATGACATATATCAAAGGTGGACATAAGGATGACCATACTAATTTGTACTGATTATGTAGTTTCCCATTATAACGACGTTTTATTGCAACGGATATTAATTTATTATATTCCTTTTGATTAAAGGCTTCCGCGAAGCTACCTGACGGATCTTTGTTTTACATGTTCGCCGCTCATATATTTTACCGTTAAAAACCATGGGAAAATTGTTACCGCAAGACGAGTATTAAACGATGGCAACAATAACGCAAAAAAATAAACTCCTTCGAGGCTAAATCTTTTTGCCTTCCGCATTAGGGTAATGATCCATCTCGTACATTTAAGTTACCATTTTTGAGTCGAACACTCAGGCTACAAATTTTATAGATTTGCAACTCATTTTATATGAATTTCAACAAAATATAACACGTTATAGTTCGCATTCAACAACAAAATACTAGTAATTGTCTAATGGCAGTTTTGATTTATTATGTATTTTATAATACAACAGAAATAAAATTATTCAAGATTTATATATCCATATTACATTAAATATTATTAATATTTCAGTAATATGATCATCATTATGAATCGTAGAAAATAAGTCTGAAACATGTTGGTATAAAAGCAAAAGGCATGAGTTGGAAGATAAATTGCATTCCTTAAAATGAAATTAAAATAAAACAAATAACAAATAGTCATGTTTTTTAGATTTTTAATTGATTAAAATTTCTTGTAAGAAATGCGAAGTTCGTCCAAAAATTTACACATTTTATATCTTCTACTACTACCAAAAACTATTTCAAGTAGAACATCAATAAATTCATAACCTGATAGTTGTTGTCCGGAACTCACATCTTCACGCCAATCATACTAACATTGATAGCCATTATCATTATAATTTAGACGGTATAACAGAAAACATAAATATCTTTCCGTCATGTATTACAGTTAACATGGAAAGCGACATTGTCTTGTAAGTTGATGTATTTTAGTGCTATTTGAACTCGTGGCAAACTTTTAAAGTGACTGTGTTAATGTATTTTCAGACTTGAAAATTACTCTTAAGAGGGCAATAATGTCAAACACACTGCAGCTACTAAGGTTACACCTCGAACAGACTTAAGGACTCCGTACATTATCATATTACGTTGACTGCGAAATTAATTGCCAATTAACAGAACTGAGTTTACAACTAAGAATCTAATTCTAAGAGATTTGCTCATTCTTCAAACTCCTCGTTGACAAAGCTCTTTTTTGAAACCACGACCAACCTTGCGACACAGTTTCAACGAGAAGGAAGTGTCGATCTAGTGTGCACCTGATTTTAAAATACATTGCACATATTCCATTTTTTTTGTTTTTGTAAGAAATCGTTTTAACAGCGAAGCGGGGGATCGCGCAGGGTGCTGTTTTCTAACCGCGTTTATTTTGCATTGTTATAATTAGCGTTAAGTGTCCACGACAAGTGCACCAGTTAAAAAGCCCTAGGGTAACTGATTAAAACATTTAATGAAAAATTGCCAATTAGTGTCATAAGTCAGTCTTCGAAATAGATATATTGAAATATATAAATCAATGTATGCTATTCTCATTTGTCAAAGTTAACTAACCAAACTTGCAGAAGATATATCGCATTGTCCTTTCCCTAAAAAGCGTACTGCTTGTCATTAGTGTTGGTGATGTATTTGGAAACAAAGAAGAAGTATATCAATGGTTTGATTTGTGTATTGATAAAAAGATGACAGTTTGTCTGTCGTCTCTTATCTTTGATACCAGATCTGTTTTGTTACCCGTTTCAGTAACAATAACACTACTGGGTTGCACTACGTTGTCGTCTTCCGTCGTTTGTCGATGTTCCTTCAAACGACGTCTCCTCTTAAACCAACTTCAACCAAACTTCACAAGAACGTTTCTTGGTTGGTCCTCTTCCGAATTCTTAAGGGGATTCCAAAATTTCAGGGCCTACGAAATGCGTGCGATAAATCTCGGAAATATAATAACTCTGAATCATGTACAGGACCTGGAGGTTGTCCTTAGCAGTGAGAGCCTTCCCAATGTCACATAAGTGACCATCGTAAACACAGATCAAGCCTTTCATGTACACTGTTTGTCTTGCAAAATACGACTGTGCCATTAATGATCGCAGGGTGAGTCCAGTACAAAACTGACTTGCAGAATAAACTTTCACTAGCTTACTCTGTATCTCAGATTGGTAGATTTTTCTCACAAAAGAACGGCCTTCTTCACGAATGGCGCAGAAAATGTCTAACCAGTTGAGAAAAATAACTGCTTCATCATGAATTACTTGCAAAAATTGATGAAAAGTAATTTAGTATCATAGCGGCATACTTCCGGACATAAAATACCAAAATCTTATTATTGGGACAAATCGAAAGTGACGGATATATTATTTTGATCTAACTTACGATAAGTAAGCTTAAATAACAAACAATAAACTGATATATTGTATATCTACAATCAATCAAAGATCGATTAAAGTGACGTTTCTTTTTAACCTCGATTCTCATATTTCCCGCCATATTTCATTATGTCCTCAACCTTCGTATTGCTATGCAGTTATTTTATTACAATTTAATTTGCGATTTAAATCGTGTACTTGATTCGGTAATAAAGTACAAACTCTTTTGACAGCCAAAGAAAAGAGGATTTTAAAATAGTTTAGTTTGTTTTGAAAAGTGTTATAACAGCGAGAATACGATATATGGACCAAAGTTTTCCCGCCATCGAAATTCAAGTGATGTATTACATTTTGCTAATGCTTATTGTACGAATCTGTGATTGTTTAACATCTTTTAACACTTCCAATGTGCCAGAAATTTAACACAATGACATTTGAAAAATATTTCCACATTGTTTTGTAAATCATTGTCATTTTGCCTGCATAATTCACATAAAATGGAAGTGTTTTAAAGCGACTATTAAGTTGTCAGAATTGATTCCACGGTTTTGAATTCTGATAACAGGGCGTTGGCTATAATTACGAGTGATCGGCTCCATAATTTGTCATAAATGCATAACATGTGACAGAACAGGACATTATGGTACCAAGATCAGGTTGCAATATTCTAAAAGGTTACAAGGTACCACGATTAGTTCTTTTCAAATGAAATGGATATAGATTTCTATGAAGAACATTTTGACCGAATAATCAGAACATGTCCTGATTGTTGCGAAATTATTAAAATGCAAACGGCATCTTGTTGTTTTTTTTTTCATTTTAATCATAAAAAATAATATCAGCATTTATTAAACCGTTTAATGTAACTTTACGTTCTTGAGTTTTTAACGGAAGAAACTGCTTCTCGGATAGTCACTCGTCTAATCAGTTCCCACTGGTCGGGAGCCTTGCTTCCTTACAACAGCTTCCCGGGCTGGACTGACCTGTCACATCCGAACTTCTCCATAAGCAACGTTTTAGTTTATATACGTCCTAAAACACAAGGCCAGTTGCGTCACTTTAAGCACGGAGTGGGGGCATCGACCTCGACAGTACCGTTGTAACCGGAACATATTTCTAGCTTCAACAGCAGTAACGGTTGTGCGCGATTCTCCCCTGGCCCCGCACCTCCCCCCTCCGGCCTCCTCCTATGTTTAATGAGACGAGAAAGTTTTAGTATCGTTGTTGTAATTATTGCCTTTATTGTATTTTCTTGTAGTTGTGCACAAATAACTATTATCTTCACTACTACAACCCAACATACACCCTAACCTGAAGATGGCAAGGTTACCGACTTGTCAAGTGATCGACCAGTTTAGAAACTAATTGGTAATTATGTATGCTTCATTAGTTAATAGATATACTAATAATAGTGCAGTATATAAAGCTAGAACAAATGAAGTGGGTCCCATATTCAATCATTACCAAATGACTGTCAACAAGCAACAATATCCTCCTAGAACCCTTAAGATTTGGTATTTCTCAACAATTTTAAAGTATAGTTGATTAGCTAATAATAGTGCAGTATTTAAGGCTAGAAAAAAAATGAAGTGGGTCCCTAATTCTATCATTGCCAAATGACTGTTAACAAGCAACAATCATCTCCTAGAAGTTTTTAAGTTATAGTATAGGGTGTTCTTTATTTCTCAACAATTTTTAAGTACTTTTTCTGCTGTAAAAAACTTGTAGAATATGTGTGCGGGGGAGTATGCCGCGAAACGAGCAGACTTGAAAGTTTGTTTGTATTTAAATATCAGTTGAAGTTCTGTAAGATTTTCTTAATGTGAAATCTTTAATATCATATCGTCGTAGAAGTCGGCAAGAAAGACTACGTAATCATAATATTTTACTCGTATGGTTTAACGACCATGTTATATTTCATGCATTCTTAAATTTAAAATGTTCTGTCGTAATCGCCGCCACTGATGCTGCTGTCTGGTGTTGCGCCTGGTGACATCCCAGTTCCTCGCTAGTTTGAGAAGTTCTAATCCCTCTCCTGCTGCGCGCCTTTGTTGCTCTACGCCTTTGTTGCTATGTCCCAGCTTCATGCTGCTGTTGTGCCTCGTCCAGCCGACTCACGTGTTGAGCTTGAATAAAATGGGATTTATATTGTTTCTTAAATAAAGGTGATATCTTAACTAACATGATAACCGCCAACGAAGATATCTCCAGCATTAGCATAATGTAGTAGTGAGAAGGTTATGAGTTATGGCAACCACTTAGTCCCGACGGCTATACTCTTTTCTGACTCATATTGTCTTTAATCACGTTAATCATTTTATAGTCGCAGGTTATTTGTGCTCATTCTAATCTAATTTGAAAATATTTTACTATTAACTTCGAAAACAAAATCACAACAACATAGAGCTTTCGCGACAAGCATCATACGGAAATACATGTATTTCCAAACCATTTTGTTTTGTGTATGTTATCCATGTTTGTTTGAAATAAAGTACGGTTATTTCATTTATAAGATAAAGTATCTGAACAGAACAGAACAGAAATTAACTTTATTCTCTCAAATCATAATTATGATGTACGAGTGTACAGTATTCTGGAAATTACGTGATCTTTCTCACGTGACTTGATACAATAATATAATATAAAGGAGATTCAACATAAAAAAAAACATTAAAAAATGTAGAAACAAAAGGAGCAAAAACAATCATGAAAAAACTAGCAGAAAAGTAAACAATATGTGGTTTCATACCTAATAGAAACTTTATTATTTGTAAATGCATGGTAGTCATTTATTTACTTGTTTGGTGGTAGCTGGTGATAAAAAGTGAAAAACGATCAAGTATCGTTCTTCCATCATGTCGAAAACATTTGATTTTATTATACAAGCATAGGCCTATTCAAGAAATGAAAAACGTGGGGCAAGATATGCAAGAAAAAAGAGAAAAACGTAACAAAATCAAGATTTGTCGAGAGCCGAGCGACCTTGAACAGCGACTTAAAGAAAGACAGCGTTGTTAGCCAAAAATCTTAAAATCTCCAAAAATGTCCCGTAAACATCCAGTGAGAACGCAGTTATTGTTGCCAATGATGACACATCATCACAGTATCTGGTTTCTCATCAGCAAGGTGCGGGGGAGTTTGAATGTATTCTTGACAACATCAAAAAGGCGGCCATGTCGCGTAATTAATGACTTCACTAGTTGTAACAGTCAAGTATACTAGTTTGATAAAATGTCGGTTTATACATTTTTCCATAACTGTATTTTACAAGTGGGTGACTCAAGAGTAGAGTAGGACAGAAGAAAAATCTGGTCTGTCAAGAACAAGGGTTACAACAATGTTCAAACGTCAGGGTTAAACACAACGACATGTTTGCAGATTCTAAGAACTCTAACTCTGTAACTGCTGAAGTTTTGTAACGGAACATGTCTTCTATTCCATTGATTGTTCATACTTGTAATATATTTATGTGAATAGCGACGAGTGTTAACACTGATTAGATTGGATTAGCAGGTCTTCACCAATCACGAAAACGCTTCTTGAAGATTTAAATCGAAGCAAAGCATATTTGGATTCTGCATTTAGTTCACGTTTTTCACTTTAAAGTTTGCATTTTCCTTTCTATATATTTTTCATTTAGTTTTTCAGTTTTTCTTCTAACAGCCACCAGCAGTTGCAACAAACCGGCGTTATCTTGTAGCTTGTAGCCAGCATTTGCAGGTATCTAATGAATTACGACCACCCGCAGTCTGCATTAAGCCAGCATTTATGACCGCCCGTAGTGGGTATTAAACCAGAATTATGACCGTCCGGAGTGGATATGAAGCCGGCATTTATGACTGTCCGGAGAGGATATGAAGGCAGCATGAACGACTGTCCGCAGTGGACATTAGCCAGCATTTACGAACATCCGGAGTGGACATTTAGCCAGCATTTTCGACCTTTAGGAATGGACATTAAGCCAGCATTTACGATCGTCCGTTGCGAACACTTTCTTTTTTTATTTGGTATGGCTTTAGAACTGAGTGCACTAGCTTCCAACATGGCATCGTCATGTAACTGAGAGTCTATACTGAGATGTGGGAGAATGGTGAGCAACCGTAAGCAGAAGTATGGCATTTTGAAGAAAAAAACAAGTCTCGCCTTTTCTACGCCACAGATCCGGCAGATACAAAAACCGTTGTTGCTAAATCACGCCTAAGGAATGAATTGGAAATGTCTAAAAGTTACACATTGTTTTTTAATTATGTTATTATGTAGTGGGAGGGTAAACAATTTATCATTTGGAAACGTTATCTTCAATATAAAAATGATAAATTTATTTGCTAAACCCACAGGCAATCATTCATATAAAACTATATCATGTTAAATGTTGCAGTAACACTTAAAAGAAATTTTCTTGAAGTTTATGTTTTTGTAATCATTAAAATATACTGGTTAAATGCTGATACTTAAATATTATCAAATGTATTATTGTATATGAAAGTGTGGCATAAATATTGTATTGCTTATGAAATTATAAGGAATAAACGGGGTTACCCTAAGAAAGGGGCCTGAAAAAAATACTGGTTTCGATAGTTTCGATTGCAAAATAAAGAATCCGCCTAAAGTCATTTTAAATTACTTTCATAACGTTAACTTACTTGTTTGCAAGATTGGAGCGAGAGTTTAGATATGTAACCATTCATATTCAAGTATTTGCAGGCATCTTCAAGTCCGCATATCTCAAGAAACTTTCCCCCAGTGACCTTGTATGAACGTGCAATTAGTCACAAACAAAAGCAAAATACCTTGTATCCTTTTTTAGTAATACATACCACATTATCTACTAAACTTAATACTTAAAGTTATTAAGTTTTTTGTTTAAGTTCTGAAAGGGTCACTTATTTGCAACAGTTAAAATATTTTGACGCTATCTTTTAGGATCATCTGTGGAAACTTCTTTGTATGTTTTTTCCATTTTAAGATTATTGTAAAAGATCAGTTACGAACTTATTTTAATAAATTACTTATCAATAAATTTTCTTTCAAATTACTGTCATAAAATATTTGTTTACTATTGTTTAAAGAGATTTCTAGTTCGATAAGTCTTATCATAATTCGGAAGTTTTATGTTACTAATTTACAATCGAACACAATGGAGCACTGTTTAATAAATTAAACCTGTCCTGTCCTATGCTAGGTCAAAGTAAGTGACTTTTTAATGTCAAACAATTATCATAAACTTGATCTTCCGTTAAGTACGACTTCATAAGCATAAGAGATTCGGAACTGTGTTTTATGTTAGATAATGGGTCGAAGCGTGCTCTGTTAGATGACAATAGGACTGAGTCATCGATCGCAAGGTGCTCTGTTAGATGACAATAGGGCTGCCATGGGTAAGTCCCGAAATCATCTACCCATTGTTTAAATATTTACATTTTGTCTGGGGAATATTTCGTGTGATTCGTCTTCTATTGTCAGTATATTTCAGACAAAGGTAAGGACGGTACTGTTCGTGTGGTAACAAGGTCTGATACACGATTGCCAGAGAAGAGTTTCGTTTGGGACAGTCTGATGGTAGATTACACGATAATTCAAACCCATTAAAATTAAATACTGCTGCCCCAAAAGGGGGTTCGAGAAATCTCACTAAACCCCTTTTGGATTTCAAGTGTCGTCGAAACTAACGGAACATAGGTTGTAATAACTTTTCTGCAAACGTTTGTCACAGCTACAAATAAACAATGTTAGCTAGAACTCATATCAGCGTATTTGTGTCTGTATGTAAATTACTTAGAATACATAAGTTAATAAAGCTGTAATCTTAAGTTCTTAAATATCGCAAAGTATTGCAAAGATTAATTAGAAAATGTTTAAGAGTTCAAACAAAAACATTTTAGTATCTTCTTAAGGCATCGCCACACTCCTCCCAATCCTATTCATCGATAAAATAAAAATCATCAAATCTCAATAATGACAAAATGCCATTCAATTAAACTTTGCACAAATGAAGGTTACTAATGTATCTTTATTTTGCATACAATAAGACAAAATAGAAAAGTAAAGAAACAAAGCTAGACCTAAAAATTCCTTGAATTCTATTTACATAAATTCACAAAAACTAGGCGATGCAGAACATAACTTTAAATTCCCTCGTGAGCACAATGATACTGACAAGAAAATGTTGTGTACTTTGTAAAAAACGTTCAACTATTAAGAGAAAAATCAGTGATTGTCATCCGTTTACGCGACCAGGAAATTGAAGGTCAAACACACTTTTACTAATATCTCGTAAAGTTTACACAAGTTAATCATGAGGACACAATAAATTGTTGTCAGTATCATATTACTCATGTGGGCATTTAAAATGATGTTTTGTGTTCTTTAGTTTTTGTGAATTTATGTAAATAGAAGTTGAGGGAAATTTTAGATCTCGATATTTTTCTTTACTTTTCTAATATGTCTTACCATCTTTAAAATAAAGATACATTAATAACATACACTTGTGCAAAGTTTCATTTAACAGCATTTTGCCGTTATTGAGATTTTGATAATTTTCTTTTTATCGATGAATAGAATTGGGAGGAGTGTGGCAGGCACTTAAATAGTATTTTTGCAATTTTGAAAACAGAATATGGGTCACTAATAAAACTACAGTTGAACCTGCTTTAGCATGCAACTGAATTCACCAACCACCTGTCTTAAGGTAGAATACCTGTAATGTTTTTGTCAACAGTCCTGAAAAGGTTGTAGTACTGAAACGCTGTTGTACGCTATAACAAAGAAATAAAATGCGCATTGCATAAATATTGTACTTGTTCTGAAATTGAATAAAGCAATCAAAGAACAAAAGGTAAAGTTTAGAAAGTTCCAAATCAGATAAGAGACAAAATGAAACAAAGTAACGACTTTGGACATATCAGGACCAAAGATTTTGTCAGTGGGGATCACATTTCTGCAGATAGTTCCGCTTGTCTTTGACAAGGATTTCTTTGCTCTGTGTTCAGTGGTGCAAATTTCTCTAACAGCTTGTAAAACGGCACCTGGACAATATTTTTAATATTTATTTGCGTCAAGTAACTGGTTGTTCTATGTTTTAAATGTTTTATGGTTTGGCTGTGTATCGAACCTGCACTGCCACGGCGCCAGTGCCTAGCCAAGGCACGTGCTTTCACGTTACCAGTGCTCTTCCGCAACAATCACATTACAGGTGATGCTAAGAACCGCCGATTGCTGTAACACTTTCAGCATACTCTACCAGCGTCTAGTTTTGTTTGCTCGGAATGTAATTACGCTGTATCTTAAGGGAACAAAACGTCATTGCATAATGAAATTCCCGCCCACTTTACATTGAATTTTGATCAAAGAATGGCAAATCTGGATCAGTCTTAACCGTCAGCTGATGAATAGCTTAAGTTGGCCCCCAAAATGGACCAAAATGCCGAGCCTCAGGTCACAGCTCTCGCGTGATCTCGCAGTTGTTGCGTTATGTAAGTACGCAACACAAGGTCAGATGAGAATCACACTCGTGACATTCTATTACCTAGATGTGACGGTCTTCTGGTGTTCTGGTATTTATACAATTATTCTCGTGCAAAATATACACGTGAAAATGAAGAATTAACAAACAAAACAGACGGTTGTTAGTGCCGTGATGTTTGACAGTTCGTGCCTCAAAAGTACAAAATGACAGTCTGTAATTACAGAATAAGTTATCAATACCCCAATCCTATTAGACCGTATAAAGCGAAGTATTGAGACGCTGAGCAGTAATAAAACACTCAAGTCGACAGAAAGCGAGGCGACATTTGAGGAACCTGGCGAAAATTGCCGTTTATTATACGGATTTTAGCACATTCTTTGAACTTTACCCGAAAATCACTTCTATTTCTAAATGTAACATGTTTAGGAGCAAAGAAAAACATAATCCAATTAAGGTGTGTGCACCCGTTAGACTTGCAAATAACATCAACCACAACAACAACAACAAGAAGAACATCAACAAACAACAACATCCTAATTATGTATAAACAATAAAATAAACCTATCGCCTAAAATAACTTTTTCAGATCTCAATTTCTTCTTTGTAGACAGTTGATATAAAGAAAAATTAGATCGCTTTAAAATTTATAAACGGAACCGTAAATATTGATGTTAGACGTAATAATTCTGTCCATCTCAGTAAACATCGGCCGAGCTGAGTGGTTGAGATAAGGATATGGATAGGTCTTGTTATGATAAATGCTGACCCCCACCTCCAACCACCTACCCCTACTCCCTCACCCCACCCAATATTTAACATCGTAGCCGATGGTCTGGAATATGTCTGGTCTGGTGGTGATAAAGATTTGCATTAAATTTTGTTGACGACAAAAATCGCTTGAATAAAACAAGAAGCTTCGTGAAAATGAACAACAATTTTAATAAGGAACAAAATCTTTACCAACCAATTGGCGACCGATATCAGAAATATGATACGATGTTGTAATGTTAAACTGCAGCTGGGACCACTGGAATTTCTAATGAAGAGCTTGAACTGAGAGCGACCGTGACAACCGTGTGATGTCGCTGACAACACTTCGTCGTTACGCGGTGCAATTTGTAAGTGTGTCAACTCATTGAAACCGATGGCAAACAACAGTATTAATTTCAGAGTTATGCTATCTTATAGGTGCACATTTTTATTAAATATTATGCAACCGATACCGTTCAACGGTAAACACCACGACACCAACCAAACTATCTTTACAAACAGGTACACAAGTGCATTAACGAAAATCAACTTTCACGGCTGCCACTTTCTAAATTTGTTAAAAGACATGCTTTCTTCCAACGTTTCGGCCAGTCGGTTAAATTGGTGTTCTTACAAACATTTTAGCGGCATGTCTGGGTCTACACTGCACACAAATGTCACAGAAGTCGCAACCGGTATCTATTTACCGAATCAGGTTTGAATAGTGATAATAACCCGTTTAATGGTGCAAGATGATGACAGTTACTTTTTATTACTAGTTCACGGTCCAGTATTGGCTAAGGGTAGAGGGGATGGGGCAACAATAACATCCAATTCAGGGTAGACCTATTGTGGCCAAAATTTATTCGTCATTATGACCCATTTTTTGAACATCCAAAGTGACCAGTGAAGTTTAAAAATCTAACGACGGATTAAAGTTAAGCAATAAAGACACGTTTAACTAACTATGGATACAGTCACGCCATACCCTGTTTATGTACCTCAGCATGGTCTTATGGAAGATTCTGGCAAATTAAATATTTTTCAGTTATTAAAACTCTCATCCATAGAACAAACCTTTTGCTGGTAAACCATATCGAAATGAACGTGTTTGTCTCGTGACTGTTATCAATACTATATTATAGTATCTTTATCATAAACTTAGTACTGGATAATAACCAAATTGACAGTGGGTTCTTTCCGTGTGTAATTAAGGCGAAAGATTTAGGATCGTATTTTAACAGATTTAAGGGCTTACCACACTCCTCCCAATCCTGTTCATCGATAAAAAGAAAATTATCAAAATCTCAATAACGGCACAATGCCGTTAAATGAAACTTTGCACAAATGTATGATATTAATGTATCTTTATTTTGCAGATGGTAAGACACGTTAGAACAGTCAAGAAAATTGCGATATCTAAAAATTCCCTCAACTTCTATTTACATTTATTCACAAAAACTTAACAACACAACACATTATTTTGAATGCCCACATGAGTAATATTATACTGACAACAATTTATTGTGTCCTCGTGACTTACATAATTATGTAAACTTTACGAGATATTAGTAAAAGTGTGTTTGACCTTCAATTTTCTGGTCGCGTCAGTAACATTGCACTCACGTGGGAATTTAAAATTATGTTTTGGTTAGCTTAGTATTTGTGAATTTATGTAAATAGAATTTTAAGGAATTCTAAGGTCTAGCTTGTTTTCTTTACTATTCTAACGTGTCTTACTGTATGCAAAATCAAGATCCATTAGTAACATTCATTTGTGCAAAGTTTCATTGAACGGCATTTTGCCATTATTGAAATTTTGATAATTTTCTTTTTATCGATGAATAGGACTGGGAGGAGTGTGGCAAGCCCTTAAGGGCGATATTACAAGCAAAGTTTGTTCGGCGATCCGAATATTCGTGCAGTATTTTCTAGATTCGGTTTAAAATACGAAAGAAAACGAAATATAAAGCGTTGACAAAAAGGTTTTAAAAGCTTTTATATTAATTAACCTACGCTGTTATATTTTATGTCAGAATTAAGTGTACACTTTTTTCTATTATATTCAAATAATCATTTCGGTTTGTTTTCAGTTTCTTATTTTCGACATTTAAAAGTATATCATTAAATTAAATTGCAGGTACTTATTTTGCATTACGGAAAATGATGATGCTTCAGTTGGTCTCTTATATTTGTAGTAAATATTTTCAGCATGTTAAGTAATACATGGTGGTTCACTTTTGAATGGCAAAAGGTATGTTTATATATATCATGTTAGTATATTTACTTCCAAACGACATGAAAATTTTGCACAACTTTTATTTAGTTGTACTACAATTCCTATTTGTTCGTTGCCCCAATACGACGTCCTGAGCGCAGAAATGACGTTACGCTTAAAATAGTCGAACACTGTGTTCAAGCCGCATTCTAGGTCCTAAGGTAGATTGTCGGACATCGTTCAAGTCTAATTCAGTATCTAGCACAAGCCGTCTGCGGCCGACGTGTATCGTGACTTATAAATCCTTTGGATTTGTAAAAACAAAATTTATTTAACACATACTATCTAAATCAAAAAGATAAATTTCTCATCAAAGGGTAAAAATAGACATGTAGGTCGCTGTCTAGTGTAGAATGGAATGCTGTTATCACTACACCGTTTTGTTGATGTCACTATATTATTGTCACGAGGGGAAACTGGAACGCCATTCAAAGTGGACCAGGGGCAATGATGATGACATTTTATGGTCAAAGATGTGTTTTTGTTATATGGTGAGAGCGATCTGCAGCCAGACCGGGACTCTAACGGGACCTGGAAACCCTCGCTTAGGGAGCGAGTGCTCTCCCGAGTGAGCTATTTGGCCCGCTGACACATCCTATCCCGAAAAAAAATACTAGATTCGTACCGTGAAATATAATTCACGGTGCCTATCCATATCGGCTGTTTCTTTGCGAAATTCGCTATATCGGCTGTTTCTTTGCATCGGCAACGGCTATTCTTTGCTAATAACATTGGATGGAGAGCATATGTCGAAGATTTCAGATGCAAATGTTACAGATATAAGGTATATTGTACATAAAAAGGTTGTGCACGGAACATTAGAATGTCTAAACTATGCATTTTAGTGTTTACTTTTTAAATGTCGGCGATTGTGGCCGAAATCTCGATGAAACTAGTTGACGATACACAGACGTAGAGCACAGATCGAGCTTCTCCGCAGTCTATAACGAGTGTTTGCTTTGATATCTAACGTATCGAGCGATATATTATATTCATTTCTTCAATATTCTTCCAAAAATACTTACAAATAGGTAGAAATATTAATAGATTTATCCAAAACCCTTTACTTTCGGTTTAATTGGGGCACCGGCGGCCTCTCTGCTCACCGGTTTTTGATGCACAGGCTGACTCTCTGCATTGCGCAGAGGTAGACTCAACGATAATAACTATGTATACTTAGGCACCTGTTTACTCACTGTATTATTGACAATTTAGAATTTTGTCACTGCATTCTCCTTATTAGAATGTAAATTAACGTTACATGAGCAGTGGACGAGAAACCTTAAGGTTTATCGATACTGTGTTAGTATCCTTTTTATGTAAGGTTAATGCATACATTGCTAAATGTTTATGAAAATGCTAATTAGTGATGTTCCGATTGTCGCCGATAATCGAGTAATTGTCGCTGAAGTTTCAAAGTCGGCGACATCGATTCTGCCTACATAGAATCGATTCTAGTCGCTTATTCTGTTAATAAATAAAACTGACTTTGAAGACAATTGACCGATGTCTCCGACACGGCGACAGTCCAGTGTATATCTTTTCACGCTTTTATCGTCTTTGTGTTAAACCCCAGTTACACAGAGCCGTCGG
Organism: Corbicula japonica; assembly: GCA_038501625.1. NCBI lineage: Eukaryota > Metazoa > Mollusca > Bivalvia > Venerida > Cyrenidae > Corbicula > Corbicula japonica. The sequence continues at coordinate 1,632,117 of JAZAYU010000062.1, read as the reverse complement.
TGGTCGATCGGTAGTTTTTTTCGCCAAATTAATGAGTGAACCGATAACAACGGATTGGCCACCGATATCAACTATTGGTCACCTGTTTGCCACCTATCAATAGCTGCTGGGGAAAGATGAGTTTCGTCGGTGAAAAATAACCGATCGGGATTTTTAGACATGTTTAAAATTCTCGATCGGTGAAAATATTTTACAAATAACCGATTGACAACTTGCCTACGACCGATCGTCACCGATCGACATCCTGTATAAAACCGACATCACCGATCGACAACCTGTCTACAACCGATAAATCCGATGGGCCACCGATAAGCAACCGATCAACTAATACTTACCACCGATGGAAAAAAAGATGAGAATTAATGTTAACCAGCAACCCATGAAATATCATTTTAACCGATGAACACTCGTCAATCACCGATGGCTGGTTACACAGGAAAACAGAAATAAAATAACGCACGACAACCGATCAAATCAGCGAGCAATTTAAATAAAAATAACCGATTGGGCACCGACCGTCTGTGTAACTGGGGCCTTACTTCTTATAAATATAACTGCTCTTAAACATGGAGAACATGGCCTGTCCGTGATCGAAATAATAATTAACTTTCCAAAATGCCCTGGTAATACAACATCAGAGGCTTGGCGATATTCTGGTTTTTATATGAAACCAGGGTGTCAGGGTTTGGCGCCAGTTAAGGAAAACCTTGACACATCCAAAGCTACCTGTAGAATATGCTTCAAGACTTATTGCAACAACAAAGGTACCCCACCCACCCACATTTTAGAATTGTGAATAATTTTCGGATTTTATTTTTGACGAGCTAAATAATAATAATGTTCAAATCTTCGAAATTGAAAACAAAATTGTTTGAAGGCCCTTATTACCTGAAAAGAAACAGAACAGGTCAATGCAGTACAAAAGCAGTTGTGTCATTAATCTTGAAAACTAAAATAATAAAAGTATTCCTATAATTTATTATATGAAAGTATTGAGACAGGTATGCTTTTGGTACAAAATGTACTCTACAGTACATTGAAGACATCTGATTCCGATTCTTTCCGATTAATCGGATCGGACAGGTATCAGAATCGGACCGATTAATCAATTCCACTTCAGCCGTCCGATTCTCATCACTAATGCTAATAGATATGTCTAACAATAATAAAGCTTGACCAAACTTTAACATGGTTAAAACACTTATTTGATATGTATAGCCTATGTACATTCTATATTGCAGTTTTATCACAGAACTCCAATTGCCCATTTATTGGTTTATTCGCCGGTTCATTCGTTTGTCCGTTCGTTCATCGTCCGTTTTCCATCAACCGATCGTCCGTCGGTCTTTCTTTCTCTCATCCCTTCTTCCCTCTCTCCGTTCATTCGTCCTTTAATCCACCTGAACGTCCCTCCGTAAGTCCATTCATATTTCTACCTAGTAGTCCGTTTCATTGAACCTTTTCTATAAAATGATCATTTGGTTGTATAGCCTTACATAATATTATCTGAACAATTTTCTTTAAAATCACTTTTTATACGCCCGTCGAAAATATGTCGTATTGTGGGAACACCCATGGCGGCCAGGCGAGCGGGCGTCCAACCTCTGTAGTGGCTTGAGCGATTTCGCTGGTTATCGAATATGGCCGAGATACTATGTATGAACACAAACATTTTTCTTAAGATTCATGAAGATCGGTCAACAACTGTTTAAGTTATTAAGCGGACATCGCTGTGGACGCTGCCCAGAGGTTGGACGCCCTCTCGCGAATGAACCAGCGAATAAACCAATAAATGGGCAATTGGAGTTCTGTGCTAAAACTGCAATATAGAATGTACATAGGCTGTACATATCAAATAAGTGTTTTAACCTTGTTTAAGTTTTGAAAAGCTTTATTATTGTTAGACATATCTATCAGCATTTTCATAAACATTTAGCAATGTATGCATTAACCTTACATAAAAAGGATACTAACACAGCTGCAATAAACCTTAAGGTTTCTCGTTCAACTTCGAAGTCCCCTGCTCATGTAACGTTAATTTACATTCTAATAAGGAGAAAGCAGTGACAAAATTCTAAATTGTCCATAATACAGTGAGTAAACAGGTGCCTAAGTAGTCATTATCATTGAGCCTACCTCTGCGCAATGCAGAGAGTCAGCCTGTGCATCAAAAACTGGTGAGCAGAGAGGCCGCCGGTGCCCCAATTAAACCGAAAGTAAAGGGTTTTGGATAAATCTATTAATATTTCTACCTATTTGTAAGTATTTTTTTGGAAAAATATTGAAGAAATGAATATAATATATCGCTTGATACGTTAGATATCAAAGCAAACACTCGTTATAGACTGCATATAAGCTGGATCTGTGCTCTACGTCTGTGTATCGTCAACTACTTTCATCGAGATTTCGGCCACAATCGCCGACATTTAAACAGTAAACACTACCATTCATAGTTTAGACATTCTAATTTTCCGTGCACAACCTTTTTTGTACAAAATACCTTATATCTGTAACATTTGCGTCTGGAATCTCTAACATATGCTCTACATCCATTGTTATTAGCAAAGAATAGCCGTTGCCGAAGCAAAGAAACAGCCGATATAGCGAATTTCGCGAAGAAACAGCCGATATGGATAGGCACCGTGTAATTCATTCAGTTGGAAATTCCTTCACGAATTTCAGAGAGTTATGTGTATTAAATTTGCTATAACCGGCCGGTGGCCAAACCTGTTAACTATCAGTCTCTCGTTTTCTCTAAATGTCACAGGGTAAGAACGATGTGCCGCCGGACCGGATTCCTAAAAAGATCCCTTTGCTTACAGAGCGATTCTCTCTCGACTGAGCTTGGGGCCGCTCACACATCTCTTCAAATCTTGACAAGTTTCGTACCTCGCGACAAACGACGCACACTGATTCAAAAACAAGAGGAAAGCCAGACATTTCAAGAACTCGACATTTTCATATCGGCTCGACAATAAAATATACATCAAACAAGAAGACCAGTGCGTTACTATGATAACCCAAACATAACGTAAGTTCAGTCTTCGGCCGGGACATGTTAATTTGACTACTGTGGTCATAAGGGTTAGGCGACAGACTAATATAAGGTAAAGAGAAAAACGTTTAATTTGACCATGTGGATTCAGTAAATTCTTGATTGCATATCCGAACTGGATCGAAATATTATCATTCAAAATGCATGAAGAAGTTCACAGTGTCAACAATATCTATCACGTTTTTTTTCAGTTCATGTATTGTCTGAGATAGAAAACAATATAAACACAATCGAAGCATTTTTTGTGAAAATCAGATGATTTTACAATCTCTAGAATGATCTCGCTTTACTGTACTGCAAACGGCAAGCACCGGGAAATATTTTCGACTATGATAGATTCTCGAGTGCACAGGAAGACATTTCTTTTCAGCTGAGTGAAACTAATTTTAGACACCGCAAATTGTCTGCGGAGGTCAATGATCGCTATTTTGCCCCTCTTTAACGAATCGGTTATAGAACCAGTGTGGAAGTCAAGGTTTCTCTGTGGTCAAAACAATCATGAAGACACCCGAGCAGGCTCTGGACAAAAAAGCGATATGTTTTGGTGCAAGATATGCGATCTCTGTCTTGTTGTAGTTTCGAACACCACACGTCTGCACGCGTTTGTCTCTCATGAAAAGAATGCAAACGAACGTTCTGCATTTCCCATCCTTTGTAAAGTTAACAATCTTAACACACCATTGCGATGAATTATACAGCAAGTTATCAACGCATTTATAATGGCAAAAAATCTTGCCAACCTTTCAAACATATTTGATTTCAACGCAATAAACGTGCATTGGATGACATATCTCCTTCATTGAGGAGTATTTAATCTCTGGTCCAGTATTCTTCCTTTAACTTGTTATCGTCCGGTTATGAATCATGTTTATTAGATACAAGGCTTGCTTGTTTTGGTAAATAGTAACGTTCAACTAACAAACACTGCTGCAGGCAGTTATGTTGTTGTTGTATGTACTTTTGAGCAAATACGCAATCTGGTGATGACTGGTCTTATCGCATACGAGCCCCAGGGGCGGCTCCAGACGGGGTTCAGTAGGGTTCTTCGAATCCCCTTTTGGTCAGTAATATTTAAGATTTGGGTGGGGACTGGCGAAAATGTGGAAAATATCATTTATTAGCCTGAGACTGTCCCCTTACGAAACCCCTTTCATCAAAACCTGAGCACTTCTAAAATGAATGCTTTTAAACTAACTCCTATTATTAGTTTAGTAGCAGCAACAAGCTTAATAGCTCTATAAATAAAATATTACAACAACAAACAATAAAATAGCCGGTTAATACATTACATAAGCAATCAGTCATTCGATCAAATAACTACTACCACAGGTTCAACACCAGCAGAAGCAGCTGCTGCTGCATCACCAGCAGTAGTATTACTTTGATCTTATTTCTTAATTCAAGAATTGACAAAACATAGAATAAACGATTGCCCATGATTTAAACTCATCAATTTCGCCGTAATTAGCTTGTTTATTTAAACATTTAAGAAATGAGCGTTTCTTCACCCCTGTTTTCACGTCTCTAAGAGATGATTTCATTATTTGTTTACAAACGTTCGTGCAAAAACTGCAAAGCGACGCGGTTTGTTAGTTCATACATCGTAAACCATAAAACCGCAAAGCAACTCGTATCATAAGAGCGGGGGAGTACGACAAAAGTTAATACTATATTCAAATAAGGATTGAGCAAGGTCTCGATCCGTCAAACATCGATCAAGCACCGCTGCGGTACCTCACAACGTTGGAGTGTTATCAATGTGCATAATTACATGGATGACATTTGCAAAATCCAGAAACCTGAATGGGTGAAAAATTATCCCACGACATAACGACCTTACGATTTAAATCTTAGATTCCAATAACATCTGAATCGACTGGAGATGCTACTAGATATAAACAAGTAGAATTAAAGCAGAAATCAAGAAACATAGTTCGAAGAATCTCCATTATTATGCACTTCTAAGTAGTTTAATCCATGTGCAACCCGGGTCTCAAACTTTGCATGTATGAGTTTTGGAACTGTCTTCAAAAACATAAAAACCATTCACCAAAATACAAAAAAATTGCCATAAAGAAAAAAACGCGTTAATGTCCGGTATAAAATTATTAATGCAGAAAGAAAATTTATGTTTCACCAAAATTGTAAGCATATATGTGTTTTATCATAAAAATGCATGTTCAATAGCAATCCAAGCGGTTCAATAGAAGCATTTAAATAATGTTAAAAGGAGTGCATCATGCAACAATCGGTTCAGACCATTTGCATCATTAATGTTTACAGTGTTACAGTTTGGTGATTCAGGTATGCTAACTATCTTTCCTTTGACGTACACTCTTTTGAAGTTTCGATTAAAAATTCAAACTTTCGATTAAACTACCGCTATTAGCAAATACAAATTCTGTCACCATGGATTACTTGTCAAAATTGTGGGAAAATGTATTTTAAGACAGACAGTCCTCCATATGTCACGATTCAGAAAAGGTCAGATATCACTTCGGGTATCAGTGAGCTATGACGTCAAACAAGGAGCAGAATTTCGTTTCAACTTCCGTACCCACTATGTACAATGATATCTAAAAATACGCCAGTATATAAATGAGATAGCAGGTATTTTGCTTGATCATTTCGATGATGTAGAGTTTGCCGTGAATATCAAAACATATTTTACAAATGCTGATAAACCGCATATTTTTTAAACTAACAGGCTGTTGTTATTTTTTGCCACATTCTCCGTCTTCTAACAAGCTAAATAAAAAGCAAACATGCTTAACAAGGGGCTTGGCGGCGTGGGCAGTAATATGCATTTCCATTTATGCCCAGAACAGGCTGAATCAAACCGAGCCTGCAATATTTTAATATTTGTCGTGTTCGGTGGCTTTCAAAGTTCCCTTTTCATCTATTATTATACCGATATTTAAAGGATGACATTGTCTCTCTTGTATTCATGAATTTCGAAGGTTAAAAACGCTGTTTTAATAAACTTGCTTTAAACAACCCAAAGGGACAATGGTCTTAACATTAGGTGATCCTTTTTCCAAACAGATATCTAATCCCAACAAGACAGCTGCCTGGGACGTCCGATATACAGTGCAAGGTCACAAAAAATAAATCAACATTCGATGCTCGCTGTCCTCCCCAAGGACTCCGAAGAAGGTTTACTTAAAACGTGACGAGTCACTGTAATGGAACGGTCATAGACACTTGTTACTAGCAGGGGGGAGTTACATAAAATCACATCCTCAAATCCATTAGATGTGGAAAGAATTACTATGATCGATTAAATATTTATGGCATTGCATAATTATGGTAAACGCAAATTTCACCGAAGGATTGAGATGTTCGATAGAATATTTAATTGGTTACCGTCTTAGCACAGTCGGTAGCAAAATATTTGCCACTAGGGGTTTTAAACCAGGGTCTAGGGGTTCACAAATCTCTAACTTACCACTTTAAACAGGTTATTAAATTAATATTCAAGTACAAGTTTCCTTGGTGAACTAAACCTAACACGCCCACTTCTCGAGAATCGTGCAAGCAAACTACATATACATCTAAAACAAAAGATGCTGATCAAGTTATAAACATGGTGATAAAACACAGTCGAACACTGATAAGAGAGGACGGTTAAAGACTTTACAGAAGACAACATTCATTGTTTCCCGAAGATTATAATCCTGAGTTTAGGGACCAGTCTCCATTATCAAGCATCTGATTGGCTGAAATGGCGACCAGCCCAGCTTTTATCTCCGAAAACATGGCGCACCTGTGATTGGTTCCTCTAGAAAAAGTAATATCACCATTGTCACCATTTGGATGCCAATGTTTAACATATCTGTCTTTTGGAGTGAAAATAAGGTTCTTTTTTTCCGCAGTTCAAACAAACCCATTCATCCATGGCTTGACTATCCTGCAAACAACAAATATGTAATATTTATATAAACAAATTGGGACATTCTCTGTTAAAGACAAGTTTAAGTCCGATCCGAATATTATAACTTAATCCGGGTGCTTGTGGTACCAACAGACTAATCTTTGACATTGCTACAAGTTTTCTTTTGAAATAAGATCATTTGTGGGGCATCACCATATAGAAGGAAAATATTAACAATAATGGAAATCGAAGTTATCTCTTTTATCATAAATTTGGTGATTATAAATTTTATCATAAATTTTGGTACTTATAAATCTTTTGGTAGTTAAGAATATATTTTCAACTTAAGCATTTTACATGTATTGAAATATTATAAATTTCTTATGGAAATATGCAAATATTCTCTATGTGAATGAAAAGCTTATCTATTATAAAACGATGATGAAGTGAAGTGTTTAAAGTAGACAAATAATACGTGGACAATAAGATGGTCAGAAGTGTCTAGATTCAAGCTGCTTAAAATGACGCCTGATTTCTTAATTGCCCAATCTAAACTTTGCCTGTTTCCAAAACCACTTACTTTATAAAATTTATATGAATCTGGAATTATTATTAAACATTTTGCTGGACTAATGGAGATTATGATGGACATTATAACTTTAAAAATTCCTGGTAAACGGACAAATCGAGACAGATATTTTCAAACGTTTTTACTAGTGAGATCCCATAATAAGTTCTAAATTTATAATGTGTTCTTTAATAGTCGTTAAATTAACGACAGTCTTACAGTCTTTCTTGAACTTGATTTGGCTGAATACATAGTTCATGTAATGTGGTATGTTCTGTTCATGCTAGGTATTGAATTCTTGTTTCTCAATGACCCTACGGGAAAATGTTGATGGACGGGTATAATTTGAAGCATTGTCGGCAGCTATTAATACACACTCGGTATGAAAATCCTTCAATCCTCTCAATACTAAAGGGTTGTTCCCCTATTATTCATTTCACATTCCAAACTAGGCTGAAGGTTATAAAGCTGAGATTGGAAACCAGTCTCAAATCTCAAGCATCTGATTGGCTGAAATGGCAACTGATCGCCATTTCAGCCAATCAGATGCTTGAGATTTGAGACTGGTTTCCATGCTCAGTTTTATAACCTTGGGCACTAGTCTTTGTACATAATGATTGACAAACTACATACACTCATCAATAATAATCGTCAATAATTTTAAAATCTTTTTCTTTCAATGAGGCTTTTATACGTGTATCCAGTTCATGTTGCACATACAGATCTTCTCACTCGACAATGTGTGCTCGGGCTACAGTTCAATCAAGTTTTGGAGTGTATGCATAAAAAATATATAAAATATTTATTGAAAAGTTCCCTGTAAAGGACTTCAATGGTATAATACCTTACTTTAGTATAATTGTTAATGTTACATGGGATAATTGACATCTAAGGCAAACGTTCAGAAGCACATTAATTTTACATTTTTGGGCACTTAGCGATTTTATTGATATTTCCAAACATGATTACTGGTTGTATTTAGTCCCAAAAGAACCCTACTGGTACAACAGTGTCGGGAAAAACGGTGGCTGTGTGGATGAATGGACTTCCGTTGCATTTCATTACTGTCGGTATGATACAGTCTTTTAATAATGACTAGCTCCAATGCAAACGGTCATTTTCTAAAGGACAAATGCAACCAACTCCTTCATCTTTAAATCCTTGAGGAGAGATATTCTACCTATCTTCCTTTAATAACAAGCTTTTCGGAGAAGGAAATTGGTTTATTTTAGTTGTTTTTGTAGTTGTTTTATTTCATTAATCTACACATTACTAAAGCATTGTTTTTGTTTCCTTGTTTAAATTGTCAAAATTCTTAAAAGACAATAAAATGTTAAGTACACATTTAACTGCAACCTTAACCTGCAATTAAAGTGTCTTAGTTTTAAATGTGACATGTTTCTGGACGCTGAGTACACTAAATCTTTTTACATATTTTCTTACAACAATTCAATCTATGTTTTACCTATAGGCTAGCAAAGAATAAGTATATTGTAATATGTGATGTGAACGCTTCAGCGTTCGTACAACATCTAGATCGTTTACTACAAGTAATCGCGGTATTTATAGGAGCTAATTTTAGTAATCAAGGGGAATCTAGATGTACAAAATTACCTACTCGCTACATGCGCTACTGACATTGGGATAAACTTCCTTCTCGCGAGTATTCTATTTTGAAGGGCGACAATGGTGATGAGAACGAAAAGGAAGAACTTAAAATATTAAATAGAGTACTTAAATTGCTAGCATTTAAAAATGATTTGGAGGGCTAACTGTTAGAACTAGAAGTAGAAAATGACCGCCACCAATAGAAAATTTATGGATGGGGTTTCTTCTAATTGTGCAATATTTTTGTCAGCTACGCCAGGACACAAGTAATTTTCTCTTCTGACTGTTCAAAGCTAAAAACCTATCAAGTCAAGTCTGCATTGTTTTCATCTATTTCATCTCAAAGTTCCCTGCCTCTACTTCTAAACAGAATATTACATGCGATGTGAAGAGCGAATTATGTTCAGGTACTTTTAGAAGAAAAAAATAATAATATTCCCAAACAATGCTCAGTCAACATACCAGAGTCGCAGGCTTTACATCGAAGATGACATATTTTGAAGTTTTTTTTATTAAACTTCATATGATGATTGCAGTTTTCATACTCACTTGAAGCTGTTAGATTAACAGTTTATGGGATTAACTTACTTGAGTTTTTGATGCACCGAATTCATTTGCTTAATATGTATTTGCACCCTATGAAACTTAAATGAGAAATATGAAAGCAATTCCAAAAGAAAAACAAGCAGCACAAGTTAGTGTGAAATTTTAGTCAGTATTTGACCCAATATTAGAAATCAGCTAACAGTCTCGCCAAATTACATATCTTGGAAGGTCAAGGGTTGCAGAAGCGATATGTTTATCAATATTTACCTTGGTATGCATGGTTGCTCATAATTTATAATATCAATAGGGCAAATGTTTGCAGGTTGTCATACTGATATTGTCTACATCCGTAAAGTGCATAAAGGTTCCTTTTTACAATTTATGCAGGTAAAAAAAGACAGAGGGAAACTTCTTTTTTTGGTGCGGGAGGGCAGGGAGGGGGAGTGCAGTGTAAACAGCCGTCTGCTTAATTATAAGAGTAATGCATATAATATTTATTCGATAGTTCAAACAGAAATAATTATCAAAATCGAACACCTCTGCAACATGAAACCAAAAGGTCTTGCCACTGTAACCTCTTGCATTTTTCAACAGTTATTCCATAGAAAAAGTTCGCATTTTTGAATAAAACTTTAAAAGACAAGAAACTTGTCTTAACTGACTATAGTTAATGTGTCGCATGCTATCACACGTTTTATCATTTTATCTCTGGCCGAGAATGCCTGAAATGCATAATTATAATGAAGTCTTTTTCTCAACATGTATCCGAGAATAATTGTTTAAGATTAATTATGCAAGCTCCATCGGGCGTTCTTCTGCAAATGCTACCATTTCTAGAGTTCCTTGTCTGCTGGTTTGTTATTGACAAAATATTAAGTAGTAGTTCTAGCTGGTGGCAGAGTTTCGTTTTACTAAAGGGCCGCATGCCTTTTTGCGTTATGTTGGTGTGGATGGGGTGATTTTTTGCTTTCGCAACCCGTCTACATTCGTCGTTCCGCGACTTAATTTTTACATTCTGTTTAATCCTAAGTTTTTTCCCTAAATTTGACATTTGTTCGATGAAAAGTATGACGAAAAACACCTATTGATGAATGAAGCAAACATCCATGCAGTCTAATCTGCACTGTTCGCTCTTTGATTTATTAGATTATTTAGAACTGACCAAAAAGCGACCGGTGCAGATCCTGATCACGGCATGTGCCGGCTGATCTTGATCTACACTAGCCGCACACGTGTAACAAGGAGTATATATGGAGAATTGTATTATTTTTTACAGCCAATAACAGTTACTTGTTAAGCTTAGGCTTCCTGCAAGTGACATATAGTCTTGATCCATGAATTAAGTAACTAGACCACTGACTAGTGTTCCTATGGTGTCACCGTTGTTTCGCTCTGTCGACCTCTAGGGAGAGACAACGAAATCGCGAAAACACGATGCAAGATCATAAAACACGATGTAGGTCGCGAAAGCACGATGCGATGTCAATATCGCGTCCTCGCATCGTATTTTCGAGACCTCGCATCGTTGTTTCACGTTTTAGCATCGTGTTTTCGCGTTTTCATGGTAACGACCTAAGGACAGCGATACATCGAACACGCGAAAACACGATGCGAGGGCAAATCGTGTTCCACGTTTTCGTGGTCTCGCCTAATAGGTCGAAAGTGCGAAACAATGATGATCCCAACTGAACCGAACTGACAGTTCTCTATAAAATTTTATCAAAACCTACTGCAATAAGTGAAAATATATTTCTAGTGGGGAAGCCTATTTGTTGTAATTAGAAGAGTACCTAGTAGACTCTAATCAGATTTTATTGATCGGCTGACAGGGTCTACACTGATCCTCAACGCAAGTAAATCCGTTTCTAAGACAATAAACTATAAATCTGATCTTAATCGAGTCCAGAAACCAAATAAGAAGTGAATATCTCGCTCACAGTCAGTGGGTCCGGTGGCGCACCTGCAATTTTTTTTTAAAAAGATTGATTATGAAAGCTGCTTTAAGCAATTATCGGTACTGCAACGAGAATGGAATTCAATTTTTTGTTTTGTTTTGCAACGATTGAAAATAACGATCCTGCCAATGATATCTGCACATTAGTAAATGTACTAACGTTTTTGTACTAGCATTTCTGAAAATCTGAAATTCCATGTTCATAAAATAAAAATTAACAAAACTTCCAAAGTCTACTTTGAATTCTTGACTTTCTTCTCTTTTCAGTGCATTTTTTTCTTTGAACCTACGATGGACATTGGTGGGGGCAGGTTGGAGGGCGTATGCCGCGCCTGGCTCCCCGCTCCATTGTTTCTTCCAAAGACCTATATTATATGTAATATTTTGGTCTTTGTTTCCTCCATATTACTGGACGATGAATAAATGAAATCCGTTTTGAGAGGATAAGAAGTGGAAATATTGTTCCATGGTTTTCGCCCCACCCCGCCCCTATCCTCCAAAAATAAATAAATAAACACTATGTTAATATGGACACAAGGCAAGAAGTGCGCAGTTAATTTTCAACAAGTTCTTCTCTTTATTAATTTGTGGGGCTATTTAGATACGTGCAGTTTAAAACGTCAGGTTCGGAAAACTATTAATGAAACTTGTATTGTTCGGACTTGATGTATCTCAGATTACATTACATAATTTTGCCAATATAATTAAAGGTATATATTTTTCATTCCATAACATTTTATTTTGCTGTGAGAAAATAGTCATTCACATGTGAAACAATGAGTAATACATCGTGAACTAGAGATTTCTTTCCCACTCACTTTGGCGGTTAGTTGTGTACTATACTTTACCTGTGTGTATTCAGCTTATATACCACAGTATTAATAGCGCGCGTTCTGATTGGCAGATTGACTGGGAAAATGACATGTACATGTAACTGCATTTCTGATATTTTTCATATACATTACAAACTAGATCTTCAGTTTATTTCAGAATTGCATTGTGAACGAACACATGTTTGAATTTCTGTGATTAAATCAACTTATGCAAATTTACTGACAATTGATCAGTTTGTTTATTCATTTGTGAGTTTGATATTTGCCGACAGATATGTTGGATACCCTGTTAGGAGACGCCGGGAATTGCCATGAATTGCATGAAGTAAGTTTATTTATTATTTTAAAAAATGTTAATTTAATATAAACAGTGTATTCATTGTTTTTGTGCATCACTTAAGTAACCAAACGCAATAAATTAAAAGTTATACAATAACTTAATCAAGTGTACGTGTTTATTAAGATTCATTATATAATTTTAAAAAATAAATCGTCGCTTTTATCAAATATTTTTAATATGAAAAAGGTTGCATTTAGGATCTGCCCGTCACCGGTCAGTTGCGTAACTTGCCGACACCGTCGGTACCCTTGCATCAAGTAATTAAAATCTTGTTCATATACGATTTGCCCGCGCTTATGTTGAAGGCATTGACTGTAATAATTAATTGAACTTATCAGTCTTATCTTTGGTTTGTTTGATCGTTATGGCGACTTAAGCATCCAGTCAAACACTAGGATAACCGTGTCAAACTTAATCGAAAAGTAAATATTTATTAATAAGAATTATTAATAAGAAAGTCGGACCGCTCTAACAGACCATTCTAATGTGCATAGGTAAACCTACGACGCAAGCTGCGCTGTAGCTATTTCGCGCAACACGCTGAACGTAAAAAGTAGAAACTGAACATGTATGTTTGTTTTCTTCAGGGCTGGCAGGAGGTTGAGAAATACCTGTATCGTGAAAGTCAACACTTCGATGTCGCCACTCATCAGATGGAAACTGGCTTACTGCGAGGGCTTGATCAGTTAAAGTCCGGATTCCCGGCAAGTCCCTTATCACCGGCTCATTCGCCATCGTCGCCAGGCAGCTACTCCTGCAACAGCCCCAGTAGCAGCTCTGGTTCACCGGCACCGTCAAACAACTTGTGCGTCAACCAAGAACTCTATGATGATTTGCTCGATTTGGATTTTATATTGTCAAACACTATGGATTCAAATAACGTGTCATTGTATTCGGACGATACAAACTGTTTAAAGGTTAAGCAAGAAGCGGACGTCGAGGGTAACACACTGCCAGACTTTAGCTCTAGTTTCTTAGACATTCCAGATATTAAGTTAGAGAACTTTAAAACCTGCGAAACGGTTCATAGTAACTACCAAGAAATGGAATCGACCAAAATGGACTTCAGTCGCGTGATACCTAAACAAGAGTGTTCACAAAATACATCAAACTCGTGTGCATCATTCACCTCGAAAATCAGTTACACCGCAACACCGCTACATCAAGAGTGCAATCCTCAGTCTGTACCACAGATGCATTATAACATGAACATTCCTGGTCAGCTGTCCCCACCCTCGTCACCGGAACTTTACCATGATAACACTCAGAAATGTCTGTCAAATATGTCGCACATTCAGCAGATGAGACCAACGCACCAGCACCCAATTTTACCGCCATATCCGCACCAACATCACATGACGCCGCAGTTCCAGCAGTATCTCATGTCGCAACATCTCATGCCGAAAATGGGTCAGCATGGTCACATGACTTTATCCCCACACATGATGACACCCCCGTCATCCCCACAGCAGTTCGTCGACCTGCTTCTCCCCCAAAGCATCATCGACCCTGCAATGGTCCAGCCGAAAAAACGCGGACGCCGCACGTGGGGACGCAAGCGGCAGACGACACACAATTGCTCTCACCCAGGTTGTACCAAAACGTATACCAAGAGCTCGCACTTGAAAGCACACTTGAGAACCCATACTGGTGAAAAGCCATACTGTTGTACATGGAAAGGTTGTGGTTGGAAATTCGCACGGTCCGATGAACTCACTCGTCATTACCGAAAACACACCGGTGACCGCCCATTCCAATGCCATCTGTGTGAGCGCGCGTTCTCAAGAAGTGACCATTTGTCCCTTCACATGAAGAGGCACATATGAACTGGAACACGTGCGTGTCCGCTTGAATGACGCTGCTGATATGCTGCCGCAGTACGGTCGAGAACTTTTTGAGATTTCCAAAAGTGGACTGAAAATCTGTTATTTAAATAATATTTGATATGTAACAGATATTGTATATCAGTCATGTACATGATCTTGTATTGGATATTCTCAAAATATTTGTTAGGGAGGTTTGAAAAAACTGACCGGTGCGGTTTTGGTTTGACCTTCAGGGTTCTCGACAGGGGTGCTGGTCGCCCCTAGAGGCCCAAATAGGGAGGTGCAGAGATGTAAATTTTATTCCAAATACATTGTAAATGTATTGAGACCAATTGTTTGATATTTTTTGTCCATGGTCATGCGAATGTTGGTTGTTTTGTTGTTAAGACATGTTCTATAAAATGTTACTTTGTTATTAAGATAAAATTTAATGTTATAACTGTTAAACCTACGTTAAGATTTGCAAAAAACATCTTAAGTATAAATATATTTATATATATAACGATTTTATGAGAAAAATAACGACGATTGCACACGTTCTCGCTTAAAAGTGATGGAAGTGCAAAAAATAATATATATCCAAAGTGCTGTATCTTAAGCCATATAGTTTGTTTATTTACCCGATATTATATTTTTTAGTTTTTGCTCGCTTGGCAAAAAAGTGCTATATAAAATTTATAACTACAATATCTTACATAAAGAAATTTACATGTCGTTTTCATAGATCTTGAAACCAAAGACCAGGAGAAATTGATGTGCAATTAAGTGTGTTCACAACATTCAAATTAGCTGACCAGTTTAAAAAAAACATCCCAGACCAGTTAGGTCATATAGAAGTTTCACGTGCATTGAAGTGCGTTTCATTTAGTATAGTTATCAATATGTTATCGGGAATTTATTATTTAAAGCTTAGTTTAAGTTACCCTGCTAAATATTATTTTTTGTTTAATTTGTTTTAACTTTTAATTAACTCTATTATATTGATGATTCCGCCATGCTGGATTTGGTTTATACGCCTAATTATTTGGAGTAAATCGAGAATTTAATTGCATAAACAATTATAACACTTACTGATATTTAGTTTTAGCTTATGTCTGATTTTGTTTTGTTGTTTAAGTTTGGTGCTTTACTTCATATTCTTCACAATTATTTTTTATACTTTTCCTTATACTAGTCAATTTCGCTTTTTGTACAAATGTGCCATTTCTCATTCTGTTTGTAAGGCCGGAAACCATTTTCGATTCAGTCTCTGTTTTCAACAAAGTTTGATATTAAATATTTCAGTAAAAAGAGACTAGAAAATGTCCTGGTTTCTGGCCTGTTGTATAAACCCAGCGAGACTGGGAGCCATAAATCTATGTTACAGCTGATCATGATATATACCCGGTGACACGGGGAATTAAATTATTGCAACATCACACGTGTTTCTTTTAATAGGATACACTATCTTATTTACACATTTTCTTGTAATATCTTGTTCACAAGCTGAATTGTGCTTAAACCTAGCACCAGGGTGCCTAGGAAGTAGTAGCGACTGCCTTAAAAGCAGGTAACGAACCGAAGCGGGTTTGCTAGAAAAAAAATGCTAAAGGTTCTGAACTTGGTGCTTAAATAACAAAACAGACATGACAACTAGTTGAACATTCGGGCAACTAAATAAAATGTACCCAACGCATTTTCCCGAACGAAGCTAGGACGCCGCAAGTGTTTCGTAACCAGTGTCCTTACGAAACCGATGACTTAACACGCACACAACGCCAGCATCCCTTGTATACCTATATATTTAATGACTTGAGAAAAACATTAAAGATGTGATATAATGGTATAAGGATAAATGATGTAGTGAAAGCTTTGTACAGTAATGCCATCTTGCCCGCGACCTCTGATTTGAATCGTATGTAAACTGATATATCCGGCCGGCTGGCTACTTGCACATTGTATTAATTTTCAAACCTGGTTTAAACCTATGGACTAACAGTCGTTTCGATGTGGTCCCCTGCAATGACTGATATGTTAGAGCCAGACATTGCTGGTTACTTGATGCTTCATTTATACTAACAGCCTAGTAATAAAATATAAAGACACAACAGCAGCAATTGTAACCGAACTGATTGATAGCAATTCTTCAAAAATGTACCGAGTTGATCTCACATAACATAATACATTTTTATAAAAAAATCACCAAATAAGTATGTTTTAATTAACGCGTGACAGCAGTAATGCTCTCAGGTGAGACTGTAAGATTGAAATTGATCTCGTGAACTTACATGTGTGCAAAAAGGTGAAGGCTGCTCCGTGCAATCCGATTACTTCAATCGTACTTGTAAAGTTTGCGTCAAATGATAATTCTAATTGTAGATCATTTTAAGTGTTTTCACAAAAAAGAGAATATTTTCGGTCCTTAAATTCAAATTGGTGGTCATTCTAATAGGTCCGTACCGACAACCAATATGTCCACAGTTACCACCAATCAGGCACATTGGTAGCCGTTCTGCGGGCATATTGGTTGTCAATGCATGCATATTGACGATCTTTCATTGGTCACTCTACAGTCATATTGATAGCCACGGTAAAGTCATATTGGTAGCCATGATAGGGGCTCTACGGACATATTGGCTGCCACCTTTTCGGCATATTGATGGTCAGTCTACAAACATTGTGGTGGTCACTGAGGGGTAAATCAACTCTGTGGTGATATTGGTCGTCACTACGTGTTTATTTGTGATTACTCTGCTGGTATGTTGGTGGTATATTGATAGTCACTTTTCGGGAACATAGATGGTCACCATACGAGCATATTGGTGGTCATTCTATGGACCACTCTAAGTCCATATTGGTGGTCTCTGAGGACATATTGCTATTCACTATACGTGTATGTTGATTGTCACTCTGCATATTTGTAGTCACTCTACGGGCATATTAAAGGTCACTTTATGTCCAAATATAGGTGGTCATTCTAACAATATATTGGTTACATTTAATAGTCACCTTACAGGAATATCGATGGTCACCCTATATGCATATAAGAGCACATCAGTACACTTATATGTCAGTCTACGGGTATATAAAATGATTACTTAACGGATACATTGGTGATTACTTTACATGTAAATTGGTGGTCACCATACGGGACTGTTGATGGTCACTGTACGCTTATATAGCTGGTCACCATACGGGACTATCGGCCGTCACTCTACAGTTATATAGGTGTTCGCCATACGGGACTTGGTGGTCATTCTACGAGACTTTTTTGGTCAACAACGCTCACTGTTATTGGGATTGCAGCCATTATTTATGGATGTTAGACTGAAACCAAAATATGCATGTAACTGTTAGTCAAAATACGGGGCGAACTCGAAGAACCTCAGGTGGGGGTGTCGGATCACCCGGGGCGTAATTTGGATATGCTACGAGAGAGGTAGCCAAACGCAAATGATATTTATAGTTCAGATTAACTACCCAGGTAGCCAACAGCTAACAGTTGTTCTAAAAGTCGCTGTCAGCCAATTGTCAACCTTGGTTCGGATTGACCACACTGAAGCACGGCCCGGGTTAGCTTCAGGTAGTCATCGGCTCGCCATGGCTTGGAGTGGCCTAGTTACCCTATTGACTCTGCTAGCCAATGGAAGACATGATTTAGATGCAGGTGGATAAACCAAATTGTCATATGACGCCAACAGTTATGGTTCGGAGCAACCAAGAATCTACCAGGCCCCGTGATTATAAAACTTTTTTCATGCTCGACTCAATTTGAGCATGAAAATTTGATGGCTTTGTTTCTGCTCATTATATAAAATAAAACTTTTTAAACTGAAAATATGACCAAATTGCTTTCAACAACAACTGTTGAACAGATAGTTATTCCTTATTTATGAAGACTGTTAATGTTCTAGACATTTTAAGTTTGAGCACAGAATTGAGTTGAGCATGAAAAAAGTTTTATAATCACGGGGCCAGGTAACACAACAAGGCTAAGGTTTGGAGCATGTCGTTTGTTTCTGAATAATAACACGTGCTTTCAAAATTCACTGTGATACAGAACGACCACATGGGGAAAGACTAGACAAAGGTTCGTATTAGAGGACGGACGCGTAAATGGCATTCTTCCAAAAAGGTTTGAAACAGGCACAGTCGTTTTATTGAAGCTTTTAAAGAAATCAAGTCGAGATAACCCAAATATTTCGTCCATTTGATGAGTTAAGACAGGAGAAGTGTGCTCCCTTGCTTTCAATTTGCTTTACTCTTGTTATTTTTTTACTATTCGATATCTAAGCTTTCGGTTTCTCCCAGTCCCACTGCAACAACAATAAATGGGTTTTGTTCGTAAATACAGCCCTAGTTTCATTCTCATTGCAGACAGTTACACAATCAATGTCCCTTATTAGGCGTCTTAAAACTTGAATGTGAACCGTCTGCATCGCATCGTAATTTCAAGTTATTATTAATAATTAATAATATTAATATATTACATTTTAAACAGTTCACGGCAAATCAAAATCACAATTTTAATACTAATATAGCGAAGTTCTATTTTTTAGAGAAAAAAAAAGCAAACAACAACAAAGAATACAAAACTGAGAATATTTTGTTTCCTGAGTGATTGTTCTTAGTTACATCTCGTAATTAGGTAATACAGATCGAACGAACTGAAATTGTTCAAATTTAGCATTCGAGCGCTGTTAAGCATTGAAAGTTCTTCTGGCATATAGGGCTAGGAAAAGATCCTTAAACAGGTGTTTGTGGAAAAAGCATTAATGCTGTATTTGAAACAATTAAAAATCATTGTATAAATATTTTAAAACTTCCTTCCTTAATGGATTACATTTTGGTAGTGTGCTTCTTATAATACGATTTTTTTTGTTAAACAACTGCAGAATCTTTAAGAACGTAGCATACATCCTAAAATAAAATGATCACTAATTTATTGTTGTTTATTTTCTATGCAAAAATGTCAGTTTGAACATGAATCTAAAGGGGCCGTCACACTATGACGTTCTGGTCAACGTTCTCAACGTTTCAATCGTTCAAATTTTGAGCGTTCTAGAATGAGGATGAAACATCTGGCGTGTTATTAACGTTTTATCTAACGCACCACTAGCGTGTGTCTAACGCACTAGAAGCGTGTAACAGCGACCAAATAAGAAAACCCTAAAATCATAAGCCTTTTCTCATGGGCCACTGGCGTGCGAGGAACGATTTGTCAACGTTAGAGGAGTGCTGAGGCATGGACGTTTGGGTAACATCCGAATGACGCTCAATGGACGCCAAAAGGACGTTCGTTTCACTTTAGTCACACGCTTCGTGCGTTAGGGAACCGTTCAACGGTCGTTGACAGATCGCCAGTGAGTCGTTCACAGCAAAGCAAACGATTTGTAACAACCAAGTAACGCTTGAGTAACGACTGACTCACGATAGCATACGCTTGCAACGCTCGGCGAACGATAGTAAAACGTTCCACGAAAGTTCTTAAACGGTCTTCAGCGTTTAAAATCAAACGTTGCAGAACGCTGGCCTCAGTGAAAATGTATGTGCATGTTCAAAAAAATTTGTCCGGACCAGCGTTCTTCGCCAATTCTCGGCGATCATTGACGTTCACGCATTTCTGGCGATATCCCAGCAACCATGGACGGCTTACAACGTTCCCTTAAACGTCGTTGAACGTTGGCCAGAAAGTCTTAGTGGGATGGCCCCATAAATGCCCTGTCACACTATAGCGCGTTTCCACTGCGTTGCCACGGCGTTGTCAAATTTTCGAGAACGCCGTGAGATTGCTAGAAAAATGTGATATTTTTTGTTAAGATGGAGATGTCAAGGCGTCCTCACTGCGACCAAGGCGTTGCTACGGATCGTTGCATGGCGTTCTATAGCGTTCCTACGGAGTTTTTGTTGGCAATTGTCTGCGCTCTGACGGCGCTTCCACTCCGTGCACTGCGCTTTCACGGCGCTCTTACGATACTAACACTGCGTGAACTGCGCTTTCACGGTGCGCTTTCGGCGCTTCCACTGCGCGCACTGCGCTTTCATCTCAGCAGTCGCCTAAACCCGTCTTAGAGAACTTGTCTGGGTTTTTTGCAGAATTCCGCCTGGGTACAGGCTGTGGTCCGTAACCTTCTCCAGATACCTATCTACCAGACCCCCTAGTAGTCAGTGCCTTTACGCAGTCTGCCGTACTAGCATTAAGTTTGTCAAAAGTTATAGGCGACACTATCGGCATGCCCGATACCTCCTTCGAAAGTGCCGTCGCATTTTAATAAAGTATATTTAACACCATGTAAGGAACACACAAAAGGTGTGAACTATGTCATTGATTTTAAATAATAATGTTTGCATTTGTTGTACATTTTTAATATTTTTTTGGTGTTTGTCATGCAAACGCCAATGGACGCGGTAGAAGCGCATAAGGAACGCAAAGATCGCCGTGACAACGCGGAAGAAGCGCAGAAGATCGCCGCGACAGCTCCATGCTGTCGTCGAAAGAGCGCAGTAAAATATTTAACAATCCGTATAAATTCGGAGTATTGGCCTGATTTTTACATTTTCCCGCAATATCTTAGCAGAAAAAACAACAACATAGTGATTCCCTGTTGGATAAGGACTCTACTGACGAAATCTTGACGCACACTAGCACAACTATTTGTGCGCGACAAGGACTTTTCTATATATGTGATGATCGTCCTTCGCGCACAACCCAGTTACTATGCAAATCAATGCGGAAAATTTTTCTTCTTTTTCTATATACCGCCGATCGGAATCTGAATCGCAACTTTGGCGGCTCCATAAAGCATCTTAAACCATATGTATCTTTAAAAAAAATTACATACCTGAAAAGCCACATTCAAGTAGAATCAATATATGTAATCCTTTATAAATAACGGGTTCGTTTTTTATGCAAAACTCTTTTAAACCTCCACCCATGTCAACAAATTTCGATTTCGGCGCTTAAAGTTTACCTGACTCACGTTTATCGATAAATAAAAGAATTTATAATACTGCAAAGAAATTTCCTTGAATTTGATTGGATAATTTGCCGCTGATGTATATCCGTATTTACGGATCGGCCGTAGATATGAACTGCACGTGCCTTAATTTCCCCGTCTGGCCTCCCACCTTTTGTTGTCGTCCGCCATTTTGTTTTGAATTTCCGTAAAAATGCATAATTTGAAGCCGATCTTGTAAATTATAAAGCGGTATGCTTAGGGATTACTAAAATTGTTACAGAAAATATTTCTGTTATGTTTTTAACGTTGAAAACGATCAGATTATTCTCAAATTTTGTGAATAAAAATCAAATGGATAGTCCATTCAATTTATATAGAAGCGACGTCATGCAGGTAAATTAATGACGTCAGACATGTAATTATTGAGGTTCTCAGAGGGGAATTAAGCCGTTCGGCATTAAATAAGCGAAATAATCGAAAAATCGATGTTTTCTTATTAATTTTGTCTGAAAAAGTCTTTGCAGTATAATAAAACAATTATTTGGTTCCTTGAAAGGGTATGTGAGGATATATTGCCGGTCTGGGTGTCATATTATCCCTCGCCTGCGGCTCGGGTAATATAACACCCAGACCGGCAATATATCCTCACATTCCCTGTCAAAAAACCAAATAACTATATATTATTATACTGCAAAGAAATTTGCTTGAATTTGATTGGATAATTTGGCCTTGATGTATATTCGTATTTACGGCTCGGCCGTAGATATGAACGCGCGTGCCTTAATTTCCCTCTCTGGCCTCCCACCTTTTGCATTCTCTCACCAGAGGGCGTGCTACACAAGTTTCGCTTACACCTCGTCCGCCATTTTGTTTTGAATATCCGTAAAAATGCATAATTTGAAGCCGATCTTGTAAATTATAAAGCGGTATGCTTAGGAATTACTAAAATTGTTACAGAAAATATTTATGTTATGTTTTTAACGTTGAAAACGATCAGATTATTCTCAAATTTTGTGAATAAAAATCAAATGGATAGTCCATTCAATTTCTATAGAAGTGACGTCATGCAGGTAAATTAATGACGTCAGACATGTAATTATTGAGGTTCTCTGAGGGGAATTAAGCCGTTCAGCATTAAATAAGCGAAATCAAAGAAAATCGATGTTTTCTAATTATTTTTTGTCCCAAAAACTCTTTGCAGTATAATAAAACAATTATTTGGTTCCTTGAAAGGGTATGTGAGGATATATTGCCGGTCTGGGTGTCATATTATCCCTCGCCTGCGGCTCGGGTAATATGACACCCAGACCGGCAATATATCCTCACATTCCCTGTCAAGAAACCAAATAACTATATAATATTGCCGGTCTGGGTGTCATATTATCCCTCGCCTGCGGCTCGGGTAATATGACACCCAGACCGGCAATATATCCTCACATTCCCTGTCAAGAAACCAAATAACTATATATTAAATCGGGTCGATTTCCACCTCAGTTTTGATCGTAACTGCTTGAGACGTAAAGGACAGACATCTCTAAAAAGTCAGTATGATAATGGGTCTGTGCTTGCAGTCGAATTATTGAGACAAGACGCAAACAGGATATTAAAAAAAGTGAAAGTGAGCCCCATGGCCAGGCGCTTTGCGATCCCACATCGTTTACTGGCGATGTCACTGCGTTGCTGCGGCGATGCTTGCAATCGTACTGCGCTCAACTCGGCGTTCTTGGACGCCGTGGAATCGCCGTGAGAAAGCGACCCTAGTGTGACAGGGTTGAGTTACAGACACCCGATTTGAAGTGTAAAACAGTGGTTTGGGTAAGTTATAAGAATCACTTTTCAAAATTTGGTCAAAATTTGATCATATTAAAATTTAAGATAAAGAAAACAGATATGAATGATTTATGTTTAAAAATCCTATGAATTCGGTTTTGAAAACGTTAACATTGACCATTGACTAAGTTGTAGCAGTCAACGGGAGGTAATCCCGCTAAATTTTGAAGTAGTACTTATTAGAGTTATTTCACTTAAATACTCTTCTTTCGGATTTTACATTGTAAACATTCAGAACTTAAAGTAATCATTTGTTTAATATTTGAATGAACGCAGATTTTATTTCAAATCACTTCAGTTCAAGCTTTAAGTACCTTAGTATTGGTGTCTCTAAGTACAACTTACTTTAAATGTAAACACCAGTCAAGGTGACAAATTGTCGTATAGTTTTCGGATATACCATATTTTCGGATAGTGTTTGTTCTGTTGTTGGGGCAGTTTGTTTAATGTCTATGCACCAATTTATAAACATATCAGCATTTGAGCATAATGTGTCAGGGCTTGTTGAACGCATATACACATGGCTATTTTAAGGCAAGAAGTGGAAATATTGTCCAGCAAATTGAACTGGAAACCAAAAGTATAAAAAAACTATCTGATATAATCTGACTGAAATAGATTTCCTGAAAATTTTCAAAATGGAGAAATATTTGATCCACTGTTTCAAGTGAGGGCATATTAGTTAACCAAACTGATGCTTCTAACTCAAAACCAAAGAGCTATAAAAACATATATACTGTATAGGCATGTATGCCTGTAATATACACTGAGAACTGCATTAGGATCAATGATAACCATAACAGTTTTTTTTTGTAAATGTACAATCATATTTGATAGCGCCCTATTTATGATTTAAGCATATAACCTTAAGAACAAATTGTTGTTTCACTTAAGAAGGAGTCTACCCAATACAATTCATCTGGCATTAAACAACATCTTAAATTATTTTATTCCTCTATTATTTGTACTCAAAATAATTTTAGATGGCATGATTACTCACAATATCAATTGTCTTTTTATTGTTATATTTTCAGGTACATCAATGTGAGCTAAAACATGTTGTCCCATCTTAAGTTGTCAGAGAGACTGATGTGTTCAGGTAAACTATTTACAAACTTTCTAATCATAATCAAGTAATGTGGGCGACGTTTCCAGATTTTAACCTGATCCTGAGACACAGACCATAAAATTTAGATATATGTATATAGATAATAAAGTTCAGGAGACTGGCCTCCTGTCTCAGTTTTTTTAACCATGGAACAGCGAAAAATTGTTTTAGAAATGCAAAGCAGGTTAAAATGTGGAATTCATAAACTCTGATTTCTTAAAAATAATACGTTGTAATTTTCAAGTTGAGTTTGTTACAAGTAAATTTTTTTTTTTTTTCATAAAACTGGGACCAGAAATGAAATATCACTAATGACACAAGTAAGCAATATGGCTGCAAGACCACTATAGTTCAAATCAATACAAACATTAATTAGACAGGCATCATGGCATGGCAAGAAAGAAATTATTTAAGCTGCTGCCTGCATGTATGGTTAACTATCGGGTCATAGAAAACTCTTGATTTATTAACCCTTTTCTAAAGGATATGTCTTTTATCTAACAGGCTAACAGTGTATATCCATGACATCTGATTAGGATCTGCACTGTTTACTAATACAGATTTATTAGGCTTTTTTTAAACAAAAAGCAAACACTACAGATCCAGATCAGAATACCCTGATATGGCAGCTGATCTAGATTTACACTGGTTGCCCATTTGATAAAAGGTGATTGATTTTTGTTTGGTTTTTGCAACACATGACTGATGAATCATTTAATTTTATTTGTGCTTTAAATGTAGTGCCGAAATAAATGCTCAAGTTTATATCCTCTGCATAAGAAATATTGCAACTATGATTTTTATGAAACAAGACAAATTAAATATCAAAGAACGTGTATTTTATCTTTGCATTGCAGCTTCAAAGGTGCCCAGCATGTTGGCAAGGAATCTGCAGCACAGCATTCCGGCCAGAACTGGCATCAAATCCTGGACTCTGACACAGAGAAACTACTCACAAAGAACAAAATTGCTTTCAGTATATTCACTTCATAATGACAGTCTTGGACATAAAAGACACTTAAGTGCAGAGAAGAAAGTGACGGCTCTAGCGATTATCAAAGACTTGACACACTTGAAGTCCTCTCCAAGGCCAGCTCTGATTTTAGGGGTATCTGGACTTGTTCCATTTGTTGCCCCACCTTTGTACATGATGATGTCTGGAACTTACCTTGCTGGTCTTGCATACAGCCAGGTGGCTTATGGGGCATGCATCTTGTCCTTTGTTGGTGCTGTGAGATGGGGTATGGCCCTCTCAGAAGATGGGATTGTTCTGCCTAACTGGGTAAATCTTGGTTACAGTGTCACACCGTCGTTGGTAGCTTGGCTGGGTTTGATGATGCCGACACCATTTGCTCTTGGTACGCTGATGCTAGGCCTTGGTGGTGCAGCTTACATGGACCTTACAATGTATGGATATCCTTCTTGGTTCAGAGCTATGAGGTTCCTCCTGTCTCTCACAGCAATTCTGTCACTCTGGACAACACTTATGTGCATGTTCCTATATTCTGCAAAACGCAAGCAGAAACAAGCTCTTGCTGAACAGAAAACAAAGGAAATCAGCACACCCAACAACAAGGAAAATTTCACAACCTTAGCAACACCAGCTGTTCCACAGGAAGTGTCCCATGTTGAGAATGAAATTAAGAACATAATAAAAGCAACTGAAGAAACAAACAGGACCAATAACACAGTTGGTGAATCTAAAACAGAAGTAGCTGATCATGGTAGCGACAGTAAAAAGGAAGAATGAAGGATTTAAGTGTTTATATTGATGAAATGTCCAATTTTTGTGGCTTTATCAACTGAACAAATGTGAATAAGTTATGAACAGTTATGCAAATTATGGTGTATTGGTGGAGGATATGGAAACTTCATCAACTGATGACTGAAAGAAGTTTGTTTTTTTTTTTTTTACAAAAACCACGGCTAAGGTTGTTGTAGAAAAACATAACAAAGTGGACAGTCGCTCATAATGTGAAGTGTGATATAGGTAGTATTTATTCCAGATAAGGGCCCAAAGTGAGATGTTTATTCCAGTTGGTTATTTTTTCCCTGGAATATACTTGCACAATATTTACTCTTATCTAGAATAAACAAACTTTCACTTACCCAGTCTGTCCACATTTGCAGAGGATCTGTTTCAGTGTTTGTAATATTGGGTCTCTTGTATCAGGGGGTCCAACGTATTTGTTTTTTTCGGAAAAGTAAGTGAGCGACATGTTCTCTGCGGAACAAAATGGCGGAAAATTGTGTGATTTGGTGCATTTCAGGAGATATTTTGACCTGGTAAGTAGATTTATATCAATGTTATCGTAATATAAATACGCCTACCCGGAGGCCAGATGTGTAAGCTCCACTCGGTTTTTTAACTTATGTTTCTAGAGGCCTAAACAAAAAAGTTATTGAATGTATAAACTGAAAGATTGCTTGTTTACAAAGTGAAAATAGAAAATTTTGTGACTTCAAACTGTGTTTTAAGTCAAAATATAACGTTCTTGGACCTATTTTAGCGAAATTATTATCGAGTTTTTGCATATATTTCTTCATGGTGGCTTTTGCACTTTACATGGGTACTTTATGGCCAATTTTTTTATGTTCAAACACCTTTAATGTTTGGCGTGGAAGTGGTAAGCATGTTTTTGTTCGGTGCAGAATCTGAATAACACACTCGTTTGCGTTTATATAAGTGAAAGTAAGACACTAGCTGACAAATGTTAAAAATCAAACCAAAAGCCAATATTTTACCCAAACACACGGATGTTCCTTTATATCTTTGCCCGAAAATGGCTTTACCGAAACAAGAACTTCATATGTATTTATAATATCAATTAGAATCTACCTACCCATTCTCATGTTTGTGCGTGTGTGCGCGTATATATAAATCTATACCCCGATATAAATTTCTTACCAGTCCAGTCTCTTTTCTTATTTTAGGAGGAATAATAAAGTGTATCTAGGGTTGCACCTGTAGAACCGCAAGTTGATGCGGGATTGGTAAACGTCATTTCACTATGCGGCATAATGCCCCGTATGACGCTCAAGTCTGATTCCCAGGGCTCTTAACTTATTAAGGGTAACACGCTTTTGTAGCCTCCTTCAGTAAGCAAAATTACTTCCATAATCGTTTTTATTTATAAAAAAAATAAGATGCTTTCCTTTTTGCGTACACAAATCTCTAAATATTGTAAATATGACACAGAATATACCCAAACAACAATACCGAGCATAGCATTTTGTTATAAGGGTATTCTGAGAAATTTTGACAGGATTATAAGTATCTTACATGAGTGTGAGGTGAAGATGGAAAAATCTGTCACCGAGGGTGAACTGTTTTGCGGGAATGAGGCTCTGTCGAGTTCCCGCCAAAACTGTTCACCCGAGGTGACAGATTTTTCTATCTTTACCGAATGTCCCATGCAAGATACTTTTTCTTGCATACCTTTTACTGTTCATTTGTGTATATGTATACAAAATAAATTTTGTTTCCTTACGCTGAAATATTGACGTAAACGTAAATCTTATTTTTAATGACGTCACTAACTTGAATAAATTACGTCAGATACTTGAAGACTGTAAACTGTAAACTCGCTTCTCGCCAAAAGACAATGGCACTTGACTGTGTATTCGGCGAGCAAATGCCTTGTGGTCGTAATTAAGTTGTCAAAATAAGTGGCAACTGGGCATATAAGACTGTAGAAAGTGGTCGCGTTATGGAATATGGAATAGCGGGGTGGTCGTATAATCGATGCGAGCGACCATTGAATTATATAGGAAAAATCTGTTCTTTCAAAAAGTGCCCGTAACAGCGGGATGGTCTTGAAATTGAGGTGGTCACAAGGCGGGAGTTTACTTATCAAGAGGTAGAATAATATACAAGTATAGTATGTGGTAGATAATTTTGCATAACAAATACGCGATTTGTTCGTATTTGGGTAACAAATCGGCTTTTATTTTGATTATTAACATTTGTTATCAGCTCGTGTCTTACTTTCACTTATATTAACGCATAGGAGTGTGTTATCCAGATTCTGCACCGAACAAAAACATGCTTACCACTTCCACGCCAAACATTTAAGTGTTTGAACATAAAAAAATTGGCCATAAAGTACCCATGTAAAGTGCAAAAGCCGCCGTGAAGAAATATATGCAAAAACTCGATAATTATTTCGCTAAAATAGGTCCAAGAACGTTATATTTTGACTTTGTAAACAAACAATCTTTCAGTTTATACATTCAATAACTTTTTTGTTTAGGCCTCTAGAAACATAAGTTAAAAAACCGAGTGGAGCTTACACATCTGGCCTCCGGGTAGGCGTATTTATATTACGATAACATTGATATAAATCTACTTACCAGGTCAAAATATCTCCTGAAATGCACCAAATCACACAATTTTCCGCCATTTTGTTCCGCAGAGAACATGTCGCTCACTTACTTTTCCGAAAAAACCAAATACGTTGGACCCCCTGTTGTATGTTATATTATGTTTCAAGAGATGAATATAGAAGAGAAATAAAATGTTTCTATTAAGACTTCAGTCACAATAATTGCTGCTCCTTTACAAAAGACTACCAAGTGCAGAAATTAATCATGGCCTTCAGCAGTCAGCCATGATTCCCATATTATAATTAGACTTCATTGATACTCATGGTATAACCCTTTCCTCCCTAAATACGCATTTTTACGCATGTGCGACCAGTGTAGATCCAGATCAGCCGGCACCGGAACATCCCTGCCTTCTGATCAGGATCTGCACTGGTCGCATTTTGGTGAGAAATAACCTCACAAATCAAAAAGCAAACAGTACAGATCCTGATCAGATGGCATGGATGTGCCAGCTGATCTGGATCTGTTTGCCCACACAATAAAGGTGTGTTTATGGAGGAAAGGGATAAACAATAAAATAAACAAGGCTGTCAAGAGTTCTGCAAATACTACAAGAATCCCCTATGGGTGAAAACCCGTCAATAATTTGTGCCAGATATATAATCATTATAATGTATATTCAAAGTATTGACTTGACCGTTGTCCTGTGGTGAAAAATGAAATGTTGTTTATAATCCTTCAACCACCTTAATCTGTTTACAAAGTTTCACTACCATTAATTACTTTTTGTTTTATTGGTGCATTTTATTCTATTTTTATATTAAGTCACCTGACATACCTCTTGTGAAAAAAATTCTCAGATTGCCATATTATACAAAATGTCATGAAAAGATCTTTACTTCTTCTCATGTTATCAAAGTATTTAGTTTTTTTTCTTTTTTAATAACAGTCGGTGACCTTTGACGTCTGGTGAAAAGTAAAAGGCTGTCTCTGGCATATCTCTCATAATTGCTGTAATAATGTATAACAAGTTTCGTAAAAAGATTAAAAATACTTCAAGTAACCAAGGTATTTAGATTTTATAGTTTTACAAACATTCACCAGACCTTTGATCTACGCTTAAAAATTAAAGGTCATGCATAATCCCAAACTGGTATCTGCATGTGTACCACGTTTCATGAAAAGATCTCGAGAACTTTTTCAGCAACCACAGGATCCAGTTATTGCAGAGGAATGGACAGACATTCTAATGAATGGATACATTATGTGGCTACCATTTTGTTCTCATTCTTTTTTCCACAGGAGAGAAAAATTGAGCCACGTAAGAGACTGAATGTACAATTTATAGTTATCTGTTGTTCTCATAGCCACTTAAGTACATCCAGCCGGATGGACAGACCATGAGTAAACTTGAAGTCCCCAGTACACCAGTAAGGGACTAATAAAACTACCAAATAAGGTTGACATCACAGATCTTCTAACCTTGGGCAACTAATTATCCCAACCCTTCTCTTACAAGTCACATTTACGAGTGTTGATAATTCAGTAAACATTACTTTGCATGGTTTAAACATAATAATGCTGGGCTGGGATATTTGTATGTCAAATATCTAGGAAGAACTGTCCAATAATGAGAGTGACAATAGGAATTGTAAAACACCAAATTTCTTCTAATAGTATAATTTATTTCTTTATCAAGCAAAATACAAAAATAATACTCTGAGAAAACAAGTCTATCACAGTCTGTCTTAAATATTAAATAAAAAATGTAATAATGAGAGTGACAATAGGAATTGTAAAACACCAAATTTCTTCTAATAGTATAATTTATTTCTTTATCAAGCAAAATACAAAAATAATACTCTGAGAAAACAAGTCTATCACAGTCTGTCTTAAATATTAAATAAAAAATGTAAATATATCACAATAAATGGCTGTAAAACAAATAATGTGTAAGCAATCCGGTAACCCAGTGGTACTACAGAAATCATTGTTAAACTATGTTAAACGACAAGGTCACTGATCTGTGAAAGTCATTTGCTAACAATTGGTTCAGAGTCCAAGTAAACCACTTTCCTTCATTAATACGCATTTTTACGCATGTGCGACCAGTGTAGAGCCAGATCAGCCAGCACATCCATGCCATCTGATCAGGATCTGCACTGGTCGCATTTTGGTCAAATTATAACCTAATGAATAAAAAAACAAACAGTTTTGATCCTGATCAGATGGCATGGATGTGCCGGCTGATCTGGATCTAAACTGTTTTCCCATGCAATAAAGGTGTGTCTATGGAGGAAAGGATTAATGAGCAGTGACCACTTTTATGTGGTGAAACACAAACTGTATGCAAGTTAATGAGGACAAAAAGAATCGCAAAACTGAAGGTGAATTATGTTTACATACATGTATACATCACACCTTGTTAACAAGCAGTATTCAAGGAGAACTTTTGCTTTTTAAAATAGGCAGATTATAAAATAAGTTTTCTAACAGAAAATTGTATACTGGAATTTAAATCTAATGCCCACAGTTTGAAGTGGTTGTCATTTAATTTATTAAAGTGTCTTTTGTTTTACTGTCCACTTTACATTTGTATTTTCACCCAAAAAAATTAGTCAACATTAATGGTACAAAAATAGTGATTTATGTTTAACAGTATCAAACATACAATTAAAATGATTCAACTAAAATGTGCATGTATCAGCTCACACAGTAATTTCAAAATAGAAGAAAATCTAGACTGCGTCCTCAGGACGCTAATGCCCCCACTGCTAGAACAACACTTGTTAGAAAGGGCAAGAACTCTGGTAAAAGACATATGGACTATATACTGACGAGTGCAACTCTATATGCCTCCCACTTCATGGGGTCATAAAAAATTATTCATTTCAATTTTAACAATTGTGGAGTACACACAGATATGTAAAAGCAGCTCCTTACACTTATACCTGGGCTAAATTTGTCTATACATATATCTAGATATCTAAAGTTTTTGATCTGTCTCCTGTTCAGAACATTTTGCTTATATAAAAAAATCTTATAACTTGACCTGATAATAGAAATATCTGAGAATTTGTGAAACAAAGTGCAGGTACTGATGTTTCAGATTCCACATAGCTTTTGGATACTGTGGTATGATGAATTACTTTTTCACACCCAAAATTCTACATAGCTTTTGGATACTGTGGTATGATGAAATTACTTGTTCATGCCCAAAGTTCTATATAGCTTTTGGATACAGTGGCATGATGAAATTACTTGTTCATGCCCAAAGTTCTACATAGCTTTTGGATACAGTGGTATGATGAAATTACTTGTTCATGCCCAAAGTTCTACATAGCTTTTGGATACAGTGGTATGATGAAATTACTTGTTCATGCCTAAAGTTCTGCATAGCTTTTGGATACTGTGGTATGATTTCATTATGCTGGGACTATTTTTTCTTACTAGCCATAGAAGAGTTTTTTTTCAATAAGAAATAATAAGTGTAGTATAAAGATTTCCACACCAAACAATTACACTTAGGTGAACATGTGAACAAATATGTTTCAGTATCAGATATGTAAGAGTTAAACCCATAGAAAATGAAATGATCCAGATCCAAGATTTCAAAATTGGTCTTTTTGTTACAAGAATTCACACCAATTCTTAGTAAAAGCCTCTGCTACACTGCCAAAATATGGGAGACAGAACTAGGTATATTTTGTTTCAGGTTACCTGAAATATTTACTAAGTTCTCACTGCTGATGCAAATACAAACCACTTCCAATGAAAAGAACAAAACTGCATATCACAACGTCCTGATAACATATTGCATAAAAGTCAATGTAAAGAACAGAAAATATCATGTGAACAAGTATTTTGGACAAACACATCACCCAACAAAAGCACAAAACAACAGTAGCATAATTTAGATATACAAGTACACCAATGTTTAGAAGCAGCATTACACATATATGCAAGTTTCTAATACTTTTTGTAATAAAACTGAAGCCTATGTTAACCTTTTACTTCATCGATAAGGTTCATATCTGATTTGTGACAAGTGTAGAGCCAGACCAGAAACAGAAAAAAACCTGATGAATCTTAAAGCGAACTGTGCAGATCTTGATCAAACTGCATAAATGTGATGGGAAATCTGGATCTACACGTCACTTAATGGATACAAGCTGTATCGATGGAGTAAATGACTTAAATGATCTCTAAAGTACAGACCACATTGTTTTGGTTTTACATCATTTAGAACATGTGTAAGAATGTATGCATAAGTTGACAAGTATTTCTTAATCTGTTCACAATATCATAAAACTGAAACTGAAGGACCAGTCTCAAATCACAAGCATACAATCGGCTGAAATGGAGACTTGTCTCCAATCTTAGTTTTACAATCTTGGGGACTGGTTTTGCTGTACGTATAAACACCTTTCTCAATGTAACTATTTTATGTCCCAACTTTAAGTCCTGTAAAATAATGGTGATGATGATCAGTGTGTGCCTGCTGTGCCATCTGCTGCCGATCATGCACAGTGGTACTTGAATACGCTTCTTCATCCTCATGTATGGACACCATATTTAAAGGTCCATGTGCACTGACTGAGCTCATTGTTTTTGGGGATGGAGGAACCCTGAAAAACATAGAGTTTTTCATAGCAAAAAGGCCATAACTTTGTTTCAAAACAAAAGGCATATGAAATGTAGAATAACAATCAAACTAATATGGAATGACCATCTCGTAAAGACCACCTTCTATAGCAGTATATAATTACCATTTCTTAGCAATATTAATTGACCACCTCTAAAGCAGTATGAAACGACCCCCTCTATAACAATATGTAATGACCACCTCTAAAGCTTTTTCTAATTGTAAGCCCTTAAGTGTTTATTGTTCTTGAATGGCTGAAAGTGATTTTTTCCACGTTACCAGGAATTAATGACTGGATACCTGGTACAAAATTCCGTACTGTAAACAACTTATTTCCTAACAAATTGTGTTGCTTTGGTGTTGAACATAATAATGAACCTGTTTCAAATGAGGGTCTCCCCTGAAATGTTGGTCTTTCAGCTGAGTGGTCTTAAACAATTGTTTGATTGTATTCTGACTTTAAAAAGTGAAAATCAGTTTCAAGAAAAGATGACTATAAAGCACAATGATGTTAGACAGTTCAAAGGATTCACTGAGTTCATGCAGGTATCAGTACTGTCAGTATAAGAAAGCAAACAGAATTCATGCATCAGCTTGTATTAGCTAATAAAATGTCAAAGAAAATGTAGACTTGTCTAAGTATGCATAGTACATGGTCGAAGATTATAAAACTGAGACTGGAGACCAGTCTCAAATCTCAAGCATCCGACTGGCTGAAATGGAGACAAGACTCCACTTCAGCAATTCTGATCCTTGAGATTTGAGACTGGTCTACATTCTAAGTTTTATAATTTTGGGTCCAGGTTTACTTTCAATGAATTTATTAATTAAAAAGTAAAGCATGATTGGCAAAGTACTATAATGTTATACCTACTTAGATTAGAAAAAGGTGCATACCAACCACCAGTGCTACTCAGCCTAGTGTCTCCAAGCAACCAGGATTCCCATAGCAACCAGGATGTATTCCTTAGCAACCAACACAAGGTAAGGAGGCAAGGTGGAGCTAGGAACACACCTCAATGATTTAAAGCAAGCTGTCTTCAACTAATGTTCTATCTTTTACAGATGAAAGAACCTCCTGAATCTCTCCATATTAAAACATTCATTCAATTTAATTTTATGGCAAAACTTAATATCTAGCCAAACACTAATGTGTTCCTATTGTAAATGGCTAACAGACCAAAGTAATCATTTTCTGTCCTCACATTGATTAATGTTTACTGAAATTTAAATTTCTAACTGCCAATAAAAAACTACAGTTCATAATCACACAAATGGAATTTTGAAGATGCAAGCATCAATACAAGATTTAAAGTAAGAGATTCAATACTGAGTGTAATGAACAATTGTTATGTACATGCTATGACATGAATAATTGTTGTTGTTAATTTCAAGTCCTGTTAGTGCACAAATGACATTATAATGTAAAAGTTTTTTTTAAGATGTTAATGACACTTAATGTCTCTAAAAATAGATCTTGAACCTGGTAATCACAGTGACTACCGTAAAAACCCTATGTTTTCGGGCAGCTTAAAATAATTATTTTTTTTCTTGGACGAAATCTTAGGGTCATGATAAAATAATTATAAAAATCGCGGCCGAAAACATAGGATTTTGTCCGCGTCGCCGACTATCCGAATACTGGTACAGTATACATCTGTATTTATGAAATGCGTAACTTTTAACATATTTTGTCTAAGTCTTTGGACGGAAAAAATATTATTTTTATGGCTGAATAATATTTAGAGACGAGAATTTTCATTTAAAAACAGATAGTCCAAACATTTAGACACATGTGCATAACTTGACACGTCCATAGATAAATGTAAGCCTTGAATATGTCAACACATGCCAGACGTTTGTACCTTTGAAATTTCTGCTTACCTTTGTCAAGCAATTAACTCCATAGTTGCTAAATAAACATCCTATTGTTGTATAATCAACATTGCCAAAAGAATTTGATGGCTGTCGCAGATAAGAGTGCATTAGATTAGTTGCAAACTGCTAATTCGGCAAAGTGCCGGTTCTTCAGATACAAACACAACCTGATCAGAAATTAGCAATAATTATACCAAATATTATCAATCAAACAATCGGCTGATTTAGAAATGAAATCAACCTAGTTTGTTGACGGGTTGCAATTTTTTGTAATACACCGTCGATCGATTTTTTGAGTGGTGCGTACTGTTTCAAGTTGACGTATGCGTCTTTGATGAAATACACAAGCATCGCTGACATTTTAGATCAAAGCGGGCAATGAACAGGTGTTCATAGCAGTTGTAAATTTGATGATTTTAGTAAATGTACATGTAATAATTCTTGGATATTTTAGGGGCAAGTATTCGCAAATTTAAAAACACACATCAATTATTTTATTTCTTACTCGTAATAAAATTAAACTCGCATTAGAATAATGGTTTTAAAAACATCGGTTCTGTTCATAAAAATTTATAGGCTTGAATTGAGTTACGATATTTTCTTGGGAAAAATCATTTGACTGAAAACAGTTTGGATATTATTAAGTTCCGATCATGTGATCAGGTAAAAAGTACAATAGATGTTTGCCCGCGGCAATCATAAAGTCACAATATTTCGCACTTTATAGCCTAGTTGCATAGCAACGTCTCCAGATTTGAGATGACAGATTGCAAACTAAAGATTATCATAATTATAATTGCTTTAAATAAAAAAACATTATTTTTACCAGGTTTCGATCTCATTACTTACCGCTTTGTTGTTACAATATTCATTACCGCAAATAAGATGATGAAAAATAATTGTTCAGAAACAAACATACCCTTAATCGGCGGACAATGATGTATACGGTTATTGCCAAGTTCTATCTTTAATATCAAAATCGAAACCAAGGTTTACAAACATATTTTTTTGTTACTAATCTAATAAAAATGACGAATTTAGAATTGAAAATGCTGGCCGAAAACATAGGGTTAGTGAAAAAATCGCCGATTTTTAGTGGCTAAATTTTTAGGATCAATAAAAAAATTAATATTTAAAAAAAAAGACCGTGGCCGAAAACATAGGGTTTTTACGGTATTGTCTATATGTCATAGTACATGTATATTAATTACCAGTCTCCGCACAAAATACAGTCATTCAATTGCCATCTGATCTGGATCTACACTGTTCTCTTATTGGTCAGAAATAATCTAACGAATCTTAAAGCAAACATTGTAGATCCTGACTGCATGGATGTCATGGTTTACGGGATTAATGTCATGGCTTTATAATGACAGACTTTAGCTCTCTGAGAAACAATTTCAGAAAATTGGTTTCAAGAAAAAGTTGTGAATTAGGACCAGTCTGATAACTCTAGCAAATGATTGATCTGTTCAGAGACTGCGTTCAATTTAAACCAATCAGCTGCTCAAGAGTGGAGACTGGTCTCCAAACTTTTAAACCATCATCTCCCCTGCAGTATATACAGATACACTTCACATTCAATGACAATGCCATTAAATTTATTTTTAAATGTATATTAAATGTTTTCCACAAGTTTCACATGTTTGTAAATACATTAAAATACCTACAGACTATAAAACAAGAGTTTTTGTAATACTGTTTACTTCATTCCTTGTTAATTCAAGCAGCAAAATAACCTTTAACATTTTTTTCATTGTCCTAACATATTAATAATATAAAACATTCTGTTATAAAAATTCATAAGCCCTTTCTTGTGGACACAAAACACCATTTCTATCCCTTTACTCCATATATGCCTTTTATCGCATGTGCAAACATTGTAGATCCAGATCAGCTGGCATAGTTTGCTTATTGGTCAAAAATTACCAAATGAATCATAATGGTATGTCTATGGAGTAAAGGGATGAAAAGCAAACTATTCTAATACAGTCTCTGATCTTTAAGTTTTTTTCCTGATCTTAATTTTCTTTTACCTTAAGCACACTGAAAATGTCACTATTTCTATAAACAAAAAACTTACAAGCATTCAGATATTATTTAAAAAGCTACAGGTAACTTGGAATTGAGTCCCAACAGATTCTTCAGCAGTGTTGCTACCAATGTTTATTTTCCTGCTTCAATAAACTAAGAAATCATCAACGACTATGATATGTATGCTGAAGGTTTAGCATCTTTGCTGCAGCAGCAACAACCAACACCACAGTAGCAGCAAAATCATTATCAGCGGTGACAATATGAGAGATGAGACTAGCTCTACCTATACACCATATCTTGTGCGGGTTGCTCATGTGATCCCGCAGAACCGAGTCGCCTAGGGAGACCCAGGTGCTGGTATAGCGGGTGGTAATCACTTAGGTCCATCATGTCTGGAAGCTGCATGTCATGTGACCAGCGTGGTGACCCTATACGACCTCCTGGAAGGGGAGATAAGCACACAGTGCAAAAATCCAAAAACACACAATCTCAAACAGCAAACAGTGAAATGTGATGTTAAAACTTGAACAAACTGATTATTTTCCATTAGAAAATGCAAATAATAATTCTTGGAATATTAATAGTTAAAGATAACTCATCAAAATCATTTATTTTTTAATTATGTTAAAGAATTTAGTGATCAAAACTTTGTGCAGTTGCTTAAATCCAATTACCCTGATACTCCAAACTTGAAAGAATACAAAAACCAGTGCATTAAAATACCATTAGTATAGTTCAAGCTCATATTCAACTTGTTCGGACAAATCATAGATATAGTACTTCACTGAAAATATCAATATCGTTAGTGCCAATATTGATCACCACTCAAAAATAAGATAAATTTTGGATATATGAAGACAGTTTAAAAGTAACGCATAAATTCCAAAATTATTGAAATATGCATAAGTAACTGTAATTAAATATTTAATAAGTAGCTCCTATAGCCAAGCTTACAGCAACATTATACAATGCTAACTATCAAGACTGGCCTTTAAAATCATATTTTTATCCTTCCAAGATTTGATGTTCAATTTTTTGTTAATTTTCATCAAATATGTTCGTAACATAATCACTCATAACATAATATAAAGGAAAAGATAAATAATTAATTTTAAAATAGTTCAACATCAAAACTATGAAGGACAGTATAAATATATATACAAGTTTTACCATGAAAAAATATGTCTTCAGTAAGATGATGTCATTATACACTTAACTGTATGATGTCACTTCCCATTTCTAGAAATATGTCAAAAGGCTGAGGGGAGAATATAATAATATGGATGTTTTTGAAACAACTGGAATGCATATTTGAAAATATGTGGCAAATTAAATGAAGAGGTCTAATATAAGTGAGAAGACATATTTCCTATGATGTAGTCCCTTAATGAAGTCCTACCTTGCATCATAGCTTCGTAAGCCAGTGAAGATGGGGTAACAGGAATCGGCCTCTTAGACTGTCTGTAAATGGAAATGTTCGATATTTCTTAATTCAACAACTATTGTTTTCTTCGTATCAGCAAAATTTATTTCTTTGCAGGCAACATGGCCTGCATTATTTTTCTTTTACACTGTCTTTGTTATTTTGTTTCCCTAAACATTATTTCTGTATCAGTTATATAAAACATGTATTTATGAACCAACCACTTATATTTACTTGCCCTTGCCTTTCTGAAATACAATACTGTCAAAATTGTTTACAAAATCAATCCTGTTACATGTAAAGTTTCAGAAATGGTAAAGACGTGCCATTACTGATCCTACATCAACATACCGGTAATGTGCCTTTTTACTACCGTGTTCTGAGATCTGACATGTCACTTGTCAAAATACAACCATTAAATTAAGTAAACAGTAAATATCTAGTATAACAGCTGGTTATTTATTGTCTACACAAAATCCTTGATACTTATAAAAGAATTGTGTTGGCATAAGGTCCATGCATTTTTATGTATATATATATATATATATATATATTCATAGTTTAAAAGGTTGTTTGAGAGAAATTTATTTTATAAAATTCAAAATGTTCACCCTTATCAGACTGCTCAGATGTGTAGGCTGACCTTGGCAAACACTGGTCAGAAATGTAACACAATCTGTGCACAGTACTGACATGATTAGGGGTTGGTCATTATTTGAGTTTGAATTCATGCATACGACATACCTGTTAAGTGTTCTTGCAGCGACAGCTGACTGCGGTCTCCTCATACTCTCTGGCAGTCCTTCCTTCCATCCTGGTATATGACCTGACCTCGGCCTGTTCTGTATAGATTCCCAGTAAAGGTCACGACCTCCTCCCAGCCAATCATTGGCCTTCTTGACAGACATAGAGGAGGTTGGGCGGGTCTTAGCGTCTGGTGAGGTGGGTCTTTGTGGTGGAGGCGTGCCTTGACGAGCTATAAAATTGAAATATAAAATTAAGTATTTTGCAGTCATTTAGCTTTTTAGCAATTTTTCAAAAATTGTTATTATAGTGTAAACTTAAAAGTAATTCATAAAATCAGCGTGGTTTAGGCGATATAGCTGAATTAAAATTTTCCGAAAAGTGATCTTTTAAAATGCTTATTCGATAAGTTGCTTTTTATAGTTTTCAGAAAAATAAATGTCAGTAAAAATGTAAGTTCTCCATAGATTACTACTGAACAGCTTCTTTTCAGCAACAGCTTTTACAACTAAATACATGTACCATGTAAATGTTTAAATATGCATCTTTACTCAATTAGTTCACCCAAGTTTTAAAGACTGATGTTCGGTACCAACTGAACATATCATAGCAAAGTGTCTTGAACAATTAAATGATTGTAAACACAGTTAACAAAATGGAAGGT
Source organism: Corbicula japonica (assembly GCA_038501625.1). Taxonomy (NCBI): domain Eukaryota; kingdom Metazoa; phylum Mollusca; class Bivalvia; order Venerida; family Cyrenidae; genus Corbicula; species Corbicula japonica. The sequence goes on along the minus strand of JAZAYU010000062.1, from coordinate 1,591,920 downwards.
ACATGTATTATATCAAAGCAAGGGTAAAAATATAAATTTAACTTGCAAGTGGGAAGAATAAACAATTAACATACACTTTTTAAACTGGTGCTGGTTTCATTGCAGGGTAATAGTGATATTACAGCAAAAGGGAATAAATTAAGGGAAAAAGTCAAACTATAGAACTGGTACAATGGGGATCACAATGAGAACAATGGATACAAAATACAATGGACACCTACTGTAGGACAAAAGCATCGCAATGAGAACAATGGTTAATCATTAAATGACCACGCATACTAAATACAATTGACACCTACTGTTGGACAACAGCATCGCAATGAGACAATTGGGTAAACATTGAAGGACAATGGACCTGCTGTAGGACGGCATCACAATGAGAACAGTGGGTAAACATTGAAGGACAATGGACCTGCTGTAGGACAGCATCACAATGAGAACAGTGGGTAAACATTGAAGGACAATGGACCTGCTGTAGGACAGCATCACAATGAGAACAGTGGGTAAACATTGAAGGACAATGAACCTGCTATAGGACAGCATTACAATGAGAACAGTGGGTAAACATTGAAGGACAATGGACCTGGTAGGACAGCATCACAATGAGAACAGTGGGTAAACATTGAAGGACAATGGACCTGCTGTAGGACAGCATCACAATGAGAACAGTGGGTAAACATTGAAGGACAATGGACCTGCTGTAGGACAGCATCACAATGAGAACAGTGGGTAAACATTGAAGGACAATGGACCTGCTGTAGGACAGCATCACAATGAGAACAGTGGGTAAACATTGAAGGAAAATGGACCTGCTGTTGGACAGCATCACAATGAGAACAGTAGGTAAACATTGAAGGACAATGGACCTGCTGTAGAACAGCATGACAATGAGAACAGTGGGTTAACATTGAAGGAAAATGGACCTGCTGTTGGACAGCATGACAATGAGAATAATGGGAAATCATTAAAGGACAATGGACACAAATTACATCAACATCAAAATTTTTGAAAATAATGGACTTTAAACAATGGGAAAATGTGGCTTGAACAATTGAGAAAATTTGACTTAATGCGAATTTTAACAAAGCACTTTGGAAATCTCAGCAGGATTAAAATAACCAAATTCTGTTACAAGAGTGTCAAGCTGAGAGTGTATAGTTTAAAGGATAAAGGAAAATTGGTCATAACTCATATGACAGCATCAGAGTAACTTTGACGGAGTAAGGGTAAAAGGAAAATGTTTAAAAATGCTTCCAAAACTTTCATCCATCTAAAGGAAAGTTGAAACACAGTGCTGTGACAAACTAAGTGAACTGGAGAAATAAATGACTGGGAACAATGTTCAACAGGTGTACAAAAACAAACAATAAGTTTATGAGGCCATTAAGGGTATTTGGGATAAAAGAAATATGGTTTTGTGATAAAGGGGAAGTCAGTAACATTCCACAACATATGACAATATCTGTATATATTACAGAGAAGGTCAGAAATGGAGACAATTTCTGCCCCATCAAAACCACTGTCACTATACACGCAATCATCGCAGGTACCACTTGTGATTGGCTCACATACCACAAAATCTACAAGATTTGAAAACAACATGAACATTTGTGAATATAATGCTTGGAAGGTGTAAGACATGGGTCCCTCAGCAAGTAAAGATAATTGAAATCTAAATACCAATCATGCAACAAAATACAGTGGTTGTAAACATTTTTGCTTTGTTCAAGTTTGGTAATATTTCTTAAACAACCAAAATCTTGCATGAATTATAATTAATTCTCTTTAACCCTTTACTCCATATATTGGGGTTTTATTGCATCACCAAACTGTGTAGATCCATTTCAGCTGGCACATGTGTGTTGTCTGATCTGGATCTGCTCTGTCCTCTTTTGATACATTACTAGGTTATTTCTCACCAAAAAGTGAAAAGTGTAGATCCTGATCAGATGGCATAGATGTGCCAACTGATCTGGATCTACACTGTTTGTCCATGCAATAAAGGTGTATCTATGGAGTAAAAGGTTTAAACAACCTATATCTTACATGAATTATAATTAATTTTCTTTAATTTGATTTAATAATTGTTGATCAATATGACAATCTGTTTCTCTTTGCTAAAGCAGCTACATGCACTACTAAATCTGATTTATTTAACTTCTATATATTAATTTCTTTCTTAAGCAAGCATATTTTAAAACTAAGTTACACTATCTTTATTATTTTTACTAAAATGTAGAATTTAAATGAGCAATTTATAAAAGTATGCACTAGGTCTAAAACTTTCATAAAATAGCTACAGTCATAAACTATCAATGTCATTAATTATTCATTTAATACAATAAAATTAAAAAATAACAATATTAAATAAAAACTTTTTGACTGCTCATTTCATACTACAAGACAAAACTGCACTCTTGTATACAACAAAAAATCAAATCTGCTATCAAAAGAGGGTCACGCTTAAAAAACAAAGACAACCTCTAAAAATCTGATAAAAGATGAAAATATGAAACAAAACAATATAAACAGCAAAAACTGATTTAACCCTTTCCGCCATATATACGCTTTTTATCACATGAGCAAACACTGTAGATCCAGATCAGCTGGCACATCCATGCTATCTGGTCAGAAATAACCTAAAAATCAAAATGCACAGTGCAGATCCTGATCATATGGCACAGATGTGCTGGTTGATCTGGATCTGCACTGTTCACCCATGTCATAAAGAGGTATATATGGAGGAAAGTTTAAAGAGAAAAGGAGGAAAATATCACACTTCTTATTTTAAAACCATGCAAAGTCCAAATAAAATAATAGGTAGACTTGAAAACTGAGAGCATTGATCAAATCAACTGTCATGCTATAACAGAAATTAGCATTACCAACTAAATATACCTGCAAATTCTTGATAAATAAAGAAAAGGTAAAAAAACAATACCAAAACATTATCATTAAATTTTCACACATATACAGCAAATTAAATGGTACAAAACATGTTTAAACATCATATTTGTTATGCCTTCATGATTTAGCTATAACATTTTTCAATAAAATATCCACTGTTGAAAAAATAACAATTATTCTTTTTCTTTAGGTGTTTATGTGTGTGTAACTCACTAAACAGAAGACATCTGAGAGAAGACACCGGATTCATTTAAGAATGTTTATGCCTAATTTGCATAAAAACTAAAGGTTATTAAAATCTGACTGTTCATACACCAATCAAAAACAGGAAATTGAAATTCATTTCTTACAATTAAACCTTCAAAAACTGTTTTTGTATTTCTCATTAAATTTTATTGATTTAGTAGTTGACATGATAATGTTGTACACATTTCCACATAGGAATACAGAGCTGCTTTATTGAGAAAATGAAACATAGTCACATGACCCTAATAATCCAATCAGATATCTGCTTTTTTGAAAACCGTTACATGGTTGTAATTATTCATTTTTTGTAATAATTTTGCAGAGTTTAAATCTTTATGACAAACTTAACATGCAAACAAGTAAAATATCTATACACTTTTCAATGTCAAAAATGTTCAGTTGCATGAGTTTCCCTTTACACCATGGATATGGCTTACCGTCATTGTTCGAATATAAGCAGCACTCATGTATAAGCCGCACCGCCCCCAAACGTGATAGAACAGGTGAAAATGGCTTAACACAATGTATAAGCAGCCAAACCTGTGTATTAGCCGCACCCCCAACCTTTTACTTCCGAATTCTTGGGAAAAAGTGCGGCTTATATTCAAACAATGACGGTATATCCCATGTTTGACCAGTCAAGATCTAGATAGTCTATTCATCTGTGCTGTTCAATTAATCATCACTGCTTTTTGATTCATTTATTTCTGACCAAAAAGCAAACAAAGCATTGATGTGGAGGCTGATCTGGATCTTCACATGAAATAAAGCCATATATCATAACGTAAAGGGATATTTAAAAATGTTTCATTCATTTGCAATCTGGACCTAAAAAAATATTTGTAAAAACAACATTCAAATGGCTGTTTCCTTAGAGACAAAGAGTGCACTCTCAATAAACTATTAACAATTTCTTACAATCTATTAACCCTTGTCTCCACATAAAACACATTTTAATGTGCATGTGTGACTATTGTAGATCCAGATTAGCCAGCACAACAGTGCTGTCTGATCTGGATCTGCACTGGTCACATCCTAGTCAGAAATAACCTAATGAATCTAAAAGTGAACACTGTAGATCCTGATCAGACATGGTAGTGATGGCTGATCTGAATCAAAACTGTTCACCTGTGCAATACAGTAAAGTGTTAACACTTTCGTATAATCTCAATTTTGCTGATATAATTGATTTACATATTCTTAACTTGATTGGAATAGTTCAAATCTAATTTCCTCAACAAATTTTGAATGTATCTGAGTCCCTCTGTGTATTTTTAGAAAAAGCCGACTAAAAAGACTACAAACTACATTACGTGTCTGAGGGTTAGAAGAGGCGGAAGTAAAAGCAGCGGCAGACTGTCTCCAAGCTTCCATACGCTGTTGCTGATAGGACGTATTAAACACATCCGAACTACCTATATTCTTACGCGGATGTTGAACGATGTAGTGGTAGGCATCCAAGGCACTGAACGGGCGGGTTTTAGACTGGACTGTTAACTTCCTGAAAGGCAAAAGCCCTGATCAATTTTCAAGCAACCAGGAACAGCAGGAAATCATTAAAACCATATATTATACCTCATTTGCATAAGCCCTTCTGTATTTAATATGACGTCATCCAGTCCATAAATCGCATATTGACCGGCTATCCGGTCCATAATTCTTATATTGACCGTTTTTGATTACTTCAGAATCTAATATAAGAATAATTATCTTATAAAGTGCGGGTCTGTTGCCTAGTAATATTTAATTTGATTAACAAAAATGGAATAGTAAAAGGCGTGCTTTATATGCCTGATGGCTTGTAAATAATAAAAAATCTGTATGGGATTTTTTACACACTGAACATATCAAATTATTATTTAAAAGCAAATTATAGTAAAAATGACAGCAACAAAAGATATGAAAGAATTTAGATTCGGTATAATATAACAAATAAAACATGGCATTGAGGGCAATATGCAAGTTTACGGACTGGTTGGTCAGACCTCGGAAGGTATATGGCCCTCAGCTGCGCTTCGGGCCATATACCTTCCTCAGTCTGACCAACCAGTCCGTAAACTTGCATATTGCCCTCAATGCCATGTTTTATTTGTTAATTATGGTACAAAAATCTTGTCTAAAATATCATTTTCATTTAAAATAGAGGTGCGGAAACAACACATTATTTCACTCGGGCACTGGTAATCATTATCATTATGGACTTGAAAAAAATGCAGTAAACAAGTTCATATTTATGAATAGATAGTCACTGTATTTGGTTGTCAGGATCAGGAAACTTAAGTTCTCTTGTTCTACAGTTTGTTTTAACAAGACACAAATATCCTTTTTTATGAAACAATGACTGCCACTGTTCCAGCTAAACAGGCATAGCTCTAGTTATACTAGTTATCAAACTTATCAAGTTAATTTGGTAAACAGGAAGTGGTACGATAATCCTACCCTGTTTTAAGTGGAGCTCTGGAGGAGACAAATGGTTGTTTCCCTTTTATCACTGGTGCTCTCCCCTTCCTGGCACTTCTGTCATCTTCTTCCATTATCTCCACCTGTTAGCAATGAAACCAGTACAGTTTGCTTTAGATTGTTGTGAAAAAGTTATTCTGTACCATTTTAACAATAAGCAGTTTTGTCACTTCTCTTTATCTTCTCAATGACTTTGGCAAAACACTCCCAATCACAATGAATGGACTGGTCCACATACAAAGACAAGAGGGCTGTGAAGGCCCTGAAGCACTCAACTCAAGATATTAATTCCCGCAAAATATCTAGACCCTAGCCAAACTAGCTACAGAAAAGTAAATTTGCAATATTATAATGGCATACATATATTTCTAAATGAAAAAAATCTATGGTATCATAAAATCTCTGAAAACGATATGAAAATGGAATATGACAAAAAAAATTTTTTTGGTACCCTAAGATTGCTTTATTATTTGGACAACTGGATTTTAATGATAAGTGGTATAGTGTTATTTCTTAAAAGCATTCACCAAATGTTCCCTTTTTACAAAATTGTTGCTACTGTTACCTGAGGAATGTTGATTTTTAGGCTTGAGTTAAGTTTCCTGGCTGATCCCTGCTGAGACACCCTTACAGTTTCTGGTGCTGCATCCATGGCAGTTGCTGTCACTTCTGTTCTTGTGGTGACCAAGTTCTTTAGTTCTGGCTCCTCGTCAGAGTGTACCAGACTGTCCTCCGTCCGAGCTGTCTCTGGCCTCTGGTTCTCCTTGTTGCCTTCAACACTATTTATAAACAATCATTTTTTGTATTATCATAATTTGGGAGTGTTTTTGAGTGCATCTAATTTTTGCTTTATTTCTACATGGACATCTTACGTTGTCTCCGTCACACTTGACCATTATGCAAGTGATTGAATATGCATAAATTTGATAAGCAAAATTTTAATACAAATTTAAAAAGTCACATTTTCTTGCAGTCTATTAATTGCTTAACACATTATTTGTCACTAATTTCACACAAACATTATAAATACCACATTTAATATCCTCATTACTTATTAGTTAGAATCAAAACAGATATGACATATTAAACTGTTTACACCTGTAAGTACTTGATAGAAAAAACTGAAAACTGAAATATTACTTTTATTTGAGGAACCATTTTGACAAGATGTAAAAATAAATTGGACCAGTTCATATACTACTCAAAATTTGATAAGGATCACTTATAAGATTTCGTTTATTTCTCATATTAGTTTGAAACGTAAATATTTGCTGTGATTCTGAAAATTTGTTTATTTGACATTAGCTCTGTGGCAGGTATGTCGTTAAATAATCTAAATGTATGAAAAAACAGTTACCTTGGGTTTACCATTAGGAAGATCTTTAAGAAATAAAAGTGATCCCTATCAAATTTTGAGTAGTATACTACTGGTACCAAGCAATGTTTTGCTCAATCAACTTTCTATGCAGTGATCTTCCCTTACCTGCTTAGATCTTCCCTTTAAAGTTCAGATAATGGTGTCTTTTTAGACAAATACAAGTTATTTTTAAATTGTTGCATACAGGAGGAAGTTACATCCAGGACATGACTTATAATTAACATTGCAAAGTGATTAAACACCAAGTGTGATCTTGACCATTGGAGAAAGGCACAAACAGTAAAGATTTGGGTTTAAAGTCTTGTATCTATACATAACATATTCACCCGACCACACGTTTATCCCCTGATCACTGGATATATAATTCGCCCATTAACAGTAGGCGCCGGAGGCAGCCACGGAACATTGGCTTATATTCCTCACAGGTACCCATTCATACACCTGGGTGGAGGGAAGCAATAAAGGCTTAATTTCTTGCTCAAAGAAATTAGCGGCTGGACTGGGGCTCGAACCCGGGATCCCTAAGCGAGCGCTGTACCACTGGGCTACTGCTGCCTTCACTGGACTACTGCTGCCTTCGTATGGCACATTGGGCTTGCATATGACATGATGAGAATTTGGCCGAACACATGGACAGATGGTGCCATTTTAATATGCATAACTTTAGGGGCATAAAAAGTTATACAATAAAAATCTATATATTTAATATAATACTGCATGAAGTTTCAGAACTTTATAATTTCATACTTCATAATAACCAACCTTTCCTTTGTGTTTTCTCCAGGCAATGTCTCCTCTTGTTTTTCACTGGGAATTTTATTCTGAGATGTACCTTTATGTTCAAGGTCCTGTAAATATAACAATGTAACTACTAAAAACAGCATTTCATCTAAAATCAACTGCTGACTTGCAATTTTCTATGATAAAGGTCTTTCTTCAGCTTGTTTTCATTTTGCATTGAAAAACATTTGGTCCTTTGCATTGCCACATCTAAAGCAGTGCCCAAGGTTATAAAACTGAGCATGGAAACCAGTCTCAAATCTCAAGCATCTGATTGGCTGAAATGGCGACCAGTCGCCATTTCAGTCAATCAGATGTTTGAGATTTGAGACTGGTTACCAATCTCAGCTTTATAACCTTCAGCCCTGTACACAAACTGTGGTGTCTACAAGCAGATATGCCGTACCACAAGTTGCTGCTAAATAGCATTCTGTAATTCACTTTGTCATCAATGTGACTGTTCCAACAGTCTTTAAAATTGTCATGGTTTCATCAATTCTCTAGAACTAAGAAAATTTATGGGTGTATATAATATAAGGATTGAATCATTTTTTGCATTCATCTAGGAAAAACATTTGTTGTTTAGGGTTAGTGTGTCGCCCTCAAACACATTATAAAACCCAATGTTTTACATACCCCAAATGAATAAGATAAAATATCAATGCATTCCTTAAATATAAAAATACTTCATGTTATTGAAAATTTCGTCTAAATTAGGGCTTTTTTTCTTTCTTCATTTGAGGCCTAATACAGAATTAAAAATATAAATATTAAAACCATGCCAGCTGATCAGAATCTACACTTCTGGCTTTAAGATGGCAAGAAGATCAGATGTGCCATCTGATCAGGATCTAAACTGTTCGCTTTTTGATTCATTAGGTTATTTCTGACCCAAAGGCGACCAGTGCAGATCCTGATGAGATGGCACAGATGTGCCGGCTGATCTGTATCTACACTGGTCGCACATGCGTAAAAATGCGTATATATCAGGGAAAGGGTTAAGGAAGTTTTAATTACTGTAAGTAGAATAATCTGAACTAAACTCCTTACAGGAATGATAAGCAGGGTGTTAACTTGGGTCAAGAGAGGATATGCTGACCACAATTAAAATTCTTCATCTGGCGCAGGGTGTTAACTTGGGTCAAGAGAGGATATGCTGACCACAATTAAAATTCTTCATCTGGCGATTTCAACTATATGAACTCTTTATTTCATACAGATAAGTTTAATCAAATGTGTGATCTGAGTGTAGATCCAGATCAGCCTTCTTATCTTACCCTACACTATTTACTTTATGGTCAGAAATAATGTAATGAATCTTAAAAGGAACAGTGTAGATTGTAGTCAGCTGCCATATCTAGAATACAGGGTTGATATGATGTAACTGGATCCACTGTACACCCTGCATTGACTTCAGTGCCCAAGGTTATAAAACTGAGCATGGAAACCAGTCTCAAATCTCAAGCATCTGATTGGCTGAAATGGCGACCAGACTGGTTTCCAATCTCAGCTTTATAACTTTGGAGCCAGTACTGTTGTGGCCAATCATATACATTGATTTACAGTGAAACCCCTCTATAACGGATAAGGGACTGAGTGAAAGTGCCCTTAATAGTGGGTTTTCCTTCATTCTGGGTTTAAATCAAAAAAAAAGAAAACATGTCTGTTCTTTAAAAAATCGCCCATAATATCGGGGTGCCCGTAATATCGAGCGTCCGTAAGGAGGGGTTTTACTGTAATTGAATTAATTTAATTCAATGTTTATTGACAAAAAATATCTATCTTAGGAAACAATACAATGCATTATTGATCACAGAGCATGATATTGCCCAATGTGAAAGCCAACAGAATGGAATTAAGTGAAAGCATGATTAATGTAAGCATATAAACTTTCAGTTTTGTAAATTTTGTTTGTTTGTTTGTTTGTGTCTTTCGTTGTTTTCGACCATGTACCTGTAGTAAACAGGTGTTCATATTCTTCTACCAGTACAACCAGTAAAATATATACAAATCATTGACATAACAACAATAAAATGTTAAAATAAATATCTGTAATATATTTCTAAAAGTCTTAAAAGTGGGAATCGAATCCTTGTAAAGTTATGTCAGGGTTAGCCCTGACACATTAATCTCTGCACTGTCAAGGCCACAGGATATGATGATGGCAAAATAGTACTTTTAACAAGTGAATTTGTCATTACCAGTTGACATTCTATTAATAACTGTAATATTGCCAACTTATCTTGGTACCAATACAAGAAGTAATGTTTATATTCTCCCTCCAGTAGGAGGGTATGCACAACCGAACTGTTGGGCTTACGAAATTAATTTTGTTTTAATTAATTATTTCTCAGTATAATGTATTGAAGTCCATTTATGTGCAGTTTGCAGTCAGTCTTTGAAAAATAACAAAACATTGGCCTGAGTGTTTACTTAACAAATGCTGAAAAAACATTTATCTTTTCTTTAGTTTGGTATGAATGCTCATCTATTTATGAACAAGTTTGTAAATAGACACCATGAAAAGAAATTAAATTGGATTTTTAAACGTTTCTTTGCCTGATTATATAAGCAAGATTGTTTACTATTTCTATGGCAAACTAAACACAAACTATAAAACCATTATGTATTTAAATAATTGAGAGTGAAAATTCATTTCAAGTGTTTTATATTTGTACAATTCAATCACCTACCAATCTAGAAGATTAGCAAATTTAAACACCTTCAATATTTACCATATTTAGGGATATTCAATGGCCGATAATTATATAGGAACAGTCTATATAATTTTCTGCTTGTTAAATATTTGTCATCCATAGACATATGCAAATTACTTACATTTATCATAAAGCTTGGAATATTTCACTTTGAGATTAACTATCAAACTCTACATTGGGAAAATGGTTTAGGTTAAAAGTCGTATCATAAATTATAGACTGCAATATCTATTAAGGTGTGGAGCCAAGTTGATTTTCAATTTTCGTATACTGTTCATCAAAAAGGATCAGTGAATCATTTGAAAGTTTCATGATTAGCGAGGACATGTTTGGCATGATATGATTCTACAAACTAAAGGTTCGTATCTTTCATATCTATCTGAATATACATAAGAACTCGGCAGAGTCAAGTTCAAGAGTTATAAATCACTCATTGATTTATGGAAAACATATCTATTTCAATCAAATATTGACTTGAGGGAGACCTTCTATAGCTGAAAATGAGTACTTTGTCTTACAATATTTGAATCTGTAATATGGAAGGTTGGCAAAATATGTCCCCTGATAAGATTTTGATGAAATAAAAAAATCTAAAGGCTCATAAAAATTGGATTATTAAAATGTGATGAACTACCGAACTATTTTTTTATATTCAAGTGATTTAGTAACTTGACAACAGACTGCAGCCATGATGGCCGTAAGTAATGATTTATTCATATAATACATAACCATAATTCTGTCTTTTTCACTGTTTTTATTCTAATTATCATAATAATAATAATCTTGTCTTCCCTGAATTAACTAATGTTTTCTATTAACATGAATACCACTTTTATTCCATCAGTCTGCACATCATTGGATAATGATCTACATTAGGCAAACAGAGTAGATCCCGATTAGACTACACAGATGTGTGAGCTGATCTGGATCTTAATTGTTTCCCTATGTGCTTGAAGGCATATCATGTGAGACATAGATCATTAATATATTTTCAATATATTTTCTAATAAAAGAATTATAACAAGTTAATCTAATTAATCATGAAGACTGCTACATTGTTTTACCCATAATGCAATAATCTCAATGCACCATTATGGATTGTAAAGCTGATGACAATTAATGTTGATAAATAACAAACTTTTAGCCAATGAAAACACAGTAAATTGAAAAAGAAAAACAAATTTTTATGTGCAATATGGAAAATAAGCAGAATATTTTTTCTGTTATGTTGTACATTAATTTATGTGGTTATTTCAACAGTTCGTGTAGATTTTTTTTCTATTGAAAATAAAAGTGTGCGTGAAAATCAACCCTATAAGCAAATGAGTGGACAGATTTATTTTAAAGGATGTCCAGTCCGTTACATCAATTCCGCGAGTTAAGAATTAAAACCTCAAGTCATATCACAACCACATTTATTATTTCTTTAATCAGCTAATGTTGCTCAGGTATTTTTGATCAATAAGGAACTTCAGAGACCGAGCATGCATTAGCCATGATTATAAGCTGCTGGATTATATTAACACCTCTTAATGTAAACTTCAAAAGATATCCTGAATATCAGTGAATAATTTCTTTATTGATTTGTAATACAGAAAAGACAGCTTATGAAATATGCTTATTTTTTAATCAAAATTTAATGTCAAAATAACCTAAATATTAATTAAACTAGCATGTCACCAACAGCTTACCAAGATTAACCTTTACTTCATCGGAAATGGCTGTTTTCTGTGAGCAAACAGTGTAGATCCAGATCAGCTACCACATCCATGCCATCTGATCAAGATCTACACTATTTACTCTTGGATGAATAAGGTTATTTTTTACCAAGAAGCATAAAATGTAGATGAAGACCAAATGGCATGGATGCACTGAGTGATCTTGACCTACACTGGTTGCACACACAATGAAACCCATTTATATATTTATAAAGTGTTAATAAACAGTAAAGCACACAGCAAAGACTGCGATCAGACTGTGCTGATGATCAAACTGATGTGGGTCTACACAGGGTCTACAGGGTTCAGAAACAAAACAAATACCATGCTTAGCACAAATAGGTTTAATGTGCCAGAACTCCACACAATAACCAACTTATTTACCACACTTCCAATAGCTTTTTCTAAATTGAAATAATGTACTTCTGATGTAAAAGTTTTCAATTACCTGTAGTTTTGGAAATCTAAATACTTTGAAAACATTTTAAAATCTTTTTAACATAACAAAATAATGAAAGGAAAATTAAGTAAATATCTCATCATCAAATATTAAAAGAAATATGGATTTCACTTAATGGATATGAAAAGTATTTAATATGCTACTTTCAAATAGGACCATATCACTTTACAGAAAATTGGTCGCCTTTCACCAACCTGACAGGATCTATTTAATCATTTATATCAATAACAGAAAGTACCAATAGTAGATGATAAATCCATGTCATTAACACCAAGATCACAGTACATTAATATTGACCAGCTTCCACGCTGTCAAAACATGATGTTCAAACACTGGAGCTCTGTATTCAGTCAATTAAAATGTAACTATTTTAAGTTAAATAACGAAAAACTGGTTTTATATCAACGAGTGTCAAAAATAATTTCTGGATTTGAAAAATCTCATTTTATATAAGTATTTTTGTTAAAGGACAGATAAAACGTGAATCTGAAAATAATTAAGGTATCCACTAACAAAGTTGTTGAATATTTTATGCTTTTATGACCTTTTAATTACTATAACAAAACATTATAAATCGGAAAAAAATGTAAAATGTAAACATTAATAGAGATTAACTTAATAAAGAAAATATTAGTGTTCCAATCATAGGAAATTTAGCAGAGCATGATTATAGTTTAATAATCAAGCAGCGATGTTTATTTTAGTTCTTATATAACATATTGAGTCTGAACATGTTGAAGGTCCTACAGACTAATTAACAGGATACATATTTTGTAGGGATGGGAACGGTTATCCGGATAACCGAATATCCCAATAGTTCGATCGTATCCGGATACCATTCTCGTATCCGAATACCCTCAAATTCGTACGAATTTAGTTTCAGTATTTTGTTCAAGGTTTGTAAAATATAACTTAAACTGGTAAATCTTTCTAAAACTCGCTACACTGCTTGCACTAATCTCGATACTGACATGGTTTTCCCCAGGCGTAACTCGACCAGGATGTCTCAGCAGGGTTGACAAAGAGGTGTTAATTGTTTATATAGTGGTTAATTGGGAGACCGGAAGATTTGTATTCCAGACCGTGATCTTTTGTTTTGTTGATTGGTGTACCTTGAACAGAGCGTGTTAAATGACACCTGTCAAGTTGCAACAACTTGATTATTTTCGTTAACGAGAACAAACCTCAGATTATTGACAATTTATTGCAACAGATTTTGAGCAAAAATAATCTTGACAGTTTGTTATTTTGACATGACCGCATAAAAGACTTGAAAGGAAAAAAATCATTTAACGTTATATTCAAAAATATAAGATGATGCAATAAACTATTACCATAACTTTTACATGTATTTGTTCATGTAGTTATTGTAAACTCTGAGTTTTTACATGTTCCGCTGCTGTGCAGGCAGATTTTCGTAAAATGAATCGCCTTGCATATGAGTGCATATGACTATATGCGTATTTTTCGTTTAAAGAATATTATGTATGCGCTTGCAAGCGTCCACGTGAAATAAAACTCCAATTTTATCGAACCTCGTACCTTTTCGCGGTAGCTAAATTTTTTTCCGAATTTTCACTTATATTTTATTTCCGTGATATACACGGTAGTTTGGTAGAGGACTCACACGATCGCGATATAGTGTAACGTTTGTGCTTTTTAAATTTAAAATATTAAATCAGCAAAATTTTCTGTGGTCGATAAAATGATACGGTTATTCGGATATTATCCGGATACCGGATACGGTTATCCGAATAGTGATTTAGGTATCCGTTCCCATCCCTAATATTTTGCATTTTAACTTTGGTATCCTGGGGGGCACTTTTCTGTTGCTGTTTCACATTGTGAGCAATAATGGTAAAGCAACAGGCAATTAATGTGACTAAAACTGAATGCCAGAAATGTGTATTTTCTCTATATATATAACTCCAACTCAATATGTGCTGCAAAGAACAAATATTCAATATTTAATATTCTTAACATTCAGGACACCATTGTGTCACATGACACAGACATGCGGGGCTACAAACTGCTGGAGAAAGAGGCTGAAGATGTGGTTAGATGCGTGAAGTATGACCGGGAAGAAGATGTGGTGCGAATACTGCTGAAGAATGACCGCGACTCCAGGGAGATATGTACCATTATTGTACAGGATGGTACAACTGCACTGCATGCCATGGCACAACTCTCCAGACCACATATCTTACAGGTGAGAAGTCCGCACCCACATGTTTTACAATAGTCAAACTCAGTTAATGACTAAATGGAGTTTTACTGAAGTTCTCCTTGCTTTAATTTCATGCCTAAATTAACAAAATTAATAAAAATGGGTTTCCGCCTTTCACACAAGCATATGGAGACAATCATATAAAAATCCCCAAAAACTGGCAATGGTCTTGCACCAGTGCAATTTCTCTCTATCTTGTAGTTTACATAGTTTTCTAGTGGAAAAGTTAAAGTAACAATATATTTCAAGCTAAAAACCTTTGCATGCATGCATTATATGTGTGTCAATCAATCTATCCCATAGCGTTTATCATAAAAGCCAATATAAATAGTCGGTATAAATTCATTAAAATTGCAAGATTTACGACCCGTGTATTCTTCCCTGCACTTTAGTTAACAATAAAAGTGCTTGTACCAAAAGAGATTTACGACATGTTCAATATACTGAAATAACAGTATCGGCAATGTAAGGACAGAAGGAATGGTTGATTTCTTGCTAGATTTCATTATTGCTTTGATTTATGATGTATGATATCTCAAAATCAATATTTCTGTTTTTAAAGTCTCAATTTTTAAGTATTTTGCTGATATGCAATCATAAATAAGACTTATAGGAGTACACTTAAGTGAAATTTTAAAGCTGAACATTTGAACTCAAGTTTTCAGTGTTATGCAGAGTAATCAATAGACGGTTTGTTTGTTTGGGGTTTAACGCCTGGTTTCAACACCTTTCTGGTTATATCCCGGCGGTCAGTCCACCTAACCGGTGTTCCTGGGTCTCTAACCAGTACTAACCAATTTCTCCGCAAGCGACTAACTGCTTCCTCACTTGAATCAGAGGTGAGGGACAAATGACTCTCAGACGCAATGTCCGAGTTCAATTGTCACGGAGAAATTTTTCCCGCCTCGGCTGGGGATCGAACTCACGACCCCTGGATTGACAGTCCGATGCTCTATCCACTGAGCTAGCCGGGCGGGCTCAATCAATAGACGGAACTTAAGATTTAATTGTAAAAACAACTTAAAAATTTGTATATTTTTTTAATACAGTTTCCCCATAAATCTGAAATACTTGAATTAAGATATTTGACATTTTAAATTTGGTAAAACTGCACAATGAATTCACAATTGTAATTATTAATATGCAAGTCATATCATTGCAGAATGCATTGTTCTCTTATTTAATTTCAAATCATTAATGTTCCATAAATGTTGGGAAACAAGAAACCATTTGAGCCTGATTATAAATGGACTACATTTAATAAATACAGAGGAAAGCCTTCAATGTCAACGATACAATAAATGTCTATGTTCCCTCTGATTTTAGCTTCTACTTGACCTTGGAGTAGACATTCATGCCAGAAACAATGAAGGAAAGACAGCGCTGCATACTGCCCTGCTTTACAACAACCTTCTTATTGCCAGAATGCTCATTGATGGTGGTGCCCTGGTTAATGAAGTGCTCTCAAAACGGACAAAAACAACATTACTGCATAAAATGGTACTGAGGGATAATCTACAAGGGGTGCAACTCCTGACTGAAAGAGGAGCAGAAGTTAATGCCCCTGATATTGATGGAAGAACTCCACTACATCTGACATTATTGCGACGCGATTTGAAAATGACACATTATCTTATTGACAAAGGTGGGGATGTTAATGCAATAGATGCAAATGGTGACAGTTTATTGCATGTCGCATTACAGTATAAAAACATAGATATTTCTAAACAACTGATTCAGAGAGGTGCAGATGTGACTATAAAGAATAAACAAGGTTTAACACCACTACATCTTGCAGTGGATGGACCCTTTGTTGACATTACAAGAATTATTCTGAAAAAAAGTACAACCAATGTGAATACTAAAGAAAAGCTCATGGGAAGGACTCCTTTGCATTTAGCTTGTGCTTTAAACTGCACACAGCTTGTTAGGATGCTGATAGACAACGGTGCCGATGTTAACCTATCAACAACTTTCCGCAAGTCTCCACTTCACATAACAGCCAAGCACAATGCTACAGAAACCGCTCAACTACTTGTAAAACAACACGCCAATGTGAACATGCTCACAACTGGAAATAAAACACCTCTGCATGAAGCCATAGAGAATAAAAGTTTCAACATCGCTACTATCCTGGTGCAAGCTGGCGCAAACATCAACTTCCGGGACCTTCATGGATTAACTCCCTTACATTATGCAGTTCATTCTCAGTCCCTTAGTTTTGTGACTTACGTTCTACATCATGACGCAATGATAAACTGTCGTGATAACAAACAAAAAACTGCGCTACATCATGCAGCTGAACTGGATAACTATGACATTTGTGTATTACTGATGAAAGCTGGGATAGATCGAGACTCTCCCGATGAAGATAATAAAACAGCTGCATTCTACGCAACATCTCCGGAACTTAAAACAGTGCTTGAACAAGGTTTAGAACCTAAGAAATCAGAGAATAAAAAATACAAATCGTAGACTTGGTTACATGTAGTACAGCAGAGATTTCAGTAGCTTTTTAAAACCAGGGGTCACTTTAACCCTGTTGAAAATGTTCAAAGGGTCATAATCAGATCATCATAGGTCATAATTATGTCATATTATGTGAACTTATCTTCTTACAAATTGCTTAATTTTAATTTATTTTCAACACTAGATTAATATATATTCTTCATATTCAAAATGCCATAGACACAACATTAATCTTATTTTGCAAATTTTGATCATTTTTTTTACATTCTCTTGCATCAAAACGACCCCAAACTAATAATACGATGGAATCAAAAGTGGAAAATTTCTCATTTTCTTGCATCAAAATGGAAAAAATCTGCATCTTTTTAAATAACGTTTTCTATGGGAAAGGCTCTACTATAAAGTGCACTAAATGTCATTTACTGCAAAACACATATTTATCAACCAAGTACTTCCATGTTGCCTTTTGTCTTATTATCCTAATGTCTTGTGTTTTTTATTATCATTACTTATAATTAAATGTTTTGAAAACAACTTAATGTTATGTTGTAAGTTATCTGCATGAGTAACAAAAGAATAGGATTCTCTAAAATCATTGTAACATAAGTAATGATTATAAACTTCTGTTAAAATCTGTTTTGAGTGCATCAATAGGGTAACACAGGTCTACAGAAAAAAAATAGTTAAGGTTAAAGACTAGAGCTAGTAAAAACTTTCACCTCATAAAGTGAAACCTTTCCCAGCAAGTACCACAAAGCAAATACTCCCACATCACATACAGCTAAACCTCTCAAGGGCTAGCACAATATACTGTTAGATTTCCCAGCTAAACCTCCCAAGGGCGAGCATCACATACAGCTAAACATTCCAAGGGCTTGCACAATATACAGTTAGACTTCCCAGCTAAACCTCCCAAGGACGAGCATCACATACAGCAAAACCTCCCAAGGGCTTGCACAATATACAATTAGACCTCCCAGCTAAACCTCCCAAGGGCGAGCATCACATACAGCAAAACCTCCCAAGGGCTAGCACAATATACAGTTAGACCTCCCAGCTAAACCTCCCAAGGGCGAACATCACATACAGCAAAACCTCCCAAGGGCTAGCACAATATACAGTTAGACCTCCCAGCTAAACCTCCCAAGGGCGAGCATCACATACAGCAAAACCTCCCAAGGGCTAGCACAATATACAGTTAGACTTCCCAGCTAAACCTCCCAAGGGCGAGCATCACAAACAGCTAAACCTAACAAGGGCTAGCACTAAACCTCCCAGCTAAACCTCCCAAAGGCTAGCAACACATACAGAAGAACCACCCAAGGGCTAGCATCACATACAGTAAAACCACCTAAAGGCTAGCATCACATACAGTAAAACCTAACAAGGGCTAGCATCACATACAGTAAAACCACAGAAAGGCTAGCATCACATACAGTAAAACCTAACAAGGGCTAGCATCACATACAGTTAACCTCCCAAGGGCTAGCATCACATACAGTAAAACCACCCAAGGGCTAGCATCACATATAGTAGAACCACCCAAGAGCTAGCATCACATACAGTAAAACCTCCCAAGGACTAGCATCACATACAGTAAAATCACCTAAAGGCTAGCATCACATACAGTAAAACCACCCAAGGGCTAGCATCACATACAGTAAAACCACCCCAGGGCTAGCATCACATACAGTAAAACCACCTAAATGCTAGCATCACATACAGTAAAACCACCCAAGGGCTAGCACCACATACAGTAATACCAACCAAGGGCTAGCATCACTGGCAGTAAAACCTCCCAAGGACTAGCATCACATACATAAAAACCTCCTAAGGGCTAGAATTACTTTGAGTATAACCACTCAAGGGCTAGCATCACATACAAGTAAATCTCCAAAGGGCTAGCATCACATACAGCAAAACGACCCAAGGGCTAGAATTACTTTTAGTAAAACCACACAAGGGCTAGCATCACATACAAGTAAATCTCCAAAGGGCTAGCATCACATATAGCGAGTTTTTCGGGAAGGTAAAAAACAACTGGGAAAACACGAAGATTGTTAACAACCAAGGAAGGAGTTGGGAAGAAACCATCATACAAACTCCCAACCTGTCATTCTATAACAAATCTCACAACAATGTTGTAGGAATCTGAACAATTAGTCAAATTATAATGATCTGATTGGTCTTGCTAGAAGAAAGCTGTGAAGAACACAACAATTAATGTACTTGCCTTGGTTTCCGGCTGTTGTCTGTCTGGTTCCTTGGCTGCAGCAGCTTCCTGAGCACAATGTGCACAGTCTGCTGCATGATTCTCCTTAGCTACTGCCAGCACTGCTTCCACTTCCTGTAATATTTAATGTGATCTGTCTGATACTTAGCAACAGTGCACAGTAAGGGACAGCTTTTTGTTCACCATTTGACTGACTTCTGATCAGAAAATTAATATGTCTAGTTTCGGATGGAACAACTTACAAGACTGGATACAGTGGTTTAGTGATTTGCTGAAATAATTTCCAGATTTTCTTCTACAAGTTATACCATTTGGTTATACTCAATGTATAATTAACAGAGGCCCAGGTGTGGTTCTAGAACTGTGTGGGCTGTGGGAGGACCTGCTGGGACCTGCATTAGAACTTACCTCTGGATGTTTAATTTGAGGCTCAGGTGTGGTCCTGGGACTGTGTGGGCTGTGAGAGGACCAACTGGGACCTGAATTACAACTTATCTCTGGATGTTTGATTTGAGGCTCAGGTGTGGTCCTGGGACTGTGTGGGCTGTGAGAGGACTTACTGGGACCTGAATAACAACTTACCTCTGGATGTTTGATTTGAGGCTCAGGTGAGGTCCTAGGACTGTGTGGGCTGTGAGAGGACTTACTGGGACCTGAATTACAACTTACCTCTGGATGTTTAATTTGAGGCTCAGGTGTGGTCCTAGGACTGTGTGGGCTGTGAGAGGACTTATTGGGACCTGAATTACAACTTACCTCTGGATGTTTAATTTGAGGCTCAGGTGTGGTCCTGGGACTGTGTGGGCTGTGAGAGGACCGACTGGGACCTGAATTACAACTTACCTCTGGATGTTTGATTTGAGGCTCAGGTGTGGTCCTTGGACTGTGTGGGCTGTGAGAGGACTGGCTGGGACCTGCAGACTGTACCCGGCGTACAGGGAACTCCAGCTTGAGATCAAGTTTCTCTTTCAATAATGAAGTCATGGGTCGAGGTGTAAAATCTACTGGCTCATACTGTATAAAACACAAAGTAATTACAGATTCTTTAGCATTATTTTTTGTTTTGCAGAAGGTATGTTTTCTTTTTTTACTTTTAAGCCTGTTTCATAGTAAAGTGTTAGTAGAAAAAAAGTTCTTTATACTGTTTACGACCAACTTTGTCATCAGTTTCTGAATAATTTGAATTGTATTTTATATTCTTGCATACTGCGGTATCATTATATTTTGTGTGGGTTTCAATTTTGAGTGTTTTGCAATTTTAAATCCCTGCAAATTATGCCATGATATAATGTTTTAACAGAAAAATACTATTGCGAGAAATTTTGTCAGTGACAATATATTAAATACAGCTTTTGCATGTAAATTCAACCCCACAAAATTAATATGACAGTATCTGATATCACTTACTGAAGACTTTTTATGCAGTAATTCTTCTGAAAGTGACTGATTCCTTCCTGAAGAGAATATTAGTGGTGTGGAAGTGTCGCGCCCAGGCGTTGATGGGTAATGTGAGTAATGTAATTCTTCCGGGGAGTTAGGTCGAGGAACACGATCGCTGGCTGAATTGGCACGTCGGTTCAGTTCTTTGCGTAAATCTTCTATAGTGTGAATGGTAAACCTAGAAATAAGATTAAGAAAAGATTCATTTCTGCCTTGTTAACTGAAAGTTTGCCTCAAGATCTTGTTAACTGAAAGCTTGCCGTAAGATCTTGTTAAATGAAAGCTTGCCTCGATATCTTGTTAACTGAAAGCTTGCTTCAAGATCTTGTTCACAGAAAGCTTGCCTTAATGTCTTGTTAACTGAACACTTGCCTCAAGATTTTATAACTTGAAAGCTTGCCTTAAGATCTTGTTAGCTGAAAGCTTGCATCGAGATCTTGTTAATTGAAAGCTTGCCTCAAGATTTTGTAACTTGAAAGCTTGCCTCGAGATCTTGTTACCTGAAAGCTTGCCTCAAGATCTTGTTAACTGAAAGTTTGCCTCAAGATCTTGTTTACTGAAAGCTTTCATCAAGATCTTATAGAAAGAATTATTTGTTTACCTTTTAACTTTATATACTTCTCAATTTCTATGCAGATGTGCAATAGTTAAAAACAACATCTTTTTTGCAAAACCAAGTCCTCTGTCCAAGTTTTACCAACAACATGATTTACAAGATACCACATCACAGACATGTTGGATTATAGAAGATACACAACATATGTACATTCAAAAAAGATAATCTGTTTAAAAGAAAATAACCTTAAGGTGGGACGCGACACTCGAATTTTCGAATTTCTTGATAAAATTTGGTATGTTATTTATTGACTGCAGCATGAATCCGCAAACCGTTTTTCAATTAATAAAATAGTTGTTAAGATATTTGCCTTCAAAGATAGCTATCAACATATTGTGACCAGTTTTGACAACGTTGTGTACCGTTAAACGCTGTTTTCGCGTTAAAAATTTTATTCACTTATTTGATTGGAATTGCCTTTTTCCAACTTTTTAAGCAAAAAAAATCAAAAATTAAATTCGGGAATTTTTCACTATTTTGAAAAAGTCGACAGAAAAAAGGCAAAACTCGCTGTCATTGTTAACGTGAAAACGGCGTGTAACGGTACCCAGCGTTGTCAAAACTGGTCACAATATGTTAAATCTTATATCACCGGAAAGATATTTTCAGCGCCAATTCATCTGTGAAAGAATACATAAAATTGAAAACCCCAATTTTCGGCCAGCCCCAAAAAAGTGTTCGGCAAGCGTCATCAACGTCACCTCAGAAAACTGGCGTTGATAGCTATCTTTGAAGGCAAATATCTAAACAACTATTTGATGAATCAAAAAACGGATTGCGGATTCATGCTGGAGTCATCGTCAATAAATAACATACCAAATTTCATAAAGAAATTCGAAAATTCGCCAAGTCTCGCGTTCCACCTTAAAATGTAAAAAACTTTGACCTTTACTCCAAAAACTACAATATTCATCTTAGATTCATTAGTCTATTTTACCAAAAAGTGAACAGTGTAGATCCCAGACAGTGGTCTCCCATAGGATATAAGTCCATAACCCATAAAGTAACCGTTAAGACATACTGCTGAAGAAAAAAGGGACCAAGTAAAATTATTTCTACAAAAAATTCCATTAATTATGAAGTGGGACAAAAAGAAGTTCCCTGCATCAAACTATCATAAAATCAAGGCAATCCTTTTATTCTGCTAAGTATATGTTATAAAGTCACATTTGTAACCAATTTTAGGTCCAGATCAGTCTATATCTTTACAGTTTTATCTGAGCCTGCACTAACAAATATTTTTACCAAGCGACGTATGAATAAAAGACATATAAGGAAAAATATTGAATCCTTCTATTCCAGAGTCTGCCATTAGTTTAAATCTGGGTCAACCCCATTATGAAAACAGGTGGTTTGCAGTAAACAGTGCAGACCAAGGCCATGAATGTGCAGGCTTTTCTTGGTCTACACTGGTTGCAAATATGACCTATGTCTTGATTAGTGGGCTACAGGCTAAATAACAGATATCAAAATATCAAATTAAAACAATACTCTAACACTTTCTGCATGAAGATAAAAGATGAAGGTTATAAAACTGAGATTGGAAACCAGTCTCAAATCTCAAGCATCTGATTGGCTGAAATGGCGACTGGTAGCCATTTCAGCCAATCAGATGCCTGAGATTTGAGACTGGTTTCCATGCTCAGTTTTATAACCTTGGGCACAGAATGCTACATAATAGACAGTAAATGTTGGTTATAATGGATAAAATGTTAATAATTTATGATAAAGCCTTTGCCAAATGATCCTGCAATGAAATAATAAAAAATAATCTATGAAAACACAAAATATTTCTATAAAGATATGAAACCCAGCTGCCATTACACTTGAACACAGTTTTTACCATTTGCATCTAAATATAAAATGTTTGGGTTCCACAAAGGGTAAAGCTGATGAAAATAGCAGGCCCTGAGTGACGGGCTGAATAATGGGGTATCTTCGGCACATGCTGCAAACAAACATGTTTAAGTACAACATACTTTACAACAGTCAAAATTCATTATTTCAAAATCAATGCAAGTTCATGTTTTCCAAAAAAAGATAATTTGAAAAACTGTTAACACAAATATAAAAATGTTTCTGGCTTAGAAACATAGCACCAGTTCCATGAAAATGGTAAAATGTACTGTAAATCTAAATATATTTCAAAATTCAATCCGAATCATTTTAGGAAGTATTTTTTCATCCAGAAGTTCATTAAAGGCTTATTTGTAGAATCGAGATACTTGTAACAAAACGTTAGGATTTTTTGGCAATGATTTTTTTAAATATACCAACAGAATGTTTTGAGTTTTAATTTTATTTTTTATTCAAAGTCTCCTATCTCAGTTTAAATCACCTCAAGGCCTGGCTTCAATATTATAAAGCTGGATATCGGAACCAGTTTCACTTTTACAATTGTCATTGGTCAGCTTGAGACTGTGCTCATTTTAACCAATCAGACTGCTAATCAATCTGGTCTCAGTAAACAATCCTGAGGCCTGATATCTATGTTCTTGAAAGTAATGCCAGGAAGCTAAAACTGTAATTCACCACAGACTGCACAGAAATACTTGCATTAATTTGGAAATATGTTATAACATACAGAGTGCATTTACATGCATTGTGAACAGGATACAAACTGACTTTTTACATGCATTGTGAATTTACATAAAATTTACTGTGAATATGATGAAATTTCTTGTCAAATGAGGCGCCTCACAAGAAAAGTTACCTTCAGTCAGTTGACCTCAATCCTTGAAATTACATCATAGAGTTGAGCGGATGACATTAATCATTTAGCATTTCACAGTAAAAACACAGCTATATTGTTACAATGTGTAACAAAATCACTGTTTAGTTTTCAGAAAATAACAGATAATTGTAACTTCATTCCAAAAACAGTAACAACTTAAATGTCAAATATATCACCTTTTCAAGTGGAGTGCCCTAAATTCAAATTGTGCACAAAAATATGTGAATTTAACACAAAGAATTGTCTTGCAAGATTAAATAAAACAATACTGTGGTATCATTTTTATTTAGCAAATGTAAATATGCAAATAAAGGAAATAAAATTAGTTATTACTGTCAAATTTCTTTTGGAATATTTGAATGCTCCTTCAAAACTATAACAACAATTAAGTCTGTGCATTTAGCTCAGGTAACGTATTACCGAAAAGTATCGTTGTCATCTCATTCAGTTTGACACGTAATTCTGTTATCTTGTGGTAATATTTTTTTTGTTTCAATTTACACTTTTTGTGTAATTGTTATGCAATAAATTGACAATCTGAATCATAAAACAGGTATGCATTTTAACATGCCCTTTTATGTTACGACTGGTCCAGACAGATGGATCAAACGGGTTCTGTCTCAATTAGCATCACCGAATAAACAGCGGGCCAATAATTGACAAACAAAGGAAGTGGTAATTGACAGGGTCCAACTGACACATGATTAGCTCGTGTGTTCAAATAAACAATAAGTATCGATAACGGGTCAGTCAATTATGAATTATAATTTTTTTCTTTTGAAAAGTTTTATATGTGCGAATTTACGACTGTGTAAAACAGTCTTTTTCGGTGGTTGCATGAAATTTCTTGCCACCGAAATTAAATGATAACACAATAGTCAAGCAATCTTAAAACAATAAATGTGACATATATATCTTACTTCAATTCTATCTAAAATAAGAAAATAATATTTTTGTTATTATTGTGTAAGTAAATATGTACTCATGCATTTTTCTAAAAATATTATACACAAATTCAATAAAAGTTTCTAAAAGCTTAGAATGCTTTGGCATAAAATTTGAATACTAGTATGTAACTGTAAAATAATTATAACAGAAAGAGAGTTAATTGGTGTGAAAAGAGGAAGTGGTTGTTAACATAGTGATACATTCTTTCTATTGGTTTTATAATTATATTTACAATTTGTCTTTTTGGGGGGTGAGGGGGCGAAGGGCATAGGGAAAGATAAACCGCCACTGAGAAGAAATATTTGTATTTTGCATTAGCAGTTATTAATGGACAAGGAATTCCTGGTTTTCTTTAAAATGGCATTTAGGAGTACTTCAATTTGTGGCGTTTAATTCTCTAAACTCCCAATTTGTTTACAATTCTGTATTTCATTGGGTGTTAAACCCAAATTTTGAATGAAAATGCATGGATCTGCCCAAGAAATCAACAACCATTAGAAGTTAGTAGGTTGTAAAAAAACAAATTAAGAGTTGAAATCAAGATATTATTTTTGCTAAACCCTTAAAGAATATAAAATAAGGAACTCACAGGATTCAAAACATCTCCATGTTGTTGGTCATAGTATGACTAGAGAAAACCAGGAATATTCTGATTGTTTCTGAAGTCTAAAATAGGATCACTTATCTGACTAGTCAGTTTGAATCTTCGCTTGCTACTGGTGTAGACAAAATGTTCACTATTACAGTAAAATCCCTCATAAAGTCTGCCCCAAATTTAAGGCCACCATATAATAAAAACACTTTTTTGATGTCCCTTTTAAAAGTTTTGCACTACTTTTTTCCCAAAATCTAGAGCACCTTTCAATTAAGACCATCTATTGTCCTAGAGGTGGTCTTAACAGAGGGGTATAACTGTATCCACCTTTCATGCAGTTATACATGATGCTGTTGTCTGCTTAAAGACTTGTGTCATCAGGTCACCAAACAATCTTATATTTAACCCTTAACCTCATTTTATATGTAATAGACTTTCCTTGAATTTCAATTTTCAGAAAAGTAGAATCTGAGTTGTGAACATCGTGGACATCTGATCAGGATCTGCACTGTTTGCTTCTGTCAGATATAATCTAATTTATTTGTATCTACACTGGTTGGACAAGCAATTACAAGCCAATGCCTGGAGAAAAGGTTTTAAATTAAGCCTGAAACCCTTCTTCTTCAACCAATGGATGACTAATATCAGTGAGTTAAAGGAGAATTAAGGTTATACAAAGGGTAGGTGAAGTTAGTCCATGTTTACCTGGAAGCAACATTACTGTACGCCAAAAACTCTTGTAGCATGCTGTAAACATCACAAATCTCATACAACTACCGGTATATCTGTATACATCATATTTATTTCAATAAATAACAACATGAACAAATTTAGAACTGCTGTTCTATTGTTAACTTAAATTGCTCCTGGGCTCAAGTTTTTAAAACTGTGACTGGAAACAGGTTACCAATCTAAAGTAACTGATTTGTTGATGCTGAATCCAGTCTCTGAACCAAGTTATCACAAGTCTTTGTTCTTCCCTGGTTCCAGTTTCAGACAGTTGTTTGTCTTGGAAAGCAATGTGTTCACAAATATCTTTACATGGAAATGCTGATAAAACAAGATGGTAGACCAGTCTCCAATTGTGTGGAGCTGATTGGTTGAAAATGAGTTCTATTTCTAAAATGACCAATCAGAAGCTAGGGTTTGAAGACTGGTCTCCAGCTTTGGCCCTGGACTGTTGGGGTTCTGAAACACTCCTGCAAGGGCCATACATTTTAAACACCAATAAGAAGGAAAAATGAGCACATTTAAAATGATGTTGAGATGAATTATTGTTTATTAAATTCCAAGAATTAAATTAAAAAATCAACAGCATGTTCTCATGAACAGTCCCCTGTACAAAATCATATATTAATCTTCATGTTAAAATTTCAGTGCAACAGCAGTCAACATATATCATTCTAAGAGCAATATGCCCAGAAGAATCTAGTTTTAAGTTCTTTAAATGTAAGCTCCAAGTATCAAGAAAGCATTTTATTTGTTACAGTTCAAAATTAAATTTTTTACTAATTTCATATTTTAAACAAAACACAATCACAATACTTGTGTGTAAGCATAACTGTTCATAGTTCCTCGATTTACACCAACCAATTGCAGTACCCAATACAGTTATACACTCACTTATTAGATCATCAATTTTCACACAAACTCTTAAAATGTACACACATCATTTGAACTAACAAGTTTGGAATATAACAAAGTCAGTGATAATACCTGTCTCCTATAGATCCCCTAGGTTTCCAGAAGTTAAGTTCCTGGTCAAAGCTGAACTGGTCCATGTTGACATACGTGTAGTGGTCCTCACTCTCTCGTAGCTTGCTCTCCATTGCTCCATTGGCAACTGTAAAACAATTGATGAAATGTTGCCAAATTTGCATTAAAAAACAATTTCATTTTCAATCCTGGATTCCATATTAGACCCTGGGATAAACTAGAAATGTGTCCATAGGACACGGATGCCCCCGCTATGCATGTTTGTCATGGTGAACATTTATAGCAAGTTAATTGAAAATCTAATAAGTAATAACAAACTCACAGCCCAGACAAGAAAATTCTGGTTTTAGTAATAGTGACCTTGACCTTGGACCTACAGGCATGGGAATTGTACACAACACAACGCCTTGTCATAGTGAACATTTCTGCCAAATTATTTTGAAATCACTCTGTTAATAATGAAGTTATAGCTAGTACAAGAAATTTCTATTTTTTGTAACAGTGACCTTGACCTTGGACCTACAGGCATGGGTATTGTACACAACACATCGTCTTGATATAATTAACATTTATACCAAGTTATTTTAAAATCCAATAAGAAATAACAAAGTTACAGAGCAGACAAGATTTTTATAACAAAATTTTATTTTTAGTAACAGTGACCTTGACCTTGGACCTACAGGCATGGGTGTTGTACGCGACACACCGCCTTGTCATGGTAAACATTTGTGCCAAGTTATTTTGAAATCCATCCATTCATAAGGAAGTTACAGCCCGGACAAGAAAATTCTATTTTTAGTAACAGTGACCTTGACCTTGGACCTACAGGCATGGGTACTGTACGCGACACACCGTCTCGATATGGTGAACATTCATACCAAGTTATTTTAAAATCCAATAAGAAATAAGAAAGTAACAGACGGGACACGATTTTTCCAACAAAATTCTATTTTTAGTAACAGTGACCTTGACCTTGGACCTACAGGCATGGGTGTTGTACGCGACACACCGCCTTGTCATGGTGAACATTTGTGCCAAGTTATTTTGAAATCCCTCCATTCATAAGGAAGTTACAGCCCGGACAAGAAAATTCTATTTTTAGTAACAGTGACCTTGACCTTGGACCTACAGGCATGGGTATTGTACCCGACACACCGTCTTGATATGGTGAACATTCATACCAAGTTATTTTAAAATCCAATAAGAAATAACAAAGTTACAGAGCGGACACGATTTTTCCAACAAAATTCTATTTTTAGTAACAGTGACCTTGACCTCGGACCTACAGGCATGGGTGTTGTACGCAACACACCGCCTTGTCATGGTGAACATTTGTGCCAAGTTATTTTGAAATCCCTCCATTCATAAGGAAGTTACAGCCCGGTCAAGAAAATTCTATTTTTAGTAACAGTGACCTTGACCTTGGACCTACAGGCATGGGTATTGTACGCGACACACCATCTTGATATGGTGAACATTCATACCAAGTTATTTTAAAATCCAATAAGAAATAACAAAGTTACACAGCGGACACGATTTTTCCAACAAAATTCTATTTTTAGTAACAGTGACCTTGACCTTGGACCTACAGACAAGGGTGTTGTACGCGACACACCGCCTTGTCATGGTGAACATTTGTGCCAAGTTATTTTGAAATCCCTCCATTCATAAGGAAGTTAGAGCCCGGACAAGAAAATTCTATTTTTAGTAACAGTGACCTTGACCTTGGACCTACAGGCATGGGTATTGTACGCGACACACCATCTTGATATGGTGAATATTCATACCAATTTATTTTAAAATCCAATAAGAAATAACAAAGTTACAGAGCGGACACGATTTTTCCAACAAAATTCTATTTTTAGTAACAGTGACCTTGACCTTGGACCTACAGGCATGGGTGTTGTACGCGACACACCGCCTTGTCATGGTGAACATTTGTGCCAAGTGATTTTGAAATCCCTCCATTCATAAGGAAGTTACAACCTGGACAAGAAAATTCTATTTTTAGTAACAGTGACCTTGACCTTGGACCTACAGGCATGGGTATTGTACGCGACACACCGTCTTGATATGGTGGATATTTATACCAAGTTATTTTAAAATCCATTAAGAAATAACAAAGTTACAGAGCGGACAAGATTTTTCCAACAGAATTCTATTTTTAGTAACAGTGACCTTGACCTTGGACCTACAGGCATGGGTGTTGTACGCGACACACCGCCTTGTCATGGTGAACATTTGTGCCAAGTTATTTTCAAATCCCTCTAATCATAAGGAAGTTACAGCCCGGACAAGAAAATGCTATTTTTAGTAACAGTGACCTTGACCTTGGACCTACGGGCATGGGTATTGTACGCGACACACCGTCTTGATATGGTGAACATTCATACCAAGTTATTTTAAAATCCAATAAGAAATAACAAAGTTACAGAGCGGACACGATTTTCGAACATACACACACACTGACACACACACCCACCCACCCACCCACCCACCCACAGCCAGGGTGAACACTAAATGCCCTTCCGCCATTATATGGCGGGGGCATAAAAAAATAAGGAAAAAAGATTTGCATCCTTATTTAAAATAAAGAAACAATGGTTTTAGCATAAAATAACAAGGGTGTATAAAAGGGAAGTGTAAAGTGTCTGGCCAACCCCCTCTAAAGATGACAATCTTTTATGAATGCACAGGTTATCACATGATTTCTGGGGGCTTAGAGATTCTCAACTGAAGTTTGTTTTCATTTTTTTCCCAGCTAGGACTGTCACTAGCTTCAGCAATATTTTACAACCTCATTGTGGAAAAACTGCCTAAAGCTCTACATAACAATTTAATAAGAATTTGTTTGATATAATAAAAGAGGCCTATCTTAAGGTTCAATCAACCAACAGTCCAACAATAGAACTTAAGACACTTTTTATTGGGACATCAATTGAATTCATTAAATAACTAGAATGTAACTATAAGTATCATTCACGTGTGTTGGGTAAAGATCGCACGATCCGGCCCGAGTGAAATATGCACAAGGGCGTTAACAAGGCTCGGTCCAGTTACAGCCTAAGTGCATATTTCACGAGGGCCAGATCAGATGATCTTTACCCAACATAAGTGAATGATACTTTTTCTTGCATACCGTATTTATTTTGTGCATTTTGGGGTTTTTTTTCCTGCAAAATTTTCTTTGCACTACTTTTTCATAGTAGCGGAGTGATATACGAGACATTCCATCATTCATTCATAACTGGGTAAAACCTCCCAATGTCATATAAGGCGCATGACTCATTACACATGGGGGGTGTAGGATCGAAATTTCCTGCATGGATGAAAACATTTGATGACCTGATATGGTATGCAAGAATACAATTTTTCTAGTGTGTATTTCACTCACCTGGCACACAGTCCATTGCAACATGAGCTAGAAATGGCTGCGGAAGTCCTATCACTTTACCCAGAGTCTGAAATCCATTAAACATATTAAAGTTAAATATCAATCATACAATGTTACAGTACTGAATTTCACAGACGGGTTAATTTAACAACTAAACAATATGTTAATATAAAACCATTTATCAGATTGATATAGTTAAGTGTGGACATGTGAACCAAGGAACCTGCTTCTGTTTTTCTCTAGCCAGCAAGTAGCATTACAACAGTCACAGTTGAGAAACTAAACAAAAAATATTATTTGCCTTTAACATTTTTAGATAGGCCCTCGCTATATTAAATTCTATTGAGTTTAACTATGTCTACCTACTTTTCAGTTGATTAATTTAGTAAAGAGAAGTCAGATCTATGGTAGAATGAAAACATATAAATCAATTGAGTGAAATACCTGAGGTCCCAGCAACAAATAATCTCCCAGGCCTGAAAAACAGAAATATGGAAAATAGATGACTGACTTGCATCTGTAACAGTTAATACCTTCAGAAACAAATAACAGAGTATTAAGATGTTACTAAACTAAACTAATTTCAACCGTCCATACTTTGTGGCCAAGGCTTACATAGTATTTAGTCACATGATGCTGTCTTGATCATGATCTACCCTGTTTACTTTTCGATTCATTAGGTTATTTCTGACCAAGAAGCAAACAGTGCAGAAACTGATCAGATGGCCTGAAGCTGCCAGCTGATGTGTATCTACACTGGTCACACAGATAATCAAACCTGGAGTAAAGGGTTAAAACGTTATTTTACCCAGTTTACTTTATGTTTCACTGCTCCTGTGGATATCCAACAATCAACAAGATACTTACGTGGAAAATGTTTCTTGTTTTTCTCTGCCTGTCTTCTGGCACTCAGGACTGTGGGTGGATCGAGGTTCGGACTTGTGATACCCTTGGCATGGAAGTCTGCTGCATCTATGGGAGATCTCGGGCTTTTCATCGGTATTGATTTTGTTGTCTAAAATTTTAATAATCTCATCAGAAACAGGATAATATTGCTACAATATATTGTTCATATAACAACCTGTATAGCATTATTAACAAGAAGCAGGCTAAGGGTTGAAGGATCTGGACAAAAATATTAAACATATAAAAAATAAAAATTCCTTTTATAAACTGTATTAGACATGTGAACAAAGTAAATATTATATTCTTACACAGTCAATGTTTTAAATAAATGTTTTAAAGCCAAAATTGTTACTGCATTACTTAAACATTAAACTTCACTCACAACAGATTCTAAAATGTACAAAATTTCTGCAAACTTTGATTTATTACAGTGGTTTGTAGGGATTATATAGTGGCACAATTAATATTAACCACAGCTGTGACACTGAAGTATTCTGACACTTACTGTAAATAGGCAGTACGTATTGAGAACCCAATTCAAAAATGACATCTTAATCCAAGACTATAGCATTACCATAAGGGTTACCATAACATTTTCTAGATAACATATTCAAGACATTTTGAATTTAATGAAACACCTGCTTTAATCTGATATACATTGTAAATGTTGACCCTTTCCTCCATATATATGTACTTTATTGTATGTGGGATCAGTGTAGATCCAGATCAGCCAGTACATCCATGCCATCTGGTAAGGGTCTGCAGATCAGATTGCATGGATGTGCCAGCTGATCTGGATCTGCACTGTTCACACATGATATATTGAGGAAATGGTTAATAAAGAAAAGAATTGTATAAATGTTAACTCAATTAATGGGATACAGACAAGCACTCACTATGATAACCTGGTCTTCTGCAGACAGTTTCTGTGTTTTGTTGGACAAGTTTAACGATTGCTCTTGTACTTTCTGTAGCAGAAAATCGGACAACTCCTCATAAAGTTTCTTCGTATCTCCCTGTCATGAAAAGAAGTTTTGACATTTTTACTGCTGTGTTGCGCAGTGATGTATTTGAAAAATTATTAATAATAAAAAGTAATTCATTGTTAATGACTCAACTAATATACAAAATTATTTCTAAACAATTCTCAGTCATAAAAATGGTTAAAGAAAAATTGTTATATTGTATGCGAGAAAAAGTATCTAACTTGGTTTGAATAAGAAAATCCACCCCTCTGGTAAATTTCTCTGGGCAGAAATTACCCACAAATTCTATTTCCTTATGTTGGATTTTCTCCTCTGAACTGTTGCACAGGTTAAGATACTTCCAACATCCCTCAAAGAAGTATGTTGTTAAAAAGTTTCACTGTTTGAAAAATGGATTCATCTAAATATTCACTTACCCCATTACTTGAAATATTTTGTGAGAGTTTGCCAACTTTTTCAGTGATTAGTCTATCTCCAGTTGCTGTGACAACCAAATTCATCACACCTAAAACATAGGCAATAAAACAATTTATTCAGTTCCATTATTCCACAAATGTAATATAAATTGGGTTAAGAAAACCACTGATGTGGCATATCTTGTGAGCTTATGATATCATTTAAAATAAACAAAATGATTCTCATCAGAAGAATATTGCTTAACCCTTTCGTCCATAGACACACCTTCATTACATGGGCGAACAGTTTAGATCCAGATCAGCCAGCACATTCATGCCATCTGATCAGGATCTAAACTGTTCGCTTTTTTATTCATTAGGTTATTTCTTACATAACTGCAACCAGCACAGATCATGATCAGACGGCATGGATGTGTCAGCTGATCTGGATCCGCACTGGTTGCACATGTGTAAAAATGCGTATATATGGAGGAAAGGGTTAATAATCTCTTCCATTCGCTTGTGAACTCCTTGGGTTATTGTTACGCTATAATAATTGAACATTCCTCAAACTTGAGACAGCTTATAGCATTTGTTAAACCTGTGAGGGGCAGGATTAAAAATAAGACATTTAAGTCAAAAACCACTAGTTAATTTGACAAAAGACATGTCTTCCCCTTGTCACCATTCATCCCACTTATCTTATTTAACCCTGTATAAAAAAAACATGCACATTAGTGCAGTCAGATGTGAGACTAAACAGGTCACTGCTGTTAATTAAATTATGCATGTTATGAGCTATCAGTGAATGTGATTAATACCCTCCGATACTGATTTGTTAGAGTAATGGGTTTGATCCATTTCTGGAAAAATGGATCATTTAGGGAAGTTTTACGGTAGTTGATATTTCCAACTTACTGGACAAAAAAATTGCTACCCAAAAAGGGGTTCAAGCAACATCACTCAAACCCCTCTGGATATGCCCCATGGAGTACATGTACATATATAAGTTCTATCATAATTATCTTCATTAGATTCTGATGTTATCTTCATAAAATTTAAGTAAATATCATCAAAAGCATAGAATCTGATGAAAACTTTGCCATCCAACACATAATGTAATTAATGGGCACATAAAAATTGATAAGAATAATCCACACTTGAAGCCAAACATGTTTATATTTACTTATCAATCAAATTTAAAACAATAGAAGAAACCCTGCTCCTCCCAAACATATAACAGTCATATTAAAATCTATGATAATCTACATATTTGAGGTTTTTAGTTAATATCTTGAAAACTGTAGAAGTAATTGGCATCATGCAAAAACTCTTGAACATAATTATCTTTAAAGTTACATTTCAATATATTAAAAACTATAGAAGTAGTTTGTGTCACAATTTTTTTAACAGACAACTGACCAACGAATCAACCTAGCAACCAACCAATAACATCATGAAGACTCCTATATACCCTGTCAAAATTTGTTTGCCAGGGTACTATCTTTTGCATCACAAACATTTTGCAACAGACCAACCAACCACCCAACCAGATGATGACTCTGATAAAGTATATACCCCCGAAACTTTGTTTGCAGGGGTAAAAACAACAGCTTTAATAACCAAATTATAGATTGAAAGGTTCAATAAGTAATGAACAAGAAACCAAACAAATGAAAAATCATAATTAAAATGTAGAAAGTGGAGACAATCAGATCTCTTTTACATCAAGCAAATAGGTGAACATTTGGTTTAAAAGAAATATCAAAATATATGTAAGAGAACAGTTTATTTTATTACCAAGAATTGTTTAAGTGCTGTGTGTTATTAGTAAGCTTTTTATATATGACCAGGAAGCAGTTCAGTTTTCCTTGACAAATAACTCACAACCCTCATTTTAATCGTGTTTCCCCCAATCTTGAGAATGGCAAATGCAAATGCTTGGTAAACTTAAATACTGCATTATTGTTTTCAGGAATAAATTAAAATGTCTTCTTTGATGTAATATGTTTAGCTCAAACTTAATTCCCTTGAAAAACCAAATGATGGCACAGGATACAATGTTCACACCATCTGGATACAACTCAATGTTCACACTTGAAAGCAAAGGCATATACACTCGTCAAAAGTTCTAAGTGCACACATTTCTTTTTTGAATATCTCAAAGTAAACTTATTATAATTGAATGAAAGTTTGATATAATGTTAATTATGGTCAAACAATAATATTGTTTTGAAAACCGTGCATATGTTTTATGTATTACGTCATCCACGTCGGCATACGCTATTTATGCGTAATCTCCGTGAGGCAATCGAAATTAATTTTTTTACAATCGTTTTTGTTTTTCACATGTTCACCGACTCCAGACAAACACGAAAAACACACTAACAAATTGTAACCATTGAACGGTTGACGTCAGCAGACAACGACATTCCCGTCAAAATTCGTTTCACTGGCACAACTTCAAATTTGTTGTAAAAAATCTTGACGGTTTTCGTAAATGCAAAAGAAATACCTCATTTTTGCATATTTTATCAGTTTAATAAGAAGAAAATCAAACGATATTATGTTCTAGATTGATTACGCTGCTTACATTGAACGCTGACGTTACTCAATAGCGTCATTAAATATTTACGTAAAACAACGTAAACTCGAAAATATTAGTGTAACATATGTTGGATAAGTGTCCAATAAATAAAAATTTAAAACTAAAATTTATAGAAATTCAATAAACTTTAACATCGAATCATTCGAAAATGACGTTTATTTGGTCAAAAAGCGTGTCCGAAAACTGGTCAATTTTATCGAAATGAATACATTTTTGCGTTCGGAAAGGCTGTTACACATCTATCATAGAAAATTGCATCATCCCAAACTGCTAGACAATTCAAAAGCTTTTTGCACAAAGAATTGTGAAAAAAATGGAATTTTCTTCTTGAAATCCTGTAAAAACGTTATGGATAAAATAGAGAAGAGTGCCTTGGCTCATTGTGCCCAGCAGACCATTACAAGCTACATGAAGCTATTTCAGTGCAATGGAATGGCAAATTACATTATTTTCTTTAAATGTACATGAACTTTAAATGATACAGAGATGAGAAAACGATCACAAATGATAGCCGATGCAATGTTAATTAACTTGAGAATTGCTCTCTGAGTACAAGTGAGCTAAAATGTTATTATTTTTTAATCTGGTTGAGCAGACTTAAATTTTTTGGTGTGCTTTAATAGAATATTGATTCTTCTTCATTGTAATTTACACTTTTTTGAAAGATTCAATCAAATAATTTGACAAATCAACATTTATCAAGTGTGCACTTAGAACTTTTGACTAGTGTACACTGTACAATAATACTTCAGGTCAATTTAACCTTGAAAATGTTGTTAAATACAACTGTTCATGTCTTACGCTGAACAGGCTTTGAAAAGAAACAACCACTAAAATCTTTATTGGTAATACAGGGCCAAAGATTATGAAAACGAGATTGGAGACTGGTCTCAAATCTGAAGCATATGACTGGCTGAAACAGAGACAACTCAGATCCTACAGGTTTCAGACTGGTCTCCATTCTCTATTTTTTAATCTTGGACCTAGAAACAAAGGAAAAGCTTGAAAACTAACAAAAATAATATGATAATTTACTCATAATAAACTATATGATACATAGTTACACATCTATTATCTAGTGGATAGGATTTCTTTATTGTGATTCTCAATACAATGGCCACTTTAATTACTTCCAAAAAAAAACAACAACAGCAACAATGCAGCATTCTAGTAAAAAACAACAAACACAATTCTTACTTCCTGTTGATCTTGTAAACTACCATTGGATTTTTGATGGTCATCAATGGGAAAATAAAACTACTGACAAAAACTGATTGAGTACCAGCCCTTTTAATGTTGAAGTTCCGCGATAAAACACCTTTTCAAAACCTTTACTTGTTTAAACATGTTTATAAATATCTGATTAACACAATGCATTTTATTAATTGTAATGGACTGCCTGCTGATGTAGGTTGCTATGGTATACAAGGTGCCAAGGTAAAACTAAAAGTCTCAAATCTCAAGCATCTGATTGGCTGAAATAAGGACTAGTCTTCATTTCAACCAATAATATGCTTGAAATCTAAGACTGGTCTCCACTCTCAGTTTTATGTTTTTATGCCCTAGAGACCATTATAAAATTTCAAGCTTGTCCTACATGTCTGGCTGCTAAAGTCTATCAATCTAAATTTTTATCATTGGGGAAAACACAAAAAATGTATTTCATGAACTAAAATGGAACACTTAACCAATATAGTTGATTAATGTATAATGAATGTTGTGTTGTTTGGGGTTTGTGTTATACTATATCAGACTGAACATATGTCTGTGTTTAGTTGTGTATACTGCTCATTAAGATGTTAGCCAAGGATAGAAGTTGAGGCAGGTGAAGTAGGGTATTGCTGAAATAAAAGCTGCAAAAGCTAAACCTGTAGTCGGAATAATGGGAAGAAACTAACACATATAACTAAAGGGAGCTAACTTCTTACCAAATGCACCCGGTAAATCTAGAAATTACAGTAAAATATGAATCAAACAGTAAAATAGCCATGTCTTCATTGGACTTAAAACTATGTAATGATAAGACCATATGATATGTATTAAAACTTCGTAAATATTTAGACTAAAATCTACAAAATCTAAATGAATTGTTTAAATGATTACATCTGAAAAACAATAATGGTAATCTGTTTGGTTCAAATTCAGAGTCCATGTAACTTTATGGTTTTCAGTGTAGTCTTTACGACATTGATTTGACTTATTACAGCTGCATCAAATATTCATTAATCAGGTCTTCAGTATATGGATGATTCCACACTGTACACATACAGAGCACGTATTCTGAATTCTATAAGATTAAAGCAGACACAGCTATCCTGAATTCTATCAGTTTTCATTAAACTTTGATGAGTTAAACTAAGATGCACATGTTTGTTTTTATTCAAAACGGATACCATGATTTACTTTAAAATCAAGTCTAACCTAAAATCCAAAATATACAAAATGAAAGCCATAGAGTACCAAACAGTTCTATGCTGCTCAAAGAAGTACAGGATTTATGTTCACTGAATACATACCCACATCTTTGTCAATGTATTCAAAGAATGCCGGCACAATACACAGAAGCTGAACAATCTCTGACGCTAGCAGGCACTTGTAATCTCGATATCTGCATATGTAACAATATACAAAATACAGAGTAC
This sequence comes from Corbicula japonica, assembly GCA_038501625.1. Lineage (NCBI taxonomy): Eukaryota > Metazoa > Mollusca > Bivalvia > Venerida > Cyrenidae > Corbicula > Corbicula japonica. The sequence goes on along the minus strand of JAZAYU010000062.1, from coordinate 1,553,345 downwards.
ATTATGTATATTAGATCTAGATAAGCTGGCACATTGATGCCACCAGGATCTGCACTGTTTGCTTTTTGATTTATTAGGTTATTTCTAACAAAGATGTGACCTGTTCAGATCCTGATCAGATGGCACAGATTTGCCAGCTGAGCGGGATTTCCAATGGTCGCAAAAACATGTTAAATGGAGTAAATAGATAGTATTGTGATAGTTTTAAGGTAAAGCAACTCTTACACATATCTAACTAGAAAAAGTTTTTTTAAAGCATTTATCTCTCCCATTGCAAAGTCATAGGTGATAAATCATTGATGATCAGTTCAGACAGCAGAACAAATAAATAAAAAAGTGTGTGACAGGAGCCAATGATGATTATCTCAAAATTTCAACTACATTTTCATACACAACGATTTAAAACTGTTGTAAGTTGTGTTGTATATTGATTGAAATAATATTAATAAAAAATTCAACTAATTTAGGTTAATAAAACATAAGTAAAAATAGTAATCAATAGTCAGTTACTTGATTTTTTCTATAAACAATGGATATAAAATTGTATTTAGTTTTATTTGAAATTTCTGAAAAAAACCCAACAACAACAACACAAAAAACAACAAACCTCCTCACATCTTCAGACTCTAATATGGCAGTAACCTGGAAGTTAAACTGCACCTCAGAAAGAAAAGAAAATGTAAACAAAAAGTAATGTATTTACAGTTGTGTCATTTTGAGTGTCGGTGCAGTATTCTTGCCATATATGGAGTTGGAGAGTTTGGAGAGCTCGGCCACTGTGTAGAACAAACACAGGTACAGCTTATCATACAAGCCACCATCCTGAAAAAACATTAAGTATGCAGCTTATTTTACAGGCCGCCATCCTGAAATAAATGTTAGTGTTGTGTCTTCACTTTCAGTCTATTGGTAGTAGGACACCTAAGTGAGATAACTTCATTTTACACATCTGATCAGGATTGGCACTCTTTGCTTTTTGATTCAGTAAGTTATTTACAGATTTACAGAATCTACAGATTCTGATCAGACAGTACAGATGTGCCAGCTGACCTTTATCTGCACTGTTCATATGTGATAAACCCTGTATATGGAGATAGGGGGTTATAGAAATTCAGCACTTCTCTGGTAATTGATTGGCAAACACTGAAAAAATATGTTTACCCTGCCAAGGTTTACAACTGAATTTTGGTTACATCAAATGTGTGACTAGTGTAAATCGAGATCAACCTGCACATTTGTCTAATTTTTTCTGACAAAGAAGCAAACAGTGTAGATCCAGATCAGACTGCATGAATGTGTAACCTGATCATGTTCTACACTAGTTGCAAATGGCATTTGCATTAAGGGTTAACAAAATTTTACAATAATGAAAGTCAGGGTTTATTGCTGTAGTATCACACCAATTCCTTATTTATGCACATATGTGGAAATCACTTGTGTGGGAATAAAACAAGAAATGCCCCTTTTCTGGAGACAAAATAATTATATGCTATGAATTCTAAATACTGGTACCGATTTTCACAGATAAGCAGAAAATGATTGTTTCGTGTGGCCATTACAAAAAACACAATAACTCAATGTTAAACTTTGCTGAAGGTTTGTATTTTCCCATTTATCTGACAGCAAACAAAACACCAATATAAAACCTTAACATAATATGGTGAATCCACTGTCAACAAAATGCTTGCCAACTCAAAACACTCAACAAAATCCTATCTGAATTGCAAATAAATAAAGTATTTAAAAAGTTCAAAATTCAATAATACCTCTTTTGTATCTTTATCAATTTTGACTGCACCAAGTAATATACAAACAATGCGACATCTTATATCCTTTGGTAAAAGAAAGAGATCCATCGAGTACATTTTACTGAAATAAAACATGTGGTAGTAAGAAATTATCAATTCAAAGATTAATGATATTTTGGTAAAAGAGCTGCAATATATTATTTTAAAATTGAAATCACGGAAAAAAAAACAAACTACAGTTAAACTTTGATGGCTCGAACTCCACGGGACCGGCAGGTTTGTTTGAGCCATCGGTAGTTTGAGCGATCCGTTGTTGGTATGTGGGAATGGGTTTCTGTTCATGCGCCGTTTGGGTTGGGTACAAATGTTAGGTAACCTTCAATTAATTGAATCTGCTTTTTTGCAGCCAGCTTCTTAACATGTTTTTTGGAATGTCGAACACTCTTGCTATTTCTATTTTTTGTTTACCCCTTTTAACCTCTTTGATGACATTGAATTTGAACCTAGAGATTTGCTGTCCAACTTGCGTTTAGTGCCTTTGTTCCCTACTGCCGACTTAGCTAGCCTCAACCCCCACCCACCCCACTTTGTCGGGTCCTTCACTAAGTTTCTCAACATTTGCTATTTTTCCTGCTGCCGACTTAGCTATTCCCCGTCACTAAGTTGCTTGGCTAGTTGATCATCTGTCCAACTCATTTTGAATTTGAGGCCGCATTGTATAATTCGTTCGCTTATATTCAAAAATAATGTTTGACACGATGTAATCACGAAAAAAAAAAAAAATTTTCTTATTAATTTTACAAATATGACAAAGCAATTACAATTTTCTGAAAAACAAATAACTGTTTGTTTGTAATTATCATTAGGGTGGTAGTAATGAACACAACAATCAAAATATTTTCATCTGCTCTAATGTGATATTTACACGACTTAATTCAATAGCGCATTGTCCTAATTGGTGAGACATTTTCGCGCCTTTGATGATTACCGATAATTGTCTGTTCAAGCCAAGCGGTGTCAAAAACATTAAAAACAAACTGTTGGGACCTTGATTGGTGTTCGACTGTTCGAGTTATGGGTAGTTCGAGCCATCAGAGGTAGAACAATATAGAACATATAGAGTTCTAGTTCGGGACCGGACGAACTGTTTGAGAGAAGGGTGGTGTTCTAGCGAAAGGTGTTTGAGCCATCGAAGTTCGACTGTTTTTGGCAGAGGGCTATTGCCGATTCGAAAGAAATCTCTGTAATGACCATGAGCAATTTATATACCTAATTTGGTGAATAAAGTTCAGATATTGATCAGAAACCAATTTTTAATAATTAATCACCTGGACCTTGACCTCTCTCTCCATAATCATTAGGCCCAAAAAAAATCCTTGTTTCACATCACCCAACCGACCCTCTTTTTTACCCCCAACCGCAATTTTTTCGAAATTCTGAATAATATCAACTCAAAAACCTGTTGGACATAAAGAGAAACTGAAACACAATCAACCGGATATTTGAGTTTTACTGCGCATCTTTATGCGCAGGTTGGATGCAGCTCATAAGTATTGTTTTCGAATGTCCGCCGGTTTTCAATCGAAGACAACATAAGACTTTTAAAGCTATCACGATATTGAATTGAATATACAAATTTATGTTATGGGCAGAAATATTTTATACTTAGATCTGTTCTGTGGTTATTTGGATTAGTACTTTTTATCTCAGCGTTCCTGAGTGGTTCGTCCTGTACGTTTTGTCAATTATAACGATTGGTTTCACTTTATTTTAGAGAACAGGAGTTTTTTTTATCAGAACTTTATCACACAAAGACAAAATAGTGGTCATTTGTTCCCTAATTGCAATCTCTCTTTACCTAAATTTGCTGACTGTTTGTCTATCTGTTGACAGAACAGACTGAAGAAAAACCTGAGGGCCATCATAATATTCCTGTTTTTCATATGGTCATACAAAGAGTAGGGCAAACCAACAAATATCAACAAGTCCAATCATACCCGATTTTGCTGAGTTTTGCCACTTCTAATGTTTCTTTCACCAGATGAGTTGGCATGACAAACTCCAAAGTTGCCTGAAATCACACAATTCATGTGAATACTAAATGCCAAAATACACATCAATACTAATGCCAAAATATACACATGAATGCTAAATGCCAAATAATACATGTATGTACTAAATGCCAAACAATACCTGTGAATACTAAATGCCAAACAATACCTGTGAATACTAAATGTAAAGCAAAGCGGAAGATGAAACTTAATTCAAATCAATGAGGGAATAAAGGACTCTTCTATTTTATACACCCTGCAATACAACAAGGGAAGACAAAATATACTTAATAAGCATTGTTATGGACTTGAAACATGAAATCTTGGCAACAGGCAGTATTGGAGTAAATAAGGAAAGTCCAAACAAAGAAAAATGAAGACAAAAAATGATCACCACCAAGTTAAAAAAAAACAGATGTTGCTGTTTCATAAAACCTTCACTGCTACTCTAAAATAAAGATATGATTTTTTGTAGAAATGAATGCTATTTCAACAAAATGACAAACATTAGTACATGTGATACAATCAAAGACCCCTGAATTTCATTTCACTGATACAGTAACGGACTATAGGATTCATAAATGATCAAAATATGTATACCACCATAAGTAGCAGCAACATATTACATCTCTCTCGATCCCCTGAACGCACATCCAGTATGTCTTCTATAAATGTCTTTCTGTACTTCAACACTGAGAACTCCCTGCAATTAAGCATTTAAATGTATGCTACATGTATTAACTTTTGGCATTTTTTTCGAACATTTTCTTATTGTTAATTACTGTTTGCAAAGTAGTTATTTGAGTGCAACAGTGTGTATACTTGTAAACAAAACAGAACAATGGTAGCAGTTTTCATTATGTATAATTAAGTAAAGCATGACAGACTGCTGCCAGTAGCTAGCCAGTTCCCTAGACCACAAATGACTGATTCACTGATGGCCATTGGTAGCAGGACTAGTATGTTTTGCAGATGTCCCAACTTAATTCTTGATCCAGACATAAGGAATTCCATTTAGTATTTCCCACTCCTACACAACCTGGCATGACTCTAGAAGTCAAGGGAAACATTAATTTGCAGAACTCGCTGTCTTAAATATGACTGTTTCTAGTTTGCTATAGAGTTACCCTGTGGATGAAATGTTGAAAAACTACAAAACTGCTGATACACGATTTTTAAAACATTTCTCTTCAATCTGCATTAAAAAGAAGCCAATCAGTCTCTCTTCCTTTATGACTGACAATTACCTATTAACCAAGAGAAGAGTTCAAGTCAGACAACTCACCGTTTTGTGTATTTTTTCTCGAGAACCAGATCATCCTGAGCATTTTGAGCAAGATATTTTAACCGCCGCTTGTCGGTTTCTGCAAAAGAAACCAAGAATACTACTGTAATTCCCAACACAGAAAACTACATGTTTTATTTTCCACTGATGAACAAATACAATTTCATGTATAATAAATTAAATTTAAAATAATGATAATATTTAGAAATTTTTTCAAATACATTTATCATGAATGAAAACTTGTTCTTTACACTGATAGCTATTTTAAAAAGTAATGAACCACAGAACTATAGTATACAGTTCCCAGTCACCATTTCAGCCAATCAGATGCTTGAGATTTGAGACTGGTTTCCATGCTCAGTTTTATAACCATCCGTCCAGATTGTTTTTGTGAGATGAACATATTAGTGTGGGCATGAATTCACTCAATCATAATTTTCTACAGGGACATATAAAATAAGGTTTTGACTGGCGTTTCACTTCACACAAAATGTATGAAAGTTAAACCCCTGCGAAATAAAAGTTCTGCTCTGAAGGGACTTACCAACATTGCTAGGTCCATTAGCCGGGAATCTGATCATCAGATGGGTTGCCTATAATATATATAATATAAACAGTCTCTTGATTGATACTGAAGCTCCAAATGATATAAACCATTTCGTCCATATATTAATCTTTATGACCAGGGCAAACAGTGTAGATCCAGATCAGCCAGCATATGTGTGCCCTCCGACAGGATCTCATGGTTTGCTTTTTGGTCTATCAGCTTACTTTTAACCAAAAACAAACAGTGCAGATCCTGATCTGATGGCATGGATGTGCTGGCTAATATGGATCTAAATTTTTCGCACATGCATTAAAATGTGTATATATGGAGGAAAAGGTTAATTAAATGCTTGTTAATAAGATATTTTTAATATTAATTTACTAACAACAAAAAAAATTCTTAAGAGGATTTGTGTTGTAAATTTATATAAACATGTAAAATTTAATTGCATAGGTCCTGGACTAAATGATATATTATGAATTTTTTATTCTTTACTAGTGAAAACACTGGAATATTGCTACTGAATGAAGAAAAAAAAAAGATTGGCCTTTAATCAGCAAAAAAAACAACTGTATGTTTAACTAACATAAAGCTCTCTTTATCATATGTAGTTTTTAAAATGTATTAATATATATTTTTAACAAAACAATTATGCCATGTCTACAAGGCAAGTTTTCAACAAACAAAATATGTTTTGCCTAAAGGGAAATTTAAATGGAAACTGAACTTCAGGCCGATTTCCTTACCTTTTCTCCATACACCCCATTTACTTCGATCTTCTTCAGATTTGATGGCACAAACCATTCTTTAGTCAGCTTTCTTCTCTAAAATCAAACAATTACTGTTATGACATAACGGTTTTAGTTGGCTGACACTGAAATGATGTAAAAGTTGCGAATACTGTGAAAAGCCTGGGAACTTAAAACCCCCAATGTAGCATTATCTTCAATTTCAGCAGCTGAATGGTTGAAATTCGGCCCAGTCTTCAAACTTTCCAATCATAAGTGAGACTGGTATCCAATATTGGTTTATTGCCTTGGGCAATGTTTCCTAAATATAATTTTGAACTGATATCTCTTAAACTAGCCAACAGCTGAAAAATGGCTTCCCAACAATTTTTAACATCTACAATCTTATATGATAAAAATTTTTAAATCTACTCACTATTGGATGTTCTGTCAAAGCAGAGTCGGCAAAGAAATGTTTGACCTGCAACCTCTCGGCAGCTGAAAATATTGACAAATTTTCTTATAAAAGATCACAATATACATCAGTGTAAATGACACCAGTCGACAGATTTAGTCTATAAACCAACTGGCATTCTCTTTATACTACTGTAGCATTTTATTGTAGTATTTGGCTGTTAATGTATGATTAATACAAATCACTAGTCTAACTTCGAATGACATGGAATTAATAATGAGTACAGATGCCACTTCTTAGTCAAAAAACAAGTCTCCATTTCATCCAATCAGAAGATTCCATTCTCAGCTTTATAATTTCAGGCTCGGCAGGTTCGTTCATTGTTCATTCCTAGAGGATTTCAGAACATTTTGATCTGAATAACAAAATGTGTAAACCCGAATTAAACTGCCGATCTGGGTCTATAATGAAGTCATATTTGAATTATGTAGTGAAAACCACTGAGAAATTTTAGCTACAGATCAGACTGACAAGCTGGTGACAAACACAGTATGAAGCCAACTGGTTTGGACTGCAGCCACAGCAGGGTATGATATACAGTCAAACTTGTCTTAAAAGAACACTCTGGGGAAAACTAAAAAGTTGACTGAAGGCAGGTGGTCTTATTGACAGGTGGTCTTTGTACACAGGTGAATTTGTTCTTTTAATCAGTTCTTGGGACAAACAAATGTGGACTTAATCTACAGGTGGTCTTTGTTTACATGTGTCCATTAGCACTGATTGACTATATACTGTGTCATGAAGAAGCATCCTCACTAACTGGAATGCCTGATTGATGCAACAAGAAAATAAAACAACTACACATTGAGCTGTTGAGGTGAGAGAATTGTCTTACAGGTGATTATCCGTCCGTCCAGCATCCATACATGAGGCAGGCAGTCTATCACATGTATGCGATCTGAAATCATAACAAAGTAATACCTGAATAATAACGTTTTTATATAAACATGGTTGAGTCTCACTGTAAGCCAGAGGCCCTAGGTTCAAGTACCGATCGGGCTGCAAATTTTCACCTGTTACATTGTGATTACAGGTTTGTAAAATAACTGGTGTAAGTAACAGTCTAGGCCCTGTGGATAGTTAATCCTGTAATCCTGTAAGAAGGGTGAGTTTATTATACTAATTCAGTGGTTAAAGGATAATGTAACATTTAACGTGCTAGATGTGGAATCTATGTACTCATGTCATGGTCTGCACTGTTAATTCTTTACTCCACAGAATGCCTTTTATCATATTGTCAACCAATGTAGATCTAGATCAGAAGCCCAATCTGTGCTATCTGATCAGGATCTACACTGTTCACTTCTAGATTCTTTAGATTATTTCTTATCAAGAAGTGAACAGTCTAGATCCAGATCTGATGGCATTGATGTGCTGAAAGATATGGATCTACACTGCAAAGAGTTGATAGAATAGGAATCAGTTTTTCCAATTTTAGGGAGACTAACCAAGAGTTTGGCTTTTTGTATGAAACATAACTAAAAATAGGAAAAATGTCTCCCCAATTGGCTGAGCTGACAGAAAAGTTGTGGCAAGTTCAGAGTTCATTTGTCCCTACTCTCGCTCTTAGCCGATTTTTACATCGGTTACCCATGTAAAAAAAGTCTTATTCATGTAGTAAAGAAGAACAGTGAAGACTATGATATGACTGCATAGATTCCACAACTTATTGTTCCATGTTACATTACCCCTTTCAGCAATGTACTGGTGAAATAAATTCCTCCATATATATATACCTTAATGGCATGGGCAAACACTGTAGATCTAGATCTTGTGCCATCTGATATGGATCTAAACTGTTTTTAATTTGTTAGCTTATATCTGTTCAAAAAGCAAACAATGTAGATCCTGATCAGATGGCAAGGCTGTGTCAGATGATCTGGATCTACACTCTTATGTAAGAAAAGGTTATCTTACAGTATGGGTCTTTTTCCAGCTGTTTGTTTCCATGGAGACTGAGTTCGAGAACATGAAGATTTCGTAGTTTGCCAATCTGCTGCCAGCTCAAGTCATTGTTAGCCAAGTTCAGGGTACCCAGGGCTATAAATTTGGTCAGACAATCCAAGTCTTTAATCTGAAAGATGTAGATTACCTTAACTATTTCTGTGCCCAGAAACTTCATAACACACTATAATCATATAACCAATTCCAAGAATTATTTATCTTTCCTTATTTGCAATCCTGTATAAATTAAACAAAAATGTATGGTTGGTAAGTCAAGTTTAAGTAATGGCAACAAATTCTGTTTGCGTTTTCCTTTACAGAATGTTTTAAATTACCATATTATAAGTATAAGGCAAATGTGTAATGCATAGAATTCCTGAACAGAATCACTTGAGTTTCTTCTGCACTTCTATCCCTCTACTCCATATATACACCCATAAATACACTTTATATCCCAAATACAATCAATGTTGATCCAGATCAGATGCACAACTGTACTGTCTGATCTGGATCTACATTGCTTGCTATTGGTCAGAAATAACCTAGTGAATCTAAAAGCCAACAGTGTAGATCCAGATCAGTGACATAGGCATATCTATGGAGTAAAGACCTATCTTATCTAATGCTTAAGAAATAATGTCAAGCCAGAAAGTGGCCACTAAGCTACACGGATCAGTGCCAAAGGTTATAAAACTGAGCATGGAAACCAGTCTCAAATCTCAAGCATCTGATTGGCTGAAATGGCGACTGGTCGCCATTTCAGCCAATCAGATGCTTGAGATTTGAGACTGGTTTCCAAACTCAGTTTTATAACCTTCAACCCAGGATCCTAGATCCTAAATCTGACATCTGAGGTCAGTCTCCAGACACTGATTTGTGATTGGTAATTTTGGGGACAGGTTTCTATTTTAACCCTTTCCTCCATATATACTCTTTTTTACGCAAGTGCGACCAGTGAAGATCCAGATTAGCCGGCACATCCGTGCCGTCTGATCAGGATCTGCACTGGTCTCATTTTGGTCAGAAATAACCTAACAAATCATAAAGCGAACGGTTTAGATCCTGATCAGACGGCATGGATGTGCCAGCTGATCTCGATCTAAACAGTTCACATATGCAATAAAGGTGTCTCTATGGAGGAAAGGGTAAACCAATAAGCTCCGTGAAACATGTGAATGGTCTCCAATCATAGTTTTATTGAGCTCTGGTTCCTAGAAAACTAAAACTTGAGACCAGTCTTGTATTTCAGCCAATCTGAGGCTTTAGATTGGAGACTGATTGTCAGTCTACAGTTTTATTATCTCAGACCATGATTTAGGTGACTTCTGACATTGAAACATAAACAACTATGAATCATAAATTGTGTTTTATCTAAACTTGTATCAATAACCATGTACTCAGAATCTTTGCCTTTATACAAATAACAAGGTTACATCTTAACTTAGTAAGTGCCAATATAGTCAATCTTATCTGATAGACCTTCAAAATAACTTGACAAAGATTACATTTAAGTATGCCTTTTAACAATATTGGAATTACCTTACACATTCAATCAAAGCTGTAATCAAACATACCATGCTTTTTTTCCTTTGATAATAAATCAAACAGATTTTACAAATAGACAGTGTAATTCCAATTTCATGCTTATTTGTTCTATTTAAATATTTTGAAAACTGAATAGATTTATTACAATCTTTGAAAGACTTGATTGATTTGATAATTTTACATTTGCTTACAAAAAAGTAGGTGTTTGCTGTTTGTATCCCCTCATGTTTTGAAAGTTGTAAACACATGTAATTTTCGTTAAGTTGCAAAATAAATTTTTATGTTAAATGTTAACTCTTTACTCCATAGGACATAGCTGGTATCCATGACAATGCAGAGTAGATCCAGATCAGCTGACACATCCATTCTGTCTGATCAGGATCTAACAGGTTTCCTTTTTTTGATTCATTAGGTTATAATTCACCAAGAAGTGAACAGTGTCAATGGATACGCTACATCCAATAAAACATGTATAAATGGAGTAAAAGGTTAACAATTCATTTCTACAAATGGTTTAACAAAAATTATAATATAAAGTAATATGGAAAAACTGCTATTATATTACTACTATTTTAACACTAGTTAGTATGGTTTTAATATTTTTTCTGGAAAGCACCAATGCTGACTCTTTGCTTCTGTATAGTGAAGGCCGCCATGCAATATTTACTTGGTAACAAAATACTAAGTACAAATATCATTTACTATTCTGATTGTGTTGAACTATTTCAGATAAGTAATATATAATACAAACTAATCAGTTCTAAACATATTAAATTTACTTAAACAAACATTCCTCAGCATATAACTATCCTTCTGTTAACCAGTCTTTCCAATGTAAACATAGTAAGCAGGCTTTCTATAAAACAATGTTTGCTTTACTGAACTGATCAAATAAAATGAGCAGGAGATAAAATTGGTGTCAAAGCACACAGAAATACATTCTAAATCCTCATTATGTCCTAAAACTGTAACTAAAAGACCTTAAAATTAAATATCAATGTTTTCTGAGACAGGTGTCGTCATTTTTATTTGATCCAGTGAATGGCAAATTAAGTGTTTGATCTATTCATTTGTTACTGTAACAATGCTCAACACAAAAGAAACCCGACACTGCATGTTTTACCTATTTTCTCTGAAATCAGATTGACAAGCTAGGTGAATTGTTGTTGGAAATGAAAATTCAAGATATTTTGAACTTACAAGTGCATTTCGATATTTCGGATGCATAAAGCAAGTGTTTTAGTCTTAGTTTTGATGAGAGGGTGCAAAATTATATATTTTACATAATTATGTATCTGAATTTCTGATAGATATTTTCATTTATAAAGTGTCGGGTTTCTTTTGTTGCCAAGTATATAATACTTTGTAATATTAATAGTAAATAGTACAGAGCATAAATTGCTGCACATGGTAGACACAGTCCTAACCATTTACTCCATTATAAGCCTTTTATCACCTAAGTGACTAGTTTAGATCTAGATCAGCCAGCACATCTGTGCCATTTGATCTGGATCTACAACATTCACCCCCTGGTCAGAAATAACCTAATTAATCTAAAAGCAATCAGTTTAGATCCTGATCAGACAGCATGATTGTGACAGCTGATCTGGATCTAAACTGTTTGCCCATGCAAGTTAAGAATTAAGAAAGTATCAAGTGATGTTTGCCATTTATGGGGCTTGTATTTTTGCAGATAAACAATAAATAGATGACTTGTTTAACCAGTAACAACATAATAAAAATGCTCCATGGTAATATTGATATAAGTCCAAGAGTCCCAAGACGATTATTTCTACTTGTGTAGCCATGGTTTGAAGAAATTTACCCTTACTCCATGGCTTTTCATGTGTGACCAGTAAAGAGAGATCCACAAATGCTTAGTCATAACGATCCACAGTTCTCACTTTATGGTCAGAAGTACTGTAGAACTGGATTTATTCGCGTTAGTTTTATTTTCGCTAATATTCGCGAATCGCTTGCCTCGCGAATTCATAGATATCGTGAATATATGATGAGTTTTGATATATCCAATAATAATTATCCGAAAAGCGGCGACTTAAAATAAAACTGTTAATCAAGATGCTTTAATTATTTAAATAAATTTGGCAAATAATATAAACAATTATTTTCTTAAACTATGATTAGTTTTGAGTAATTTATTCTGATACAGGAAACAATGTAGCTATTATCTGAGCTATTATCTGAGCGCTGTTCGTTATATTTCACACCTAAACAAAAGGCAGCTTGCCTAACAATACAAAGTTTATTGATAGTTAATTGCTTTATATCTCAGGAAGGACAATGATATTTATCTGTACCGTTTGCATGTGTTTAACATGAAATCGTGATCATGATTATAAATTATACTTTTATTATTTTGGTTTCATGTCAGACGGCGTCGCGAATTTATGAATACACGAATAAAGAAAATTGCTGGTTTTTGACGAAAATCGCGAAATTTTGACCTCGCGAAATTAATGCGGTTTACAGTAACTTAATTAAAGATTGAATAGATATTTGATGGTTTTCATTTGGGTATGGAAAACAGTTGGGTCATAAAAAAGATAAAATAAAATAAATGTGCGTGTGGGGGTGGGGGAGTCCTTTCAATCTTTCCCCAAGCCTAATCAACTCTGCCCAATGATACATATTTTAAATTACTAAATCATATCCCTCAATAACTTCTTTATTAATGTAATAGATTCGCCTTTCTATGAACATGTATCAGTCCATTTATTTTTCCAAGGAAAATTTTACAGGAATGCCTTTTAATAAATAGCATAGATCTTGAGCAGACTGACCAGATATAAGCTGAAATTGGTCTACAATGCTACACAATATTATGTGCTAAGCAATACTTACATCATTGTTGCTAAGATCCAGGCGCCACAGGTTGCGGTTCTGTTCCAGATTTGTCACCTCAACAATAGAGTTTCCTCGCAAATTCAGGGCCTGTAACTTGGGACAGCAATTCAAGCGCTCAATTGACACTGAAACAAGATTTGGTTTAATATATTAAATATCACCCTTTGAATGTTGATTTTATAAGTTAAAATGTCCAAAACAGTTTCATTATGGATAATAAGCTTAATTTTTTTTTACTGTATGAAATAAAAACAAGAAGTTAAATCTAAGGCGAAATACTTCACAGGGTTTTCCCCAGGATTTCAGGAAGGGTTGTCACAGCATAGACTGATTTTATCTATTTTGTCGTGCGCTGCAACATGCTGTGATATTTTCAGTGGTGCATATATCAGTGTTGCTTCTCAAATTAATAGTTAAATGAAAAAATAAATCCCTTTTTTATTCCTAAATGGCTTTATTCAGTCATTTAAAGCCTTTTAAATGACATACATGTTAATAATAAATAATATGTGTTACATTTATACTCAGTCTTCATAAACACTGTCACAAAAAAGATCTTCTGTGGCTGTTCGTAGGTTGACAGATTAATAAGCAAGATTCAAAAGTCAAAAATTAACTAATGAATGTTGATTTTTATCAGATAAAATGTCCAAAACAGTTTCATTATGGATAACAAGCTCAATTCTTTTTTTACTGTGCGAAATAAAAACTAGAAGTAAAATCTAAGGTGAAATACTTCACAGGGTTTCACCCCGGTCACCCGATTTACCGAAATCAATCGAATTACCGAAATCAACCGAAATCAAGCAGGAATTACCGAAATCAACTTTATAAATTCATTTTTCCCCGTTATTAATGCTTATTTATGATTATAAAATGAATATTTATGAAAATATAGATGATTCAATTCAGAAATTTGATTTGAAATTGTAAAAATGACCGTAGATGTGCGTACTAACATATAACGTTGTATGCCACAAACCGAAATCGGCGAGTTAACTTCCTATTTATATATTAAGTATGGCGTAAATCTGAAATAGATTGCTATAAATCAAAAATTTTTTCATTCTGATATGTTAATATACGTGTTTTTTTCATTAAATTTCCTTAAAACTTGCTCAAAAAGTCAGCGGGCGAATTTCCGAAAGCGGGTCGCAAAGAGATACCGAACTACCGAAATCGACTTTTAAATTCATTTTCCCCAGTTATAAGTGATACATTATTTATTAATTGTGATAATATTATGAATGTTCATTAAAAACGTAGATTTTTTCAAATCAGAAATTTCATTGGACTCGTAAAAATGACCGTAGATATGCGTACTAACTTATAACGTTACATACCGAAATCGGCTTGAAAACTTCATATTTATGTCATAAATATAGCGCCGATCTCGAATAAATTGATAAAGATAAAAATGTATTCATACTGACTCCTTAATAAGTTTATGTTCATTAAATTTTAGTAAAACTTGCTAAAAAATAATAGCGAAAGCGTTCTCATCGAGTGTATTTTTACTAGCGCAAATAAAAGTCTTTGTTTTTTTTTGTATAATGAGGGAGCTTAATTGCAAATACTGATTTCATAATTTTATTTAACAAAATCACTTCTGTATGATATCTAATTGTTATAAGAGAAAAACAATATTGAAAAGATTGTTCTTTATGAAGATTAATTATCATTGGAAGAATAGTATCTTTGTTATTATGCAGCAATAGATTATGAAAGGTATAAAATGCCCAATCATAATGATAATTATGATCTGTCATCGCTGCCTTGAGAAGCCGTCCGTTTTCGATGAACTTGACAGATCATCCTGTTTGTGCTTCGTCATCATTGGACTGTTACTCGGGTATAGAATAAGAGAAAAAATTTAGGAGAAAATTGCAAAAACTAACTTCGTAATATTAAAATTATAATATATACAGGCGTGCAACTGCTTATATCCGAGTACTCGGCTGAATCCACACGAATCACCAAGGAATGCCCGGAATACACCAGACAGATTCTAATATCATCGTTTTAAAACTTTTCTTAGTGGACGGGGAGATTGCAAGATCCCTAACCGTCTATAGCATAATAATAAATCTGCATGAATACATGTACAGGCTTACTACGCCCCTGAACAAAGTTATAGGTACGACAGGTCGCCAATAATATATGATAAATGCTGGTGGGAGATTATTTAAATAAGATTTACATGAAATTACATCAAGGTTCGTTATAAAATGCTCAAAAATTCGAAATTCGTAACCTGTAAATTTATAGACCCTACAGTAATATCGATTTGTTAACGCGAGCTCTTGGCAGCTGTGCGCGGTCATGACGTCAGCAACATAAGTTCTTTTTTAAAATATTTTATTATAAATGTATTTTATATTATATATGGCGCATTTCTACGCCCTGAGCGCCGCCATCAGTCAGCCAATTAACTCGTACTTTCCACCCCAGTTAAATAACGAACTGTCGTCCGCATTCACAAGAGTTGTGTGTGGCAGATCAGTCAGTGTGCAGGAACCATCGATCAATATTATGTGGTCGGAAAAAACGGAAAGTGAACGTGCGAACAGTGACAATGACCTATAAGCGGACAAAAACCAATGACAAAAAGCACACACAAAAGACGGACAACAATAACATTGAGACAGATTGCAGTGCTGTGTGATGACACAGTAGTTAATTGCATGAACGCCGTAGTCTGTTTATGGACGCAGGTATTGTGTGATTAATTGCTGTGTCAATACACAGCCGACAGACCTTACCTTAAACATCAGCGCTGTAATAATGATTCTTTTCTGTATAGTCGGATAGGACGTTCGGCAGTAAATATGCACCGACTTTTTTTTTCATTGTATGAAAACATGCTGTAAAAATGATTCTTTTCTGTTTTGTGTTGTTTGTATTATTTGTAAAATAATCATTTACAGCCTACATAGCAGTGCTGTATAGTCGGATAGGACGTTCGGCAGTCCGAACGGCCCTCTCATTAAATATGCACCGACTTTATTTTTCGTTGTATGAAATCATGCTGTACAAATGATTCTTTTCTGTTTCGTGTTGTATGTATTATTTGTAAAATAATCATTTACAGCCTACATAGGTAGTGCTGTGTGATGACACAGTAATTAATCACATGAACGCCGTAGTCTGTTGTTGGACGCAGGTATTGTGTGATTAATTGTTGTGTCAATACACAACCCGCAGATCTTACCTTAAACATCAGCGCTGTAAAAATTATTCTTTTCTGTTTTTGTGTTGTATGTATTTTTTGTAAAATAATCATTTACAGCCTACATAGCAGTAATTAGTCACATCGTACTATTTAATTATTATATACGTTATAATAATATTCACTCTATACCTTCATATTTACGGTAATTTGCGTATATCCCGATACGATTTATGTAACTTTATTACATTTATAGCTTATTCATATTCAAACTTTTAGGCACTTTGTTTAAAATTTTGAGAACAATTTATTAAAGATTAACGCTTTATTTGGGATATGAATATGACGTTTACAAGTCGATTTCGGTATGAGACTTATACGTTAATACGCATATATAATTTTGCAATTTCAAATGAAATTCTGAATTAAATCATCTTAAATTTTAATAAACATTGCTTATGAATTCACAATTAATAAAAAAGGAACTAATAACTGGGATAAATGAATTTAAAAAGTCGCCTTCGGTAGTTCGGTATCTCTTTGCGACCCGCTTTCGGATATTCGCTCGCTTGCTTTTGGAAAAAGTTTTACGAAAATTTAATAAATACAAACGTATTAAGACGTCAATATGATCATGTTTTTGATTTATAACAATCTATTTCAGATTTAAGCCATACTTAATGTATAAATAGGAAGTTAACTCGCCGATTTCGGATTATGGCATACAACGTTATGTTAGTACGCACATCTACGGTCATTTTTACAATTTCAAATCAAATTTCTGAATTGAATCATCTTTATTTTCATAAATATTCATTTTATAATCACAATTATTATTAAAATAAGCATTAATAACAGGGAAAAATGAATTTATAAAGTTGATTTCGGTAATTCCCGCTTGATTTCGGTTGATTTCGGTTGATTTCGGTAAATCGGGTGACCCGTTTCACCCTGTCTGTAAACTAAGTTTGGCACCCAATTCAAGTTTTTGACTGGAAAACATATACAAATATATATTGCCATATATTTCTGACATACTTGTGATTGACAGAAAAAGTTAATTACCAAGACTGAGGTTGGAGAGATCCAAATATTCAACTGCCTGTAAGGGCCCTGTTGCTTTAGAGCGCAAAAGCTGAAATTCAAGAAAAAATCAATAAAAGTAACAAAGCTGCATAACTTAATATATAAATATTAAGTGCCCTCACCACATTGAAATGTTTGGGAATTGTGACTTCACCCTCAGCTAAGCTCAGGGAGAAGTGATTGGATTTCAGAGAGAGGTGGGAGAGTTCTGGGAGAAATGATTTATCATCGCCTTGATCATATTCTGTCAAGTGAATCTACTGGTTACCAGACATATAACCAGTGCCACCACCACCCCCAAAAAGGACAAAATATGGTACATGCTTTCAGCTTATTTTACAAGTCCGGAAGATTGAACTGTGGCAGTTTTGGGTTGGAAAGTGCAGGGGTTTTCCTAGCCATTTTGGGAAAAGGACCCTGGCCAGAATTGGGAAATTTTAGTGCGTGAAATGTTTCATTTTGGGAATTTTTATCGACAAAAGTACAAGTTTTGGGAATTTTGAAATCATAATATTATACATAGCACAAACAAAACTTGCACTTGAATGTCCCATTTTGTTTTACTTTTGTTGTGTATATAAATGGCAATATCCGTCTGAAATGCAAATAGTTTGAAAAAATAAGGTTGTTTTTTTTTGCTACTAGAAGCATATGCCCAGAACACACAAACTATCATGTTTCTGTTCTTGAGATATATGATTTACATTGAAATGAAATTATGATTAGATAGTATATATATAATTTTTTATTTTACAATAGTGGACTACATATCTGTAAACATGTTTGCTGTTTTTCATCTCTTTTGTTCATATAATATTTATTAAGTAAAATTTTAGCGCATACGAAATAATTTGCGGAGATTTTGAAATTGTATTTTAGTCAATTTAATAATCAAACTTATTATCTCCCTTTTTGCTTTAGACAAAATATCGCAAAACACTTAATAGTTACCTTCGTATCAAAAAATGATCCATTCTAAAATCTATTCATCATTACTGAACACAGTTATTAAGCAGATAGATCAATAAATTAAAACATTATTTTAAAATTCAACCGACGAATTTTCCGTAGAATGAACGGATTAGTCAGTACTGTAAGATATATAATTTGGAATAACGCGATTAAAGTAACAACTGTGAACTAATTGATTCAATCATTGCATTGGCAATCAACTTACCTAATCACTTATCGTCAAAAATTAATTAAGCGCCGACAAACGGCTAAATATACACCTTTTTAATTGTCAAAGACACAATTTTGACAGTTTTGACAGTTTGTGTAATCACGCTGTCGCATAAACTTGCGAGAATCAAAATATCTCGCGATAAAGATTGTACCGATTGTTGTGAAATATAGGCGTGTCTAGAGTAGTGTAAATTTATCCAGGATTAGCGAATTTTACGCCTGGTTGTGACGTCACATGCATAGTGCAAGATAAAGCAGTCAGTTGTTGTTTACAACGTAAAGCGAAAGTTAACGCTGTTTCTTATGTTTTGAAAATTATATGTGGATTCAATTGGGAAAAATGGAAGAAATTTTGGATTGGGAAAGGGTCCGTTTGCTTTGGGAAAGGGTCCGTTTTCCGGACCCTCAGAAAGGCTAGGAAAACCCCTGAAGTGTCAACCTGAACTCAAACCTTTGACCTCCAGCTAACAATGCCAACTCTCTACCAAGTGAGCTACCAAGGCCGCCAGATAAGAATTCTACTAAATACCTTCCCACTTATACAAGTCATTTCCAATGAACTGAGCAATTGTCAGCAAGATAGTGCCCTGATTCTTGTTGAAGACACCAATGTTGCCAGTTTAGGAGTGACAATGTTATTCACAATGCCAATACAGTGTTTTGGGTTTTTAAAGTGGTGGCCGCCTGATATGAAATCTACTACAGAACCGAACAGATGTTAGATTTCCAGATGTTATACAAAGTAAGGTATCCTGATCATTGATAAAATATCAGATGTAAATAAAAATGGGCTGTAGACTACGTTCAAGGGTTGGAAACATCGGCTAGAATGCAGTTTACTGGTAGGCATGTTTACACAGAGCTCGCATAATGATTATATATTAACAATTTAATGCAAGCGGGGGTGTGGGGGCGGCAGCCCCCATTAACCACTATTCTGAACTAACTGTTCAATTAATAAATGAATTAAAATGCAAGTGGGGTTTAGGGGCGACAACAACAAATTTTACGCACTGGTAAAACTGCAGGTGTCCAGAAACATACTGCAACTCCATTATATCGCCGACCTCTGGGTCCAAGCCCGCCAACCGCGATATAAACTGAGCGCAATATAAGTAAATAATTGGGCTAAAACAAGGAGAATTCATTTGTTTTTGCTGTCAGATGCATGTATATCGCGGTGTTGCATAATTAACACGCCGTGACATCTACTGGTACATCAGGAAGTACATTCTGTGCTGGACAAATGTTTTTTAAACAACTGTTTTATATATTTTATTAAGTTTTATTTTTAATAAAAAGCAATTAACTAATGTACAAAACAAAGATCGCCATCAACAATTTCAACGTCTTATTCGGTCTTAATGATCGGTATTTAACCATTTAATTTCAAAACATTGTTATAAAATAATTCATTTTAATGATTTGTTTGGGATTTATATCTTAATAATACATTGAGTTTTGTTTAAGAAGTGCTTTTCGGTCGGCAAATAGTGGTTTTCGGTCCCTGTTCTGGTCATTGACTTTTGATTAAGAAGTTGTTTTCGATCCCTCTTTTGGTCTTATTTAATCTTAATGGACGGTATTTGACCATTTATTTTATAAGAACCTTTCATTTAAATGATAATATTTAAGATATTTATCTAATTTAACACTGAGTTTTGTTTAAGAAGTGCTTTTCGGTCAACATATAGTGGTTTTCGGTCCCTGTTCTGGTCATTGACTTTTGATTAAGAAGTTGTTTTCGGTCCATCTTTTGGTCTTATTAGGTCTTAATGATTGGAATTTAACCATTTATTTTCATAAGATCCTTTTAAAATCATGAATTTAAATGATTAAATTTGGAATGTATATCTTAATTATACATTAAGAAGTGGTTTTTGGTCGACTTACATTGTTTTCGGTCCCTGATCTGGCCTTATTCGGTCTTATTTTCATAAAATCTTAAAAAATCGTTCATTTTAACAATTATAATTTACATTTGTAAATAAATTATATGTTTAATTTGGTTGATAAAGTGGTTTTCGGTCCATTTTTCGGTCTTATTCGGTGTTTTTTGGTCTTTTTCGGTGATTCTATGCACCCATATCGCGATATAACGGATCGCGAAATACTTAGTTGCAGTGTAACAAGAAAATCCCTGATGGTGTCCATGTGGTTATATTTGACATTATCAGTGAATCAGCAAGAAGAAAAAACAACATTTTTTTAAAACAAAAGTTATTGACAGATCAGAAACACTGAAACACTGCAGGTATTTTGCTTGCTTTGCATGACCAAGAAGGCAATTTGTAACTTGTTTGGGCAAACAAAACACAATCAGTATTTTTCTTTTATACTAGCTAAAATATAATTGAAATACAAATGAATTTATGATATCAAACCTGTTGAGTTATCCTCATTTTAGTCTAACTATATCTACTCTATAAAAGTCTCAGTTTCAACAATCTTAGAAATTGCATTTTCCTGTAACTTTGGGACCTAACAACACCTCCAGTAAACAATATTTATACACTGATGAAAAATAGTCCGCAAGCAACAATAATATATAATTATTTTAAGTATTAATATTATTCTTTTACTGCAAACACTTTTTCACACATTTCAGTTGAGCCTGAACCCAAATTAGACAGGCAATAACATATTGTAAAGTTTCATTATGTATGAATACTGGATATCGCAACTGGTTAAATACAGAAAAGAAAAGTTACAACCATAAAGACAAATCATCAAACCACTTAAGACTAAACGGCGACTTTTAAAATTTACAGTTATATTATTTTACCTCGGGTTCCCATTTTCATTAAATGTTGGCTCATCCTTATTTGTAATTGATTGAAATTGATCATTTTCTTATCTCCTGCATTGCATTGCATAACTAGGCGCTGTCGCCGTACGAGTTCGCTTTACAAAACAATATAATAAGATGTATTTTGAGTCGGCAAAACAATCACAATAAAAAAATTAGCTCTCATGAGCTTTAACCGACTAAAACAATTATAAACAGGATAAAACAAGTGTAAACGGCTGTGATAAACAAGAAAAGTATAACACACACGTGTTATATGTGGACGACAGGGCATTTGCTAAAATATGGAGTGGAGTGTTGGAGTGGAGTGTTGGAGTGGAGTCTCGAGTGAAGTTTGGAGTCAGATTTTGGAGTGACTTTGGAGTCGAAAATTGGAGTGAGATTTTGGAGTCAAATTTTGGAGTCACCTTGTAAAATTGTTGAAGTATATGGTAACTTGAGCGTTAATTATTTTATCTGGTAGATTAGAGTTTTATGATCTTTGTACAGAGTCTGGAAATAGTTTTTGTATAGAAAACTGGCTCTTGAGACTTTGGAACTGATCTAAAACAAATTATTTGTAGAGAACTCGAGACGAGTAAATCAGTACCACCATTCAGGAGTATCAAACTATTTTTAATGTTCTGTAGTAATTTTCTTGTTTACATTAACTTGTGAATTAATGTTTTGGGGCACCTACTTGATTGTGAAATAAAATTATGATATGTGCTTGAAGGCTGTAAATTTAATAAAAGATATTTTCGGAAAAAATATTAATTCCAAGACAGTGCCTTAAGATTCCACGAGAAAGCCATTTTATGCATTTTTGTTTTCATAAAAAATAAAAATTTACTTTCTTGTACCAAAAATTTACAGTCTAGATTGAAATCTTAAAACACGCAAACATTCTGCAAAAATTTATTATTAATCATACACTTTCTTTTTTCCGACAACCTAATGAAAGTAATGGAATCAGCAATGACTCTTGAAATCTTGTAATTACAAATATTTAAAATTTGACTCCAATTTTCGACTACAAAATTTGACTCCAATTTTTGACTCCAAAGTCACTCCAAAATCTGACTCCAAACTGCACTCCAGACTCCACTCCACAACTCCACTCCAACACTCCACTCCATATTTTAGCAAATGCCGGACGACATTCATGCTAATGATGTAATGTCCTTGAGCCAAGTTGTGGTTGGATCCATCTGATTGTAGATATGAAGTGAATAGTTGTTTGACCTATGATATGAAATAAAGTATAAGTAGTAAATTTAATTGAATATCACATATGACTGGCTATGATGTAATTATGATATCTTGAAGAATATCAGCATGGATGAAAGATCCCTGGCTAGAGGGAAGTGGATATTGTCCACATAAGTTAAGCAATGTAGTAAAAACGTTTAATTAGACTAGATATCACAAAACATATACATGAGAACTTCTGACATAAATAGATGTTGCAATTAAATGATACAAAGTAAAAAGGTGTTTTATGCAATCCACATTAGTGGTAAGAAATCTTTGATCACAATGAAATTGTTAAAGGTTAACAAGAACCTTTCAATAAGAAGGATTCACAGCTACGTCATCAATTTGTGTTATCAGTACCACACAAGTAAAAAATTGCTGCTAATGCAGCAAAAGGTGTACACGGCCTAAAAAGCGAGCTGTTTGTGTCAAACCATTCCATTTTAACTATTTGTAAACCTGTTTGAAATGTGTATTATGCCTTTTTGATTATTTGGTTGTTTTAGCCATCGTTATCTAACTTGGTTAGGGGAAATGAGAAAATCAGGGAAACTACTCAGCGCATATATCGTGGGTGGGTTGAGCGCAACACGGTTGTAAGTCACTTTTTAAAAAAGTTTTCAGTATTAACAAAAAAAACTAATTTGTGATTCTCATATTTGAATGTTTATTCTTTTCTGTTTATATGCATATAAACTTATAAAGAAGAAATGTTAAAAAATAATTTCCTAAAAAGATATTTATAAATATACTGAACAAAAATAAAAAGTATCCACTTTTTATGCTGATACTCTCATTCACACATTTTCATTTAATCACGAACGCTTTGAATGGTGTTTTGATAGTTAATCTCAGTTGTTTTTAAGTTTAGTTGTTCATGAACATAATCTTACACACCAAGAACTTAGCAATTGCCAGTGGAAAAAAAAAATTATAATGAATTACAAAACACTACATATTCATTTTAAAGGGAGGTAATTGGAAATGGTTGGAATTTCTAGCGTTGTTTGTCGAAGACTAGTTGTCTTATTGATGAATATTTTTTTATTTTAATGATCACAAGCGGTGGAGAAATTGATTCAATTCAAATAAATGTAAATACTTTTAAGAACTACTGATTTTTTCCTGGAATCCTCATTATAACAAAAGGAAAGATAACTATGCTGTGGCTGCAGATTTTCATGAAAACTTTATCTCTTTGCAATGATAACAGAAATGCAAAATTTGTCACATATAGATTTTTGAGTTTTCAATTTCAAATTTTACAAAGTTGAAGATAGAAAAGTGGATACTTTTTATTTTTGTTGAGTATATATGACTTACAACCGTTTTCCACTTAAAATTTGACATAAATGAGAACAATGATTTTTTATTGCAAAAGAGATCTTTGAATACAACTATACATTCAAAACATTCTGGTTTAAAGCCATTCATAGTTCATGGTAACTGGTAAGGGGACTTCTGTTAATGAAACCCTAGTAATGACAATTTGAATTCATGCTTATATTTTATATTTTATAAATTATGTACATATAAAGACTGAGTTACATCTCTATTCCACTTACAACTCATCCCAGTTAAGTCAATGCCTTTTTGTGCAACATGGTATTAACTTGAGTTACAACCGTATTGCACACAAAATTTATTCAATATGAAATTAAGCCTTAGGACTTATTTGCAATATTTAGTGTTTTTTTTTTCAAAAACATTTTTCTTTAATCATATTATGTACAATGTATTAATATAAAATGAGCCATATTATGCAAAAAAGTCATATTTCAAAAAAAGTGGAGTTACAAGCCTATTG
The DNA here is from genome assembly GCA_038501625.1 of Corbicula japonica. NCBI lineage: Eukaryota > Metazoa > Mollusca > Bivalvia > Venerida > Cyrenidae > Corbicula > Corbicula japonica. The sequence goes on along the minus strand of JAZAYU010000062.1, from coordinate 1,528,865 downwards.
TGCTCAACCCACGATTATTGCTTATTCTAATCAGGGTCGAACTATGATTTAACTTTTTGGGCTGTTTGCCTTAATCGTAAAATCATTCTAAAGAGACATCACACGCGCGATCAAGAGCGATTTGAACACTGGAGTAGTAGGGGGTCGGTTCAGCCCCATGACTGCGCATGCGCGGCGGCCATATTGGATATGACTCATTATCATGAGGTCATGTTGGAGGTAGTGCGCATGTGCGGTTCTAAATTTAGAATGACATCACGGGGTTATTTTTAGAATGACATGATCTCCCGGAAGAATACGGAGCTGACTCGTATACCCGATCTAGAGCTTGGTTCGCGTCCATTGAGGGTCAGGGACTCGGCTCTAGACGGAGAGAAAATGTCAATAGCATTGCATAGAACATGTTGAGACGTTTTGTTCGATACCTTACACGACATGGTTTCGACTTGAAATAACCGAGTTAACCCGTTTGTTCCGTGTGAATGATTTCGGTCTGGTTTTGTCGTGGATTTGCACCCAAAAGGACTTTAAGCCCCGCCCCTAAAAGTAAAGTTTTTTTGTAAGAGTGGGTGTTGGCAGCATATATAACAAAATGGCCGGGTATATAAAGTGGGCGACGCCTATCGCGGCGGCAACGGAAATAGCCAGATAGAACTGGGAACGAGAAATTCAAGAAACAGCAACGTTATTTCGGCAGTGGAAACGGCAGCATCCCGCCGGCGACAAACTCGATCGGCTGTCTTATAGCGGCGCGGCGGGTATTCATTCATCCGCGGCCTCTCGCGTGTGGATTTGCGCTCAGACAGGGTTAGCTCCGCCCCCCGGCATCCGTGAACGATGTAAGAATCGGGCATCGTAAGCGTCGATAAAAATGGATTTCTACATGTACATCATGGCCATAGCTAAATCGGAAGGTTTTACGAATACATCGGGTCAATTTTTAGTCGATGTTCCTTATCACGTGAACACATTACGGGACCAATGGGAATGCGCATTAGTGGAAATATCGATGGATTGCAGTTTCGAGCCAAAAAGCGACAGATTGTACATGTGTGGCGAGTTTTTGGAAGAATCTTACATCAATGGGGACAAACAACAAGTACTAAGAAACATAGAGGTCAGGGGAAAATACACAAAGTATCTCAACGAGCGTTTTACAGACAGAAACTACGTCCGTCGCCTGCACGGATTTCAACATTATTCGACATGGCGATTTAAAATGTTGGACGAAAACCTAAAAACTGTGAACTTTAGTACAAATGAACTGCACGCAGTGTTGCATTTTAGACAAAAACAAGCATGATATGTAAATTTTGTCAAATAAAATCTGATAGAGCAAAATGTTGTTGTTGTTATATACCGTGTATATAATTTTAAAATTTTAACAATAACACACATCCGTTAAGTGGCTGTTTTTCACAAAAATGACACACTTTGATCAGTTTTGTCACAGATTAACATAAAAATGACACTTGTTGAATCGTTTTTGACCCATTAATAATGCATTTTCCCGTATGGTCCTGAACAAAATTTGTCATGGATTGACGCGAAAATGTCACACGTTGAACAGTTTTTGTCACGCATTATCACAAAAATGACACACATTGAATCGTTTTTGACACTTAATAATGCATTTACCCGTAAGGTCCTGGACAAAATTTGTCATGGATTGACGCAAAAATGTCACACGTTGAACAGTTTTTGTCACGCATTATCACAAAAATGACACGCATCGAATCGTTTTTTGACACGTAATAAAACATTTTCCCGTAAGGTCCTATCAGTTTTTGTCATGGATTGACACAAAAATGTCACATGCTGAACAGTTTTTGTCATGCATAGACACAAAAATGACACTCGTTGAATCATTTTTGACCCTTCTCTATGTATTTTCCCGTATGGTCCTGAACAAAATTTGTCATGGATTGACGCAAAAATGTCACATGTCGTACAGTTTTTGTCACGCATTAACACAAAAATGTCATTCGTTGTTTCGTTTTTGACCCTTCACTATGTATTTTCCCGTAAGTCCTGAACAGTGTTTGAAACAAGAATGACACACGCTCAATCTATTTTTTTTACCCTTTCGTCTAAATTTAGAAACAGTGTCATCATTTTTTATTGTGATTGGCTGTCTATTTTAAGAAATCTCGTCATAGTTTCGAAGCTAGTTATTTTAACCAACATAGGCGATTTAATTAGTTTTACATCAAGCGCATTTAACGCCTGAACGCAAATAAGACATGCCTCACTGCTATTTCGTCGATTTAATGACTTTTCCGTCAATCACACTTTACGCCTGAATGCAAAATAGACAGGCCTCAACGCTCTTTCCATGATATAATGACTTTTCCAATAATCGCAGCTTTATGACTGATCACAAGATAAACACGCCTCACTGCTACTTCGACGATTTAATGAGTTTCCCACCTGAGTCTAAAAATAGGGTCCGGAAACGGTATGACCATATTCGGAAGATCACGTGCGAAGATCGTAATGTTGAAAATCGATACTTATCCTAAACGTTGGTTCCTTTATGAACTGGACATTGAAGGATAAACATCGAGTATTTTTTTCTGTATGGGACTTATTGAAAGCAAAATGCTTCAGCTTATTTTTTTTTGCATATTATCACAGGAATGTATTTGATGAGTAGATTTATGAAAGTGAAATAATTCATGCGTATCGTCTTCAGTATTTGTTTATATTTTGACATAATACATGGATGTTGGGTATCGTTGGAACGAGTGCGATGAGTAGATGTCAGATTTAAACCGGAAGTGAAATCAGTCATGCGTATCATCTTTAGTATTTGCTCATATTTTGACATAATATATCCGTGTTGGTTATCGTTGGAACGAGTTCGATGAGTAGATGTCAGATTTTTGGTCAAACCGGAAGTGAAATCAGTCATGCGTATCATCTTTAGTATTTGCTTATATTTTGACATAAAATAGTGATGTTGGGTATCGTTGGAACGAGTACGATGAGTAGAAGTCAGATTAATGGTCAAACCGGAAGTAAAATCAGTCATGCGTATCATTTCAGTATATGCTCATATTTTGACAAAATATAGTGATGTTGGTATCGTTGGAACGAGTGCGATGAGTAGAAGTCAGATTTATGGTTAACCGGAAGTGAAATCATTCACACGGAACAAACGGGTTATCTCGGTTATTTCTAGTCGAAACCATGTCGTGTAAAGTATCGAACGAAACGTCTCAATATGTTCTATGCGATGCTATTGACATTTTCTCTCCGTAGAGCCGAGTCCCTGAACCTCAATGGACGCGAACCAAGCTCTAGATCGGGTATACGAGTCAGCTCCGTATACTTCCGGGAGATCATGTCATTCTAAAAATAACCCCGTGATGTCATTCTAAATTTAGAACCGCATATGCGCACTACCTCCAACATGACCTCATGACCATGAGTCATATCCAATATGGCCGCCGCGCATGCGCAGTCATTGGGCTAAACCGACCCCCCTACTACTCACTGGGACCGCGGAGGAGATGATTTTGGCTGCATAACAGTGGCATGTCGATATGAAAAAGTTACTTATTTATAATACAATTATAAGTAATCATTTGGTAAATAAAACGGTTAAGTCATTAGTATACTGAAATACTGCAAGCAATAATAGGATCCCAGTTCATAAATTTGACATCGATTCTCTCTATAATATATAAACCTAATAATAATTTTACATAAATATGAAAACAGGGGGGGGGGGGGGGGGGGGGGTCGGGGTGTGATCGAACCCCGTTTGATGCAGAATTATTTAAATTTCACGGAGATGTTGCTAATTTTGGAAATTATCATGTAATTATCATAAGACTATCCCAACGAACCCCTTTCTGAAAATCTAGCCTCCGACCATGTTCTTTGAATACGACATTGTTTTCCATATTCTGTGTAGCGCTACTTATTCCATACATTTAACTGGTATTACCTCCTTACCCAACCGTGGCTTTAATACCCTGAGGAAATCCCGCAACATATCGCCATTTCCTGGATGTTGACACTTGACTTTTATGTATTTTGTATTAGGCAAACCGACAACGATTTTCATGCAAAAACGAAGACCTGATGGTAAGAGTATATTGGTAATGGCATTGCATAGGCGCCCAAGAACCCTTGTTTGAGCCGTGACCGCCGGGGTTAGCGGTATCTGCTCCTGCGGTCACAGCTCCTATGCGCCTACATCACCTAACTCATTATTTTTGAAATTGCTAAAGCAGTGTAGCGGTGATCTATCCATGTTAATTCATTTCGGCTGATAAAAACATCAAGCTACATCATGCTTTACCTCTTTTGTCTGTACCCTTCCCTTCTAAGGCATGGGCCTTTCTGTCCTCAAGTTGACAGATGTTGGGTAGTTTAGGCCTATGCCTGTCTTGTACAGTTTGGACACAAATAGCGTAGGTTTGAATCTAAATGGGAATATAATCAGCAAGATGCGAAGTAACATAACTTTGAAATGCTGCGCAATTTTAAAGAAATTTGATGAGGAGAAGGTGCTCCTAAATGCCATTTACTTAAGAAGGAAATCAGTTCTCTGATGCGGTGCCTGTTTACATAAAATTTGCCCTTGTTCACATTAGCAAAACGAAACCACAATACCAAATTTCAACAGAAATCGACACAATGCTTGATGCATCATTTGCATTTAATTTACATGTAGATGCAAATTTAGGCCTATGACTATTAGTAAGTACAATGATTTGTGCATTTAATGATTGGTGCTTCATTTGCATTTAATTAAGTTGCAAATTTAAGCCCATACCTCTTAGTTATCACAATGCTTTGTTCCTATCCGCATATTGAAAAGTAAACTAAAATTACTATTATTGCGAAAGTAAAATACTTATTTAATATGAGAAATGTTTCAAACCGAATAACAGTCACTAATATTGATTATCCGACAGATGTCGAAACTGATATAAAAAGCTATAAATAGATTGGCCAAAACATGATCTATAGCTTTAGAGAACCATCGTCTGGATCCACTTTTATTCGAATTTGATAACCATTAATGGTTACAGACCACTTATTAATGTTGATCCGGCATGTAAACACTTTTACAGAAAGTCATAATTGATTGAGAACAATGGAAATTGAAAGGTAAAAAAGAAAATGAGGTTGGGAAAATATATGATTTGAGTAGTAAGCCGAAAAATATCGTAAAATTGTATACTTTCACACTCCGTGATTAAATTAGTAGCACGTATTTTTCCCAACATATGATTTGAGTAGTAAGCCGAAAAAATCGTAAAATTGTATACTTTCACATTTCGTGATTAAATTAGTAGCACGTATTTTGACAGACTGTAGACAAAAGCTCCGCGACTTGGGCTTAAATGCCGAAAACGTTTACCGTTTATGCTATGATAAGAGTCGGATTTTAATATGTCTTTAAGTTGGTTGCTAAAGTGAGAGTCTATAGGATTTGATTTAGTGGTCCATAGCCTAAACTGTCACGTTCTCCTCCATGTTACATCTCAATTCGTTATATCAATATACACGACCTTGAGAGGCCGTGTAATGATACACATTTCTAGGAAGGTGGTACAATACAGTGTAAACAATGGTTCCTTGTGATAAGATATTTGCTGTAAATTTAACAGAAAATGCTGAACCTTGAGTTAAGTTTCGCTCATCTGACATAACCTCTGCATTGAAATGTTTAACTAAAACTTTGATAACAGTGTCAAGGTTCATATTTGTCAGGGAAAAGGCAAGCATTAATTGAAAAGATTCATAGAAATTCTCATAGTATTTTCATATCAAGCAATTAAAGCATGCATTATATAATCTTGAGCTGGAGGTGGTCAGAAACAGGCGCAGTTTCAGTATCTTTATGAAGTATTATGACTAATCTTGTCTGTATATTTATGTTTAAAAAAACGGTGAAATATGCATATCAGGAATCGCCACATTCAGAAAAAACAGCCTCCCCACAAAGTCAAGAAGAAGAGAGGGGGAGAGAGCATGGTTAATAAAATGATCAGTTTCAAAAAAGACACCACTAACAATAAACAAAAATGAGAACCCGAGGGGTTACCGCCTTGGAACGGTCAGTGGCAAATCAAATTGCCACTGAGGGTTTAAACCAGGTTCTAGGGTGCACCAACCTCACACTTGCCCCAACAGGTTCTCATATCACAGAACAAGTACAAGTTGTCTAGGTGAAAAAACTCCAACCCACTTATCGGCTCAACAATGTTGCATGCAAAAGCACACAAACATATAAAACATAAGAAGCTAAGAGCATTGCAAAGCCGAAGGGGCGGGTACTCGATGATCTTACCGAGACCAGAGCTCCTGGAGTAAAATAAGCAAGAACACGATGACAGGGATAAAAGAAACAAATCGAGCTTCTAGGTTCTTTTAACCTTCATAAACTCTAAAACCCCGCCACCGTCGTGCAACCAAAGAGGTAAGCATAATGATCAACTGTAGAAGGGTTAATCACCAGGCCTGCAGAGCGCTGTAAAATATCATGTTGGTAACCTTTCTTTTTAAATTGACAGATGGTTTTTACGAATAACCGGGAGAAATTAACACTGCCTTTTATCTTTTTAAGTTTATAAATTAAATCTCCATAAAAAACTGGCTGTGAAATACCTTGTTGCAAAAGTGATTTTAAACTGCATCTGTATTTATGAATTAAATCTGGGTATCGGCGATAAAACTTGCAAAAGGTTTTCCTTAATTGGTGATACCGATAACCTTGTTTTCTGTAATGCAAAGATTACGTTCATTGAAATCATTAACATCGTTGCAAGCTCTTGAAAAGCGAACAAGCTGTGAGATATAAACCCCATAAGATGTTGCACGGGGAACATCGCCGTCTAAAAACGGAAAATTTACTATATTAAAATTAAAATCATCTCTTTTATCATAAATTTTTGTAAAGATATTGTAAAATTAATATGGCTAATTATGTATGTAGGTATTCTTACCAGTAATTATGTTAATATACTTAAGAACAATAAAAACGGACGGTGGGGATAATTGCATTTTGACAAGGAAAATATATATATTATCAACATTTTTCACAGTTTCATAATACCGAATGCATTACAGTAATTTAGATACCAAAATTATGAAAATTTATTAATAATAAAAAAGTTATTGCGCAATAAAAACTGTACCCCGAAAATAAAAAAACACACTTTTTGCTAAATGTGACAATGTGACAATGGATTGGTTCAATCTGTTTCCTGTTGTTCATTGTCATTAAGTATATTTTATCAAATGTAGAAATTAAATGTATTGTTTTTGTTGTTGTTGTAATTGTTTTTTAGATGCAAGGCAGGTATTAAAGCTGGGGACGAGAAGGACATTATTATTAATTGATTAGGGCAAATGGTTCCAAATTTATAGTACCATAATTCACAAGAGAAAATCTATATAGGTGCCGCAAAATTACTATTCTGCCATGCAAAAAAAAATGTCTACAGCTAAAAGATTGACTTAATTTTCTATACCTATAGCGGAATGTAAGAGGCTCGAATAGGGTCTGGATATCCTTCTGTAGGTCCTTTACCTCCAACAAAATATCAACTTAATTTGCATGTCCGCTTTTTAAAATTTTTTGCTTTGTCAATAATAAAATACAGCCGACCACATGCACTTATCCACTTTTTGAACTAATGTTCATTTGTTTTTGGTTTTGGAAAGGGTATAAAGATACATCTTTCATGCCATCTTTGTCTGTATACCTCGAGTCACCTTTACAAACACCATAGGCTACAACATTGTTGTGTCTTACTAAACTTTTTTTTAAAAAGATTTTGGTTTCAGATGCATGCCTCAACACAAGCTAATTGATAGTAAACTGAATGCAAGTCATACAAAATTTATACCGCTAACAAGGTTGCTAAGGTCAATTCTTATCAGTGAATCTATTTTTAGCATATTGGCTACCTGTGAATCATTCCTATACAATATATACATGCAAAGAGAGAGCAGTCAAACATAACTTATTGAAAGGGATGTTCGAAAAGTTCTTCTACCCTGTCAAAATCACTTAACAATTTCACTTCAAAAACTAAGGTTTCTACCCATAAAAACGTTCATAACAATACATTTTATTTCTAAAACAATAATTTTGAATGCATAAGTAACAAAAATCACGTATTTACCAAAACAACATCTTTTCTGAACTTTTTTAGTAACCCTCTTATCACTCTTGGGTCAAACTAGATGTACATATTAAACATCATCTACTAATAGTTAAATAATAAATATAATTCATGACCCATAATTCGTCCAGAAAAATAGTTAAATATTAAAGCAATGTGTGATAGTATGAACCTGCACATTTCAAAGTTAGATAACAACCATTTACAAAAAGTAAAATATGCATATCAGGAATCGCCACACTCAGAAAAGCACATTTTTTCTCACGCAGCGAAGGAGTAGAGAGGAAAAGAGAGCACGTGTTTATAGGAATATCAATTTCGAACAAGACATCACAAACAATAAACGAATAAGAGAACCCTTGGTAACCTTTCTTTTTGAATTGACAGATAATTTTTACGAATAACCGGAAAAAATTATCATTGTCTTTTATCTTTCTTAGTTTATCAATTAAATCTCCATACAAAACTGGCTGGGAAATACTTTGTTGCAAGAGTGATTTTAAACTGCACCTGTAGTTTTGAACTCAATCTGGGTATCGGCGATAAAACCTGCAAAATGTTTTCATTTATTTGTAATACCGATAACCTTGTTTTAAAAGTTTTTTTTCTGTAATGCAAAGATTACGTTGATTGAAATCGTTAACATCATTGCAAGCTCTAGAAAAGCGAACAAGCTAAATGTACATGTATATGTGAGATATAAACCCCGTAACATGTTGCACGAGGAACATCGCCGTCTAAAAACGGAAAATTTACTATATTAAAATTAAATGCATCTCTTTTATCATATATATCCCAGACGATGGCATGCATATGACGGTGAACATGAAACCTTCAATGTGGTATTTTCCTATCAATACCATTCGATGTTCAGTGTCGAATGGTTCCCAGACGAAATAGTGGGTTTGTCCTCTACGAGAAAACAATGGGTGGAACAGAATTTACAAATGTAATTTTGACAAAGCTACTGAACACGACAAATGAAATACTGGTTTGTCGATAACAAATTATCTTTTTATCTCAGCAAAACAGAATTCATTTTGTTTCGCTCTAGATCTTAATAAAAAAGAGGCTCAGAATTGGACATTTCTTGTAATGGAATAAAAAATCAAATCAAATGTGCTATATTCAGGTTTAACTCTTGATCAACACTTTTCCCGTGAATCCATGGCAAATGGCAAATGAAATAATAAAAAAGGCTAGTTCAAGATTGAAATTTTTATACAGGAGTAAGTCTTACTTAACCTTGCCTTCCTTTCTCATCTATTGCATACCAGAAAACTCTTAGTTTCATAAAAGAATGGGTTTGCCCTAAACGAAAAAAAAAAAACAATGGGCGGAACTAAACAAAATAGAATTTTGACAGGGGATCGGAGAATATAAATCCTGCAAATCACAGACAACGCCAAAGGCAAAATTAAAAAATGCAGGAAGTATATCCTTGTGGTGATTGAACAATATCCGAATCTAAATCGGTTGGGATATTGAAACCGCCTATCTATAAACAGGCGGAAATATTTAAACAAAGGCAATGTTAGAAGTACTATTGTCATCGTACATAAGTATCGTGCTAAACCTTTAATGGAAATAACTGATCATATCACTGATTGAATGTACGGGGAGACATTTTACAGCCGCCACACGACACAAACAAAGCTACTATGATATTGAAATAGATGGAAAGGGAACTTTGAAAGGCACCAAACATGACACATATGAAAATATTGCAGGCTCGGTTTGATTGCGCCAGTTCATGTACATCAAGAACATGGAACCTTCAATGCAGTATTTTCCGATTAATACCATTCCATGTTCAGCGGCGTAAAGATCAATACAAAATAAATGCTTTATGTTTGTTTTTAATTTAGATCCTAGAACTTATTTAGATATGACCCATTTTGATCGTCGTTACTGGATAACTGTTCAGAAAAGAGTTGATTCTTCATGTTTATAAAGTTAAACATAATACAACATTTTATACTGGCTGATTCTGTTCACTCATACAATACCAGATTTAGTGAAATGGTTGTTATTCTATTCCCAAAGTTACGCTAATAAAGAAGCATTGTAAAGTAAAAGGGTGGGTAATCAATGACTTAACCGAGACCAGAGCACATGGAGTTAAGGCTGTTGTATTTCATTTAGACTCTTTCTCCGTCGTTATCAGAAAATAAACGACTGTTGTAAACCAAAATATAGAGGCATCTGATTGGCTGCTGGATGACGTCACACTTGCTCTCTGTATCTATATATTTTAAAAACTCTCTCTCAAGCTGCTTATCAACAAGGCTTATTGCTAATCACAATAATTCATGGTAAACCTTGACATGGATAAAGCATGATCGAGTAAATATGCACTTGTTTTTTGTGATAAAAAGTAAAAGAAGTACAGCTGATACTTTTTAAATCAGCAACTGGAAGGTGTAAACAGCGCACTGAACAACATTATATGGCAAACATAGTGCAGAATTTGTGCAACTCGAAGGTTTAACATATCACAGTAATGTAGGCATTCCAAACATATGTATGGCAATAAATCAGTGACCAGGTTAAGTGGCATCAAATTGCTATCAGCAACCCAGTTGGGATAATGGTAAACATACATCTGTAATATGACTTCAATTTCTTTGTATTTTAAACCTAACACTAGCTGGTGTTGTTATGTACTTGTAAACGTGGGGAATACCGCCTAATTTAAACCTCAAGGAAAGATATCTGAAACTCGCTAAGGATTCTCTGGCGGCTATAGCCGCCAGTCAAAATTGGTTTACTACTGTCGTTGTCTGCTGAAAGTACAGACATGCGCAGTGAGACAGTCAAGTATTTCATTGTATTGTTTGTGATTTCTTTTTGGTAGATTATTCTTGTCGGTAGTTTCTAGGACAAAGTTAAAGAGATAATATCTGCCTAAACACCGAGATTGAGATATTTAAAGCACTTCCTGTATCAAATTTTATCACAATTTATATGACTTCTGCTATTTTATGATAGCTTGAATGCTCTAAGACGGAAACACCCTATAGTGTAAGTTAAGCCTTTCACCTGAAATATGAAGATCGCCATTGCCATTATCTTAAATCGCGCATATTGCTTACTGTATCCCAAAGGCTACTGCTTACTGACTTGGTTAAAGCCACCAGCGGAAGGCACTTAACAACATCGAGTTATACACAATTTGACCACGCTTAGCCCACGCCTATTTATGTTTTTCATTATATTCTTAAAAAAAAACCATTTCACGGCACTGTTTCTTTCGCGATTGTCCCTCCTTGAATTGGGCGTTACTTGCGTAAGCATAAGTGCTTTTAACCCTGTTTTTCTCCGAACATTATGAGTTGACCCCTATATTATCAATAGTTTTTGTTCAAACCTGGACAATACCTCTTTTTTGATGACTGCAACTTTAATAAGTCTATTAAAACTTAATTTACTATCAAACAGGTTGAGATATTTTACATAACTGTTCTGTGTAGTTGTTTAACCCTTCCCTCCATAAATACACATTTTTATGCATGTGTGAGCAGTGTAGTTCCAGATCCACTGGCACATAAAGTTGGTCAGAAATAACCTAACAAATCAAAAAGCCAGCAGTTTAGATCCTGATCAGGTGGCACGGATGTGCCGGCTGATCTGGATCTAAACTGTTCGACCATGCAATAAAGGTGTATCTTTGGAGGAAAGGGTTAATTAATGAATTCCTGAAATCAGGGCTGTCACTTGGGGGAGACTTGGGAGAAGTGGTCTCCCAAAAGTAACCAGACTTTAGCCTTCTTTGATCTGTTGGAGGAGTCATTTTGTATAAACTATATATAGGGAAAAATGCTGTTGACAGCAAACTTCTTCATAATTCAGTAAAGTAATGTCGAAAATTCTCCCTGGATTGCAAGTCTAGTGAGAGCACTGAAAATAATACCTGATGATAAAAAGGGGTAATATCATGGAGCAACTTCTGTTTTGAATAAACCCAGGACATAGAGTTATAATGCTCTAACTTCATTGTTGAATTATTATTATTATGTAACACTTGAATTTTTAACACTTTTGTTATTGGTAAGGACTGATTACAACGCACTCAATCCATACCAAATTGTAAACAGACATGGGGGTCATTGCTATTTGTAGTTGCATTTAATTAATTACAAAATCTGATGTAATTGAAGGTAATTTCAGTCTACACGAAAACTTTTTTCCCTTCACAGGACATTGTGACAGGTAAACACCAAAATTTTAATTGTCGCAACAAATTTTTGCCTGTCACAATTTTGTCGACTGTATTTTGTGACATCAACTTAAAACGTTTATTTAAATTTCAGTTTTATTATAAGTATATCTATTTACTATATCTAGCTTTTAATAATAGTTATTTTAACATATTGTTTTTATATATTTTAGAGTTTCTAAATAATAACAACTGTAACCAAGTACCTTGCGTAATGCCATAAGATTGTTTAATGTATAGAAAATTGTAGATTGCTGATGCCATGTGTAAAAAAAAAATTTTATATATAATTTTCTTACCTACCACTTCTTACAGCCATAAAGCACACCACACTTTTAAATGTACTAAAGTCATCAACAGATTTACTTTCATGATATTGTTGCGATTAACACATAATCAAATTAATTCATAAACCTTCAATGATGGTAAAAGGTTTATCTCTACCACCAAAGCAGAGTTTAATAATTTGATAAGTGCTTATTTTTTGTCATTTATTTCACCATACAAAAGTCTGAGATTGTAAACTCCTTGCTCCATAATTAAATGATTTTGCATTTTCATCGTATCAAGTATGCATCTTGAACTGAAACCTTAATCTATTTGCTTCCGTAATTCTTCAATGAAATTCACTGCAAATCCGTTATATCGCGATCCGTTATATCGCGATATCCAATATATCGAGCTTGGTCCGTGGATCCCAATTTTTTTGTACATTTACAACATATATCATTATGTTTGTTCATTCTTCATGGGTGGTAAAAAAGATCAAATGATTAAATCAACGTTGGCGACAAATTCACGAAACACACGCTTTTTCCCGTGTCGTATTACGTCATTATCTGCGAAGGTTGTTTATTACATTTTGTATGCAGGGATTTGAGGCGATGTACACGTTCATTAGCAAGATACAATTTAACATCAAACGTATGAAAATAGATGAAAGGTTTTTATTTACAATTTTGTTGCTTCTGATTTGACAAGAAACCCCCTTTGTGACAAACAATAGGTGCGAAAAACACCAAGCTGATACGGTGATATGGCAGAATTTCGTTAACGAGACAAACCGCAAATTAGCGACATTTAATGCAAGTTGCTAACCATAATAGACATGAGCAGGAAACGTCAGAACAGTTTGTTGTTTTGACATTACCTGCTCATCGACATATCAAGCTGGTAAACGACGGACGACGACGAACTAACACCGCCGACCATGACCGATCAACAGACCGTCGTTCTGTTGAAAGTACCGAAAACAATAATACCACCGTTGGAAATTGATGACGGCGATCTGCGTTTTGTATATCGATTAATTTCTTTTTATTAAAAATAAATCTCAATATATAAAGAAAGTTGTTTTAAAACATTTGTCCAAGACGGAACGTACTCCCTGATGTACCCGTAGATTTCACGGCGTGTTAATTACGCAACACCGCAATATACATGCAACCGACAGCAAAAACAAATGAATTCTTCTTGTTTTAGCGCGATTATTTACTTAGTTGCAGTGTAGTCGGCAGATCAAAAAGAATAAATATTTTTTATCTGTTTGTCTAACGTTGACCGCCATGATTGTTTACTATGTGCCGGCTGATCTACACTGTTTGCCCAATCAATAAAGGTGTTTCTGTTGAGGAAAGGGTTATTCAATCTACCTCAGTACCTGTTTTTTTTTTCAGAAATGTGCCAGGGTTCTTATTATAATAAATAATTTTATATAAAACTTTTAATAATTATGTACGTCAGGGCTTCTTCAAGAGATTTTGGGAAAAAGGTCCCTTCCGGAATTGGGAATATTTTAAGTGGGAAATAGTCAGTTAGCTAAAAAATAGTCATAAATCAAACCAATTGGAAAATTTTAACTCATTTATTTCATTGGTATTCTGCTTTGCAAAGTATACAAACGAGTAATGTAAATTGAAGTCTCTTGTTTTATTGTTTCTTGTTTATCTGTTGGGGGGAATTTTTTCTTGAAATTGGGAAAAATGGTCACTATTTCGCATTGGGAATAGGGCACATATTCAGCCCCGTGAGACAGATTTCAGGTCGTCCTCAAGATCCTGCAAGCTTTCATACAGGAAGGTTGTTTGTTCATTTTCTGCTTCTATTTTTCATCAGTTGTTTAACTAAGTTTGATTTTCATTTGTGTTTAAGCTGTTTCTGCATTCTCTTCTTCAAGGATTAAGCCCCATTCATTTATCTTGGTAAGATATGATTTTAGTGATTTATTGTTTTCCCAAAAACTGAAATCTGATTGGCCTGTTCAAGGTTTTTCTTAATTAACTGTTATTGTTTTTCAAACATTTTGGTGTTTTAGTTGTATGTTCTAAGTTTTCTTCTCTTAATTTCTCTGAGGCTTGGATGAGTTGTTCAACTGAATGTTGAATTTCACTGTCTGTTTTGTGTGAAGATGGTGTTTCAGTCTCGGTGCTGGATGTTTTGCATTTTTAAATGAGGTTTTCATTTGATCCAGTATTGCGGGCAACTTCTTTTAGTACAGTTTGCTGTTCAGCAATTATGGCATTCAATGCACATGATACACTGTAGCTCCATGAATAAAGTCTGATCATTGGAACAACCTTAATCTTGTTGTAATTTTGTGTCCATTTTTTGAAGAGTGTATTTACTGGTGTGTATGTCGTTGATTTGTTTGGTCTTACTATTTTTGTTTGTTGGTTCAGAGCTAAACACAGAGCTAAACACTTTGTTTCTATTGAGGACAGGTTTTTTGGTGAAGCTCTTGGATTGAAGTTCTGCGGGGTTATGGGTAATAGACTGATGGATAAGGTTTATAATAGAATCAAAGCACTGAAGGCACTCAAGTTGTTCAGTGTAAAAAAAAACCAAGTCCCATTCAAGTGTCCATACACTGTTCTGTTTTCAGTGGAGAACATGCAGTCATAGAGATCAACATGTCAGATAGATGTCAAATAGTTTTTTCTGCTGTTTCTTCATTCTAACAATACATGATTTAAGATTGCTTGCCAGTTTTGAAATTTAGAATTACCAATGAAAATGATTCATAGTTGCATAGCTTTTATGTAATGTCTTGGTTTGATTGTCATTCTACCTTTATCTTCCTTTTTTAGCATATTTTCTTGAACAGTTTTCTTCTACATTTTTAACCCTTTCCTCCATACACAAATGTAGATACACCTTTATTGCGAGGGTGAACAGTGTAGATCCAGATCAGCCAGCACATCCATGCCATCTGATCAGCATCTAAAACTGTTCGTTTTTTTTTCATTAGGTAATTTCTGACCAAAATGCGACCAGTGCAGATCCTAATCAGACAGCACAGATGTGCCGGCTGATCTGGATCTACACTGGTCGCACATGTGTAAAAAGGCATATATATGGAGAAAAAGGTTAATTGGTTAGCATAGCATTTAAGGAAAATCACAGCATTAGAGTCAGAGTAGTTTCTTCCCAAGTTCCCCTTTGCAGTTTTGCCTTTCTGTGTCGTAGTGTCAAAGAGAAGTCACTGCATTGGATAATGACCTATTAGAGCAACCTCTGTATCAATGGATAAAAACAAATAGCCTGACATTACAGATGTGTATGTGGGACTATATTGTTATTTTTGCAACTTAAGCTGCTATAGTTCAGCAGAACAACAACAACAAGTGGTGCCAGTAATGAGAATATGACTAACTTCTAAACAATGTTCATTTATGAAATGTGTGGGAAATAGAATACACTGTTGTAAATATTATTGTTTCAGTTTAGTTATTTATTTATATTTTGTGTATGTTTCATGTTTTGTTTGAGTACTAAGCAACATTTAACATACTATATAACTGCAGAAATAAAATAAAAACAGATGTAACATGGTTTAAGTTCAAATAATGTTTATCATCTAACTAGCCTCAATTAACTATGAAAAGGAGCCAGCATTCTGTAATATAGAAGAGACATCACTAGTCTATATATGCAGTAAATAGGAGGAAAAAGCTATGGTAAATAGGGAAATAAACACATAAAGATCATACTTGTCTTATCATGAAGGCAGTCTTTACTTTATTATACAATCTATATCATAACATAGACAATACAATCAGCAGTGAAGTCAAATTTTGTATTTACATCTAATATTGTTTACAGGGTTCTCACTTGAGAGAGACTTGGAAGAAGTGGTCTCCCAAGAGACCAAACTTTTCCCTTCTTTGAACTGAGGGAGAAGTCATTTTGTATATAGAGAAAAATGCTGTTGACTGAAACCTTCTCCATAATTCAGTAAAATTATGACAAAACTTCTCCCTGATTTGCAAGTCTAGTGAGAGCCCTGGTTTAATGCATGATAAAAAAATGTTAAGCACATTTTAAGTTACATTTATCACTATTGTAGACCCAGGTCAGTCTCCTCAACCACACAGTTTGATTTAGTTCTACAATGTTGGGTATTCAATCAATACCTTTTTGTAAAATACCTAACAAAAGATTTATTACAAAAATGAAAGAACTATTACAGTATTGTTAATATGTTGTTCATTGTAATTACAGTGTTAGTATAGCCTAGAAGAAGAGTGTTGTCAATGGTGAAGTCAGTGGAGCTGAAGATGGGGGATGTGCATGTGTACGAGGCAAGATACCGCTATAATCCTGCGGACCATGAAGATGATGTGGAATCCTATATCCTCATAGAATATGGGGATATCCTCGAAGTGATGGGAAAGGATCTTGAGGGGATTCCTCCGGACAATCCGAAAGACTGGCTGAGGGGCTACAATGTCTCGAGGAATTTGAAGGGCCTGTTTCCTGGTCCATATGTGAAGTATCTGGGGGTCAAAGGTCATGACGGGGAAATAATGGATCCTGTGCCAGAGTTACCGCCCATCCCACCAAAACCAAAATCTACGTCAACTCGACCAGCCTCATTTGAAGTGGAAGAACTAACCAACGATCCAGGTAATTTACTCATATTGATTATTATTGAAGCTAACTGAGACTGAAAATGAGATTCTCTGAGTAATCAACAGATCCAAATTAGGAAACAGTAGTTTTCAATAGTTAAGCAATAATAAGCAAGGTAGTGGGCATGTCATGGTATGTGGGGGAGTTTTCATTAACAGAAGATTGACTTAATTGTTGTTTGTACAGATAGCCACATGGATGTACTGAATGAATCAATCTGAAGTTTTCCTTATACATTAAACCCATCTACTGGCTGTATTTAAGCAAGATCAGGAATGCTGCTAAGGTCCATATTTTAAATAGAAGCATGTATGTCTATCCATTGATACATACAACCAGGAAAAATTTTCAACTGATCGATATGCACCTAAAATATTGTGAGAACAAAAAAGATAAGGAAGTATGTTACAAACAATAAGGTAATATGAAAGGAAATTGTACTTCAGTATTTTCACTGTGCAGTACTTGATTGAAGCTTTTCTTCTATACTAGATATGGATTTGAGAAAAAAAAACTATTGAATGAAGTTGGCCATGTTAAGAGAGTGATGTCAGGTTATAATTGACATCATATGTAAAAAGTGACACCATTGAACATCAAAATCTCACCATAAGGAAACAAAACAAGTGAAATCTTTACAAGCTAACCTTGTTTCTTATTTTAAGAGTTAATAACTTAATATTTCTTAGAAGTTTTACTATGAATTTATTCCCACAAATTTTGAAAGAAATAAAGGTGATGTCAACCATTGACATACTTTTCTCTTATTGCCCTGTTTGGAACTGCGAAATTCCAGAGTCTGCCAGACCAAAACAAATTGTGATTGATTACACCCTTAAAAGGTTTGTGTCTGTCTGGGAAAATCAAGGTTATTGGGTAACTAGATACAACTACTGTTTAAGTTCTTGGTTGAGGCTAGTAAGGAACAAAATAGCAGGTGCACGTAAGGTTTCCTAAGAGTTTATATTTTGCACATCATTTTGAACGGAATTTTTTCTTGCAAAATTTCCTTACAACTAGCAACTTTAAGAGGTAGTGTCTATTTTCTGCCATTAATCTATGGGATATGGGTGTTATCCGTGGTTGAACAGTGCCATCTGATCAGGATCAACACTATTCTCTTTTTGATTAAGTAATTTCTGACCAAAAAGAAAACAGTGTAGATCCTGATCAGATGACACAGATTTGCAAGCTGATTCAGATCTACACTGTACACCACATATGATCAAAACCTTTAAGGAAATTGCTTTCTATGTAAGAAAGGGACTGTAATGTTGCCTGTCTATTTCTTGAGATAAATATGTATTACTTCCCCTGTACTATACTTGAAAAGTCGGTACGTGCCGTGAGCGTTCAGCTTAATGAGATCAGGTCAGGTCATTTTATCAGCTTTGTCAGTATATTCAATCAATTCTGAGCCGTTGAATGATTCTTTCTTCCCAAGAGCCACTAATTATGGATATCGGAGTGAACTTGTGTTCTAGGTTCTCCGAGGATATTGAACTAGATCTGGCATCAGCTGATGGCGTGTGCTTATTTAATTTATCCCCGCTACAGTAAAACATATTATTGACGGCAAAGTGAAAGAGTCCTGTGATCATGTACATTTTTAGTGTCCGCTTGTCTTCCAATATAATAGGTTTTCTGTCGTAAAATAGATAACTCTGTTAATCTTTATGTCAGAAGATGTAAAGACAATTGTTATTGACTGGTAATAACTGTGCTCAGTTATTGTAAAAGTTATAAATCTGCCTGCTCTAGTTTTTTGTGATGTCCGTTGTACAGTAATTTAACATTTTTATTGTCAGGAATAAGCAGTGTTTCCCTGAATTGAGAACAAGTGGGTTCCAAATGAATGAATTAATTACCTCTATTTTATACCTTTTAGGAGATGCCTCATTTTTTATCTTGGTAACCTAACACTGAACACAAAGTGGTTTTTAGTTAACATAATTGTGCTGGGGTAATTTATAGTAATGCCTATGTAATAAATAGTTCCCTGCTGTTTTGTTGTAAGAATTTGTGGTCAAAGAAAGGACTGGTCTTACCCAGAATTGTTAGAAAAAATGGAATATAATATAGAAACGTGATTGTTGTTAATGTCAGGGTCGTTTAGAAATGTTCAAAGGATGTTAAGTGCAGATTGTGAATGGACTTCTGTGCCCAAGATCATAAAACTAAATCTGGAGATCAGTCTCAAATCTCAAGCATCTGATTGGCTGAAATGGCGACCAGTCGCCATTTCAGCCAATCAGATCCTTGAGATTTGAGACTGATCTCAAAGCTTAGTTTTAATGATCTTGGGCCCAGGCCATTTTCCCTTCTGTAGTTTGGCTGTTTACAGGCACCTTCCCCTCAAAAAATTTATTTAAAATAATGCCGTTTTCCCCCTAAAGTAACTTTACACAAGGTTTTTTTATTTCCCTTTAGAGAAGAAATCACATTATTTTCCCCAAAATTAAAGGGCATGGGCCCCATCCCCTGGCAGGGAAAAAATCCTGTGACTGGCATTAGGAGGGGTGACGAGTGAATTTTACGTACTGCTAAAGAGATCATAATTATTGTTTGTTCCAGCTGAGATTTAGATCAGCCTTCATATCCGTTTTTAGATTCATTTTAATTATTGTGCCCATGAAGCAAACACTGTAGATCCAGATCAAACTGCACAAAAGTGGAGACCTATCTGGATCTACACTAGTTGCCTGTCAGATTAAAGACCTATCCTTGCTGTAAAGGATTAATAAAAGGGAGAAAATAAAGAATCAAATTACAAAATTGGCTAATCCATTATGCTTCAGTAAGCATTACCAATATTAGTTTTTTTTTACACTTCGGTAGAAGGACACCTAATAGTTTTTCTATTGTTAACTTAACAGGATCAATCCAGTCCACGTAGTTTAATTGCTACAAAACCCATTTGTGCAAAACTGCAGTAAACATTATTTTTCTTACCTTTGTCATAGATTTATTTGCAAGATAACTCTGTTTTAGTGACCTAAAAAGCAGCTAAATACGTGTCATAGATTGTCAAATTTCATTTTAACGACTGTTGTGTCATATTAGTCTCCATTTGATAAAGTATCTCTTACTGATCTGTCACATACAAGTAGACTTTTTATCCAACCTGCTCTGTTCTTTACACAGATAACAAATGTAATATATTTGAACGTGACCCAGTAATTAGTGTACTTGATCGCCCAGAAAAAATGATGATTTTTTCTTACCATAAATCTGATAACATTTCTGTTTTGCAATCTGAACTTAAACTTACAACCTCTTCCCTGACAAGTCCACATGTAATGCAATGGAATGCTGAATTTTATGAAAGTTTGCACTAAGATGGCACTGAACATTGCAATTTATTCCGGCAATTAATTGATCGAAAGGATTTGACTTAATGATGGTTTCATAGATAGGTTGTCAGTGTGAACCGTCCCCCTGCTTCCCGAAGTTGTCTTTGGTTAAAGCAAATCTCAGAACCTAATAGTAAGAAGATACGGTAAAACTGGTCTTGGCTTTTGTTAATTGTGTAGTGTTATCTAGAACAAACTACTAGAGAATGACGCAAGTAAAAAAAACAACACCAACTCTATTTTTCTATCTGGCTAATGACATAATTTGCATCATTGCCTGAAATGAGGCTAATTGTTCAGTCAGGAAAAAAATCTCAAGTAGATGAAGTCACAAGTGACAGAATATAGAGATTTTATCAGTTGTTTCTGACAATATGGCTATGTAAATAGGCACTGGCAGGATGGAGTAGAACACAAGACAGTCATCAGCTGTGCCCATCACTTCTGTCAGTCTGAATACACAAGTAGAGGCAAACTGATATATACCTTTACATGTGCAATCTGATCTTGATCTGCACTGGTCACATCTTTGTCAGACATAATCTTATTATTTACAGATTGTAATTCCTGTTGACCTTGACCTTCAGCTGGTCTATTGTACTTCTTGCTGGCATTGAACCTCGGCTGACAGATTGTGGTCCCAGCTGACCTTGACTAATAGCACCCTTATTGTAATCAGTGTTGAAGACCGTCAGCCCTTGCGGATCCATTAGCAGGCCTATTGTTATCCCAGCTGACCTTCACCTTAAACCATTGTAATCCATGCTGACCTTCACCTTGTTATGCTCTGCTTACCTATTGCTTTATGACTCCTGTTATTATACCTGCTGACTTTGACCTTCAGCAGGTCGATTAAGATCCCTGCTGACCTTGATTCAGCTGGTGTATTGTAATATCTGCTGACCTTGACCTTCAACATTCCTTAAATGATACCTGCTGACCTTTATCAGGCTTACAGTTTTCCTAGCTGTCAGCAGTTTTTCTAATGATCCCTGCTTTGGCTTGATAAATACCCTCAGCTGCTATACCAGCTGAATATGCCTTTTTTAGCCAGTTGGTTATCCCAGTTGTCCTTCATAGAAAGACGTCGCATTTTTTTACATTTTTTTATCTGGCAAATGCGTGGATTTGACCTTTCAAAAAATTAACATCAAATCCACCGTTTACGTATAAATTTTTGGACTAGTTATCCCAGGTTACCTTCAGCACCTTTTATCATCCTTCTGATCTTGATCTGTAGCAGCCCTTATGTAATTCCATGTTTTATTATTTTTCTGCAGCCATTTTGTTAACTGACCATAACATTCAGTGGCTGTTTTGTAAATTCTGCTGATATTAAGCAGCCATATTGTAATTCCAGCTGATCTTGATATTTTTTTAGTTGTAGTTGCTGCTGGTTGGCATACTGCTGTTAATAGCCAAATTTTGCACGATTTGTAATTTAAGAGAAACAAGTTTCTTAGTATCAGCAGATATTTGTGGACTAGACCACTACTTCATCACATGTATTTTGTTATTTGATTTATTTGGTTGTATGCAGTAAACATGATTGAGGATCATTACCTTAATGAATTGGTGCATACTTGACAAAAAGGGTTATTGATGATAAATATTACAGATGTTAGCTCCAGTTTTATATCTGTTTAAACCCTGATGTGCTAGTCACACCCTTAGTAATGTTAGGCCTAAAAAATGTTTGTTTCTTGTTACTGGACCGACCTTCCATTTTTACTTCCTACCGACATTTTTATTACATCCTAACATAAATGGAAATGGTAGAATATCATTCTGTTCGACACCTTGTATGAATACCTCATATCTGAAATACACAAAAAACACACTTCAGGTACATAGAGCAGTTTAAAAAAAACCCTACCTATCGACCCTCACTTTTCGGGGGATGTTACAGGAAACAGACATATCTTTTTTGGCATCAGCTTGTGCTGATAGCGTTCAGTGATTTCTACAAATACCTATATATGGACAATGAATGTCCTGGCAGGTGACTAAGAGTTGAGAGCTGATCGCCCTTTGGCTCTGGGTGAAGGCTGAGATCCACCCCAGCATTGTAGGTTATGGCATTGATTACACTGACGCACAGCTTTGATTCTAACCATCATTGTTTATTATGACGTTGATGACTTTCACACACAGCCTTGATCCACCCCAGTTTAATGTGTGGTATGACATTGTTGACACTCATAATCAGTCTTGAGCCACCCCAGCATTGTGTGGTTTGACATTGTTGACACTCATACACAGTCTTGATCCACCGCAGCATTGTGTGGTATGACATTGTTGACACTGGCACACAGATCTACCCCAGCATTATGTGGTATGACATTGTTGACACTCATACACAGTCTTGAGCCACCCCAGCATTGTGTGGTATGACATTGTTGACACTGGCACACAGATCTACCCCAGCATTGGGTGGTATGACATTGTTGACACTCATACACAGTCTTGATCCACCCCAGCATTATGTGGTATGACATAGTTGACACTCATACACAGTCTTGATCCACCCCAGCATTATGTGGTATGACATTGTTGACACTCATACACAGTCTTGAGCCACCCCAGCATTGTGTGGTATTAAATTGTTGACACTGGCACACAGATCTACCCCAGCATTGGGTGGTATGACATTGTTGACACTCATACACAGTCTTAATCCACCCCAGCATTATGTGGTATGACATTGTTGACACTCATACACAGTCTTGAGCCATCCCAGCATTATGTGGTATGACATTGTTGACACTCATACACAGTCTTGATCCACCCAGCATTATGTGGTATGACATTGTTGACACTCAACACAGTCTTGAGCCACCCCAGCATTATGTGGTATGACATTGTTGACACTCATACACAGTCTTGATCCACCCAGCATTATGTGGTATGACATTGTTGACACTCATACACAGTCTTGAGCCACCCCAGCATTATGTGGTATGACATTGTTGACACTCATACACAGTCTTGAGCCACCCCAGCATTGTGTGGTATGACATTGTAGACACTCATATGCAGTCTTGATCCACCCCAGCATTGTATGGTATGACATTGTTGACACTCATACACAGCCTTTAGCCACCCCAGCATTGTGTGGTATGACATTGACACTCACACATGGCCTTGAACCACCCCAGCATTATGTGGTATGACTTTGTTGACACTCACCACCCCAGCATTATGTATGACATTAATGACATTGTTGGCAGTGGCACACAGCCTTGATCACTCCAGCATTGTTTGTAATAACATTGTTGACTCTCGCAAAAGCCTTGATCCACCCCAGTATTGTGCATTATGACATTGTTGACTCTCACCACCCCAGCATTGTGTGTAACCGCATTGACATTGTTGACAGTGGCAGGCAGCCTTGATCTATATTGCATACGTCAGCTTGTGACTTGGAGTTTTATCTGTCATTTACCTTTGGGAGGAAGGTGTTTGACCTGAAGTGAAACAGGCTTGAATCGTGGGAATACACTTGACTGAAGGAAAGCCAAGGCTGATGTGATGATAAATTGTGGATTTGACAAGAAATAAGCCAGATTGGGATTCCATATAAACTTTCTTTTTGGGTCATTCACCCTGTTATTTGGAGGATTTATTCTATCCAATTTTCCATCAATAAGAACTCTGGCACCATTTATTATTTATTACATTGCCCTGGTCACTTACCTTTGTGCTTACTTCTCAGGGTAGAGGGCAGATCAGTTGAAGCTGCACATGTTTAATGATTTCTGACCATCAGCTTAGAGAAGAGCATTTGGAGTTGTGATCTTGCAATTATGAGATCAAATCCTACCATTAGAGATCCTACCATAGTTATTTCCTCAAATGGCACAAGAATTGCAGTCATTTAGTGTGATTAAATTTATGTAAAATAAATAAAGTTTAAATCTTTAGCAATGAACCTTTTTTTCAATTGAAGCCTCATAGGAATCTTTGACAGAGATTGATTTTATTAACAAAGTAGATGGTTGTGCAAGCTGATCAGGGTCTACACTGGATGAAATC
Organism: Corbicula japonica; assembly: GCA_038501625.1. Taxonomy (NCBI): domain Eukaryota; kingdom Metazoa; phylum Mollusca; class Bivalvia; order Venerida; family Cyrenidae; genus Corbicula; species Corbicula japonica. The sequence goes on along the minus strand of JAZAYU010000062.1, from coordinate 1,504,194 downwards.
TGAGAGATGCTAAGCCAAAGCCTAGCACAAACTTAAACCAGGGTCTAGAGGCTGATCAGACTCTTGAGATGTGCAGGCTGATCTGGGTGTACACTGGCAAGTAATGCGAGAAGCTGTGTCAAAACCTAGGATCTGGCTTTACACTGGCAAGTAATGCGAGATGCTGTGTCAAAACCTTGGATCTGGGTGTATACTGGCAAGTAATGCGAGAAGCTGTGTCAAAACCTAGGATCTGGCTTTACACTGGCAAGTAATGCGAGATGCTGTGTCAAAACCTTGGATCTGGGTGTATACTGGCAAGTAATGCGAGAAGCTGTGTCAAAACCTAGGATCTGGCTTTACACTGGCAAGTAATGCGAGATGCTGTGTCAAAACCTTGGATCTGGGTGTATACTGGCAAGTAATGCGAGAAGCTGTGTCACAACCTAGGATCTGGCTTTACACTGGCAAGTAATGCGAGATGCTGTGTCAAAACCTTGGATCTGGGTGTACACTGGCAAGTAATGCGAGATGCTGTGTCAAAACCTAGGATCTGGCTTTACACTGGCAAGTAATGCGAGATGCTGTGTCAAAACCTTGGATCTGGCTTTACACTGGCAAGTAATGCGAGATGCTGTGTCAAAACCTTGGATCTGGCTTTACACTGGCAAGTAATGCGAGATGCTGTGTCAAAACCTTGGATCTGGCTTTACACTGGCAAGTAATGCGAGATGCTGTGTCAAAACCTTGGATCTGGGTTTACACTGGCAAGTAATGCGAGAAGCTGTGTCAAAACCTAGGATCTGGCTTTACACTGGCAAGTAATGCGAGATGCTGTGTCAAAACCTTGGATCTGGGTGTACACTGGCAAGTAATGCGAGATGCTGTGTCAAAACCTAGGATCTGGCTTTACACTGGCAAGTAATGCGAGATGCTGTGTCAAAACCTAGGATCTGGCTTTACACTGGCAAGTAATGCGAGATGCTGTGTCAAAACCTTGGATCTGGGTGTACACTGGCAAGTAATGCGAGATGCTGTGTCAAAACCTAGCACTTAGACTCGCCGGAGTCTAGAGGCGATCAGACTTGGGTTGTGCAGGCTGATCCGGGTTTCCATTGGTTGCAAAGGTGATGAATTATGTGCCTAGGCCTATAACTAAAGAGTTAAAACTAGCTTTCACATACTGGTAGGTTAATCAGGGTCTACACCACTAAGCTGCTCACAGTTAAATTCACTCAATAATGGGTGGAAGGTAGTGCAGTAGTGAGCATGTCAGATAGAGAAGCATCTGGCAGCTTGGCTTCAATCTCTGGTTCAGACAGGATGTAGTATCTTGTTGACATTGTATATCCCAGCTAGGGAAAGGGGTTAACTTTATTGTGACCTAGGATGTCACTTACTTGTAACCCCTTTGATGTTTATGTAACATATTAGTATAATTCTTGGGAAATTGAATTTAAATGTCAAAGAATTGATTTGATTGACCTTTATTTTAACCACTGATGAACTCTCAGAACTAGACTTCTCTTCAAAACCAGTTAGCAGACTTGGCAGATAATGTTGCTGAGAAAAGTTGTTAAAACCACAAATTACAGCAGAAGTCTTTTTTGAGACCAGTGTAGACCAGATTTATGCAGTCTGATTTGGGTCTACCATGGTCTTGGTTATTTTTTGACAAAAATCCTAAAGTTCAGAAGTATATGCTGGCTGATCTGGATCTACACTGTTCGCCTATGCCATAAAGGCATATATATATATATATATATATATAGGAGAGGGTTAAAGAAGAGCAGATCCTTAAGTCCATGATCAGGTTTATTATCGTGTCCAAGCAACCATGAGGGATCTTTATCGTGTTTAGAAAAGGAGAATCATAATTGGAACTTAAACATGGGGTTGGGGGTGCATTCCCACCCAGGCAATATTCACAAGTAGCAAGTTGTCGGCTTGCAGGTAAGAATGGTACAAACTTGTACCATACAATGTGACCTTTTGTTACCTAGTGATGAATCTACACATTAGATTTATAATTATTATTTAGGAAAGAAATGTTATTTAGGAAAGAAATGTACAATTTTTCTGTAAAAGTAAGCTTTTAAAAGTATTTTTGAGACAATAAATTACATAGCTAGCATGGTGCTTGACCTGCTCTGCACACAACTGCTATCAATTCAGCCATCTACATCCAAATCCCCATAAATGCATTCCAGCCTGAATATCTGAAATTGAGAAATTGTTTTGGAAAAGTATCCAAGCTCTTTCCCCTGAGTATTGGTTGCATCCCAAATGGGATTTTAAAAAAGTGAGGCTGTTCTGAATTTAGTCCTCTTCTTCAACAGATAATGAAACCTTGAACAAAACCTGTACTACCCCTTACAGAAGTTGATGAAGGTCATCATAGATATTAGTTATCTTGTTTTTCTGGTTGAACTTGACATGGTTTTGGAAATGTTACATACACACGTGTAATGTTTTAGGAAGTGGAACATGCTTCAGCACTCAGAGTACCTGGATTGAAATTAGGATAATCTAGTTTACTAGAATTATCTAAATATTTGCCTGTCAGAACACCTTAATCAGGCAGATTTTGTTAATCCATAAATATTTACTACACTCCACCCTATTCTGTTCAATTATCCTCATTTTCTCACACTGATTTTCGATGTATCATGACATAGAAAAGATGTTGTTTTTATGTTGAACCCTGCCGACTGTGACTAGATTTTTTAAAGGTGTACGTGCATGTTTGCATTAGTGGTGTCTTTATGGATGTTGCTTCATCAGCAGATTTAATTATATTATATTATATAGGTCTGGCGGAAAGTTTCTTAAAAAAACACATGATGTCATACATCAGACAGGTGCTGGCTTTTGTAACAGACATAAGAATCTAAATATATCAGCAAGACTTGTTGTTGCTGGCACATCTGTGCCATCTGATCAGGATCTACAGTGTTCGTCTTTTTGTCTTTTACTGAGGATCACTCATTTTTCTAGAGGGTAGTTTAATCTTACCTGTTGTATGGGTTAGTGTTCAGTTGGAGACCCCAGAAGCAACAATGTTAACTTACAATTGACACATGTTATAACTCTTTCCTGATTTTCTAATGGATTATGCTCCTTATTAAACATATAATTGTAAGCATTGAAGATACAAGAAAAATCATGAATTTGCCTTAACTGACTGTTGAAAAAATGTTTAAAAGAACTCCAAAAAGACTTAGAAGCCATGTGTTATTAAAGTCATGCTGTTGCTGTCATTATTTTCTATTTTTATTCTGATAAAGTAGACACCTTCAAGTTTTTGACCTGTAATTTCATGAAAGTTTGATAGAGAGATAATATATTGAGACCTGAATGTTTGAATAACACACTGACACAGTTTTCAAATCTTTGCATTGATCTTCAAATAGCAAGAGCTGAGCTAGGTAAATATTTGATTTGGAATCAGAATTGTTTAAGAGATTATCAGGTCGATGCATTGCAGATATAAAAGTTTCCTGGTGTTTTAGGTCTCTCTTAAGGAAATTAAAAATTAATGTACCAGACAAAACAAGTTTCCTAGCACTTCCTGCTAAAAGAACAGGACAATCCTCTTTAATCATCATCTAGCAGGTCTAAGAGATGAAATGATTGTTTTTTGTTATATCTCCTCCCACATGAGAATAAGTTATTACATTGTAAGTGGCTTTGTTTTGATTTAATATAAATTCAATAGAGCACCAGTGCAGATTTCCCCACTTCCCTCCGTATCATATGGCTGCTATCCCTTGGCAAACAGTGCAGATCTTGATCAGCCCAGTTATCCATGCCATCTGATCTGGATCTGCACGGTTAGTTTTTTGATTTGTTAATTAATTTCTGACAAAAAAGCAAGCAGTATAGATCTAGATAGGATGGCGTAGATGTGACAGCTTATCTAGATCTACACTGCTTGCACATGTGATAATAGGTGTAAAGATTGAGGAAAGTAAAATAAATGTTAGTCCATCCAAGATTGGCTTAACTGAGAACAGCAGTGAGTTCACTCTAACTTCTCCATCTTCTAACAACCTGACAGGCACCAGTAACAAAAGGTAATTATCCCTTTCCTCCATAGATATACCTTTATTGCATGGGTGAACAATTAAGATCCAGATCAGCCGGCACATCTGTGCGGTGAAATCAGGATCTAAGCTGTTCGCTTTTTGATTTGTTAGGTTATTTCTGACCAAAATGCGACCAGTGCAGATCCTGATCAGACAGCACGGATGTGCCGGCTTATCTGGTTCTACAATGATCGTTCATGCGTAAAAATGCGTATATATGGAGGAAAGGGTTATTCAGTCTTCTGCTGCACATTCTGTAACCAGTCTATTAATACAACTAAAGTGCATATGGCCTGTAACTCAAACAGACATTCAAGTTGACTCTTCAAGTTAACAAACAGTTCACACTGAGAACACACTATTTTTAGGATCTCTTTTCCTTTTTCGTTAAATACCTATTTAAAGAAAAATTAAAAGCTAATATTTGTTTTTCTGGCGGTGGGGGTAGCTGGGATAAATTTAGTGTGTTTTAATTGAACGAATTTCAGCTTGTATAGAAAAATGCCTTTGATATATCATGTTGTATTAATATTTCAAACAGTCTTTTGATACAGTTTAATAACATTGGATCTAAAAAGAAATTCTTCATCAACTGAATGCAAATTTTAAGTATTATGAATGATAGGGTTACAATGCTACAAACACTTAAATCATTGTACTTCCTGTGCTGCATTTTTGCCAGTATTGCTCATAGGTAACTGTGATACAGTAAGTGAGAATCTCTGTCTGATCACCATTGTCTCTACAACTGAGGGAAAAATGAGGAATTAAAAATGCATTTTAGTTTCCAGTACCTTAGAATCTGGTTGAAAATCCCGCAGTGGCAAATTGTTTTGGCACTGATGGTTCCAACGCAGTATCCTCTCAGGTTCTCTTTTTCTTGAACTATTTGTGTTGATCTTTAACAAACAGATCCGGAGTCAGTTATTTTTTCTGTTTTTGTTTTAATATAAAGTTGCCAATTTTTGTTACCCAATGATATTTCAGATTTTGGTGGTTGAATTTTTTGGCATGTTTGTAGCCTCCCTTATCAGCAGAGAATCTTACTGGGATCTTATGTGGGTATATACGGTTAATAAAGAGCACAGCAACTATGACATCGAACTGGAAATATTACCATTTTGATTTATTTTAGTGCCCACTCACATAACTCACTTGTGAAGATGGCAATAACTTTTTCAGTGAATTATTAAGTGTACTGAACAAATGGATGCCAAAGAGTTCTGACTCACAAGACTCTTGACATAGGTCAGGGTTGAAGGTTATATAGCTGAGATTGGAAACAAGTCTCAAATCTCAAGCATCTGATTGGCTGAAATGGTGACTGGTCAGTTGTATAACCTTTGGCACAGGTCATTGAGTACGAACCTGTTGCCATAAGCTTCTAATGTTTTATATGTTTGTGTGCTTTTGATGCAATTGTCAAGCTGTAGAGTGGGTTGGAGCTACTTCACCAAGACAACTAGTACTTGTTTGTTCATATTAGAACCTTTAGTGGCAAATGTGAGGTTGGTGCGGGGCAAGTGTGAAGTTGGTGCATGCTAGAACCTGTTTTAAACCTGCGGCAAAATTGTTTAGCCCATGACCATTGCTAGGCAGTATCCCTCAGAATATTTTTGTGTTGTTGAATTTGAAGTTGATTATTTTATAAACCCATGCTTTTTTGGTTGTATGGAGAGGTTATTTTTATGATAAAATAGAATAAGAATAATTGTTCTGTTTTCATAAAAACTTTTATTAAACTATCAGATATCAGGTTACTTTTGCAATTACTCTAGCAAGGAAGCATTTCACTATTTTATTATCTTTCCATGACCCAATTAGGTTACATTTTATGCCACTCCATAATCATTCAATAGGCTTTGATAATGGAAGTATGCCAAGAACATCACTTAAAATGTACTTTGCCAACAAATTAATTGTATAGAATTTATGTAAATGTATTCAATGTCATTTCTTAATGCCCACAAATTGGTTTTTTTCTCCAGAGATGGGTGGTCAAAGTAATAAAAAACGGAACATTAACATTATTTTATAGGTCAGGAAACCATTACAACTGTGAACTTATTTGTGTATGTGGGCATTTTGTAGGTTTGGTTAAAAACATTTGTTTGGGTTCTTTAATAATTTAGTTTTTCAATTTTCCAAATTCAAATTTACTACAAAATATATGAAAATTAGTACCTGACCAATTTATTGAATTCACATTAAATTACAAAACGATGTCAAAGTGCCCCACCCCCCATATGAGGAATGTTAATGAGCAGACTGAAAAAGCTGACCCAATCAAAATGATTGTAACATATCATAAGTTTAGGAAGTTATCAAAATCATGCATTAGGGTTTCTAAAACTTTCCACAGGCTGAACACTGTTGATTGGTAACAGGAATGTCAGATTGATATTTCATATTTCATAATTCAGTCGTGAGATGTGAAAGACTGACTTGGGATGCATAAATTATCGCTGATTCATCAATTTACATACATTTTAAATGTTTCGCAGCTTAATCCACTATCAGAAATGTTTGTCAGTTAGATGAAACAGCATAAATGTGATTATATTTCAGACAGTGAGGGTGTACACCATTGCTTTCTGCTAGTTTATGCCATTAAGTTGTCCTGTGCCCAAGGTTATAAAACTGATCATGGAAACCAGTCTCAAATCTTAAGCATCTGATCGGCTGAAATGGTGACCAGTTGCCATTTCAGTCAATCAGATGCTTGAGATTTGAGACTGATTTCCAATCTCAGCTTTATAACCTTCGGCCCTGACAAGGATGCAGATATATTACAAAAGCTTGTCTTGGCTCTTTTATAAATCATTTTATGGTTTGTTGTGTTTGTGCAGAAATGCATCAGCTGAATAATGAGAAATGTAGACCCTGATTAGATAATCTAGGTCTTCACTCCTAATAAATTTGATATTCGTTGGGCATTGAAGAAAAATTCTCAAAAAAACAAAAAATTGCACCCTAGTTTACAATTTATATATTGTATATTAAGGATCGTGGGAAATCGTTCAAGCTGTCACTGTGCAGCTGCAGAATTTTGATTAGTATGCAGAATTGTGCATGTTTTTTGGTTTGATAAATTATCTTGACTGCAGCTCTGCACAATACATTTGGTCATTTTTTGTGTGACAGCAAGTGTTGAGGTATTAAATCAGGTCCTAGATTTTGTTTGAAGATCTTCAGATACTCTATTACAATTACCTCTCCTGCAGCAACAGGTGTGAATAGCAGTCTATTTTAAACAATAATTTGGTCAAAATAGGTTTGTTTAGGTTGTACAATGAAATACAATGTTATTAATCCTTTTACTCCATATATATGCCTTTATGGGATGGGTGAACAGTGTAGATCCAGATCATGCTGTCTGATCAGGATTTGTACTGTTTGCTTTTTGGCCAGAAACAACCTAATAAATCAGAAACCAAACAGTGTATATTCTGATCAGATGGCATGGATATGCAGGCTGATCTGGATCTACACTATTCTCATATGCTATGAAATGTGTATATATGCAGGAAAAGGTTAAAGTCTGATTCAGAAAAGATGTCAAGGTCACTGAGAATTATAGTTATATGTGCCTTTCTGTTGACTTTAGGGATATACCCATAGCATTCCATTGTAAAACACAACAGGCCTATGTCCAGGCAGTTTGACTGTTGGGAATTTAATTAATATTTCCATCATTTGGTCTTGTAATTCTAGTTTTGACTTTTATACAGTAACACATTAGGCAATAGAAAAAAAAAAAATTTAGATTCTCATCCCCGCCCGCCCCTGTCCAAAATCACCCGCCCCCAAAAAATTTATTGGTAAAAAAACGGAACATATTCTGTTCCGGATAGAACAGGTTTCAGACCATCCAAGATATGGAAAAAAATCATGGCCGACAAGAATAAAATAAAAATTTCATCATTTTAAAGCTTACCGAAGGTGATAGTGTAAGACTGGTTTGGCTTTTCAATCATAGAATAGGCACTAACCTGCTACTTTTGTTAGTTGTTATCATGATTTTTTGGAAGAAATTGAAAAGATGGACAAATATTCTACATCAAAGCTTCTGATAACTCTAAATGCCATTTTCTCAAAATTTTAAGTGAGTTTTTACTTCTATTCTCAGGTTAATTTTGTTAAAAAATTAAAAAATAAAAAGTGTCCACCCGCCCCTTTTTTTCCCAAAATCCAGATGAGAATCTAACAATTTTTTTCTCTGGCCGTATTTACTGACCAGCAGATACTCTTTTAAAAAAGACCATGTATTTAATGCTATATCACAATGTTTCAAAATGTTGCGATGACAATGCAGTGTTGTGGTGCTGATGAGAGAGAGAGGTTCAGAGAAATGTTTATAAGGTGTGACACCTTGCAGATTTGTGTGCTGTAAGTGTATAAAACCCCTGTCACACTAGGGTGGCATTCTCAGTGGATGCAGTGAAAACGCACTCAGAGCACCAAAAGAGCAGTGTACGCAGTGGAAGCGCTAATTTAGAGTGCAGACAATTATTGCCATCAAGAACTCCATAGGAATGCAATAGAACACCACGTGAGCTTCGTAGCAATGCCTCGGTCGAAGTGAGGATGCTGTAACATGTCCATCTTCATGAAAAATATCATATTTTTCTTGCGATCTCACGGTGTTCTGGAAAATTTATCAAAGCCGTGTCAACGAGGTGGAAAAGTGCTATAGTGTGACAGGGCCTTAACTGATAAGCTCACAGTGTGACTGCATGACATATATTGCCAGTGCCAACATAATTCATTTGAAGTATGAATTAAAACATAATACATTCTAATCAACATAAATTGAGTAGGTTCACATTGTGAATGTGTGAGGTCTGCCTTTCAAATTGTCATCCTAATAAATCGATGTATTCAAGCAAATGCAAATTGTGCAGTTTTTCTTAATGCAGATGATTTAGTAATGACTGCATGATGGAGATCACATGTTATATTTTTTTAGAATTAACACATAAATCATGAAATTAGAATTCCACAACAATCATGTAAAATCCCAGAAAAAAAACTATGAAACTGAGCAGTCAGTATTAAATGCCTCAGCCGATAATCATAATATGAACCCCAGATCTCCTTTCAGCACCATTCTGACTAATCATAAGGAATATCTGGGCTGAAGGTTATAAAACTGAGATTTGAAACCAGTCTCAAATCTCAAGCATTTGATTGGCTGAAATGGCGACTGGTCACCATTTCAGCCAATCAGATGCTTGAAAGTTGAGACTGGTTTCCATGCTCAGTTTTATAACCTTCAACCCTGTTCAATAAAATGCTGAGAAAAACAAAAAATTATCTGTATACCCCTTTATGGCACTGGCCAAGAGTGTAGATCAAGGTCAGCCAGCACATCTATGCCATCTGATCAGGATCTGCATTGTTTGCTTTTGATTTATTAGGTTATTTCTGACAATAAAGCAAAAAATGCAGATCCTGATCAAATGGAAGGGATGTGCCTGCTGATCTGGATCTACACTGGTTGCACACATGTAAAAACAGGTATATAATGTTATGAAGGAAAGGGTTTTAAACAAGAAGTGACAGGAACTTAAACCATGTGGCTATCGTAATACTATCTATTTATTGGATGGTATGGGCATCGGCCTGGTACCAATTGTGTCATTTTGATTTGTCCAGATTTAGGTTGATGATTTACAAGGCACTGTTGATGACAGATTAATTTAATTTTGATTAATAACATTATGGTACCAGAGAGTTTTTGAACGAAATATAAGATATGTATCATGACAGGTTATTGCCTATAAGTAGGCTTCAACAAGTTAGAGCGTTTTGTAATTAAAGGTGCCTGGTTAATGGTAAAGGTGCAATGACTAAAATACTGAGTGTTTTCTATTTTCAGAAAAATTTATGATATTAACTGCAGAAGACCTATACACAAAGTAAATGAGATGTAACATTCTAACACTGTCAAGGTATAGTCCGATTTTACGCGTTGAGCCGTGAATGTACTTTTGTATTTATAGATTTTTGGAATATTCCACAAAATAGGGATGTTAGATATTCCCATCATGAATCATTATGTTGAAATTGTACAGGCCTATAAGAAAAGATTTCATGGCCGTGGCAGTAACGCTTCTGATTTCTGATAATACGACATAAGGGTTGTGTGTTCGAATCCCATGAAGAGATTTCATTTTTTTCTGTTTTAATGTCATTTTTTCCAATACATTCATGTAGATACCGAACAAAAATGACATTAAACCGTACAATTTTCGAGTAATCTTTCATCAAGCGGGTTGTCGCGATCGATGCTTACTCAAAACACAGTTTTTGGGCGATGCCAAAACATTGTACAAAGTGGTTTTGAATAATGTAAATTATTAAAGAAAAAAAAGTAACAACAATAGTTTACAGAACGCCATGTTTCACAATTGTCAACGTTCCTTTGGTAAATAGGTGTATGGGGTCAGGGCAAGCTGCTCAACAAAAATATATTGTTAAAAATGGAATGAACATGAACAAAATTGAAAGGGGGTTGCAAAATATAAAGACAGAACAGCTCAATACTATTAAAAATAATATCATATGAACTAAATTTAAATTATAAGAAGGAAATGAAAGACAAAGTACAAAGTTTCTTTAATTGGATTCGAACATGCAATGTTTTGCATCATAGCCCGAGATCTTATCCACTGAGCTATTGCGTCGTGACTAAATATCAGCTGCTTTTAACAGGTTTTAATGTCATATAAGTAAAGTAATTTAACGGTATCTCTGTAAAATGACGCACTTTACCTATTTAGTATTATAACAGTGGACTTGTCCGAAAGGTCACAGCTCACGGGTCAAAATTGTACTATACTATTGAATATATTTTAAGCCAAAGTTGTTATAGCATTTCTAATGCAGTAAAAATCACTCAAAACAGGCCTGTAGGTTATAAAGCTGAGCATGGAAACCAGTCTCAAATCTCAAGCATCTGATTGGCTGAAATGGTGACTGGTCGTCATTTCAGCCAATCAGATGCTTGAGATTTGAGACTGGTTTCCATGCTCAGTTTTATAACCTTGGACACAGATCTTAAAACAAACATCCAGACCTAGTTACTAGCAGAGACTTGAACAATGAACTCTTTATATTGCTGACCTACCTGTAACATTGGGTGGTAATCTGGAAAAAAAGAGATTAAAAAATCCACATCTAAGAGGCAGAATGTATGTCAGTAGGTTTACATGTCTGCCTTAAGTAGACTGATTAATTATTGAGAAAGCATGCATCATTGTACAAAAGAGTACAAAAGGCAGCTTGATGGGTTGTTAAGTCAAAAATATAACCCAGCAGACTATTTATTTGTCTCCGGAGTAGTGAAAATAGAAATATAATTACAGCACCATCATCACCTTTTCCAAGCCTTAAAACTTCATAAAGGAGGTTTGGCTGAAGTTTTTTACAAATGAATTTTTATATCTTTGAAAATAGCAATCATGTTATTGTTGACAGTTTTCTTTAGGATTTTATAGCTTCATCTTCAATAAATATTCTGCTAATCTGTCTATGAATTCATGAAAAAGGATAAATTGGACATCAAGAAAGGAATTAAGAATTTTTAGCTTATCTGTGTCTTCTTGGCTTGGTATTGACTGTTGCGACCTGTCTTCGGCATGCTTCCAGTAGTCTGTCAACAATTTGTTCCAATAATATCTTCTCTGAAACCACTGGATGTGGATTTTAGCAAAATTTTGCAAAAAAAAAAACAGTCTTAAAAAATCTTCTCCTCAAAAAACCACTGAATATGGCCAGAAGCATCCTGTTATTGACCTCTTCAAAAGTTGTTAAAAATAATGACCTTCTTTAGGATCAATGGTTTCCATGCCACAAGACCTATAAGTATTTTAAAAATCTTATAAATAAATCCTCACTTGATAGTTTTAAACAAATTTGATCTGAAGCATCAGGATTTTAACCTCTTTAGAAGTTGTTCAAATCTTGACTTAAAATTGTCCTCTCAGTAAGTACTGGATAGATTTTAACCAAATTAAGCCTGAAGCGCTTTGGCATTGACTACTTCAAAAATTGTTCTAATAATGGCCCTGGTGATAACTGTTCTCCCAGCTACAGTGCTTATTATAAGGCAGTAACTTAAAAAATCTTCTCAGAAAGCACCAACTGGGCAGTTAAAACAAGGTATGTACATGTACTTGCTATCTAATTTGTGGTCTCAAAACTTAAATGAATGGGGGGAGTTGGTGGGGGCCGAAGCACCCCAAGCACATGGCAGAATCCATGCCTGGTGTTTTTACGTTTAGCTTTCATGGTAATTTGCAACTGACATTTACTATACTATACCATAGACATGCATGCAAATAGTCTCTACCTTTGTCCTAATTCTATAGAATGGGAGGTAGCTGTAACAGTTTTTGAATCTTTTCAAGTTGTCTTTAAAACAAGTCATTGTGTGATGCTGTCAGGCCATTGATTTAAGTTGTTGCAGTGTCATTAGTTTATTTGACATTTGTTTACATTTTGTTATATTTTTTTTATTTCATGTACCCAAGGATCAGGTGAGCAATATAGTTCCAATCTGATATCTTGTCCTTACATTTTATTACAAAACTATGTCATTTTCAACACAATTTCCTAAAATTCAAGGATTGAAAATGGTAATCATGGACTTGGGTACAACAAACACTAGTATTTTTTTTTCTAAGAAAAAATCAGCCGGATTACAAAAGACAGAGAATGTGTGTTAGTAGAGCATCCTGATGCTGTCTAGGCAGCTTAGATCAAAGCCGCTCTATGATCTCTACTCCCAGGTAGAGATGGTGATTATTTGAGACTATAGACCTCTGTGCTGATCAGCAGGTTTCTGACCTAGCTGTCTGTTCTGTGATACATGAAAGTGAGATAAAATCCCTTGGAAAGTGTTAATGCAGTCTTATACTTTAACAAATAATTATTTTTGCAGGTATTTTATTTGGTGTTTGTTTGTTTTTTTATAAACTCCCAAAAGTGCTTACTTCCTCTTAACCATTATAAACAAAGATCATTGAGTACCAGCTCCTTTGGCTTTGCAATTCTATAGGGTTCTTATGTTTTATGTTTGTGAGCTTTTGCATGCAACGTTGTTGAGCTGATGGGTGGGTTTGAGTTATTTCACCTAGACAATTTGTACTTTTTGATGTGAGAACCTGTTGGGGCAAGTGTGAGGTTAGTTCTCCCTAGAACTAGGTTCAAACCCCCTGTGGCAATGTGAAGTGTCAGAATGAAATGTTGTTATTCTTGCCATTGTTTGTATATAGGTTCATCACCCACCCCTTTCTGGACAATAACTGTAGAGGTCAATGGGGTCAAGGCCAAATCACTAAAAAAAAGAAAGAAATTCCTTGTCAGGATAATAAGTTTACAGTGGTTTGAGCTATTATCACCTAACTTGATTATTATGCAGTCATTATTGAGACCTTAACTGGGATTGTATTTGGCATAATTGTTGTCAAGGTCTGTTACTAAAAAATAGAAATTCTTTATTTTGACAAAACTTGTTTCAGTCAATGAATGATTAACAGTTAATAACATACTAATCTGTCATATTTTGGTTTAAATGTTAACACACACGTTTGTCTACTGTTGTTCATGATTCTACTTTAATAGTGTCTGCAAACCTCCCTGCTGGCAGCTTTAAAATATTTTGCTATGTTGTGTTATGTTACTGTAAGGAAAGTTTGATAAATATTGTTACTAAAAAATCCTCAACACTTCATCTCTCTCAAATTAATAATGATTTCACACTACAATTTTATGTAGGATGAGGCATTAAATTTCTTCATATGTTATCATAAGTTCATTTCTCCTTTCTGAACTGAACCCACATAAAATTAGCACATGCAGTTTATGTAATAGGCAATTATAAATTTAAAAGCCTGCAATTTTAAACGACATATAAAGAGGAAAATTAATGCTATTTGTGGCAATCCTTTGTTCTCGTTTTATCTGAGAAATGTCTCCATAAGAGATGTGTGTCAGTAGAGCACTATGTCTGAGTGTTTCCATGATCAATATTGCAGATTAGTGATTCATTCTCGGAATTATTCTCACTGCAGTTTGTGCAGCAGACAAATTAGATTTTTTCATGCACATCATTATGAAAGGGAAATCATGTTGATCTGGTTTTGCCTGAAACAAAATAGGGAATAGTCTTCATTTTCCAAACTAAAAATGGCGGCAATATGGGAGCACAAAATCTGTTGGTTTGGCTCGTTTTCAAGGATTTTTTACTTTACTCCATGTGTATCCATGCAGTCTGAGGATCTAAGCAATTTGATTTTTTACAATCATAGAGGCTTGTGCGTGTCCAGAAGTGGGGACATGGATTTCTTATAGCACAATTTTCATACTCTAGACTACAAAGTACTTCATAATTTATCATAATGTTTTTTTGCTGACTGGCAGGTAGAACTGATTCATTTCTGATTTTCTAGACTATTAGATAATAATTATGTTTGGCTTCCAAGGGTGTGTTAACCCTTTCCTGTACAGACACACCTTTATTGCTAGGGCGAACAGTTTAGATCCAGATCAGCCGGCACATCCTTGCCGTCTGATCAGGATCTAAACTGTTCGCTTCTTGATTCATTAGGTTATTTTTGACCAAAATGCAACCAGTGCAGATCCTGATCAGACGGCACGGATGTGCCGGCTGATCTGGATCTACACTGGTCGCACATGCGTAAAAATGCGTATCTATACAGGAAAGGGTTAACACAATATGATAAGCATTCACAATAATTGCATAAACTGTTATACCTGGCATTAAGATACTTGAACCTCAGACGTGTTTTAGATTCATTCCGTTTGCAGGTATTTTAAAATTTTAGAAGGGTTGGGTTGACATTATTTTGTTATGTTATCATAATGTCATCGTAGCAAGTTGTGCTGGATGTTAACCCTTTGTATGCTTAGCAAAGCATTTGTCCATTTATGAACAGTGTCAACCCAGATCAGACTGCTAAGGTTTGTAGACCGGCAGATCAGCCTGCACATCCAGGGTCTAGACTGTTTCCCCCTCACTAATAAATTCAGTTAAATAAATTTCTGTAAAAAACCCATACATAAAACAATAACCAACACAAAATAATATTATAAATGATACCATGATCAAAATGATAATGTAAAATAATATTTTATGTCCATATAAAGAACTTGCAATAATGATTTTTATTCCTTTTTAACATATTTTGGGGACCAAGAAACTCGAGGTCGAATATCTACTACAATTTATTTTATATATTTGATATACGAAAGGACACAAGAAATTGTTGTCAGTCTCATATAACATGCTGGGATTTATATAATGATATTCTATTGCCAAGTGTTTTTACATTTGGATGTGAACATAAATTTAGGAAATCTTTTTTCTAGGTTATATTTTAACAGTTCTTACCTACTTTAGAAACACTTACTTGAAATAAAGTTTTATTGAACTGAATGTTGCCATTATAGAAAATTGATAATTTTATTTTTTGATTGAAGAGAAATGACAAATATGGAAAGCACCAGAGTATAATAGAACTTCCAGTGTGGAATAACATGTTTTGTTGCTGTGAAGCTCTAAATATCCAAGACTTGTCTAGAAAATTCTCAGACAGCAGAAGTACTTTAAATCCTGAAAATTTTTGCTTTTGGCAGGTAGACACATCCAGTGTTGAACTGATTCCATTCAGTTTTCTGAGATGATCTGATATGTTTCTAATGGATTTTTCTTTGACAACAAGTGTTTCCTATGTTATCTAACAGCATGGGCTACTGAAATCAGTTTCTCTCTGTAAAAAATATTACTGTTATCTTAACGATGCTAAAGCTATTAACTAATACTGTGTAAATATCAAAATATTCTAAGAAAAGGAAACACCAAGTAAAACTAAAATTATATAGAGGGTTAATAAATTCATATCCAGAAGCAAATTTTAGGTTTGATAAAATTTAGTGGACTTTTTGTGTCGTCGCAATGCAGACTTTGCGGTTTATATTTTTGCAGTAAACAAACATCCACTGAAATTTTCAAGGCTCTTCCTCATTCCCATAATAAGTCTCGTCCAAGGCCTAAGATTGTATAACTGAGATCTGAGACGAGTCTCAAGCCTCAAGCATTCGATTGGCTGAATTGGAGATGCTCAGTTTTAAAATCTTTAGCCCAACTTGTTTGTCTTCATCTGTACCAGCAATGATCGTGTTTTCCACAAGCAATAGATGACAATAATTATCTGTAATTCAAACATTTTGGGGTTTCAATTTAGGTACTAACAAAAGTGATTTGGTAGCTATTTAGATTCAAGCTGAATTCTTTCATAAGTGCCCAACTAATATTCACTTTCATTAATTTTAGTACTTGCATAATTACCTGGAACACCCTGGTCCCAGTGTTCTTTGAATTAATGATAAAGTCTGTTGACAGTACAGTAGATGAGCAGATTTCTTGTCTGAAGGTTATAAAGCTGAGATTGGAAACCAGTCTCAAATCTCAAGCATCTGATTGGCTGAAATGGCGACTGGTTTCTCAGATCTCAAGCATCTGATTGGCTGAAATGGCGACCAGTCACCAGTCACAGATTTGAGACTGGTTTCCATGCTCAGTTTTATAACCTTGGGCACTGCTTTTTCATTTCTGAGAGGGAATTCACCTGAACTAAAGAGATGCCATCTAAAATTCTGAGATAGCTAAACAAACTTCTTGTTGAATCATTGTTCTGATATCTATTAATGTGATAAGCCACAGCTTCTTCAGTGCCCATTGTCTTTAGTTACATGCAGCTGGTTAAAAGTTTAATGTGTTGCCTTTTTAAAGAATAGGGAACATATTGTGACGTCTTGGTCTGTCTGTCACAAAAACTTAATGCTGGCTTTAACTTTGCCATTGCTTAATATTTCTTCATCAAACTTTCAAATTATACTGCTTATGACAACACAGTCATGATAATGCCAGTCTTTAGGTCAAGGTCTTATTTGATGGAGTTATGCCCTTGTTTGTTCTAGGATTTTGTCACGAAAACTAAACCTAACGGTATAACATAGTGCCAAGAACTATGAAAATATTGCCATGCAGGACTGAAAAGTTCCATATGAAAAGAAAAATTCTATATTTAGTAGCGGTGGCTGCTGCACATCTGTAGTGTATTTGGAAATACAGTATTGTATATATTAAATTTTTTTTCAAAGCTGATCAATTTGTGCATTTTCAGATTATATGAAATTATTGTATTTTATGTTTTTAGAATATGTGTCGGTGTTTGAAACTGCAGAGACAAAGAAAGTAACACCAGCAAGAAGAAGTAGAGGTACAATACAAGTACAGCAGTCTACAGTAGACGGTAGGTAATCCCGTGTCTTAATCCCCACTACCAGTGATAATGACTATGATTGGTATTGGCCTGACCATTTGTTTTCACTAGCTTATAGTTCAAAAATAGTTATACCCCCACAAACGAATGAGTCGTTGGTCAGTCTGTCGGATTCTTCATTTCCGGATGATAACTCATGAAAGGCTTGACAGAATTGAATAATTTTTGGTACACAGGTATATCGTCATAAGATACAGGTCAAGTTCGATTTTGGGGCTGGTGGGGTCAGTGTCAAGGTCACTGTTACTAAAAATAGAAAAATTATTTCCGGACGATAACACCTGAAAGGCATCAATTATTTTAAAAAATTTTAGTACATAGGTGTAACATCACAAGATACAGGTCAAGTTCAACTTTGGGGCTGGTGGGGTCAATGTCAAGGTCAGTATTACTTAAAATAGAAAAATGGTTTCCGGATGATAACCCATGAAATACTTCACAGATTAAATCCTTTTTTGGTAAATAGATGTAACATCAGAAGATTCAGGTCGAGTTCGACTTTGGGGCCTGTGGGGTCAATGTCAAGGTCACTGTTACTTAAAATAGAAAAATTGTTTCTGGACGATAATTCATGAAATACTTCATAGATTTAATTATTTTTTGGGACACAATGTAACATAATAAGGTACAGGTTAGGTTTGACTTTGGGGCCTGTGGGTTCAAGGTCAAGGTCACTGTTATTTAAACTTCAAAGCTTCATTTCCACTCAGTAACTATAGCTTGAAATGAGATTCTTAAATTAAATTTTGATGTATTGGTGGTTTTCTTGCAGATGGCTTTTTGGATTCAAAGTAAGGCCTGTGGGGTCAAGGTCACTGTTACTAAAAATAGAAAAAAAACTGTATGTGCTCAATAACTTTGATTTGGAATGAGATATTGTGATGAAAATTGCTATACAGGTAGTTTCTGTGAAGACGAAACTTGGTATTGAAATTGGGCCTGATGGGGTCAAGGTCACTGTTCACTGTTTTTAAAATAGAAAAAAATGGTTTCTGGATGATTTCTCATGAAAAGCTTCACATATATAAACAATTTTTGGCACACAGTTGTTAGGTAAAAGTTAAGTAAAGGTCACTGTTACTAACATAATCAAACCGTTTCTGCTCAATAAATTTAGAAGGAATGAAATATTGTGATGAAACTTGCTGTATATTTGGCTACTGTGAAGATGACACTTTGGATTGAAAGTGGGGCACATTATGGCATTGATTCGAAGCATTCCCAGTTCAGGTATCAAACACACATGTGGGGGTATTTAATCACTTTCAGTGATAATTCTAGTTTGAGTAGTAGTTTGTAATTGTGTTTTCATTATATTTACATGTAAAAGTTGATTTTAGTCTATTTTCATATCATAGAAAAGCATATAAATATACAAAAATTAACTGTGTTGCAACAACCTACTGATTTGGAATCCAAGATTTTGCAGCAGGGGTGGGGGTAAGGGGTCATGGGTAGTATATTTAGTTCAATTATATTTTATTTGTAGTTGTACTTCACCAGGGGCAACACCAGGTTCTATTTCTTTAATTATCCTTGGCTAAATTCTTTTAAAATGTTTTGTAGGATGTAGGTCATAATACCTTTGAAAACTTGCTGAGTTGTGTGATACAAATCAAATACACAAGTCATGTTTCTATGTTGTTGTGTCGCCTGCAATAGCAGTTAGTCACATAGGGATCCAGTTGTTTGGTGACGTTGGCGGGGTCCAGTAGTTCCCAACTTTAACATGAAACTAAATGTTGCTGATCTTTTGCTACCACAGAGTTGCAGCTGCAATTGATCTGTTTCTAGCACATCCCATATTCTAAGGTTTCAAATGAAGAAACTTGTTAACCTAGCTACAAGCTCTAATATCAGCATATCCCAGAAATCAGAATGGGATCCTGAACTCTTAGATTATTCTAGTGACATGATTGAGAGCTTAGGAAGAGGTATACTATAAACACACAAAAACAATAGCAGTACAAATTACTCCTGGTGCCAAATTAACAAGACAGATAGCCGCAGCTGCCACAAACCACTGATAGACCAGTTCAGACAGTACTTTCAATTTAGATACCAAGTTGTATTTCAGTAAATAAGAGAACAGCACTGCTTTTTCAGAGACACTAATTTAGTTGAATCAACTTTGATTTGATGTATGGCGACTAGATAGCTGTGTTGGTTACTGTGACAGCCAGAGTTAGGTTTTCTTCTGGTTTATCGGGTGCTTCTTCATGTGTGTTTGGCACCAGTGTCAATTTTGCAGTTTTGCATCTGTTACTTATGATCAGAATGTTGATGAGGTGTAAGAAATGGTCCAAATTTCATTCTAGTAATGTTATTTGTTGAGGTGCCATAAAGCTATGATGCTTCTCACCCTTACAGAGGTCCTCTTTTTTAGTAGGACTATATTCAACAGGAATGAATAGAGTGAGTGTACCATGATACTCTAATTAATATCTACATCCGTGCATTGTGTAGATCTGGGTCTACAGTGTTTTCTATTTAGATTGAGTGTTTATCCTTGTTGTTATCCATTCGGATTCAGGAAAATTAAAACTTGTTTAAATTTATTTCATATAAATTTTTATGCCCCCGAAGGGAGGCATATAGTAATCGCACTGTCCGTCCGTCCGTCTTTCCGTCTGTCTGAAATAATCTTGTCCTCGCTTCTTCTCAGAAACTGCTTGAGGGATTTCTTTGAAACTTCACAGGAATGTTTGTCACCAAGCCTAGTTGTGCATATCGTCAGGAATTTCTGCTCGGATTATTTTTGGCTGAGTTATGGCCCTTTTAAGCAAAATCTTGTCCTCACTTCTTCTCCCAAACCACTTGAGGGATTTCATTGAAACTTCACAGGAATGTTTGTCACCAAGTGTAGATGTGCATATCGGAAGGAATTTCTGATCGGATTATTCTTGGCGGAGTTATGGACCTTTTTACCTAACCCTAACCCTAACCCTAAACCCTAACCCTAACGTAAACTGAAATCGCTTGAGGGATTTCATTGAAACTTCACAGGAGTGTTTGTCACCAAGACTTATTGTGCATATCCAAAGGAATTTCTGATCGGATTATTTTTGGCTGAGTTATGGGCCTTTTTACCTAACCCTAACCCTAAACCCTAACTCTAACCCTAAGGTAAATTTTGTTAACGCAGTAGAGGTAACATTTTTTGTCCGATTGTCATGAAATTTGGTCAGGATGTTTGTCCCAATTATTTCTCGGACGAGTTCCAATATGGGTCATCAGGGTCCAAAAACTAGGTCACTGTTACTAAAAATAGAATTTTCTTGTTAACACTCTAGCGGTCACATTTTTGTTCTGATTGTCATGAAACTTGGTCAGGATGTTTGTCCCAATGATTTGTCAGAAGAATTTGAATACCGGTCATCTGGGTCCAAAAACTAGGTCACTGTTACTTAAAATAGAATTTTCTTGTTAACACTCTAGCGGGCACATTTTTGCTCCGATTGTCATGAAACTTGGTCAGGATGTTTGTCCCAATGAATTCTGGGACGAGTTCGAATAAGGGTCATCTGGGTCCAAAAACTAGGTCACTGTTACTATAAATAGAATTTTCTTGTTAACACTCTAGCAGTCACATTTTTGCTCCAATTATCATGAAACTTGGTCAGGATATTTGTCCCAATTATTTCTAGGCTGAGTTTGAATATGGGTCATCTGGGTCCAAAAACTAGGTCACTGTTACTATAAATAGAATTTTCTTGTTAACACTCTAGCAGTCACATTTTTGCTCCAGTTATCATGAAACTTGGTCAGGATGTTTGTCCCAATGATTTCTAGAATGAGTTTGAATATGGATCATCTGGGTCCAAAAACCAGGTCACTGTAACTAAAAATAGAATTTTCTTGTTAACACTCTAGCGGTCACATTTTTGTTCTGATTGTCATGACACTTGGTCAGGATGTTTGTCCCTATGATTTCTGGGACAATTTTGAATATGGGTCGTCTGGGTCCAAAAACAAGGTCACTGTTACTAAAAATACAATTTTCTTGTTAACACTCTAGAGGTCACATTTTTGCTCCGATTGTCATGAAACTTGGTCAGGATGTTTGTCCCAATGATTTCTCAGACAAGTTCGAATATAGGTCATCTGGGTCCAAAAACTAGGTCACTGTTTCTAAAAATAGAATTTTCTTGTTTACACTATAGTGGTCACACTTTACTCTGATTATCAGATTGTAAAGAAACTTGGTCAGGACATATGTCCCAGTTATTAATTGGACGAGTTTGAATATGGGTCACCTGGGGTCAAAAACTAGGTCACTGTTACTATAAATAGAAAAATCTTGTACAGGCTGTAAATTTGTTATTTCTCATTGGATTTTAAAATAACTTGGCTCAAATGTTTACCATGACAAGGTGTACTTTCGCGTACAGTACCCATGCCTGTTGGTCCAAGGTCAAGGTCACCTTTACAAAAAATAACATTTTCTTGTCTGGGCTGTAAATTCCTAATGAATGAAGTGATTTCAAAATAACTTTACATAAATGTTCACCATGACAAAGGGATGTGTTGCTTACAATACCCATGCCGGTAGGTCAAAGGTCAAGGTCACTGTTATGAAAAATAGCATTTTCTTTTCCAAGCTGTAGATTTGTTGTTTCTTATTGGATTTTAAAATAACTTGGTGTAAATGTTCACCATATGGGTCTTGGGTCTTGTGCAACACAACTTTGTTGTACTCAGGTGAGTGATAAAGGGCCATCATGGCCCTCTGGTTCATATTACCCACATCACATGTAGTAAGGTTCATAACTCTAATAATCATTTTCCAGGATAATTTCCCCAATAATCTTCGAATTTAAAAAAAAAATGTAATATTTAACTTTATTTAACTATATATTTACTACAGACTTAAAACATATGATCCTTTCATCTTTCACATTATATGCATGCAGTATGCTTTGTCTTCCACAAGCATATTTTTCATTACATATGTTTATTTATTACATATGTATACCTATTCGATTTCAAAGCTGCATTTCGGGGGCATATGTCAATTTCAAGTGACAGCTCTTGTTATTGTCTTGTTTATACAGGTATTAAGGTTCTATGGCAGTTGTCATTGCACCATCATTGATAAAAAAGGAAAAAGTCAAAATCTCTCTAACAGCAAAAAGCAGTTGATGGAACTTCATTTTGCTGTTTGAGAGATTTTGATATTTTTTTGTTGTCAATGACATAGCAATGGCAAAGGGAGCTATGCCTTAATATGGAACAGAACTCAGTGCTATTTGAGGAAATGTGCAGCTAGCTTCACCCTTCTTACTGAATATTTCATGGTATTTAAGAACTATGAGCAAAGAAATGTATTCAAAGTGGTCAAAAAAGAGATTTTGTATAAAACAAAGCAAAAGTGCTAAAAAAGAAAGCAGTGTGATTAAAAAAATAAACATGAGAAAAACCTGGGATTTTCAAAACTAAATGTCACAGTTATAACAAAGTTCATATATGGCCTGGCTGGTCATCCAGACAGTCAGATCTGGGTCTATGATATTTATAAATTTATGTGACAATCAATTTAGATTTACACATTAACTGAATATAGGTCAGATACGTGCATTAAAAAAAAACAACATATTTTTTGTGCATGAAAATAAATTATTCGTAATCATGAAACTGGGCACTTAATATGCAATTGGTACATTTAACTGGGAAATGAACTTAAATAATAATGTTACTTAAATAATAATGTTACTTGTTACTACAACGATATTGGCACGGCTTCAGTACTGCTGCACCATAACACGCCATAAATCAGCGTGACTAAACACATTTTACAGCATATAGCAGTTTATTGGTAAGTGTGTCAGTGCCCTGGTCATCTTGGTCAGCTTTTGCTTTGTTCTTTATAATAAAATCTATAATCAGTATTCTATGATCATGATAGTGTACTTGGAAACTTCCTGATTGCCAAGCCCAACATTTATGATGTTTTATTACTTCATGATAGGCATGTTTACTTGTTAAAAAGGATGTCTTCAATCATGTGCACCACCTTAAATGTGTACCAGCATACTGAATGTTGATAAGTAGACAGTCATGTGATAACTCTGCTTATATGAAGAATTATCATCGTATTGCATGTATGGGCATGTTGAATTATTTTCAAGTGAGAAATTCTCATGAAAGAAACATTATGATATCAAAATTGTGTTTGTCCATGCCATAAAGGTTTATTTATGGAGAAAAGGGTTATAAGTCTATGCTTTGTGAAGAAGCCTAAACTTGATCAGTGGTTTGCACTTGTGCAGTTCAAGACACCCCACAGTATCATGTTTGACATGCTGTCATACTGAAGTTTCCACTGTAATTCAAGTATTCTCTTGAACACATGCTTTCATATGTGGTAATGCTGGTGTAGGAAACCAATGGTACATGCCGATATAATGCCATAATTTTGCTGTTATAATGCCGATTCTCTAAAAATACAAACAAACAAACTTTCATTCAAACATTCTCAAATAAACCATTACATATAATACTGATTACCATTTAATATTATTATTGTTTATAAATACAAAAACATTACATAAATAAATACCCAATGCTCAAATAAATATGTTAATGATAAATATAATTACTATAATTTATGATAATGAAATTTGTAAAAATGTTTAAAAAACAAAGCAAAACAAACTTCCTTACTGACTAAAATTGATCTAATCCCATGTTCCTATTCATGTAAACAAACGAATGCCGGCAGGGTGGAAAAGACATCAGACCTCTAATTTGTGCCCTATCATCATGTTTTATTTGACGCCAAAATACATGTAATAAGAAATAATAAAACAATTAGAACAGAATTAAATATGATCAAGTATTGTAGAAATCATGTTTTTTTTTTTAAATTGTGCAGGTCCAGACAATATTAAGGAATCTTGCTGCTTTTGTTACTTATTATGATAATGACGTTACCTTGTTCCTTTCACTGCTGGCTGAGGATGCAATTCCCATTCTTTAGTGCAAAAACGTATCCTTTTTATAAGCCCATCAAAGTCTGGACGCATTATGGAATCATCCATGGCGGCTAGGTGGACGGGTGGGTGGCATCCTGATTATTGTCTGGAGCAAACCTTCAACACTATAAAAGCTATTGGCTTGAAACTTCATGAGTGGATAGATCTCATTGCGATGGAGTGCAATGCACAAGTACCGTTGCTCTCCACTACTTGATTTTGGAGTTGTTTCCCTTTGTTTAATTTTCTTTTCTGGAACTAACATGATCAAAGATATTGACCTGAAACTTCCCAGGTAGATAGATCTCATTGAGATTGAGTACATCGCACAAGAACCATCACTTAGCATTTCATGGTGTTGTGTATTTTTTTGTCTGAAGCAAAACTAACACAATCAAAGAAATTGACTGAAAAGATGAATAGATCTCATTGTGCATTGCACAAGAACCATCACTCTATATTTACACCTTTATTTCCACTGCTTCAATATCCTTTACCGGACGAGTGAAGGTCAATCTTCAATGAACACCGTTAGCCTTATCACCGCGCAATGGTAAAGGAATGCCCTGGTGACGTCATGAAATCCCCGCTATTTTTATAATTGTTGCTAATTTTAGATAGCTCTTCCTGGAATGTTGCTATTTTTAGATTACTTTTATTTTTAGTTGCTTTTATACCCCTCAAACCAGAAGTAAACAAGTTTACTTATATGACATCATCAATAAGCACGTTCCATTTTCTAGAATTATCATTGGTTGAAAATAACGCATTAGCCTTTTCTAACTTCCCGCCAAAATAACGGTTTTTACTTAGACTATCATTTACTCGCATAGATAGTACTTGCTGTGATACAAATTTGATGTTTGTTGTGAAATATTAGGTTTTTCTGTATATAAATGTTTGAAAAAACGGATGAATGTGTTCAATAAACATGGAACTATTTTTGGTCGTAGTATGATTTTCTTTTGATTTGAGTAAATAGGCGGACCAGTCCAAATGCCAAACCCGGGGTAAGAAATGTTTTAAACAACATTTCGAAATTAGTAAAAAGTATATATTTTATATTAAATTTAGAAACAAAATGATAAAATGAGGTGTAAATATAAGTAATAAATTTCGTGTTTGATAAGTTCACCGAGTCTTGAACGTCATTAGGGCTGGTTAAAGCACGCGTGAAGTCCTTCGGACTCCACACACTTTAACCAGCCCTAATGACGTTCAAGACTCGGTGAACTTATCAAACACGAAATTTATTCCTTAAGTATTTCATGATTTTGAAGTTATTCCTCTTTGTTTGATTCGATTCTGGTGCATAATTCCATAAGCGAAGTTACTGACTTGAAAATTGATACATTGATTGCTTAAATTGAGATGAAGTGCAGTGCACAGGAACCATAACTCTGCAATTCATGATTTTGGAGTTAGGACCCATTGTTTAATTTTCTTGTCCAGAGCATAACGCCTATTTTTATCAAAGCTATTGACTTTGCAGTTAGACAGGTGTATTTTGCTCTGCCTTGCAGTGCTCGACAGGCTTGGTCAGTATAAGCAATGACACTATATTCTGTAGTACTCTAGGGTTATATCACTATGTGGTTTTAATAGTGTCATGTTTGTATGTTATTCTGTCTATTAGGGCTCCACTTTCTTTTCCTGGTCTTAAGTTTCAGGCTTTGATATGGGGTCTCCCTGACCTGACTTTTATGGTTTCTTCTCTTTAATGCTGGCTCCTACATTGTGTTGTGGTGTGATTTATTATTTCCCATGCTGGCAGTAGTGCCAAATACAAGGTGCCTATTCCTAGATGATAAATAGCAGATAATTCAATGATATAAAAACAAACAATAGCCTCTGAAGACTCAATGTTTGTTGATCTGTGTTCTGGATCAGTGCTTGCTCTCTCTCTCTCTCATGCAGCTCTCTTCTGTGACTGGCTATATTGGGGAAGTTTATGTCTTTGATTGAATTATTGCCTTTAATGGAATAGTGTCCTAGTGGCCATTCTGTGAACTTCTTTGTGAATTGCTAATTGCCTGCATGTACATTGAGTCAACAGTTAAAACTATCTTTATAAATTGAATTGCATGATGTATCACAAAGTTCAGAATTTGACACCACAAGAAAATGTAAAATGTGTCATTTTTTTTTATCTCAAATTGCTCCAAATTTAAAACTTGACATTAGGAAAAAAGAATTTCATTAGCAATTTATTAGCTACCAACCCATTAAAACAAGATTTTATTGCATTGCATGTATAGTTATTATAGTGACCGCTTGCTGACCTCATGTGGGTATTGATTAGAATCTCTTACAGTTACAATCCAGCCATTATCTGGATTTTAGTAATACAATTATATCTAACTGCAAAAGTACCGGTAGGTTATTTAAGGTTATAATGCATTAACCCTGGTCAAAATTTTTCTGATGTACTGGTGTCAGCTAAATTTTTGTCTTAGTATATGCAATTTTTACATTCATCATGACTTGTGACATCGACAAGCATGCACATTTTGTCACGACCTGCTGTATAAATGCTTGCTATCATTTGATCTGTTGTCAATGTTGCTGTTCCATCAGCCATTAGAAAAAGCTGTTTATCAATTTTTCGTAATATTTAGAAGAGTAAATACAAAAATTAAATTGACAAGATAATGTGTTTATCAGGAGTAGAAAAAAATTTGGTTTGCTTGAAGTGATCGCTCATTCTTTAAAGAACCGAAACGTTTTCTCATGTCCTGATTACTAGTAATTTTTTATGCCCCCACAAAGTGGGAGGCATATAGAGTTGCACTCGTCCGTCCGTACGTCCGTCCGTACGTCCTTCCGTACGTCCGTCCGTACGTCCGTCCGTACGTCCCCAAATCTTGTGGCATCAACTCCTCCTAAACTATAAGGCGGATTTCTTTCAAACTTGCACAGATGATCAAGCAGGATGTGTAGATGATCGTAAAGAAAGGATTTTTTCCTGCGACCATTTTTACCAGAGTTATGGCCCTTTGTTAATTTCAGTTATTAAATCTTGTGGCGTCAACTCCTCCTAAACTATAAGGCGGATTTCTTTCAAACTTGCACAGATGATCAAGCAGGATGTGTAGATGATCGTAAAGAAAGGATTTTTTCCTGCGACCATTATTACCAGAGTTATGGCCCTTTGTTAATTTCACTTATTAAATCTTGTGGCGTCAACTCCTCGTTTAATAAGGCGGATTTCTTTCAAACTTGCACAGATGATCAAGCAGGATGTGTAGATGATCGTAAAGAAAGGATTTTTTCCTGCGACCATTTTTACCAGAGTTATGGCCCTTTGTTAATTTCAGTTATTAAATCTTGTGGCGTCAACTCCTCCTAAACTATATGGCGGATTTCTTTCAAACTTGCACAGATGATCAAGCAGGATGTGTAGATGATCGTAAAGAAAGGATTTTTTCCTGCGACCATTTTTACCAGAGTTATGGCCCTTTGTTAATTTCAGTTATTAAATCTTGTGGCGTCAACTCCTCCTAAACTATAAGGCAGATTTCTTTCAAACTTGCACAGATGATCAAGCAGGATGTGTAGATGATCGTAAAGAAAGGATTTTTTCCTGCGACCATTTTTACTAGAGTTATGGCCCTTTGTAAATTTCAGTAATTTAATCTTGTGGCGTCAACTCCTCCTAAACTATAAAGCGGATTTCTCTCAAACTTGCACAGATGATTAAGCAGAATGTGTAGATGATCGTAAAGAAAGGATTTTTTCCTGCGACCATTTTTACCAGAGTTATGACCCTTTGTTAATTTCAGTAATTAAATCTTGTAGCATCAACTCCTCATTAACTATCTAAGGGATTTCTTTCAAATTTGCACAGATGATCAAGCAGGTTGTGTAGATGATTGTAAAGAAAGGGTTTTTCTTACGGCCATTTTTGCCAGAGTTATGGCCCTTTGTTAATTTCAGTGATTTAATCTTGTGGCATCAACTCCTCGTTTACTATTGGATGGATTTCTTTCAAACTTGCTCACATGATCAAGGTGGATGTGCAGATGATCATAAAGAAAGGATTTTTTCCTGCGGCCATATTTACCAGAGTTATGGCCCTTTGTTAATTTCACTTACAAAATTTTGTGGCATCAACTCCACATTTTTTATTTGGCTGATTTCTTCCAAACTTACACAGATGATTAGACATGATGTCTTAATTGCTGTAAAGGACATTGCCTTGCAACCATTTTCACCAAAGTTATGGCCCTTTGTTTATGTTAGTCATTAAATTTTGTGGCTCTTACTCCTCATTCACCACATATTGTTAATACCTAGTACACAATTTTGTTACAAATGTACTTGCAGCAGTGGGGGCATCAGTGTCCTGAGGACACAGTCTAGTTTATCCTGAAATTTATTTTCATTTGCTGAAGTGAGAATTGAAAAAGAAGTCAGATTTAAGGCAGCCTCTAGCTGTGACCTAGTGGAGAAAGCAGTTACTGGTTGAGGGACAAAAATAATTATTGTATCAAATAGACTGATGGTGTAAATTACCATAACTACTTGCCCTATATTTACTAAAATATTTCAGTCACCCAGTGACCAAGTTCGTTCAATACCTTAACTTGTATGTAGTACGATATAACACAGCGAGATACAAAAACTAATTTGTTTTTCTGATTTCTTCAAGAACAAACATTTCCCCTATCTGAGCCAGCCACTTTGAAACTTTGGTAAAGACTGTTGAGTTAAAAAAAGATCCAGGAATAAGTTCTAATTCAGAAATGGTTTAAATTTTGTGCGCTTTCCATATGGCATATAAAAAAAAAACATGTTCAAAAGTGGATAAGTCCATGGCCATTTTTTGAGACAATATAGTGTCACTGTTTGGTGTGTTGATTTTTTATGTGTCACCTGCAGTCTACAGAGTTAAACTGTCTTGTGATATTAATTGTTGTTTAGATACAGTAAGTTCTGCACCTCCTGTTTGCTGTAATATCCCAGCAAGTCCTGTATTTACTGGCAGCTCTCCTGCAATCACTAGTCACTGTGAAGACCCCATGCATCCTGCACTTGCTGGCCCAGTGAGTTCTGCACATACTGGTCACTGTGATTGCACAGTTAATTTGGCATTTTCCGGTCAGTGTGATTGCCCAGTAGGTCACACTTAATGGGAGTAAAGAAGTCCTTTTTTAGCTGATCAATAACTAAATAGTTGCATAGTACTTTTGGGAAATTATGGTTTCTGTTCAGGCTAAATAATATAGAATGCACCATTTTGTTCACCTTTAAACATTAGAGAAAATTCCTGATACTTCATGTCAATCATTATGACTTTTTAATGTAATTTCAGTATGTTCAAATTTCTATACTGAACTTTTGCCCGCTATTTGATATCATACATAGTTTAGATCTTACTTTTACTTACTATTGTCACATTTTTCTGACCCATAAACAAGACATAACAGTATTTTTAAAAAAGTTGTCCCCAGTCCTGCATAAAATAACAAAGGGTTTAAGACGCTCAAAAAAGAAATGAACAATCATAAACAGAAGAAAATCCATTCAGCAATTGATTTTAAGATCCCATTAACGGCAATACAACACCCCGTCAAACCACTGTTAAAGGGCACACAGTGCACGGAGGATAGTTTACCAGCAAGCTGTGGCCTGTTACAAGGTGATCACCCAGTACATGTTCTGTTTCATTTATTCATTCTTTATTCACTGATGTTGGGTTTTGATCTTATCTTTTAATGGCCATTATTATATTGGTGCAAAATGATTGTTTCTGCTTCTTTTAATCTTTTGTTACCTGTTAATTGTTTTTATGTCAGAGATTAGACAGATCACTGAGTTCCAGTATGAGCTCCATTGACCTTGCTCATGCTCATGCCTGATTCATTGGAGATGGTCATTTTTCCTATGTTTTGAAATTGGATAGTAAATGTTTTATCATGATAACATGTAGCAGCCTTTATGTCACATAAAATAGTCCTTATGTCACATTTAGATAGCCTTTTCAGTTTTAATGTCAACAAACTGGGGATGTGTTGTTTGTGCACTGAGAGTCTTTATATTGCAGTAGACTTATTGTTTGGAATGAATACAATATCCTTAAATTTTATCCTGTAGATATGATTTATATCTTGTGCTGCCGTTGTAAATCCAGATCAGTCTGATCAGGATCAAAATTGTTTGCTTTAAGATTGAAAAGGTTATTTCTGAATATAATTATGTGATTAGTGAAGATCTTGATCAGGGCTGGAGGTTATAAAGCTGAGATTGGAAACCAGTCTCAAATCTCAAGCATCTGATTGGCTGAAATGGTGACCAGTCGCCATTTCAGCCAATCAGATGCTTGAGATTTGAGACTGGTTTCCATGCTCAGTTTTGTAACCTTGGGCACAGGAATATCCTCGTCTAAAGCTGTTCAAATCATGATCTTGCGGTCACCATTATTCCCAACCATTCTTAGGGACAGTGCTTATAAAATAAAGTTTTCCTCTAGGAATGTTCAGATGCCATATCAAGTCAATATGCCCAATTAAAAAATTTACGTAAACTTGTAAAGCTTTTTATTTCTTTTTTATTCCCCCAACAATTATTACATTTTTTTGCTTTTAACATTTCTTTGGAGTTAGTGGGGGAGGAAGGTGGAAGGGGGGATGTTCTAGTTAGACTAATTTTACTACACTGTAATAGGCCGTGCAAAATAAAGTATAAAAAAGGGCCAGAGTTCATCTAAAAGAATTAGGATATGAACAAGATGAATTCTTCAGTTTAAAACATACAGCCTTATGTAATTCTTTGTAAGTTCTGGATCAGATAATAGTTTTATGGTCAAATGTGTTTGTTCGTCATCATAAGTGGTCATATTTGAAGCCATTATGTAATTTATATTAATTTTCTTTTAAGTAATTTGGCAATATTTCTTCTTCTGCATTTGATTATGACAGTCAGTATGGGGTCCTGATTATTTTCTAATTGACTCTTCTCATGAAAGCTTTATGAATGAATATTCTTCCTGTTGCAGTTTTATTGCAGGTGATTATTGTCATATGACAATTACCCTGTTCAAAGATTGCTTAAATTAATTGAAGAAAAAAAAGAGAATTATCAAATGGCAGACAAATATAATACATCTTTACAAATAGCTGGTGCCAATTATTTATTATCAATATTTACTTTAATGTTTAATGTCCTGGCCACTCCTTGTATTATGCAAAGAATACATGCAGATGTATAACTCTTTACTCCATAAATATGGATTTAATTGCATCTGCCAACAGTGTAGATCCAGATTTAAAGGCACATCCATGCTTTTTGATCTGGATCTGCGCTTATTGCTGCTTGGTCAGAAATAATGAATCTGAAAGCAAAAAGCATAGATCTTGTTAGATGGCACAGATGTGCCAGAAAATCTGGATCCACACAGTTGGCAGATGGGATAAAACCCATATTTATTGAGTAAAGGCGTAAAGTGGTAGCTTCAGTTTGACTGCTTTCAGTTCTGCTTCTCCTTCTGTCTTGAAACACACCATGTACTTAATTATTGAAGGCCTAACTAAGAGAATAGCTTCATTTTAGTAGGTCACTGACCTCTGTTCATTTTATCTTGTTTATCAAATCAAGGGGCTGGATGGGGGTGGGGGCTGTTAGGCAATATTAGCAGATGGGATCTCCTAGGGGCTGTCATCATGTGGTCATTAACACCTGCTCCCTTAACACAATAATACAGGTTACCCCAGCATTCCACATTTTTTCATTCACTGTAATGCTA
Source organism: Corbicula japonica (assembly GCA_038501625.1). Lineage (NCBI taxonomy): Eukaryota > Metazoa > Mollusca > Bivalvia > Venerida > Cyrenidae > Corbicula > Corbicula japonica. The sequence continues at coordinate 1,472,036 of JAZAYU010000062.1, read as the reverse complement.
CAACATTAGGGGGTTGTTTTAATCATCCATTGACCAATTTATTCCCTTTGATAAGTTTGGCAGTGACATAAATCCTTAACTTGAGCTCTGGCTTGACATTAAGGAGGATTGAATAGATTTCTGTTGATGTTTGTTAACACATCAGTGAATATTTGTGATAAATTACTTGTTGACCCCATTTTGTTGATTGTCATTTTAAAGGGACTTAATTAATTTTATGAGTTCAATGACCTAGTTGAATATAGTAATATTATCATTGAACTAATAAAGGGTTGAAATCAGGTATCTAGGCATATTGGGAGTATCCATCAGTTCCACCAATATTTTTGTTTAAAACTGACCTGATTAGACTGCTTGGATGTTTATGTGGATCTGGGTTAATTGCTTAGGTTTTTGAGTCGGCAGACTCAGTGAAAACCAATTTTCGACAATCGTTTTTGCTTTACTATGAACCTAACAATTTGAGGGTTGCATGCAATACTGTTCTAACTCCTACTTTATTTCAATGTAGTAACGACAGTACTTGCATGCTACCATAGAATGTATGCTTGCTACCCTAGAATATAGTTCTTAGTTTCAAAAAGTAAGTCAATGCTACAAAGCGGTCAATTTTGTAATTCTGTGCAAAACGATAAAATTTATATTAAAAAATATGGAATCAATCAATATTTGAAGAAATTTAACTCGTGGAACGTTCGACAAGATTTTGAGTCATGAACGCACATGAATACCTGATGGCGGAACGCCATATTGGATTCGACAACGTTCGGTGAAGACGAAAAATCCATCGTAATCAAATCAACAGTGAGTATTTATCGAGTTATTTTCGTGATGCAATGTTTTTATAACACCCAGGTTATATTTGAATGTATATTGACAATAGAAGTTCTCTTTGTAAATAGAATTATTCATATGGAAATGGAGGTGGATTTGGTGGTTTTCGAATGGTAGCCTACGTTACAAAATCATTGTAAAACTTGAAATTTTAGATTCGAAAGACTACACAGCAGTAAACGTGATTTTGGCTCTTTGGGTTCTATTGAACGGTTACGTCATTTAATTAATTAATGCACTCTCCAAAATGAAAGTAGGAGTCTCAAAATCGACCGTAGGGCTAAGCGAAACTTTTTTAATTTAGGGCCCTAATCATTGTGGATATTAATTGTGGAACCTTGTAGAGATGTAAGTAATCAAATTATTTCAATGTATTGCATTGAAAAAAGTTGGATTTTGAACGATTAACGAATTACTTGGTAAAATATCGTCACTCGCGTAAGAATTATATTCCCATTTGAACGCTTTAAAGTAAAACATAAAGCATCTGATTCACAATGATTTTTTATAACATTTTCATCTATTGAAAATTATGTTTAAAGTAATTTAAAATTCATACATGAATTGATTTAACAGATATATTAATAAATGCATTTTATGCATTTGATCATAATCTTGAGCCTGAATTTCCATCAGAAAATATCCAGATCTAACCCATTTCCAAACCGTAACCAGCTACATAGTTGACACAAGATTTTCTGAAGTATAAAATTTCAAAGAAATGAAAATCTAATGTTTTCAATAATTGCGTGTAATATGTACACCTTATGAAATCCGCTATCAGAAGTTTTTCCTACTTTCAGTTTTGTCTTACACTCCATTCCATATGTCTCACAGACAGATATTCTTAAAATTAATAACCCAGGGAAAACCATAAGAAGAAAAAGAGTAGCATCTCAGGGCTTCACCAAGTTTATACAGAAATGGGAACTTCACAATATTTATTTAATAGTATCTCTTAAATGCATTTCAGGTAAATTTTGCATCCCGGAAGAAAGAATGAAGTATTTATTAATTGATTTAATTATTCATAAACAGGTTTAGATGATTTTTGGTTCTGGTCAGACATGTATCAACCATTTGAACCATTTGAAGCGGTATAGAACTGTTTGACGTCATGCAATGAAGTGGACAACAAAAGTGAAGGTAGAAAATAATGTTTGAGTTAAATCCAGAATGACTGTTTAGGAGATGTAATTATTTTAAACAGTATATTTTAGTTTCTTTGTAATGCTTGAGCTGTGATAACGCTGTCAACATTGCAACTGGTAAATTATTTTAACATGTTAATGGGTGGGGTACAAATCCGTTGCATTGGGAAAATGTAATATTTTTTCCTATCTGAATATTTTCTGATGGAAATTCAGGTTCCTGTAATTTGATAAATAACTCAAATTAGTTTCATAGTGTTAAATTAAGTCTTGTTAATAGTAGAATTGCCTATCAAAGTAACAATAAATTATGAAATGAAAACCAAAGATATACATTTTGTTCACTACAAACATGTGCCAAATTATAAAAATGAATATATTGTCTCCCTTTTGATGTTACACCAGTATTAAGTATTGAAGTGAACCTAGGTTTACACAGTGTTTCAGTTCAATAATTTTGATGTAACAAGTATTCATTTATTAGCCTTCCATTACAAATTGTTTTTAGGTAAAATAAACCAAAACTACTTAAGGCATTAATTTTATGTCTATTTCATTCTATGATTTTTACCCAGACTTGAATTCTGATCAGCAATGTAAAGTAAATTACCGGTAGTTATTTGAAAAGGAACCCACTTTGTGAATTTTAGTGATAACCCAATTTGACCAGTTTATAAGAGCAGTCAACACATTTTTGACTTTTTGCAGTCTGATACTTTCTGGTTAATTTTAAAGTGACATGCCTGGATCCATATTTTATTTTTTCAAAAGAAGGAAACACATAATAACTCTGGCAGTGATGAAACAATATGGATACTTAATTCAGTTAATCAACAGTTAATCAATAAAACTTTATGAAATTTTCTTGAACGGCTGTTGGAACAGGCATTTTAACTACAAAACAAATGACAGCACTCTTTTTCACAGCAACTAAAGGAAAAACATTTTTCACAGTCCAAAAGATTGTGGGTGACTTTTTGTAGATACACCTCACACCTCAGACTCAGAATGGATTTCAATGCAGAATAAAAACAATCTGAAGAAAGACCATTCTAGCAAAGTACAAAATGAGAGTAAACTAATTGTTATGATCACTCACTTAAAAAATAAAATATGTTATTATAAAGAATATTTGTAATTTGAGCAAAGATCAAAATAATTGTTATTATTTCATGGGTGCGTTTGCCTGAAAATCAGGTTTTTGTGTGTCTAAAAATGATTGATTTTCTTCATTTACCCTAAATAAATTTTCAGGATTTCAGGTCTTTTAGAAATCCTTACTTGCAACCTTGCAATTTTGTGTTTGTTAATTTCAGTGATAAAATCAAATGAAAGAAATGTGCCATCTCTGGTTCAAAAGCATGAAATTGGAAAAGGAGTGGAAGAAGGATAATGGTATATTAAATTTTATTAATTGACTATTAATAGGGCTCTCACCAGACTTGCAAATCAGGGAGAGTTTTGTCATAATTTACTGCATTATGGAGAAGTTTGCAGTCAACAGCTTTCTTTCCCTATATCGTAAATACAAAATGACTTCTAACAAAGCTCAACAAAGAGAGAAGTCTGGTCACTTTTGATGAGACTAATTCCTTCAAGTCTCTCTCTAGTGAGAGCCCTGTATTAATATACAGTAAAGGCATTGCATACTTTGCCCTTTTCTTTTACATGACTGCAGTGTGGCAAAATCTCGAGGCATGTCATCACCTGACTTGAACATGCCATTTTCCTGGCAGACACTACATGGTACACCACATCAATACTTAAGTATTTTATAATGGCCCAGCAATTCTCATATTGGTCCAGAACACCTGTATTGGCCCAGTTTAGTCTTCATATGAATTTGAACATGTTATTGGGCCTCGGGCTGTATACCCTCGGCCTTCTGTCTCAGGCATATATGACTACCTTTGACCCAATAACAAGGTCAACTTGAATTCACTTGATTATTAACATTATATATATAACAATATTCATCTGTGGGCCACCTTGAACTAACACGATGGGTTGCTTATTTGTTTTTTAAGTTGGGTAATCTCATATAAATGTGTCTCAAAAATCCAATGCTGTTTCAACTTTCATGGTTAATAACTTGACCCTTTACTCCATTTACACGCCATTTTACCACATGGGTAACCAGTGTAAATCCACATCAGATAGAGATAGCACAAATGTAGCTCCAGACCAGCTTGCACATCAGACATTTTGAGGTCTCATCATTCTGTATCTACTCTGTTCATTAGATACATTTAAAGCTCTAATTAACAGGAAGGAGATGTGTCAGCACCTAGATTTACAATAGTTGCTCATGTGTTAAAAGGTGTATCCAACGAATAAAATGAAGTATCAAAATGCAGGTGTTTTTTTGTAGTAATTAACCCTTTACTATAATATTATACACATTTTCATGCCTTTTCATGATCTGATCTGGATCTGCACAGGTCACATTGTGGTCAGAAATAACCTATTGAAATTTGAATAAAAAAGCTAACGCCGTAACGGTTTAGCTCCTAATCAGGCAGTATGGATGTGTCGGCTGATCTAGATCTACACTGATTTCCCATGCCATAAAGGCATAGGTAAAGGTTAAATGGGATAAATTGTGTATGAGCCTATAGGAACTGAAGATGGCTTGAAGCTTACACCAGAAATACCTCTTTTTTGTGATATTTATAAAAATAGATGAATTATGACAACATTGTAATCTGTTAACTAACCGGCAACATCAAATTATGTACAACTTCATAAGCAACAAAAAGTACAGTGAAATTGGTTTTGGTTATTTGTTATGATTAAAATACAACATTTATTTTCAGCCATGTGTATCATCAGTCTTGTTAAAGCTGTGGACTTGAAATGTCTGCAGAATTGGTAGAACATAAGGGAGCAGAATATGAATGTTACTGTAGAAAATGAAGACAAGGTTTGCATTTTTTATTTTCATTTATTAAAGCTGCATGAATGTATGATTGAGACACACTAAATCTATCTGTATATGTTGGTATTTGTATTTTTGTATCTTGTAACAAGAAAACATAAAATTGTGTTTATATGTATGTGTTGACTTGTGAGACCTCAGTTCACAAGAAAATTAATCATCCTATATAAAAATTACTGTGTTGTTTTTGCCCCTTTCTTCCATGAATACATGACATGAGTGACCAGTGTATATCCAGATCAGCAGGCATATCTGTGCAGTGTTAACAGGATCTACACGGTTCATAATAAGATTCATGAGGCTATTTCTTACAAATATGCAAACAGTGTAGATTCCAATCAGATCCAGATCAGACATCAAAGTTGTTCTTGCTGATACATGTACTGATGTATTGTTTTCCAGGTGTCCACTAGCTGCTTAATCTAAAGGGTCATTTTTTTGTGTCGCCCTTTCAAAGAAAAGACAATACATAGGGATCGCTTTGTCTGTCCGTCCATCTATCCCAAAAACTTAATGTTGGTTATAACTTTGCCATTTCTTAATATTTCTTCATGAAATTTTCAAATTATATTGTTTGTGACAACATGCTTGAGCTGATATTAATTTTAAGGTCAATGTCACATTTGATGGAGTTAATCCTTTTTTTGTACTTTTTTTTAACAGAAAAACTTAATGTTGACTTTAACTTTGACTTTTCTTAATATTTCTACATCAAACTTTCAAATTATATTGCTCATGACAACACACTCATCATGACTCCAAGTTCTTTATGTCAAGATGGGGTTATTCCCTTTTTTGTTCTTGCATTTTTAACTTGATCTAGTTCCCAGGGCGACACAAGTGAACACCCATCTAATGTAACTTTTTGGTGGATTCTGGCAATTAATAACCAAAATTACCCTTAATTTAAAGAAAACAAAGACACTTCAGCTAAAATCATTACAACTTCAATATAAATAGGTTATTTGTTGAAATTAATATTTCAGGATAACAGCTCTACATGGAATGCTGTGAGGAGACCAGTTTGACAATTCTGTCTATGACTGTCTGAGGGAGCATACAGCCTTTAGATTGCCACTAATTCCTGCAATGGAGCATGCTGCTTTTGTAATGGACAAGAATAAAAAAAATCACAAATGTCGATACAAATAGTGGATGTGAAATGGAGACAAGTTATATAAAGTATAACCAAAACGTTTTAATGTGCACCTCATTGAAAAAACATCAGTTGACAAAAAAGCATCAGTGTAATTGTGTGTTTGAACATTATTTGCTGAATAATAGAACCATTGAAAAAAACCATAGTGTCACTTGTAGTATTATTTTAAATCATGTGACCCAATTCTGTTTGTCGATTTCAAGTTTGAATATTCAAAGATTATGACTAGCTTAGCTACTTTTTTTCTGTCATTGGTGTCACCGTATCTCAACTCAGAATTTTAGGTGCTGTCTAATGATACTGCGCTTGCAAACAACTGCTCACAGGATTCTTCCACACTTACAAAAGTATTCACGCCATTAAGGTAATATTCCATTCGTCATTGCACTCTCATTGATAAAATGAAAAATTAAAAAGTCTCTCTGAATGCAAAATGCAAGGACGAAAGGAGTAATACCTTTAAATAAAGCGTTGTGTTTGAGAACTGACCAGCGTTGTTTCACTGTTGACCATATGACCTATGAAGTATGATATCCTTCACTTAATTGTGATTGGTCAATTTCATTTTATTGTCTACAAGTCCAATCATATTCAAATTATGCCTTTAGACATATTGTCCTACCACCAGGTTCGCTTTCCATGTCACCACGTCTGCAAACTTGATAACAGTATTTGTCTTGACTTGTTAATTGGACATTAATTGTTTTTGGGGTCGAAGATCTATGTCTCGGAGGACATAAAGTAAATTGTTCCCCGTTCTTGAGGCGAAAGTTTATTTCTGGTCCAACTTAATCAAACCCAAAAATCCATTGCTTTTCAATTGTGTTTTGATGGCCGACTCATCAGTACCTCCAGTCCTTTGATTATTTTATTCAGTAAAGAACAACTGGCCATTACAGATGAAAAGCTGTCTGACCATTTTGAAATTTTGAATTTGCTGGTTTTCCCTTTCCATGAATGTGCTTCCCTTTCCATAAATTTGATTCTCTTTTCCATAAATTTGATTCAATGCAAAAATATTATTTTGAGATTATTTTGTATTTATTTACATGAAAAACTCAAAATGTTAAATATATTTATACCCCCACAAACGAAGTCTGTAGGTCTGTAGGTCGGTCGGATTCTTCGTTTCCGGATGATAACTCATGAAAGGCCTGACAGATGTAAGCTATTTTTGGTACACAGGTGTAACATCATAAGATACAGGTCAAGTTTGATTTTGGGGCTGGTGGGGTCAGTGTCAAGGTCACTGTTACTAAAAATAGAAAAATGAAAGGCATCAAATATTTAAAAAATGTTTGGTACACAGGTGTAACATCACAAGATACAGGTCAGGTTCGACTGGGGCTGGTGGGGTAAATGTCGAGGTCAGTGTTACTAAAAATAGAAAAATGGTTTCCGGATGATAACTCATGAAATATTTCACAGATTAAGTCCTCTTTTGGGACATAGATGTACCATCAGAAGATATAGGTTGAGTTCGACTTTGGGGCCTGTGGGGTCAATGTCAAGGTCACTGTTACTTAAAATAGAAAAACTGTTTCTGAACGATAACTCATGAAATACTTCATAGATTTAATTATTTTTTGGGACACAGATGTAAAATTACAAGATACAGGTTAGGTTTGACTTTGGGGCCTGTGGGTTCAAGGTCAAGGTCACTGTTATTTTAACTTCAACATTTCATTTCCACTCATTAACTATAGCTTGGAATGAGATTCTTGAATGAAATTTGGTGTATTGGTGGTTTCTGTGAAGACAACTTTTGGAATTGAAAAAAAGGCCTGTGGGGTCAAGGTCACTGTTACTAAAACTAGAAAAACTGTGTATGCTCAATAACTGTAGTTCAGAATGAGATATTGTGATGAAAATTGCTATATAGGTAGTGTCTGTTAAGACAAAACTTGGTATTGAAAATGGGCCTGTTGGGGTCAAGGTCACTGTTACTAAAAATACAAAAAATGGTTTCTGGATGATTTCTAATGGAAGGCTTCACATATTTTAACATTTTTTAGCACACAGTTGTTAGATAAAAGTTAAGTAAAGGTCACTGTTATTAACATATTCAAACCATTTCTGCTCAATAAATTTAGAAGGAGTGAGATATTGTGATGAACTTGCCGTATATGTGGCTACTTTGAAGACGACACTTTGGATTGAAAGTGGGGCCACTGTCGTAAAGGTCACTGTTAATAAATTTTATGATAGAAAAACTTTTTATGCTAAATTACTTTAGTGAGGAATGAGATATTGTGGTGAACTTAGTGTTTAGGTTGCTTCTTTGAAGACTGCTTGGGATTGAAAGTAGGTGTGTGGTGTCAAGGTCATTCATGTGTCCATGTATCTAGTGTTTGTTACATTATGCCTTTGATTCTAAGAATTCCCAGTTCAAGTATCAAGCACACATGTGGGGGTATTTAATCACTTTCAGTGAATATTCTAGTTATTTATGTTCCAACCTAAAGATTTATTTGGTTTAAATTTGTGTATAATTTTAAATAGTCAAATGTAGATTGCAAAGATAGCAAAGGAGGAGTGGCTCAGAAAGGGAGAAAAATCTCTGAAAACAGGAGCTTATGTTTCAGGTTCAGTGTCATCTAAAGTTACTTGTTCAGACAAGCAGAAAATTCAGCAGTGTTTAAACTGTTTGAAGTTACATGATCACACATAAAGCACCATCAGTTATATTTCCAATTATACCTTAGATTTGCTTTTTGAAGTTCCTTGCACAGACAGAATAAGTATCCCCCATTAGCTTGATCATGTTAGATCTGTGTGATTAGAATTGTTCTAGTAATGTACTTTTGTTTTTAGAAAAAATAGCACATCTGACATTTTTATACTTTTTGAATTGCTCTGTTTAACAAACAACATTTGTTTCCTTTTTGCATCATTTTCTGAAGATTCCGCAAAAACTTTATGCAAGAGAGAAAGCAAACCATCTAGAATTTTGTGCTAAGAAAAAACTTGGCATTTAAAGGTTTTTATGCCGCTACAAAGTGGGGGGGGGGGGGGGGGCATGAGGACAGTTTTCTTTCAAACTTGCACAGATCTGTGATCAGGAAGAAGGTGTAGATGGTCGTAAATAAATTTAAAGATTCACCCCCGCACCAGTTATACAATTTTTTGTCATCATCTTATTATTTACTAATTTTTTTTCAAACTAGCATAGATAATAAGAAATTAGTAGATGGTTTTAATGAAAATATTTTTTCCTTTAGCCATTTTTACCAGAGTTATGGCCCTTTGTTGGTTCAAGAATTACAATTTTATGTCATCAACTTCTCATTTTCTACATGGTGGATTTCTTTTCAACTTGCACATTATGATCAAGCAGGATGTGTAGATGGTTGCAAAAAAAAGATTTTTCCTACAACCATTTTTACTGGAAATCTGTGCAGTCCGATCAGAATATGCTCTTTTAGATCAAGTTAATATTTCTTTTGAAAAAAAGAAAAGATAATGGCTGAAGGTTATAAAACTGAGATTGGAAACCAGGCTCAAATCTCAAGCATCTGATTGGCTGAAATGGCGACTGGTCGCCATTTCAGCCAATCAGATGCTTGAAATTTGAGCCTGGTCGCCATTTTAGCCAATCAGATGCTTAAGATTTGAGCCTGGTTTCCATGCTCAGTTTTATAACCTTGGGCAAAGGATCTGCACTGTTTGCTATTTTGTCAGATATAACCAAATGAATGGACAATGTAGATCCTGAAGTGCCAGCTGGTCTGGGTCTACACCATGGATAAAAGCTATATCCTACGAAGTTTACAGACTTCACAGATGTGCAGGCTGATCTGGATTTACACTTTTCACCTGTGGAATAAAGTATTGTTTATGATTTCAGGTCCTCCAGGAGTGCCACATAGATTCAATGACTGCTACTTCCTGAGACCAGTTGTCTGCATGCACTGTGAGTATTATATCATGAGCCAGACTTTCATAGTCTAATACAAAGTCCTGAGCCTTCTGATAATCAGAGTAAAACACTTGCCCAAGATCATAAAGCTAAATTTGGAGATCAGTCTCAAATCTCAAGCATCTGATTGACTGAAATGGCGACCAGTCGCCATTTCAACCAATCAGATACTTGAGATTTGAGACTGATCTCCTGATTTAGTTTTATGATCTTGGGCCCTGGCTGATATGTTAGTTTAAATTCTTCAAAAGTACTACTTGTCACTGTTTAGCTTGCTGGCTGCTTGCAGTATAGGACTTGCTTATTTGGATGGAATTAACTGGTCTGTCACATAGTGGACAACAGGCAGATCTTACTCTGTTGACTAATGAGGTTAATACAATATAATAAAATTTACTAACCTACTTACTTACTTAATTGAATCTTAGATAAAGTAGGTCAATATGTTTTATAGCCAAAGTAATGAATTTGGCTTAATTACTCTAGTTGGTGTCCTGTTTGTTTTAGGAAAAAGCTGTATTAAACTTCAAAATTCATGTTGTTTACACTGTTGCATAGATGAAATCAGATTGGTTTCCCTTGTTTGCTATGCTATTTTTTTGTGGTGGATGCCCCGATTTTAATGCACAGCATGTCTACATTTTGTGTACATTTATCTTCAGACAGATCATTTGTACTTTTAAATCACTATGTATCCTAATCAGGTGACCAAGGCAAACAGATTTTATCAGCTCACTATCTCCATTGATTATTAAATATTAAAACATCATGAAATCTACCTATGTAGAAATTTTAGTTCACTTAACCCACTAAGTCGGTGATGATTAGTCCATCAACTTTTCTTCTAAATAATTATAATATGCACAGAGGTTTGCTGTACTCTTGATTTTTATAGAACTTTGTTAGAAAATTATCACTTGAATACACATTTGAACAGATTTAGCCCATTGTCATGGGGCATAAAATCTTTTTTTTTTCTGTCATCTTTTGCGTTATGGTTGTTTCTAGGTTACATGACATTTCCCAAGGTTAGTAACTGTGCGTAAACATAAGGGAAGATCACTGCCAGAAGTTACATGATTGTTTTTCATGCTCAAAATATGTAGAACATAGACCCACAAAAGGCATTAACAGATTAATAAGACAAATAAGTTACATTTTTGACATGGATAGACAGTTATTTACCTGGTTCTGAGGATATAATCGATCGATTGCAATTAATATTAATTCTATAGATACAGCAATTAATTTATAATAGATGTCTGGTGCCATGCTTTCATTAAATTGGTAACTAAAGAACGGAAACCAATTAGTTTGTTTCTGCATTCTGCTGTAATGTCAAAAAACATGGCCTACTTGTTTTCCTTTTTCAAACTTTTGTAAAATCTTCAGACTTATAAATGGCTGGCCGGAATTCCAAATAACTCCCAGAAAAAGATGTTTTGGTGAATCTTTCCCAAAATAGCCAAAGCAATTCTGATCTGTCAAAAACATGCACAGGGCACTTTTCATCATATAAAAATGTATCTTTTATGCCATAAGTAATCGGCCAAAATGTTTGTGACATTTTACTAAATAGCTAAAACAAATTTGATCCACCAGCATGGCCAGCAAACTTTAAAATTCTTCTTTAAATTAGAAAATATTTTTGCAGAAATGGTGTTCAAATTCTGAAAAAAGGTTTTCCTAAAGCTTAAAGTTTAGGATCACTCTAAATTGTTCAAGAGTATTGATGCTACTGAAATCTGGTGAGCGATACTGGGCCATCATAGCCCTTGTTTTATTAGGAATTATTCAGCAGTGGCAACAATGTCATAGTTAGCTCATACTGCTTGTAAAATGTACAGTAGCTGATTTCCCATGCAGTTGTGCAGGTGTTGCTGGTATATGTGACTGCATTAGTCAGCTCCAGTGAGAATCACAACAGAAATTACATCACCAGTCTGCTATGAGTGACTCATTCTCATATAAAATCATTCGCAAATGAAAATTTTAATATGATTATCTTTATTGACTACTTGTCCTGCCTTACACATGATCATCATCATCATCATCATCATCATCATCATCATCATCATCATCATCATCATCATCATCATTGATATGTGTAATCATTTGCCTGAAACCTTTCAATGGATTTTCTTAACACATGCTAACTCATCACCAATAAAAACTGGTAATGTAACAAATTGATCTGATCAAATACTTCAGATTTGTACTTTTACGTGAATTAGGTTGTGTATAGAACACGATTACATTATTTATGAAAGCTTTTTTATCGGTTTGGCATTCTCATTATGTTAGAAGATTACTTTTGCAGCTTGTGTTATATAAATCGATCAGTAGGTTAAAGGGACAAAGTGTTTTATACCGGCACTTAGAACGAGGATGATTCTGGAAAGAAACACTAAAATGACTAAAACTTTTCTGAAGGCATCACTCATCTGGTCTTCCAGCAGTGACCATAAATAGGTCTTAATACACAGAACAATAACACAAGTCATCAGTTCTTATATTGAAACAAAATTTATATTCGCATAGAACATTACTTTGAAAGTAACATCACATTAATTTTGTTATTTAATAAATCTAAGAAACTATTAAAAAAACAACTCATTATGACCCCATTGGTGGCCATATTTAAAGACACTGTAAAATTATGCAATGTTTTGTGACTTGCATTTTTCAAGTTTAAGCTTTGTTCCAAGTTAGATGAATCAAGCCTCAAACAGTCTGAGAGTGTTTTTAGGGGAATAACATCACTGCTGTATGACATCATGACAGTGGATGTTGTGAATTAATATGCCTCCATCAAGTGCTGTAGTGCACCATTTATGGAGACCTTAGCTTGTTTGTCTGGAATTTTGAAGCACAGGTGTCACTCTTTGATAACTTTCATTAGTTGGTGTGGAATTCGGTGTTTTGAGAAAATCATTGAGGTCCATTCAGAACTTTTGACTGAATTCAGCTGATAGAAAAAAGAATGTGAACTAATAATAAGGTAGAAAGAATCCCAACAAACACATTATGCCTGTTGACTGAAGTTGAGACCGACAACAAGCATCTCGAGCCCTGCAGGAGTGTCTAGAACATAATGAGACAATGCTGCAATCTAGAACATTTATTTAAAGCTATTTCTTTGACTTCTGCCAGAAAAAAGACAAAAAAGTTGTTGTTATTGCTGTTTTTTTAAGACTTGTAGGCTGGTCCCAAATCATAATTCTAAAAATTTAAAAAAAATGTTAAGTTCAAAGTTCCCCTGTTCATTAACTTGATGGAGTTTGCCTCATGTGCCCCCCCCCCCCCCCCCCCACACACACACATACAACACACAAACACACTTCCCTGTGAATCCACAATGCTACAAGAATGGAGAGGAAGGATTGAGAGCTCTTTATCATAACTATAACTTGTACTATTTTACCATTTTAATGCTGCATTAGTCAGATTTCTGTCAAATAAACATGTTACATCAGTCACAGATAGTGATATGTTACATCAGTCACAGATAGTGTTCACATTTGACAACAGGCCATGTGTTGTCTAAATATAGCATTAGGTTAGTGGATTACTAGGACAAGAGAAAGTCAATATCATTATATACATGTACATGTATAGAGCTCTATGATCAATATCTATGTTAATAGATGGTAAGGTGTCCTAATATAACTACTGGGAATGTTGTAAAATGTGTTAGATTTACATTTTTATAAGCAAATTAACTTACTTAGAGAGGTATTTGTCAATTATGTATATAGTGTAACCATAATATGTTATGCTGCAGACCTTGGCACAGATGACAGAACAAGAAATGGCAGCACTATGAAATAGAGAATATTGGTCATAGGGAATAATGGCTATGCCAAGTCAAGTTAACAACAACAGCACAACTTTATAATGATTTTATGAACAGACAGCACAGATGTGCCGGCTGATCTAGATATTTACATTTATATATACTGTTTCACTATTGGATAACACCCATATTCCATGGAGTAAATGGTTAAATGAAATGCAGTGAACACTGAATAAAACAGTTTTTAAAATTAAATTGCCATGGATATATTTTCCTTTCAAGCTGTAGAGATAACTGTTTAGCCCATAAAAAGGTCTGACCCACTAACACTATTTTCCTTCTACACTATCAGATGTCATTAGCAAAAATCAGAAATTTCATACATTGCAAAATTTTCAGACTAATAATAGGTTGTTTGACCTTTTGGTACTGGTTATGAGAAAATTAAGAAATTATTAACTAAACAAGCACTTTGACACTTGGTGATAATTTTTTTTAAAGCATTTTGCTAAAATATCTTTAATGGGCATGTAGCACTACAGTTGAATTCCACTCTGAAAGAATACTGTTGAATTGGGCTAATAAAGGCTGACCTCCAACAACTGGAATAATGTGACTTTATGGAACAGTTCCTTATCATTGTTCAACTGCAAATATTAAACTGTTCACATTGTCCAAAAGTCATTTCAGGTTTAAAAAATGTTCTAATTAATACTTTTAGAACATAGTTGTATCTGTAATTTCTGCTTACATGAGTAGCAATATTTTGCCATTGTTGTTGAAAGGCTTATAAATCTGAATAAAGTAACTTTAACCATTTAGTTCATAGAAACAGCTTATACAGCAACAGTGTAGATCCAGATCAGACTGCTTCAATGTACAGGCTGACCTGGATCTACATTGGTCATCCATGTGTATAAAGGGGTACTGCAAGGGAAAGGGTTCATTATTATGTCTCCCTTCGGAGAAGGGGGGTATATTACTTTGCTCATCAGTCTGTTGGTACGTCTGTCCATCTGTAACCAACCTTGTCCGATCAATAAGGAGACAATGATACCTTTAGAAAGCAATGGGAATTATCCAGTTTTAGTGTGAAATCACCAGGCATATGAGATTAAGGATAGGTTAGTTTTGTGTCTTTTAACCCTTTCCTCCATATACGCCATTTTACGCATGTGCGACCAGTGTAGATCCAGATCAGCCAGCACATCTGTGCCGTCTGATCAGGATATGCACTGGTCGCAATTTGGTCAGAAATAACCTAATGAATCAAAAAGCAAACTGTTTTAGATCTGATGAGCCGGCTGATCTGGATCTAAACTGTTCGCCCTCACAATAAAGGTGTGTCTGCAGCAGAAAGGGTTTGGAATATCACAGGTGAGCTTGCGAGCTTCCACATCAAATGAAACCTCTACATTAATCCATTCTGTACTGAAACTATTTCTGGATCCTCTTGTAAGTTTTCACAATTGGTCAATTTGATAGTCGTAATTTACAATGAATCCATTCAAACTTAAATACACCATTATTGCATGGGTGAACAGTGTTAAGATCCAGATCAGCCGGCACATCTGTGCCATCTTATCAGGATCTACACCTCTATTGCCTCTGTGACACGACACTTTACAAACTACCTGCCATCCTGCATTGTTCTATCTCTGTCATTGATAAAGGACAAGGTTTAGACATTACAGATCTCATTGTTTCTATTATGAACACAAATTTTGAATATTTTCTCTATAAAAATTATTTCATTATATCATGATAAAATAACCAATTTCCTGAACTAGAAGCTTATGTCACCTGAAGCCATAGGTGAAAATTGATAATTTGATTATCTGATTAAACTTTAATTTATTATTAACAATTCTTTGAAATGCAAAGAAGTGTCAACTGCTATCAATTTTAAGGTTTTATCACCTATTGTTTTATTGATAGATGAAGTCTTACTTTCCTGATCTCTCAGGATATCAATTGTTTGAGATATAAATCTCAAAAAGTGTCAACTAAATATTTTAGTATAAAAACTGTAACCATTCTGCTTTTAGGCAGATTGGAAATTTACCATCTGCAAGAAACTATGTTAAATTATTGATATTTGTGGAATTACCCAATGTTATATTATTTGGAACTTATATTATGTGGACTTAACCAACAATAAATATTTTGGAAGTGTCACTGCAACTTGTCTTCGCTCTACCCAACGCAATTCACCTGAACATTTCGAAGCTAAAACTTCTTCAACTAGAAACAGATTTTTTAAAATCATAATAATTTGGTGGAGAAACCGAGATACAGCACTTTTTAGCTGCTGTAACTTTCCTGGATGCTCTCATATCCAGCAAATCTAAACTGTTATCGAAGCAAAATGAACTTTGAAGCATGGAAATTCCAGCACACAGCCAAACAAAGGAATCATGGATATCAACACCATAGGAACCTAAACAAGTTTGGTCAACATGAAAGACAACCAAACTACAACTTTATAGGATATCAGAGAAGCCTTATTGAAAATCATCAGGATCGACACACAAAATTCCAGGTACAAGAAACAGGAAAGCAACAGAAAAGGTACAAGAGTGTCAAACAACGTCAACGTGATTTTGACAGAAGACACAAATTTATTGAAGGTAAAAAGCTCTGTTCATCCTTGCCATTTTACGAACTTTCAAATGAAGAAATTCAAGACTTAATTCCAAGACATGAGTTCTATAAATCATCAAAAACTTTGAAATCAAAGAAATCAACAAATCCAAATAGAACAGAATCAAATAGTTTTCAAAATCAGCTTGATATTCAAGAGGAAATTAAGAAGAAAGATGATTACATTGCTCTCCTTGAAGAGAAAAACCTAAATTATGAGCAGAATATTAAGGCAATTGATCATAAACTGAACATGCTGATGCTTGTTGAAGCAAGAAACAACAACTTAAAAGTGGAATTAGCCATTCATAAACGAGAACCAACAGAAGACTATCCAATTAAAGACATAGAAGCTAATATCCAAAAGTGGCCAAGGGAGTTATTGGAAGAACTTGTGATCAAATACGCAGCAATAATTAATATTGCAGTGCCACTTAAGTTCTACATGACATTACATCAAGACAGTGTGCGTACTCTCGACACAAAGAAAATGCATCTTTACCGTAACAGACAGTTGCAGGCAAAAACAAAACATCCAATCAAAAAGTAAAATTATTAGTTTCAGATAATACTTTGAAATGTGCAAGTGATTAGAAAAGTGAAATTATGAAATATTTGGAAAAACAAAATAGATTTAGATATTTAAATGAAATAATTGAAATTTTAATATTTGCTTTTCAGGAAATGAACTTGGATAATAGGTCTTATCTAAGATAACCTATTACTCAAGGCTAAAATAATGTCAGAAGACATTAGAAAGTGATTGTTTAATTGTTTATGTTAATAACCTAAATCGGCTTTAACTCTTAATGAAAATCACATTTTGAGAGCATTTAAGGTAAACATTATTACAGTTAACTGTCACAAAAAACATATTAGGTAGAATATCCAAATAGACCTACCAAAATTTATAAATAGTGGAACATAAGTTGTAAAAAAACAACACATTGTTTTACTATAAATGTTTGTATTACCACTATATGTCTTAGGACATCGGTAAACAACACACTGTACCATAATATGTCCAAGGACATGGGTATAATTTACGTCCAAAGTGACCACAAGGTACTACCTTCGGAAATAAAACCACGTTTTAAATTAAGGCAGTTGCAAAAGTAACTATGCCAAAATCTAAAATTATTCTTGCAAGATCTTTGTAAATAACCTTTCTTCTTTCCACAGTTACGGATAATATATCGCCAGTGATTGATACAGGTCAGAGTTACTGTTCTATCACTAACTGATGGTCCTAACTGTAAACCTCCTTTCTTATCATGTCGACATGTGTAAATTTTGTATAAAGGATCCATATTTTTGTACAAATGTATAAACACATTATTGTGATATATTGTTTGAAATATTATTATGAAGAGGATTTTAGTTGTAAAAACGACTTTTGCGTTGTTATTCTCTTCCTCTGCGGTGAGCGCTTATTTGAACGGCTGGTGTTACGAGGGTTTATAGTTGTTGTACACTTAGTGGTTGTTATACACAAAGTCTTTTAAGGTTTCTAAACTTTTATTTGTGGTTTTAAACAAAAAGTCCACAATAACAATTTCCAAATACAAGTTTTGTTTCACAAAGTGATGTGTAAAGATTTTTAGTTTAATTCCCTTTCTATAATTTAAAGTTCACTAAGTCCTTTTTAACAGTTCACAAAGTTTTCAAAAAGTCTTATTAAATTTAGTCACAAAGTTTTAGTTCCTTGGTTCACAAAGTAGTTGTTAATTTATTCACAAAGTTTTTGTTAATGTTTACCTAGAAAATTCTGTTTATATACCTTTTTCAAAAATTGACAGTTACAACTTAACAATTGAGATTTTGACAGATTAAACAAAGTAAGACCTAAAGCACATTTAAACAAAAGGTGATAAAAGCTTCAGATTGATAACAGGTGATAGTTCCTTACAATTCAAAGGAAATAAAATATATTAATCAGATATCAATCATCAAGTCTGGCTTCAGGTTCTCGATTTACTTCACTTACATTACTGTCAAAAATCATGAGAGAGTAATAAGAATATTTCTTATAAACAATTCACAAAATAAGTATTTTTTACAATAAATTGATATTAATTTTCTAATTTTACATTTCGAGTATCACATATGTATTGCTTTTAAAATAAGGAACATTTTGATACTAAACATGTTATAATTTGATTTTCAATATTATATACTTAATTATTTATTATGATGAAATACAAAATAATAGAAAATCTGCATCATAATAACTCCTCCCTGGCTGGTTTGAACTTTGGACCCCAAAGTTGATGTTCAGGAGAAAGTTAGGGTTTGACAAAACACAGAAAAGTGTCCCTTGGTGCCACAATGTCCACATGTATTTTCGGATTTTTCTGCAGGGCATTGTTCTGGTTTATGGTACGTGGTGCTTCCACAGTTGCTGCAATCAAACGGTCTTTGTCGGAGGAATCTGCTTTCTTGCCAACTGTCACAGGTGAACAGAAGAATCCCACATACATATGTAGAAAGGATTTTAACATCATCCTTTGACTTCTTGAACATATTATACGATTGATCCACCAGATGTTCGGACATTTTCTGTTCCTCTTCAAGCAATTGTCTTAGTTTTGAAATTTCAGAATTTAAAGATGTTTCCGGAGTTTCTTGTTCAGCGTTAAGTTTTGATGATGATTGGAGGATGTTTATTTCATTTTTCAGAATCTGAATTTGATCTAAGAGCTCATTATTTGCTTTCTTCAATTTTGAATTTTCCCTTTTGATGTTGCTCATTTCTTTTTCCACATTAGAATTGAAACTCAACAATTTTGTGAGCTCATGATTGCTTGCACCACTGAAAGGCATTGCCTGGCAAATGCTGGGTGTTTCGTTGTTTCTGTTGCAATTTTGGGCAAGATTTTCTTTGTTGCTCTTGCAATTTTGGGCAAGAATACTGCGATATTTAGAACTTCTGCAGTAATCTGCGTAGTGTCCATAAAATCCACATCTATAACACCGCCTATTTACTGCTTTGCAGTGATGGTTGAAATGAATGCACTCACCGCATTGTCCACATTTCCGGTTAGCATACCTTGCTTGCTTTAAATTTTCATTCCACAATGCAATCCTAGACATTCTTGGGTGCCTCATTCTTGGATTCAACGTTTTTCGTCTGTAATCCTTGGCTTTCCCTTTTTATGCTGGCTGTCAGATGTTAATTTGTTTTTCAGTTGCTGGGGGTTAATTTCTCGCTTGACAAGAGGTAGCTCGGTGTTGTACCGCGGATTCTTCGCCAAATTATTATGAAGAGGATTTTAGTTGTAAAAACGACTTTTGCGTTGTTATTCTCTTCCTCTGCGGTGAGCGCTTATTTGAACGGCTGGTGTTACGAGGGTTTATAGTTGTTGTACACTTAGTGGTTGTTATACACAAAGTCTTTTAAGGTTTCTAAACTTTTATTTGTGGTTTTAAACAAAAAGTCCACAATAACAATTTCCAAATACAAGTTTTGTTTCACAAAGTGATGTGTAAAGATTTTTAGTTTAATTCCCTTTCTATAATTTAAAGTTCACTAAGTCCTTTTTAACAGTTCACAAAGTTTTCAAAAAGTCTTATTAAATTTAGTCACAAAGTTTTAGTTCCTTGGTTCACAAAGTAGTTGTTAATTTATTCACAAAGTTTTTGTTAATGTTTACCTAGAAAATTCTGTTTATATACCTTTTTCAAAAATTGACAGTTACAACTTAACAATTGAGATTTTGACAGATTAAACAAAGTAAGACCTAAAGCACATTTAAACAAAAGGTGATAAAAGCTTCAGATTGATAACAGGTGATAGTTCCTTACAATTCAAAGGAAATAAAATATATTAATCAGATATCAATCATCAAGTCTGGCTTCAGGTTCTCGATTTACTTCACTTACATTACTGTCAAAAATCATGAGAGAGTAATAAGAATATTTCTTATAAACAATTCACAAAATAAGTATTTTTTTACAATAAATTGATATTAATTTTCTAATTTTACATTTCGAGTATCACATATGTATTGCTTTTAAAATAAGGAACATTTTGATACTAAACATGTTATAATTTGATTTTCAATATTATATACTTAATTATTTATTATGATGAAATACAAAATAATAGAAAATCTGCATCATAATAATATTATTATATATGTTTAATTTGCATAGTGTATTTCAGCAATCAAATCTTGAAATTATGTGCTCCATATATGATTTATCATTCAACTTTGGGGTCCAAAGTTAGAAAAGCATGGGAGGAACTATTATGAACACAAATTTTGAATATTTTCTCTATAAAAATTATTTCATTATATCATGATAAAATAACCAATTTCCTGAACTAGAAGCTTATGTCACCTGAAGCCATAGGTGAAAATTGATAATTTGATTATCTGATTAAACTTTAATTTATTATTAACAATTCTTTGAAATGCAAAGAAGTGTCAACTGCTATCAATTTTAAGGTTTTATCACCTATTGTTTTATTGATAGATGAAGTCTTACTTTCCTGATCTCTCAGGATATCAATTGTTTGAGATATAAATCTCAAAAAGTGTCAACTAAATATTTTAGTATAAAAACTGTAACCATTCTGCTTTTAGGCAGATTGGAAATTTACCATCTGCAAGAAACTATGTTAAATTATTGATATTTGTGGAATTACCCAATGTTATATTATTTGGAACTTATATTATGTGGACTTAACCAACAATAAATATTTTGGAAGTGTCACTGCAACTTGTCTTCGCTCTACTCAACGCAATTCCCCCGAATCGTGCGAACTTAAAACTTCTTCAACTAAAAACATCTTTTGTAAATCATAATAATTCCAATTTAGGAACTTGTGAACAAATGTAGAGTGTGAAAAGGTCACTGTTCAAATCTGATAGGTAAGAGAAATGGACATTAAAATTGTTGAGTTGCAAATCCATACAGCAATTTCAGAAAGCAGTGAGAATAATCCAGTTTTAGTATGAATCTTCTTAGGTTGGTGCTTAACCCTTTCCTGTATAGATACACCTTTATTGCTAGGGCGAGCAGTTTAGATCCAAATCTGTGCCGTCTGATCAGGATCTAAACTGTTCGCTTTTTGATTCATTAGGTTATTTCTGACCAAAATGCGACCAGTGCAGATCCTGAACAGACGGCACGGATGTGCCGTCTGATCTGCATCTACACTGGTCACACATGCGTAAAAATGTGTATATATATCAAGGAAAGGGTTAATACAGCTTCTTTGAGACATGTTCAGATTGCTGAGGAAATCTGAAAAATGCTTCACAATTCGGACAAATACAATATGACATAATGATGTTATATTAGGTTGTACACAACAAGTGTAAAAGAGTTACCATAACATACTGAGTTTCCTTTGGTCATAAGAACCAAATATAATTGTCTGAATTGAAAAGTATGTAGAAACAAAATAAACAAAAGACACACATTTTAGTGGCCTTTTCTGTCACCATCTTGAAAGTATCCACAGGGCAGTCAAAATTCACCACAGGGCAACACTTATACCATAATTTAATGCTTCAGACTGAATTGACCTGTATTGTTATAAGGTTGCATTTAATTTGATTGCTGTTGATCAGTCAATTAGAAATCCACAATGTAAATGCTAAAACACTACCCATGTTCAATAAGACATCTGGCATAATTTAGTGTAACAAAGTTCAAAATGATTCTTTCTTATCCTAAGTTCAAACAGATATGTCAGGAATCAAATAAAATTGACCAGACTCATTTATAAAGTTACAATAAATCAAAACAGTAATGATTAGACTTCGAATTTATTTTGATTTATCTATATTTTGCTGTAAAAATATATCTTTGAACTTAAATTTAGCATTTGTACTATATCATAGATTTTTGATCAACTGAGTGGAAGGATGATAGCAAGCTATTATGATCCATCCATCCATCATTCCCTGCTATCAACTTTTGTTTGTGAAAAATCATAGAAAGGGAACATTTGATCCAATTATACTACTCATAATTTGATAAGGATCACTTTTAAGATTGTGTTTGTTACTAACATAAGGTTAAAACATTAAAATATTTGCTGTGATTCTGAAAATTTGTTCATTTGTCATCAGATGTGTGCCAAAAAAGGAGTGGGCCGACAAACTATTTAAGCAGTGTAGCGGTTGAAACTTAGTTGGGTCAAAAACTCGGGATATTACGGGAAGCGATCCCTATCAAACTTTGAGTAGTATAATCAAATTGACCAGAATTTGTTTGATGATATCTTTTGAGAGATGGAAACTGTGTTACCAGTGGTTGAAAATTGGATGACTAGGTCAGTCTGAAGAAAAACCTATAAACCCATTCCTCCATTTTATACACATTTGTGGCGTGGGGGAACAGTGAAGATCAAAACAGCCAGCACATCTGTGCCATCAGATCTGGATCTGCACTCTTCACTTTTTGATTTATTAGGTTATTTCTGACAAAAAAAGAACAGTGTAGATTCTGATCAAACAGCAGGAATGTGACGGCTGATCTGGATCTACACTAATCGCACATGCAATAAATGGCCTACACTTGGAAGAAAGGGTTAACTTGGTTTAACATTTAAGTCTAATGTTAGATAATAGCTATGACCTGGAACTTGAATTACATTTGCTATATTTTAAGTGAAATCCTGACATGTCACAGGAAAAGTCAACCTTGTATCCTAGACATGTAATTTTAAACATTTAGAGTCTATAAAAAAGATCGCCTCTAAAAGGGGGCAGGGAGAAATTATTCTGTATACATTTTGACAATTAGTGACATTAGCATCAAGAGTCAATCATTCAATAAAAGGAGTCTGATAAGTAAGGCCTAATAATTTCACTAAGACCAATCTCCAGTCTTAGCCTATTGATTGGTTGAAAAGAAATGAGGTCAGGTTCCAAACTGACTAACACAAGCTAGAGGTTACAATCCTGATACACAGCACAGCATAGAGTTGCTGTAAACTTCCATTGTAACATTCTGATTATTTTCACTAAATCAAAGATATAAGGATCAAAGATAATCAAAGAAATAAGGACCAGATCCCATCAAAGTTTGCTCATCAAGAGTTGGCCTAGTTCATACTCCTGCTATCAGCACCTTGTATAGCAGCATATGACTATAGTCTGTTTCCAAAATGTCAATCAGTATAAGAATGACTCATTGAACTCTATTGAAGAATTGACCCTGCAGGATTGTCATTAATGTTACAACATATGTTCAGCATTTATCTAATTACTTTAATTACTTTGTCTTTTTGTAACCATGTTTAATTAGTTACAAAATATCATTACTTTTGTTTGTTCAATTAGCCAGTCTGACAAAAATATTGGGTGCTTAGTCCCCACTGTTCTAACTTATATCACTGGTCCAACTATGTTTTCTGTAATACCATATTCTCACCTAATATGGTTGTTAATCTTTACCTAGACATTTGGCCTTTTTATAGACAAAACACAAACAATTGTTCCAACCTTCAATAATGTATTTCCTTCTGCTTTAACTATTATCTTATATCAGATCCTACATGTATATGGCTGGCCACTAAACAATTATGGCCATGGAAACAAAGACATGCCCAGTGACCAAGTTCTTGTTGATATTAACATTTTATCATAATCATCTTGTCTAGAAGGCATTGTAGTTCCATGTCATTTGATCTTTGCCTGTATTGACACATTGAAGGCCACTGGTTATTGAGATGTGCCCTTAACCTCCAATTAGCCTCTTCACTTTGGCCCGCCCTCATTAGTTTAGAACCCTGCATGTTTTTGTGTTAATGTAATTACAATATCATATTATCAAAAAATGAGTTTTCATGCTCTTGACCATAAATCATCAAAGAGTGCAGAAGGTCAGCTGTGGGTCAGGAGGCCATAAAAGTGACCTTTTATGTTCCTTTGAGAGAAACTACATAAGTATGATTTTAGAGTTATAAAACCATTATAAAAAGACAAATTTTAGACCCAGATCATCATGCAAATCCATGCAGTATGATCAAGTTCTACACTGTTTCTATTCAGTTAAACCTTTACTAGATATATATGCATTTTACTGCATGTGTAGATCCAGATCAACCTGCACATCCATGCTGTCTGATCAGGATCTGCACTGCTTGCTTTTTGGTCAGAAAAATCCTAATAAACAAAAAAGGAAACAGTGTAGATCCTTATCAGACAAATGTTCTGGGTGATCAGGATCTAAATTTGTTAACCAGACCAGCTAGACATATATAGAAGGGTTAATATAATATTCCATAAAACTCCCTCATAAAGAATGAATGTTCAGGCTGAAAGAAAGGTGAGCCAGTGTTACCTTAATTTATTCAGGGATTAAAGGGTCAAACCTGTTACAAAAAAAATAAATTTATGTAAATGCAGGTTTATTAAAGGTATCAAATATGTGGCCTTTTCCCTGGAGGTCAAGTAATTTAAAACATTTGTGAAGCACTGTCAACCATAAAATACCATTATTTTATGTCAGTAATTTTGATTTTTTTGCAAAAATTATTGAAAAATATCCTGGCAAGTAGTTGGGCAATAAATAGTGAACCTGATGACTTCTATGTTCTCCTCAAGCTTGCCAAATGCACCAAGTTTACTTCCTTGGATTGAGATAAAATTAGGATTTTGAAATAATCTTCATGATTCCGAATGCAAACATCCGTAATATTTAATTAAGCAGTCTTTTACTTTTTGACCCTGTTTCCAAGATTAAAAACAGAATGATTTTAATACAAAAACTTATAATATTTGATTGAAGAGTGTTCTAATTGACACTTTGTTAAGGCCAGAGAAAATAAATTATTAGATTCTCATCAGGATTTTGGAAAAAAAAAGGGGCGGGTGGACAATTTTTAATTTTTACTTTTTATTAACGAAGTACCTGAGAACAGAAGTAAAAACTAACTAATAATTTTGAGAAAATGGCATTTAAAGTTACCAGAACCTTACGTGTAGAATATTCGTCAATCTTTTCAATTTCTTCCAAAAAATCATGATAACAACTTACAAAAGTAGCAGGTTGGTGCCTATTCTTGCTTGAAAAGCCATACCAGTCTTTAATAGTGACACTATCACTTTTAGTAAGCTTTGAAATGATGAACATTTTTATGCCCCCGCCATGTAATGGCGGAAGGGCATATAGTGTTCACCCTGGCTGTGTGTGGGTGTGTCAGTGTGTCAGTGTGTCAGTGTGTGTGTATGTTCGAAAATCGTGTCCGCTCTGTAACTTTGTTATTTCTTATTGGATTTTAAAATAACTTGGTATGAATGTTCACCATATCAAGACGGTGTGTCGCGTACAATACCCATGCCCGTAGGTCCAAGGTCAAGGTCACTGTTACTAAAAATAGAATTTTCTTGTCCGGGCTGTAACTTCCTTATGAATAGAGGGATTTCAAAATAACTTGGCACAAATGTTCACCATGACAAGGCGATGTGTCGCGTACAACACCCATGCCTGTAGGTCCAAGGTCAAGGTCACTGTTACTAAAAATAGAATTTTGTTGGAAAAATCTTGTCCGCTCTGTTACTTTGTTATTTCTTAATGGATTTTAAAATAACTTGGTATGAATGTTCACCATATCAAGACGGTGTGTCGCGTACAATACCCATGCCCGTAGGTCCAAGGTCAAGGTCACTGTTATTAAAAATAGAATTTTCTTGTCCGGGCTGTAACTTCCTTATAAATAAAGGGATTTCAAAATAACTTGGCACAAATGTTCACCATGACAAGGCGGTGTGTCGCGTACAACACCCATGCCTGTAGGTCCAAGGTCAAGGTCACTGTTAATAAAAATAGAATTTTGTTGGAAAAATCTTGTCCGCTCTGTAACTTTGTTAATTCTTAATGGATTTTAAAATAATTTGGTATGATTGTTCACCGTATCAAGACGGTGTGTCACGTACAATACCCATGTCCGTAGGTCCAAGGTCAAGGTCACTGTTATTAAAAATAGAATTTTCTTGTCCGGGCTGTAACTTCCTTATAAATACAGGGATTTCAAAATAACTTGGCACAAATGTTCACCATGTCAAGGCGGTGTGTCGCGTACAACACCCATGCCTATAGGTCCAAGGTCAAGGTTACTGTTAATAAAAATAGAATTTTGTTGGAAAAATCTTGTCCGCTCTGTAACTTTGTTATTTCTTAATGGATTTTTAAAAAATAAGTTGGTATTAATATTCACCATATCAAGACGGTGTGTTGTGTACAATACCCATGCCTATAGGTCCAAGGTCAAGTTCACTGTTACTAAAAATAGAATTTTCTTGTCCGGGCTGTAACTTTCTTATGAATGGTGGGATTTCAAAATAACTTGGCACAAATGTTCACCATGACAAGGCGGTGTGTCGCATACAACACCCATGCCTGTAGGTCCAAGGTCAAGGTCACTGTTTCTAAAAATAGAATTTTCTTGTCTGGGCTGTGAGTTTGTCATTACTTATTGGATTTTAAAATAACTTGGTATAAATGTTCACCATGACAAACATGCGTAGCGGGGGCATCCGTGTCCTGTGGACACATTTCTAGTATTTTATTGTTGTCGGCCATGTTTTTTTTCATATCCGGGATGGTCTATGTTTTGATTTTTTTACTAATAAATGTTTTTGGGGTGGTTGGTTTTGGACAGGGGCGGGCGGGGATGAGAATCTCAAATATTTTTTTCTATTGCCTAAAGAAAAAACTGACAGGATTTCTAATTTGTATGCCTCCACAGTGGGAGTTGGTAGAGTTGCACTGGTCCTATATGTACATCTTCCAAATATTGTGGCTTCAACTCCTTATTAGCTATCTGGCGGGTTTCTTTTAAATGTGCACAATCAAGAAATGTAGAAGATTGTAAAGAAAATATTTTTTTTCTGCAACCATATTTACCAGAGTTATGGCTCTTTGTTTATTTCAGTAATAAAATTTTGTGGCATCATCTTCTAGTTTTCTTTTTGGCTGAATTCTTCAAAACTTGCACAGATGATCAGACATGATGTGTGGATGGTTGTAAAGGAATTTGTCTTGCAACCATTTTTACCAGAGTTATGGCCCTTTGTTTATTTAGTTATAAGATTTTTGGCACTTACTCCTCATTTACTAGTCGTGATGACCACATGCTATTAATACCTGATAAACAATGTTGTTTAAAATCTGCAGGATGGGGGCAGCAGTGTCCTGAGTACACAGTCTAGTTACTACTTTTAGGTAAAACTTTGCTGTAAGTTTTTTTTAATTGACATACTGTATATATTTATATTGGCGGTGTCAATTTTTGGCGTATTTTAAGGTGTTTTATATTGGCGGGGTGATATATTGGCGCTCACATGCCGGACCGCCAAAATAAAACCCTTGATGAAAAATGGCGAAAATTGGACAATGGCAGAAAGGTTAACGTCGCAGTTATTTTATATTTTAAGTGTGACAAAATTATCGCAGCTGCCTAATACAGAACTCAATTGCTTTGTTTGATATTCCAATTATATTCCTTTTGTTGAATTATAAGTTTACCTACTTGTTCGATTTAATATTATTTAATTATTTTAAAGCGGGTTTCTATGAGATATTAAAAAAACTTGATTTAATTTACTACATGTACAAAAGCTTTAACTCTATAATGCTTCTTTTTTTCGGATTCAAAACAAGTGCCGCTGAAAGAAATGGATGACAAGCGCCATATAACACTCCTTCTGGCTATTTTTAAAGAAAATAAATAACACATTCATGTAATCTTGTTTCGTGTTGTTGAAGTTTTTGTTCAGGTTTCAAAGAATATACATAATTTAGAAACATGCAACAATCTTTCTTCATCAAGGAAGGAAACTGCGACAAAATATGTGCTAGTGTATCATAGTTATCTACCTTCCAGATATTAAATTGGCATTTTTTTTTAATTGACGGGGATTTATATTGGCGGTGTTTTATATTGGCGCAACTGAACCTGACCGCCAATATAGCCAAAATTAAACCCCCGCCAATATTAGTACTTATACAGTAAATTTGATTCAACACTTACAATACCTTACTTGTCATTGTACCATTCCTTCATTATAATAGAAACCCTTTTTTAAGAGCACCCTGAAATTAAGACCACCATATCAATGTGCTGTATTCAAACCTGCTAACTAGTGACTTGTATATTTGTCTATCTATTCTCTTTATTATAGAAAATGGCCGTACATGGGCAGTCTGCTGAAAAATATTTCTGTTAACTGTAACATTGCAATAAATTAATGTTCTTTTATTTCATCAAATTTCAAGCCTGTCAGCTCCAGTGGCCACGCACACTTAAACACACTGTAGCAATCTTCCTTTTTTTGTAATTTATTACAATCTATCAGTTTATAAATCTTTGTTCAATGGTGAAGTCTGCCAAACACATTTTGTTTCATTTTATTTGACCAAATAAGATCTTTAATGAGATTTGTTGAATAGTGTACTTTTATCCTATTTCTGTAGAAACTGTAGTTCAGTTCACAGTTCATGCTGAGTGAATGAGGTTACCATTGATTACTGCTGTCGGTGTAAGTTTACACAATATTATCTCACCAATACCTAACATTGACCTTTCACTGACCTTATCTAGCAGGTCATTCAGAGGTTATGTACTTTTTTCTGAGGTTAAGAGGTCATTGTAAAAAATATATAGTAGATAAAGCTGGAACATAATTAGTGCAAGGGGGAAAAGATCATTCATTTTCAAATAAGTAGAAGGCACACAAGTGGGGGCCAGTGACCAAAGATATATGATATACAGATACATCCATGCCATTTGATCTGGATCTTTACTGGTTGATCTTTAGTCAGACACAATCTATTGCATCCAATAGCAAACAGTTTAGATCCTGATAATAAAGCATTGATGTTCCGGCTGATCTAGATCTATACTTTTTGCCACATGCTTTTGAAGTAAAGGGTTAAGATGTATCAGACTACAGACACACAGTATTTAGATTAGTGTTACATTTAAATTAACAATGAAATAGAATTTTAATCATCATGTGATTATTTAGTTCACTGGGGCACAATCAGTTGCAAGACGGTCATTGCCACATAGTTTATTACTAAATTGGACAGTATACAACATGTTCTGTTTAGTCACGGAAACCACCGATTTATCAAATGTAGTTTTCAGCAAAGTTAATACAACTGTATTCTATTCTTTTTTTATACTTTACTCTGTGAATATGTGTTTTATTGCAAGATGACCAGTTTAGATCCAGATCAGCTGGCACATCTGATCTGGATCTACAATGGTTGAAAATGTGTAACAGATGGTTAAGGGTTGTAATAGAAATAAGAGAGGTCATTTGATGGTCAGCCAGTGTTTCCTTAAGAAATAAAATACAACATGAACAGCTGTTTTTTTTAAAACATTGAGTCATGAATGTGTCAAAATAAAGCCATTAATAATAAACTTGGAACATTTTTGATTGGCAGTTGGTATTTTCCCCTAGAGATAAAGAGGAGCAATAGCAGGTGAAGAGGCCATTCTGATTAATAGTTAGATCTTTTTTGTAGTTAATTGGTTCTTTTATATCATGTACAAACAGGAATTAGGAAATATTAGACAATCCTCTCTGCCAATGGCCATTGGAGAAGTTTTTTAGCTCACCTCAGCTTTAGGCTCATGGTGGTCTTTGTCCGTCGTCCGTCAACAATTTGCTTTAAACAACATCTCCTCTGAAACCACTGGACGGATTTTAACCAAATTTGTCCTGGAGCATCCTGGCACTAATGTCTGCAAAAGTTGTTCAAATCATGACCATAGGGTGAAGGTCAAGGTCACTGTTGCTAAAAATAGAAATTTAGTTTCTGCTCAATAACTTGAGTTTGCTTTGGCCTATTGACTCCAAACTTGGTCTGTGGGGTAGCTTATATGAAGAGGTAGCTTGGGATTGCTACCCAGATGTTTGTGATCAAGGTCAAGGTCACTGTTGCTAAAAATAGAAATTCCATTTCCACTCAATAACTTGAGTTTGCTTTGGCCTGTTGACTTCAAAATTGCTTTATGGGTAGCTAATTTCAAGAAGCAGCTTTGGATTACTACCCAGATGTCTGTGATCAAGGTCAAGGTCACTGTTGCTAAAAATAGAAATTCAGTTTCCGCTTAATAACTTGAGTTTGCTTTGGCCAATTGACTCCAAACTAGGTATATGGTAAGCTTATATCAAAAGGCAGCTTGGGTTTGCTACCCAGATGTCTTTGATCAAGGTCAAGGTCACAGTTGCTAAAAATATAAATTCAGTTTCCACTCAATAACTTAAGTTTGCTTTGGCATATTGACTCCAAACTTGGTGTATAGGTAGCTTATACTAAGAAGCAGCTTTGGATTACTACCCAGGTGTCTGTGATCAAGGCCAAGGTCACTATTGATCAAAATAGAAATTCAGTTTCTGCTTAATAACTTGAGTTTGTTTTGGCCTATTTACTCCAAACTTGGTATATGGGTATTTTATATCAACGGGCAGCTTGGGATTGCTACCTAGATGTCTGTGGTCAAGGTCACGGCCACTGTAGCTAAAAATAGAAATTCAATTTTCACTTAATAACTTGAGTTTGCTTTGGCCTATTGACTCCAAACTTGTTTCAAGCTTATATCAAAAACAGCTTGGGATTGCTACACAGGTGTCTGTGATCGAGGATGAAACTCATATGTGCCAACATTTCATAGCAAGGCAGTGTTGCTTCATGAAAAACATACTCAGGTGAGCGATTCAGGGCCATCATGGCCCTCTTGTTTTCTTTGTGCTAGTTCAGTTCCTTTGTCTTGCCTAGTCTTGTTACTGGAAGGTTAGAGTTCATGAATGATAGGTTCACTTGCTGGTTAATTGGTTAACTTTTTTTAATGTTTGAACCACTGCTGTATGTTTTTTCTTTATCAAGGCCACATGTAACTTTATTTGAACTTTATCTTTTATATTTCCTCCATTGTCTGTTATTTCAATAAGCTGTTTGATTCAATGAGCGCTTGACCAAATTAGTCTGCTGTGCTTACAATTAACTGTATGTTATTGTTTATCCATCGTAAATTTATTAATGTTCATGTAAATCAGTGCTATGATCTAGATCTATAAGCCTATGGAAGTTCAGTTCTTTTGCCTTATATGTAACTAACTTGCTTTAAAGATCCCAAACTTGAAACCTGCCTCAAAATTCTAGCTTATGATTAGTCATCTTGAAGATGGGGTTCATTTGCAATTAAGCAGTTGCTGGTCTCTCCAGGCCAAGGTTGACTATACAGTGCAAGTTGAGAAAATGTCATGTTAGTTAACAAAGTAGGAACATAAAATGTTGAATTTCCTAGTAAAGAGCAACACTAGAGTTGGAAATAGGATGCCACTGGAGTCCTGGTGATAGTGAGTAAAAAAAAACTTTAAAAAACTGAAGGACTATTGCCTGCTTTGCCGAATTCATACACATTTTGAGATTTAAAAAAATGGAAAAAGCAAAATTAAGGGCATAATATTTAGTAGAAAATATTTATATTATGGAATATAGTAAAATAATAATAATGAGTTTAATGGAATAAATTGCTTTCAAGACTATTGATTGATATTAACAAACTGTGTACTGAATATTCATTCAGCCCACTTACAAAGCTTTCTGAACTGAAAGGTTCACAGAGTTCCTCTAGATAAGCACTAATGTGTTTTTACAGGGAAATCTATCTCATATTGTCAAGATAAGAACATTGAGAAATGTTCAAGACCCCCTTCTATTGTCTGGTATGGTTACTGTAGGTTCAGTCAGAGGTGATTCTCTTGTACCCTCATTATAAAACAGTTTTTATTTGAATAATTATCACACTTAATAAATGACTTTCTTTCTCTAAGAACAAATTTTCTGCTGGAAATCTTTGGCAAACGAGGATAGTCTTGGTTATGAAGAAATAGTATTAGACTGGATCTGATGAATAGCTATTTACAGTTTTCTTGAATTAGGTGTTTCCCTCATTGGGGATTGCCATCTTAAGAAGCTCATACATGGATCCAAAATAATTCCAATATTCCCGACCCTGATGCTGTTTCCCAATATTAAAGATCACAATTCAAATACAGTTTCTGAGTAAATCAAATTGTCAACTTAATGTTTGGACAAATTTAGCTTGAGATTATGACCTGTGTATAATTCTGCTAATTAAATATTAGTCTTTAAGGACATTATGTTAGATTTGTATGCATTAGCGGGAGAGTCCCAGTAAACACGCGACGTCAGAACGAGCTGGATTTAGGTTGGATTTTGGTCGCGACGTCGACGACCTAAATCCAACGTTAATCCGACGTCGCATTTTCGTCGGTTTTTGGTCAGATATTTGACTTCTTAGCCCAATAGGAATAATTATTTTGGAATAACTAT
This sequence comes from Corbicula japonica, assembly GCA_038501625.1. Classification (NCBI taxonomy): domain Eukaryota; kingdom Metazoa; phylum Mollusca; class Bivalvia; order Venerida; family Cyrenidae; genus Corbicula; species Corbicula japonica. The sequence continues at coordinate 1,439,258 of JAZAYU010000062.1, read as the reverse complement.
TTTCTTCCAAATTTTCTATACATATGCAAAATTTCAATTATAAAAAAAATACAAACGAATTTTATTTCTTAATTTGAATGGTTTGCTGTTCAGTGAAAGGGATATAATCGAAACCTGCGTAATCGAATCTAAATGTAAACAATCCGCGCCATTTGAAACAAAGAAACAAAGAAAAAAGACAAAGTCCCCAAACAAACACAGAAGGGGAAAAGGAATATTTTATATTTGCCAGTGATGAAGGATTAAGCAAGTAAGTGTTTTCATATTCGTAGTTTGATGCTAAATTCTAATTTTTGCTTAAATCTTGTTGAGATGCATGCCCACTACATGTATAAGACACGTGGAGTTTCATGAAGACTTTTCGTCCCAAAAAAGTCTTGCTACCGGGCTATTGTTATGATACATCTAGCTCATAAAATACATTATGTTTAGAAGAGATGTTTAGTGATTAATTAAAAAAAACACCTTGATGGTATTTTTCAAATAGTGTTTTTACAATGGTAGTAATAAAAGGGAGAGGGAAGAGGTTCGATTTTAGTCGGATTTCGGTTGGATTCTGGTCGGAATGTGGTTGGATTTTGGTCGGAACCCAACGTCAATCCGATGTCGGGAAATGACGTCTAAAAAACTTTCATTTCCAACCAAAATCCAACGTTGATCCGACGTCTAGGTCTGACGTCAATCCAACGTCTTTTTGACGTCAAATGTTTCCTGGGGTGTTGGTGTCATTAATACCACAGATAAACAGGATTTTTTAATATAAAATTATTATGTTACAGTTTTTAAAACCATTATCTATCATCATAGTTATACTATTTTCAACAATCGAAATGCAGCAAATGTGCATAGTTTTGTTTATATGTGTCTCCCTTACAACAGTTACTCCCCTTTCAGTGAGAAAAACTATGCAAGGAATTACAAGTCATATAATATAAATCTGTTACTTTTATGAATGCTAAAAATAATTTCAAAGGTACCAACACTTCATTATGATACAGTCGGGCTCCACTATATCGCGATCCGCTATATCGCGAAATCCAATATAACGCGGTCGACCCTTGGACCCCGTTTTTTTTTTATAAAAGATAGTAAAATTCTATCAATAGCCATTTTTTGTATATTTGGAAAGGGAAAAAATAGGGAAGTAACAACGTTAATACCGTGTTAATCGATAAAGACAATGACGCTCGTTCATTAACATACCGAGAATCGTTGAAACAATTGTAAAATGTTTCTTTATGAATTGTTGATTGTTTCCTACGTTTATTAAAATATCAAACTGTCATAAAATTGTTAAGTAATAAATTGTTGTACAAACACTGGGGCACCTTATCACGTACGCGAAATGGTTACTGAATGGTTGTTTTTCGCACCTACTGCAGATAGCATGACAAAGGTGTTTGATGTTGTTAATTGGCTTCTAATTTGAGAAGCTCATGCCTACATTTGACATGTTTTACAATATTATTTTAGAAATGATGATTGAAGATTAAAACAGTAAAGATTAAAACTGCAAGCATATTGTTTTCATTCAAAACAGCGTACAGGTCAAACAAATACATGAGTTCCGCATTAGACGAACGCCCGCAGTATAAACTTTTGTTGTTAAATTCACAAAGTAATAATTTTATTGCACCTATTAGATAATAACAGAACAACATGCAAACAAAGGATTTATTTTCAATAACCGATAAAATGTTACGAGTAATACATGTACTGACCTAAGAATAGCATAAATTCTTTGTCCTGCGAATATCGCGGATCTGATAATAACGCGATTTGAGGGGATGGACCCCACGGACCGCGATATACCGGAGCCCGACTGTATAATACAACAAGAAAAAAGTAAATTGACGTGTGGGTTATGCACAGGCAGATCTGTGTTCAAGATCATAAAACTAAATCTGGAGATCAGTCTCAAATCTCAAGCATCTGATTGGCTGAAATGGCGACCAGTTGCCATTTCAGCCAATCAGATCCTTGAGATTTGAGACTGATCTCAAAACTTAATTTTATGATCTTGGGCCCAGGATCTGGTGGCACATACAATAAAATTATAAGCTGTATAACTGGAGTAATGGATAATGGCAATAAAAAAGGAAAACAACTGCTTTAAAACCTGTTCAGGAATACTGCCCCAATTTATCATCTTTTAATGGTCTGATTGTATAATTTTCTGTTATTTTCTTAAGAAATTCAGTAATTCAGCTATTATACTCATATTTCACAGTTAATGGATTTTTTAAAAAGGAATATTGCCCTATTTATCAGCAAAGATTGAGTAATGGAATATTTTGAGTCATTTCTGTCATTATGTGTGTCAGGATGTAAGCCAAATGGTTGCAAGGATTTATTTATAACAATGTATAGTCTGCAGTCATGTAATCTAGGAGATTGTTCCTTACCTGCTTTATAGCCTGCAGTCATGTTTTCTAGGAGATTGTTCCTTACCAGCTGTATAGTCTGCAGTCATGTGATCTGGGAGATTGTTCCTTACCAGCTGTATAGCCTGCAGTCATGTGGTATCAGAGATTGTCCCTTATCAGCTGTATAGTCTGCAGTCATGTGATCTGGGAGATTGTTCCTTACCAGCTGTATAGTCTGCAGTCATGTGATCTGGGAGATTGTCCATTACCAGCTGTATAGTCTGCAGTCATGTGATCTGGGAGATTGTTCCTTACCAGCTGTATAGTCTGCAGTCATGTGATCTGAGAGATTGTTCCTTACCAGCTTTATAGTCTGCAGTCATGTGGTATGAGAGATTGTTCCTTACCAGCTGTATAGTCTGCAGTCATGTGATCTGGCAGATTGTTCCTTACCAGCTGTATAGTCTGCAGTCATGTGATCTGGCAGATTGTTCCTTACCAGCTGTATAGTCTGCAGTCATGTGATCTGGGAGATTGTTCCTTACCAGCTGTATAGCCTGCAGTCATGTGATCTGGGAGATTGTTCCTTACCAGCTGTATAATCTGCAGTCATGTGGTATGAGAGATTGTTCCTTACCAGCTGTATAGTCTGCAGTCATGTGATCTGAGAGATTGTTCCTTACCAGCTGTATAGTCTGCAGTCATGTGGTATGAGAGATTGTTCCTTACCAGCTGTATAGTCTGCAGTCATGTGATCTGGGAGATTGTTCCTTACCAGCTGTATAGTCTGCAGTCATGTGATCTGGCAGATTGTTCCTTACCAGCTGTATAGTCTGCAGTCATGTGATCTGGGAGATTGTTCCTTACCAGCTGTATAGCCTGCAGTCTTGTGATCTGGGAGATTGTTCCTTACCAGCTTTATAGTCTGCAGTCATGTGGTATGAGAGATTGTTCCTTACCAGCTGTATAGTCTGCAGTCATGTGATCTGAGAGATTGTTCCTTACCAGCTGTATAGTCTGCAGTCATGTGGTATGAGAGATTGTTCCTTACCAGCTGTATAGTCTGCAGTCATGTGATCTGAGAGATTGTTCCTTACCAGCTTTATAGTCTGCAGTCATGTGGTATGAGAGATTGTTCCTTACCAGCTGTATAGTCTGCAGTCATGTGATCTGGCAGATTGTTCCTTACCAGCTGTATAGTCTGCAGTCATGTGATCTGGCAGATTGTTCCTTACCAGCTGTATAGTCTGCAGTCATGTGATCTGGGAGATTGTTCCTTACCAGCTGTATAGCCTGCAGTCATGTGATCTGGGAGATTGTTCCTTACCAGCTGTATAATCTGCAGTCATGTGGTATGAGAGATTGTTCCTTACCAGCTGTATAGTCTGCAGTCATGTGATCTGGCAGATTGTTCCTTACCAGCTGTATAGTCTGCAGTCATGTGATCTGAGAGATTGTTCCTTACCAGCTGTATAGTCTGCAGTCATGTGGTATGAGAGATTGTTCCTTACCAGCTGTATAGTCTGCAGTCATGTGATCTGAGAGATTGTTCCTTACCAGCTGTATAGTCTGCAGTCATGTGGTATGAGAGATTGTTCCTTACCAGCTGTATAGTCTGCAGTCATGTGATCTGAGAGATTGTTCCTTACCAGCTTTATAGTCTGCAGTCATGTGGTATGAGAGATTGTTCCTTACCAGCTGTATAGTCTGCAGTCATGTGATCTGGCAGATTGTTCCTTACCAGCTGTATAGTCTGCAGTCATGTGATCTGGCAGATTGTTCCTTACCAGCTGTATAGTCTGCAGTCATGTGATCTGGGAGATTGTTCCTTACCAGCTGTATAGCCTGCAGTCATGTGATCTGGGAGATTGTTCCTTACCAGCTGTATAATCTGCAGTCATGTGGTATGAGAGATTGTTCCTTACCAGCTGTATAGTCTGCAGTCATGTGATCTGAGAGATTGTTCCTTACCAGCTGTATAGTCTGCAGTCATGTGGTATGAGAGATTGTTCCTTACCAGCTGTATAGTCTGCAGTCATGTGATCTGGGAGATTGTTCCTTACCAGCTGTATAGTCTGCAGTCATGTGATCTGGCAGATTGTTCCTTACCAGCTGTATAGTCTGCAGTCATGTGATCTGGGAGATTGTTCCTTACCAGCTGTATAGCCTGCAGTCTTGTGATCTGGGAGATTGTTCCTTACCAGCTTTATAGTCTGCAGTCATGTGGTATGAGAGATTGTTCCTTACCAGCTGTATAGTCTGCAGTCATGTGATCTGAGAGATTGTTCCTTACCAGCTGTATAGTCTGCAGTCATGTGGTATGAGAGATTGTTCCTTACCAGCTGTATAGTCTGCAGTCATGTGATCTGAGAGATTGTTTCTTACCAGCTGTATAGTCTTCAGTCATTTGGTATGAGAGATTGTTCCTTACCAGCTATATAGTCTGCAGTCATGTGATCTGGGAGATTGTTCCTTACCAGCTGTATAGTCTGCAGTCATGTGGTATAAGAAATTTTTCCTTACCAGCTGTATAATCTGCAGTCATGTGGTATGAGAGATTGTTATTTACCAGCTGTATAGTCTGCAGTCATGTGGTATGAGAGATTGTTCCTTACCAGCTGTATAGTATGCAGTCATGTGGTATGAGAGATTGTTCCTTACCAGCTGTATAGTCTGCAGTCATGTGATCTGAGAGATTGTTCCTTTCCAGATGTATAGTCTGCAGTCATGTGATCTGGGAGATTGTTCCTTACCAGCTGTATAGTCTGCAGTCATGTGGTATGAGAGATTGTTCCTTACCAGCTATGTAGTCTGCAGTCATGTGGTATGTGAAATTGTTCCTTACCAGCTATATAGTCTGCAGTCATGTGATCTGAGAGATTGTTCCATACCAGCTGTTTAGAGAGCAGTCATATGTTCAGAAAGATTTTCCTCGTCAGCTGTTTATGCAGCAGTCATGTGTTCTGAGAGATTTTGTTCCTTACCTGTTTATGTGGTAAATATCCTTATGTCCTTACCTGTATAGTCTGCAGTCATGTGGTATAAGAAATTGTTTCTTTCCATCTGTATAGTCTGCAGTCATGTGATCTGAGAAATTGTTCCTTACCAGCTGTATAGTCTGCAGTCATGTGATCTAAGAGATTGTTCCTTACCAGCTGTATAGTCTGCAGTCATGTGGTATGAGAGATTGTTCCTTACCAGCTGTATAGTCTGCAGTCATGTGGTATGAGAGATTGTTCCTTACCAGCTATATAGTCTGCAGTCATGTGATCTGAGAGATTGTTCCTTACCAGCTTTATAGTCTGCAGTCATGTGGTATGAGAGATTGTTCCTTACCAGCTGTATAGTCTGCAGTCATGTGATCTGGCAGATTGTTCCTTACCAGCTGTATAGTCTGCAGTCATGTGATCTGGCAGATTGTTCCTTACCAGCTGTATAGTCTGCAGTCATGTGATCTGGGAGATTGTTCCTTACCAGCTGTATAGCCTGCAGTCATGTGATCTGGGAGATTGTTCCTTACCAGCTGTATAATCTGCAGTCATGTGGTATGAGAGATTGTTCCTTACCAGCTGTATAGTCTGCAGTCATGTGATCTGAGAGATTGTTCCTTACCAGCTGTATAGTCTGCAGTCATGTGGTATGAGAGATTGTTCCTTACCAGCTGTATAGTCTGCAGTCATGTGATCTGGGAGATTGTTCCTTACCAGCTGTATAGTCTGCAGTCATGTGATCTGGCAGATTGTTCCTTACCAGCTGTATAGTCTGCAGTCATGTGATCTGGGAGATTGTTCCTTACCAGCTGTATAGCCTGCAGTCTTGTGATCTGGGAGATTGTTCCTTACCAGCTTTATAGTCTGCAGTCATGTGGTATGAGAGATTGTTCCTTACCAGCTGTATAGTCTGCAGTCATGTGATCTGAGAGATTGTTCCTTACCAGCTGTATAGTCTGCAGTCATGTGGTATGAGAGATTGTTCCTTACCAGCTGTATAGTCTGCAGTCATGTGATCTGAGAGATTGTTCCTTACCAGCTTTATAGTCTGCAGTCATGTGGTATGAGAGATTGTTCCTTACCAGCTGTATAGTCTGCAGTCATGTGATCTGGCAGATTGTTCCTTACCAGCTGTATAGTCTGCAGTCATGTGATCTGGCAGATTGTTCCTTACCAGCTGTATAGTCTGCAGTCATGTGATCTGGGAGATTGTTCCTTACCAGCTGTATAGCCTGCAGTCATGTGATCTGGGAGATTGTTCCTTACCAGCTGTATAATCTGCAGTCATGTGGTATGAGAGATTGTTCCTTACCAGCTGTATAGTCTGCAGTCATGTGATCTGAGAGATTGTTCCTTACCAGCTGTATAGTCTGCAGTCATGTGGTATGAGAGATTGTTCCTTACCAGCTGTATAGTCTGCAGTCATGTGATCTGGGAGATTGTTCCTTACCAGCTGTATAGTCTGCAGTCATGTGATCTGGCAGATTGTTCCTTACCAGCTGTATAGTCTGCAGTCATGTGATCTGAGAGATTGTTCCTTACCAGCTGTATAGTCTGCAGTCATGTGGTATGAGAGATTGTTCCTTACCAGCTGTATAGTCTGCAGTCATGTGATCTGAGAGATTGTTCCTTACCAGCTGTATAGTCTGCAGTCATGTGGTATGAGAGATTGTTCCTTACCAGCTGTATAGTCTGCAGTCATGTGATCTGAGAGATTGTTCCTTACCAGCTTTATAGTCTGCAGTCATGTGGTATGAGAGATTGTTCCTTACCAGCTGTATAGTCTGCAGTCATGTGATCTGGCAGATTGTTCCTTACCAGCTGTATAGTCTGCAGTCATGTGATCTGGCAGATTGTTCCTTACCAGCTGTATAGTCTGCAGTCATGTGATCTGGGAGATTGTTCCTTACCAGCTGTATAGCCTGCAGTCATGTGATCTGGGAGATTGTTCCTTACCAGCTGTATAATCTGCAGTCATGTGGTATGAGAGATTGTTCCTTACCAGCTGTATAGTCTGCAGTCATGTGATCTGAGAGATTGTTCCTTACCAGCTGTATAGTCTGCAGTCATGTGGTATGAGAGATTGTTCCTTACCAGCTGTATAGTCTGCAGTCATGTGATCTGGGAGATTGTTCCTTACCAGCTGTATAGTCTGCAGTCATGTGATCTGGCAGATTGTTCCTTACCAGCTGTATAGTCTGCAGTCATGTGATCTGGGAGATTGTTCCTTACCAGCTGTATAGCCTGCAGTCTTGTGATCTGGGAGATTGTTCCTTACCAGCTTTATAGTCTGCAGTCATGTGGTATGAGAGATTGTTCCTTACCAGCTGTATAGTCTGCAGTCATGTGATCTGAGAGATTGTTCCTTACCAGCTGTATAGTCTGCAGTCATGTGGTATGAGAGATTGTTCCTTACCAGCTGTATAGTCTGCAGTCATGTGATCTGAGAGATTGTTTCTTACCAGCTGTATAGTCTTCAGTCATTTGGTATGAGAGATTGTTCCTTACCAGCTATATAGTCTGCAGTCATGTGATCTGGGAGATTGTTCCTTACCAGCTGTATAGTCTGCAGTCATGTGGTATAAGAAATTTTTCCTTACCAGCTGTATAATCTGCAGTCATGTGGTATGAGAGATTGTTATTTACCAGCTGTATAGTCTGCAGTCATGTGGTATGAGAGATTGTTCCTTACCAGCTGTATAGTATGCAGTCATGTGGTATGAGAGATTGTTCCTTACCAGCTGTATAGTCTGCAGTCATGTGATCTGAGAGATTGTTCCTTTCCAGATGTATAGTCTGCAGTCATGTGATCTGGGAGATTGTTCCTTACCAGCTGTATAGTCTGCAGTCATGTGGTATGAGAGATTGTTCCTTACCAGCTATGTAGTCTGCAGTCATGTGGTATGTGAAATTGTTCCTTACCAGCTATATAGTCTGCAGTCATGTGATCTGAGAGATTGTTCCATACCAGCTGTTTAGAGAGCAGTCATATGTTCAGAAAGATTTTCCTCGTCAGCTGTTTATGCAGCAGTCATGTGTTCTGAGAGATTTTGTTCCTTACCTGTTTATGTGGTAAATATCCTTATGTCCTTACCTGTATAGTCTGCAGTCATGTGGTATAAGAAATTGTTTCTTTCCATCTGTATAGTCTGCAGTCATGTGATCTGAGAAATTGTTCCTTACCAGCTGTATAGTCTGCAGTCATGTGATCTAAGAGATTGTTCCTTACCAGCTGTATAGTCTGCAGTCATGTGGTATGAGAGATTGTTCCTTACCAGCTGTATAGTCTGCAGTCATGTGGTATGAGAGATTGTTCCTTACCAGCTATATAGTCTGCAGTCATGTGATCTGAGAGATTGTTCCTTACCAGCTGTTTAGAGAGCAGTCATATGTTCCGAAAGATTTTCCTCGTCAGCTGTTTATGCAGTAGACATGTGTTCTGAGAGATTTTGTTCCTTACCAGTTTTTGTGATAGAGTTGTGTTACTTATCAGCTATTTGCCTGCAGTGATGTGATCTAGCTTAACTGGGCTAAGTGCCACTGAATAAGTTTTTAAGTTTCATATTATTTCACGACATGGCAGCCCAACTGGACTATGTTTTCAAATGGTGCATTATTTTATTAATCTTGATGATCAGATGCTTTTCTTATTTTTTAATTCCAATTTTCAGCAGTTTTTCTTCATATCCATGTTCATATGTGTTTGTTATTTCACTCAAGTTAATCAGTGAAAAATCCTTAGGCAGGACAGTATATAGGGCACTGAAAATTCGGTTAATGTCTCATCAAATACAGATTTAACAAGAGGACGAAATTTACATAAATGCTACAGTTGAGTGATTACATCGGATGTAGGGGAAACAAAAGCTCTAGTGATTTATAAATGATAAGTATAAACCCTTGAATTACAATCAGTATGTATTGAAGAATGTCTGAATTGTGATTCTAAGAACAAGCCTTTAATATGTTTACCAAGCAGAGTATGCTAAAGGTTAAACATGGTTCATGCCATGGTCAATTAATTAGTACAAATGGAATTTTAGCATTATTGTCACATATGGGCTTCTGAATAAGTGGATCAGGAAAGAAATTGGAATAATAAATGTCCAGAGTAGATAATCTGCGGTCACTGTAAAGGACTAAAAGCTTGAAGGTGAAACCGTGTTTCCTTGAACAGGGCTCTCCCACCACAGTGCAGGGATTAGTTAAGTCCCACTGGTACAACTGTGTTGCCTTTTCTGCTTTGTTCAAGCCTTACCCTGTGATCTTTATTACTGCACAACTTCTAAGCTCTTAATGATTACAATGAATCCAGTTACTGCGCAGTAACTGCAAACCCTTTTATAGTGGTAGGCATTTGATTTTGATGTCATTTCCATGGGTTCATTCATTCATGGATTAAAGGTTCAGTCTCTGTGACAGTTTCTGTATGACTGTTTATTGTTGTTGTTTGTTTTTAATTGTACAATGATTGTCTAATAAAATCCATATAAATTTATACTACAGAAATAAAAATATATTTTAAATTTTTGTGTTCATGTTGTGGTGTATATTTATAGACTTTAATAATTATATTCTTCTTTTGATGAAATAATACAACATAATTATATATTACAGCTCGGGTCCAGTTATATTTATTGAGAAAATGTGATGCACTATTGAGCTTTAAAATAATCAGATTAAATTTAATGGCATTTATGCTCTGTAATAGCTTTTTCATTTTGCAGCAATCCATCCATCATAATTAACCAATCAGAAATGCTTTTCTTAAGTAGTGGATGAGAGATAAACCTCATGCTATGTGATAGATGGAATCTAGCTGGGCCAATGAAATTCAATGACCCATGCTGAGCTTTTGAGTACAGTATTTCAGCACATCTGACACTGTTATGGTTAAGTTGAAGTGGACAAAGGTTGGGGCACTTGTGACAGATGGGATCTCATTACTACCCTAGGTCACTCTCATGTCACTGGGCCCTAATTAGCCCTGCTCAAGGCCACACTGTCCTCATTCATGTACATGTTGTTCAGATGTGCTAGGTTTTTATTAAATATTTTAATTAAGATTTTACCCACTGAATTAAAATTACAGTATGATTGAGTTAAATATCATATTCTGATCCATTTATTGCAGGCATGAATGTTTCCCAGAAAAATAATAAATAACAACATGTGCCAGTATGCAATGAATTTGTTATCCCCCCGCCAAAGGCGAGGGGGTTATTAGAAATGCCCTTCGTCCGTGCTTCCGTGCGTCGGTCCGTCCGTCCGAAACAATTTTGTCCGGAGCATAAGTCCAAAACTACTGGAGGGATTTTATTCAAACTTCATACAATGACAGAGCTCATTGGTAGGTAGTGCAGTGTGCAAGAACAATAACTCTACCTTGCCTATTTTTAGAGTTATTCCCCTTTATCATATTAACTTGATAAATTTTGTCCGGAGCATAAGTCCAAAACTACTGGAGGGATTTTATTCAAACTTCATACACTGTCAGAGCACATTGGTAGGAAGTGCAGTGTGCAAGAACAATAACACTATCTTGCCTATTTTTAGAGTTATTCCCCTTTATCATATTTACTTGATAAATTTTGTCCGAAGCATAAGTCCAAAACTACTGGAGGGATTTTATTCAAACTTCATACACTGACAGAGCTCATTGGTAGTTAGTGCAGTGTGCAAGAACAATAACTCTACCTTGCCTATTTTTAGAGTTATTCCCCTTTATCATATTTACTTGATAAATTTTGTCCAGAGCATAAGTCCAAAACTACTGGAGGGATTTATTTCAAACTTCATACACTGACAGAGCACATTGGTAGGTAGTGCATTGTGCAAGAACAATAACTCTACCTTTCCTATTTTTAGAGTTATTCCCCTTTATCATATTTACTTGATATATTTTGTCCGGAGCATAAGTCCAAAAGTACTGGAGGGATTTTATTCAAACTTCATACACTGACAGAGCACATTTGTAGGTAGTGCAGTGTGCAAGAACAATAACTCAACCTTGCCTATTTTTAGAGTTATTCCCCTTTATCATATTTACTTGATAAATTTTGTTGTCCGGAGCATAACTCCAAAACATCTTGAGGGATTTTATTCAAACTTCATACACTGACAGAGCACATTGGTAGGTAGTGCATTGTGCAAGAACAATAACTCTATCTTGCCTATTTTAAGAGTTATTCCCCTTTATCATATTTACTTGATAAATTTTGTCCGGAGCATAAGTCCAAAACTACTGGAGGGATTTTATTTAAACTTCATACACTGACAGAGCTCATTAGTAGTGTGCAAGAACAATAACTAGACCTTGCCTTTTTTTAAGAGTTATTCCCCTTTATCATATTTACTTGATAAATTTTGTCCGGAGCATAAGTCCAAAACTACTGGAGGGATTTTATTCAAACTTCATACACTGACAGAGCACATTGGTAGGTAGTGCAGAGTGCAAGAACAATAACTCTACCTTGCCTATTTTAAGAGTTATTCCTCTTTATCATATTTACTTGATATATTCTTTCCGGAGCACAACTCAAAAACTATTTGAGGGCTTTTATTCAAACTTCATACACTGACAGAGCACATTGGTATGTAGTGCAGTGTGCAAGTGCAATAACTCTACCTTGCCTTTTATAGAGTTATTCCCCTTTATCACATTTACTTGATACATTTTTTCCAGAGCATAACTCCAAAACTACTTGAGGGATTTTATTCAAACTTCATACACTGACAGAGCACATTGTAGGTAGTGCAGTGTGCAAGTCTAATAACTCTACCTTGCCTTTTTTAGAGTTATTCCTCTTTATCAGAATTACTTAATAAATTTTGTTCGGAGCATAACTCAAAAGCTACTTGAGGGATTTTATTCAAATTTCATATACTGACAGAGCACAGTAGGTAGTGCAGTGTGCAAGTCCAATAACTCTACCTTGCCTATTTTTTAGTTATTCCCCTTTCACAGATTTACTTGATAAATTTTGTTTAAAAATTCTAACTCCAAATTTAAAAGGATTTCCTCTCCAGGTAAATTATACGAAAGTACAACCATCAGGTTACTTTTTCCGGCGGGGGGATTTAACCATGTGTAACATGGCTCTTGTTGTATTTGTATTAACTGCCAACTCAGATCAGCATACATGTTTGTCCCATCTGATCAGGGTCTGCACTGTTAGCTACATGTTTGTCCCGTCTTATCAGAGTCTATACTGTTAGCTACATGTTTGTCCCGTCTTATCAGGGTCTTCACTGTTAGCTATTCAGTATAAATAATGAGTTCATGAATTTCTGTAAAACAACAATGAATGGACTGCTGGTAAGTCCTTGAGTGAAGGATTAACTTGCTTGCCTCCGTGCTCAGCTTGAAAACATTTTTATTTTATGTCTTCTAGTTTTAAATGATATTACTTTAAATAATAACCATGCATTCATTTTTCAGTCATTTGCATGCCAGCTATTAAACAGTGGCCTTGGCAATGTACTTTAACTCAACATCAAAGGCGATAAAGTCCCTCTGACTTTTGACCTACACAGATTGACCAGTGACCAACTAACCGAATTCTGTCAGAGTCCTTATTGATTGATGGTGATTGTGAGATACTTCACCACTGGTCTAGGGTAATCTGGATTGATTGGATTCATTTGCCACCTGTTCAGAATACCTAGCAGTAGATACCGTCCTCTTGATCTAATTTATGCAAAAATAGAGAGGAATAAGCTCGAAAAATGAGTTCTATTATGAGGGAATATTTGTTTGGGGATATTTTTTAAACATATTTAGTTGTTGATGTTTCAAGTCAGATGATCAGCATGTCACAGCTTGTCATCAATGTGTAATGTGAATATAATGGTTAAGATTTTTGTTAAAGTCCACTGTAAGTCAGTCAGTCATTATAATAATATTGTTTTCAGACATTTCAGTAACAATCCCAGAAGCAAGCTTCATAACTCTCAGTTTATCAAAGTTATACTCTTTCAAACAGATGAGTGTTGGGGAGTGGGTGGGGGTGTGCACTGATTCCAGAACTAAGTTCTGTTTTTCTTTTTTCACACTATGAGTTAAAATTATTTCATATGTTCATTAACAGTTACTTTTTATGCCCCCACAAAGTGGGAGGCATATAGAGTTGCACTCGTCTGTCCGTCCGTCCGTACGTACGTCCGTACGTCCCCAAATCTTGTGGCATCAACTCCTCCTAAACTTTAAGGCGGATTTCTTTTAAACTTGCACAGATGATCAAGCAGGATGTGTAGATGATCGTAAAGAAAGGATTTTTTCCTGCGACCATTTTTACCAGAGTTATGGCCCTTTGTTAATTTCAGTAATTAAATCTTGTAGCGTCAACTCCTCCTAAACTATAAGGCGGATTTCTTTCAAACTTGCACAGATGATCAAGCAGGATGTGTAGATGATCATAAAGAAAGGATTTTTTCCTGCGACCATTTTTACTAGAGTTATGGCCCTTTGTTAATTTCAGTTATTAAATCTTGTGGCGTCAACTCCTCCTAAACTATAAGGCGGATTTCTTTCAAACTTGCACAGATGATCAAGCAGGATGTGTAGATGATCGTAAAGAAAGGATTTTTTCCTGCGACCATTTTTACCAGAGTTATGGCCCTTTGTTAATTTCAGTTATTAAATCTTGTGGCGTCAACTCCTCCTAAACTATAAGGCGGATTTCTTTCAAACTTGCACAGATGATCAAGCAGGATGTGTAGATGATCGTAAAGAAAGGATTTTTTCCTGCGACCATTTTTACCAGAGTTATGGCCCTTTGTTAATTTCAGTTATTAAATCTTGTGGCGTCAACTCCTCCTAAACTATAAGGCGGATTTCTTTCAAACTTGCACAGATGATCAAGCAGGATGTGTAGATGATCGTAAAGAAAGGATTTTTTCCTGCGACCATTTTTACCAGAGTTATGGCCCTTTGTTAATTTCAGTTATTAAATCTTGTGGCGTCAACTCCTCCTAAACTATAAGGCAGATTTCTTTCAAACTTGCACAGATGATCAAGCAGGATGCGTAGATGATCGTAAAGAAAGGATTTTTTCCTGCGACCATTTTTACTAGAGTTATGGCCCTTTGTTAATTTAAGTAATTAAATCTTGTGGCGTCAACTCCTCCTAAACTATAAAGCGGATTTCTCTCAAACTTGCACAGATGATTAAGCAGAATGTGTAGATGATTGTAAAGAAAGGATTTTTTCCTGCGACTATTTTTACCAGAGTTATGACCCTTTGTTAATTTCAGTAATTAAATCTTGTAGCATCAACTCCTCATGAACTATCTAAGGGATTTCTTTCAAATTTGCACAGATGATCAAGCAGGTTGTGTAGATGATTGTAAAGAAAGGGTTTTTCTTACGGCCATTTTACCAGAGTTATGGCCCTTTGTTAATTTCAGTGATTTAATCTTGTGGCATCAACTCCTCGTTTACTATTGGATGGATTTCTTTCAAACTTGCTCACATGATCAAGGTGGATGTGCAGATGATCATAAAGAAAGGATTTTTTCCTGCGGCCATATTTACCAGAGTTATGGCCCTTTGTTAATTTCACTTACAAAATTTTGTGGCATCAACTCCACATTTTTTTTTTGGCTGATTTCTTCCAAACTTACACAGATGATTAGACATGATGTCTTAATTGCTGTAAAGGACATTGCCTTGCAACCATTTTCACCAAAGTTATGGCCCTTTGTTTATGTTAGTCATTAAATTTTGTGGCTCTTACTCCTCATTCACCACATATTGTTAATACCTAGTACACAATTTTGTTACAAATGTACTTGCAGCAGTGGGGGCATCAGTGTCCTGAGGACACAGTCTAGTTTCATACTAAATGCTTAATAAAAATGTCATCTGCTAAGCATTTAAAAAAGAATGATGTCAAATGAAGTGAAGGGCTACAGGATGTTTTTATGCCTCCACAAAGTGGGAGGCATATAGAGTTGCACTCGTCCATTCATCTGTCCATACATCCGTACATCCCTAAAATCTTGTGGCATCAACTCCTCATTAACTATCAGCCAGATTTCTTTCAAACTTGCACAGATGATCAAGCAGGATGTGTAGATAATTTTAAAGAAAAGTTTTTTCCTGCGACCATTTTACCAGAGTTATGGCCCTTTGTTACAAATGCTGTTGTATCAGTGTCAGAGGACAATTTGTAGTTTGAGCATTGGTCATCCTTACAAAAACAAAGGAAACAAAGGAAAAAATGCTTGTTTATATTCTGCACTCGTTTTCATCCACTCATTTTAATTATTTGTCATCAAAGGGATGATTCATTCCGAAAATTCAGTGCACTATCATATCCAATTTCATATCATTAAATATTCATAACCAGATAAAATTATAATAGATTTTCTAAAATAACTATAATGGTTGGTAAAAATAGCTTGATTTACTAATATTATCCCTTTGTTATGTTAAAGATGGAATCTAATATTCTGTACAATCAACTGGCCCAGTAACCATTATCTTCATGTTATTGTATAATCAGTTTCAAAAATCCAGCAGCTATAATATGTTATATTATCTAATCAGAAACTTGGAGTTCTCATCAGAAACTTTTCATCAGTCAATTTGAAGACTAAACTTAATGAGGAGACTGGTTTCCTGTTCTAGTATTTGAAAAATCTCCATGGTACATATATTATTATGCCCCCATTAGAATGGGAGGCATATATAGAGTTACACTTGTATGTCCATAGGTTCGTGCGTCTGTATCTCCTCCAAATATTGTGGCATCAACTTCTCATAAACTATCTGGTGGATTTCTTTCAAACTTGCACAGTTGATTAGACATGATGTGTAGATTATTAGAAAAAAAAACAACATTTCCTGCAACCATTTTACCAGAATTATGGCCTTTGTTAATTTCAGTAATAAAATTTGTGGCACTTACCATTTACTAGCCATGATGATGAATTTACTAGCCATGATGATGAAATGTTGTTTATACATTATAAAAACTTCTTGTTACAAATCTACAAAATGTGGTATCAGTGTGTTGAGGACACAGTGTAGTTGATATGTCCACTGACCAAAGTGACTGCTTCATATGTGACTTCACTCAGCTGGACTTGATGTGCTGATGTACTAGCAATATAGACCCTTTCATGAATGCATTGCAAACCCAGAATGCAGAAATTCAGGTATATAATGTCACAGTTTTTCAGGGCTCAAAACTGAGAAATGAGACCTGTCAGGCAGCTTACATAGTCACTTTGTTGAACATTGTTCACAGATATTTCCAGTTTATGGGCTGGTCTGAATGGCTTTGACCTTAGGTAAATTGAAAGTTGGGCAGCTAATGCATTTTAGAGTATTAGATGTTTACACCCTTTACTCCATGGGGTATCTCTGTTCTCCTTGTGCTAACAGTGTAGATCCAGATAAGCAAGCACATTCGTCTGTCTGATCAGGATCTTCAATGTTCACTTTTTGATTCATAAAATTTTGTGTGTTTTTCTGACCTTAAAGTGAATAGTGTAGATGGTAGTTATTTGTTGGCTGATCTGGATCTACACTAGTTGCACAAGTATATATGAAGTAAAGGTTAACCTTGTCCTCCTACACTGAGGCTACAGTCTTGTGTGTCACATATGACATCTCTGTTATACTAGTAGCATGGTGATGACATAATTATATAAGTGAAAAACCCACAAGAATCACTTTACTGGCACACCTCTGCAAAAATTGATGGTATAAAAGTCTGTGTTTTCCATAAATAGTGCAAATGGTTTCAGAAATAACTATTTAGTGTTTATATCAATCGTTTCTTTTAATGGAGGAAAATGCTGACATTAGAGTGAAGCCTTAGGGAAAACTTCTTATTTCCACAGTTGTTTGCCAAACTGGGTCAGTGAAAACTTAGTGGAATTTTTTCCATTTTAGTGAGGAGTGCACATGCACTGACTTGTTAGAACATAATTCAGGAACAGATTTGGATTCATGAAATTTGAGTGTTAAGTTAAAATATATATAGAGTATTATAATTTCTGAATCAATAATTATTTTGGAAATTTGATATTAACATTTTTAAAATGATGTGTTTTACAGTATGTTATTATTCCACTGTAGATGCTAATGTTAACATTTTAGTCATACAAGTATGAGGAAGCTAAGAGAAACAAAGTGATATTTAAGATCAAAAGTACTGATTAAACTGAAAAGAAAAGATGAATATCACGTACAATAAGCATTATAGAAAATGTTGTCAGTATTTTTTTAGCTTGCCTATTCGAAGAATTAAGGCCGCTATCCTCCTCTCCCTTTCACTGGCATCGACGTCCCCATTAGCGTGGCATTCATTTACCAAAATATGCCATTTGAACAAAACTTTGAAAGTACTTGAAACTTGGAATTTATATTTACCATCAAAAATCTACATCATATCCAGTAAGAACCATAACTCTGCTGCCAATATATTTCAAGTTTGCCCCTTTTTCACTGAAATTTTAAATTTTGTTTTAATCAAATTATGCACTTGGCCCATAACTTGGAATCTACTTGAGATATCATCTTGAAACTTTGAGCATATATTGCAAATTAAAATCTTTTTCATTATTTACAAGACCCATTACTCTGCTATCAATATATTTCAGTTATGCCCCTTTTTCTACTTATATCTTTTTTCACCAAAATATGCAATTGGCCCATAACATTGAAGCTACTTGAGATATTTCAAATTTGGAATAATTTACTTTCACCATTAATATCTACATCGTTATCAAAAAGACCCTAAACTCTACCAGAAATATTTTTAAGTTATTCCCCTTTTGCACTTAGATTTTGCATTAACCAAAATATGCACTGGGTCCAAAACTTTAAAACTACATGAGATATCAGCTTGCATTAACCAAAATATGCACTGGTTCCAAAACTTTAAAACTACATGAGATATCAGCTTGCAACTTGGAATATTATAGTCACTATCCTAATCTTCACCATAACCACCAAGACCTATAACATATTATTTTATTTTAAGTTGTTCCACTTTTTCACTTACATTTTGTGTTTAAAGTTTTAATGCACTTTTAATGCAATCTTAAAATAAAAGAAACATAAAATATCTGTTCTTTTTCGAGACATGTATGCAAATTACAAATGAATTTTACCATACTTCTCAATAATTAGAACTATAATTAGATCATGCAGATGAATCGTAATTTATAATGGATTTTATAATAACGCATACACAATATTTTGGCGCCCCAAGGGAGATAATAACTCTTCACAAAGAAGAAGAAAGTGGTATAGTAATCAGATAAATATCATGAATTTCGGATATGAAAATTTATGAAAGAAAATGAGTCGACTATGTCGGTAAAACGGAAAATTTTTGAAACGGCGCAAAGTTGAAAGAATCAAAGGTATACACTGCGCATTTACCGAGTATTGGTTATCTTCAAACTGAATTTTATTGAACATGATGATACAAATATATTACTGAGCTTATTACCCCACCCACCACTGACGAAACTGAGAATTTTTCAGCTCCGTATAATATGATACTCGGCTTAATTGAATCAAGGATCCTGACAAATAGACTATTCAAATAACCGAATTCTGCTGTACAGATATCAAACTCTAACTTGAAATACATTTACATGATCAGAATCTTCATCACTTTCACCAATATGTACTCTATTTATTTAAAGTGCATACTGCCTGTTAGCTTTGTGATGGGGATATCATCCTGCATAGTAGCTTTTTGATGGGAGGAAACTAGCTTTTATTATGCTGCATAGTACCCTGTAGCTTTTTCATAGGAGGAAACTCCAGCTAGTATTATGCTGCATAGTACCCTGTAGCTTTTTTATAGGAGGAAACTCTAGCTTTTATTATGCTGCATAGTATCCTGTAGCTTTTTCATAGGAGGAAACTCTAGCTTTTATTATGCTGCAGACCAGCCCGGTTAGCTCTGTAGGTAGAGCGTCCGCTTCCGGACTGGGAGGTCGTGGGTTCGATCCCGGCCGGGTCATACAAAAGACTTTAAAAATGGTAGTAATGGCTTCCCTCCTTGGCGCTCAGGGTGTAAGGGTTAGCATTACGACCGATTCGGCGGGTGTCGGTATAGGAGGACCTGCAAGGAGATCAGAAGTCGGAGGTGCTGAGCCTGCAATATGGCGGTCTCCTATCCAAAAGCGCAGCACCACGCTTACACGCCGAAAAGGTGAACGCCAAAAAAAATAATAAATTATGCTGCATAGTATCCTGTAGCTTTTTCATAGGAGGAAACTCTAGCTTTTATTAACCTGCATAGTATCCTGTAGCTTTTTCATAGGAGGAAACTCTAGCTTTTATTAACCTGCATAGTGCCCTGTAGCTTTTTCATGGGAGGAAACTCTAGCTTTTATTATCCTGCATAGTGCCCTGTAGCTTTTTGATGGCAGGAAACTTTAGCTTTTATCATCCTGCATAGTGCCCTGTAACATTGTGACAGAAGGAACCTCAATGTTCAATTGGATTGTGATCTAGTGATGGTGGTAGTCTGGGTACCAGGCAAAAAAAATGAACAATTGATTGTATGGATAGCCTACAGAATTTCAGCTTATAAAGGATAATGTAAAATTTAGAAAAGCTGTAATGGTGACTAGACATCATAAACAGAGAGCACAAAAGAAACACCATCTGACCATATCTGAGCAGCCAGATGCATGCCCACCTGTGTATTCAGTCATACCTGGTGTCTGGTACAGGTGGAAGTGACTGGGTGCACTATATAACAGTCTTGGTGCAAATACAGCACTGGGAGTACCTCAGTATAAACCTGTTAACATCACAACTGATAGGTGCAAAAATACTATTTGTGCATTTGTGGAATGATGCGGATTAAGTTCACCAAGTATAAGAAAATAGCTGCAAAAGTATCAGTGATTGTTGTGTTCGAATTGGTTTGGTGGCACTTTATGTCATCTTCTGCATGGTCTTATAATGGTTTTCATAGAAAGAAATTTGGTTGGTGTGCATGTGAGAGCATTGTGGTTGTACACTGGTGCCTGTGTGATCATTGTGGTTCACAACTAGTGCACAGCCATACAATCAGAGCATGAGATAGTAAAAATGATGCATACATGTACATTACAGCATTGAAAAATGACCTACCATGCAAAACTACTCCCAATGCACATTACAGGAGATCCATGATACATGGGGCTTTATTGGGTATAGTGTTCTTAATAAAAAATCACAGGTCTTTAAAGACCATCCTGTATGCAATACAAAAAACAACAACATGAAATCCATATGCATTTTAAATCAAGACATGAAAAACAAAACAAAGGCAGCTAGAAGTCCTGTTGATATAGATACATCATAATAGCATTTATCCCATTTTTTTTACTGAAAAAAAGGATATATAAGATTAAAGAAAAGCTAAAACAGGATATAATAGATTAAAGAAAAGCTAAAAAAGGATAAAATAGATTAAAGAAAAGCTAAAACAGGATATATTAGACTAAAGGAAAACTAAAACTGATATAATAGATTAAAGGAAAACTAAAAAATGATATAATAGATTAAAGGAAAACTTAAACAGGATATAAAATATTAAAGGAAACCTAAAACAGGATATAATAGAATAAAGGAAAGCTAAAACAGGATAAAATAGAATAAAGGAAAGCTAAGACAGGATATAATATATTAAAGGAAAGCATATACAGGATATAATAGATTAAAAGAAAGCTAAAACAGGATAAAATATATTAGAGGAAAGCATAAACAGGATATAATAGATTAAAAGAAAGCTAAAACAGGATATAATAGATCAAAGGAAAGCTAAAACAGGATATTATAGAATAAAGGAAAGCTCAAACTTGGTCAAGTTTCTCCTAACAAAAGATATTATTAGGAACTGTGTAAACTGCGCTTCTACTTTCCATGTAATATTGTTTTTCTTAGTACAATACTGATAAAACAGAATGGTGATTGGCTTTCTAAATAACTGCTGTGAAGTTAATGTAAGTTAATAATGATAAAACAGATGGTAATTGGCTTTCTATGTAACTGCTGTTAAATTAATATAAGTTATTTTTAACCAGCAAAGCTGGTTTTACTAATCATAATTCTGAAACCGGTATCAAACCAAAACGAGGCGCATTTCAGAGTAATCAGAGCAAGCAAAGTAGTCCAAGTTTCTTGTTACGTGTTAAAGTTGGCTCTTGCCACGTTCGTATCGCTTAATGAATACTTGACCGCTTCACTGCGCTGTCCCTAATTTAGAACACAATCGACAACAGTAAACCAATTTTATCTGGGGGTTGTAGCCGCCAGGGATTCTTTAGCGAGCCACAGATATGTTACCTTTAGGTAGAGATATAAACGATATTCCCGATGTTAGGATATTACAATAGCCAAATATTAATTCTGAAATATTTAACATATCGTTTCTGCTTATTCGAAGCTCAAAAAAACAGTTTAAACATTTTCTTTATTTTGTCATTTTAAAGCTATTTCAATATCGGACGTTTGTTCCGCGGCTAAACTGTTTGTTTCACGAAATATTTGTATTTATTTTTATCATTAACAATAACGATAATAATAAATTTCCATCTTAGCATATTTTTCTTCAATTGTCCACTTTATGAAATCAATGCGCAAATGCTTTAACTTGAAATTTTCAAGACATATTGCGAACATTTGTTTATTATTTCATGATAGGCGTTCATGAGCGTTGTAGATCACTGAACATGAAGCAATCATGGTTGCTGAATATTTTTGTATATTGGATTTCCACATATAAGCATGAACAGTAAACAGTAAACTATTGAGATGTGTAAAATTTTACATATTAAAACTAGTATACCGGATATTACTCGTACAGAAATAAGGACATGTAAGATTTACAGATCTATGTATTCGAAACATGCTACGAGCAAGCGCGGTACGTGTCCGGCTATCACGTACGTGGCAGGAGACACGTCGACAATAAGGCCATCAGTGTTCCAAGGAACGGACTATGATTTGTTTTAGGAATAATGCATAATTTACATTTTTTCCAAAGGTGAAGATGTTTACTAGGTTAACGTTTTCGATTAAGCTAGAGATGACTACTATTCTTGTTCGGAGTACATGAAATCATAGGCGCAGTAACACATTGAAAATGCAAATGTCAGTGACGTCACAATTTCCCGCGTTTTGAAGAATGCAAAATAACAGTAAAAGTACGTGTGAATAAAGAGGACTAACCATGATGAAGCCTAAAATTAAAAACGACACATCTGTCTGCTGAAACTGATGTTATATGAACGGATTGTAAGCTAATGGACATTTATCCCAGCCCCTTGACAACCAAAACTCAATGATATGTTTACCAATGTCTTAAATCTTGCACCCTTTCTAATAATATGATACATGAAAAAATCTATCAATTTGTGATTACTGGTCAGAAAATAAATTAATGATTCTAAAAGCGAACAGTTTAAATCCTAATCAGATCGCACAGATGTACCAGCTGATATGGATCTAAACTGTTCGCCCAAGCTATGAAGGTATATCTATGGAGTAAAGGGTTAACAGAAGACTTCATCCAGATAATACATGGAAAACCTTATTTCCACTATCATATAGACAAGATGAAGGTCTTTGCGAGTGAACCAAGTTCTTTTGCTTTTTCGTAAATGGATACATATATGAGAATAATGGCACTGGTTATTCTCGATAAGCAAAATCGCTTCGCTGGTTTTCTGTACTTTCAGTACTTTGATTTATGTCGGAGATGGGACTTGTCACTGGAACACTATGTACTTTAGTAAATTCTTACAACATCATGACTCATTGACAGTGATACTTTCCGCCAAGAACTTTTGTGAGAGCAGATTGATTGAATAGTACAGGTAGAAGAAAGCCTTTTAGCATCAGCAGGTTGTCAGCTGTTGTTGCAATGTTTGTTGAGGGAAGCTGAACAAGTGTAAGCTTTCATTTCTGTGAGCCAACATATCCATTGTGTTTGAAGGTTTGATTGATTGATTGATTGATTGATTGATTGATAAGCAATCTGTGTCATAGGTGTGCATGCTGATCTAGACAGCTAGTCACAGATGAGACAAAAGCTGTGTTTAGTTCTTCAAGGATGAAGACAGTTAAGAGGGGCACTATTAACCCTTTATTCCATATATATGTGTTTTACATTGTTTGCTACCACTGTAGATCCAGAAGAGCTGGCACATCCATGCTATCTGATCTGGATCTAAACTGTTCCCTTTTTGGTCAGGAATAAATTTGTGAATCTAAAACAGAACAGTGTTGATCCTCAAATGTTGGTTGTACGTATTGTTATATAGTGAAGGAGGAAAAAGAGCTGAAGTGGGTTTAGTGTGTGAAATCCTTATTTCATAATAGATCGTTTGTTTTTTCTGACTTCTTATCTTCTTGTTGCTAAATGTATTGAATGTGTTAAATGTCATCGAAACACAAAAAAGAAATATATAGAAATAACTTACACTGAAAACCGATATCCTGTGGCAGTCCAAACTTCTTATTGTTGCTTACAATTACTGCCACAAAGAGAGTCCATAACAAGGTCAACAATGTCTTAGAATATTATTCACTAATGGGGCCGTCACACCATGATGGTCAGCTTTCTATGAAGCACATGGTTGAAGGAGGGCGTTGTCTGAACCCTAGTGAACATCAGTGATCGTCGATTGTCGGGAATCGGCAGAGATCGCTGGTCCGGAAGAAATGTTTTTAATATGCACAAATGTTCTCACTGAGACCAGTGTTCTTCAACATTTAATTTTAAATGCCTAAGAATGTTTAAGAACATTGTGGAATGTTTAACTAATGTTTGCCGAGCATTGCACAGGTTAAGCTATGGAAAATCAGTCATTACACTAGCATTTGCCCTTTACACCATAGACACTCCTTCATTTCAGGGGGATAGCATTGTAGGCTTGTAGCACCAGATCAGCGAGCACATGTTTGTTGTCTGATCAGGATTTACACTGTTTGCTTTCAGATTCATTGGGTTATTTCTGACAGAAATGCAACCAGTGCAGATCCAGATCAGAAAGTACAGATGTGCCAGCTAATGTTGATCTACACTGGTCACATATGCATGAAAATGTGTGTATATGGAATTAAAGGGTTAACCTCTTTACTGATTTGTGCAAGTAAAGATAATTCACAACTACATGTCATGTGAAGAACCAGGAGGTAATATTATAATACTATAGATTATTGGGAAGAATGGTAATTTGGAAAAGAACTGGTTCCATTTGATGACAGACTTGTTCATTAGGTCTTAAATAGCTTAGAGATAATGGGAAGAAAAGTTCTGGAAGAGAGAAATCATTTAAATTAGCATAATTCAACAAATTATTATTTAATTCTTTTAGTTTTTCTAGTTTCTATTCCTTTGAAATGTTAAGTCTGATCAATAATTTGAATAAAAACAACATTAAAAATTTTGAAATTCAGTACAGTTTTATCAATCTCCTTTGCAGAGTTGTCGTTCCTTATACTCACTTAACATGTGAATGTAATGAGCCGAAAGTGTAAGAGAGTGAATATCATTTAGAAACAATCATTATCACAAGAGAAACCCACAACTGACATGGGCAGGGACTACACCAATCCACTGCTAACATGGGCAGGGACTACCCCCATCCACTACTGTCATGGGCAGGGACTACCCCCATCAGCTACTAACATGGGCAGGGACTACCCCCATGCATTACTGACAGGGACAGAGACCTTTCCCCTGACAACAGGACCTAGCCCTGAATGATATTTAAACATGACACTGGGTTTTGTGGTTTTGTAATGCAAGATTTGCAGTCAGTTAACAGATTTACACAATTTTCTGTGGTTAGATAAATGTCTGTGTGTTTTTGGTTTATCCAATAAAATCAACAAATTTGGTCACACCATGTGCATGAATTTGGCTGCTTCCTTTTAGTAAGTTTTAGTGTAATTAGATGTGAAAGCTTCAGTTCTTCATGTAAGATAGCTAAGTCTTGTGGTCATTTAACCCTTTCCCCCACATATACACATTTTAAGGCATGTGCGACTAGTGTCGATCCAGATTAGCCAGCACATTTGTGCCGTCTGATCAGGATCTGCACTGGTTGCATTTTGGTCAGAAATAACCTAATGAATCAAAATGCCAACAGTGCAGATCCTGATCAGACAGCACAGATGTGCCGGCTGATCTGGATCTACACTGTTCGCTGGTAAACAGGATGTTTTCTGTAGCTTAGTTCTCATTAACATGCCTTAACACTTTTAAACATATATACACATTTTATGTCATGTGCCACCAGTGTAGATCCAGATCAGCCAGCACATCTGTGCCATCTGAACAGGATCTGCACTGTTCACTTTTTTATTAGGTTATTTTTGACCAATAAGGGAACAAACAGTGCAGATCCTAATCAGATGGCACGGATTTGCTGGCTGATCTGGATCTACACTGTTTGCCCACACAGTAAAGATGCATCTGCGGAGGAAAGGGATAATAATCTGCCTCAGTCAGCAAATTCTGCCATGCTTTGTAATTAAGGGGGAAGGTCAGTGATCTTCACTAGGGTAGGCTGCCAATTCATTAGGTCACTGGGTTAAATCAAAGAAGGTTTAATAAACCAACCATATATAAACTGGCAGAAAGAAATTAAGTCATCCACTCATGGCATACAATATCATGCATTATGCTTTTAACAAATCTGATAACTCCTTTAATCATTATCTGGCGACTTGAAGATCTGATCTTTTAACATTGGGGTTTTCTTAAAAGATTTATAATATTTTATGTGTGTATTTATTGCTAAATTGGTAATCATTAAATTCAAAATGGTAATGAATTAGATACCATTACTGGCCTTTAAATTTTATGGAGATAGACATGAAATGAAGCATTAAAAGTGTCAAGAAAACTTAGGTGTCTGACTCATTCAGGAATAATGTTATACTAAGGAAATTCAAATAGATATTTTTGCAGCTTTTAAAACCCTAAGAACTTGGTAAAGACAAATAATACTAGATTTTTTGTATGTTAAAGACAATGTGTTTGATTGTATTACTCAGGTCTGATTGTTTTGATAATTGATTGCTTACAACTGATTATCATAAAATTTTTAACATGTTAAATTTTATCAAATTTTAGTTGTTTGTTGCAGCAGTATGTTTGTGTGCCTAGATGTAGCAGAACAATTTTTGTCTTTGTCTTATCGATTGGAAGAAAGCAGGGTGCCAACTATTGTTGTAACATCTATTTATAGATTTATTGCTATAAAAAATTCATAGCAAATAATTATTGACACGAAACTCTGAAACTCTAGTTAAAGTTGACAGAAAAAAAGAGCTCTAATGGACAATGTGGGAGATCCTTATTTCAAGAAAACTTTATTCAGCTTTCAAGCTAAGTAATATAAACAAGAACTATCTTTAAAAAAAGATAAACGGCATTGATGGAAAAGATTTATATATATACATGCATTTAAGAATAAAAGAAATATAGAGAGGCGAAGCAGACACAGTTTAGTTATTTTAATTTACTTGTTATAGCTGTTGACGAACCCTCCTGCCTTCTTAGTATGACCTAGAGATTAAGCGACCGAATCATGACAACTCATAAATTCATTGAAAGGGTATTTCAAAAAATGTTGAAGCTGTTGCAACGATTTCATACGGTGATAATAAGTCGAATAAAGAAGCAATGTCTTACATAAAGTCTTGATCTATATTTATTCAGTTTCAATAAAATACCTCTTGTAGAGTTAGAACTCAAGATGAATAAATGTCCTTGAAATAATAACAGCTTGTTACAAGAGTGAAATCTACCAACTTTTACGTAAATTAACTTTAAAAAAGTGTCCTTCCTGAGGACTGAACCCGGTGCCTCCGCTTGAGAGGCGAAAGAGTTATCCACTACACTACAGAGAGCTAGTCTTTTAGATGTGAAATTGACAATCAGTATCAAAGAAACTAGAAAGGAAACCGTAAGAATTAGAAATATCTGCACTTCTCTTTCGTTTTACACTGTGTATTGTACGCAAGTGTTTACCTGACACCCAAAAATATTCCATATAAAATTGTATTTAAGCCATCAATATTGACTTAACTGGTTATTTAAATCGTAAAATGTTTTTTCTGCAATACAATTATCGCTTTTAAAAACGAAAATGCTCGAACATGTAAGTGCCAGGTAGAAATACTTACACAAAATATATAAAAATCTTCTCGGTAATCGTAAACAACACCCACTAACAACAAATCGAAATAATCTATTTGATTTTCCCGCTGCATAATAATAAAAATCCCACTAGATACCTCTCCACCCTGCTAGATGCCTCTCTGGTGCAAATAGCTACCAATCGAAATAGTTTATTTCATTTTCCCGCTACATAATAATAGAATACGAGTATTATTTACAACATTTCATTGGTCGAAAAACTAGGTCAAAAGTGAGCTTAGACAGCTAACGCCGAAAAATTGAAATTGAAAAAGTGTTATATAGTTCCATGAAATATCATCCATACATGTATAACATACAGGTAAGTTTAAAATGTAAAACCAAGCTATTGACACACTGGCCTATATGATTAAATTTTGCTCTTGAATAATTTGCCTTTCATGTTGTTGAATAATTGATAGATTCTATCTGTACATTATATCATTTAACTTTACCACCCAAGAGGGTTTTTTTAATTCAAGCTTAAGGCAGCCATTAATTAAAATGAAATGAAAAAAAAATTATGGGTAAAGATAAAATTCAGATTTCTATTCAAACATTAAAATGGCTTTGATCATTTTTTTGTCAGAATTGTGTTTGACACAATGATGTTTGTTGGTGAAATTAAGTTAATACATGTATACATGGAAGGAATACTTTGAGCTCTCTGATATAAATTTCCCAAAGTAAACTTGTTAACTTATTTTTAGCTCGACTATTCGAAGAATAGGGGAGCTATCCTACTCGCCCTGGCTTCGGTGTCGTCGTCCGTTAAACAAAAAATGCACTTTGGTCCATAACTTGAAAAGTACTTATGATATCAACTTGAAACTTGGAATATATATTCACCATCAAATTCTACATCATTACCAACAACACCCATAACTCTGCTACAAATATTTTTTCAAGTTATGCCCCTTTTCAACACCCATAACTCTGCTACAAATATTTTTCAAGATATGCCCCTTTGTCACTTTAATTTTGCTTTAAGGAAAATATGCACTTTGGTCCATAACTTATAAACTAGATATCAACTTGAAACTTGGAATATATATTCACCATCAAATTCTGCATCATTACCAACACGACCCATAAGTCTGCCCCTTTTTTGTGTTAAGCAAAATATGCATTTTGCCCATAACTTTAAAACTTCTTGAGATATTGCCTTGAAACTTGAAATATATTTTCACCATCAAAATCTACATCATAACCAACAAGACCCATAACCCTTTCTTCCAATATTTTTCAAATTATGCCCCTTTTTCACTTAAATTTTGCGTTAAGCAAAATATACACTTGGCCCTTAACTTTAAAACTACTTGAGCTGTCACCTTGAAACCTGGAAAATATATTCACCATCAAAATCTAGGTCATTATCAACAACACCCATAATTCTGCTACCAATATTTTTCAAGTAGTTATGCCCCTTTTTCACGTATGCAATTGTCCCATAATTTTGAAACAACAGGAGATATTACTTTGAAACTTGGAATATATGTTTGCCACCAGTTTCTAAATCATTATCAACAAGATCCATAACTCTATTGGAAATATTTCTGTAAGTTATGCCCCTTTTGCATTTAGTTTTTACTTCGACTATTTGATATTTCATTGAGATTTTGAATATTTTTTCACCATCAAAATCTACATCATAACCAAAAAGACCCATAACTGCAATACAAGTACTCTACAAGTTATGCCCCTTTTTCCACTGTTCCTTTTTTCACTTATATTTTCATTTAAGTGCACTTCATCGATAACTTTGCAAATACTTAAGGCATCAACTTCAAACTTCCATTATATTTTCATTTCAGTTCGTTTTCTGTAACATACTGAAGTGATTGATATTGAACTTTAAGTAAATGTCTCTAATAAAAAATTACTAACAAGTTTTCTAACAAATCCAGAAATATTTCATAGTTATTCCCCTATTCAGTTTAATATTTATGGTACATTAAGGAATTATTTCTGTTATTTGAAATGAATTTCTCCCTTACCATTCAATTGTTAGGGTAAACTGATCTTAAGTCAGACACGATCTAGTGTCGGACGATTTCGTACCCATGTTGCATAGTAAACTGCCCATTGAGCGGCTATAAAAACAATTTCGCTATGTAGTAGTACATTTCGTCTATACCGAGTTGTCTTTTTCAAGCAGATGACGTATATCCGGTCTTTTCAAGGTTATTTCCCCTGAATAGTCCACACGCGGAAATTTTCAAAATATTTTGTTCAACAAAAACTTCGACAGTTCTGAAAGAGCTCAAGAAACCACATTTCATTGCAGGTAATTCCTCTTATATTTTGTTTGTGATGAAATAAGTAAGTTTTTTTTACATGTTTTTAAACTTTTTTTGATTGTTTTCAATGTAAAAACACATCTATGGATGTTTAATGTAGACTAGTTAACATGATTTTGAGTCGGACGATGAATTTAGTACATTTGATCTTAAGTCGGACTGTCCGACTCATAATCATTTGTTAATGAACTGCTATTAAGAGCTTCCTACAACATGGATTTTAAATTATAAGAAAGTGTAGCTTCGAACAGGGTTCGAACCTCGGACCTACGGCTCACATTTTCCTGGTAAAAGAGCCGTTCTAAATAATATTAGTATGCTGTTTATAACACGTGTCAATTTTACACAGCCTTTTTCGTTTATCTGTACACAGATCTCATAACAATGTGGAGTTACTGAAACTCGCAAGAGAGAACGACATCATCCTAGGTGAACTGCCTAGCCACACCAGCCACTGGACTCAGCCTTTTGACCGCTCTGTTTTCAAGTCTCTGAAAACGAACTGGAATGTTTATGTTGACAATTTTGTTAAGGAAACCGGCGTTCCTCCGACTCATTCGAATTTCTTCCGAATATTTGGCAAGGCATGGGAAGCGTCCATCACACAGGTAAACATAACAAGTGGCTTTCGTGCAACTGGAATCTTTCCTTTCAATCCCCAAGCCATCCCAGAAAACGCCTACAAACCTTCAGAGGTCAGTACCAGTACTTATATACCAGAGTCTGTAGTTGCCACGCCGGAGTCATCTATTGCAGCTTCGTTACCAACTGTGGCTAACGATGCATCGCCACCAAGCTTGCCAGATGATATCTTTCCGACGTCATGTGATCCTGTGATGACATCAGTCATCCTAGAAAGTCCTGGAAAAGACAGTCTGACATCTATTAATATCTCAATACCGCTTTCGGAGAATGATAACGATTTTGATGTCCCGGATATCTTTGACCTTCCAGTAAGTCTGGACGTCTTTGGTAATCTTGTTTGTGATACCCCCTACATACCCGCGGACACTGAAGTTCACACTCCGACCGCTTGTAGTAGCTTTGATGAGACACATGTAAGTAGCGTTTCAGATGCAAAGGCTATTGAAGTGATCGAGTCTACACTTTCTTCTGAACAACTTGCTAAATATTGTGCTGTATATCTCAGTGGAACTGAAATTGAAGACAAACTATTCCAAACATGGAAAATGTACAAACAGAAAAATACTAAAAAGCAATGTTCTACTGCTGCACAAATTGCTGATCAGATGTTTCCGTTGCGGAAAGAAGTCACAACGGGACAACGTAAACGTAAAACAAACTCATCTGATAGCTTTTTTGTTATTACTGCAGATGAAGTATTCAACGAGAAGCTTGCAACACAAGAGGAAAAGAAAAGAAAGCTTATTGAAAAGGAGAAAAGGAAACAGGACAGGGAGATAAAGAAAACAATCAAACAATTACAAACACAATGTAAATCCAAAACTTAGTCCAAGTTACACAGCAGGCAACATGATACTGAAAGTATTGTTGTGCCTGATTACCGGTTAGAGTATATATAATAGAGTATATTACCGGTTAGCCTTTACAGTCAGACTTTGCACGGTTTAAAAACATTATTCTATCTCATTATTATTGCATTTTTACGTAAACGGCTAAACGCATAGTATTCTTCTACATGCACAGTTATATTAATGTTCCAATGAAATAAACGTGTTTTAATAATACAAACAGTGGCTACCGGACCCCTAGACCGACAGTCCAGAGGTCCGGTAACGGATCTCAAGGTCCTGTAATCAGTATATATAATGATATATACATGTATTAGATTTTTGTATACAGAACATTCAATCGGTTTGTTTTTTCCTTATTCAAAGACCTGCAAAGATCTTTGCTACATTGTAAAAAGAAACATATTTATAGCATACGAGTTAGTGCTGTCTGTATTTTGTCTAGGACTAGCTTGAGATCCGGTTACCGGATCACTAGTCTGCCAGTCTATGGCTCCGGTAACCGGACCTCTAGCCTCTGCCTAAATTTAAAATTCCGTAAACAATTTGTACTGGAGAAATATATATTTCTTTTAATTTTGTTCTTTACAGAATAAAGCTTGTTAGCTTTGTCAGTTTAATCAAATATACCTTTTGTCCATCATAAATCATAGCGTCCGAGTCTATATCACTTTGTCCGAGTTACGATCGATTTCGTCCAGCTCACGATCAAATCATAGTCACTGTCATCTAAACGCGTTTTTGACGTTTTTGAGCGGTATTTCGTGTATCTAAATTACAGACAAGCGCCTGAGAGGATGTAAAACGGATACCAGGTATTTACGTACCATGTTAACCACTACAGTTCACAGAAGTGAGCCGAGAACCAAACATGTGTCCGACTTACGATCAGTTTACCCTAATATTTTTCCTGATTGCACATGAATGTATGGCCATAGTTGTTATTGTTTTAATCTTCAAATTGCATTTGTTTCAAATGATTCGAATAGTCGAGGACGCTGTCTCCTCTGACAGCTCTTGTTTTTATTAATTTGCATATTTGCTGTAGTCAGGTAGAGAGGGGTTGCTAAGGCTTATCCCCCACCCGAACAAAACAGTGTTTGGACTAATAAACAAATGCAGTGGGTATTAGTTGATGTTCATGGTCACTGTTATTTCTAGATTTTTGGACCATGGAATTTTTACCATTTATGGTTTCTTCCCTACAGAGTTTTAGACAGGATGTCAAGGACATTGATCTTGCATTCTTGTCTTTATTCGATTTTTACCCTATAATTGTTTGTAGGCTTTTAGCTGTATATGTAATAAACTCACAATTAATGTGTTTTTAATAGGTGTATTTCACTATAATTCAAATTGATGCATTGTAAAAAGCTGCATAAAAATGAATGATTATACAATTGCAAATGTATTATTGCATGAATATCCAACTTTAAGGAATATAAACAATGTCACATTATTAAGACTGATAGTGTATAATTTCTGTGTCACTTTTTTTAGATGAACCTTAGCATGCTGGCTATTAAGGCTTTTTTTATATAACATTACGGTGTATCAGCATCAAATATTTTATGAAAGTTAAAGATGCTGAATTTTTCTAATTACCATATTCGTTTTAAGTTTCTTAAGGTGAGGGTGACCTATTGTGATAGGTTGTGTGTTTTAGCTCAAAGGTTGTG
Organism: Corbicula japonica; assembly: GCA_038501625.1. Lineage (NCBI taxonomy): Eukaryota > Metazoa > Mollusca > Bivalvia > Venerida > Cyrenidae > Corbicula > Corbicula japonica. The sequence goes on along the minus strand of JAZAYU010000062.1, from coordinate 1,406,246 downwards.
TGTTTTTAGCTCAACTCTTGAAGAATAATTATGTTGAGCTATTCTACTCACTTTGTGTCCCTTAGATGCTAATAATATAGTTGTTTATTGAAGTTTTGGTCTGTTTTTGTTTTCAGGTAATGATTATATTTGGGGGACAGGAAAAGTTGGAAAACGTTGTGAAGGTAAGTAGTGAAGACATTATTCCTGCTTTAGGTTAGGTCAGGGGTACCGACATGAATAATTAATATGTTTAAAACAGTTCACTCCAGGATAAACTGTAGCAAAGTGGGGGTGCTAAATAGGAATCCCACTTGTTTTCCATCAGTCCATCGGTCCGGCCTAATCCTGATCTTGTATCATGTCCATATTTTTGTCATTCATTTTAAATAAATGACCAGCATAGAGGATGTGTTGCCCTCAGTAAGAAACTAGGTCACTAAGCCAGATTCATTTAACACCGGGTAGGTCACACTAGTCATCGGTTTATGAGAATAATGCTTGGGATGTTTGTCTTGATGATATATACTACATGTTTCAAACTGTCATCCAGGGTCAAGAATAAGGTCACTAGGTCAAATAAAAATGATTGGATTTCGGGTGTGCGAAATAAGGCCCTTGCATTAAATTTGCAGTTGGACTTTGTCATACGGAACCTTTAACTGCAAACCTCTAAAATTGTCCGGATACGGATACTTAAGTGAAATGCACAATTTTTCTGTTTTAGTGTGAACATTCACTATTTGCTTTTATTACATTTCATATTGTTCATTGCCTTTTATAATAGAGGCAAGATGCTGTCTATTTTGAGCAAACAAGAAAAAGAAAAATGAGAAGCAAATTAATCGTCACTTGCAAAGCCTTTTGGTAAAGTACATTATTATCTGGAAAAGTACATTATTGGCATCCTGATTTCTAAAAGTACATTTTCCTTGCGGTATTACTGAATATTCATGATGGTTAATTGAATACGTTCTAATAATACCGTCTATAAATTGTGAATTAAATAAATAATGTGTAACAAAGAGTTGTTCTGTATGTCTAGGTTAGTGGTACACAGTCAAAACTGACTAGTTTATGCTTAAGTAGTCTGACTGGTTAAAATCTTGAACATGTTCAAAAACTGACTGGTTTATGCTTTAAGCAGTTTGATTTGTTCAAATCTGGTACATAATCAAAAACTGACAGGTTTTTAGCTCGACTATTCGAAGAATATGTCGAGCTATTGTACTCACTTGGGCGTCGGCGTCGGCGTCGCCGTCGCCGTCCCGCTTTGGTTAAAGTTTACGTGCAACCTACCTATATCTTAAAAACTACTATAGCTACAGCTTTTAAACTTGGCACACTTGTTCGTCATCATGTCCCGAGTGTGTATGCCAAGAACCATAACTCTAACTTTCATTTTGATCAAATTATGGCCCTTTTTGACTTAGAATTTCAGGTTAAAGTTTGCGTGCAAGCTACTGTACAAACTCATAACTTCAATACTACTTATACTACAGCTTTTAAACTTGGCACACTTGTTCATCATCATGTCCCGAGTGTGTATACCAAGAACCATAACTCTGACTTTCATTTTGATCAAATTATGGCCCTTTTTTGACTTAGAATTTCAGGTTAAAGTTTGCGTGCAAGCTACTATACAAACTAATAACTTCAATACTACTTATACTACAGCTTTGAAACTTTCAACACTTGTTCATCATCATATCCCAAGTGTGTATGCCAAGAACCATAACTCTAACTTTCATTTTTATCAAATTATGCCCCTTTTTCGACTTAGAATTTCAGGTTAAAGTTTGCGTGCAAGCTACTGTGCAAACCCATAACTTCCCTACTACTTATACTACAGCTTTGAAACTTTCAACACTTGTTCATCATCATATTTCAAGATTGTATGCCAAGAACCATAACTTTTACTTCCATTTTGTTCAAATTATGGCCCTTTTTCGACTTAGAATTTCAGGTTAAAGTTTGCGTGCAAGCTAGTTACTTTCATACTTCTTGTACTATAGCTTTGAAACTTAAGACACTTGTTTACCATCATGACCCTGACTATTTATACCAAGAACCATAACTCTTTCTTTCATTTTTAATCAAATTATGGCCCTTTTTCAACTTAGAATTTCAGGTTAAAGTTTGCGTACAAGCTAGTTACTTTCATACTTCTTGTACTACAGCTTTGAGACTTAAGACACTTGTTTAACATCATGACCCTGACTATGTATGCCAAGAACCATAACTCTTTCTTTCATTTTTAATCAAATTATGGCCCTTTTTCGACTTAGAATTTCAGGTTAAAGTTTGCGTGCAAGCTAGTTACTTTCATACTTCTTGTACTATAGCTTTGAAACTTATTCACCATCATGACCCTGACTATGTATGCCAAGAACCATAACTCTTTGATTTTTTTCAAATTACTGCCCTTTTTAGACTTAAAAATTAAGGTTTAAAACTTTGTATACCTTTATTTTATCTTACATCAGGTTTATTTTCAAAGGCCCATAACTCATCCTTGCTTTTTTATATTTGATTTTTGCCCCTTTTCACTTGAAATTAGAATTAAGACTTATAAATAATTGTTAACGTTTCAATGTTAGTGTTTTTCATATGAAATGCTATATAAAAGGTTTAAAACAGATGTCCTTAACATACTTTGGTTGAAAGTGTTGAGTAATTGTGGGGTGGGTGGGTGGGTGCATAGACTATACTATACTATACCATACCAAACCATACCATACCATACCAGAACACTGTACTGTACTGTACCCCCACCAACCACCACCACCTCCACATACCAACACCACCACCAACAACAACTACAACAACACCAACACAAACAACAACAACAACGCCAACACCACCACCACTAACAACAACAACAACACCACCAACAACACCATCACCACCACCAACAACACAACCACCACCAACAACAACACCACCATTAACAACACCAACACCACCACCAACAACAACTACAGCACCACCATTAACAACAACAACACCACCAACAACAACACCAACACCACCAACAACAACAATATCAACACCACCACCAACAACAACACAAACACAAACAACAGCACCACCACCACCATCAACAACACCACCACTAACAACAACAACACCATCACCATCACCAACAACACCAAAAACAACAACACCACCACCAACAACAACACCAACACCACCAACAACAACACCACCACCAACAACAACAACATCATCACCACCACCAACACCACCACCAACAACAACAACACCACTACCAACAACAACAACAACAACAACACCAACAACATCAACACCAGCACCAACAACAACACCACCACCACCAGCAACACCCCCACCAACAACAACACCAACAACATCAACACCACCACCAACAACAACATCAACACCACCACCAACAACAGCAACAACAACAACACCAACAACCAACACCACCACCACCAGCAGCAGCAACAACACTACCACCACCACCACCAACAACACCAACAATACCAACACCAACAACACCACCACCAACAACAACACCAACAACAGCAACAACACCACCACCAACAACAGCAACACCACCACCAACAACAACAGCAACACCACCACCAACAACAGCAACCAGCATACCATACTGTACTTCACCACGCCACACCACTATAGGTGGGCAAAGATAGTGGGTTGATGGGTGTGGGATCAGGGGTTTATGGGCTGGGTTGTGTAAACCCTAAAAAAATCTACAAGAATAAATTAGGTGTAATTTATTGATTTCCTAACTTGGATTAAGAAACTTTTGTTCATGTGTGTTTGTTGGGGGTGTCATAAACTCCTGAATCACTCCCCAGTTTAAATGAAGCCCAGTTACAATGTGCTTAATAATTCTGACTTTTCGAATAGTCGAGCGTGCAGTCGTTTCCGACTGGCTCTTGTTGCATAAGCAGTTTGACTGGTTAAAATCTGGTACAGTCTCAGAAAGGACAGGTTTTTGCATAAGCAGTTTGACTGGTTAAAATTTTTTACAGTGTAAAAAAACTGACAGGTTTTTGCATAAGCAGTTTGGTACTGTCTTAGAAACTGACTGGTTTATGCTTAAAGCAATCTGAGTGGTTTAAATTTGGTACAGTCTGATTGCCCTGTGTGTTACAGGAGTTATTCCATTTAATGTTGTAATCTTTAATCTTTGATCCGATTTTCTATTTTCGTCGTTGTAAGCAGGTAATTTCCAGTTGACTGCTGTAAGAAGGGATTGTATCATGGCCAGTAACAGTAGTGAACCCAATGTTACAAACTATAAATGTATAATTATGTAATTAATAGAACACCTGAGATCAGCCTTTGACTCAATCGCTGAAGTAAAAGGAAAAATCTTTTGAGAAAAAGTTACTTTTTGTGTTGCCCGTTCGGAGAAAAGGCAATACATAGTGATTGCTTTGTCAGTCCATCCGTCGGTCCATCAGTCCGTCGGTCTGCCACAAAAACTTAAAATTGGCTTTAACTTTGCCTTTTCTTAATATTTCTTCATCAAACTTTTTAATTATATTGCTTATGGCAACACAGTCAAAATGATGCCAAATTCTTAATGTCAGGGTCACAACCAATGGAAATTTTTTCACTTGGATTTTGCCCCGAAAACATATTTGTCTTTTCTTAAAATTTCTTCTTCAAACTTTCAACTATATAGCTTATAACAACACAGTCAAAATGATGCTAAATTTTTTAGGTCAAGGTCACATTTGATGGAGTTATGCCCCTTTATGTGCTTGGATATTTTATTCTGGCAAAGTACCTGAGGGCAACACAAGTGTTCAGCTGAACACCTTTCTTGTTTAAATATTATATCAATGGCCTCTGTCAATCCTTGACTACCATTGCTTTCTCTCATATAAATCATTTGTGTGCCAGATGACTGTTATTTTTGTTTGGGTCCATGGGACGAAGGTCAAGGCCGCAGAAGCCTTATAGGTAAATTCATTCCCACTTAATAACCTAAAGCCTTTTGACTCAGAGTCTTCAAAGTCAGTTTAACTGTAGTCCATGATTTTTAGCTCGACTATTCGAAGAATAGTGGAGCTATCCTACTTGCCCCGGTGTCGGCGTGGGCGTCGGCGTCCCCATCGGCGTCCGTTAAACAAAATATGCACTTTGGTCCATAACTTCAAAACTACTTATGATATCAACTTGAAACTTGGAATATATATTCACCATCAAATTATACATCATTACCAACAACACCCATAACTCTGCTACAACTATTTTTCAAGTTATGCCCCTTTTTCACTTAAATTTTGCGTTGAGGAAAATATGCACTTTGGTCCATAACTTATAAACCACATGAGATATCAACTTGAAACTTGGAATATATATTCCCTATCAAATTCTACATCATTACCAGCAAGACCCATAACTCTGCTGTCAATATATTTCAAGTTATGCCCCTTTTTTCTTATATTTTGTGTTAAGCAAAATATGCATTTTGCCCATAACTTAAAACTACTTGAGATATTGCCTTGAAACTTGAAATATCTTTTCACCATCAAAATCTACATCATAACCAACAAGACCCATAACCCTGCTTCCCATTTTTTTCAAATTATGCCCCTTTTTCACTTTCATTTTGTGTTACGCAAAATATACACTTGGCCCTTAACTTCGTTATGAATGGAGGGATTTCAAAATAACTTGGCACAAATGTTCACCATGACATGGTGGTGTGCTGCGTACAATACCCATGCCTGTAGGTCCAAGGTCAAGGTCACTGTTACTAAAAATAGAATTTTCTTGCAAAATCGTGTCCGCTCTGTAACTTTGTTATTTCTTTTTGGATTTTTAAAAAACTTGGTATAATTGTTCACCATATCAAGACATTGTGTCACGTACATGCCCAAGCCTGTAGGTCAAAGGTCAAGGTCACTGTTACTAAAAATAGAATTTTCTTCTTCGGGCTGTTACTTTGTTATGAATGGAGGGATTTCAAAATAACTTGGCACAAATGTTCACCATGACAAGGCGGTGTGTCCGCACAATACCCATGCCTGTAGATCCAAGGTCAAGGTCACTGTTACTAAAAATAGAATTTTCTTGTCAAGGCTGTAACTGCGTTATGAATGGAGAGATTTCAAAATACCTTGACACAAATGTTCACCATGACAGGGCGGTGTGTCGCGAACATGCTCATGCCTGTAGGTCAAAGGTCAAGGTCACTGTTACTAAAAATAGAATTCTCTTGTCTGGGCTGTTACTTTGTTATGAATGGAGGGATTTCAAAATAACTTTGCACAAATGTTCAACATGACAAGGCAGTGTGTCCGCACAATACCCAAGCCTGAAGGTCCAAGGTCAAGGTTACTGTTACTAAGAATAGAATTTTTTTGTCCGGGCTGTAATTTCATTATAAATGGAGGGATTTCAAAATAACTTGACACAAATGTTCACCATGACAGGGCGGTGTATCGCGTACCATGCCCATGCCTGTAGGTCAAGGTCACTGTTACTAAAAATAGAATTCTCTTGTCCGGGCTGTTACTTCGTTAGGAATAGAGTGATTTCAAAATAACTTGACACAAATATTCATCGTGACAAGGTGGTGTGTCCCCTACCATGCCCATGCCTGTAGGTCCAAGGTCTAGGTCACTGTAACTAAAATAGAATTTTCTTGTCAGGGTTGTAACTACGTGAGGAATAGAGTAATTTCAAAATAACTTGGCAGAAATGTTCACCATGACAAGGTGGTGAGTCTTGTACCATGTCCATGCCTGTAGGTCAAAGGTCAAATTCACTGTTACCAAAAAATAGAATTTTCTTGTCTGGGCTATAACTTTGTTTTGAATGGAGGGTTTTCAAAACAACTTGGCACAAATGTTCACCATGACAAGGCGATGTGTTGCGTACATTACCCATGCCTGTTAGTCCAAGGTCAAGGTTACAGTTACCAAAACTTGAATTTACTTGTTCGGGCTATAACTTCTTTATGAATGAAGGGATTTCAAAATAACTTGGCACAAATGTTCACTATGACATTGCATTGCATTACCACCAACTTCTTCACAGACATTTCCGTAATAAGAAGACAACAGTGCCACAAATACAAATAATTTACTTGATCTTCAAGTTTATGCATATTCTTATAATTACTCGAACATCACTGTCTTTGAAATGCTATTATTCCCATCATTGCATTTGAGTGTCTGAAAACAATGCATAGCGGGGGCATCCGTGTCCTATGGACACATTTCTAGTTTCACTTATATTTCACTTAAGTGCACTTCATCGATAACTTTGCTAATACTTAAGGTATCAGCTTCAAACTTCCATTATATTTTCATTTCAGTTCTTTTTCTGTAACATTACTGAAGTGATTGATATTTGACTAAAAGTAAATGTCTCTAATAAAAAATTACTAACAAGTTTTCTAACAAATCCAGAAATATTTCATAGTTATTCCCCTATTCAGTTTAATATTTATGGTACATTAAGGAATTATTTCTGTTATTTGAAATGAATTTCTCCCTTACCATTCAATTGTTAATATTTTTCCTGATTGCACATGAATGTATTGCCATAGTTGTTATTGTTTTAATCTTCAAATAGCATTGTTTCAAATGATTCGAATAGTCGAGCATGCTGTCTCCTCTGACAGCTCTTGTTTTTCTATGAATCACTCGGGCAAAGGTCAAGGTCACAGTGCCCTTAATGGTCAAATCCATTCGGCTCAATAAGTCAAGAACACATTTCATAAGACTCAAACTTCAAAGGGTGATAGGAGATCTGATTACGTTTTAATAATATCTAAATGAGATTTCAAAATCTAAACATTTTATTTGTATATAAAAATATTTAGTTTTTGAGAAGAATATTAAGTTTTTAAGTTGAAAAAGTTCTTTATTTTTATACATGGTTTAATGTGTTGTATCCCATTTTCAGCATGTGGTTTGTGCTGCCATAACTGCTGTGTTGAGAGTGCAAAGAACACCTGCCAGAGAGCGAAAATATATGACACTGTTACCTATGACAGAAATATTGTAAGTATATTATCTAATTATATCCCCACAGTTTTCTTTGGGATGGAGGTCGTGTGTGGAGCTGGGGGATTTGGTATATATAGAGCCAGGCTTGTCAGTCTGTTAGTCTGTCACTCTGATGTAAAGTCAAGAACAGTTCAGCAGATTGTAATTAAATTACATTCATTAATGTAACCTTACAAAATCCCAGTCAAGTTTGAATTTGTCAGAATCCACCCAATATTGACAGATATATTTTCCAAGTTTTGATTTCACACAAATTACAGCACATTCCTGTCACTTTTCCTTTTGTTGGTAGTCATGTTCCTGTGACCAGACAGAATTGTTGGGGTATCGATCACTTTCTGTGATAACTCTAGCTTTTTATTGCTTTGACATACAAGCTTGTGTGTTTTTAGACAAGTTTTGTGTATGATTAACATGACAACAACATAATGTAGGTTAAAAATGATAGACAATAATGCCAGAGAGAAAAGATGTGCAACAAGTGAAATTCTGTGGTACGAGGGTTCATCCAGAATTATGCAGACTTTTGCTGTAGAGTCTAAGTATTTATTTTCTTCACACACTTTATTAATTTTAGTGTATAGAAATCTTGATTTAGGCAGTTGTTAAGTCTTCAAACCATTAAGGTGGAGCAGCCACACTAAACTTTGATGGCTTACTGTATTTACAACATAATGTATGCATACATACATGCTTGTTAAGAAGTCGTACTTTGTCACCGTCTGCTGCACCACATGTATACACATTGTTAATAAAAAATTTGCAGATGAGCGATACTGCTCTCTACATTATGTTTTGTTTCAACAAAAACTGTCCAAAAATGATAGAACACACATCCATGCACACATGCAAGCAATTTATTATTTGCAATTGAACAATTGATTACAATGTCTGTGTATAATAGATTGTTTCTAATGTTTGGACATGACTGATCTAAAGTCAGAAATTAGCAACAGTAGCTGTCATCATTCCGTCTCATACCCAACTCCTATTATTTATACAGTCTCTGGATCAATTCTAAACCTTTTGTAAGAGTCCTCAAAAAACAACTTTAAGATTCCAAGAAAATTTTAATATTCTAAGAAAATTCAAACTGGGTCACTGCAGTCTAGGTTAGCAGTATCATATTAACTGTATTGGTGACAGCATGTTGACATTTGGTTTTTGTGTATCTAGTACTAGCTCTTTGATCTCTGAAGAGAAAATTCACTTGGTTATTTAGGCCTTAAACCCTAAAAAATTGTTCTCAACAAAGGTTAATAGGGACTACCTAGTAATTCTTTTCAAAAAACATCTACATGAACTTGAAACTTTCACTCACATAGAATGCCCAATGCCAAATTAATCTTTTTGTTAAAGGGGGCAGCAATCTACTATATTCTGGAGATAACTTCTTACACACTGTAACATATATTGTTCTAAAGTTTGTTTATGTGCATGCTTGTTTATCTGTCAGTTACTCCCTTTACTCCATGAATAAATTAATGCTTCAGGAGAAAGGTTTCACACCCACAAATTTGCAAAACAACTTTCATACTTCTGATGTTTATCTGTTACCTTGTAACAGCTTTGTCATCAATAAAGGCTAGGCACAGGTTTAGCAGATCACTAGCAGGCACTTCAGATCTTTCATAGAGTGAATAATATACATGTATAATAAATTGTGAGGCGTTTACTTTGTTTTGCAAAATAAGATGTTAAATTTATAATAAAATTGTAACTCCTGAGATGTTTTTAATGTTATGTATCTGTTCAATGAATTCAGTCAAGTGCTGGACCTTGACAGATACGGGATTTTTCCCTTTGCTCCTATTTATTAATATGCATGTACCTGCATAATATTATTGTCTGTTGAAAGTCTTGAAAGTTCCTGGCATTGTTTCTGGCCTACCTGTGCATTCCTTATGGTGTAAAACCTCTTTGGGTATGATACCCCTTTGTAGATATTTGTGTTTAACAAAACAAAAATGGTTTTTAATATTATCTTAATTTGAATGTGCTTATGTTGATGTTTTCATATTGTATATATCATATCTCATTATAAAAATATTCTGCACAGCTTTTCAACACATAACATTAAAGTGTTTATATTAGGGATGGACCGGTTATTGCAGTGTACTTGCTGAAAGAAAATGAAACCTACTTGAAACAATGTACTTTGAACATAAACAAGCTGTAATTTGTGAATTTATGAGAATTCTTGCTATCAGATTTGTTTACTATTTTCTGAATTCATTTGTGGTACATAATCAGACTGTTTTCTGCTACTTTTCCATTTAATCTTGCACAGTTTGCAAACTGCTGTGTTAATCGCTATTTGTTATTGACAATAAAGTCGACCTAGTACAACATGTTTGCATGATATTTTATCAGTAATACTTAATCGCAATGTATTGTAATATAAGTAAAATGTTGCAATATATCACAATATTGTTTTCCATTGCAATACCCATACAATCTCATATTAACTGCAGTGATAAACTTCAGAAAATATCTATTGGATTAATTTTTATCATTAAAAACATAATAATATTAAGGATTTTGTATCATGAAATTATTTCAATCAGGGTATTCCAAGAAGGTTGTAATAACATCAATCTACAGGAATCCACAGCCTGCTCAACCTTTGCCAGGATCTTTAACCCTTTCCTGTACAGATACGCATTTTAACGCATGTGCGACCAGTGTAGATCCAGATCAGCCGGCACATCCGTGCCGTCTGATCAGGATCTGCACTGGTCGCATTTTGGCCAGAAATAACCTAATGAATCAAATAGTGAACAGTTTAGATCCGGCACGGATGTGCCGGCTGATCTGGATCTAAACTGTTCGCCCTAGCAATAAAGGTGTATCTATACGGGAAAGGGTTAAGAGTGAAAAATAACTAAATGTTCAAACACTGTAACAAAACTCCCTAAGAATTGTAGTCCTGTTATATAATCCATATCTTTACTAAATTATGTGTAATAGGAACAGAAGGATGTGGTGAGTTTGAGCAACTTCTTAACTAACCACACCCATTTTACCATGATTGCTAAGCTTGCAATTCAGTTAACTGCTTACTTTCTTGCTTAATGCTTTTATTGTTGATTGTGTGGTTGTTGTTTTTAGTGGAAATGAGTTGTTGTTTATGTTATGCTCATAGTTTCTATAGGTTGAATAATTGCATGACAATATTTAACAAAACTCCTGAATCAGGTACCTTATCTAAGGCTTTTGCTGTTGAAAGATATTACATTTTGAGTTAAAGCTAAATTAAAGTTTCTATGAATACACAGAGCACTATCATTTACTTAACACTAGTTTTGTTGTATACTTAAAGATACACCAATGTGCACAATTGATTAAAGCACTTCAAGTAACAATTAAATTTCTGTTGACTTACTGTTATGTAGAATAACAACATTTATGTGAAATAATTTGGCATTTTACTGGAGGAATTCACTGCTTAAGCCACCCCTGGCAAATTACACAGTCTTATTCTTAAATCCCCATATTTCATATCCATAACTGCAGTATTTTTTCTTGTTAGTACCTGATAAGATATTCAACAATAAGATAATTGTTCAGTTATAAATTAGTCCTTCGTTGGTCTTCTTGATTTGGATTCAAATCAATAACTGAAGAACAGTTTGTCCTACAGTCACCAAACTTGGTAGGAAGATTGGACAAGGTTAGTTAATGACCCTGGGAATCATATGTCAAGATCACTGCTGCCTTAAATTGAAAATTTATGTCTTATCAGTAACTTTTGTAACTTGAAATATGTTTGACCAACAGTCACCACACAATAAATAGATTGTTCATGGTCAGTAGATGACCCTTACTGATTTTGAGGTCAGAAGGTTAAAGTCGTGGTCACATTGACCTTCAGTTGAAAATTGGTTTCCAATTAGAAACTAAAGAATGGTTTGATCTTCAGTCACTGAACTTGGTATATAGTTTCCTATGGTCACTAGTTAACAGCTGTTGATTTTGGGGTCAGAGGCAACGGTCACTGTGACCTTAAATTAAAAATTGTTTTCCTCTCTAGCTCAAGAACAGTTTGACCAACAGTTTGTGGTGTATGATGGTTCAGGGTTAGTTATTAATCACAATATGGTAACCTTGTTTTCTTGAAATTACTGGTAAATTTTATTTTTAAAGTTACAAGACAGATGACACTTTAAATTTTCAATAGATCTGTGTTAAAATGCAGCAGGCAAATGCCAGCTTCTTTGACAGCAGTGAATGTTCATGAAATTTACACCATCGATTTTTAAACCATTTATGCCTTTTTTCACATTGGTGCACTTTGTAGAGCTACTTGGTCAAAAATAATCTATGAAATCTTAAAGTTAATAGTGTTGATTCTGATCTGATGGCACAGATGTGCAGTCTGATATGCATCTACACTGTTTGCTGCTGTGATAAAGGCATATCTAGGTGTTAAGTAAATTTTATCCCTCAGTCAGAAGGAACCAGTAACAATTATGTTTCCCCCCCTCTGGGGGAGACATATTGTTTTTGCCTTGTCCGTCTGTCCGTCTGTCACACTTCGTTTCCGCTCAATAACTGGAGTACCCTTTGACCCAGAGCCTTCAAACTTCATAGGGTGATAGCCCTTATTGAGTAAAAGAACCCTATTGATTTTGGGGTCAGTAAGTCAAAGGTCAAGGTCACAGGGGCCCAAAGTGTGAAAACCATTTCCACTCAATAACTCGAGTACCTTTTGACCCAGAGCCTTCAAATTTCATGGGGTGATAGCCCTTATTGAGTAGAAGAACCCTATTGATTTTGGGGTCAGTAGGTCAAAGGTCAAGGTCACAGGGGCCCGAAGTGTGGAAACTGTTTCCGCTCAAGAACTCGAGTAACCTTTGACCCAGAGCATTCAAACTTCATAGGGTGATAGCCCTTATTAGGTAGAAGAACCCTATTGATTTTGGGGTGAGACTCTTTCCCATAGGTCACAGAGTCACTGTGGCCATAGCTTTAAATTTTTCAGTGTCAAATAAATAAAACAATGCGAAGTAGCATGTTAAGCATTTGTGGTAAATATAATTATCACATTAATTTATGCATTTGAACGTGCTAAAATCGAGAACTACGGAATGAATCTAAAGTTCATAACGTCTGGGGCTTTCATCCAAAAGCGAAATTTAGTGGTACCAAGCCTAGAATATGGCCTACGAAAATATGGGAAAGAGTGCTTCCCTTGATTTTGGGGTCAGTAGGTCAAAGGTCAAGGTCAATGGGGCCCGAAGTGTGAAAACCGTTTCCGTTCAAAAACTCGAGTAACCTTTGACCCAGAGCCTTCAAACTTCATAGGGTGATAGCCCTTATTGAGTAAAAGAACCCTATTGATTTTGGGGTCAGTAGGTCAAAGGTCAAGGTCACCAGGGCCCGAAGTGTGAAAACCGTTTCCGTTCAAAAACTCGAGTGCCCTTTGACCCAGAGCCTTTAAACTTCATAGGGTGATAGCCCTTATTGAGTAGAAGAACCCTATTGATTTTGGGGTCAGTAGGTCAAAGGTCAAGGTCACAGGGCCCGAAGTGTGAAAACTGTTTCCGCTCAATAACTCGAGTACCCTTTGACCCAGAGCCTTCAAACTTCATAGGGTGATAGCCCTTATTGAGTAGAAGAACCCTATTGATTTTGGGGTCAGTAGGTCAAAGGTCAAGGTCACCGTGGCCTGAAGTGTGAAAACCGTTTCCGTTCAAAAACTCGAGTACCCTTTGACCCAGATCCTTCAAACTTCATAGGGTGATAGCCCTTATTGAGTAGAAAAACCCTATTGATTTTGGGGTCAGCAGGTCAAAGGTCAAGGTCACAGGGGCCCGAAGTGTGAAAACCATTTCCACTCAATAACAGGAGTTCTATTTCTCCCAGAGCCTTCAAATTTCATGGGGTGATAGCCCTTATTGAGTAGAGGACTCCTATTGATTTTGTTGTCAGTAGGTCAAAGGTCAAGGTCACAGGGGCTGATGAGTGAAAATGGTTTTCTCTCACTAACTGAAGTTTTATTTTACCTAGAGCCTACAAACTTCATACAATGGTTGCTGTTACAGCCTTGAAGAACCCTGTTGACTTTTGGGTATTTAGGCCAGACTTCAACATCACAGGGGCCCATAGAGTTAATATATATATATATGTGCATGTTCATTATACCATAATAAATGACACAGGCTTCCGTTTCAAAAAGGTGATATCACTTCCTTGGCCTCCATTCAATAGGGCGACGGGGGGAGACATGCGTTTTTCACAAAAACAGATTCTAGTTTGTATTATTTCCCCACTCCTCAATACATGAACCTTGTACCAGGTAATTACTTCAAATTTCTATGTAGTCTTTTCAGTTTCATGCAAAATTACTTTTATCACAAATTAATTAGAATAAATTTGTTAGTAGACAACTAACTAAAAAAATCAGGTCCAAAAGCACAAGAAGTAAATAAAAGCTTTTACTGTTTAGTTTCATTTTCAAACGTCTGGTTTCAAAACATTTTTAAACTTGCTTGAGGGCCTGCTGCCTGATTTGATTCATTTTTCTGTTATTCAAAAGGAATCAACAGATATATTACAGAAAAGATAGTTCAGCTTCGTATAAAATTAATAACGGATCATTCGGTTCACATTTTTGTTTACTTTTTTATTTTATCTTTTTAAATGGACCCATTTTTCTTTGTGTTTTGGCTGTGTTTTCTAATGTTGCCAGTCCTGCTTTATTTACACTGATCTTTGGCTGGGGTCAGGGTGGGGCTTCTGAATGTGGCTTTTCCCGATATGCCAATTGCACCTTTTTTATTATTGATATTTAAAATATTTTTTGTCTTTTCAATTAAAAAAAACAATGTGTTACCATTAGTTTCTTTACGGCATTGTGTCATCCAAGATAACCTGAATCAAAGTATGCTTTTGAATTGGTGTTTAAATGATTATTAGGGGAAATAATTGCATTTAGGAACCAAAATATCCTGGAAAGGAATGGTTGCTCGAAGTAGTTTTACTGGTCCCGGCAATTTTCTTATATATTCTATATAAAAAATACTACGGAAAACTAAAACTCGAAATCTCGAGGACAGGTGTCGGTCCGTGGAAGCATATTTCTTCTTTGTTTACATTGGAAAACTCGAGTAATAGAAAGGCCGATAAAATTTTCGCACCTCTTGGAAATGTTTGGTAAATGGTGACGCTTTGTTTTCACACCTTGTGACGGGTAATATTGCCAGTTAATTGTCAATCCCCAGCGTTTATTGTGTTTTAATTGATCCGATTAAAAACAGATTCTGATGAAAGAAAATAATTTTATGATCACTCGGTAGGCGGCTGCGTTGAGATGATAATTATGAAAATTTAATAAGGATAAATTTTATCTCAATAAAAGAATATGAAAAGAGGAAGTTTTTATCTTTGTAAGTTGACTAGTAATTTTTTCTTAGTAATTTTCACAGGCGGATAAAAATGACTATGCACCGTTTGTAAAGTATACAAGTTTTCGAACAATGTCAACACAAAATCTTTCAAAGGCCGTTTTCTTTGGAAAAAAAATTACATAAAAAAACTTTTCAAACAGGTACAGTATAATGGTTTAACAAAATACAGTGTCAAATAAAGCGTTTAATAATTTAGATGGTATTCAAATAAGGTAGTCAACAACAAGGTAACAAACATGTATTTATATGACTTGACTCAATATGTTAGGACCTCGTAAAGAAAAACCTCGAAAACTCGAGAACATTTTCAAAATCCCCCTGAGTATTCGAGTTTTCGTAGTTTTACTGTATTATGAATTTAGGAAATTTGCAAATAACAAACTTCATATTTAAATTTTTTAGTAAATCCCTTCCCCCAACTTTAAAAATGCCAAACTGACAAGTATTCCAGGTAGCTGTATACACTGCACTCTCTATTTGAAATGGTATACAGGGTTCCATTGAAACTGCAGTAAATAATACCTTTTAATATTTCTCGGCTAATTTTCAAGCCAAAATAACATGCATGTCCCAACCTAACCACACGAATTAATAGTTAGGCTTTGGCTTGCGCCGAATCTTGTTAGTAAGGTAACTGCTTTAGATAGCAGAGAAATTTCGCATTAAAACCATGAAAAACAGTCTATGCACAGGTGTTTGTGTGGTAATTATGTAAATGTAACAACTGTCTAACTATTTGCCTTAATTACAATATACCTGATATGTATCTTTTATCATCCTCCATTAGGTGTATTGTAGATTTTATAATACTATCAGTAAGAGACATGTTTTGATTACTTACAAGATAATTCTGTAATTAAAACTTTGCTTGCTGAAATTTATGACAATCTGTATGTATAATTTAATGTATAATTTAATTACAATATTGGTCACAAATTACAATATCAAACACGAATACCATTTGTGTTGCTTGTTTCAAAGTGATTAAAGATCATTTAAATGATTTTGGTTATAACTATAATAGCACACAAATAAAGAGGATCCCACTATTCAGAAACAAACAGTGTAGATCCTGATCATACTGCACAGATGTGCCAGCAGATCTGGATCTACACAGTGTTAGCCCATGTATAACAGCCGTATCCAAGGAGAAAAGGGTAAATAGCTACAATTTGTTTCCAGTATAAGGGGAAAACTGAAGAAGTTGATTAACTCTACATTATACCTCTCCACATTTGTGATGTGAGAACCCACTTTGCATCATTGTCAGTTAATTTTAATCCACTTCACACAAAATCATAATGCAATTATTAAAAATTGATTGTAATTTTTATGATTTTAAAACCATATTTGTACTGAAAATTGATATGGTATAGACATTTTGGGATTAGCAGGTAATTTGGTGCAAGTTACAGTGCCCAACTTTACAAGACAAATATCCCCCTTCAAATCTGGCTTTAAGATCAGCGATAATTAATAAAGTGGGTATTGTTGTGGTTATTACAGTGTTAATATCAAAGGTAGAATATCGAACTTTTAATTAAGCAACTGCTATCAGATTTGGCCTCTACAGATAAAATGTAGGTATAGTTTATCATGCTATGTCATTGTTAACAATCATCATGCAATCGCCCCCATTGTCTTTTGGGCATTATCTGATTGACCTCTACTTGAAGCTAAATTTAAAAGCATGGCATGGGTGATTAGCACAAATAGACAAAAGTCTGAAAAGGCTATGTGAGTGGGTCCAAGTTAGGTATTTCTGGTGGGTTGAATCAGAAATGGAACCAAATTTGTTAAAGTCATGACATTTTTTTCAACCTGAAACAGCTTGGCTTACTTAATTCAAAATGCTTACTGTAAAGGCATTTTATTTTGGGAGGCCAAAAGAAAATAGTCTCTGAGAACTGTGGGTTTGAATCTCCATAGTTCACTTATTTCTACCAGACATCTAGCAGGTTTTCTTCGCCATTTCAGCCAATCAGATCCTTGAGATTTGAGACTTATTTCCAATCTCAGCTTTATAACCTTCAACCCTGGATCTACACAGGTCATTTCTTGGTCAGAAACAATCTAATGTATCAAAAAGCAGACAGTGTAGATCCTTATCCCAAGACACAGACGTTATGAAAGGTGTATCTATGGAGTTCAGTGTTAACTGCAGTCTCTAGTATGTTCGTTAGCAATCATGTTATTAAGTGCAGAAAAAGATATATAGGTGACCGTGTTTTTTGTGCAGTTTATTGAATGCAATGCTATAAATGACAACGATTATAATCAAAGAAGTGTTCATTGTCTTGCAGGATTATTTTAGAACATAATCAATTGTCTTGACAAATGTTCCCTTTATAAGACATCACCATATAAGACCTGGAATGTGCAAAAATAAAATTGTTTAGATAAGTAATATTTATTTGACAATAGAAATACATGAAAACAGTCAAAATTTCACAAATAGCTTAGGTTTATAAATAAAAATCCTTAATTTTTTGCAATTTTCTGTTGTAGTAAAATAGAAACATATTCTTTCACTTAGAATCAGAGATACCGTATACCCCCGTTTTAACGCCCCCAGGGGCGTAACATTTTATGCGAAAAAAATAATACCTTACAAGTTTACCGTTATTGTTAAAGTTGTGATAATAAAAAGTGTTTAACAGTTTTCAATTGATTTGTGTTGGAATAATACTGGATTATTGTCAGAAAAGGTAAGATCTAATTTAATTATTTGTACTTTTTTGTCAATTTTAAATGTCTTTCTGCCCCTGATTGAAAAATTTTAGAATGAAAAAGGGGAGGGGGCGTTTATTAGGGGGGGAGCGTTAAAACGGGGGTATACGGTATTTGTTAAATTTTTTATAAAACAGCAGAACATATATATTTTGTTGGGATGGGGAAGGAGGCAAAATGACTTTAGTTATATTGTCTATACCCATTGAACAATACATTTGTTTTAAATACACGTCAGTGTCAGTTTTGAAATACTTGGACCAATGTGGAAGCTGTGTAGATCGAAATAGGCCTGTTCTGGATCTGCACTGGTTACCCATGAGATAAATGCCGTAGCCAATGAAATAAAGAGTTAAGTAAGATTGGTATGTAAAACACTTATTTTGTGTGTACTAAGGTTCCATTATTCTGCATTTCAGCCATTAGAGGACTGGACAACACAGAACGTGATTGACTGGATGGCCGCCCTGAACCTGTACCGGTATGCCGAGCTCTTCCGAGACAAAAATATATCTGGAGTACACCTGAACCAGATGGATGAGAATATGCTAGCAGTAAGTGACAGTATAAAAGACATACTCCAGCTGGAGGTTACGCTGGATAAATCTTATCCTCCCTGCCATTATCCCCAGGATTGATGCCCTGAGGCCCTTTCATTATCCTCAGGAATGATGCCTTGAGGCCCTTTCATTATCCCCAGGAATGATACCCTGAGGCCCTGCCATTATCCCCAGGAATGATGCCCTAAGGCCCTTCCATTATCCCCAAGAATGACGCCCTGAGGCCCTGCCATTATCCCCAGGAATGATGCCCAGGGCCCTGCCATTATCCCCAGGAATGATGCCCTAAGGCCCTTCCATTATCCCCAAGAATGATGCCCTGAGGCCCTGCCATTATCCCCAGAAATGATGCCCTGAGGCCCTGCCATTATACCCAGGAATGATGCCCTGAGACCCTGCCACTATCCCCAGGAATGATGCCCTAAGGCCCTGCCATTATCCCCAGGAATTATGCCCTGAGTCCCTGCCATTATCCATAGGAATGATGCCCTTCCATTATCCCCAGGAATGATGCCCTAAGGCCCTTCCATTATCCCCAAGAATGATGCCCTGAGGCCCTGCCATCATCCCAAGGAATGATGCCCTGAGTCCCTGACATTATCGCCAGGAATGATGCCCTAAGGCACTGCCATTATCCCCAGGAATGATGTCCTGAGGCCCTGCCATTATCTCCAGGTATGATACCCTGAAGCAGTAATCTAAATATATAAGTGTAAAATAGGAAATAAAATCTGTAAGAACTGAGTTAGGAAGAAGAGTATAAGCAATCTGATAGTTGGAATTGAGCACCAGTCTCAAAACTGACCAGTAGCATGGCTGAGATCTATCTCTGTTTTACAGCAATAGGGCATGACTATTTCTGTTATCTAGATACCTAGGCTAAATCATTGGTATGTCAA
This sequence comes from Corbicula japonica, assembly GCA_038501625.1. NCBI lineage: Eukaryota > Metazoa > Mollusca > Bivalvia > Venerida > Cyrenidae > Corbicula > Corbicula japonica. Next base: position 1,386,642 of record JAZAYU010000062.1, on the reverse strand, counting down.
TTAACATATCTTGTATAGACTTTAAAAATGATAAAGGACTATAGGTTGTTTCAAGGCAGTCAGTGGCAAAAGTAAACTGAGGAATTCTAGGAGTATGGCAACTTGCGAAGAAGCATTACAAGCATTTGAAAAGCAGGGGATTCCAAGCACCCACCCCTGAAGAACAGCCCTCAACTTTGATTGTAATGCTTTAAACTCCTCCGATCATTACTGTATCCAGGTACGTATATGGTTTGCCTGCTTCAGGAGCAAAAGACTATAACCTTCAAGATTTGTTCTTGATTGTGGACTGGGTCAGTATATGGATTTACTGACCTTTATCTTGAGTTTATAATGTGCTAAAGGAGAGAAAATTATCATGTGTACTGAAAGTTTGATTCTAGAATGTTCTCTCATTCATTATTTTGCACTTGGTGTCATAGCAGATGCTGCAAGTGACTTGGGCATTGATCAGTTTTATGTTTGCTTTCGAAAGAGATAGATTTTCTGGAGGAATTATGGGTCATGTATTATATTTCTTATTTAACTATTAATAGATGATGTTTAATATGTACATCTAGTTTGACCCAAGAGAGTTAAGAGGGTTACTAAAAAAGTTCAGAAATGATGTTGTTTTGGTAAATACGTGATTTGTGTTACTTATGCATTCAAAATTATTGTTTTAGAAATAAAATGTATTGTTATGAACGTTTTTATGGGTAGAAACCTTAGTTTTTGAAGTGAAATTGTTGAGTGATTTTGATGGGGTGGAAGAACTTTTTGAACATCCCTTTCAATAACGAAAGTTATGTTTGATAAGGGAAATTTTCAAAGTAATTTGTTTGAATTTGGTAAATTGTGTGAATTTTTAAAATTTTTGTTAAATATGTTTTAGGTGTTCTTTAATAAAACTTTATTTTTATTTGCGGTGAAATTTTATTCGGATGTGCGAATGTATATCTCGTATTCGGCGTAATACGTCATTGTGCGTGATATCTTTGAGCTGACCCCTCTGGATTTCAAGATGGCGTGAATGCTTTAGAAATAAATTCGTTATTTTTACTTTGAATGCATAGTGGATTGTATGAGGTAAGTGCCAGAGATATTTATTTATTGTTTTATATCGATATTCAGTACATAACTAGGTCAAAATATGTTATCTCAAAGGTCGAGAGCATTCTATAAATAGCGGTCACGTGCTAACATATACCTCGTCAGTTGGGTCAAGCGTAATGCAGCTTACGTACGCAACAATGTTACTTTTTATCAGGAATGTAGTTCTAGATACCTGTTTTTATATACCCTTCTCGCTCATTATAAATTTGAATACGCCGGAGAAAAAAAATTCGACATCATGGTTTACTAAAAACAAAAGCAACAGTAGTTTCATGCTATGGCGTAAGAGTATCGTAATAGTTATAAAAATAACAGCGATAGGATTTTCCAAAACTATTTCGGCGTTCGGTATGTGCTGTAGAGTAACGGAAAATCACGATCAGAATACACATTCTCATAATACATGTAATACACACGCTGTAGTGATATTTTGAATATGCTGGTCTAGTGACAGCCCAGGACATATAGGAATAACTTCTACGTTTGGTCAGTAGAGGGAGAAATTCAGACAATTTGGGAGACTATTTCTGCCAAGTCTCCCTCTAAGCCATTCCCAGGCAATTATTAAGCTCTTGGTTGATTTTCATATATTTCTTTATTTTTTGTTGTGTGCTTCTGGTGTTTATGTTTTTGACGAATTACATATGTGTTGCATGGCTGATCCCATACCTATCGACAAGCAGATGAGCATAACATCATGTGTATTTGTAATGGAAAATAACTGTTACTTTTTTGTAGGTGTGGTTTGGAATAGCCAAGATTACCCAGTTTGTGGAAGTGTGGCAGATTTAGGAATCATTATTGGACATGTGGACGGACGTTCCCACATTTGACCCTTTGTTGGGTATTTCTTTTGTTTAAAACTACCCAATAAGCAAAAAATGTACCCAACAAGACACAACGGAATGAATGGGAATGGTACCCAACAGATGCCTTGCGGTGCGCTCGGACGGACAGATGGTACCCAACAGATGCCTTGCGGTGCGCTCTGGTAGACTGATGGTGTGTGGTGGCTTGATCATAGGTCAAATAACTATTCACTTCATATCTACAATCGAATGGATCCAACCACAACTTGGCTCAGGGACATTACATCATTAGCATAAATGTCGTCCACATATAACACGTGTGTTATACTTTTCTTGTTATATTTGCACTATGACCTGTTTGTTTCATTAGTTTTGTTTCAAGGCTATGTTGATTATAAAAGCAAATAATCATTAAAAATTAATGCCATTATCATTACTTAACTGTAGTTAATGATTCATTTTAAATTAGATTATGAGCATTTTATGAGATATATCTTATGTTTTATATACCTTTGTTAAGTGAACCAAATGTGTGACATTTTGTTAGAATCTTCATTATTACTTTACAATTAAAATTGTTAGTGCTTGTCCTTAGGTTGTAAAACTGAGAATACTAGTCTAAGATCTCAGCAATCTGATTGGTTGAAGATGATCCAAGTCAGAGATCTCAGCAATCTGATTGGTTGAAGATGATCTCAGTCTTAGATCCCAGAAATCTGATTGGTTGAAGATGATCTCAGTCTGCGATCTCAGCAATCTGATTGGTTTAAGATAATCTCAGTCTAAGTCAAATGGGTTCAAAGGTGATACAAAGTGATTCCTTTATCCATCCTTCAGTCCCACCAGAGAAACCTTAACATTGGCTGTAACTTTGCCATTTCTTACTGTAATATTTCTTCATCAAACTTGAAACCATATTGCTTTTGACAGCAGGTTCATGATGCACATTTTTGTACTTGAATTTTAAAACGAAAACTTAATGATGGTTGTAACTTTGCTATTTCTTAATACTTCTTTAGACTTCAATTTTTTTCTGATTAAATACCATTGAGCAACAGAAGAGTTTAACTAGTTAATTTAAGCTATCGGATTTAGAACATGCACATGCTCATGCACCTGTCTACAAGAAAAATTATCTGGATATGATGATGATGATGATGATGATGATGATGATGATGATGATGATGATGATGATGATGATGATGATCAATAAAAGAAGAAAATTATCTGGATATGATGATGATGATGATGATGATGATGATGATGATGATGATGATGATGATGAATTTCATGCATAATTTCTTTAAGTAGGAGATTAAAAACCTTTCCCGATACAATTTTCCCATCAATATTGATATACCACCTTCACCCAGACACTTAACAACATTATAATTCAAGGTTGTTTAAAGCTAAGTTCAACATTCATACTGATTAAGACTCATAGTTCATAGTGGGAATACATTAAATGATACTTTTAAGATTTTGAAACTAATAACCTCTAATAACCTTGTCATGCCTTTAACACTGGTATAATCAGGCCCTGTAGCATTCTTTAAATATTGAATATCAGATGGCCAACTCTAATCAATAATGTAGCTAAGTCCACAGTACTAGAAAGCTCATAATTTATTTTCTTAGTCAATAACATATAATGGTTCAGCAGTCTCTAAGCTATGTACTTTAAGGATCATGCTGTTATGATGTGATTTCTCTCTGAAACTTTGCAGGTTTCTGTTCATTCAAATTGTGTGTGAACATCTATTTGTGATATCTGCGGACTAGCTTTTGTGTGAAATGGGCTTGAGGTTTTAAAACTGAGCATGGAAACCAGTCTCAGATCTCAAGCATTTGATTGGGTGAAATGGTGACATTTGAGACTGGTTTCCATGCTCAGTTTTATAACCTTGGAAAAGGGGTCAGAACAGTTATAGCTCTGTTTACATTAACTTAGATCCTGATCAATTTTAATTTAAACCTGTTTATTTTAATTATCCTTCTCTGGAAGGTGAGGGGATATATTTATTGTAGGCCTCATTCGATCTGTGAGTGTGTCGCAATCTTCTGTGCCCAACTCTTACATTTTTGAGAGTCTTGCAAGCAAAACTGGCTGGAAGTATTACTTTGAAGTCCCCCAGGGCATATTGTCAGAATTTTGTGGTCACCCATATTTTGTTGTAGCCCTTACCATTCTCACTTCGTCAAGCAGTAAATCAACCTACATTTCTTATGTGACATTGACATCAAGTATTGTTATGAAGTGTTCCAGGGCATACCATTGGGATGGTGCAGTTATCTAAACAGGAAAGAGTAACGACTTTATATCTCTTCAGACCATGCAACTCCTTCTAACATTTTGAAGGGATTTTGATGACCTTTGGCCAGCAGTACTGTATTGTTAGGCCCTTGTGAAAATTATTTGTGGGATGTTGAGGTTTGCTGGAGTTAATTGCTCTTAGGTCATTTTTACTTCTCTGTGCAACCCATCCTACATTTTTGTAAGGGATTTGGATAAACCTTGGCCATGATACATCATGTACTCAAACTAATTGGCTAAGTATATATTTTTTTTTTTTCTTTTCTGTAAATATTGTAATGAAGTGCCTCAGGAAATTAAATATTATTAAATTTGAATTAATATTTTCCATAAATAACCAATACATGACCACAACAATACGAAAAGGGCAAGGTCACACCAAAGGTTATTGGCATTTGTTTTTATGTACAATAACATATTTTTCCACTGAACTTTCAATGAAAATGAAATGGAACAACAGACTTGTGACAACCCTGAAATCACACCCAGAGTCATGGATCATATATACACTGAGTACATTTGAAAACGCACACCTTAAGTTTAATCAAATATCTCAAAAAACGATAAATGAATAACAGTCAAAATTACAGATCAGTACATTCAATATTTATTCATTTCATATGCAAAGTTTTATCAAAATCAGACAAGCATTTCATTAGAATTCATTTGCTCAATATCATAGAGTCATATTTCAAAAATCGCACAATTAATATCGTGTGAGGCCACCCTGAACATCAATCAAGCTTTGACATCTTCGACGCAGAACTTTTTCTGCAATGCATCTCTGTGGAATATTGTCCCACTCTTCAATCAACGCTTGTCGGAGCTGAGCCAAATTTTCCAGGGGGGTTAACTTGTGCGTATACACGGCGTTTGAGCATATCAACATGTGCGTATACACGGCGTTTGAGCATATCAACACGTGCATATACACGGCGTTTGAGCATATCTAAATGTGTTTAATGGGTGACATGTCTGGTGATAAAGCTGGCCAATCCAGTACATCTATACCGTTCTGTGCGATGAAGTTGCGAGTTACATTTGCTGTGTGAGCTCCAGCACCATCATGCTGCAGAATTCCACCTCCTCTAGGAAAGTGTCGGTTCAAAAATGGAATAGCAACTGGTCTCAAAACATTATTGATATACACATTTGCAGTAATGTTTCTGTCAAAAATTACCAACGGTGTTCGTTGAAACTGGGTAACTCCTGCCCAAAAGTGGAGAGAACCCCCACCCCATCTGTTAAACTCAATCGTACAAGCATCAGTATACCGCTCGTTACGACGTCGCCAAACACGCTTCCGGCCATCCGCACGGCTCAGCTGAATGCGGGATTCGTCCGAAAACAGCACATGACCCCACTGCCTTCTTGTAAAGCGAATATGCGCACGTGCCCATCGAAGTCGATTTCGTCGATGCCTTGGAGTGAGTCGCTGTGCCTTGTGCAGTCTTCTTGCCTTCAGCAGGGCATTTTGAAGACGATTTCGGACAGTGTTAGGATGTATTCTGCGCCTAAAAAGAAACGTGCATCATTTAAAATTGGACAAAAATGATTTCATTTTTTATCACATAAAAAATTGAATTCATATGAAATTAACGCGTATGCCACTTACCCATGAGTGCCCACTGTTCGTCTTGAGGAAGTTGCTGCTGGTAGGAACCGGTCACGTAGATGTGTAACCAACAAATACCGGTCCTGTCTGAGAGTTGTAACACGGGCCCTACCAGGTCGAACACGGTCGCGCACAGTTCCAGTCTGCTGGTAACGAGCCACAAGCCGGGAAATTGTTGAATGATGGCATCCAAACCGTCTTGCTATGGCACTTTTGGAACTTCCAGCAACAAACATTCCAATTGCCTGATTTCGGTCAACTTCACTTAGGCGTGCCATAATGATAAACGGATAGAATTAACTTTCGCTGTGTTTTTACTGTGTATTGGTTCATTGTGTTTCGATAAGCCACTTTAATGCGCTCGAATAACCCGTGCTTAAAATTGTCTCGTGCAATTCGGGAATTGTAAGGTTTCCTACATAGCACTAAGAAAGGACAATATTTGATTGATTGTTTTACCTCATATGCAAAGAAATGTTAGTAAATACCCCAATTATTAAATATGGTTAAACTCTGTCAATTCTAGGTATCAGAAATAATCATGGAAAACATGTGCGTTTTCAAATGTACTGAGTGTATTTACAATAATCTTTTGGTGGGGATATGGCTACCTTGGCTGATTATTGTTCGGTATGTGTTAACGTCATATTACATTTTGAATAACTTCCTTTCAGAGTGTTCTAAATTTAGTCTACATTTTGTTGGCATCAATGCTTTAATCAGTGTTTCTGACAGGTCTTTCTAAATCTGGAATGTGTACACTCACTTTCTGTCGCAAGCTCATTCTAGCAAAGCTTTTCAATAAATATCAAGTTTTTATCAAGCTGTAGTGAACAGACTCACCACTTCAAGAACAGGGCCCAACTGAGCTTACAGACCAGTCTCACATCTAAAGCATCTGTCTGGTTGAATAGGAAACTGATTGGTAAACTAAGTCTAAAGTTAATTTTAAAAAAAGATAGTTGGTTTTAATATAGAGGCCTGATTGTTTAATCTGATTATCGCCAATCATGGACAGAATGCTTTCCTGTTTAATCTGATTATGAAGTATAATAGATTTGTGTTTATTTATAGAAAAAGGAAGTTTTTGAAGCTGCTATAACTGGCTTTTGTTTTCTTATGCCAAGTCAACATGTTGTCGTTTCACTTCAGATATTTTGAATGCTAAGGTAACTATTCAGTAGTTAATATTTATTATTTGTACTATGAAATAAAAAGTATACATTAATTGTCTATGAAATAAGAGTAGACTTCAGGTACTGTAAGTTAAGTGAGTCTATAAATTTTACTATTGAGGTACTTACAAATATTTTAATGTATCTTATTATCTTTATCTTCATTTTGGCTTTGTTTGATAGTAAAGTGATTAGAAATCCAAATATTTCACATATTTGAACTAAAATTTCTTTGTGGATAGATTTTATGATAAAAGCAAGTTGGCAGTTTTAAGATATTGAAAGGTATAAAAGGTTTAGTAAAGAGAAATTGGCAGAGCGCAATGTTTTACTGGCAGGCACTTGGCTAATGTTCAGCTACTTGGCATACTAAAGTCTGCTTCATTTTTTACCCCAATTTTTCTTTGAAGTAATAAGATTATTTTTGGAAATAAGAGTTGGTTATTTGATTTCTTGTGTTTTGATCTCAACCTAAGCCTGCAGAACTCAACTGTATAATGTCAGCATTGTGATTGTTGTAGACCAAATAACAGTCTACATTGTTAGTTAATCTCCACAGAACATTGCTTTATGAACATTTATTGTGATGCACTGTGAGGAAATGGGGCTTATTTACTGTGTTAAGTGTAGCTGAACTGTTTTTTATGCATTAACCCTTTCCTCCATAGACAAACCTTTATTTTGTGGGCTAACAGTTTAGATCCGGATCAGCCTGCACATACGTGCCATCTGAGCAGGATCTAAACTGTTTGCTTTTTGATTTATTAGGTTATTTCTGACCAAAATGGAACCAATGCCGATCCTGATCAGACAGCACAGATGTGCCAGCTGATCTGGATCTAGACTGGTTGCACATGCGTAAAAAGGCGTATTTATGGAGGAAAGGGTTAAATGCTTCTGAAACTGACTGGAGAACAGTGTAGAACATGATCTGACTCGATGAATGCATAACCTGATGTGTGTCTACACTGGTCATAAAGGCCATGGTGGGTCACCGTTTCTACACTTGTTTAATTTTGAGACATTACAGAAATACTGCATGTAAACAGGAAGGAGTTATTATTTTTTAGAGGTTAAACATTAAAAAAATAAATTTTGAGAGATTTTTTTTTCATTTTTTTTTTTTTCTATTAGATTTTAGTTTCAAATGCAGCCCAAAATTCATGAAATTTACAAAATCCTGTTTATTTTACCAAGCTGTGTCTGCCATTACACATATTTCTGCCAATAGCTTGGCCAAAGTAAAAATAAGATAACCTGATTGCACACCAGCTTATCAAAAGATGTTTTAGGTGGTAATACAGGATTTTATTTGAAACATCAGTTGATTTGTTTTTAAATGTAATGTTTACCAAATTGGGTATCTAGATACCCGTATTTACTATTCAAATAATAAAAAAAAAAACAACATACAGATCTGCAATAGTTTCATTCCTAACCGTGCAGTCATTATGCAGTTTATTTGCTCCACACATGGAATGAACATGCCTCAAGCAGCAATGGGTATGATTTTTATCACTTAGTGAGAACTCATGGACTATGCATTTAACAGGTGACACTATTTAACCGCACACAAGGTGAAGGTGGGGGGACAACTATTTAGAGTTAAATAGACGGCTTGAGTAAAATTTATAACTAAATGTATCAGGCTTGATAGTGACATGACAAAATTGTGGTGTCAGCAGTTTATATCATTTTCATCCTATGGAAAGCCATAGCAACCTTCTACTCTTACTTCTTAAATGGCGATGTAGTCATGTCACTGCACAAAATGTAATATGCCACTGCACAAAATGTGAAATACACCTAAAAAATGATGTTATCTATGCAAGACATGGTAAATGCACATCACAAAATGTGAAATGCACATCACCATTTGACATGTCAACTGCACGACACAGGATATGCACATCACATAATCGGAAATACAGCACCAACAGACATACCTACTGCATGACGCAGGATATGCACATCACATAATGTATCTACTGAACAAAATGTGAAATGCAAATCATTTAAGCTTATTTATTTACTGCACAAAATGTAAAATGCACATCACTTAAGCTTACTTATCTACTGCACAAAACGTAAAATGCACATCACTTAAGCTTACTTATCTACTGCACAAAATGTAAAATGCACATCACTTAAGCTTACTTATCTACTGCACAAAATGTAAAATGCACATCACTTAAGCTTACTTATCTACTGCACAAAATGTAAAATGCACAACACTTAAGCTTACTTATCTACTGCACAAAATGTAAAATGCACAACAGAAACTGACATATCTACAGCATGACTTAGTAAATGTACATTATAAAATGTTGAACAATTTTTAGCACATCACCAACTGACATTGCAACATCACTGTTTAAGAAGTATAAGTGGAATGAGCTATGGCGCTCCATATCATCTACAAATTTTCTCTCCATGAGATCAATACATGATTTTATTGTTCATGATTGGCAAACATAAAGTGTCTGTTATCTAGAACATTATTACATGGTATACTACTTTCCTAAAAAAAAGAGTGTGCAAAATGATATATTTCTAGACATTTGAAATTTCTCAGTTTTTATGACCCCCACCTCTTCTGAAAATAGAAATAGAAAATATAGATTGCTCTTGTCTATACCTATATAAATACTTCCATCCTGTCCTTGTTCTGATGATATCTTATATAAGCCATCCTCACCAAACCTGGTATGGATTTAGCTTATAGTGAGTGGTTATATAGTTATATTTAGAGTTACTGGGATTTAGGGATACTGTTACTAAAAGAAGAATTCATTTGTCCAGACAACTACTTGAGACTCACTTCAGCTGTCCTTATCAAATTTGGTATATAGGTAGCTTGTTTTTAAACTTTGCATGGGTTTGTATTTTGGCTCACTGGGTTAAAGGTCAATGTCCCTGTTACTAAAAATAGAAATCATTTATACAGATAACTACTTGAGACTTGTTTGAGCTATCCTTATGAAAATTGGTATAAAGGTAGCTTATGTAAAAACCTTGAATAGATTTATATTTTGGTTTTAATGTTAAATTTTGTGTAAGGACAACAACTTGAGACTTGTTTTAGCTAACCTTGCTAGAATTTGTTTGTAGGTAGGTTTTGATAAGACATTGCATGGTTGGGGTCATTGGGACAGAGGTCAAGGTCACTGTTATGGAAAGCAGAAATTCCATTGTGAGACTGGTTTCAGCTATCCTTACCAAACTTGGTACAACTTAGGTAGCTTAGGGATGTGTGGGGGCACTCTTGTTCTGTGCGCACTGTTCTAGTTTATATATTGTACCTGTATTATGTCTATAATGATTCTTTTAAGAGAAATACTTTTTATTTTGAAGTCCCTAGACATGTTCTTTGGTATGTCTTATATTTATTGTTGATATCACTAAATACCAATAAGTAGCGATGTTTGATCTAACAAAATAAATTCAGTAGTTTATTAAACAAACTCCACATTTTGTTTATTATTTTGAAACAAAAAAAACCCCACAAAATCAGTATATTACAAGTAAAATCTAGCAGTGAAATGGTTTGATGGCTTTGCCTAAAAATGATGAAATGCATATTTCGATTTCACTTCTCATAAATGTTAAATTTTAAAGAGATAAATTTAAAGTAATTTAAGCACAACCTTTACTTTTGTAGTGAAGTGTCGCTGAATCACGGTTTACAGGAGTGTGTCAAAGAAGGTCAGCAAGGATTATTGATACCAATTATTTTAACATACAAAATCTGCAAACAATTACCTGATCAGCTGTTGTCCAATAATTGTTCCAGTCAGTTCTTTAATATGCTGTTAAAACATGGAAAAAGTCATGTACTTGATATTGACATTGCTACACTGAACAGTTCAGACATGTGCTGGCTAAGCTTTTGCTGACAGTTATAGAAGGGACGTGCAGGTTGGGTTTTGAGATTTTGGGGAAATGCTTCAATTTTGTAGAGAGCAATTTAGTTTTCATGGGGATTTTGGCATTTAAGCTGGAAATGTCATTTAACTATTTCAAAACTGCCACATACACACCCTGTTTCTCGAAATTGTTGCTTCAGAGCCTGTGAGAACGGGTGTGTGTGATGTTTCTGCTTTAATGACCCAGTAACCTATTCATTCGTAGATATAGTTCATAGTTATTTTTTTTATTAATTATTGTAAATTGTACATTTATCCCACTTCATGTCTTTCCTGGCCCAGAGACTAAAACCAAGACAAGGTTTAGAGTAACACCTGTCAAAAATCATTAGAGTATATTGTTATCTGACTGATACACATAAGGGAATTTAAACTGGACACGGAACATTGTTGTCATCTTGAGTTCACTTTAAAATTTAGACAACATTCTTTTCAATTCAATGAAGCAAAACATTATGATGAGCTTGATAATTATCTATCTTTTCTTTTTCCATTTTTGCCTTTTTGCGCTTGAACCGTGGAAATATTTTATTAATAATTTATGTATGGGGGGCATGGGAGGTGAAAATGCAACAATGTAAGATTGAAAATTTACTAAAGGCTGCTATTGAAATGTCCATGCATAGGAGGTTGGTGTCCACAGTGTTGTCAGTAACTCAAACAGTTGTTTTCTTCATGAAGATTGGGGAAAATATTTATATCTTGGCCAAGTGCGATAACAAGCCAGCATTTAAATGCTTGCAACTTACTATTTATGTGGCTGGTAATCAAATCCATTTTAGTACTACATGGTTCCTGTGATGTCATTGACCCCTGCAGCTTAATACATGTACACACCTGTCTGTCAAGCTTTTCAACCATTACCCAAATTTTCGATGGGCTTAATTTGTGGCACTTAAGCACTCTTATTCAAGCATGCTCCATTCCTAAAATATTCCTTATATGGCATGAAGTAGGAACCTGTGTGTCTGTCTTTCAGTCAGTCGATCGGTTGGTCGGTCCTGTCCTGTTCCATTCCATTCCGTTCAGTTCTGTGCCAAAGGTTATAAAACTGAGCATGGAAACCAGTCTCAAATCTCAAGCATCTGATTGGCTGAAATGGCGACTGGTCGCCATTTCAGCCAATCAGATGCTTGAGATTTGAAACTGGTTTCCAATCTCAGTTTTATAACCTTCAGCCGTGTATGATTGACTTGAACTTTCTGTCGTCTCATCCTCAAATCTTATTGCAATATATTAATTCATTCAATGTATCCCCTGTGCTACTTTGATAATTAAAAAATTGTAAACTTTTCTAAGTATTCGGCACACCATGACACACAGGGTTATCAGCATAATATTAAGTGCTATTTTTTTGCATACTGAGAGTAATTCATAATTTATCATTTATCTTTAAATGTCACCGTCGTTAAGCATCATTGGAATGATTTTCTGTGTTAATTGGCATGGAGAATCCATACATTTTCATTTCCCAATAACCTATTTTGTCACATTATAATAATATAACTATTGCTTTTCTTTGTCAGGTGCAAAAAGGTCATTTTCATAGCAAAAAACTTGTGTCTAAAAAGTTCAATAAAATTCTTAATAGTCATTTTTAGCTCAACTATTCAAAGAATAGGGGAGCTATCCTACTCACCCCAGTGTACAGGTCTGTTATCCAAAATATGCACTTTAGTCCATAACAAAACAAAACTACTTGACATACCAACTTTAAACTTGGAATATATGTTCACCTTCAAAATCTACATCATTACCAACAAGACCCATAACTCTGCTACCAATATTTTTCAAGTTATGCTACTTTTTCAGTCAAATTTTGTGTTAGCAAAATATGCACTTAGTCCATAACTTTGAAACTACTTGAGATATCACCTTGAAACTTGGTATATATATTCACCATCAAAATCTCCATAATTACCAACAAGATCCATAACTCTGCTACCAATATTTTTCAAGTTATGTCCCTTTTTCACATATGCAATTGTCCAATAAGAAAAGCTTTCTGATTAGTCAGTGAATCCATAGGACCCCATTCCCAACACTACCCATTACTCCATGACTATCATATGCATCCCATGTGCAACTTGTGTAGATCCTGATCAGCCTGCACATCTCTCTGAACTTCAGCAATCCTTAAGAACTGTCAACTGGACACTGGGCACATTACCCAGCCCGTTCCACTACCTTTGACTCCTTTATCTATTGTTTTTATAATGCTTATTAACATTAAAGGTGCCTGGTCACATATTATGATGAAAATATTAAGATTTTTCAAAATCAGAATTTATCATTTAAACTGTAAAATTGGGAAAATAATTTGCACAAACAAAATAATTATGTTGATATATTTACTCCAACATTTAGATTCAGCAGAATCTTCATCAGGTAATAATAACAACCATATTCATGACGTTGTCAAAATGGCGTGTTAAGGCCACCTTAACGTTGTCACAAAATAGCGTAAAATACGTATATTATTTTAAGTAAACTTATACATTCTACAATACAACTCTGCTATGGTAACATCATTTCTTGCATAACAGATCAGGTCATCCGGTGTTTTCACCCGTGTAGGAAATTTTGATTCTACACCCCCATGTAGAATGAGTCAGGCACCTTATATGACGTCACGACGTCTTGCGCATTTATTAATGAACGATGGAATGTCTCGTATATCACTCCGCTACTATAAAAAAAGTAGCGCAAAGAAAAATTTGCAGGAAAATACCCCAAAATGCGCAAAATAAATACAATGTGCATATTTCACTCGGGCTGGATCACGCGACTTTTATCCAACACACGTGAATGATACTTATAATCTCGCATGGGACAAACTTTCATGCATGGTAAACCCAATATACAATTCCGAATAAATATAGAATCTTTAATGTTTAAAAATGTCAATAAAAAGCATTTTACTTAATTTATTGCAAATTGTTTACTGTGTCTGTAAAGTGATAAAAATGTTAATATAACTAGACAAATTGGAAAATCAAAAGGGCCGATGGTACAAAGCAAATCCAGAATATGATAAAATAAAACATTGGATCTAAACGATACTAACAGTTTCTACATAGAAGAAGAGAAATTGGAAAAAAGAAACTAACAATATTTTACTATCATAATAGTGATCTTGTTTAGACAAATTTACATAATTTTTTTTCATGTAAACTGTGGAAGAACTATAGTCATGTAGGTGTGAAAATGTTCTAACACAGTCTATGTGCAAGTTAATATTTTAAGACTAAAGTTGTTATAGCACAATTAACACAGTCATCTTCCCTCACAACAGGTCCTAAAAGATACTGATAAGTCAAAAATTTCTGTGAAATTCTCACCCCCCCCCCCTGTTCTGTCAATAATTGTCATTACATATTAGTACAGTTAATATAAACCACATCTGAGAACCCTGAACTGTGAATAGGACGGCTTTAAAATTGATGGAATTTGTCAGGAAGACTTGTTGATGGGGATCAATATAATTTCTTGAAGACATGAAATCATACTGCTAGGGTTATCATAAATTTGTGGCTTACATGTTGTCTTTACGATGTCTGCTCTAACCCTTTATCCATAGTTATGTTAACCCTTTCCTGGATAGACACACCTTTATTGCTAGGGCGAACAGTTTAGATCCAGATCAGCCGGCACATCCGTGCCGTCTGATCAGGATCTAAACTGTTCGCTTTTAGATTCATTAGGTTATTTCTGACCAAAATGCGACCAGTGCAGATCCTGATCAGACGGCACGGATGTGCCAGCTGATCTGGATCTACACTGGTCGCACATGCTTAAAAATGCGTATATATCCAGGAAAGGGTTAAAGTGACAGTCCATAATATTTTATTCATTTATAAAGAAAGATAATACTATCGCACCGTCAAATATTAAATACAAAAGCTCAGAGTGATAAGGTCTTACTAGAATGTACGTTCTAATTATTGGCATCGACATAACTTCAGAGCCAATAAACGTTAATTAATATTCAGTTTGTCACATGATTATTTTCAATAACAAACATCATGACGAATACCAAAGCGATATAGTGTAAAGAGGTGAGAAATATCTGTTTGAAGTTGAAAGGTATGGTTATAATATTTCGTAATGCTCATTCTTCCTTGACATTTTATTTGTTTTATTCTGGCGGGACGGCAATATTTCGTTCTGCTTATGTTAGACTATGCATGCATACGCATATAGTAAATTGGCCTTATTTGCATCTCTCACGGTAAGGCATCAATTTTCATACGTATTAACTATATCCGTGTAAAGTAAATAAGGAGTTGGATTTCTTTTTCTTTTTTTGTGTTTCTGTCTGTGGCGGTTTTAATTCTGACAATTTATGCAAAAACTTGCCTTTCATGAACAGTTTTTACTAACATGGAAATTAACTTTAATGGCTTGAATTACATGGGCAACCAGTGTAGATCCAGATCAGCCTGTACATCCATGCTGTCTGATCAGAATCTACACTTGTCACATTTAGTTTCATTAGAATTTTTTCCAACCAAGAAGCAAACGGTGTAGATCTGTGTCAGATTGTGTGACTGTGCACAATGATCTTGATCTGTACTGATCGTACATGATATATAAATCATCTCAGTTACTTGTGGCCTTTTGATGCATTAAAAGTAACCAACTTCTAACTGTTTACCGATAGAGCCATCATAGAACAAGTCCCACAGTCCACTATATTTCACAGCTATACACAACGTGTAGGCTGCAAACTGCATGGGTGTGTCAGCTTCCAGAATCAGCATTTAGAGCTGTCAATTAGATTTGTGTAGGTGGGTGGGGTAATTACATGTATAATTAATTAGTTCAGCTGAATAACATGTATTCAATTTTATATCTTATGACCACCTACATAAGGGCAGGTATTATGCATCGAATGAACCTTTTGGTTTGACAATCATTTCCTTATTATTATCTGTCATATATGCTAGTTGAGATATAAAACTCCTCTGACTGACAACTGAAGTTACTGGGTCATCGTGACATGATTTATGCCTGGACAGCCAGTTGCTAAGTTTGGCACAAAACTGTTCTGTCTAATATACACTCAACCAAAGTTCTAATTGTTCAACAATTGTATTTGTTTACAATGTATGCTAGTTTCGTTTCTTCCCTAGGTCAAGAGAGGTTGTGGAAAGAACTGTTTTGTCTTGAAATCAATGATCTAATGTCTTTTTAATATTTATTGATTGTTTTCTTAAATGAATTCAATACCATTTACTTACACCGCAGGGTCAAATTAGAACAGTCTTTTATTAAAAGGGAGGTAATTTTAAAATTGGATACTTTGAAGGGGATTTATTTAAACAAATGAGTTGTTGATCAATAATTTTTTATGTTTTTCCTACTAATGAGGGGTCCTATTAAAACAAAACAAAAAATTAAGAGCAAATTTCTGTTTGCTTGACCTTTTTTATGCAAGAAATGCATTTTAGCAAAATTAAGGATAACTCTCGCCAAACTGTTCCAAAGTCAATTATTACAAGATTAAAGCTTAAGTTGAAGACTGTTGTTGGCATATGATCATAATTAAAAGGTGAATTCAATGTCCTTCTAATAAAAAAATTACGGACAAAAGTGACCAATTAGAACTTTGGGTGAGTGTAGAGTTGTGATGGCTATAAATAACTTGTAGTCTGGTTATGACACTGCATGCAGACATTACACTGTAAGCAAGAAGTAACACCTTTTTTCATGGGTACTGAATAATTTTATATCCCATGTCCAGCTGCCCATGTCCAACCAATGCAGATCCACTTCTGTGCAGTCAGATCAGCCTGTACATCAATGACACTGTGATCTGGATCTTCTGGTGTTTGCTTCCTGGTCAGAAATAATCTGTATGAATCAAAAGTGACAAGTGTAGATCCTAATTTGACTGCATGAAATTGCAGGCTGATCGGTATCTCCGCTGGTTGCACAAATACCTCTTATTATCCCTTTCCAGTATAGATACGCATTTTACGCATGTGCGACCAGTGTAGATCCAGATCAGCCAGCACATCCGTGCCGTCTGATCAGGATCTGCACTGGTCGCATTTTGGTCAGAAATAACCTAACGAATCTAAAAGCGAACAGTTTAGATCCTGATCAGACGGCACGGATGTGCCGGCTGATCTGGATCTAAACTGTTCGCCCTAGCAATAAATGTTTTTCTGTACAGGAAAGGGTTATTTTATCTTCAATGATAAGAGAGACTCATAAAAATCAGAATTTAGGCATTGAACAGAATGTTCTTTCAAAATGGTTGAACAAACCCTCGCTCAAGACTTGAAACTGTGTAAATATGAATTACCAAAAAATGAAAAGCAAAAATAGAAATAATAGTATGGACAATAATAATATGTTTTTATGTTTAATTTTAAATGTATAGACAGGCTGATTGGACTGCTGAGATATGCAGTATTGTTAATGAGAAAACCAGACTTGCCATACATTGAGTGGATTGATGTATGAACCAGATATTAACATTAGATACCCTGGGGATATCCTTAATTGCTTTGGTCTATATTATTACATCACATCTGACCTACAGACCTGCACTTATAGCTGTATTCAATAAAAGAACATTCATATATTTGTAGAAGTAAATGTAATCTCCATGTTACATATGTGTATTAGTTTGATATAATCTAAACTGATTATTATTTATTTAAATCTAATACTTATTGACTCTGTATTTTTTAATCCAAAAGTACTTTGAGTTACTGTGTAGATTAACTCTTTCCACCTTTATTGCATGGGTAAACAGTTTAGATCCAGGTCAGCCGGCACATCTGTGCCGTCTGATCAGGATCTAAACTGTTCGCTGTTTGATTTGTTAGATTATTTCTGACCAAAATGCAACCAGTGTAGATCCTGATCAGACGGCACAGATCTGGATCTACACTGGTTGCACATGCGTAAAAATGCGTATATATGGAGGAAAGGCTTAAGGACTTTTTGAGTGTTGAAAGTGAAGGGAATGATAGACAACATGGTGAAGTCTTTAGCACAGGCTGGTTTGATATAAGACTTTGAGATAGATGTTGAGCCACTCTGCTGATGGCATTACTGGTAGAAAATGGTGCTGGGGTGGAGCATGAAACATTTATTCACCCCAAGGAGCACTTCTACAGCTTGTGTTATTGTTTTTCATTGTTTTTTTTAGGGGGTATATAGGAGTGAGCTTGTCGGTCTGTCGGTCGGTCGGTCTGTCGGTCGGATTCTTCATTTCCGGATGATAACTCATGAATGGCTTGACAGATTTAAATAATTTTTGGTACACAGGTGTAACATCATAAGATACAGGTCAAGTTCGATTTTGGGGCTGGTGGGGTCAGTGTCAAGGTCACAGTTACTAAAAATAGAAAAATGCTTTCCAGACGATAACTCCTGAAAGGCATCAAATATTTTTAAAATGTTTGATACACAGGTGTTACATCACAAGATACAGGTCAGGTTCGACTTTGGGGCTGGTGGGGTCAATGTCAAGGTCAGTGTTACTAAAAATAGAAAAATGGTTTTCGGATGATAACTCGTGAAATACTTCACAGATTAAACTCTTTTTTGAGTCATAGATGTAACATCAGAAGATAGAAAAATAGAAAAATATTATCAGAAGATACAGGTTGAGTTTGACTTTGGGGCCTGTGGGGTCAATGTCAAGGTCACTGTTAGTTAAAATAGAAAAACTGTTTCTGGACGATAACTCATGAAATACTTAATAGATTTAATTATTATTTGGAACACAGATGTAGCATTACAAGATACAGGTTAGGTTTGACTTTGGGGCCTGTGGGTTCAAGGTCAAGGTCACTGTTATTTTAACTTCAAAAATTTCATTTCCACTCAGTAACTATAGCTTAGAATGAGATTCTTGAATGAAATTTGGTGTATTGGTGGTTTCTACGAAGACGACTTTTGGAATTGAAAGTAAGGCCTGTGAGGGTCAAGGTCACTGTTACTATAAATAGAAATACTGTATATACTCGATAACTTTGGTTCGGAATGAGATATTGTGATGAAAATTGTTATATAAGTAGTGTCTGTGAAGACTAAACTTGGTATTGAAAATGGGCCTGTTGGGGTCAAGGTCACTGTTCACTGTTACTAAAAATAGAAAAAATGGTTTCTGGATGATTTCTAATGAAAGGCTTCACATATTTTAACATTTTTGGCACACATTGATTCTAAGAATTCCCAGTTCAAGTATCAAGCATACATGTGGGGGTATTTAATCACTTTCAGTGATAATTCTAGTTTTAAATAATTGTAGATAGTCCCAACCCAGACTAGATTTGAATGCCCGAAATACAGTCATGAATAGAGACTTTAAACAAAACTTGGTGGGAATGTTTGAGCCCTAGCTAAGGACCAAACTTCCGAAGCGAGGGAGCAAACACCATAAAGTTTTAAGCACCAAGAAGCAGCTGTTAAGTGTATGGTTATCTATATTTAAGTTTCTTATAATGTTGGTTCAAATAAACCATGTGTTACACATCTAAAGCAGAAGTTCTCAATGATTTCTGGCATATTGCAAGCTGGAAACAAACCTGCAGTTTCTAAATCTGACTTGGGCAGATATTAGTGCTCAGTAATTTTTGTTAATAGATACTTCTGCACTTGGCAGGTGGCATATGGAAGTCTCCTAATGGCTACACCAGCAGCGAAACAATAAATATCTCTGGGAAAGCCTTAACCTCATGCTACATCTTAAACCCTTTATAAATATAAAACATACACCTTTTATCACATGGGAAACCAGTATAGATCCAGATCAGCCAGCACATCCATTTCATAAGATCTGGAACTAAATATTCACTACTTGGTCAGAAATAAACTGCAAAATCTAAAAGAGAACAGTTTAGATACTAATCAGAAGGAACAGATGTGCTGGCTGATCTGGATCCTAACGGTTTGCCCATGCAATAAGAGCCATATCAATAGGTTAAAGGGTTTATCACATCGGCCACAAGTGTTTAACCAGATCTGTCCTCACAGCTTTGCTGTCTACAGATCTTGATCTGCAGTTTTCCCCTCTGTCAGAACAATAAGATAAATCTAAATAGTGTAACAACATATTTAACATAGGCAATGTTACAGTAACTGTATTGATCAACTTAAACTGGTTGCAATATCTAGTAAGAAGGCAAGATAATAATAAGAAGCCTGGAGTATCTCCAGGTTCAAATCTTGCATTATTCTTTGTCTGTACAGTTTTAAACCAAATAAACATTTCTGTCACAAAAACAAATGTGATACAGTTTATTGAAAATACAATATCTATACTTTCCATAACATAATATTATGTAGAAAGTAATCACTGTGAGTAATATTCGTTTGTTGTCACCGATGTCCCCAGTGAAGTCAGACATCCAGGCAAGACATACAGGAGCAGTATGTGCGTAGTTGGTTGAATACATTTATTACAGAATATAAACCAATACCTTTACCTTTACCTTGAAAGGCGTATTCCACTTTGAGGCTTATGTGTCACACATCGAAACTGCAATGTTAGCTTTGCAGATGCTTTTCGTGCCAGATTGAAAAATAATAACTTAGATGCTCAACTGAATTAGGACTCCACTACAAATTTGTTCTCTGCTGAAGAATTTTTTGTTAAATTTTATTATAAGAATACGTATATTAATTTCATACATTGAATTTAATTTGTAATAATTTTGGACTGTTTAAGGAACCTTATGTGAGATTGTAATAAAATGATTAATACTGTTAATTTCTCCATTACCATCACATGTCGTCCATGTATAGCATAGGTGTGTGTTATACTGTTCTTGTTTGAGTGCAGAAGTATTATTCTCCTTACTGTGCTTCATGCCAGTTGTCTTACTGACCTATTTCACTGAAATGTCATGTACACAATCATTAATTTTAGTTCATTTTCTTCAAACATGACAGTTTCTTGCACCTTTTTATATATGACCCAGTTTCCAGCCATTAAATTGTCAGAAGATGTGAATTTTAACTAGCTGGAAAAGTAGTTTACATATATATGTAAAGTGATTCTAGAGGTTTCAATTCACTAAGTTTTGAAAGTTTGTGACAAGCTGTTTGAATAGATGCAGTGAAGCTTGAGATCGGGGAGATTAGCTAACCACAATAATCAGCTGATTTAGGCCACTTACCGCTTGTACTAAAGCCTAGTATCTCAGGACTTTCTGTTCTTATAATGTAGTATATTAGTGTATCAGCTGAACTTGTACCTCTTTCGGTCGTGCCATCCTTTTTTAACTCCTTACTCTAGAGGGCTTTATATGCCACCAGTGTAGATCCAGATTTAACTGGCTTGGATTTGCAAGCTAACCTTGACCTACACTTGTCTTATGCTAAAAGATGTATCCAAACAGCTTAGGAATTAGCTAAAACCCAAATAAAAATTACTTTGTTTCATTAAAAGCTCCATATAGGAAATTTAAACTTTCATATTGATTTTTTTTATTTTGTTAAGACATGAGAGTGTCATGGGTTAAGGCATGAGAGGAATAAACTAACAACAATAAAAACAACAGACTGTATGTTATTCAAAAGGGCACAAAGCTGTTAGAACTTTACAACATTTTATAAATGTATACAAATTCTGCTGAAAATAACTGCTCTTTATATATCAGAAAGGTGTGATACATATGACATTACTAGTTAGGCGCCATGATGATTGCATTACTGAAAAAAAAGTTGTTAAGTAATCAGCTTGTTTTCCTGGTTTTCCTGACGCCAGGCTGAATTATCCCTTTTCTCCATGACATATGGCACATGCGACCAGTGTAAATCTAGATCAGCCTGCAAATCTATGCAGCTTAATTCCCTTTTACACTCATTAGGTTGTTTCTAACCAAAAATTGCCTTTTAGTCAGAAATAACGAGTCTTTTATGGATCTAAAAGATTCATTCCGTTGTTTCTAGAATGAATTAATTAAAAAGATTCATTAGGTTATTTCTAGACTCTAGATAAAGATCATCTGCTGTCTGGTTTGCCCAGTGCCCAAGGTTATAAAGCTGAGCATGGAAACCAATCTCAAATTTCAAGCATCTGATTGGCTGAAATGGCGACAATCTCAAATCTCAAGCATCTGATTGGCTGAAATGGCGACTGGTCGCCATTTCAGCCAATCAGATGCTTTAGATTTGAGATTGGTTTCCAAACTCAGTTTTATAACCTTCAGTCCAGACATATGTATCTACACTAGTCACACATGAAATATAAACCCTTACAAATTCATGAAGGCTAGTATTAGAATGTAACAGACGTTTTTTTGCTCCCTGAAGAAATTCATGGGAGCATAATATAGTCACCCGGTTGTCCCTGTGTCTGTATGTCCATCCATACATCCAGCATTCTTGTCTGGCCGATAACTTTTTTATTTGAAGTCGGATTTAAAAATTATTGCACAGAAATGATCACAACATGGAGACGACGTGTCGCACACAACATTTTGGTTGCTACCAATTTTCAAAATTCACCTCAATAGTTATAAAACTTACCATTTTTTTACACAGTACCCATTTGGAGAGCATTACTCGTCTTCAACACTCTCTTGTTTTACAAGGGTATGAAACATTAACCCTTTCCTGTACAGATCCACCTTATTGCTAGAGCAAACAGTTTAGATCCAGATCAGCCGGCACATCCGTGCCGTCTGATCAGGATCTAAACTGTTCGCTTTTTGATTCATTAGGTTATTTCTGACCAAAATGCGACCAGTGCAGATCCTGATCAGACGGCACTGATGTGCCGGCTGATCTGGATCTACACTGGTCGCACATGCGTAAAAATGTGTATATATCCAGAAAAGGGTTAAATATGTTTGAAAGTGCTATAAAAGTCTTAAGCATGGTTACATAATTAATTTCCATTAGTTACTTAGTGTAAGAAGTACATCAAATATTTGTACAGTCTCATGCATGTGTAGATCTGCAAAGCCAGTGGTGAAATAATCATTGTGCTTGACCCTTTGGCTGTTGACCATTACAATGAATGGAATTATATATGGACAGTTGGGAGTCACCAGTAGGATTAATATTTAATATGATTAAGTTTGTAATATCCATTTTGGGAGCTAATTATATACATGTTATAATCCAGTGGTCAGCATTATACCTACCAGTATTTTACCAGATGTGAACTTGATTTGCATTAACAATACTATAATTAAAATGAGATCCTATTATTCTTTGATTAGCCAACAGAAAATGTTAGCACTTACATCTATAATGACCACCATCAAAATTTTATTTGACATCAGTGTAGACCCAGATCAACTTTATTCTGATCAGAATCTAGACTGTCATTGTGTCAGTGTAGACCCAGGTCAGCATTATTCTGATCAGAATCTAAACTGCCATTGTGTTTGTATAGACCCAGGTCAGCATTATTCTAATCAGAATCTAGACTGCCATTGTGTCAGTGTAGACCCAGGTCAGCATTATTCTAATCAGAATCTAGACTGCCATTGTGTCAGTGTAGACCCAGGTCAGCATTATTCTGATCAGAATTCAGACTGTCATTGTGTCAGTGTAGACCCAGGTCAGCATTATTCTGATCAGAATCTAAACTGCCATTGTGTTTGTATAGACCCAGGTCAGCATTATTCTAATCAGAATCTAGACTGCCATTGTGTCAGTGTAGACCCAGGTCAGCATTATTCTAATCAGAATCTAGACTGTCATTGTGTCAGTGTAGACCCAGGTCAGCATTATTCTGATCAGAATCTAGACTGCCACTGTGTTTGTATAGACCCAGGTCAGCATTATTCTAATCAGAATCTAGACTGTCATTGTGTCAGTGTAGACCCAGGTCAGCATTATTCTGATCAGAATCTAAACTGCCATTGTGTTTGTATAGACCCAGGTCAGCATTATTCTAATCAGAATCTAGACTGCCATTGTGTTAGTATAGACCCAGATCAACTTTATTCTGATCAGAATTCAGACTGCCATTGTGTCAGTGTAGACCCAGGTCAGCGTTATTTTAATCAGAGTCTAGACTGCCATTGTGTCAGTGTAGACCCAGGTCAGCATTATTCAAATCAGAATCTAGACTGCCATTGTGTTTGTATAGACCCAGGTCAGCATTATTCTAATCAGAATCTAGACTGCCATTGTGTCAGTATAGACCCAGGTCAGCATTATTCTAATCAGAATCTAGACTGCCATTGTGTCAGTATAGACCCAGGTCAGCATTATTCTAATCAGAATCTAGACTGCCATTGTGTTTGTATAGACCCAGGTCAGCATTATTCTAATCAGAATCTAGACTGCCATTCTGTCAGTATAGGCCCAGGTCAGCATTATTCTAATCAGAATCTAGACTGCCATTGTGTCAGTATAGACCCAGGTCAGCATTATTCTAATCAGAATCTAGACTGCCATTCTGTCAGTATAGACCCAGGTCAGCATTATTCTAATCAGAATCTAGACTGCCATTGTGTTTGTATAGACCCAGGTCAGCTTTATTCTAATCAGAATCTAGACTGCCATTGTGTCAGTATAGACCCAGGTCAGCATTATTCTGATCAGAATCTAGACTGCCATTGTGTCAGTATAGACCCAAGCCAGCATTATTCTAATCAGAATCTAGACTGCCATTGTGTCAGTGTAGACCCAGGTCAGCATTATTCTAATCAGAATCTAGACTGCCATTGTGTCAGTGTAGACCCAGGTCAGCATTATTCTGATCAGAATCTAGACTGCCACTGTGTAAGTATAGACTCGGGTCAGTGTTATTCTGATCATGTGACTGCCATTTTGTCAGTATAGACCCAGATCAGCATTATTTGATCAGAAAATTGACTGCCAGTTTGTCAGTGTTGACCCAGATCAGTATTATTCTCATCATGTGACTGCCGTTTTGTAAGTATATACCCAGTTCAGAGTTATTCTTTTCATGTGACTGCCATCCTGAATTGGCCCTAGTTTCAATGAATGTATGTGTCTGTTTCAGGAACTAGGAGTGAAGGATGATTTCCATCAGAAGGCAATTCTGGTTTGTGTGGATGAACTGTGTGGCCGCAATCCTGATCAGGTATACCCTTTACAGTGATGGTTAAGTAAACCTCTTTGTGGAAATTCAAATTGTTGCACTTATATTTGACAGTATTATATCTTAGGTGAGAAATAGGCATGATTAAAGGCTTACATGGTTATGTAAACTTCTTTATAAAAAATTTAGGTTTATTGCAAGACTTACTCTTTACAGTGTTCTCACAGCTTTCATGGCCATCTGCTCTCATTTTATTATTTTTGTTAGCTATAAAACTGTAGTTATCTGATTATTTTTTGGAATTTTCCTCCATTTCATATAATTTATAAAACTTTTAGGATAATGCCTCTGCTGCAATTATTCCTTACAGTCATACCTGTTTATTCAATGTCATATTAATAATTATTAATAATTTTAGCAGTGTGGCAGATTTGGGTTGGAAAGAATACATAGCCTTGACCAGGATTCGAACCTCATACCTCTGGCTTACCTTGCCTCTACCAATTGAGCTACCTAGGCTGCTGGTACAAAATCTACTACAGCAGCAAAGATGTCACATACATCATTTTGTTTTTTGGATGAATGTGAACAAAACTGCCATTAATTACCAGACAGTATCGAACAACATTGTATTATATAACAGGGCACATCTCAGTTTAAAAATCCTAATTTCATCATAGCAAGACCAATACCCTTTTTCTGCATTTTAGCAAGAATGGTATGTTTCTTAGGAATGTTTAAAGAAGAGTTCAAGAAATCATACATCGACACCGACATCCTTTTAACTGTAATGAAAATTAAACTGAATTTGGATGTCATTTCTTAGTTAATATTACTCATTAAAAGTTTGAACAATACTTTTGGTTAACCAATTAACTGATCGGTTACAAGTTCCAGTTAACCAGTTACAAAAATCGTAATGTCCCTAGTTATTATAAAAATTAATATTAATTCTAATATAAAAGATTTTTGTCTTTTGTTGTTGGTATTACATTTTTTCTCATGATTAAAGTGATGTCAACTTTGGACATTTTCCTTGGTTAAAAGCACTTTTTTCAAGACCGTAAATTATGTATTATATTGCTCATAAGGTATTGTTATGCCCACTACCCCCATCAAACACTCACCTTCCCTCTACCAAAGGAAGCTTTGCACGTTTGTTTGTTTGTCAGTCAGTTTACCAAACATTACTTATTTAATCACTTGTGCCTAGTGTCCTCAAACACGATAGGATGGTTATTAAGACCCTGTCAACAGGTCAAAGGTCAAGGTCATAGTGACTTAAAAGCAAAAACCCTTGTATGATCAAAATCTAGAGAACACTGGGGCTTACAGTTATATTGAGTTATATGGGAGAACAAAAACCACATTTACTATCAGGAGACACATATTGCTGACACTAACCATGTTGCTGTTGTTGGCTACATATATTCAAACGGTCATAATCATGTTGTTGTTTAAAAAAGATTGAGACCTAAAGGTTATGATCGGTGTTGTTATTGTTGTTGTTAGTTTTGCTGTTGGTACAAATGAAGGAAACACAGAAGATACTCATGAGATGAGAACGGCACAGTTTTCAATAATCATGATACAGTCATCTACTTTATCACCTTTTGTAATAATTTAATCAAAATTTTGAAATTACTTTTGGATGAATCAGACTACCTGATTTTTTTTCTATTTATAGTTTATTATTAACTTGTACTTATTAATATGCAAAAAAATGTATGTTCTTTAAATGTCCTTTGGTGTCAGGTTAAATCAGTCAGTAGGGGAATTAAAAAAACATTATTCATTCCCAGTAGAATAGCATAGCATTTTTAATGCAAATATATTTCTAAATTAAACCCATAGTCATCATGAACACTGCTTATAAAAATGCCTGAATTAAAACTTATTAGTTAGTACAAAAAGTTTATACCTGTTGTGACGTCAGCTGCATGCCAAGTTGGAAAGTACCACAAAACTTTTTTTAAAAACAGATAAACCATTTTCTCCATATATGCACACTTTAACCGGTGCGATCTGATCTGGATCTGCACAGGTCCCATCTTGTTCAGAAATAATCTCATGAATCTAAAAGCAAACAGTGTAGATCCTGTTCAAATTTGCCAACCCAATTAAAGTGTATCTATGGAGTAAAGGGTTAATTTGCACAATGAGTCACACAAGTCACAATTGATCCAGGATAGACCAAGATGAGACTGCGCGGCTGGGTAGACTGATCTCATGGTCATAATGAACACTGCTTATAAAAATGCATGAATTAATACTTATTAGTAAGTACAATAAGTGTATAACTGTTTTAACGAATGCAACGTGCCGAGCTGGAAAATAGCACAAAACTTTTTTTCTTAATGTCCAAAATAGTGATTCCATAATATCTATTCAGAGCTCCATATCTTGTATAAATCACCAGTTCTAGCCCATCTACATCAGGTGAGCAACACCATCAGGTGAGCAACACATGTCCATTAATCTGTTTTATTCACATTTTTTAAATATCTGGATCATGAAAATAACATCTATTTTTAAAAAATTACTGTCAGTTTTTTTGCTGTCATAGATATTTATGGATATTTTAGCTCCTCTGAGCACAGTGTTCGATGATGAGCTGTTGTGATCAGTGACTGACCGTTGTTGCTGTCCCTTGTCAGTGTTTTCCTTCCGATGACATCTCCTAGACCACTAGGCAGATTTCATCCACACTTCATAGGATTATGTTCCTTGGGTTGTCCTCTTCTGAATTCCTTTAACTAAGGCTCCAATGTTTACACTTGTAAACGGTAACGTTTCGTTTTCGGGTCGTAAACGTTTACAGAATCTCGAACCGTTTATACGAACGGTCACGTGATTGTAAAGGCGGCAACATGTTTGCTGAAAATCGGCAAAGATACACTTAGCAAACAGTTTAGATCCCGATCAGATGGCATGGATGCAACAGCTAATCAGGATCTAACTTGAAAATCTTTACCTCAGAAACTGCTGGCCGGATTTCAGAATAATTTTACTGAAATGTTTCTTAGGTGGTCAGATTCATTTTAGCCACGATTGTTTAGAAGACAGTGGATGGGGCTAGTTTAGTGTTAAAATCTACTTTATAAAAACTGTTAGGCCTTGAGCTTAGATATTTTGTGTAAAACTAGTAATTTTTATAGACTTTTGTAGTGAAAACATAAAAACCTTCTTTCTTGTTAGAAACCCTAAGGCTTAGAGCTTAAATACCTGGCCTGTAGCACTGTCTAGCGGACCTTTTATCAGGCTTGTTCAAATTATGTTCCTGGGGTCAAAATCAGTTGTTTTTCATAGACTTTTATACTGTCTTTTTGTCTGTAACCAGAATGCCTAGAGCTTTGGTTTTTGTTGTGTAACATTATTTAGTGGTCTCCTACAAAGATTGTTTAAATTATACCTATGGTGTCAAATTTAAGTCCACCGTCACAAGTCTTACATAAACTTAGTATAAACTTAAGAAAATCTTGAACAACGGTAATGCCTTGTGCTTATAATTTCATCTTCAGGTGAGCACTTAAGACCATCATGGTCCTCTTGTATGGTTGAATGTTCCAATAAATTAACTTCTTTTGACATTGGAAAGTTAAAATTATCATTTAAATATAAAGATTTATAATTATGGTATATACCTTTATAAGAAACAAAGTAGATTGTATTGAAAATTAATGCCACTAGCTGTAATATTCTTAAGATTCTTTGCACAATGTGAATTGTGTTCATAACCCTAAATTACACTGGGGAATGGCCTATATCCCACATGCCACTAGTATAGATCCAGATCAGCCCGTACATCAGTGCAATCTATTTCAACATTAAATTTTCATATTCATTTGGATCAACACTGGTCTCTCATGGGATTTAAGCCATATCAGTTAACATATTCAATTGAGGGGCATTAGATCTGACCCACTTAGACATCAAGCATTGATAATGGACATCTGATAAAGTGGACAGAGATTACTGAAACTGAATCATATCTGGTCTAGACTACCACACTCAAAAGATAAAATATACTAGATAGAAATTTTTAAAATACATAATTATGTTAATCCTGTTCATGAACTATTAAAACCAAGTCGCCATTTAACTGGCAGGCTGGATATTATATGATGATAAATTGAGTTTGACATCAGGCCATGAAGCCGGAGGAAAAAGTTGATGTATATGATTTATGCAGGTAATATGGCATAAAGTGATGTAAATTAATTCACTAGGAAAAGAAGGTCAACATTTATGTATATAACATTTGATTTGTGAAGTAAGCGTGAGAGAGGTGTTAATTTTTGACTATTTAAGTTTTAAATATTCACTCAGTACAATTTCTTAACTTTTCACATTAAAGCTTTTTTTAGAATTAATTATGATACAGTGAAATTCTTTTTAAATGCCCCTTCCTTAAAAAACTTCCCCATGTCATTTTTTAGGGGAAAAATCAGTTAAATCAGTTAATCCATATTCATCATCCATTATCCTTCAGAATTTAATATTATCTAACATCTTATGTTAGAATAAAATAATTAATGAGCCCCCCTTTCAGAAAATGTAACACATCCGGGTCATTTAAAAGGAATTTTACAGTAACAAGGTTCATAAGCATCAACACATATACAGCCACCCACATACTGCACATTTAACTGGTCGGGTAACTGCAGATAATTCCACTAGCATTCCAGCTCATATGCCATGGATATGGTTAAATTCCAATGTGCCACAAGTGTAGATCCAGATCAGCTGTTGATGTGTGCAGTCTAATTGGGATTTACACTGGTCACTTTAAAATGTTTAGGCTACACTGGTCACACTTGCAATAAAAACAATTACATATATATATAAATTGTATATAAAAGAGAGCGGAAAGGATATCCAGATACCCTGCTGGAGTTGTTCTTTTCAGGACGGCCATTTTCTATTATGTTAAATAATATGGAGTATTATTGTAAAAGTCTGGTATTATATATAACAAATAGAAGCAGGTATAATAGTTTTGGTGTGCAAAACAAAACATATTGAAAACAACAATCTACATCAGGTAGAAGAAATGAGTAATGATCATAGTGCAAATGAGCACAAGATAATATTCTTTTTTATTACATGTGTTACTGTAAATAGTAACAAATAATGACCAAAACGCACAGGTACTTTGCATGATAAAGGGCGGGCCGAAAACCTGATATTGCGGGCCGAAATCCCATATCACGAATTGTGGCACGTGGTAACCATTGAAACAGGATTAAACTTTTACATTTCAAGATGGCCACGATTGAATTTATCCAGTCCCATTCAAGTTTTTTTAGCTAGATGCAAGAAGTAGCATATTTAAAAAAGAACATGCATGCAAACATGAGACATAGTCTAAGAGTGATAAAATGACAAGAGACATTGTACATAATTATGTGGGGATAACCAAGAACAAAAAGCACTGAATCATGTTCCTTCATATTTCCTTTAGGCTTTATGCCTATTATTCTTTGAAACAAGATATGCCTATCATGTTTTTGTTGAATTGAAGCTCCCAGCAGCGTTATCAGAATGAAACACTCACAAATAACAGTCTTTACATACCCATACCGCTGTAAAACACTTCCAGAATTCACATTTTCACAATCTCATAACTTGTACAATTTTATCAAATGGTTGGAAGAAATAATCACTTAAAACAAAATAAAACTAAAAAAATCAACTGACAGCAACTTACTCTGTTACAGTTTGAAAATGTAAACAATCTTTAATTATGTCACAAAACTCTAAATGACGTAGTATCGAAAGCATTCATCATGACGTAGTTTAAATTAATGAATAGACTAGTGCTCAGCAAATTTATGAATTACAGAGCATAAAAATGGCAGACATTGATATCAGCCCGGCACATGTAATAAAATGGTTATAAACTAGTGTTCAAGGGCCGGGAGCTTTCGGGCCAATATTGCTCTTCCGGGCCGATATCACCTCCCGGCCCTTGAACATCGTTTAATAACTTCTTAATATTTGGCCCTTAAGGGATGTTGTGACCCAAATGGGCTGGATTTCAATATGATCAAATTTATTTCATATTTAAGTAAGCAAATATGAATGCTCAGAGAGTTGTTTGTGTATAGTATTTATAATTCTGCACAATATTAATACATATGTTAGGTTTGGAATTGCCCAGATATTCATCAGAACAGGTCAGCACCACCAAATCATGTCTGACAAATCACACACACCAGCTTAGATTGTTAACTTCAATTATTTAAGGAGCTTACAAAAAGCCAACCATGATTTAGAGATGGTGAAATCAGCAAGCTTCTTACATTATACACCCACACATTGATGTTCTATGTGAAGAAAGATCAATGATACTTACATTGCCTTCCAAGTCATTGCCCTATCCAATTACAATATGATTATATCTATCTGAGTAAAAACTTTATTAGCCGAAGAGATTCATTAGTAAAATGTCTAAGGCTTTTAAAATGAAAAAAATGTGATGTAGTAAAGAAACGTTTAAAAATGAAAAAAAAAGTGATGTAGTAAAGAAACATTTAATTGTTGCATCCAGCACTGCGCTTATCGGGCCATTTTTAGTTTGCATTGCCAATAAATGTAAACTCTTTATGCCATAGATTTGACTTTGGTAACATTGATGGATGACTGATCTGAATCTACTCTTCTTCACCAGAAATAACCTAGTGATCTTAAAGTGGACAGGATAGAACCTCATTAGTTGGCACTGATGTGCCAGCTGATGTGGATCTACACTGGCTGCATATGGGATATCACCCATATCCCTTGGAGTTAAGGGTTCAGTTTACATATTTGCCACTATATAAATTAATTCATTGATAATGTTAAGTTACATCAGTTAATGAACACATAGTTTTGAGCTGTCAAAAACAGAAACCCACATATAAGGAATAAAGTCAAGTAATTATTGAATCGAGCATATTTCAATTCATACAACGGAAACCATATAAAAATGAGTGAACAACTTCCGCTAAATAATTAATTGCTGAAGAAAGTGTGCATTTCCTAAGTATAGAATTCCATGGTTTTAAGAGACTGACACTTGTAACAAGTTCATATTGAAGTGCTTGTATCTTTTGCTTGTGTTTTTTTTAGTCTAATCAATGAGACACACTGTGATCGTTTTACAACTGATCCATTCTTTTGCTTTTGCTGCCAGTACAAAATTTCATCTTGCTTTAAAGCCATGCAGTGGGCTGGGTTGGTGCCTTTTAGGAATCAAACTGCTGTTTCAGGACTTAGCATAACCCACTTAGCTACCTATCTACATGCCTGAGCAATGAAACCCCACACAGAAAAAGCACCCTCTGTTCAAAGAAGATTTGATCTTCAAATGCATGAGACTACCACATAACTCTTTAATACATAATTATAAATGGGTTTTATTGCATGTGTGATCTGAGTAGATCTAGAAAGCTCGCAGAACTGTGCCATCTGATAAGGATCTATACTGATCACTTTTAGATTCATTTCTGATATTTCTGACCAAGAAGCAACCAGTGTAGGTCCAGATCAGACGGCCTGAATGTGTATAAACACCTGATACATGCGTTCATAGGATGCTAATGCAAGTCTTAAACATTTACTCCATACATTAACCCTTTACTCCATAGATATGGGTTTTATCACATGAGCAATTGTGTTGATCCAGATCAGATCCAAGCCATCTGATCAGGATTTACACTGTTTTCTTGTAGATTCTGTAGGTTATTTCTGATTTAGAAGCGACTTGTGGAGATCCAGATTAGTCTGCATATGGATAAATGTCAGTTGATCTGGATCTACATGGTTTGCCGAAGCTTTAAGGTTTTAGAACTGTAATATGCACTTTTGCAGATTGGGATTTTGTTGTTTTCATTTCCAAGTACATCCATTTAGAGAAATTTAGTATTTTAGAAGGGGACCCTCTGTTTCGGAAAATGGGCTGTAAAATCAAACATACTAGAAGCTAAATTCATCTCTATTTCTTTGAAACCTTGTAAAATTTTGTAAAATAAAGGCTAATTGTTTAAGGACATCATATCTGAACAGGATAAAACAAGCATTATGTTTAGAATTATTTCTAACACTTTATAAATTGACTTTTTTAAAGTGTACCCCATCTTCAGAAATGCACATTTTCCCGATCTGCAAAAATTAAGCAAGTTTTTATCTGTGATTTTTGTGCATATTTCATGCAGTAAAATAATTGTGTTTTATATTAAAATTATCTGCAATGTGTATAGAATAAAAAAAATTTAAAAAAAGAGCACCTCACCGCCTTCGTTTTCATTTTATTGGCCTACAAAACAGGTACCTATGGCCCAGACCAAACAGTTAAAAACCACAAAAGCCAAAGGGCTTGGTTTACGAATGGTGATTTTTTATACCCCCTCAAATTTTTTGAAAAACAAGAAATACGCAAGCAATCAGCTATGCTGGTTAAAATTTAACCTCAAAAAAGTAATTTTGGCAACCGTAACCATAGCAACCAAAGCATTCTTTTAAAGGAAAAAATCATCGTGCAAACACATAAAATTAGTTTTATAAGACAAGTATCACAAAATTACTGTTCAATTATAGAAACAATAAAATAGCAACATTTTCCTAAATGAAAGTACAGATTCCATAATCATTTTAGTTTCATATCGTGATTCTGTTGCTGTATTATAAAAGAGTCAGTATTTTGTAATAATATCATTACAATATTTCAGTTTTCATGGCTACTAAATGAAGATGAAGAATAATAACAATTATTTCCGAATTTTAAACCTATTGATTATACTATTTTCTCCAAAAATTTCCTCACAATAGTTTAAAAAAAAAAAAGAAGAAAAAGGGAAAAAAAGGTTCCTCTCCCGAGAATTGAACCGGGTCCGCCAAAATTACGCCACGGAAATCTACTTTCACTTTGAACCAGGAAGTAAGATTTCCTTGAATTTCTTGAAAACTCTAACATTATTTTGATGAATTGGCACTAAACATTGTAGACCAGCATATACATATTTCAGATATGAGTTGCTTTGGTATATTGTTCATGAATTTCAGAGTTCTCATGCAAAAGGTTTTTCTTTTGTTTTAGTATGTGCTTGGTAATTAGAACATGAATTAGACTAAATTGAGCATGCAAACATTTACTACATCCATAGCTAAATACATTTAATAACTAAAATCTAGGTGGCAATAAGTATTTCCCCCTAAATTCATTTTTGAAATTTTAGCTAGTTTTCGCCATTTGCAATGTTTGCGACCTCTTAAGGATTCGACGACAGAGAGGAACAAACCAATTAAATGATATGATCGAGTACCCTGTAGGTAAATTAGCAATTAAATTTTACCACCAAATTAAAACTTAATCATAAACTGAGGCCTTATCAACTATGGTTAATATGAAATCAGAGAGAACATTGTTAATTCACCAGAGGCCACATTTTGTAGCCAGTTATCATTACACTTGGTCAGTATGTTTGTTTTGATATCTAGGTCAAATTTTAAATTGGTTCATCTGGGATTGCAGGCCGGTTATGTGAATGGAATCCATTGTTATCACACTAGCTATCACATTTACCTGATTTGATCAGGATAGTTATCTTGGTGTTACTTAGATCAAGTTTGAAACTGGGTCATCAATGATCAACATCAAGGTCACTAAGTCTAATTAAATTAAACCATTGTCCCACTAGACTTCACATTTTTCAGCCAATTATCAACAAATTTTAATATGATTTGCTTCTAAATGATTCCAATTCTCCATCAAGAATCATGCGGTGAAGTGGAAGGAAAAGCATGTTACCACATTTTTCATCAGATTAATGTTAGTACTGAACTGGTTAGATCAGGTGAGCGTCAAGGTTCATTAAAGCCCCAGTCCTAAACTTAGACTCCAATATATAAACTCTCTAACAGAACACAAAAGGTCCGATCCAATTCTTTCTTATAGACGGGATTTTCAATGATAGTTTTAAATTATCGTTAACGAACTTTTAAGAAGCTAAATATAATGGAGCTATATTTAGCACCGACGAAGAGACCACTTCATGCGCGATCTTGATTTCTGTGACGTTTCGGAAATCCCACTTTCGCTTTTAGTCGCGTGGACCAAATTTATTTTAGTAAATTAAAATTTTATTAGCCCAAACTAATGCTGCAAATTTGTGCCTATAGTTCCAAATGCATGTAATATTTCATACAAGAGCGGGTTAAATTGAAGTAATGCCGCTTTAAGTCAAGCATTCTACTGTTGTTGGTAGGGAAGAAATTAGTAAAATCAAATAAACACAGTAAATACAGTTTAGTTGTGCAAAATCAGGTTTAGGCAGTGTTGTCATTAAAATTTATTCCATTACTACCTATGAACAGGCTCAATAAAACGAAGCTTGCAATGTCGTATTCGATGGAGTTCAAAGTTCTCTTTTCTCATGTTGCAACTTTTCATACTTAATATATTGAAAATGTGTTTTTTTTTTCAAAATGCAGAAACGCACTTTAATTTTAGTTAATTAACCTTTTAGAAACAGACTATAATCCTGTCGAATCGCTTTGGAGCCGCGCGTCAAGTTGTCGGACCGTTTCTAGGTCAAATGTTTATACCTGGCGTATATGCTAGTAGGTTAACATTACTTGGGAGATTGCCAATAACGTCTCTCTATGTGATCGCTTCGCCGACTCTACACAGTATCGCGGTCACAAGCCGATAAACCACCGCGCTGTGAAGACGTGCGCTTTTAACAAACAATGTCGATATTTAAGATGTTATGTGGAATTAACTTATAAATTACGGCGGATTTAAACAGGAATAAAAGCAGTGGATTTAATAGCAAAAAATAACGAGAATTAGTTGGATTTAACCGCGGACTGCTGTGAAAAAACAACATTTTTACTCAAATTTTTTATCTTGTTTTTTTTTCGGCTATGTTTTTTTACGAGAAACGACAGACAAATTGAATGACATCTGCAGAATTGTTATCTGATGGACGTAGAAACATTTTTTCTTTTGGAATTAGATCTGAATTAGCTTCAGATCTAGAGAAATGTCAAAGAATGGACTACGGGAAGACTGAATGTGTTTGTGACTGTGTCGACTATTCAGGCTACCCAAATTTACAACTCTATCCTGCCTTTTTACCTTCACAGGGCCCCTACAGCAGTGTACTCCCACCACCAGGACAGTTTATGTCAGACATGGAAGGTAAGCCTCTCTTCTGTCAATGTCGGCGATATGTATTGTAGGGCTTTTTTCTTCATCAGTAAGGGCCGTATATAGATGTCTTTCCCCTCAGAAAAATTCTTAAAAATCGTGAATTTTTCTCCTTTTAAAGAACCAGGATTTTCTTTCCCATTTAGATATTCCCAACAATAGAGCATGGGCCCATTTCCTGGCAACGAAAAAAGACCCCTGTAATCTGCATTATACTGCAGCCGAAAAAGTTTGTTTTAATTAACCTCATTGTTCCTGTCATTTATCCTGATGTGTGTTTGATTAAAAAGTTCATGGGTGGTTTTTACCCAGTTAGTAGCAAAGTAGGTCTACATTAAATTCCACCTGGAGCCAGTTCTTGGATGTTGACATTATCATTTATCATTGACTTCCAGGGAGATGAAAAAAAAATCTCATCATAAAAATGCTGTTCATGTGCTTGCTCATGATTAATTCATCATCTGGCACAAACATTATTTACAAGTTGGTGGAGAAATTAGACAGATGCCTGCTTTTAAAGTTTAAAAAAGTAAAATCCTGGATAAATTTATACATGCATATTGCAGTTACTTAATATATACTTCTTGGATTTTCTTCACAAATGCACATTTGATAGCTTGAATTTCGCAATGCAGTCACATTGTATTAATAACAAAACTTAAAATAACCCATAAACTGGTAGTAAAATGTTTAAGCACGAGGATTTATAGCTTCTAAATACAGAAAATCACGAAGTGACCTGTTGTTTGACAGTGATTGTAATTAGAAATAAGAGGAAGAAATCACAGCTATTAGGCACCAAAATCCCTTAAATATGGCAGGAATATAGATTGATGTAATTTCAACAGATACAAGACACAGCGAGCTTCTTGCAAAATGTTGGTGCATGAAAAGATGATTAACACACTTAACTGTTCGGCCGAATGCTCTTCTTTACATTAAATCAAAAACCAGGTTCGCACAAAAAGTTTAAGTAAACTTGGAGGAGATGATTTGCAGTTACCACACAATTGTATGAAGCACGTTGTTGTGTGTTTGTGGCAAGACATTTATTGTTGAACATTTGGGTTAATGAATGAGTGACTTTTTGATGGAGGTTAAAGTTTACATCTTCATAGCCTCTGTAAGACAAAATCTGAATATTTGTTGCATAATTACTTCTAATTTC
This sequence comes from Corbicula japonica, assembly GCA_038501625.1. NCBI lineage: Eukaryota > Metazoa > Mollusca > Bivalvia > Venerida > Cyrenidae > Corbicula > Corbicula japonica. The sequence continues at coordinate 1,349,350 of JAZAYU010000062.1, read as the reverse complement.
ACTTTCATGAATTCAGTGTTGTCAACATTTAAAAGATGAATGTCAGAATTCAAGCTTGTAACTCATTATAATAATGTTTACCCTTTAGCCATTTTATTTCAATAGTTGCATACATGTGCTATGAGAAAGTCATTCCAATGAAAATTCAAGTCGGAATCCTGAAAATGTGCAAGATTTGAAGTTGTTTTGTCTTTTTAACTAGATAAAAAAATAGACTGGTCAGTTTTAAAAGCTTTTAATAATCTTAGAACTGCATATGGGTAATCTTAGAACTGCATATGGGAAAAAAAGTCATTTTGATTTTGCATCTTTAAATTTCCATGTATAAAGATGCACTTCAGCTTTTAAAAAATGAAAATTTCATGGTTTATATGTTCAGGGGTGTTTTTCTTCTGTTAACAGTGTCTTCCTCTCTCAGAATTTCTAAGAAATCATACTGTTTAACCCTAAAAATTACTCTACATTTTTTTTATTCCCCATCAAAGACAAATCACACTATATTGAAAGGCAAAATCACATTTTTTTTCCCCCAAAATTATTTAGTAAAGCCCTCTTCCTACGGCTTTTCAAAAAATGTGTGATGAATGATAATTACCAGATGTGTGAAGTAAACATGTATGATTTTTGCTGTTTAAGTTTTATTTGCACATCAGCCTGCACACCATAGTTTAAATTTTATATAAATTCAGGAAATGCTGTCCATTTTTTCATGCATATCAGTTGCTCTGCAATTTATTTTCATGCTTATCATATCTTCTATGCATTTCGTTTTCATGCTGGTCGGGCCTGCATTGCGTTTTTCATGATATTAAACACAGCATTTTGCTTATTTTTCAGTTCATTTAAAAATTAATGTTACATCAACTCGCAATATATTAAGTATGTAATGAAGTTAAAAAAAAGATTCAGGTTTTAGTCCTTTTCAGTATTTTTTATAAACTTATTTTCTTAAACGGATCCTTTTTGTGTTTCAGCAGCAAGCAGCTGCGGGGGTGCGGCTTCTGAGAACCACAGATTTGCGGAGTACAATTTTTCATCGTTACAACGCTGTCACCTGTGTGATAAATTCTTGTATGGTTTAATGAGACAAGGTGTGCAGTGCAGAGGTAAGTGAAATTGTTGTTGTTGTTAGAATAAAACATGGAACATTTCCATCACCGGCAGCCGCATAAGCTTAATTTACTATTTCACCATTGACTTACTGACTACTTAATATTTGTTGAAATAAATCTTGTCATCTTTACAGTATAGCAATCAGAATTCTTGTGCCTGTTTAAATTAATAATATATCCTAAATGAATGTTTACAAAAGTGGTCCTTCTAGAACTGGGAATGGCTATAAGAGAAACCTTAGAGAAATAATATCTCGGATGCCATCGACTTCTACCTCCAGTGAGTCGGTGTAAAACCAGGGCTGAATGTTATAAAACTGAGCATGGAAACCAGTCACCATTTCAGCCAATCCGATACTTGAGATTTGAGACTGGTTTCCATGCTCAGTCTTATAACCTTGCACACGGGAATCTTCTTACTAAGCCAATCCCAGTTCTAGTTCAAGTAAAACATTTTCATTGAACGCTACCTTTATAGAAATATATAATATATGTGTTAATGTGGGGAATATTAATTACTTAAATATATGTTTCTAAATTAAGATATCTCTGGCTAAGGAGTGGTTAATTGATTTGTTCTCTTGTGCTTGCCATATTTGATCTTTTTTTCCTGATTGGAACTTTATATCCATCATATTTCTTCGCCTCTCCGAGTCTGATCTGACAAAACAACCTGACATTTTAACAATCAAGTTTGTACAAGAAGGGTTTCTTTTCATTTGATATTTTCTCTTTGGTGTCTGAAAATACATTTGTGTTTATTTTTAATATATTTTTTTCTGGCATCATAAATAACTTGAAACAATTGTGATTTTCTGAATGCGTCAGTTTTGTGTTAAAACAATTTAAATAACCTTGTCTTATCATGCGTCAGAGGTATGCTTGTAACCTGATGCCCTAGTAACCTCAGAATTAACCCTGTACTCCATGTATATCGGTTTTGTTACATGTGTGAGTAGATCCAGATCAGCCAGCACATCCATCACATCTGGGTTGAAGGTTATAAAGCTGAGATTGGAAACCAGTCTCAAATCTCAAGCAATTTCAGCCAATCAGATGCTTGAGATTTGAGACTGGTTTCCATGCTCAGTTTTATAACCTTGGGCACAGTGCTGTCTGATCAGGATCTACATGTACACTGTTTGCTTCTTGGTCAGAAATAACTTAATTAATCAAAATGCCCATTATACTCAATGAGAGGAGTGAGGCAGTAAAGATAGAAAGATAGATAGGAAGAGTGTATATCTTGATCAGACGGCACAGATGTGCTGATTGGGAAAATAACATCAGGCATAGTTTATACAATTTGTCTTCTGGCCCATGCTAAGATATTTCTGTTATAATGCTCTAAGTCGTGCCTTTCAGAATGTGGTATCTGCAGCCATAGATACTGTTCATCAACCAAATCATCAGAATGCAGCACACCCAAGCTTGAGCGGCATCGACGACCAAGTTTCTCCCAAAGTAAGCTAGCAACTTTATACTCTAGTCACTAATTTTAGGAAATCTGCCAGAGAAAGCTGTCATTACATTTCATGAAGTTGGAAATTTCATCATTTTCTTGACTATTATTCCTTGAAACTTATTTCAAGTCTCCACTAGATCTTTTTTATGTTTGATGAGAGTATAGGAGCATTATATTGTAGAAGCAAATATGTAATAAAAAAAGAAGAGGTATTCCAATATTATAAAACCCGGTTGTGCTTCACCGAGATGAATCTGTTGCATTATATTAAATTTCATAAAAGTGAAATGACACCTGTAAAGCATATTGTTCTATTTGACACAAAAATTTGACTTGTTCAAACTATTGATTGAAAAACTTCTCCCAGGTAGGCAAACCTTTTGTGTCCGATCAAATAAGATAATGAAGTTGTCAGGAACATACTAAACATGTAGAGAATAAATGCATAAGCTCCATATAAAAGTTCCACTTGGATAAATATGGTACAGAAACACATTTTTATTGATCCAAAGGAAATTGATGTTATTTCTAACTAAATACTGTAAATTGTCTAAAAAAAGCATACATAAAAATAATTATCGCAAATTGCCTAATTCATTTTAATTCTCACAAATTGCATTAAGCTATTTTCAGCCATAAACCAGGTATTTATAAAAATATGAAACTAGTTAGTGTATAACAGAAACCTGTTCTTTTTGTGTAATCTCTCATTGGTCTTTGTTGTATGTAGGTCATATCTCTAATATAGGTTACTGTGCCATCAGGAGCTTTTGTAGTGAAAGGGGAGCAACTCTGATACAAATGTACTCTTGCAGATCTGAAACTGATTGCAGGGATTACCTTTCCTGAATATTGCTATATTAAGTGGGGGTATTTATTTCTTTTTTGTAGATTCTGTGTTTGGAGCAGACTTAACAGAAGAAATGAGTAGAAGTCATGGGGAAGCTCCAACTGTGGTGATAAAATGTGTGGAAGAAATTGAGAAGGCGTGCAGTGATCATGGTAGGTATTGAAACCAGCACAATAAATCCTGCTAAATTGATTTTTAATTTTTTGTTTAATGTAGAATTTTGTTGTTTATGAAACACAGTTATCAGCATAAATTAGTGTTATTTCTTTTCATCTACTAAACTGCATACACATTAAACAATGCCATAGTAACAATTTACCATTGCATTCCGTCAACCAAAAAATAGGGTTTGAGTATACATAACATGGTACACGACTTGATTGAAAAGTTGCAAAAGCCTGGTTGATTCATTTTTTTCTCTCTTAACAAAAAATACCAAATGACATGGTCAAAGTAAATGTCAATTCTTCTTAGACAAGCTGTGTTAATTGTAAGGTTGTAAACATAGTGCTCATAAAAAGTTGTCTATTCTTGTCCATTTAACATGTACTGATGAAACATCCCAGCTTGACAGGAAGTAGTCCACATAGAAGAGTACTTTTAAATGTTGTACTTTTTAGCATTATGTACTGTGTTTACTGTTGTGTTTTTTTCCCACAAGTTCTAAGACATTTAATGTGTTTTGTGGAAATTTAAAAAATTACAGAAATTATCTGTTGTTTTTTATATGATTTGACTGCTGTTCTATTTTAAAGAGTGTGACTTGGTTTAGTTAGCTCATGCAAGAACATTGCCTGCTTATATTCATAGATCTTCCACTTAATAAATACCCCCGGTACATACAACATAGTTGTCATATAAGTATGCAAAATGTTATTTTGCTTTCCAGAATCGGAAGCCTTGAGTGTTTACAGAATATCTGCTAAAACTGAAGAAATCAATGAAATTAAAGCAGCCTTTAACAAAGGTAAGTTCCCATAACAGAAAACATTGAAGGTTGCCAGCTAATTATTGTGCCATCTTCTTGCAATGTGCTTAGTTAAGATTGTATCTGTATAGTTTTGCAAGAGAAATTATGTGTAAGTAAATGAGAGAAATACAAACAAGGCAGATCAAGGTGACATTGAAGTAGTTGTCAAACAATACAGAGCAGATGTAAAATAATACAGCAGACATAGAGGTTTTCTACCTTCTCCTCTCTGTTGGTAGAGACATTCCTTTAACGCCCACACATAGGCAAATTAAATTCACTCTGTGAATCCGTTAAACTACAGAAATCTGTAACTTGATGAGGGTTTTATTTTGTATACATGTTTGAGGAAATAAAGAAAATTCTTGAAAACTTTAAATGATTGGTTTTCTAGGAAGTTACTAATCATATCAAATCATCAGAAGTTTATGTTGTTAAATTATAATGTTCTGCAATATGCGACGCAGTATTTAACTCTTATTCCAGTATTTAACTCTTATTCCACGGAATTTATGTTATGATTTGCCCTCCTTTCTCTTTTAGCCAGTCCATTCATTGTTAAAAGGGGGATTTTACAACGTTTTAACCCTTTCCTTCATAAATACGCATTTTTACAAATGTGCGACCAGTGTAGATCCAGATCAGCCAGCACATCCATTCCATCTGATCAGGATCTGCTCTGGTGACATTTTGGTCAGAAATACATTGTAACCATACAAATCAAAAAGCGAACAATTTAGATCCTGATCAGACGGTACGTATGTGCCAGCTGATCTGGATGTAAACTTTTCACCCTTGCAATAAAGGTGTTTCTATGGAGGAAAGGGTTAAGTGAATCGCAACATTTCTCGGTGGAATTTTACCAGTACTTTAACACTTGTTGTCCTCATTACATTTACAGATTTAATTATAAAAGCATTTTAAATAGGAATTTCATGTTAATTTTTGCAAGAAATTGTTTGCAGTGCCTCGGTAAATTATAATTTTTGGTAATTGATGAATTTGTTTTAAACTTGCTTGTATTTCTTTATACACAATTTGTTTTTATTTTCAGTGAGTGATATCAGTCAGTTAAACCTGGATAGTTTCAATGTTCACTGTGTAGCTGGTGCTCTGAAGAAGTATCTGCGGGAATTACCAAATCCTGTCATCCCTGTGGAAATGTACAGTCAGTTTATAGAAACAGCAAGTAAGTACCCCACATATGCCCATCCAGCTGATAGCTCGGCCTATCATGAAAGTCATTCAGACCTTTCATTAGGGCTGCAAAGCGCTCACCACCTTATATCCAATATCAGAGGTTACAATATATATACCTTTGTTATGCAGAATTTTTACGAAGATGATGAAAATAGAGCAAGTTCAAAAGCATTTTTGTGAAAATACTACAGCTTTGTCCACAGCTTGTTGATGTGTTTCAATACAGTCATTATGTATCTCATCTACACGAGTCTAAAACCTAAATTTATTTGCGAATCCTATTCAAATGTATATATTTCATGCAGAATATAAACTATTGTTCAGAACATATTAAAAATGCCATTGTTCAAGCCTGCACTTTGTTATGAAACACACCTGTTCCTGAAATCCACTGCAAAACTGTTGAAATTAATGAGTGGCTTACCGACTTTGAAATTTCACATTAATTAAAGCCTGATGTTAATTTTTTTCATGAAGTTTAATTTGTGTGTCTGGTTAAGTTTATTTTATGAGTGCATTTCAGTACAGTACAAAAATACTGACAATTAAACTGAAGAATCCTTTTTTTACTTAACTATATTTACCATGTGAAACCTTAAACCTTACACTTTCTTGACCACACCACTGAAATATCCCACAATGCAATACTATAACATTATAAACTATTTCATACCATACCATATGTAAGTCACACTAAATGTGGGCATGAAAATTGTGGCTTCGTGAAGTTGACATGGGCTGAAGGTTATAAAATTGAGATTGGAAACCAGTCTCAAATCACCAGCATCTGATTGGCTGAAATGGCGACCAGTCTTGAGATTTGAGACTGGTTTCCAATCTCAGTTTTATAACCTTCAGCTTGTAACATTTTATTATTTTATGTGATGGGTTAATTATGCCTGTTTCTATGCTAGGAAATAAAACAGAGAATGCGGAGTTGGTGAAAACCTTGCTGGAACTGGTGGAGCAGATGCCTCCAGCACACAAATCCACTCTGCGCTATCTGATGGGACATTTCATTCGGCTCTGGAGAATTCAGCATGATTCAGGGCTCGAGGATGGACTTGATAAACTATCTCATGTCTTCTGTCACATTCTCTTAAGGCCCCCTTGGGAGAAAATCATGTACGTATTTGTAATTTGATGATTTTTTTAAAAGTTTCCTGAGAATTCTAGATAGATTGTGATAAATGCTATACTGGCTATAAATAGAGTTAATTTGTTTTTCTGAGAAACTGATGTGTTTTTCCTATGACTAGATTTCTCATCAGTGGGCAGCTGTAGCTTTCTTGAGAAAATTATATTGCAGAAGACTTTCAACAATACTGATTTGTTATTTTGCAGTGAAATTGTGGAAAATACAAAGCTTCACATAGACATTTTTGAGGAGTTGTTACGTAATGGGAGTTGGGGTGAATCAACACCACCATCACCGCCACCCATCCCTCCTCGCCCAAAAATCACGGATCAAGATTTACACCCTTCATCTATAAAACACAGCTCGATGTCCCCACAGGATCAGCTGAAAGAGGCAGAGTGGTACTGGGGTACCATTTCACGAGAAGACGTTAATGAACTGTTACGGGATAAACCCGATGGAACTTTTCTTGTACGTGATGCGTCAACACCTGGCGATTACACGTTGACTTTAAGAAAAGGTGGAGCAAACAAGCTCATTAAAATATTTCATAGAGATGGAAAGTATGGATTTGTTGAGCCTTTAACAAGTGACTCTGTGGTGGATTTAATCCAATACTACAAGCAATATTCTCTGGCAATATACAATCGGACACTTGATATCAAGTTACTTTATCCAGTGTGCCATAATCGTGCAGCAGTAAGTAGCAATTTTGTACATTATTCTAACATTTTTTCAGTGGACAAGAGAAGAATCTTTGAAACAATTGTCATAAGTCAGCTATCCAACTGGTGGCCAGTTTACTTGTTGGATTCATGAAAAAAACACTGCTTGGTTTGGCCATTCTGAAGAAATCATTTGTTCCCAGTTACCCAACTCACTTGACAAAATTTACCCAACTCAATTTTTTTTAACCATTAAGGTGTTTTTGATTTTTGTTTATTTACCTTGGAAAAAAAAAATACCTACCATCCTCCATACCCTGTTAATTCTGGATAGGGCAGCTGTAAACACCTTTCTAAGGCTTTGCAATGTTTTTTTAAGGGTTGTGATTGAACAAAACACTACAAAATGAAGAGGTCATGTAGGGAATGTAGACTTGTATAAAATACATCTTCCTGAACATAATCATTCTAAAAGTAAATTCCCAATCAACCAATACTCGGGTTTTGAACCTTTGAGATTGATATTGTCGAACAAAATTTCAAGAATTGATCTTATTTAATACCGCTTTGATTGTTTCTGTAGGAGAGTGCGCCCTCTGATGACATACAGCAAGAGAAAGACCGCTTGCGTCAGATTAACAAAGACTTTCAACTTAAAGAGATGGAATATGACTCGTTGTATGAGGAGCACTCCAAAACACAGCTGGATCTTCAGTTAAAGCACCAAGCACTGGATGCATTTAAAGAAACTATTGCTGTGTTTGAAGAGCAAATGGAACTCCATAAGCGTTTCCATGGCGAGGCATCACCGCATGAAATTCAGAGGTATAAACTTTTTTCTCACCCAGTTTGTATTTCAGTGGTCAGTATATTTTTCAATAAGAAGTTTTTCCTTATGCCTTATTTGGCCCTTGTCTGAAGATTACTAAACTGATAATAGAAACCTGTTGCGGCCATTGACTGCGGGTCTCCAGTTTCAGAATCTTGAAACTTCCCTTTTCTGCCAGTTTTCTTAGGCACATTTCTTCTGTCACATGTTTGTATGGCTTCCTTTTCCCAGAGAGATATTTAATATACGTCATTGATTGCTAAATAAACAACATTGGTCTGTTTTAGGTTGCACGAGAACTTTGAGCTTTTGAAGGGGCGCTTAATGAGTATAATGGAAAACAAGAGTCAATTAGAAGTGGATATTAAACGTAAAACCCAGCATAATAGAGCACTGATTGGTGAGATGAACGCCTTGAAGCCAGAGATAAAACGGTTAAGCAGACAGAGAGACCAACTTAAAAAGTAAGTGTCCAATTCCACATCATCCTGTTAACCCTTTCCTGAACAGAAACACCTTTATTGCTAGGGCGAACAGTTAAGATCCAGATCAGCCGGCACATCCTGCCGTCTAATCAGGATCTAAACTGTTCGCTTTTTGATTCATTATCTTATTTTTGACCAATATGCGACCAGTGCAGATCCTGATCAGACCGCACGGATGTGCCGGCTGATCTGGATCTACACTGGTCGCACATGCCTAAAAATGCGTATCTGTACAGGAAAGGGTTAATCTCCGAGTCCCAAAACATGCGAAACTTAGTGGGTCATCCTGTTACTGTGTGGAATGTGGGTGTTTTCTAGGGGTGAACAGTGCAGGGCCCAAGATCATAAAACTAACTTTTGAGATCAGTCTGAGATTTGAGACTGATATCCAGATTTAGTTTTATGATATTGGGCACAGATCTAGATCAGCAGGCTGCTTTCTGTTCAGGATCTACACTGTTTGCTTTTTGATTCATTCCGTTATTTCTGACCAAGAAATGAACAGTTTAGATCCTGATCAGATGGCACTGATGTGCCTGTTGATCTGGATCTATATTGTTCATAAATGCAATAAAACCTTTATATATGGAGTAAAAAGGTTAATATCATATGATAGATTTCATCCTCAGGATTAACATGGTCCAGTTTAAAGCTGACGTCTTTATTATATGAAATAGAAGAAAATTAATCTCGCATCATTACAGCTGTTTTATTTGATAAGAAGAGAAACTATTTTAGTCTGGCTGTAAAATTCAGTTGAGATGGTAATATACAGACAGGAATATAAGGATTGTCGAAATTAATACCTGTAAAACATGTAATTGTTCAACTGATTGAAGTCAGTTTATCCATAAATGCATTAAGCAAATTGTCATTTCTGCAGAATGGCACGTAGACTGGATTGAATTGCGTAGATCTGTGAACAGCAGGGAAATTTCAGTGCTAAAATCCCATTGGACATTGACTGCGAATAGCTAATATACTAACTTTTCTTGGCAGTCTAACAGAAACGATTTGTCTTGCTAATTGTATAAACAGTTTCCTACAGCGACCATTTTGGTCATCTACTTCTCAACAGCTATATTTATCATATTGATCTCTAAATGCTGACGGAGAGTTCAAATGTCCATAAGCAGAGCTCATGTATCTTGCAGTTAATGCAGTGCTTTTTCAGAACAATAGCACTTTAGGGGCTGAATTCATGTAATGGACTGGCTTGTATATCAACTAAGGACAGGCTGTTCATTGATCACTTGTGGCTTTCAAAAAAGTTCATCAGCTGTGCATCAGTAACTGAATAGCAGACAGTGTAGAACCTGCCTCAAGATTATAAATCTAAGAATGGAAACCAGTCTCAAATCCTGGAGATTTGATATTTGAGACTGGTTTTCATTCTTAGTGTTGTAATCTTCAGCACTGATCAGACATTGGGGATGTGATTGCTACAATAGTTGCAAATGTGACAAATCTCATTTAATATCTTTTTTTTTTGCTTTTTAGGTGGTTACTCGAAAAGAAGGTTCCAGCAAGCGACCTAGATAGCATTTTAGAAGACAAGGACACGGATGGCGTGACACCGTACGACAGTCAGGTATTACCGCATCACACCCAGGAGACTTGGTTAATAGACTGTGACCGTCCCCAGGCGGAAGCCATGTTGAGGGGCAAAGATGACGGTACCTTCCTTATAAGACCGAAGCGGGAGGAGGGAGATGTTTATGTGCTGTCTATCTCGTAAGTGGTTTTATCACCTATTAAATTTTTATGTCTGACCAAAAAATAATTATCTGGAAAAGTAATAATCTTGAAACTTCATTTATGAATAGATTATTAGGTATCAGCTTAAAATAGACTTTCATTTACATGAAGTAGAGAATAGGTTTATTTTTAGTTAGTCCCTCGATACCGGTAGTTTGTAAATTGATATGTTATACAGTTAAACAGTCTTGCCTAGGGTGATTTTTTTTGTAACTTGACATTTTCAGTGAATAAATAATTTGATTTACTTAACCAATACTAATGTAGCTTTTATAGATGATAAAAATTATAGAAAATTTCAAATAAATAAACAAAGTGAAGTTTGTATACTTATTAATATTTCTGATTCTGCAAGTTTTTGTGAAAAAGAAAATAAATATTTTCTCTCTTTTTTGCAGATATCAGGGAAATGTAGGGCATTGTAAAATTCTTCACAAAAAGACTGGGTATGGGTTTGCTGACCCATTTTTCAAACACCCATCATTAATGCACTTAGTGCTAAATTATCAGCAAGAATCTTTAAAGGACCATAATCCCACTCTGGATATTCGGTTACTTTACCCTGTGCGTGCACCCCATGACACTATTTATAGCCGAGAGCCGGTGTACTTGCATATGACACAGAATCACTAGACGCAGCGACTGATGGATAGAATTTTTCAATAAACATCAAATATTGCATAGTTTAGGAAAATTGTACTTGTGCCAAAAGTGTTTGGTTAATGTAATAAGCTAGGGCGACAAATGAATGTGATGTTTGTGTTGATGGACCATAGTGCCAGTACATTGTGATATAATCACACTCATTTAGTGACTTGACAAGACTCTTCAGTGAAGAGGTAGTTGCCTGCAATTCAGACTGAAGAGTAGCTGCAAAAGGGGAGTAACTGCGTGTGGATCACGAGTTGTCTTTCTTCATCAGCTGCTGCAGCCTAGAAATTCCTACATTTTGTTCATACAGATCAGATAAGATTGTTGTTGAGAATTGTTATGTTAAGAATCATTCTTGTTGTATAGTGTTGACTTTATTAGCGACTTGGATTCATCCATTCACTTCATGAAAATTAAATTTTTCATTGAAATCATGTAAATTTTGTACAAAGTACAATTAATTTATTACAGTTGAAATGAACGGATGAATAAAATGCATGCCTTATGTTTTGTTAGGACTTTTAAAACATAACCTGATGTTATGAAGTAAAAAGTATACATCATAAGTAGAGTTATTTGCCACTATGGGACTGTTTAGACCATAATGATGGTCTATTCTGGTCACAAATAATTATTATACCCCCACAAACGAAGTTTGAGGGGGTATATAGGAGTGAGCTTGTCGGTCGGTCGGTCGGTCGGTCGGATTCTTCGTTTCCAGATGATAACTCATGAAAGGCTTGACAGAATTAAATAATTTTTGGTACACAGGTATATCGTCATAAGATACAGGTCAAGTTCGTCAAGTTCGATTTTGGGGCTGGTGGGATCAGTGTCAAGGTCACTGTTACTAAAAATAGAAAAATGGTTTCCGGATGATAACTCATGAAACACTTCACAGATTTAATCCTTGTTTGGTAAATAGATGTAACATCACAAGATACAGGTCAAGTTCGACTTTGGGGCTGGTGGGGTCAATGTCAAGGTCAGTATTACTAAAAATAGAAAAAGGGTTTCCAGATAATAACTCATGAAAAACTTCACAGATTAAATCCTTTTTTGGTACATATATGTAATATCAGAAGATACAGGTCGAGTTCGACTTTGGGGCCTGAGGGGTCAGTGTCAAGGTCACTGTAACTTAAAAAAGAAAAATTGTTTCTGGACTATAACTCATGAAATACTTCATAGATTTAATTATTTTTTGGGACACAGATGTAACATAACAAGATAAAGATTAGGTTTGACTTTGGGGCCTGTGGGTTCAAGGTCAAGGTCACTGTTATTTAAACTTCAAAACTTCGTTTCCACTCAGTAACTATAGCTTGGAATGAGATTCTTAAATGAAATTTGGTGTATTGATGGTTTTTGTGAAGATGACTTTTGGGATTCAAGGCCTGTGGGGTCAAGGTCACTGTTACTAAAAATAGAAAATAAACTGTATGCTCAATAACTTTGGTTCAGAATGAGATATTGTGATGAAAATTGCTATATAGGTAGTGTCTGTGAAGACGAAACTTGGTATTGAAATTGGGCCTGATGGGGTCAAGGTCACTGTTACTAAAAATAGAAAAAATGGTTTCTGGATGATTTCTCATAAACAATGTTTGGCACACAGTTCTTAGATAAAAGTTAGATAAAGGCCACTGTTACTAACATATTTAAACCATTTCTGCTCAATAAATTTAGAAGGAATGAGATATTGTGATGAAACTTGCTGAATATGTGGCTACTGTGAAGACGACACTTTGGATTGAAAGTGGGGCACATTATGCCATTGATTCGAAGCATTCCCAGTTCAATTATCAAGCATACATGTGGGGGTATTTAATCACTTTCAGTGATAATTCTAGTTTCAAGTCTGGGGTTTACCCTTTACTCCATATATACATCTTATCGAACAGACAAATAGTATAGATAAAGATCAGCCAACACATTCATATTGTCTGATCAGGATCTATACTGTTTACCCATAGATACGTTAGGTTATTTTTAACTTAGAAGCAAACGGTAGATCCTGATCAGACAGCACAGTGCCCAAGGTTATAAAACTGAGCATGGAAACCAGTCTCAAATCTCGAGCATCTGATTGGCTGAAATGGCGACCAGTCGCCATTTCAGCCAATCAGATGCTTGAGATTTGAGACTGGTTTCCAATCTCAGCTTTATAACCTTCAGGCCAGATGTAATATGGATCTACACTATTCCAACATGTGATAAACCAATATATGGAGTGATGGGGTTAAGTAAATAATCAGCATTTATATGTTTAGAACCAGAATATCACTATTGACTACCTCTCAATTGTTGGCTGCTGATCTTTGTGTTAACCATGTTGTCCATCAGCACAACAATAGGAATCTTGTTGTATAGCACTCATCTCAGATTTTAGTCAAATTAAGTTTTTTAAATCAAGCTGTCACCCTTTACTCCATGTATATTGGTTTTCTGCACCAGTGTGCCATCTGATCTGGATCTACATGTCACTTCTTAATCAGAAACCACCTAAATCTAAAAGAAAATATTGTAGATCCTGATCAGAAGGCGAGGTTGTGCTTTGCCGGCTGATCTGGATTTGCACTTTGCTATGAAATAACAGCCATATCTCATGGAGTAAAGGAAAATCTGCTTGTCTAGGTAACAGAACATGTAATTGTTTAGTCATGATAACCCCAGGTGGGAAATTTGTTGCCACAAGTTAGTCAGTAGTGTTACTAACAATAGAACAGCTTTGAGCTGCAGTCTCAAAAGTGTGATCATGATATCTACCAATAAATTAAATGTGCTAAGTTGCATTATGTGTGCTAATTAAGTTCTGTTCCATTCTGAATGGAATGCTACTGGTTGAATAAACATCATACTTTGTGCTTCAAATAAATGTAGAAAATTCATATTTTTGTAGCATGTTTTGTACTTCTGTAATCATTTTTGAAATCTTTCAGTTCTTTTTGTGCAGATCTTTTTAATATGAATAACTCAAAGACACTTTCTTCCAATATTACTATTTTTTACAGATAATGAATACCATACCTTTAGCTCTAAACTTTTCACTAATTTACTACAAAAAAGTACAGCAATATTTAAAATAGTATGAAAATACAATGACCAGGTTAATATAAAGAGACTAGTTAGTTAAATTGTTTAAAGCAACCTATCTTTCCTAACTTCTTAGTTTTAAACTGTGCATATAATGCCTAAATACTTAGTATGTTTTTATGACCTGTACATGAAATAACCAGAGAAAACTTAAATGATAAAGAAAATGGCAAAAGGATGTTACACATGGAAGTCCTAGAGATGTTCTCTCAGCTCTATAATAAGACACAGATTCTGTTACTGTTAATTACAACATTGTGAAATGTAGTGAAGAGTGATTGAGCTTTGTGAAATGACAGATTAAGTAGAATGTCTTTATAGTTACCAGATTTTCTATATCAAAAAAAGATGAACACAAGTGAATCCTCTAAATGTTAAGTAATTGTCATTTGTTAAAACATTCACTAGATCTGTTATATTTGTCGAGTAAAACTCCCTTTTGTGTTGTTTAATACATGTGTTATGTGTATTAGTTTTGAACATGTATAAACTTTGAGATATTCAAATTGAAGAAAGTATCAAGTTGTAAATGTTTAAAGTACACTATTTAATTGAACATTAGTAAATTAATTAATTATTTCCTTATCTCATTATACATAAAACACAAACAAGAACTATAATTAGGTCATTGTATAAAGTGGTTATTGACATTTAGTTTTCAAATGGCTGCATGGTTGAAGTGCATGTTGGGCAATAACTGTTGATGATGTTAATATCAGTTGGCCTAGTGATGTACTAACCAATGCAAACATTGCGAACATCGTTGTGACGGGCTTGTTAACTGTCTAGTCAATGATCTCAAACAGTAGAAACAACATGTGGATTATACCTCCTCTACAGCTTAAACAGTGGTACAGTACCTATATTCCTTCAGTGATACTGAAGCTTGTTTAAGAAAAGAATCTACTCCAAAAACTTGAAATACAACAAATTGGCCATTTTTAATTCCTGGCGATTTCTGATAAATAATTCTTTATGGATGTTCACAAATGTTCAACACAACCAAGTTTTATGGGTTTTGAAAAAAATACAGTGTGATCAAAACTGTCTCATTTTGTAACTTGTTGGTTTTCTGTAATTTGTTGTTGTTGTTTTTCATGCTGAGGATGCAAGTAAGCCGTTCACAGGTTCTATCTGTACTGTCAGCAAATTTCTAACAAGTTTCTAGACAGATAAAGTGTTGCTTTGGAAGTCATTTCATTATTCTGGAATTATTGGACCTGAGCTGTCTTTTAATTTTTTTTTTCTCAAAGTTTTAAATATTGGCTTGCTGATCTTTTACTGGTCACATTTGCAACCATTGTAGATCCAGATCAAGCCTGCACATGCACACTGTCTGATAAGGGTTTACACTGTACACTACAAATGTCTGCAATACACCCCTCTGAACTGTGAATGCACTGGCTCAAATTCAAAGACAGGGTTATCAGCAGGGTTAGGAAGGTTAACCCTTTACTCCATGGAATATGGCTGTTATCTTATTGGCAAACAGTGTAGATCCAGATCAGCTAGCACATACATAACAACTGATCTGGATCTACACTGTTTGCCTTAGATTCATAATGTTACTTTTTATGAATAAGCAAACAGTGCAGATCCTGATCAGTGTTGGCTGATCTGGATCTACTCGGTTTGCACATACAATAAAAGGCATTTATATGAAGTAAATGGTTAACTTGATTGTTAGTTTTATAAAACACAAAGTGCAAGTATTTGGTGCATTATATGAACTTTCAGTATTGTGATCTGTGCCCAAGGTTATAAAACTGAGCATGGAAACCAGTCTCAAATCTCAAGCATCTGATTGGCTGAAATGGCGACTGGACTGGTTTCCAAACTCGGTTTTATAACCTTCAGACCAGACTGTGATCACAGTTATATAGAAGATGATGGTCAGTTATATTGAACAATTTTAATATTCTGTTGGTGCAAACATGATAAGTGCAGTTTGACTGTTAGTTAAAGGGTCTATGGTCTTATTTAATAACATAACACTGACATGTCAGTAATTGTTACAATGGAATCATTCAGTCTTGGTGAAGATATTTCAAGCAGTTATCGAAAGAAAAATCAGTAGCATGGTTATATATTTGCTTATTTTTTAAATAGCTTGTATACTTCATACTGTGTGAACAGTTTTGAGCAGGATTTGAACATGATTGCTGTTTTAGGAGACAACACTAAAACTTGTTTCCACAGTTCAGGAAGAGTACACATTGTGATAAATCAGTGCCCAAGGTTATATAACTAAGCATGGAAACCAGTCTCAAATCTCAAGCATCTGATAGGCTGAAATGGCGACTGGTCACCATTTCAGCCAATCGGCTCCTGGAGATTTGAGTCTGGTTTCCAACCTCAGTTTTATAACCTCCAGCCCAGTTTGCTGTATAAATGCTTCTCAAGTTAGCGGTTAGGCATCTCTTCTTGCTTCTACTGGTCACAGTTTGCTAATTATGTAAGACTGTTGGTATCTCAGATCTTGATTTAATTTTCTGTTCTTGCTTTCAAATTTTTCAATATTTTGTTACTACCTAGTAGTATATGTCTTGCGTACTAAAATTGTGCTTTTCATTCAAATGTGCAGTGCATTTGAATATTTACTGTTGATGCACATGCTGTGCTTTGTCCTTGATGTAGATCAATGGATGTCACCTAAAGATTAAATGTAAATGTTAGATTAATGATAATTTAATGTTCTCAAGGCTACATTAATTAGAGGTTGTTTGTATGTTTTATTTTCATGGTTAAAACACTGTTGATTTTGCCAATTATTTCACTGTAACATCCAGATAAGTGGATAGCAAATTCTATTGTATTTCCTTATGTTAACCAGCAAAACTTGTACCAGGGTTTGGTAAACAAACTTTTACACAAATCAGTGCACTTGATTATTTTAAAATTCATCTGGAAAAAAAGTAAGATAATATATATAAAGCAGCCTAGCATGGCAAACAGTTACAAACATGCTAGTGTGTGTTTTAGTCTTTTTAGTGCAAATTGTAGAAAAAATGACTGAGATAAATTGTGTATATAGATCTAATGACTGTACACAAATGGCAAATATAATTGTAGCATTAGAGGTTTGGACAGTAATTGTTAATGAATTTGTGCAGATACTTTATGAACGTTCATGACATTCAGCATTGTTAAAATACATTTGTCTATTGATCGAAAATTTTATAGGAAAAATAAAAAAATACATCGAAATAAACAACTGCCTTTGTTTGTTTTTTCATGTAATTGTAATTTTATTTATGTGTTATTTCTGGTGAAAAAAGCTGGATATAGCACAGACGTTACTGATCACACTTTCACCCTCTGATCACTGGATATATTAGTGGCCCTTTAACAGTAGGTGCCAAAGGCAGCCACGGAACATCGGTGTGTATTCCTCACAGGTACCCATTCATACACCTGAGCAGAGAGAAGCAATGAAGGCTTAATTTGGCAAGAAATTAGCGGACCGAGCTCAAACCCATGACCCCACGATACCTAAGCGAGCGCTATATCACTAGACTACCACTACCTTCAAGGCGAGACACATCAAGTGCTTAGTGCATCTTCTGTCTAATTTGTGTAGATCCAGATCAGCCCACACATATGCACATTCTGATAAAAGTGTTTCTACAGGACACACCTGTGTGCTAACTAGACATAGAGCAGGGCTACCAGTGTAGATCCAGATAAGCCTGCACATCCATGCTATCGGATCTGGATCTTCACTGTTCCCCTCCTGGTCTGAAATAACCTAATAAATTTAAGAACAAACTGTTTAGCAGGGATGTGCCAGCTGATCTGGACCTAACTGGTCGCACACGTGTTGAAATGCATATTTATGATGTAAAGGGTTAAATACTTGGGCCTGTCTGCACTAATTGTTACAATGCTTTGTGAATAAAGAATTAACTAAGTATTGCTGCAGGCAACACTTTCTGTAATATGGAAAATGTCAATGAAAAGTATTTCAACAGAACGTTCTCAAGTGGGCTTCAACAAAACAGTTAAGGATGGCAGATATTTAATGTCACTTAACATCAGATGCAGGCATTTATGGTGATCTAGAATATTTGTGTATGACAAGATCGTGAAACCATGAAAAGGTTGGCAAAGATTAATGGTAAATCTTTTAAAGATGGAATGACATCCATATAGCAACACATACATCTCAAAGAATTGTGTCCTATTTACGGAATAAATGTCAGTAAACACTAAAAATATTGCAGCTCAGGGCAATACCATTCTATCTCACATAGAATTAGGAATAAGAAAGATCAGTTTTGAATAATGTTATAACCATTTAACAGCATAACTATCCCATAACTCTATGTATACTTGTTTAAACGTGTGTGCGACCAGGATCGGGATCGGCACAGAGTTGCAAACAAAAGTCTTCAACATGCCGTAAGTGCAGTATGAGCGCTGTGAATGTGTAGTGCATTCAGTGGCAGCACCATGAGAGCACAGACAATCACCAACAAGAACGCAATGGAATGCCATGGGAGCCCCGTAGCAAAGCCTGGTTGCTGTGAGGATGCCATGACATCTTCATCTTCACAAAAAATATCTGATTTGTCTTGTAATCTCACAGCCTTTGGGAAAATTTAACACGGCTGTGCCAGCACAGTGGAAATGCCGTCTAGTGAGACAGGGGTTCCAGACAGACAAGACTAACAACACATTTAAATCCTAGCCATTGGGAACAGGGACCCACAGTTTAATAACTTAAACCAACAGTTTTACCCTCAAAATACTACACCAACCAAATATATGATACACTCATCACCAATATACAGTGTAAGAACATGAGAATTACTTAAACCTTTCCTCCATAGATACATCTTTATTGCATGGGCAAACAGTTTAGATCTACATTCGTGCCATGTGGTCAGGAACTGCACTGTTGGCTTGATGATTCGTTTGGTTATTTCTGACCAAAATGCCACCAGTGCAGATCCTGATCAGGCCACATGGACGTGCGTAAAAATGCATATTCAGGAGGAAAGGGTTAAGCACAGTTAAGCACAATTATGTTAACCCTTTCCTCCATTTCCACACCTTTATGGCATGGGAGCAGTGTGGATCCAGATCAGCTGGCACATCTGTGCCATCTGATCAGGATCTGCAGTTTTCACTATTTGATTTATAAGGTTATTTATGACCAAAAAGCAACCAGTGCAGTTCCTGATCAGACGGCACGGATGTGCCGGCTGATCTGGATCTACACTGTTTGCACACATGTAAAAATGTGTAGATATGGACGAACGATTTAAACAATAATAAAGGTATAAATAAATAGGAAAAAGAAATAATAATTTCTTGTTATTAGTGTGTCCAAAAGCTAAATGATCAAAATTTAATTCAAACTACACACAAAATCCTCATGCAACTTCATAATGCCTATCATAATGCTACATTAACAAGGGAAAGAAAGTTTTGTCTAATTCACTGTACTCAAACAACAAAAATTATATGAAAGACTTTCGTAAGTGGTGACTGTTTGTTATAGCATATAGTACTTTTAATAAATAGGCAATGTTTGTTAAGTAATGAAAGACACGTCAGTAATCCTTAACCTTTTCCTCCATATATACACCGTTAAGGCGTTGGCAAACAGTGTAGATCCAGATCAGCTGGCATATCCCTGCCATCAGGATCTACACTGTTTGCACATGTGATAAAATGCGTATATTTGAAGTAAAAGGTTAAGATATTTTTCTTTTGACAAACATTGATGAGCAGACGGCAACAACAAATTTCATGTCTTCAGGTTTTGACAATGTAACATTTAACTATTTCCTTCACAGATATACCTTTAATGCATGGGCAAACAGTTCAGATCTAGATCAGCAGGCACATCCGTGCCATCTGATCATGGTCTGCACTGTTCTCTTTTTAATTCGTTAGGTTATTTCTGACAAAAATGCGACCAGTGCAGATCCTGATCGACAGCACAGAAGTGACGGCTGATCTGGATCTACACTGGTCGCACATGCATAAAAATGCGTATATATGGCGGAAAGGGTTAAATGAGCACACTGTTGTATGAATTTTTAGACAGAACTTAGCATGAGCAGAAACAAAATATACCCTAGGCAATACAGGCTTTAAAGTCAAATGAAACACAATGGCACGTCATCATAACATACATGTATATAACATAATTATATACTCTATAAAACACTATAAAACACCTCTAAAGGCAATAGGTTGTTGCGAGCTCTTCACATAAAAAACACATCCTTGTAGAAAGATCAATCCTGATTTGAAGATACAATATGACACATTAATGTAACCACAAATGGTAAAACAATTGTAATATTCAGGCCTTCCAGCGATATAGAAGTTGGTCAAGCATAGAGGCATGCTTTTTATTTGATAAATTGTGACAGAGAAAAACCACATAACAGCAGTGTAGGAGGACAAAGACTTTGCTGGATGATTTGAGGTTTTTTGGCATGTAACTTGTTTTTTGGAAGTTATTAAGAAAAGAATTTTTTCTTACACATGTATACCTTATGCAGCCGCATAGTAGTTTATTTGCAGCAAAAAATATTAATTATAGAAATGAAATGAAGAAACATTAATAATGATTATTTGTGTAAAGTTTTATTGAACTGCCTTTTGCCGTAACAGAGTTTTTGATATTTTTTATTTTTTACCCATGACAGTGCAATGATGACAGAAGACGGCCTTAAAAGGTTAAGAAACAAGCTTTTACAAATGAAACATTTAAACCAATCAAAATGATGTTACACAAAAGGTTGGCACCTGTTTGTAGAGTTTACTTAATAATTTATTAGGCCTTCACACCTAACAAAAAATGTTGAAATGAAATGCTAGAATCTTGAACAGCTTAACTTAATCAAATCTGCTTTTTTAAGTTGATAACTTGATAAGAATACCTTCAGATATTAAGTAACATAATTATTTCAAAAGAAGTTCAACTCAATGAATAAGAATTTCTTTATTAAAATTTGAAACTAGAGATGCCACAATGCCACTAATGTTTACGAGGGTTGTATGATAAATTCGTGGACTTTGTTTGCTAAAACTTTAATATGTTTCGTAGATACATGTATTTTGCACACGTTATAATTTAATGTGCCTGCAATCCTAAAATCATATATTAAGACTAATATTTGCATCACAATCTATGATTTAATAGCTTTAACGGTTCCATGGTTACGGTTACTGGAGCACTCCGTTTTTATACGTTTTATACAAAAAACACGCAACAATTAAAGTATGTATACGAATGTCAATTTTCGCGGGAATCTGTCACATGATTATGTGACGTCTGAACATCATTTCCCTTAATTTTCAGCGCTCTATGTTATAAACATAAAAAGCAATTGCAAAAACTGTAGATAAGGTGTCTAAAAAGCATGACGTCAAAAACTGACCACGAAGTCCGTGCAAATATTAAATTTTGCGTGAATCTAGGTTTTACTCCGACACAGTCGCTTGAAAAACTTCGGGAAGCGAAACAGACATCATGCTGTAGATCTCTGGTATTCAAATGGCACGATCGATATTGAAAGGGTAGAGAAAGATTATAAGATGATGTCCGAAGCGGAAGACCGAAGAAGATTTCAATGTCAATTAAAGAGAAAGTGACGGCGTTGCTTGATGACGACCGTCGCCTTACTGTGCGTGAAATTTCGGAAAATGTCGACGCGTCTTTAAATACTGTGATGCTTTGAACAGTGCTTTAGGAAGAGGGGATATTCTAGGGAATGAATTCATAATTCTTGGAGTTCATATCAACATGGTATTTGGCTGTGAAATTTAATGAGATTTTTTTGACGTTGTGAGCGTCTTTTGTTAACGGCGTGCTCCGGTGCACGTTGATAGCCTTTGTATTTACCCTTGTTATTTGTAAACTATTATATGTATTGACTAGCGGTTTTCTGTACTTTGTTTGCGATGAATTGACAATTATGACGATATAAAATTATCTTGATATGAGTTTGTTTGTACTTTCTATAACAAAAGTCCACGAATTTATCATACAACCCTCGTATTATAAAAAGGATGGGTCTAATGTTGTAAAGAAAGTATTGAGACATACCATGATATTTCTAATGCTTATCATGCATATCCTAGTTTTCAACGAGACATATCAGGATTTTTAAAACAGATATTTATAAACCAAGTTTTTTGGAATCCTTGCATTTATATTTAAGTTTTATTATTATTATTATGATTATTATGATTATTATTATTATTATTATTATTATTATTATTATTATTATTATTATTATCTGGACAAGAATCTGGGATGCACATATTAAGATTTAGTAACATTTGTCTTGACATTTGGTGGTAGGTTAAGAAATGAGTATAAACTTTAAGAGGGTATAAAGTCTTGTCTGCA
Organism: Corbicula japonica; assembly: GCA_038501625.1. Lineage (NCBI taxonomy): Eukaryota > Metazoa > Mollusca > Bivalvia > Venerida > Cyrenidae > Corbicula > Corbicula japonica. Next base: position 1,326,754 of record JAZAYU010000062.1, on the reverse strand, counting down.
TCTGATTGATAACTGTAGAAATGACACTTAAAATAAATAAGAAGAAACTATGATGAAAACTTGATCTTTTTTAACTTTGACCTTGACCTTGGAGGTACGTGGCCTGGTCTTTTGCAAAACACACTGCTTTGTTATGGTGATCATGAGCCAAAATTATTTTGAAATTCCTACATTCATAATGAAATGTAGCCCTAACACAAACAAATTCTTCTTTTAGTAACAGTGACCTCGACATTAGAGGCAAGGGTATTGTATACACACTGCCTTACCATGCAGAACATTTGTGGCAAGTTATTATAAGATCTTAATGGCCAAGTTATGGCCTGGACAAAGATTGTTGATGTCCTTCTGGTCCAATGGCATACCCCAATTTGATAACCAAGGTTTTCCTTCGTTATTTATAACCTCACATTCCAATTTAATTTAATCACCAAGTCAAGTCAAGTAAATTTTATTTACAAAGTCGGTGCACATAACAATATAACATAAGCTCTAAGGAGCTTTTAAAACCGACTTACATCAAAATTACTATAATAAAAAGGATTATTAGCACATAAAAGCATATACATAAAAGCATTCAGAAGACATATAAAACATTAGCACCACATAGCACATTACGGTGCACAGGATCATATTATCAGCACATAAAAGCATTTATAGACATACAAAATATTAATAACACACAAAAGCACATAAGTACAAAAACCATGGTATTGACTATTCCTTATGAAAACCTAGTACCGTCATTGTTCCAATATAAGCTGCACTTATGTATAAGCCGCACCGCCCCAAACGTGATAGAACAGATGAAAATGGCTTAACACAATGTATAAGCAGTCAAACCTGTGTATTAGCCGCACCCCCAACTTTTTACTTCCGAATTCTGGGGAAAAAGTGCGGCTTATATTCAAACAATGACGGTAAATAATTAAGTTTCAAAAAGTTTAAAAAGTTGCGATAAATATTTTATTGCCAGAAATACTTGGGTTCACTTTCACAAACATTAATCCTGTATACCCGGTAAGTTATTTGTGTCACATCATTTTGAGACCACTGTAGAACCAGTGTGATCTGTTCACCAGACAGTAACCAATGGTATAAGTTTACCAAAATAAAATCCATACAGTAAATGGCAAAAAGACTATTACAATGAAGATTGTAATTAATGACAAGTTACAGCTGTTGTAATTTGAAATTAAAATGCACACAGTCATGCATACTGAATAAATTGAAGTACATAGGCATAATAATTATTCAAATTTGCTGACAAAACAAACTGACTTCCAAAGTAAAGCCCCCGTCACACTATGTCACGTTTCCACTGCATTGGCATGGCGTTGTTAAATTTTCCAGAGATATCGCAAGAAAAATCTGTATCTTTTCGTGAACATGGAGATGTTATGGTGTCCTCACAGCAACAAAGCATTGCTACAGAGCACAACCTATCACGTTCCTATGGAGTTCTTGTTGGCAAGTATCTGCATTCTCTTGGCACTGCCACTGCCTGCACTGCCATTTTCAGCGCTAATACTGCGCTAATGGCTTGTTGAAGACGTTTGTTTACACTTATCATAAAACTAAGTGTATACACAGTTCTTCATCAATTATTTGCTTGTTCTCGGACGTTGAAATAGCATCATAGCATATTGATTGTACAATAGATCTGCTGGACCTGGTCCCAAGATCATAAAACTAAGATTTGAGATCAGTCTCAAATCTCAAGGATCTGATTGGCTGAAATGGCGACTGCTCGCCATTTCAGCTAATCAGATGCTTGAGATTTGAGACTGATCTCCAGATTTAGTTTTATGATCTTGGGCACTGTATATATAAGTAGGCAAGCAGTAGCCCAGCTTTCTGGCTAACATCAGCCATGATAAAATGAATGTTTATTTGTCTATCTTATGAATTTTTATTTGTCTATCTTATAAATTTATACCATTTGTTCATCTGTTATGGCAACGACGATGGAAAACCGTAGAAGCGCAATGATTGGCATGACAGCTATGCACATTTGCTGTAAGAGTGCAATGAAGTTAATAACACTTTTTATACATGCCTTGTATGCACTGTGTTGAGATGCGTAGTAGAGATGCAGTGACATACAAGGGATCGTCGCACAATCTCTGTGCAAGTGCCAGACAACCACAGCATTCCCAGCGTGCACTCGCGGAGCTCATGTTGTGTTGAAGGAAACCTTACTGTGTTGCTGTGGCGAACTTACGGTGATCCAACTGAGATTTTTTCAGAAGACTGAAAGAAAGGGTTTTTTTTTGCATGCCTTAAGATCGGCATTCTAGATGATCCCAACATGTTTACTGGCAATGTCACAGCAGTGCTGTGGGGATGCTTGCGATCATACTGCACGCAACTCAGCATTCATGCATGCTGTGGGATTGCTGTGAGAATGTCTAACCACAATTTATAGACAAGGTCCCTTTTTTTCATTGGTTATATTTTAACATCTACACTTAGCATTCTAAATCAAGATGGACCGAATGGATAGAATGTTTGATACAGTTCACAGTTTGAGATAAAACCATAGCACAGGTAAGCGTTTCCATTGGTCCAAGAAATCTAACTGGGCTTCATTATTTCACATGGATAATATTCATAGAGTATAAAAATGCAAATGAGGCTGAATTACCCGGTATTATGTGTACACAGGACTGGTGCAGTTCAACTAATACTGAACAAAAAATTTGCCAAACCGCGAGATTTTGACCAAATAATCTTACACGGAAGAAGTTTAGCGGTGTTATGAAAAATAGCATACACTTTGACTGCAGACCTTTACATGGGAGATCTGGCAGGCTAGCAAAGTACTGGAACGGTTTAAAACACACAATGACTTCACACATTCATAATGCTGAATGCTTTATAAACTTACTGTAAAAACTAAAATACTGGCTATATATGTAGAGGTGAAGGCTTTAAGAAGAATTAGATGGAACGTTTAATAGAATGTTTGCATTCAATGATACAATGATGTACAAATGGTTAGTGTTGTGTAAATGATGAAAGAACCTCTCTTACCTCTGTAGGCTCTGTCATTTTAAAAACTTGCTTTTGATTTTATTTAGCTACTGCATTGTTATGCCCAATATAATATTTCATTTCATTGTTAAAGCTGGAAGCATTTAGAATTATTATTAAAGTTCTGAAAACATATATGTTTACTTTCAGTTTCAGTTTTTAATTAAGTCTAAAATCTTACAAATCACAAAGCATCATCATTTTGACATAGAAACTCTAGTAAATAAGAAGACAAGGTAAATTTGCTAGCAGCCAGCATGTAACATGCATGGGAGATCATTTGTCTCAATAGATAAATTATATTGCTTAAGGCGTTCCATGTAACATAGCCAAGATTTTACTGATTTAACATCAGACCACACACACACACAATACATAACTCAATGTATTTATGTTCAGTCCAACATCACATAGTGTAATTACTTTACCTCAATCTAAGGAAATCTGTGAATTTTTTTTTCTGATATCCCCACTTGAAATTCAAAGAGACCTTTACACCCGATACTTATGAATAACATAATTTACAAAATATCTGTTCAAAACCTATTTAATTATATTTCAACTAATTCAATTCTGACAACTACTCTTTTAACTGGAATTCATTTACATTTCAAAACAGATTGTATGAAACTTGGTACATGTTCTAATAAAGATTGTGTGTACACTTCAAGAACATAATAATTGAAGCTTGCTATACATGTCTCAACAAGAGCTCATAGACAGCCTGATTCCCACACCTGAGTAACAAAAAAGCTTCTCAGCAAGTTTGGTGATATTCAGATTAATGTGAAATGGATTTCTTATGATTTGACCCAGTGACCTAGTTAGGACTTGAGATGACCAAGTTTCAGAGTGGTATGAAACAAAACAAATATTAGTTTAATCATAACTTAATGAAAATGAGACCCCTTACATGTTTATTTATAAAGTATTTATTTATTTTCACAATCATTAGGATAAAAACAGTAACTGATGAAATATATGACATGTTATAAGTTAACAAAACTTTGACCTGTTCACCATATTTGACCTCAGCTGACCCATTTTTGAACTTGTATAATATATGTATGACTCAACATTATATTAGATGGAAAACTTTTGACTAGGTTTTTCCTTTGACTTGTCCAACTGACAATATCATAATCCATTTTGTTAATAAACTGACTTTGTGGGGTACTAAATATTATTGAATTAACAAATTCAAAACTACAATAGATCAGGATCTACATTGTTTGCTTGAATGCATAATTAACCCATTACTTCATGAGATATGGCTGTTATTCATGGGAAAACAGCCTAGATCCAGATCAGCTAACCCATCAGGATCTACATTATTTGCTTTTTTATTGATCAGTTTTTTCTAACCAAGAAGCAAACAGTGTAGATATTGATAAGAATTGGCAGATCTGGATCTACACAGTGTGTACATGCAATAACACCTGATTGTGTGGATATCAGTCATGGAATATAATGATGTCATGGACTTACTCCATATATCCACATTTTAACATTGTGTGACCAGTGTTTACTCAGATCAGCTTCAACATCTTTGCTGTCTGATCAGGATCTGAACTGTTTGCTCTTTGGTTAGAAATAATCTCATAAATAAAAATGATAACAGTGCAGATCCTGATCAGACAGCACAAATGTTCTGGATGATCTAGATCTACACAATAAAGAAGTATCTGTGGAGAAAAGGGTTATATGTCAAATGAAACGTAAAAGTTGTTGATTTGAGAGGACATTTGCTGCTGGGTGGGAGGATCTCAGCTGTCACTGTGATCAATTTGTGAACTCCAGTGAACTCTAATGGTGTCATAAGTAGGTCTTCATTAGTATGCAGGTATATGATAGCTTAATGACCTATTTAGTAGAGAGCTAGACACAAGTTCATTGTACATGTTCAGTATACATGTTTTATCATTAACGCTTAGCAAATGCATCCACCTTTCTTTCAATGTGAGCCAGTCTACTCCCTGCTCACGGATACTTTTCTTCATATATACACATTTTTAAGCCTGTGCAACCAGTGTAGATCCATATCGTCTGATTAGGATCTGCACTGGTGGCTTTTTGGTAAAAAATAACAATATAAATCAAAAGGCGAACAGTGTAGATCCTGATCAGTTCACCCAAGCCATAAAGGTGTATCTATGGAGGAAAGGGTTAACAGACTGTGATCATACTGTGCAGAACTCGGTCAACACTGGTAGAAAACATAACAGGGCTTAAAGGACTACTGATAAGTAATGACCTCTACATAAACCACTTAATATTTGATAAATATTGTAATAAAATTGTAGAAAAGCCCAAAAAAAGCTAAATATATATTTAATTATTCAGAAATGGAGAAAGGGAAGAAGGAATATAAAGAAAAATACCATACACGTCAACTGCTGACCATTATCTAGGAGCTCTGGCTTAAGTACTAGTACAATTTTTATTAAATACATATCTTAAAATTAAAAAATACAGCACAAATTATGAGAATAACTTTATCTTAAGCAATAAAAACTGAACAAAACATGTATGGATGTCAATGTTAGATATGAGATAACATGTATAAATCCCTTTGCTCCATAATTATATGTGTTTTTTTTCACGTGTAACCAATGAATATCCATGCCGCCTGACCTGAGAATCTACGCTGTTCACTTCTTAGTAATAATTTAATGATTAAAAAAGTGAACAGTGTAGATCCTGATAAAATGACACAGATATGCCATGGAGATGATCCATAATGTAATGCCCATATTGTTGGATTGTATTAGGCACTAAGTTCACCATCCGGTTTTAAACTCTTTAAGCACTATGCTCACCGTTTCTTTTTTTCTTCAAAAAGTGTAGGAAAACATCCATACAGTCTGATCAGGATCTACACTGTTTGCTATTCAGTTCATATATTAAGTTTACACATTTTTATAAAAGAGCCCTAAGAAGAAATAATAGAATTTTAGGTGGGTTCATTATATAAATTTACAGCAGCATAGACAGGTTAAAGTACAAATCCTGCACTAATGTTTCACCCTTTTCTCCATTAACTGCATTTTAATGCATGTGCAACCAGTGTAGATCCAGTTCAGCTGGCAAATCCATGCCATCTGATCAGGATCTTTACTTGTGGCATCTTTGTCAGAAACAAGTTCAAATAATGTAATAAACATGATAAATCTAAAAGCAAATAGTGCAGATCCTGATCAGAGGGCAACGATGTGCCAGCTGGATCTAAACTGTTCACCTATTCAACAAAGGTGTGTTAAGTTCTCATACAAAGTATACATACACAAGATTATGATAAACAAGAAAAGTATAACACAGATGTGTTATATGTGGACGACATTTAAAAGAAGTTAGATGTTGGGTGTAAGAGTTCATGCAGGTGATGGATTGTTTTTCAACAAAGAAAGAATTTTAAAGTGCTACTATATTGTTGTCTTTTATTGGCAATGGGTATTGAACGTTGAAGGATGTGCTTGTATATTACATGTAGTTGTGGAAGGCGTTGTATACAAGGAGTGCAGTTTGAAATGAAGTATACCGGAATTGGTATGGAATGGGATTTATGATGAAATTTGTTTGCTGAACATTTAACAGTTTGCAGTAAATGCAGTGAATGACTTGAAAACAAAAGAATTGAAAAGATTTCCTTTTAAATATAATGAAAACTAGCTAGAAAATAGTGGAAGAGATGGTTGCTATAGTAACATGAATTATGATGAAGAATTTACAGAACTATATGTGTTGATATGTATTCAGTTTAGGATACAAAAAAATTACTCACATTTTAAGGATTTACTACACTCCTCTTTGCACCTTTATCGATAAAAAAGTATCAACATTTCAAAAACGGCAAAATGCCTTTCAATGAAATTTTGCACAAATGAATGTTAATTTTGTTTAGTTTGATACTTTTCTTTTTAAATCGATGGTCGAACAAGGAGGAGTGTAGTGGATCGTTAAGAGCACTCAAAATTTCATAAATGTAACTGATTTTTCATTATTGTCATTGTAGATTTTCGTAAGTAGATACTCTACTGTGAGCTTTGTAAGCCATTCCTCCTTGTTATATCGTTTTCCCGATATCAACAGCAGCTGAAGATAATGTTAGACCTTGCACTTTGTGGACAGTTACGCCAACATTTAATTTTCATCAAGGAGTTACCTGGAAGTTAAACATTATCATAGCACTAACCACATTAAATGAATTTGCTCTATTTAAATTCAACAATATATTTCAAAATTGTCCTACCACGTACATGGCAATTCCTTTGGTACTTTCAGGATGAAAAATCTATACTAACTTTCTATATTCAGCATCTTGATCCCGTAAACCAGGGGGGGAGGGGGGAATGGAAGGGAATGGGGATGAGTCACAATTATTCTGAACAACAGAAAAAGACATACAAAAAATGGTTATACAATCATTATTTACTTTATAGACACGAAATCGCCTTCTTGTAAAACAGAAACCCACTAGAACCGTCAATTTCAACATCAGAAACATTTGTAAACAAAGAACTATCATAACATAGGTCACATTCACGCGCCAAAAATCAAGTCATAGGATTGCCAATATTTGTAAACAGAACACAAACTTCAATATCATCCAAGAATAACTATCTGAACAATGTCTCTTACTACATGTACACTTTTTCTATAACTGCTTACAACAATAAACTTTCAATTCGCATAAAAGAAAACACCGACTCATCGATCTATTTATATAATCTATATATATACATGTATATAATTATATTTATAGTTAAGGGGAGATAATTCAATTCAATATCTATATTTATAAATAGCTTGACCTTGAACTTAACATGGTTCCCGTTCATTACTCAACGATCTATATATAAAACCGGGCCACATGGTTCTCAGCATTCGCTAAAAACCTCTATTTAAAGCCGGGCCACATATCCCTTGCGCCGGACTAATTGTACTAAAGTAAATATAATCAAGTAATAGTTACATAGTAATAATATATTATGACCCTTCATTCGTCCAGAAAAACTAAAAAACAAAACAGAAAGACAGGATCAATCGGTAATGTAAGGTTTAATCTTGCACAGTTGAACATGTGTGGTAGAGCAGTCTTGTTCTTTGAGTTATCACCCAACTAGGTTTTCAAGTCTTTCAATTCACTTAATTAATGCATTTATCTCCTAAGTATGTCTTGTTACTTACATATATACTGCATCTGTATACTATATCTGTTGTCCTTCTGAAAAAGATAAATTGAAGTGGTGTAGCAAGTGACCCAGTAGCCTGAACAGTTTCACTTTTGTTTAAGTGTGACACTGTAAATAAACTTGAGTGACATCTCAAGCTTACAATAAATGTATCCTATTTTAAGGACAAAACTTGTTTCAGTAGGTTAAACAATTTTGTGAAACATACCTGGGACTTTTGGAGGGGTGAAAAAACTTTGGAAACAGTTATGGTCCTAAAATGTTATGTGATGGACCAATTTTATAAACTGACAAACGTAATACAAAACCAACTAGAGTGAGGTTTGGCCCAATATACCTTGACATCAGCTTAAGGTTGAAGGATGGGTGGTGAGTTGTCATCTGTGACCCTGACCCAAGATCATCAACCTGAGATTGAAAACCAGTCTCAAATCTGAAACATCCCACTAGCCTGAAACATGTCTTCATTTTAACCAATCAGATTGCTTGAGATTTGTGACTGGTCTCCAGTTTTAGTTTTATGATCTTAGGCACTATCCTCTTCCAACAGTTGTTGCCCTAAAATTATCAAATGTTGTGTGACGTGCCTAATACGTGCCTAATACAATCCAACAATATGGGCCATTACATTATGGATCATCTCCATGTTACCCAAGTATATCATATAAAATTTATTAGAATCAACTGAACATTGTGAAGAGGATACCAGTATTTGTTTTTACCACTGGTGTAACAGAGAAATATTTTTCACTGAGTGAGCAGTGGAATTTGTTATTTCTACGAGTAGCAAATTGAAAATACATGATTCTGGAGTTCACAAGTGAAATAAACTTGGTAAAAACAAATTTGCATGATTTGGACAGGAAAGTGCATAAAAAGTTGCCAAAAACATTTGTTTATGACGTTGTGTCACAATTTCATTTACCCAAACTTGAACCCATTTGAAACTTAAACATTCCCGTTTGGAATATGATTTGTGTATAGATACTAACATGGAAAAACAACAATGAAAATAAATGTTTGTATTGCACAGTTGAAACAGTGGACATAATTTGAATATGAAAAAAAAAAAAAAAAAATTGTCAGGTCTTAATTTATATAGGACTACATCATTGGAAATCATAAAATAAAGCCTGGTTAATCTTGAGCGATAATTAGCAGTAGCACAACAATACTTCTATACCGATTGTATTCTAATAAGGGTGCACCCTTCTGTCTCATCAAGAAAGTTCAATTCTTGATGTTTCTAAACATGTGTCACTTAAGGGCTTGCCACACTCCTCCCAATCCTATTCATCGATAAGAAGAAAAATTTCAAAATCTCAATAACGGCAAAATGCTGTTAAATGAAACTTTGCACAAATATATGTTTTTAATGTAATACTATCTTTATTTTGCAGATGGTAAGACACGTTAGAACAGTGAAGAAAAATAGCGAGATCTAAAAATTCCCTCAACTTCTATTTACATAAATTCACAAAAACTAAAGAACACAAAACATCATTTTAAATGCCCACATGAGTAATATGATACTGACAACAATTTATTGCGTCCTCATAACTTACATATGTAAACTTTACGAGATAATAGTAAAAGTGTGTTTGACCTTCAATTTCCTGGTCGCTTCCTGGTCGCGTAAACGGATGACAATCACTGATTTCTCTTTAAGTAGTTGCAAGTTTTTTTACAAAGTACAAAAAAATTTTCTTGTCATTTTCATTGCGCTTACGTTGGAATTTAAAATTATGATTTGTATCGCTTAGTTTTTGTGAATTTATGTAAATAGAATTTCAAGGAATTTTTAGGTCTAGCTTTGTTTCTTTACTTTTCTAGCGTGTCTTACTGTATGCAAAATAAAGATACATTAGTAACATTCATTTGTGCAAAGTTTCATTGAACGGCATTTTGCCATTATTGAGATTTTGAAAATGTTCTTTTTATCGATGAACAGGATTGGGAGGAGTGTGGCAAACCCTTAACATAATCCCAAGCTGTTAGCATAATGCACATGTGAACTGGTGACATGTTTTTCATAAGGTGGCAAAATTCATAATCATGTTAATCTTTTCCTCACTACATTTGTGTAATGGGTTTGCTTCTCTTAGAATGTCAGTCTACTAGCTGTTCAAAGGGTGTTTTGCAGAATTTTTTAAATAAAAATAGTGTAGACCATGATTGGACTGGCTGTGCTGATACAGTCAACTTAATCTGGGGATACCCTGCTTGCAAATGTGTCTTAAGTCTTTCAGAACTTTATGCACTTATTTTATCTGTTATGATTAATAAATTAAATTTGCATTTCACCTGATACACTTTCATAATACTTACTACTGTAAGTTGAACTCTTTCAAGATAATTATTCCTTACAGTGCATTTTTGTTAAAGTGAATTTTCCAGATCAAAATTAAAAAGCTTTTAGCATAAAACTTCCCATTCCCTTACAATCTTAGCCACAATGTACTTTACATTTGAAAATAAAGGGTAACAACCTGCTGGGTTGATTCACCTCTATAACAATTTGTAGAAATAAGGACAAAAAACTAAAACCCAGATTGATATTTCTAAATTTGTCTTTACACTCAGCCAGGATCAGACTGCTGGGAACAGTGGATCTCAGTGTACAGTGTAGAACTTGATCAGACCACATGAAACAGTCGATCTCAATGACCAGTGTAGACCCAGATCAAACTACAGGGAACAGTGGATCTCAATAACCAGTGTAGACCCAGATCAGACCACATGGAATAGTGGATCTGCATCCAGTGCAGACCCAGATCAGACCACATGAAACAGTGGATCTGCATCCAGTGCAGACCCTGATCAGACCACATGAAACAGTGGATCTGCATCCAGTGCAGATCCTGATCAGACCACATGAAACAGTGGATCTGCATCCAGTGCAGATCCTGATCAGACCACATGAAACAGTTGATCTCAATTACCAGTGTAGACCCCAATCAGACTACATGAAACAGTGATCTGCATCCAGTGCAGACCCTGATCAGACTACAGCGAACAGTGGATCTCAATGACCAGTGCAGACCCTGATCAGACCACATGAAACAGTGGATCTGCATCCAGTGCAGACCCTGATCAGACTTCATGGAACAGTGGATCTGCATCTAGTGCAGACCCTGATCAGACTTCATGGAACAGTGGATCTGCATCTAGTGCAGACCCTGATCAGACCACATGAAACAGTGGATCTGCATCCAGTGCAGACCCTGATCAGACCACATGGAACAGTGGATCTGCATCCAGTGCAGACCCTGATCAGACTACATGAAACAGTGGATCTGCATCCAGTGCAGACCCTGATCAGACTTCATGGAACAGTGGATCTCAATGACCAGTGTAGACCCCGATCAGACTACATGAAACAGTGATCTGCATCCAGTGCAGACCCTGATGAGACCACATGAAACAGTGGATCTGCATCCAGTGCTGACCCCGATCAGACTTCATGGAACAGTGGATCTCAGTGACCAGTGTAGACCCTGATCAGACTACATGAAACAGTGATCTGCATCCAGTGCAGACCTCGATCAGACCACATGAAACACTGGATCTGCATCCAGTGCAGACCCTGATGAGACCACATGAAACAGAGGACCTGCATCCAGTGAAGACCCTGATCAGACTTCATGGACCAGTGGATCTCAATGACCAGTGTAGAACCCGATCAGACCACATGAAACAGTGGATCTCAATTACCAGTGCAGACCCCAATCAGACTACATGAAACAGTGATCTGCATCCAGTGTAGACCTCGATCAGACCACATGAAGCAATGGATCTGCATCCAGTGCAGACCCTGATGAGACCACATGGAACAGTAGATCTGCATCCAGTGCAGACCGTGGTCAGACTACATCTGCATCGATTGCAGGCCCTGATCAGACCACATGAAACAGTAGATCTGTATCCAGTGCAGACCCAGATAAGACTTCCTGAAACAGTGGATCTCAATTACCAGTGTAGACCCCAATCAGACTACATGAAACAGTGATCTGCATCCAGTGTAGACCCCGATCAGACCACATGAAACAGTGGATCTGCATATAGTGCACACTCTGATGAGACCACATGGAACAGTAGATCTGCATCCAGTGCAGACCCTGGTCAGACTACATCTGCATCCATTGCAGGCCCTAATCAGACCACATGAAACAGTAATTCTGTATCCAGTGCAGACCCAGATAAGACTTCCTGAAACAGTGGATCTAAATTACCAGTGTAGACCCCGATCAGATTATATGAAACAGTGGATCTGCATCCAGTGCAGACCCAGATCAGACTACAGCGAACAGTGAATCTCAGTGACCAGTACAGATATGTTCAATCAGGATCATGATGTTGGGAAAACATCTCTGTCTTGTGTAGAACAAGATCAGACTACAGACCAAGAGATGTCTGATCAGGGTCAAGACTTCTGTTCTTTCCATGCCAGTTTTGAATACCATCTAAGAGAAACAACTTGGAAATGTCTCATTATGGTAGTAATTTATTATCTCCCCTGGTACTGCATTAGCTTATATTTTCAATTTAACTCTATCATTTATTTCATTAACAGGTTCTTACAAGATATAAATAAATGAATACTTGATAAATCTACTTTGAAGAATTTTTGCAGCAACACAAGGAACAATCAGAACTATGTAAAATATGTTATATTGCACATCCATGTCGAAACAACATAGTCAGCAATGGTGAAGCAATGGTCATTTTACATATGTTTAAACAATGTCATGTGAACATTATAACCAATAGTCTATTCTTGCAAATTGTTGTCAAGGTTAACAGAGTACTGGATAAATCAACCCTTTACCATTTTCAGGGTAAAACACTCAATCATTTAGTTATTTAAAATGTTATGTCACAGTAATGCATTTTGTGCTAGTCCCACTGTCTCCAAGCTTACCAATAGAAAGCCAGTACCCAAGGTTATAAAACTGAGCATGGAAACCAGTCTTAAATCTCAAGGACCAGTCGCCATTTCAGCCAATCAAAGGTTTGAGATTTGAGACTGGTTTCTATTCTCAGTTTTATAACCTTGGGACCAGATTTCCCAGACTGGTTTCCAATCTCATTATTAATGCTGAAATATTTATAGCACCTTGTGGTAAAATGAAACTTTATTGAAACATCAAATAATCTAACCAACAAACAGTTAAATATATCTCATTTAATATGGCCCTCTTTGCAATATACAAAGATAAAAAAAACAACATAATTGATAGTTACATCATATGCGACATGTTTGTAAATGTAAACATAATTTTTGACTGTCAAGTGCATGTGGCAACTATACATTTAATACCTGACATAACATTAAAACATATAGGTATGTAGAATCTGTTAAATATTTATTAAACTCTTTGGTATTGTTAAAAAGCCAATGTTAGATCCCTTGATTGTGAAATATTCAACATGCTCAACTCAAAGCAGGGTATGTTAATTGAGAAAATTTTGTTTAATTTCATTCAAATATCGTTTAAACTCAAAACTATTTTAGTATTTACTTCAAAATAACTGATAAACTATGATAAATAATTTTAGTAAACAAAAGTAATCCAAAAATATATATTCTGATAGCAGAAATGCAACAAGAGCATGAACAATGTTCTATAACCAAGGGGCCTGATTACAGTTAAGCAGTCATAGTGAGTTTTGCTACTGTTTTAAAATCTAACACAGTTTCTGGATTTCTAATTAGCATACAACATATAACTGGGATTGGAGACAAGTCTCAAACTTCTAGCTTGTGATTGGTAAAGTTCAACAAATCATTTTTTAGATAAGAGACTGGTCTCTTGTCTAGGCAAGTAAATTACAAACAAACAAAAACAGAGGTAAAATTAAAACTTGAAAAATGTCTTTGTTCACATTTTCATAAAATTGTCAGTGTGTCAGATATGGGATCTGCATATGCAATATGTAAGGACATAGCTTTATAATAATTCTTTACTCCCTAGAATGATATGATGTATTTCGTAAGCAAATAGTGTAGATCCAGATCAGCTAGCAAATCTGTGCAGTGTGATCAGGATCTACACTGCTCACTTCTTGGTCAGTAAAATGTAATGAACCTAAAAGTGAAAAGTTTAGATCCAGATCAGATGGCATGGATCTACAATGTTCATCCATGTGTTCCAAGTCGTATATATGGAGGAAAGGGTTAATTTTTCAAGTATGCATTTTGAATGCCAAATTTACTTAACAAAGGTATCATTTCCTTTACTTACAATAATTACAGGATAGTGCATGATTAAAACAGACTTAACAACAAATCTAGCCAACTCTTAGTTTATGAAACAGTATCACTGTTCTTTGCCAGTTTGTATATCTGGCTCCCTATATCATCAGATTATTCCAATTCAGTTTTCTAATAATTTCATAGAATTCTAAGTACATAAATATTATTACATTGGAATACTTTTTATTTTAATTTGCTATTATCAAGTTAATGTGCTAATTAATTCTCACTAAGTGTTGTTGAGGTATTGAAGCTCAAATTCAAATATCTGAGTAACTAATCAATCCATTTTTTTAAATTTTGGTATCAGTGTATATTTTCATAAAAATTCAAAAAATGCAAAAATGCATTTTGAACTAAATAATTATAATAATAAACAAATCTAAATTCTAAACTATCTAAGAAGCTGTGTATGTTCATCAATTTAAAAATATCACTACTAGTATGAGTTTCAAACTCTAACTCAGTATTTGTTTTGACATTGGGGCCAGGGCTGAAGGTTATAAAGCTGAGCATGGAAACCAGTCTCAAATCTCAAGCATCTGATTGGCTGAAATGGCGACTGGTCGCCATTTCAGCCAACCAGATGCTTGAGATTTGAGACTGGTTTGAGCATGGAAACCAGTCTCAAATCTCAAGCATCTGATTGGCTGAAATGGCGACTGGTCGCCATTTCAGCCAACCAGATGCTTGAGATTTGAGACTGGTTTCCATGCTCAGCTTTATAACCTTGGGCACAGATTTACAATTTCATTAGAAATATCTCACAAATTATATTGTTCAGGGCTCAAATAAACAAATCTGGGGGCAAATGTATGCTTTTTACTTAATGTTAAACATTGGTTTCACAGAATAACAGTTGCCAGTTAAATTGTTAAAGCAAAATATGAACTAAGTTTGTACTTCCCTTAAACAAATTTATTATTAAAGTATCAATTTAATATTATTTTTATGACATAATCAAGTAATATAAAACGTATGAGGATTATTAAAACAAAAATAATTGAAACAATTACAATCTTTATGTACTTCATAATGTCAAAGTTATCTATAATTAAACTAGAGTTGATGTAAGCTTTAAGAATTTAACGTGCAACTCGGCTATTAACTTTTATAATGATGGAATGTTTCTCACCATGCAGCTCAAAACTCACATGTCTAATAAATAACTAATACTTATATTGCATTATACAAAAATTACAGCTCATCTTTATGCTTTACAAAATGTAAATGTCGACCATAATCAGTTGCTTGGCTTCCAACAAATTCTTCATGAGCATCAACAATCTCTCGCTCGGTTAGTCGACCGTCACCATTGATGTCGGCTTTCTGGATCAGGTGATCAGCTTCCTCTTGAGCCTCTTCCAGATTGTCCGTCAGCACCCATGGTCGAATCTCATCCATGTTCAACAACTGGTCTTTGTTAATGTCATATTCTTTGAACCTCTCGGTTTCTACAAGTTCCCATTCTTTATCACTGCTAGCTGAAAACATAGATTCCAAACAAAAATCAATCATTGCCAGGACCAGGCATCAACACAAAGAATATTTTATCATGACAATTCAATTTCTAAACTTCAATGATATCCTTTTCATATTATGCATAGTAAAGTGTGAAAGGACTGGGTTCACAAAGTCCTAATATTGGCCTAAAAATATTAACAATTTTAAATATTGTTAAATATGAAAACTGTCCTTGAATACATAAAACTACTCTCTATATCAATTCAACATATGTTCTCAATGTCACATGTAACAGTGTGTACTTTCTATCAGTATATCCATGTAACAGTGTGTATTTATTATCAGTATCCCATGTAACGGTGTACTTACTATCTCCTAAGAATTCTTCCAATGTGAGCAGCCCATCATTGTTCTTGTCATGATCCTTCATCACTCTACGAAGCTCTATATGGTGCATGTGTTCATAATTGTACGGGTGATAGAATGCAACAAACTCCTCTTTATCCAGGAAGCCATCTTTATTTACATCTGCTGCCTCAAACTTTCTCTTCTCTTCATCCACACCCTAAAATACACAATCCATCATCTTTACCATCGTCATCATCATCATCATCATCAAAAATGATCACTATCATCAGTATTTCTAGTGCTCTATAGTTTTTCAACCACCTTCTTATTATTAATGATAATTGAGTTCCTGTATTTGCTTTTTTTCAGATCAGCACTTAACTCTACTACACAGATAAACCTTTTATCACAGGGATGGTCCGAGTTGATCTTTTGTCATCTGGGTTGAAGGTTATAAAACTGAGTTTGGAAACCAGTCTCAAATCTCAAGCATCTGATTGGCTGAAATGGCGACTGGTCGCCATTTCAGCCAATCAGATGCTTGAGATTTGAGACTGGTTTCCATGCTCAGTTTTATAACCTTGGGCACTGATAACATCTGAAACTATACTGTTTGCTTTTAGATCCGGAATAACCTAACAAATCCGAAAGTGAACAGTGTAGATCCTGATCAGATTTGCCCGCTGATCTGGATCAGGGATTGGCTTAGGCTTTGAGAACAGAGAGAAATTTGTCCAATTTTAGGGAGAAGTTTTGGAAGTTTCCAGCATTGTATAAAAGCACAAAACTTATTCCTTGGCTAATATTGGGAGATGTTTTGGAAATTTGGGAGGCTATTTCTCCCAAGTCTCCCTCTTAGCCATTCCCTGTGGATCTGAACTGTTCACCCATATGATCATATCTATTGAGTAAAGGGTTAATGAATTTACAGACTGATTATCCTTCTGTTGCTTCATAGATATATCAAAGCATTATTTCTGAAACCATCTGTATAAAACTAAATCTGGTAACGACCATTAAACTAAATTTCTCAAGAAACACAATTAAAAGACTGTAAAAAAAACACAATTTTAATCCAATTCTTTCAGGGCGATAAAACCCCCATGGGCTTTTACATGGATTTACTGATCAATGTTTACATATTGTCATGTTGAGCAGAAAACTGAAACAGTTCTTGCAGTGATCATTCAGTGTAAAGCATCAAAGGTAGAAAGCACTGGCAGCATATTTTGAAGACACTGCACCAATCAATACAAAGGTTGAAAATTTGCTTTAGAAGAAGTGTCAGCAGCAGGGCCGTATCCAGAGTGGCAAAATCACCAAGGCAAACATTTTCTGGCGATGGGGGGATCTGGGGGATGCTATCCCTGAAAATTTTATTTTTTTGAAAGCGCTTTCTTGTCAGGTCTCTAATTTTCACCGAGGCAAGAGCCTCTGTGAGCCTTAGCGTGGTTACAAGGTTGGCAAAATGAATTACGAACTTCTATTATTTCACTGGTTTAGTTAATATGAAATTTTACAGGTGTGTAGTAAACACCATATCAGAAACTGAAACAACAGGTAAGCAATGAATGACTTAACACATATATGGTCTTCCAAAGGAAAATAAAATACTCTGCTATCCTTTTAAAAAGCTGAAAGCAATTAAACGCAGAACTTAATTCTATGCAATAAATATTAGAGGACACTCCTCGATCATTATCTTTACAGTGTCTTACCACAAGGAAGTGCTGGATATCTTCTCTCTCATTTTTCCTCATCTCTTTGATCTGGTCTTCTGTGTAACTGAAGTGTGACTGTAGATAATCTACCCACGAGATTTTACCATCTTTATCTTCATCTTTCTCATCAAATTCCTCAAGAGCCTCTTCGTCATCCAACAACCTACATGGATAAATGCATCTATTATTTTCATCACATGTAAACCTAAACACAGTACTACACTGGTAACATATTGTTTTTAAATGGCCTGCAACAGCAGGTAAACACAAAGGGATTATAATGTCTGGCGGTACTGAAGTCTAATAGTTACATAACTTTGAAAGCATATGTTCTATTGACACATTACCTAGAATTTGTCATCTGCATGTACTAAGCCTTTTCTGAAATCAAGAATGATAACTCCTGATAGACATTTTTGGAGTTATGGTTTTATCAAATGACTTGTAACATAATGTTCCCTATTATTCTGAAAGTACATGTAATGTTCTGTTCGGAAAATAATGTATGCAGTGATTGCTGTAAACTTTTATCCTCTGTGATAGACTTAATATAATCATTTCAAGTGTGACAGAGAAAATACTTTAGCTTTATGTATGTGCCAGTATGGAGTAAAGGGTTAAATTGTGTGTGTTTTAACTATAAGCAATAATATTTCAAACCCATTTCCAATCAAGATGCATATTATAATACTTTCAAAAAGACATATATATATATACAGTCTAACCTGACCTAACGGTCACCTCCGAACTGCGGTCACCTCTATTTAGCGGCCATTTTGTGACGCCCCCGACAAATTTCCTTCTATTCTATCACTTAATTCTGCGGTCACCTCCCATCCGCGGTCAGCGGCCACCGAAATTGCCTCCTGGTCATGAAATTAAACCCCCTTCAGCGGCAATTTTTTATTTTCTGCGAAGATGTCGGATACTCTTCATTAGGGCATCACGTGACCGCTAAACGACGTGCACCTTCTTCCGATCATAGCTTATAAATACGCTTTTGAACAAGCCGTCGTAATTGTTATTTAATTATCGTGACCGCTAGGCGCGATATTTTTGTATTTGATAATTGATAATAAATGGTTTACTAAAATTTTAATATTGTTTCTAGTTTAGCTATTTGCATAAAAGTGCGAACAGTGAACTTTTATTAATTAAAGATGTTTACGTAGCTTGGCTCCTGTTGAAATTTATAGGCAGTAGGTGCGAAAAACAACATTCAGTAACCATTTGGCATCCTTGATTAGGTGACCCAGTGTTTGGACAGCAATTCAACAATTTTATGACAGTTTGCTTATTAAAGACACGTAGTAAACAATAATCAACATATCCTTAAGAATAAATTTTCAACGATTGTCGGCACGATACTGAACGACCGTCATTGTCTTTATCGATTAACACGGTATTGACATTGTTACTTCCCTTTTATTCCCTTTCCATTATGCAAAATTTGCCGTCGATAGATTTTTACTATCGTTTTATGGGGAAAACGGGATCCACGGGTCGACCGCGATATAATATAACTTTTCTGGATTTCGCGATTTAGCGGAGCTCTACTGTATATTGAGACAAACAAGCTGTATCAATACAGTACAAGTCTGGTTCATAACAGGCTTCACATTTCATTCCTCTTCCTCTGACCCTCGGATCAGAGGTCACCTGCCTACAGCGGCCGAATTGGCTGCTTCCCTTGGCTGGCTGCTACACACAGGTCAGACTGTATACAAAATTAGAGAAAATGCAATGTTTTATGACAATAACAATTGCCTGGTTGCAAAAGGCTTTTCATTGCAAATATTTTACCAATCATTCATGATTTTGACTCTTCATTGTGTGGCATGTGAGAAAAAGAATGAGACAAGAGATCTTTAACTCATCCTAAAATTTGTTATTCTAAGTGGTTTTCTCTGTTCTTAACCTTTTATAGATAAGCCTGTTATCACAAGGGTTCTAGATCTACACTGTTTGCCTCATGGCCAGATATATCATTGAATCTGTAAATGAACACTACAGACCCTGATCAGAAAGCATGGATGTGCCAGCTGATCTGGATCTACACTGGTCACCCATGGGATAAGTTGTAAACCATGCAATAAAGAGTTAGGAAGACTGTAAATAAAATATGATAGAAGTTTGGAATCTTATGTTTTCAGTAACATTCTCAAGAACTTGAATGAAATGTCCAGATAAATCCCAGTACACTTCAATCCAACCTACATGTATGTCTTGATTGGATAATAAGCACCACCAGTAGTAAGTAGAAAATGACAAATGTAAAGTCAAAGGTCAATAACAATTCATTATTATGAAATAGATCAAGGTCAACCAAGGATGAGATCCTTGTGTGCTTTTCACAAATCCAGTCTAAGGATTGGGTTCAGTCCAGGAAACTTTTATAATAAATATCAAATGTAGGACCTTATTTCACATTTGACATGATATAGGTAAGTTTAATAAACAATTTACTTGAAAGACATAACAATCCAGTCAGTGAGCTCCTCCTTGCTCACATACAAGTCGTGATTCTTGTCCATCTTCTTTACGAGTAGACTCAGCCTCTTCTTGGCCTCTTCCGGAGGTAAATCATCAAACTCCTCCTCTAGTTTGTAGGAACCTGAATCACAATATAGTTTGTGCTGTGTTATCTAGTTTTGTTTCTATTTTTTGTTCTGTTGTTTAGCAATTTTCAATTAACCTTTAACTCCATATATACGCCTTTTTCTCACATGGGTGACTAGTTTAGATCAGCTAGCACATCTGTGCCATCAGATCTGGATTAACCATGTTTGCCTCGTGGTCAGAAATAACTAATGAATCTAAACTGTTTGCCCACACAATAAAAGCCTTATCTATGGAGTAAAGGATTAACTTAATCCTGGGTTTTGCACCAGTAAAAATAACAAAATCTCAGCAGTGACTGACAACTTAATGCTTTTGCAAGCTCAGATGGTAGCATGGTCAGAATTGCATGGCTAGGTGCTATCACCATGATGGTATGGGTTCGCTCCCTAGTAGAGGCAATATCATTAAAAAGGCATGTCTTAAATGAAGGCAGCAAAACAAAAAATAAAGCACTTCCTTCAAGCAAAATTAGATCTTGTCATAGAATCAAACATGTGACTCAAGGCCAGAGGCAAGTTTTACAACTACAGGATATCACTGTTTGGATTGGAACACCTTTTGCCTTTAAAGAAATCCTATATGTATATTCTACAGAAATTCAATTATGGATAATAAAAATATGAAATAATGAGTACAGAATTCTCCTTAAAAGAACTTAATATATTTTTAAGGAGAAATCTTTACTCTTTATTTGCAAATTTCCTTCTTTGTCTAAAAAGTACACATGGCTGGAGACCATAAATATGTTATCAAAAGTTAGTAGTCTTTGACATCGAAACCTGACAACACAATTTATGAAAATTTGATGCCAGTACACATTGATTTTACCTAAAATAGCTTCATGGTCAAAATGCACATTATGATGTCCGTCCACATCATGCTCCTGCTTTCCATGTACTGGTGATCCAGCTCCATGACTGATGTCTTCTTTTGCACCCTTAGTAACACCACCCGAGGCTAGCACCACCAACCCCAGAAGAATCAAAGCTGAACACATCACAATTCTGGAAGGTGTAAAATGTACATTCTTGTAATTTAACTGACTCTGATTTCTGCTACATGTATGGTTGTAAGTGAAAACTCTCTACAGCAAATACTGCTGGGAAGTAAAGATTGTATTTTTTTGTTTTTATTTGCCTGGTAAGGAGATTAATTATGTTTAACTTTTCTAATGGAAAATAAATAAATATAAAATTTTCGAGGAGAATTCGAAATAATTGTTATCATTTATGTGACCACATTCAAGGAAAAATATTTAAGTTTCACCTCCTAGATATTATTTTAAAATCCCATAAAAAAGCTTAAATACTGGTATTAAGTCAAGGCATTAACTAACTTAAACTTAAGAGCACAATTTTTATTTCTTTAGCATTTCAAATTACAAAATTTATATTGTGTAGCTAGATGAAAGTATTAATCATTAGTATTTTAAAACATAGTAAATAAAAAATGTATGTTTTTGTATAACACTGCAAATGTCATGTCTACTTTTTTGATAATTTCACAGAAATAATTATACATGTATAATGTAAATAGCATACTTCAGTGTATGCTTGCAACTTTGATTTGTTTACAATATTTATCACTAACGTATATATAAATATATAAATCAATGTCAATAAATTATTTGAAATATCTGCATAAAAGAAAAGATGAAATGAAAAATTAAAGTGAGAGAACACATTATGTTTTAATCCTTTTAAATTCATGAATTGTTTAATGGCAAATTAGTACAGAAGATTTTCAATTTCAGTATGACAAATGGTGAAATGATTCTTGTTCTAGCAAAACGAAGTACCGGTATCATTAATATGAATTATAAACTGCATTTATTGCAGTAGGAAACATTATGTAATAATGGATCAGTGCATTTAATCTTAATAATTGATTTTATATTACCATTAAAATACATTAAAATACTTTAAGTTTAATGTTCTATGTAAATACAAAATATGATAACCTTTTTTTCAAGAATATTGCTTTTAACTCCATAACAAATTGTCAAACACTTTATAGCTGACCAGTGAAGAAACAGTATAATAGATTAAGGCACTTATTATGCTAATAAAGAAACAGCTTGTCTTTATAATATTCCCTAATCTGTTATCCAATGGCTGTACAGCACGTCTGAAATATGACACATAATCATAAAAAATATTCAATTAATGTTCAAGACAATATGAAATAACAGCTCTCTATCTTGATTTCCTATCATGACTGTAGGCTTTGAAATAGTTTAATTTTAAATGCAAATAATTAATGGATGGAAAAAAACACATATGTTTCTTGTTTTATTATAACATACCATTAAAGCATTCAATGGCTGGCTATAGTAGTACACAGTTATACACCGCATGTTCATTTATTAGACGTTCTATTATTCATATAAATAAAACTGATAACAAGTTATTAATTATTATTGCACAAATAACATGACATCATTTTGTTTAATTTAAGTTCTGTTCTGAACTAAATAAGAACAATTTAAAAATAAATATGTTCAGAAATACTTAAATTATATTTATTACATTATAGATACAGATATACTACAGTTCTTAACATTAAAAAGCTGTCACAATGAATAGATAACCTTTTGCATGTGGGACATGGTCAGTAAACTCTAATAATATGAGTCTTTAGTTTAGTGCCACATTACTTAATTTGGAAAGATTACTCTGATCCAGCAGCAAGAAATACACAAATCTACCCAAATCTACCAATTTTATATTTGCTGTTGGTAAATATTACTCAAATCTACATATTTCATGATTGAATAGGTCAAATTGAACAAAAAAGTAAGTACACAATTAACTTCATAATTATAAGTTTTAATCATCAAAATACTTATTTTCATCTACCCAAATCTTTCTAAACATTTATCTATTATATATTTATATTATATATACAGTCCACACTCGTTGTGTCAAACTCACTTAAGTCAAAACATCGGTTATCTCGAATTAATTTTACGGTCCCGTCAAAATGTGTTCTTATTGCATATAATATTATGCCGCTTAACTCGAATTCGACTTAAACAATGTTTTCATAAGTCGAACTAAATTTAGAACCCGCCGACTAAAATATTCTATATAAATTCATCGGATAAGTCGAAGTGTGAAATTTGCCGCGGTCGAACAATGCGCGCGGGTTCTTCAAAGAGAGAACTTGTCGGCAAACAAGATACCATTATTAAATAATAATTAACTATTATCACCTGTAAGGTAAAGTATTCGCTTATTTAATGCAATTTAATGCATTCGGATGTAAAATATTCGGATTCGTAAATTCAATTAATTTCAGTTTAAAAAATCAACAACATTTAATTACAGTAATCATGACATTGTGACATCCAGGCCAATAAAATATGAGTTCATCCGTTTAGGAGAACAAATGCAAAAACATGATCCAAACGTAATCAATTCTCACTCAACAAGACTGAAGCACAAACAGCTCTAAATTAACGATTATGGGGTGAATATTAATTTGAATTAGTTTACGTAATAAATAAATAACGAGAGACGACTTTAACACTCAGAGTAAAGACGACGACGATGTCACACAAACACTGAAACTTAACTATGATGTTTTTTAACATGTAATAAATATTATCAAGTTATTTTTTTTTTCTGTTCTGTTTTGATAAAGTTATTGATTAACTGAAATGTTCATAAACGAGTACTAGCACTCACAATCATGGCAGCATTAGAAACATATAGGTATGATATTCGTGCATTGGCGCCAATTCGGATGTGTCGAACTTCGGATATCTCGACGACTTCGACACAACGAGTGTGAACTGTACATTTATACTATAAATCTTTATTAGCAATTGTATGTTTCACCAAACATAAAAAACAAAGTAGTTGTACACTGATGATAATGCTGCTGCTGATGATGATGATGACTACAATAATTATTAAATGTTGATAAATTAACTTTTAAGATTTTTGAAGCTATTAATAAGCAACATATAAGCAATATGGGGAGGGATATAACTGTACTTTAAGATAGTAAAATGAATCAAAATTTCAATAAATATAAATTCTTCGAATATAAAGTTTGATTGTTTTATTCAGTTTCAACAAAAGATAGCTAAAAAATATATAGAATTTGTCAAGATTTATCTCAAACTACTAAGATTTGGGTATATCGTACCACCCCTCTAATCAATGCAAAATCTGTGGGGTTGATACCCCTGCCTCTCCCATTCAACGATTTAGTTACATTCTGCAAGGTTGTGAAAAAGTATTCTATCATTAGAACATATCACTAATTATGAATAAATGTAGTCATTAGATGTTGATTTTAAATAATTAGATCAATATCCACATTTGGTTAATCTCATCATGTCATAGGGTTTTTTCTAACTTAGAACTGTGAAAAAAATTACCTTATTAACATATTTCTAGCTCTTTTAAAATACACTGATTCAAAACCAAATAATGATCCGAACTTCTTAGCTTCACGTGTCAATATAGCGATTATTTTATCCTTGGGGATCAAAGTTCTTTTCTTTTGTCATGTCGGCTGCTAAAGAACAATGAATCATACACAGTCTGCAAGATCTAAATGACCACTTCAACATGAATTTGCAGGTATTTGAAAAAAACATTTAATTAATGATACAAGTATGTTACCTATAATTGTATAAAATGCTCAAAATCTCTAAAAACGCAATTTATCAATGGAGTATATGATTCTTTGTTGTTGTTCTGGTTGTTGTTGTCATTGATGAACACCGGTCGATTCACACAGACGTTTGTTAATGAACACGATCGTTGAAAACAAGACTCTGATCATTCAGACTGAAACGAATTTTGCATGTTTTCATTTTGAAGCTCTAGATCACATAAGAAATTTCGTTTGTATATGTATTGTTGATATTTATTTTATTATTTTGCATCATTTTTATACTTCTCTAATCTATTAAAAGTCCTTTCTAGGATGGAGAATGTCATTAAATTCCAGATAAATCCGTATCCTAATAATCGGATATAAGCTATTTCGGACAGACCAAGTGATTTAGTCCTTAACATTTGTTAATCCTTTATAACCTATTTTAATATAATATTCTTTAAAGAGAATCTTACCATTGCTTACCATGCATTTGGAATGAACTTAATGATTAATTGTTCAATTTATTTACATCAGACCTGCCAACTATTGAAGCCCAATAGAGATTAACTCACAACAGGTTATTATACCCCTGCTTCAAAGAAGAGGGGTGTATACTGTTTTACCCTTGTCTATTCTTCCGTCCGTAACAAAATTTTTGTCGCTATTTTCTGAGCAAGTATAACATGCAGCAACCTGATAATTTGCATATTACTAAATTGCTTTATCCGATAGTCCCATATGGTGTAAAGCGATTTTAATTTTTATGCTCCTTGCTCATCTACTTCCTGATTACCAAATGTTTTTAGATTTGTTACTATACATCAATCAAAGGGCATCTTTATTTCTGTTGCAGTTTTCCAAGCAACTATAACATGCAGCAGCCTGATGTTTTGTATATTGCTTGATCCTTTAGTCCCCAATGGTGTAAAGCAGTTTTATGCTCCTTGCTTGTCTACTTCCTGTTTACTGAATATTTTTAGATATTTTTACTATATAGGTGCATTACATCAACCAAAAGGCATCTTTATTTTCTGTCGCAGTTTTCTAAGCAACTATAACATGCAGAAGTCAGATATTTTGCATATTGCTTTATCCTATAGTCCCATATGTTGTAAAGCAATTTTATGCTCCTTGCTCCTCTACTTCCTGTTTACCAAATATTTAGATTTTTACACATAGATGACAAACATGCACAATTTTTGTCGCAGTTTTCTAAGCAACTATAACATGCAGCAGCCCCATATTTTTGCATAAAGCTTTATCCTATAGTCCCATATGGTGTAAAGCAATGTTATCCTCCTTGCTCATCTACTTCCTGTTTACTGAATACTTATATTTTTACACATAGTTGACATACTTGCACAATTTCTGTTGCAGTTTTCTAAGCAACTAGCAACTTTAACATGCAGCAGCCTGATATTTTATATCTTTATGTATTTATATTATAAAGGTAAATACTCAAACAAATTTGACACCCTCTATACATATGAAAAAAGCAAATTACATTTTGAAAGTCATATTTCTCAAAGCGGGGGTATCACTAGTGAGGATTCGCTCACAAGTTAACTTGTTTTCATGATCATTTACCAAGACAGGAACAACAGCTTCATGGTGGAGCATGATTAATGTCATGTTTCTGCAAGATATTTTGTCAGTTAATAATTTGTGGTTAAGTTTTGTAATGGGCCAACTTTTATTGAATCTTGTAAATACTTGCATCCTCATCATGGTGAGTCAAAAGTGAGTCAAATAAATTAGCCAGATTGATAGAGTATATGGCTCTAATCAAACAATGGCAGAAAATCTACAAAAAAAATTATAATAGAACCATAAATTTGCTATTCAATATTGTGTGCATGTATTAATAAATAAATTTAAATTCCAGAGACTCTGACAAATTATCAGTAAAGTTGGCAGGTTTATTTCATCTCAATGACCTCATGATTAGTTTATTTATAACCTTAGAAAATTTATTTCTGCAAAAGTATGATGTTGTTGTTAGTGCACATCTTACTTTTTTTTTTATCTTTTATGAACTTAGTGATTCAACAAACAATTTTGTATAAGGCTTGTGCAGCACTAAGAAACAAACAAAAGCAATACAATTAATGACTTGGGGAAAATATCCAATATCAATCAGTCTAATTTGCACAAATAAAGCATTAAAAAAGAATTAATAAGATATACAGAATTAGCTATTTTAACAATTTTGATTAGCTTTCCTAACATTTCAAATACAGTTTTTAATTATGCAGAACCATTTAGCCTGCTGAAACAAGTAAGCTATCTCTTGTTTGAATTTTATTCAAACATCATGCTGTTGTTTGACATAGGAATACTGAATTCCTGCCATGTATTTTTTTAATTACATTTTAACCCTTTCCTCCATAGAACATTTTAACCCTTTCCTCCATAGACACACCTTTATTGCATGGGCGAACAGTGTAGATCCAGATCAGCCGGCACATCCCTGCCCTCTGATCAGGATCTGCACTGTTCGCTTTATGATTCGTTAGGTTATTTCTGACCAAAATTCGACCACTGCAGATCCTGATTTGATGGCATGCATGTGCCGGCTGATCTGGATTATGATTCATGGATTGAAACTTTTAAAGTGTATATAATGCCAAACAATTTTGCCCCTTTCTAATATTTCAATTTCATTGTAAATTATGTTGCTTTCCTTCTTACAATCTTACAATAGGACCTGCTATCTTTTAAACTTTTCTGATAACCATCTGCAAAATAGTTTTCAATGTAAAACAAAGATTTACAACATCTATTTAATTTGGTATAATTATGATCCGAATTGTTGTATAAATAAAAGATAACATAGTTTTACCTGCTACCAATGAAAAGACTGCTTTTTGAACATAAATATTTTATTATAGGTGATTACCAAACAGCAGGTATGAGCCAGGCAGCTGCACAGAAACCCTCGACGTCTAGAGGGATAGGGACTCTTACAGTGGAACAGATTCAGGAAGACCGAATCACTCAGGTTTGTTGTCGGCATAGATCCATCACATCTTGTTTTAATGGATAAACTGCACTGACACAATGCAAATAAAAAAGGATGTGGCAACATTTATCTGGTTGCATTAAACCAGATAATCAGTTAACTGTTAATTTTTATGCCCCAACAAAGTGGGAAGCATATAGAGTTGCACTTGTCCGTATGTTCATACATATATTCTCCAAATCTTGTGGCATAAACTCCTCCTAAACAATCAGATTCAGACTGATCAGATGATGCGGCCATTTTTACCAGAGTTATGGCCCATTGTTATTTCAAATGTTGTTGCAGCAGTGGGGGCATCAGTATCCGAGGACACATTCTAGTTTATCCGCACACTGAGGTGTGAAGCTCTGTGCCCTGTTTTCCTTCAATCAAGTTGCTTCCGGTTTCTATTATCAGTATGTGCTCTGCCCTTTCTCACACATTTATCATTTAAATGTATGCCTTGTTCACCAGTCTGAACAGTGTCTCCAGTGTTGGCCTGTGAAAACAAGACATATGCTTGGACTGACTTAAAGTTTAAAAAGGCAGGACTTTCACACTGAAGAATTAAAAGGCCTGGAAAAAAGTGAGGATAAGAAGACAAGTTTATGACGCCCACTCCGGTTGTCCACCAGTTGGCAGGCCATTTATTTATATTGACATGAGAAGTTTAAAATGATTTAATCATATAGAAAGAATCACGTGAAAGTTGTTCCAACTGGCTTGTTTGTGATAAATTTGTCATCTATGTCACTTTACTTGACTCCTTTTTGCTGAGTAGTGGTTTGTGAAAGTTGGTTATCTGTGTCCCGCTCAGGGTGATTTGCAAGAATAGAGTTCTTTCAAATTGTTGTGCGCATGCGTCGAACTCCACGTTTAGGTACGAAAATATCGGTTTTATCCTAAATCAAGGTGTGAGAGGGCATTTCACTGTGTCATTGCTAACAGAATGAACGGACATGATCACGGTGTCATGATAAATTATAATTATAATTATGATAAAGCATAATAAATTCAAGTTTAAAGAATTTCCGAATATTACAGGCTTAAAAAAGTCTTGTCGGCAAGATTTGACTGTGAAAACAATAAAGCAATTAAAGACGTGGTTGCCACTTTGAATCAGGAAGCCTTATATGAAAACAAAGACAATGTGGATTACCTGCCAAATCTCAGGATTTTATCTGAAATCTGCGGAGTGTAAGGTTCTTCTCCGGATCTTAGGGTTTTCAGGCAAAATCTCCAGATATAAAAAATATTGAATAAGATAATTTAATGAAACCTAAATTTAACTGAATTTAGAATGGGTTTTACAATTACGTTTATTAATATTAAGAAACTTGGTCTTGGTCTAGGCTCCCAAATTTCTTGTTTATTGAGAGATTTCAAGAACCTGTTCAGTGACACGATGTCTCGGGCACACATGTACACAACAGCTAAGTGTCATAAAACTAAACTTGGACCTGGATATAGCACTCCCGTTCATTTGTTTTGGTCCGTGGTCATTTTGATTTTTAAACAGATATGAAAATATTATATTTCAAAACTTTTAGCGGCAACAACAACGAACTTCAACATCAAAATAGTTTTTATTTTAAAAAATCTGGATTTTTTCTTCGAATAGTTTTGGCTGGCCTGCCGACCGGCAATATTCGTTTGGTTCAATAAATTTAACGATTTCTCGGGTTGTACATAGCGCAAATCATCCTATAATGTATATATGTAATATTCATTCTCAAAAACATAACAGGCAAAACGCATATCAAGTCGCCAAAGAGTGGCATAAGAAATATGTGTCTCATTCCACAAATAATTATAGCGTTACCAAAAATGCCGTAAAACGGTAAAATTTCCGATAATGTTCATCTAAATTGTCAATTATTCATCGTCAGATTCATTTTAAGTAAACATAACTTACGTGTTTATTTTCATAAAAAAATCGAACAAATCCGTTGGATATTCGCATCCTGAAAATACTGCGATGAACCATTAATGCGCATAACCTTTCTTGATGTGCTTGTAAATGATCATAACATGTTTTTTAAAATTCTTCCTTGTTTGACTGAACTCACTTATTTATAAATTTGAAATGATTAATCAACATGTTCTTAATTTTATAATCTCTAAATTAGTCATATTAACAATGCCCCCTTGCGTGCAGTTATCGGCTAATTATGCTCTTCAATTTTAGCGAGAGCTAAGGGGAGGTAACAATTTGAAAGAACTCTATTCCAGAAAGGCTGTACATTTTGGGCAGTCTTAAGATAGTTATCATTTATAACTTTCCAGTTTCCACCCTGCTACTGTATCATGTACAGCTGCTGTAATATTCGGAGGACTTATGTCCAATGTTAGTAGTAGATTACCAGTTTAACCATGTATAGTATGATGTTACTTTGTGTTTTTCAGTTGGCAACAGAACTGTGGTCTCCAGCTGCTTTGAAGAAAAGTATCCCATTCAAACCAGAGGTATTCATTACATTTTAATATGAAATAAAGTTTTAAAGGTTTAAAAAGGTCCATAGAGATAGCTCTTATTGTTTCATCAAAAGATTTATAAAGATAAGCATACACTCAATAAGGGATTATCCTAATTAATGCAGAATAGCAGGACACATAACCCTTTTCAAACCCTGCCATTTTTCCTGAGGGCCATCAAACCCTGCCCTTTTGTCTTCATTTTACCACACACGTAATTCCCCATGTAGCAGTGTGACAATTATTGTTGTCAGTCACTGCTTAAAATGGTTGTTCTGTGATGAATTGAAACTTTTCCGCTAATTGAATGGAAATTGAAATACCTGAATTACACATTCAGTTATGTAATGAATTCGGAGTGCACAAGCATTGGTGATGTTGATGACAAGCAAAGACCGAAACACAAATATATACCATGGAAAAATAAATTTAACTAGATGTTTTTTGTGAAAAATGCATGTCTCCCCCCTGCGCCGCCCCCCCCCCCCCCCCCCCTGCGCCCATACCCATGTGACCTTGACCTTCGACCTACTGATCCCATAAACAATAGGGTTCTTCTACTCAATAAGGGCTATTACCCTATTTAGTTTGAATGCTCTGGGTCAAGCGGTACTCCAGTAATTGACCGGATACGGTTTTTACTCTTCGGGGCCCCTGTGACCTTGACCTTTGACCTACTGACCCCAAAATCAATAGGAGTCCTCTACTCAATAAGGACATCCATCCTATGAAGTTTGAATGGTCTGGGTAAAATAGAACTCCTATTATTGAGTGGAAACGGTTTTCACTCTTCAGGCCCCTGTGACCTTGACCTTTGACCTACTGACCCCAAAATCAATAGGGTTCTTCTAATCAAAAAGGGCTATCACCCTATGAATTTTGAAGGCTGTGGGTCAAACGGTACTCCAGTTATTGAGCGGAAACGGTTTTCACTCTTCAGGCCCCTGTGACCTTGACCTTTGACCTACTGACATCAAAATCAGTAGGTCAAGGTCACAGGGGCCCGAAGAGTGAAAACCGTTTCCGCTCAATAACTCGAGTACCCTTTGACCCAGAGCATTCAAACTTCATAGGATGATAGCCCTTATTGAGTAGAAGAACCCTAATGATTTTGGGGTCAGTAGGTCAAAGGTCAAGGTCACAGGGGCCTGAAGAGTGAAAACCGTTTCCGCTCAATAACAGGAGTTCTATTTCACCCAGAGCCTTCAAACTTCATACGATGGATGTCCGTATTGAGAAGAAGACTCCTATTGATTTTGGGGTCAGTAGGTCAAAGGTCAAGGTCACAGGGGCCCGATGAGTGAAAATGGTTTCCTCTCACTAACTGTTGTTCTATTTTACCTAGAGCCTTCAAACTTCTTAGGATGGTTGCTGTTATAGACTTGAAGAACCCTGTTGATTTTGGGGTATGTAGGCCAGAATTCAACATCATAGGGGCCCGTAGAGTGTATATATATATATATATATGTGTGTGTGTGTCTCTGTCTATAGCAATATTGTGCATAAAAACTCCAGAAATAAAAAAGGAGGAAGCAAGAGGCTAATAGACGTGTATATGTAATTGTCCTACATGTTTGTATATGTATAAAAATAAGTGTATGTAAATGTCTAGGCAGTCAGAGGGTCATTTGTGGATAGTTATGGTTTATATGCGTTGCCGGAAAATTTCTCTATTGAGAACTTGGATGGCACGTCTATAACCATGTACAGCACTCTTGGCTAGGCGATGTCGCCGTGTCTGGTGCTTAGATCTGTTCCTTTATGTCTGAAGGTTTGTTAATTATCCCCCGCCGATGAAATCGGGAGGGGGATATTGTTTTGGCGTTGTCCGTCCGTCACGGTGTCACGTCGTCACGGTGTCCGTCCGAATTTCGTTTCCGGGCTATTTCTCTGCAACCACTGGATGGATTTCAACGAAACTCTGTGGGAAGTATCAGTACCAAGAGGAGATGCGCATATCGTCGTCTTGTTCCGGTCAGACGATTTAACACAGAGTTATGGCCCTTTGATAACTTATGCATTATGTATATAGGGCAGTATTCGTTTCCGGGCTATTTCTCTGCAACCACTGGATGGATTTCAACGAAACTCTGTGGGAAGTATCAGTACTGAGAGGAGATGCGCATATCATCGTCTTGTTCTGGTCAGACCATTTAACACAGAGTTATGGCCCTTTGATAACTTATGCATTATGTATATAGGGCAGTATTCGTTTCTGCGCTATTTCTCTGCAACTACTGAATGGATTTCAACGAAACTCTGTGGGAAGTATCAGTACCAAGAGGAGATGCGCATATTGTCGTCTTGTTCCGGTCAGACCATTTAACACAGAGTTATGGCCCTTTGATAACCTATGCATTATGTATATAGGGCAGTATTCGTTTCCACGTTATTTCTCTGCAACTACTGAATGGTTTTCAATGAAACTTGCTGCAAACTATCTATACCAAGAGGAGATGCGCATATCGTTGTCTTGTTTCGGTCAGACCATTTAACACAGAGTTATGGCCCTTTGATAACTTATGCATTATGTATATAGGGCAGTATTCGTTTCCGAGCTATTTCTCTGCAACCACTGGATGGATTTCAACGAATCTTTCTGAGAACCATCAATACCAAGAGGAGATGCGCATATCCTTGTCTTGTTCCAGTCAGACCATTTAACACAGAGTTATTGCCGTTTGATAACTTATGCATTATGCATATAGAGCAGTGTTTGTTTCCGCGCTATTTCTCTGCAACTACTGAATGGATTTCAATGAAACTTGCTGAAAACCATCTATACAAAGAGGAGTTGCGCATATCTTTGTCTTGTTTCGATCAGACCATTTAACACAGAGTTATTGCCCTTCATTAACTTATGCATTATGCATATAGAGCAGTATTTGTTCCGCGCTATTTCTCTGTAACTAGCGGATGGGTTTCAATGAAACTTGCTGAAAACCATCTATACCAAGAGGAGATGCGCATATCATTGTCTTGTTTCGGTCAGATCATTTAACACAGAGTTATTGCCCTTTGATTACTTATGCATTATGCATATAGAGCAGTATTCGTTTCCGCGCTATTTCTCTGTAACTAGCGGATGGGTTTCAATGAATCTTTCTGAGAACCATTAATACCAAGAGGAGATGCGCATATTGTCGTTTTGTTCCAGTCAGACTGTTGAACACAGAGTTATGGTCCTTTGATAACTTATGCATTATGCATATATAGCAGTATTCATTTCCATGCTATTGCTCTGCAACTACTGAATGGATTTCAATGAAACTTTCTGGAAAACATCAATACCAAGAAGAGATGCGCATGTCATGGTCTTGTTCCAGTCAGACTGTTTAACACAGAGTTATTGCCCTTTGATAACTTATGCATTATGCATATATAGCAGTATTTATTTCCGCGCTATTTCTCTGCAACTTTTGGATGGATTTCAATGAAACTTTCTTGAAACCATCTATACCAAGAGGAAATGTGCATATCATCCTGTTGTTCCTGTCAGACTATTTAACACAGAGTTATGGCCCTTTGATAACTTATGCATTATGCATATTATAGAACAGTATTCTTTTCCTCTATTTCTCTGCAACTACTGGATGGATTTCAATTAATCTTTCTGAGAACCATCAATACCAAGAAGAGATGTGTATATTGTTGTCTTGTTCCAGTCAGACTGTTTAACACAGAGTTATTGCCCTTTGATGACTTATGCGTAATAGAGCAGTATTTGTTTCCGCTCTATTTCTTTTCAACTTCTCGATGGATTGAAATGAAACTTTTTGGGAAACATCAATACTGAGACGAGATGCCCATTTTGTCATCTTGTTCCGGTCAGACTGTTTAACACAGAGTTATTGCCCTTTGATAACTTATACCTTATGCAAATAGAGCAGAATTTGTTTCCACGCTATTTCTCTGCAACTACTGGATGGATTTTAATGAAACTTTCTGGGAACCATCAATACCAAGAGGAGACGCACATATTGTCATTTTGATTCAGTCAGATCCTTTAACACAGAGTTATAGCCCTTTGATAAGTTATGCATTTTGCTTGTAGAGCAGTATTTGTTTCCTTGCTATTTCTCAGCAGGAATCTATGGAAACCATCAATACCAAGACAAGATGCCCATATTGTTGTCCTGTTCTGGTCTGACCGTTTAACACAGAGTTATGGCCCTTTGATAAGTTATGCACTATGCATATAGAGTAGTATTCGTTTATATGCTACTTCTATGCAACTTCTGCATAGATTTCTTTTAAATACAGCACTATATTTTTACTACTGCATTCTTCATTTCAACAACTTGAAGACTTTTTGTCTCATTTTTATATTCTGGTGAGCTGCCCAACCCTTTTCACCATCTGAAGTTTTTTTTTCACCTTTTTTGCCATCCATAATAAATATCTAAATAAAGCCCTATGACTTCAGCTGTTGTGTTAGTAATAACCAGTACTCGGCGGGGGATATAAATTCAACGAATTTGCTTGTTGGTTACTTATCTCACCCATATATATATATATATATATATATATATATATATATATATATATATATATATATATATATATATATATATATATATATATATGTGCATGTTCTTTATACAATAATAAATGACACAGGCTTCCGTTTCAAAAAGGTGATATCTCTTCCTTGGCCTTCCTTCAATAGGGCGCAGGGGGGAGACATGCGTTTTTTCACACAAAAAGTCTAGTCACAATTAATTTCATACATAGTGTTGCGTCTAAGCACTGTGGCCCTGCCTCAAAGGTCAGGGTCACATTTAGGGTTCAGAGGTCAAAATTTGTGCAAATTCCTAGTTTTCAGAGCATTACTTAGCAACTGATTTATGTAGATCCTGACCAGAATCTCAGATATCATGAATGTGCTAATCTGTATCTACACTATTTATACATTCATTCATAAGATATGAATTTAAAAAGCCCCCTGCCACTCCCCAATAACATGTTCAAACTCAAGCTGAGAATGGTATGGAATTAAGAGAGCATAATGCATTCCAATTGTATTTTTCACTGATTTTTCAAACCCTCCATGGTTTCTAAATCAATTTAAAACCTAGTTTGTAATGGAGCCTCTGTGTTGAAAATGTAATCGAGGACATCTGTCACACTAATTTTTGGTTGCTCTTGCTTTTACCTTGCTTCTATGTGTTAGTTTTCATTTTCATTCCTTAATACAGGTTGTTGAAGAGGTATATAAGAAAGAGCTGGTCTCGACAAACTTTGCTACCAAGCGCATCATGATGCTGGAATTCAGGTATTGATATTATTACATCTTGCATATAAATGATCAGAGGTTTGATTATGTATCAAGAAAGAAATTACTAATCCATTTTTTGTGTGCAACGATGATTAGTTATATTTGAAGGCACTGATATTCTGGGAAGAAGATTACAACATAATATTCTGTCCTCATGGTTCAAAACATCTTGCATCATGATAATGTTCTTCATATATATCATAAAAATGTTTTTATGGTTATATTTCTTCAATCTTAGGTTATGTGTATGGTGTTGTACTAAATGCAGCACTTTTAATTTAAGTTTATCCTTAACTCTATGGGATATCTCTGATATCTGTCGGCAAACAGTGTAGATCAAGATCAGTGGGCACATTCGTGCTGTCTGATCCAGATCTACATAGTTTTTTTTTACTCATTTCTGACCAATATTTTACAGTGTAAGATCCTGACACTTCTCACCTTTGATAGAACATGTATATTTGGATCAACAGGTTAAACCTTTACTGTAAACATCACTGGGAAGAAATATATGCAATTGTTTTTCTTAAATGTTTATCTAGAGGCAAAATGTTTTTCTTAGGAGAGAAAGAAAGTGTTTGCTCTTTAGAGATATAGGTCATTGAAGCTTCTACTCTTGGACCTTGTTCAATATAGGTAGCTTCTTCTTCCAAAAGATATTTTCAGGCCCCAAGGTTATAAAACCAAGAATGGAAACCAGTGACATAGCTTCAGCCTCCCATGGGTCAGTTCTGTGCTGAAGGTTATAAAACTGAGTTTGGAAACCAGTCTCAAACCTCAAGCATCTGATTGGCTGAAATGGTGACCAGTTGCCATTTGAGCCAATCAGATGCTTGAGATTTGAGACAGGTTTTTATGCGCAGTTTTATAACCTGGACACTAAGAGTGTTTACAATTTAAACCAATAAGATTGCTGAGATTGAACTCCATTCTCAACTTTCTAAAATCTAAACATTACAACACAAACTATAAACATTTGACTTTTGCTGTTGTAGCAATGTTATGTTAAAAAATAACATATGATATTGTTCTAGACTGTAATTTGATGATAACATATTTATATTGAAGTGTAACTTGTGTTTATATTAAAGCTGTAGTCCTATGACACTATTTTCTATTTCAGTCAGTACCTGGAGAATTACCTGTGGCCAAATTACCATCCTGACAAGGTAGTGTTGCTTTCCTTGTAGTGTTGATAAAATTACCATTCTGACAAGGTAATGTTGCTTTCATTGTTGTGTTGGTAAAATAAGCATCCTCACAAAGCTGTGTCGCTTTCATTGTTGTGTTGTTAAATAACCATCCTGACAAGGTAGTGTTGCTTTCATTGTTGTGTTGGTAAAATTACCATCCTAACAAGGTAGTGTTGCTTTCATTGTTGTATTGGTAAAATTACCATCCTGACAAGATAATGTTGCTTTCATTGTTGTGTTGGTAAAATTATTATCCTGACAAGGTAGTGTTGCTTTCATTGATGTGTTGGTAAAATTACCATCCTGACAAGGTAGTGTTGCTTTCATTGTTGTGTTGGTAAAATTATCATCCTGACAAGGTAATGTTGCTTTCATTGTTGTGTTTGTAGAAGGTAGTGTTGCTTTTATTGTTGTGTTGGTAAAATTATTATCCAGACAAGGTAATGTTGCTTTCATTGTTATGTTGGTAAAATTACTATCCTGACAAGGTTGCGTTGCTTTCATTGTTGTATTGGTAAAATTATTATCCTGACAAGATAATGTTTCTTTCATTGTTGTGTTGGTAAAAGGTGGTGTTGCTTTCATTGTTGTGTTGGTAAAATTATCATCCTGACAAGGTAATGATGCTTTCATTGTTTTGTTGGTAACATTTCCATCCTGACAAGGTAGTGTTGCTTTCATTGTTGTGGTGGTAAAATTACCATCCTGACACGGTAGTGTTGCTTTCATTGTTGTGTTGGTGAAATTAGCATCCTGACAAGGTAGTGTTGCTTTTATTATTGTTTTTGGTAAAATTACCATCCTGACAAGGTAGTGTTGCTTTCATTATTGTTTTTTGGTAAAATTACCATCCTGACAAGGTAGTGTTGCTTTCATTGATGTGGTAAAATTACCATCCTGACAGTTTTCATATTATACTTGATACATGTACCGTGTAATAGTTCCTTTCTTACTACTTCAAATTACAACAAATTATAGTGTAAACCAGTTGCTAATAAAATATGCCATACCAGTATATGTTTGACAATTATTGTTTGCTTGTTATCATTTGCCTTCAAACTTCACTGCCCTAAGACAATATTTCAATTTTTATGTTGCCCTTTTGAAGAAATGGTGATAGATAGGGATCGCTCAGGGATCATTCAGTCCATCGGTCCGTCATTAAAACTTAATGTTGGCTATAATTTTGCCATGTCTTAATATTTCTTCATGAAACTTTCAAATTCTATTGTTTATGACAACACGCTCATGATGATGCCAATTTCTTAAGGTCAAGGTCACAGATTGAGTTATTGCCTTTTTTGTACTTGGATTTTGACACGAAATCTTAATGTTGGCTATACCTTTGACATTTCGTAATATTTCATCATGAAACTTTCAAATTATATTGCTGATGGCAAACAGCACATGATGATGCCAAGTTCTTTAGGTCTAGGTCACATTTGATGGAGATATGCTCCTTTTTGTACTTGGATTTTGACTTGAAAACTTAACGTTGGCTTTAACTGCCATTTCTCAATACTTCTTCATGAAACTTTAAAATTATATTGCTTATGACAACATCTCATGATGATGCTGAATTCTTTAGGTCTAGGTCACATTTGATGGAGTTTTGCCCCTTTTTGTACTTGGATTTTTACATGAAAACTTAACATTGGCTATAACTTTGCCATTTCTCAATATTTCATATTATATTGCTTTCAAATTATATTGCTTAAGACAACACACTCGTGATGATGACAAGTTGTTTCGGTAAAGATGGAGTTATGTCCTTAATTGTATTTGCATTTTTCTTCCGACATTGTACCAGAGGGCGACAAACATGTTCAACTGAACACCTATCTAGTTTTAAATAGTTTTGCACTATTTCCACCCCTAAATTAAGAGCACCATTTTATAAAGACCACATTTTTCAGTCTCACAGGTGGTCTTAATACAGGGGTTTCACTGTACTTAGTTTTATTAAGTTGTTTATTAAACCTTTTTTAAATTCCAGTCGAGTCTGAGTCACCTGATGTCAATTATTCTGATAGTAAATGAGAAGTTCCGAGAGAGGGTTCCACCATGGAGTGTAAGTTTTGTGAATTATATTCATAATTCCTATATCAAGTGTAAGTTTTATTCCTTATAATATAGCAAGTGAGAAAGTACAATGGATGACTCTGTTATGAACTAAGTTTGTTTTTTGAAACCAACAGCTAATAAGAAATTTTGAGAGAAGGCATAAGCTTTCATTATGTAAGTGTGTTATTTATTTGTATGTACATGCATGGTACTAAGGGCCTTTCTTCGATAGATTTAACAAATACTGGTACAATGTATTATATTTGTGTTATAGTGCCCTTATTGTATGTAACCATACTTAGGTTTATAGTCAAATGAGACCAATGAGCTTATCTCTTATTAAATTATGAGGAAGTGAAGTGTACAATTTGAAAATTATCATAAGTTGAAAAAGAAAATGCTTGAAAATGTGTTAATAACAGCTTCTGTAAAATATCACCTGTGTTTTTAGTAGACCAAAATGAATAAGGCGATCAATCTTGCTTTACAGTATACACTGCGAACTCTATATAACGCGCTTCGTTTAATTCCGCGCTCCATTATAACGCGGTCGTAGCGTGGATCCCCTATTTTTTTTCTAAGTCCATTTTTTACCATGAAACGGCAAAAATTCGAAACCGGAAGTCACAATTGTAAAATGTACACAAATGACGCACTCATTTTTCCCTAAAACTACCTTGTTTTAACACCTTTCCCAGTGACAGATAACAGCCCGGGGCAAACTTGTGAATGCATACTTACTGTTAAATTTTATCATTGATCCATTACTAAATTTGATTGTCTCTATAATTATCACATAATCCGCACAATTCAGAAAGAAACAAAAAATTATTCCCAGTCATGTTTTAAAACCTGTCGGTAGTTCATTGATGTACAATTTGCTTTGATCCACCTTCCTGTTAATTTCATGGAGGTTTCAATTTTTGACTATGGAAGTAAACAGCGATAATATCTGTCAATGAAATGCGACTTCAAAGAAAAATGTCGGCTCGTATCGAGACTGTGATGTTTTGTCGGCTCTGCTATGAAATCGTTTGATCTACAAGAAGTGTGTGTGACATTTGTCATTTTTTTAGCTGGTTTAGTTGGTTGATGATGCAACAATACTGAAATATTACTCTGGAGATAGAATTAGGATGTAATTTATAAATTATTGAATATGTTCACGATGGTTAGTGTTTTAATATTTATTTTACATTTACGTTCGTAAATATCAGAGTTTGCGTCATAAAATAATTAAAATTTCTGCAAGCATCTAAACAAACTAGATATACCGTCTTTAATTCCATTACAATAATTTAAGGCCTATACGATTTTGATCTTGGTGTTATTAGTCAGTCTCTTGCGGTTTTGCTTTTTTTATTTGAAATTTGGTAATTGTGTGTCTGGTGAGAAATATTATTTGTCGAGTACAGTGTGGGGAATCATGACATTACGTAGAATTATGCATAATCTCTTTAGGTGTGTATTAGGTTGTATATTTGCGTGGGAAAATCGGGTCGTGTATTTTTCGCGGGAAAATCGGGACATGTATTTTGCGCGGGAAAATATAACGCGTATTCACTTATTAACGCGGTCGGGATGATGGACCCGCTATACCGCGTTATAAAGAGTTTGCAGTGTATATGGTAATCAACGGCTCAACAACTGATTCTAAATTTTGTAGTGTAAAACATTTTGGTTCTAGCGATCACTGGCAGCCCCGTATTGTTAGCCTGTTTTCAGATTTTATAAACACCTTTCAGTAACATCTCTGACTTTTAATTCTACTCAAAATGTTAATTCTTTTTAAGTATAAATCATCATTTTTATTGCACATGTTTATATTTCAGTGTTTTAAGAGGAAGCCAGACCATTTCCCATCATTTTTCCACCATGTACTGGAGAGTTCGCTGTCTGACACAGTTTCCCTGAAAGAACTCTCCTACCTGATTATATTTCTTATTCATTGCTTCAGAAGTTTGGTAAGTGGACAATGTTTTTTTAAATTTCAGCATTTCTTCTTGATATTTTGAACCTGTTGTTTGTTTTTAGAAATTACTAACATGCATACATATTGTAAAATTGGAGTATTCACCCAACCTCTTATTGCATAAGAATATCATTCCCTTGAAAGGGTTCTTTAATCCATGGTCAATGGTAGCTTTGTGCACTAATGGTGCAAATTAAGTGGGTATAGTTAAGATGTTTAAAGATGTGTAATGATACTGGTAGCTGTATGAGTCTATTGAACCTTTACTACATGGATACATGCTTTATCACATGAGAGACCAGTGTAAATCCAGATCAGTCGGCACAAATTTGCCATCAAATAACATAAACAATCATAAAGATGTAAAAGTGAATAATGTAGATCCTGATCAGGATTAGACAGGAGAGTGCCTGCTGAACTGGATCTACTCTTGTTGCCCATGGGATATCAGCCATATCCCCAGAGTAAAGAGATAAAGGTATATTGATGGCAAATGTAATTTAAATATGCTATAAATCAATGTTTCTGTGTCCTTTATTGATGATATTTAATATTTAACTTTGCAGGCAAGTCATGCAATATATGACTGAATAGATTACATAGTAATGATGTGAACATTAGAGTGGTTAGAGTCAATTACCTTTAAACTCAACATAAAAAGGTCCTCAGTAATAAATGTTGTTATCATTTTTTCCACAACATAAATGTTGTTATCATTTTTTCCACAACATAATATTATTGTTAGAAAGTTTGAGGGTGTTAAATTAAGAATGAACAACAAGCAACTCTTGATATGATTTCAGGAGATGGATCTGATCAGAGAACAGGTACAGAGGCTGGTGTCACTGCCGATATGGACCTGTCTCATACCTGTAAGTATCTTGTTGAATGTATTCCACAGTTTTCACATTTAACCTCAATGTCTATATCCATTGACAAAATAGAAAACATCATTATTTTGCAATAATTCACATAGCATCACACTTAATTCATACACATTGTCTCTCATGGTAGAAGTTTGTTCATTAATGTTTGATGTTTGTCTCAAGGCTTTAGGTTCCTTGATGATAAAATAATGACTGCTTAGATGGTCATTTAGTGTTGTTTTTATGTATTTATCTAGGGTAGAAGAGAGGAGCTCTTCAAAGCCAACCCAAAATACAGGAAGTTCTATAACTTCATAAAAAAGAGTGACAGTAAGCTGTCTCCTGATCAGAAAGAAAAAGTTGAATTTGAACGAATGTTTCTTTATAATCTCATCCAGAAATACATTTCTGTGCTTAGCAGTATACCAGAAAAAGGTAACTTACATTTCACTTCATTTGCTGCTTTATTAATGTGTAATTGTACTTCTTGGGCTGAAACTGTGCGAAAAGGTGCCCACCCCATTAGAAATATTCTTAATGTATGGCTTGATTAGTAATCAGTAGATCTAATTACCAGTTAAATTGGTTCCTGTTCAAAATTTGAATTTGTGTACACTTCTATAAGATGCCACATTTGTTATCACATATGATAGCTCATAGGTACAGACCAATGATACTTCCTTTAAATAGTGGGTCATGTAAAGTTGAACAGTTAGTGGCACTTGCAGTGAATCTTTCACATGATATAGGGATGTGTTTAGATCCGACTTAGTGTTTTTGTTGTTGTTTTCTATATTCATATGAATCAAAAAGCAAGTGGTGGTAAAAGAGAGAGAAATCTTGTTTTAGAATCTTTTGACAAGAAATGGACCAGACAGGACTGAATGCTTATTTTGTAAATGTGTGGAATAGCTGCCCTTTCATACAAATAAGTCAGTTAGTGGTTTATACGCCTATTTATCGATACAGGAGATGTAGCCTATGAGAAAGTGATGTATTGTGAGAGATTTGTAGAGTTTCTGATCGACATTGAGGCTCAGTTACCCACCCGGAGGTTCTTCAGTGCTCTCATGGATGACACCCATGTTCTCAGTATCTCCCTGCTCTCCAAACTTGCCAAACGAGAAGATGGCAATCTTTTTGTTGAGGTTTGTAGACATTTTGTTTAACCCTTTCCTCTATAAATACGCATTTTTACGCATGTGCGACCAGTGTAGATCCTGATCAGCCTGCACATCTGTGCCGTCTGATCAGGT
This sequence comes from Corbicula japonica, assembly GCA_038501625.1. Lineage (NCBI taxonomy): Eukaryota > Metazoa > Mollusca > Bivalvia > Venerida > Cyrenidae > Corbicula > Corbicula japonica. The sequence goes on along the minus strand of JAZAYU010000062.1, from coordinate 1,283,393 downwards.
TCTGCACTGGTCACATTGGTCAAAAATAACCTAACAAATCAAATAGCAAACAGTTTAGATCATGATCAGACAGCACGGCTGATCTAGATCTAAACTGTTCGCCCATGAAATCAATGTGTGTCTATGGAGGAAAGGGTTAGTATTCCAAATTCAGCCTTTGAAATATTTACTTCATGGGATATGTGTTATATAGTTATTTGGTTTCTTGACAGGGAATGTGAGGATATATTGCCGGTGTGGGTGTCATATTACCCGAGCCGCAGGCCAGGGATAATATGACACCCAGACCGGCAATATATCCTCACATACCCTTTCAAGGAACCAAATAATTGTTTTATTATACTGCAAAGACTTCTTCAGACAAAATTAATTAGAAAACATCGATTTTTCATTTATTTCGCATATTTAATGCCGAACGGCTTAATTCCCCGCTGAGAACCTCAATAATTACATGTCTGACGTCATTAATTTACCTGCATGACGTCACTACTATAGAAATTGAATGGAATATCGGTTTGATATTTATTTACAAAATTTGAGAATAATCTGATCGTTTTCAACGTTAAAAACATAACACAAATATTTTCTGTAACAATTTTAGTAATCCCTAAGCATACCGCTTTATAATTTACAAGATCGGCTTCAAATTATGCATTTTTACGGAAATTCAAAACAAAATGGCGGACGAAAAGAAAAGGTGAGAGGCCAGAGAGGGAAATTTAGGCACGTGCGTTCATATCTACGGCCGATCCGTAAATACGGATATACATCAAGGGCAAATTATCCAATCAAATTCAAGCAAATTCTTTGCAGTATAATAATATATTATACCCATTGGATATCAGCCATATCTATGGAATATAATGTAAATGTCAAAAAAGAACATGCAGTGGTTTAAATAAGCTAATTTTAGGTCCAGCTCGATGTCTGGTTTTTGAGTTTCAAAGCAGTTCTTACATAATATGGATTAATTCATGCCTGTTGAACTTTAGTTAACCTTTGAGTACTGGGCATGACACTCATGTCTTTTACAAAAGATTGTTTCTTTATTTTCTGTTTACACATAGTTTGACACATTTTGCCCCTCACTAGCCATCAATACATGTATAAGAGTTATCTACTTTTTGATTGGCAATACTATTTTACACTGTAACCATTATATTTGCATATGTCTGCTGTGTTGTTGCAGTTGCTGGACATGCTGAAGCTGTATGCTGAGTTTGAGATAGACGAAGGTACAGGCGAGGCCCTGAATGTCCACAACAGGATAGATCTGCACTACAACAGGGTTCTCGCTCTTCAGGTAACACTTCAGGAAATCAAAATGCTTTGCAAGTAACAAACAGGCACAAACTAAGCTATTGAAAGTGAAGATGAACATTAATTTGCAGGCTATGACAACTAGATATGAGTACTTTGGATCTGAATTTTCTTCCTTGCAAAACCTGGACCCCATAGTTACAATAATAAGCCAGTTGCTGATTACATTTCTTAAATTTATTCTATGAACTTGGGTGGAGAGGCTTTGTTTTATGAATGTAGCAATAAAAGTGTAGCGTTAAAAGTGTAAATAAAAAGTCTCGAAGAATAACCATCATCTTTGTAAATTGATTTTAAGTTAATAACTAAATGCAACTTTAGCTTCGTAACATCACGGATCTTTTATGAATTTTTTTTTGGCTGGCATGGAAATTATAATAGCTTTTTAAAACTTTCACTTATTAATACGTATTCAGCCAATCACCGTTAAGTCATCCAAACAATTCTTATTAAGAAAAGGGCCTGGTGTTTTATGACCATGTTACGTAATCTAATTAGCAAGACCGGGTTTTACCAGCTGGAGGTGTGATAAAGGCCTTTTGAAGTTCAGTTGAAGATTTGTAAGAGGTTGAAAACGTTGCTTTTGGGGGTAAAATTGTTGTTTTAGGAAACTGACTAGAGATTAAATATTCTAATTAACTATCACATTCATGTTAGAGTCCCGAGACATTGATTATATGATATTGGCAACTTGAAGCGCTCCTAACTGAATTAAATAAAACTCAGGAAGTTTTACCCAAACATATCTTTACTTATTTATACAAAATTGATTGTCAAACTAAATGAACTAAAATTTTTCAGAAATAAATAGATAAACGTGAAAACATTATGAAACAATGTTTGAATATGTTCTTAATTGTATAAGAATAGGAAAGAACTTTTTGGAGAAAAAAAGAGCAGTTTATTGAAAAATACGTCAATACGAACATGGCACAAATCTATTAACCGAATGGTGTGCATTCAATTTGTAGGATAAGGTTCAGTTATTTAAAAAATCTATTAAATTTCTTGCAAAAAAATGTTGCATCAGCATGAAAGAACATTTATAAAAGTTAACGGGCGTTTCATTGACAGACGTCAAACTTTTTTTTATATCATGTGTTATAAATTTTATTTCCCCATTTTTTAAGGTTTTCTAACTTTCTTTTCCTAAAATCTGCAATTTTTAAGCATAAGAAATGCATATTTTTTACTCTTTATTAGTTACGGAAGGGGTTGAACACAACGATATTTAACAAAAACCTATCCGACGTATTAAAATGGTTAGAAGAGAAAATTTAAATATTATGCGCTGCACTATAAAAACTATCTATTTTTCCACTCAGTGATAATAATCAAACGTTTTTATGCATTATGCTGATCTCTAACCAACCAGACCCTATTAAAACGTATTTGAAAGGACAACGGATGATTACTGCAGGTCTGTTTTAATTTTAAATCTCAGACCGGAACTACCCAGTGACAGGTGCGCGTTACAAAGGGAGGTAAATTTAGACAGAAATATTGAGATAACTCTATATCGGTAGGACCCCATTCCAGATTTGAATTAATCACTATTTCTAGTTAATAGTAATTTTAAAAAATATAAACAAAGAATCTTCTTAACGATATATTAAGAATCTTTTCATTGTTCTTTTATGCTTACTTATTTTAGTTTTCTCTCTCAGAACTGTTACACAATTTACTAATTAATAAAAATTTTCAGAAAGTGGCATTTAAGCATTTCCCAGAGTTACGTCAGTTTGCTATTGCCAATGTAGCTAGTGTGGACAGTCGTACATCTCTTCTGAAATATTTCAACCCTCTAAGGTAAGTTGACAGTTTATGATCAGTTCTTTAGTTTGTTTAAGTCATCCATCTGCAATGTCACTTTGGGACATATTTCAAGAAAATTAAATGTGTGAAACTCACTCTCTTCTTCTTAGTTTTAGATAGTTTATATAGCTGTGTTGTAGCAGAATGTTAAAAGATAAAACTGCCATTAATATTTATTCCTCTAGTCCCATCTTACTTGTCTTAATTTAGATAAATAATTTGAATTTATAAGTATATAAAATTATGAAAGAAAACCCTTTAAATGCTAGTCATAACTTATGTCACATTTACAGCCAATGTAGACCCAGATAAGCATTTGCATATATGCAGTCTGATCAGAGCCTACACTATGTTAGATATTCAGTTATTTCATTTTTACAAAATACATCCATGGGAAAAGTGAATGGATGGGCTATGATTATAACAAGGGCAAGCAGGTTAATTTCATATCTTTAAACCATTAAGCCATATAATATTATGTCAAAACAAAAATGGTCTTAATTCCGGAGCCACAATCAGAAATATGTTTTAGCATTATAACAGATTTTAAAGTTTTCCTGATGTCATACATGTCTTGCATTATTTTCAGCACGACAGACATACACAAGGTTCTAGCGCATCTGAACTTGTTACCTATGCTGGACGATGGGAAGGAATCTACACTGGAACGAGAGTTTATCCTTGAACTACTGGTAGGGCCTTTAATTACAACTTTTGAAATGCTAGATAGTGCTTGACATCAACCATTCTTCAAAAAAGACTATAACAACATGTAGATGCTTTGAGGAATGAGAGGGATTAACCTACTTTGGCTTTTCTCTTTTAGTGTTTAACTATTTTTTATAGAGGAATTGAATCTAATAACCTCATTGATTTTAAACCAAGTGCAAAATTTCAAATTTCATTCAGTTTTTACTTTTTATAGAATTGTATATTATGCCTAAACTGGAGCCCCAGATCATAATCTGAGATTGCTGACAGTTTCAGGTTATGAATGGTCAGCTAGGATTTACTGAGCTCAATTTGACCTAACAAACTGCTTAAGATTTGTGACTGGTCACAATTTTAGCTCATCAGCTGTCTGATATTTGAGACTGGTATCAAGTGTTAGTTTCTGATCTCTGACCATGTTATGCTAAATGTTAGGTCAGCCATCATGAGAAGAAGAAGTCCCAGCTAGAGCAGATCAACGAGATGCCATTGTACCCCACAGAAGACATTGTCTGGGATGAGAATATTGTTCCGACAGAATACTACAATGGAGAAGGTATCAACCTGTGAAGTACTAAACAAAGCTTATGTCACACTTGTAACCAGTGCTGACTTAGATCATCTGCATGTCTGCAGACTGATCAGGGTCTAGGCTGTTTGCATGCACTGAATAGATTTCTGTAAAACACCATAAAGGACATTGAACCGACTATCTCAGAGAAAAGCAAATTAATTACCTTTACTTCATATGTACTGTTTTAATAATTTGTGCAACCAGTTAAGATCCAGATCTGCTGGTACATCTATGCCATTGGATCTGGATCTGGATCTACATGCTTCTTGGTCAGAAATAATGTGATGAATCTGAAAGAAAATAGTGTATATCCAGATAATACATCACAGATGTACCAGCTGATCTGGATCTACACTATTTGTCAATGCAATAATGATATATCTATGAAGTAAATGATTGAGTCTGTTAAGGTAAATCCATGACTTGATGAACTTCATAAACAGGAATAAGGGAGCTATGTCTAATATTCAGATCTTATCCTCAAAACTCCTTATACTTTGTGTTTAACTCTTTACTTCAAGGATATGGTTTTATCCCATGTCGGACCAAACTCTTTACTTCAAGGATATGGTTTTATCCCATGTCGGACCAAACTCTTTACTTCAAGGATATGGTTTTATCCCATGTCGGACCAAACTCTTTACTTCAAGGATATGGTTTTATCCCATGTCGGACCAAACTCTTTACTTCAAGGATAGGGTTTTATCCCATGTCGGACCAAACTCTTTACTTCATGGATATGGTTTTATCCCATGTCGGACCAAACTCTTTACTTCAAGGATATGGTTTTACCCCATGTCTGACCAAACTCTTTACTTCAAGGATATGGTTTTATCCCATGTCGGACCAAACTCTTTACTTCATGGATATGGTTTTATCCCATGTCGGACCAGTGTAGAACCAGGTCAGTCTTCACATCCATGCAGTCGGATCAGGATCTACTCTTCATGTCTTGCATAAAATTAGCTAATAAATCTAAAATGACTGGCATAGAATCATGATTAGACTGTACAGCATGGATATGCTAATTGGATCTACACTGTGTAAATGTTGGTTAAACTTTATGTTAGCAATGACAAGCTGAGTTTATAGTGCAGTCAAAGTTTAATGAGTCCAACTATAGAAGGTTACAGGTACAGCACCATCCAACAAGGTGAATATCTGTGATTTGTCATAATCCATATAAGCAATTTTCAAATCAGAACTCAGAAAAAGGTTTTGATATTAGCGGGAAAGAACATTGTGCATGTTAAATAAAATAAGCTCTAACATATTATTTTTATGCCTTTTATTTTAGGTACACTAGCCCTTCCTAAAATTAATCTACAGTTCCTGACCCTACATGACTACTTGCTGAGAAACTTTAACCTCTTCAGACTGGAATCCACATGTAAGTCAGAAAGAAACCATTATTTTACTTGAATTGGACATGTGTCCTGTAATTTCATGTAAGTTGTACAGCATCCTGTTATTTTATTTAAGTAAGGCTAATCCTGTCAATTAATTTTTGTTGGACAAGTCCTATCATTTTGTGCTTGTCATTGTAGGTCAGTAAGACTGAGCCCTATTAGACAGAACCCATGAATTTCACAACACATGAAATTCATTGGAAAGTTATTATATAAGTACATCATCCAAACACTTTTCAATGAAAAAAGTGGTTTAATTATTTCAAACAATGTAATTCATTAAAAGAATTGAATAATAATTTTATTATTAGATTTTTACATGATATTCTTTAGTTTATTTTGTTGTTTTACTTTGAGTGTTGCTTAAATGGCTTACAGTTAAAGATTTTAAACATAATGCTCCAAGGTAGAGCTATTGACCAACCGTCCAGTTGTTTTCTCAATCTGGCTTGGGGCAGTGATTATCAGGAATAATTGAAGTTTTTCCCGCTTATGTTATTGCCAGATGCTATTAAAGAGGTTTTGTTTACTGGTTAGAAATCAAATTTGTTTGGGAGCTAAACAGACCTTGTAAAATAGTAGATTTAATCCTTTACAGTAACTCCATATATTATACAGGTTTTATTGCATATTCCATCAGTGCAGATCCAGAGAGCTAGCACATGCATGCTTTCTGATCTGGATCTAAAATTTGATTCTTTGTCAGATATAACCTATGAATATAATTGTGAACAGTGTAGATCCCAATCAGATCGCACAGATGTGCTGGCTAATGGGATATACACTGTTTTTCCATTGTATAATATAGCCATGGAGTAAAGGGTTAAGTGGTTAAACATCATATTAAAATATGTTTGTGTAAAAAGGTATACCTTGAAGAACCTAAATTGAATGTTTTTCAGATGAGATACGTCAGGACATTGAAGATGCCATAACACACATGAAACCCTGGAGAGCTGAAGATGGGTCCACCTACTTCGGGGGATGGGCTAGAATGGCACAGCCCATCGCTGGATTCACTGTTGTGGAGGTAGGTACAAAGACTTAGTCAGGTTAACACATTCACTCTATATATATGTTTCCTTTTGAATGAGCTTACAGTGTAAACCAAGTTCAGTGGGCACAACCCTGCTGTCTGATCAGGATCTAACCATAACAAGGATGTGCCAGCTGATTAGGATCTACAGTGTTTTCCCAGGGATAACAACCATATAGCATGTGGTAAAGGGATGAGAAGGTTGTTAATTTGTATAAGGCATGTGTGGCCAGAAAACTGATCAAGTAGTTGGTATGTAAGAACAGGGCTCAAGATCATAAAACTAAGATTTGAGATCAGTCTCAAATCTCAAGGATCTGATTGGCTGAAATGGTGACTGGTCGCCATTTCAGCCAATCAGATGCTTGAGATTTGAGACTGATCTCCAGATATAGTTTTATGATCTTGGGCACAGCTCATTCTGTACTTGAAGTATTGGTGGTTACTGTTGAAAATCTGATGTTTAAAAATTATTTGTTGAAGTAGTGATAGTAGTCTCTCAAAAGGTATTGAAGCTATTTCATTTAATTTTGTATGTTTAAGGTTGCTAAGCCACGTGTAGGTGAGAGTCATCCAGCACAGGTGAGAGCAGATGTAACAGTGACATTGAGCGTGGTACAGAGTATCAAGAATGAGTGGGAAGGTAAGGCTTGCATAGACAATGAGAGAACATTTTATTGCTGTTACATGCAAAAAAATAAAAAGGGACTGAATAATATGACAAAGCTAGCAATATAGCATTTTAGCAGTGGACTGCATCCAAAACGACACTGCTCATGGGTCAAGCAGACTATAAAAATATCAAAACAAATAATGAATCAACGATTGAACCCATAAATACAGGAAGTCAGCATTAAAATGAACAAGAAATACTAGAACCATAATTTGTAGGCCTTAAAGTTTTATAACCTTAATGATTGCATTATAAAGTATTTGCTTTCTTTTGATGTTTTTTTTAAATCAGGTAATCAGTTATAGTGCAATGAGTTGCATGATAAGGACACAAGAGTGCAAACATGTTTATAATGCAATAATTATCTCTGTAAACTTTTCACGGACACAATATAAGTTTAACAGTTATTGAAGATATTCAGTGTGTCAATAAATTTTGGCAGTTAAACCTAACAACTTATCAGAGTTTTGTTATATGCAAATATTATGAGGTATCAACTATTAGGAATTTTCAGATTAATATGTTTATATTTATGGTTACAATTTTTGACTATATCCTATTACAGTTAACATGATATGTATAATAAGAAATGCTATCTTCTCCGCTTTTATCACAGTATTTCAGTGAGTGATGTCAGCTTTCTGAAGAGACCTGTTCCTGTGATATGCTCCTTATAGAGTAAACAGTGACACTTGACTTGACTTTACAGTAGTCTTTTAACCTTTTCTCTTTTAGGATTAAGAAAACATGATGTTGCATTTCTGATAACAGTGAGGCCCGCAGGGAATATAGGATCTAAAATTGACATGCACGCCCCTTTCATACCTCAGGTGGGCCTCATGTATGTCAGAGGATGTGAAATAGAGGGCATGTTGGATGCCGAGGGAAAAGTTATTGAGGAAGGTCAGTGTTTCCATAATCTAAATCTAAGGAGAAACTTTAACTGAAAACATTATACAACTTGAGAAAATACACATTTGAAGCAGTCTTGGTTAATTCTTTATACATTTCATACTGTAGACTGCCATTCTAACTATGCTAATGTTCATCCTACTCTTCACCAGAAGTTCTAACCTTTTACTCTAGGGGATAAGGCTGTTATCCCATGCGCATACAGTGTAGATCCAGATCAGCCAATACATCAATGCCATTTGATCAGGATCTACATTGTTCAATTTAAATTCATTAGGCTATTTCTCTTTTCTATTTTCTCTTTGCTTCTTAGCCACCACTGAATAGCCAGAGCCGATGGCATGAATGTGCCAGCTGATCTTGATCTACAGTGGTGCAGTTTTTACTGAAAGTATTCATTTACTTGTAAAATGACAAGAATGAAGTGAAGTTGTTTTTATGAGCAATAAAGATAACCCATCAAAACCTTTCAGAAATCATACACATTCCTGCATAAAGTCTTACTTTAAAGCCTTAGGTAAGCTGAGCTGTAAACCAATATGAGCTGAAAATGTCAGGAATATTAAATAAAATGCATATAATATAAATGCTGAGAGCTTAATCCTATTGCTAAATAAAAATTATGTATGTTTCTATGTTGTTAATGTAGGACCAGAACCTAAGCCGGAGCTGTCCGGAGACACGCGGACCTTCCGGGTGTGGCTGGACCCGAACCAGTATCAGAAGGACATGGTGGCAACTGAAGATGGCGCTGAGGTAAGCAAGGCCAAAAATCAGCTTTCAGATAACATTTTCATAATACTTGTACTGTAAAGCAAACTAATCATAAAAAGTTGAGTCATTTGAATTGATATTTTGAAAACCTATTTATGCTCACTAAACATTCATTAGCATAAGACAAAACAAAGCAATAAATGTTATGCCACATTTCACAAGATTGGCCATTTAAATTAACATTTTCACATTCATTTTTAATTACAGTATGAATAAACTTTTTGCATTCACTATTAAGGACAACTCTGGAAAGCAGTCACCTGTCTTTAGGACTTGTTGTTTACCATTCTGGTGGTTAAGGACTTGGAACTGGCATCTCTCAGCAACATTCACTTTTTTGTTTCCTAGTTGTGTTGGCTCTAAAGAGATTCCTTATTCATTATAGTTTTTTTTGTAACACTTGTTATTAAGTACATATGAAACACTACAGATTTGATTAATAATAATAAATTGACATTTTAATGGTCATTCTATGATATGTTCTATGATTGTAGGATGTTTATGAGACATTTAACATAATCATGTTCTATAATTGTAGGATGTTTATGAGACATTTAGCATAATCATTTTCTATAATTGTAGGATGTTTATGAGACATTTAGCATAATCATGTTCTATAATTGTAGGATGTTTATGAGACATTTAGCATAATCATGTTCTATAATTGTAGGATGTTTATGAGACATTTAACATAATCATGTTCTATAATTGTAGGATATTTATGAGACATTTAGCATAATCATGTTCTATAATTGTAGGATGTTTATGAGACATTTAGCATAATCATCATCTATAATTGTAGGATGTTTATGAGACATTTAGCATAATCATCATCTATAATTGTAGGATGTTTATGAGACATTTAGCATAATCATGTTCTATAATTTTAGGATGGTTATGAGACATTTAGCATAATCATGTTCTATAATTGTAGGATGTTTATGAGACATTTAACATAATCATGAGGAGGAAGCCAAAGGAGAACAACTTCAAGGCTGTGCTCGAGACAATCCGAGACCTGATGAACACGGACTGTGTTGTGCCAGACTGGTTACATGATCTCATCCTCGGATATGGTAGTCCTGATGCTGCACACTACAATCAGTAAGACAGTCTACTTTCTGAATTTCTGATTTGATTGTGTTGTTGCTTCATGCTTTTCTTGAAGGTTGGGTGGTAAATACCACCCCAGTATTTCCTAGTGGTATTAACCTGGCTGATAAAAGGTCAAACTTCAGTAAAACATGTCAATGACCAGTTAAATTAAAGGTATTCAAGTGCTGACTGGTAAATACCGGCAAATACAGGCAAATAATGGCCATACTTGCCAACAGAATTTTTTTGCCTGAAAATACTGCAGAAATCTTAACTTAAGTAACTTTAAATAATGTATAATCATAATGATAACTAAACTATTCACACTTTTTTCATACAAGGCTATTACCATATTTCAAAATTATAGCATGTCAAATTAGCTAAGTATTGAGTTAAAATGTAAAAAATAAAAAAAAAAACAACATAAATTAAAACCTTTACTTCAAAGGAGGAATGAATGCTAATCAACCGGTGCACCTGGCCATTGACACTTAAAAAGCAAGAACAATAGTCTAAATTCTTGAAACAAGTTTCAAGAAGATGTTTATACAAGGGTCAGTAATACATGTAGCTAGGGTAAAAGTGGCAACAGTAAAATGTCATAAATGACTTTCTGTTAAAACATAAGGTAGACATTTTGTAAAGGTGTAAGTACTTGTAAAAGGTTAAACTTCAGTAAAACATGTCAATGACCAGTTAAATTAAAGTTATTCAAGTGTTAACTGTATGTTAGTGTATAAATTCCAGGGCGGATAATTCACGTGATCAGTTCCAAATTTTATTTTATTCAATAAACTATTTATTATATATAAGTTGATACTAGTTCATCATGTATTTCTTACTTCTTTCAAAGAGAAAGATGTAATGTAAAGTTCAGTAAAACATTCATTTGTCATTGTTTAAAATATCAATTTAATTTTGTAACTGTATAACTGTAATTATATTAATTTCAGTATGGATAATAAGATAGCAAGTCTGGACTGGAATGACACATTTCTCTCCATAGAACACTTGTATGCAAGCTTCCCTGATCATGAGATCACTGTGGAGACGGAGGATGTCAACAAGCACAAACCACCTTTCAGGTATACCAGTATTAACATTAGGTGTTGGTAATGAAAGTTTGGTGATTGCATTGCATTGCTAGCCTCTTGTATTCATATCAGGATATTAATATTTGTCTTGCACTTTGATGTGATGGAGTCACTCTTTAGATTATTAGCTGGATAGTGAAAGCAAATCTGGCTGATTGATTGATTAAATCTGAGCTTACAAACAGATACTTAGGTGGCTATGAGAATAAAAGATAACAACAAATTCTATTCATTTAGGTTTCTATATGGCTAAAGAAGAAAACAAAAGGGTATCCAAATAAGTATTGTATTGTATCATATATCTGTATTAGTTAGAAAGTCTGTCCATCAGTCCGTTTGTCAGTCTATCAACAATGCTTAAACGATTTAAACATTTCTGAATAAATTTAAAACTACCAAAGTGAATGCTCTCAAACTTGCAAGTGTTCTACATCACTCATTTCATCACAAATTATATCTTCCATAAATGACTGCTTGGTAAAATTATTATGCGCATGTCTTTGCACAGCCAGAAGTTGCTGTTGCTGTTATAATGACAAATCAGATGTCATCCCATGCTTAACTGACCTAAAAATGAATCATGTACTGCAGGTTGACTTTTGTGGAAGAGAAGCCTGAGGACAACAAGAGGAAGGAGGGTGAGGAGGAGCCGGCTCCAACCAGGAGAATCCTCGTCCAGCCTCATACTATACCTAACAGGGGACCTTATGCATACAGTCAACCCAAAAAGTCAGTACCCTTTTCTGTGTCCCTGATTACAGAGGCTCAGATACAAGTAGTTATCCATTCATCAGAAATTCTTTTCCCTAAGACATAATCATTTTGCAAAATATAAAATTGTTGGATCCAGCTTTCTGATCAGGATCTGCACTGGTCGCTTTTTGGTAAAAAATAACCTAATAAATCGAAAAGAGAACAGTTTAGATTCTGATCAGACGGCACGGATGTGCTGGCTGATCTGGATCTAAACTGTTCGCCCTCGCAATGAAGGTGTATCTATAGAGGAAAGGGTTAAACAATGCTTATAATATAATGACATGTGAATTCCTTCATGTTTTATAACCTGTACAGGAACAGCATAAGATTCACACCCACACAGATTGAAGCCATCAAGTCCGGGATGCAGCCTGGTCTCACCATGGTTGTTGGACCGCCGGGTACCGGCAAGACTGATGTAGCTGTACAAATCATATCCAACATCTATCACAACTTTCCAGACCAGAGGACTCTTATTGTTACACATTCTAACCAGGTAAGGGGAAAGCACTGTTGTCAATCAGAGAAAGTACATTGTTTTACATTCTAACACAGTAACTGGAAAGTACTTCTGTGTAAGGAAGGAATTATCCAGTTTAGGATCTGATTTGGATCTGGATTTACACTAGTTGCACAGGTGATAAAACGCTTATTTATAGAGTAATCCATGATCCATTATGAAATAATCCCAATATATAGATGTATTCTGTTCGTCAAAAAGTCTAGGGATAAATTAAAAAAAACTGGAAGATTAATGATTGTTCTGTTAGTATAAATTGTTCTGTTAGTATAAATTTTTCAATCTTTGATTGTATTTGGGCTCTTTTCAATCTGATTTTAAAAGTTTACAATGAGTGTCTTAAAAATGCAGAAATGTTCAAACTAAATTCATCTGTTTAAAGCTGGCATTTTCAAGACAAAATATTTTGGCCTTTTTCAGTGCATTCATAAATAATCTGCATGAGCACATTTGTTTAATTACCTAGGCCTTGAACCAGCTGTTTGAGAAGATTATGGCGCTGGATATAGATGAGCGGCACTTGTTACGTCTAGGTCATGGTGAGGAAGCTCTCGAGACAGAGAAAGATTACAGTCGTTATGGACGTGTCAACTATGTACTTGCTCAGAGACTGGAACTTCTGCAGGAGGTTGCTAGGTTACAGGAGAGCCTCAAGGTGCCCGGCGATGTGTCATACACCTGTGAGACAGCTGGATACTTTTATATATACCAAGTTCTGGCTAGATGGGAGGAATTTCAGAGTAAATTGAGGAAACTAAAGGTATAAATCTATTGTGTTTAATCCCATCAAAGCAGTAATCTTTTATCTTGCCTCTAAAGTGCTCTTAAAGACCTTATAAAAGTTACTTTTTTAATGCTAAAGGGTGAATTATAGAAATTATGGAGATTTGTTCTTTTTTGCTATTTTTAAGCAAAAGTTACACTATGCAAATGATTTAAAAAAGGGATGAAGATGTATTAGTTCATGTGATTGCTGTTTTAGGAGAAAAGTGTAGAGAAGATCCGAGAGTTATTCCCCTTTACAGAGTTCTTCAAAAATGCCCCTCCTCCTCTGTTCAAGGGAAGGAATTATGCGGAGGATCTCGATATTGCCGAAGGTTGCTTTAGACATATGAAGAAAATCTTCACCCAACTGGAGGTTTGTTCTTGTTTGGGGAGGAGTGGTTTGGTGTTGGAAATAAAAATATCAGATCAATTTGTTTGATTTGTTGAGATTTGATAAGTTTATAATTTTGATGAAATACCTATTCCGGAGCAGTAAAAACTTTTTTGTTAGTGTTTTCTCAATGAAGTTGAAGGCATATAATTTTCACAATGTGTGAAAAACATCTCATTAAGTCTTAAGGATTTCTTTTGAACTTTCACAGATATGTTTCAAGTAAGATAAGAAGATGGCCATGATCGAATCACTTCTTGCTTTGGCCTTATTACCAGAGTTAATGCCATTTGTTACTTGTTTGTATAATGTATGTATTGCTCAAAAGATTCATGCTTAATTTGGAGAATTATTTTCTTGTAAATTGGACTATGAAGTAAACAGAGCTGATATTTTATAGAGAATCTCTAAAATGAATATTGATTGTTAGGAGTACAGAGCGTTTGAGTTGCTGCGCAGTGGTGCAGATCGAGCAGACTACTTGCTGATCAAGGAAGCCAAGATAATTGCCATGACATGTACACATGCTGCTCTGAAGAGGCGAGACCTGGTCACCGTAGGATTTAAGGTAGGCTTATATGTGACATAAGTAGTTCCGTCACATTAGTGATCTCTTCCTGGTCTCTATCATTGCCAGGGAAATCTGTTAGTTACACATACTGATATTAATTTTTTGCTGTAAAATGCTGTTTATCTCCATTATTTTTATAGCTGGGCTAAAGGTTATAAAACTGAGTTTGGAAACAAGTCTCAAATCTCAAGCATCTGATTGCCATTTCAGCTAATCAGATGCTTGAGATTTGTGACTGGTTTCCATGCTCAGTTTTGTAACCTTGGGCACTGATTTCATATCCTGTTTAGGTAGTGGGGAATATAGATTTGCTCTTGTCCAAATTTACATTAAACTGTACATCTATCTACTCCATGTCTGCAAAATGACTTAACAACTTTGTTGTGAAACCTCATGGTCACAGTTTCTTAAAATAGAAATTTGTTATCATACAGCCTTGTTAAATTTGTTTTTATATAATACATATAATTGTCTCTGGAATAGTAGTTACTTATTATATTGTGTTTTATTGTTTACAGTTTGACAACATCATGATGGAGGAAGCTGCGCAGATCCTCGAAATAGAGACCTTTATACCATTATTGCTTCAGGTAGCATTTCTTCTTACAGCGATCTTCTTTTAACTCCATTGGCAAATTAATAGCTATTTTTTCTTCAGTTTTTTTTTCCATTGATACATGTATATTTTTTTCAATTATTATTTGTGTATTATTAGTCTTTGTTGTATCAACAAATACTAGTAAAAATATTATTAAGGGCTTAAGTTGAAGTTGCATACTAGCCAGTAAGACACTTGTGAGTTTGAGCATAACTGTGAATTTTTTCTAATGCCAAAGTGAAGTGGGAAATTTTAAAATAGGAGATTTACCTTTAAAAGTGGAAAATGTGAAAAACTGGCTCAAACCTGGAAATCTGTTTTTATGCAAAAACACAACTCAATTCAAAGAACTTTTGGACCTTAAAAGAAGAAGATTCACTTAAAATGGGAGACATAACAGGTAGAGTTTGAGCCCTTGGCTGCTGTAACTGGTCTGAGTAGCTTCATTGTGACAGGTGTAAACTAATATCAGCTGTACTAAACTGGAGCTTTTAAATGCTGAGGAAGGTTTGGATTTAAAACTGAAATTGCTCCTTTCATAAACATGACCTGACATTTTGTATGTTCAACCTAGGATATAAAGTGGGGCGCTGTAAAGTAAGAGTTAGTTTAGTTTCTACATTAAAAAGTTGGAAGGAAAATAACCATTATTTTTGCAGAATCCTGAGTTCAACAACAATAGACTGAAGCGTTGGATTATGATAGGGGATCACCATCAGTTACCCCCAGTCATCAAGAACATGGCTTTCCAGAAGTTCTCCAACATGGAACAGTCCCTGTTCACCAGACTTGTGAGACTAGGGGTGCCCACTGTAGATCTAGATGCCCAGGGTAGAGCCAGGGCAAGGTATGTAATGTCTTAAACAATAAGAGATTTTAGCGCCTAGAAGAAACTTTAATATAACACAAGTCTGCTCCAAAGTTTCTTTCAGACATTTTTTGACAGTTTTGATGCCTCAGGTCAATGAGATGTTGGCATTTTAATGGGTACATGTATTAATAATTTAATAGCTGACATTTGTCATAAAAATCCATAATTTGCCGTTGTCAGTTTGATTTAAAAAAAAAAGAAAAAAAAAGATATACCTTTTAAAAATACTCACAGCAACATCTTAAAACAATTGATGTATAATTAAAGTAGTGACCAGTCAAATACTGGTTAAGGCAATTGTAATGGCCCATCAATTAGCCATTATAAAAAAATTCACATAAAAATATTGAATATCTAAAGGGTAACTATTGTTTTGCAGTAAGGCACTAAGGAATTAAAAATTGCCATGTTTCAATATTTGGAATGTCTATTCTCTTGGGGGCACTTTCTGGTCTTTGTGGACCTGCTTCTTTATCAAACCCATTATTTGTTATCTGTTGCAGCATTGCTACTTTGTACAACTGGCGTTACAAGAAGTTAGGAAACTTGCCTCATGCTCTCACGAACCCCGAGTACCAGCTGGCCAATGCAGGTTTCGTGTTTGATTACCAGCTTATCAATGTGGAAAACTTCAATGGAGTTGGGGAGTCAGAACCTAACCCATACTTTTACCAGGTAGATAGATTGTACTACATCAAACATAACCATTTAGTAAACATAGAAAATGATTCTGTAAGTGGATGGAGGATGGGGGTCAGAAAAAAGTTAAGTTGTCTTAATGGTACACCATTTTTGATATTACATAGACCTTTCACAATTTATTTGTTAATTTGTTTGTAGAATCTTGGTGAGGCAGAGTATGTAGTGGCGCTGTTTATGTACATGAGGTTGATGGGTTACCCCGCAGAGAAGATCTCTATATTGACGACATACAATGGTCAGAAACATCTCATCCGAGACGTGATCAACCAACGCTGTTCCAAAAACCCGTTCATTGGCAGACCATATACCGTATGTATAAATTTGTTGTAAAGTTGTTGAACTATGTCTTGAATTCATTAGTGGTTAAAGTTTAAAATACTGCAGAATCTATTTGCTTAAGTTAAGATCATCTGGCACACCTGTGCTGTCATATAGATCCAGATCAGACAGCACAGATGTGGCACTGATGGCACATATGATCAAACAGGTATATATGGAGTAAAGAGTTAGTTTAAAACCTCAATTAAATTCACCAATTATGATCTTAAAACTACACAAATGAAAGCCTGCAAAATTGGTCATTTTGGTAACTTTGTCCCACTACCAAAGGGTATAATACTACTGTATACAAATTGTGTAACCAAAACTTTTTTCACACTATATTTTATAAAGCAGTGTAGCACATGGTGTAAGTACTGATGTTACTTTCAGGTGACCACAGTGGACAGGTACCAGGGTCAGCAGAACGACTACATCCTCCTCTCTCTGGTCAGAACGAGAACTGTTGGCCATCTCAGGTACAGCTGTTTTTGTCTTGCTGTAAAATCTTTACTTTTATTGAAATATTACTGCAGAAATCTCCAAATCTGTTATTTCTAGCAGAGACAGTGTTCTCCTTTCTTATCATTCAAGTTTGAACAGTAGTTCTGGCTAGAATCTACCTGGCTAGCTCAGTTGGTTTAAGTTTGAATCCATAGCAGTGCCTTAGTGCTACTTAGCAACTTGACAAATGATGAAATGTCAAGCCATTCACTGCTCTGTTCCAAAAATGGAGGGTGTGAGTTGGAACCACTGACAACATATTAGGTCATCAGACTTAAATGATTGCACTAAGCTTATGTAATGAAACTGACAAAGACCAAGAAATGCAAAGAAATTTTCACAAGGGTCAGCTTTGGTTCTTCAATTTCATAGAACAGTGGCACTGTTAGCCAGAGGGATGAGAATTGAGTGATTGTCCACAAAATTTCTTATTTGCAAGAGAAGACACTCCAGTTTTCATGTTCTTTTCTATATTTCAGGGATGTGAGAAGATTGGTGGTGGCAATGTCAAGAGCCCGGCTTGGACTGTATGTGTTTGCCAGGGTCTCTTTGTTCAGTAACTGCTTTGAGCTCACTCCAGCTTTCAACAGAGTAAGTTCCTTGAACTGTCAGAAAATTATTATACCATTTAAAAAGCTTAGTTGATATATACTTCATTCAGCTATTTCCAGTCACCAGCTGCATTTAATCATGCATACCCCATATCATATCTCTTACATTATTTTACATTCTGAATTGTGCACTATAGACCTTTCATAAACAATGTAACTAGTTGAAATATGTAAACTAATACTTTACATGCAGGTAACCTATACATTTCGGATGTAAATGATATTATTGTCATCTAGTTGAGCATTTCTTTGAATACAAACATTCTTCCAACCTTGCTTTCAGTATCTTGACAGGGTTATTATACATTACCTTCAGTAATAACTGTATGACCCTGCTATGTTCTCTGTATAAACAGTGATGAATATTGATGTAAAACTGTATGTCACTTTTCAGCTATGTTCAAGACCGACAGAGTTGCACATTGATCCACAAGAAAATTTCCCTACTTCCAGAAAGGTAAACATTTGTTAATGCAAAAGACTACTTCACAAATTCAAGCTCCTGATGTTTTCAGTTTAACACAAAGCTTATATTGTAATAAAAAAAGAACATATTAGTTTATATAATAATTCTTGGTAGTGAGGAGCATCAGGGAGTTGGTAAATCTCTTTTTCCCTTAACAATGATTATTGTTTGAACATGTTTTAATTGGTAGATTAACCATTTTCTCCATGTATATGGGTTTTATTGCATGTGCAAACGGTGTAGATACAGATCAGCTGTCACATCCATGCCATCTGAATGGGATCTACACTGTTCATTCATGGATAATAGCATAATCCCATGGAGTAAATTGTTAAACAAATTTAACAACAGTGAGAATAATGGATAATGAATGATTTCAGATCGATGAAGCACCTGCACACAAGCCGATGGTTATCGACGACATGACCCATATGGCACAGTTTGTGTTTGACTTGTACAATCAGAAGATTGACTATCTCATGAGAATGAGTAATCTACCCTCAGTATGTAACT
Organism: Corbicula japonica; assembly: GCA_038501625.1. Lineage (NCBI taxonomy): Eukaryota > Metazoa > Mollusca > Bivalvia > Venerida > Cyrenidae > Corbicula > Corbicula japonica. The sequence goes on along the minus strand of JAZAYU010000062.1, from coordinate 1,264,394 downwards.
TCTTCATGCGAAACTTCTTAATGAATTGCTGCCATGCAGTCTGATCAGGATACACACTGTTCATTTTGAGATTCATTATTTCTGACTGAAAAGCATTTAGTGTAGATTAGATCTGACAGCACAGATGTGCTAGCCAATTTGATTCTACTGTAGTCATCCATTTAATAATAGACATATCCATGGAACAAGAGGTTAAATCAAGGTTCCAGTTCAACATGGCCCAATAACTGAACACGTAACACTTGGGTTGCTCACTCTCTGGCCAGTCCCGTTTTAGAAGCCATGTAAAAGTTTGTGTTGACCCACAAACTTCAACATGGCTTCTTAAATGGGACTGGCCAGACAGTGAGCAAATTCATACTTGACTGTATAAATAACTTTGAGCAATAATTCTTTTTAAGTTTAAACGCTTCAGACCTGTCTGTGATTTGTACTTTTAGTTTGTTTCAAACTTCAATCTTCAAGTTTAATGATTGCTTGATAAATATGCAGATAGTAAACTCTGTGTTGTATTGCCTCATCATTTAGAAATATTTCAGTATAAGAAAAAACATTTACAGGGAAAAAGAGGTAACTGAAAATGCTCACTTTTAATACATTGTCAATATTTCAGGCTCAGAAATTGTCAGAACCTCCAAAGCAGAGAAAAACCTGAGGTTGATATATGCAGATAGGCAGATAGTGCTGCATGTGACCTGTCAATACTAGGAACTGGTGCTAGGCCTGACCGAATGCCTAGGAAGTAAAGGGAGATATGTGTATGCTGCAGCAAATAAAACCTTTGCATTCTTAAATAGAAACAAAAGCCTGTGAATAAGTTAAGATAAACTGAATTAAAACTAGAACTGTACTATTTTGAGACAAGCAGCGGTTCTTTACTGCAAATCTAAAACTGGAATTTATGCTCAAGTAAGGCTTGGAATAACCAGCAAGTTGATCTTGTGTTAAACTGACTTGATTGAAAGTTCGAAAGTTTGTATCAAGGTTTCAGAATATTTAACATTTAAGTGCAGTTTAAAAACCTTTGTTTATGATTTGAATATGTTTTAAGCGATAGTGTTTTTAGTGTCTTATTTGAAAAGCAAAGTGGTTCTATAATTGAAATTTATGTGTATACTGTTTTCACTTTTACAGAAAGTTTGCAAATATTAATTTAAATCATGTTGATATCAATTACTTTGAATGTTAGGGCAGACGCAATGTGTACATGGTGTCATTGTTGAAATTAGAAAGAAAGTTTGCATTAAAATTTGTAAAAAAAGTAAATGATAAACTTGAATAAAGAAACAAATAAAAATAAAAAGTTAGCTTGTTTGTTAAACTTGTGCTTTTTGTTTGATTTGAAGTTACATCTGATTATAAAGTAATCTATCCTGCTCCTAATTGTGGAGGCCCATAGATAAGTTTATTCACATGGATTATTGAACACCCATAAAGTTGTTGATTTCAGTCCATGGTAACAAAACTTTTTACTGGTCCTGTCTTGATAAAAAAGTTCTTTTAGATATAGCAAACACCATTTGAAGTCGATTATACCATAGTCCATGGAAATCCTGGATAAGAATAAGATAATGCTGATCCATGAAGTAAACAATATGTAGAGATTGATGTCCAAACGCTGCATGTTGACAGGCAAATACTACACAGATACTACAGTGATAACAGGTCAAGGTTGGGCAATGGTCTTCTGGCATGAAAGTTGCAGCATGAATACTGTTCTTTAGTGTCTCAAATACAAATGAGTAAAATTGTACCCCAGTTAGATATTGCTTTGATCGCTGCATAAATCGAAAAGTGATAAAGTGGCGATTCCTGCAGTTTACTGGTTGCAAGCAAATAATTTAGCGCCGTCTGATCAGGATCTAAACTGTTCGCTTTTTCATTTGTTAGGTTATTTCTGACCAAAATGCGACCAATGCAGATCCTTATCAGACGGCACCGATGTTTCAGCTGGATCTACACTGGTCACACATGCGTAAAAAAGCGTATATATGGAGGAAAGGGTTAATGCAGTTTTTTAAGCTTCCACAGCATTGGCTCCATTGTTTTCTTTCAAGTCTGATTTGACTGTCAACCAATCTTTGCAAAATCCACATTCACATTAAATGAACCCTCTACTCCATCACAACGCCTTTTATCATATGGGCAACCAGTGTGCCATCTTATCGCTATCTACTTTGGTAACCGTTGCTTCTTGGTCAGATATAACTTAATGAATCTAAAAGCAAACTGTGTAGATCCTGATGAGCTGGCACGAGCTGGCACTGATGTGCCAGCTAATCTGGAACTATACTGGTTGCCTGTATGAGAAAAGGCATATCTACTAGTATGTAGTAAAGGGTTAAATAAGATCTTGTGCTGTATCAAATCTCAGATACTGTGAAACCTTTAGTGAATGAAATCAAAGAAAAAAGTTTCGAGATGATACATACTTGTTTATTCACTGTGAAAAGGCAGAAAATATTCAATTATACATTATTAGGAATTACATAAACATTAATAAAGAATTAAGATCTCTTGTAATTTTGGGTAATTAAAACGGGGGAAATGTAATGTAATTAACAGTAAATATCTGTTTCTCTTCATATGAAATTGTTTGACATTTCTTGAGAATTGATAGGTGACATAGAATGTTTGTATCAGTTGTTGGAACACCATTTTGTAGGAAATTCACCCTATGACATCAGATTGTAGTGCTAAAGAAATCTACACAACATAATATCATGTAATGCCCAACAGTTTCTATTTTAAAGCATAACTTCAAAAAGATTAAAATAAAAGAAGCAAGATATAGCAAGTTAAACAACCTGGTAAACAATAAAGAAAATACTGTAAATACCCATGATACACTTAACAAATCTTCTAATTGTTCAACGAGTATACAACATATCATTATTGGGACAACCCTCGTACTCCTTATAATATTTCAAGATTAGGGCATTGTTATTGTATCTTGTTACAAAGTAGACAACTGTTGGCAAATTTTCAGATGAAGTGTCTTTGACCTCTTCTAGCAGTAATGTTCTGCAATTTTTGTTCAACAGGAAAAGAAGTATTTCATGATTTCTAAGGTGATCAATTAGAAAATTTGTTCAGGGAAAAAAATTTACATATAAACTTCCACGAATATCTCTGATATATTATTCCATGTAAAGTGCAAAAATAGCAATAATATACTAGGCTGCTCATTATCGTTTACACCAGTGACAAACAGCAAAATCATCCACCAACAGCAACAAATATGAACGCAAAAATGCCACCAGTAGCATTACTACACCAGGGGAACACTGTCATCAAATTCAGCATAACCCATGGAGTAAAGGGATAACCAGTATATCGCAGAAAGCTGCCATGAATAGTGATATTACACCTGCCAGCATACCCAGGGCCCAATAACACCAAGAACAACATTATGCCAAGAAAAACTGTTATTAATACGAAGAAATATGTATGAAATGTACAGTCATTAAGTTTGCGAACTGTAACTGTAATTTCTTTTATTAGAGTCTAAGAATTTTGAAATATTTCTCTGACTACAAAATAAAATATTGAAATATGATTGAAGAGGACTTTTTATACCGATAATTTGTTGTTATACACATTTGCAAGACACAGATCACTGGCATAAATCCATAGTGATTTTAAGAGTTTGAGCTTAATAAATCTTTGATAATGTCACAATTATAAGCAAAAGGTCATTAAAATTTTGATGATGTTATTGCACCATCTGCACCAGACACCTGTGTGACTGATGAGCTCAACAAACTTCATATAACGTTGGTTACGAGCTTTCAGGCAACTTTGCTGGATTAAACAACTTATTAAGAAAAAAGATGATGGTCAAAACGACAAGCAGCTGACACTATAAATACTGTGTTACAGCCAGTGTGACACCTCTCAAGTGTTCAAAAAGGCACAAGCATTTTATTGAAGGAAGGATAACAATGTCAGACTGTAACAGCCAAACTATAGTACAGAAAGTGAAAATCTGCTACCACCTTATCAGACGGAAAAGCATTGATGAGATTTCAGGTATAGTTTGGACAAGTCATGCTGGATCACACAATAGTTTTCCATACGCATAATATGAGATTGGGATCTTAATCATTGAAGAAACAAGATAAGAAGATTCAAGTCTTGAGGATGTGAGCTTGACATCATGTCATCTTCTAATAAAATATCTGCTAAGTTTACTGTTTAATAATACCAAGTTAATAATGAAGTCCACAAACATTTTGACTGCCCCTCATATAGAGTAAATACTGTTTTGATCATATCTCATTAAACTACAATTTTCCCCAATTAGCTGTTTGTTTCCGATGCTGGCTATATTAAGTGATGACTGTTGGCTCTTGTCTGCCGGTCAGCTCTCGTAACTGTGAAATCTTTAACGCTATATCTATCAATGGCTTTAACACGTCCTGAAAATAGAACCAATAAACACAATCATTCAACTTGAATCAAAGGGAAATAACTCTTAGATTACCTGTACAGTGATTTTATATAAGTACCATCCCTTGCGCCATAAGTACCATCCCTTGCTTGGCTTGATTAAACATTTGACCTGCACTTGTGACCTTGAGCTTGGCTTGTGACCTTGACATTGAGTCAGCACAGAATATAGTCTCGATGAGGTGAACATTTGATAAAAGTTTCAACTTTTTTCCAGTCAGAATGAATGAATCCAACATTTTGCTATTGTCCACAATGATAAAAGAGGCATAACTGTCAGTTCTGATTCACTGGTTCAATCTGGCTGATTTCTGAACTGGGTCTAGACATATTCTATCTATAGCGTTATTGAAAATTTTGATAAATTGGATACAAAATGCCACAAAAGAGTGTTGAACATACCTAATGTGCTATTTTACCACAAAAATGGGCATTAGCTTCTCAGTTTTTGTTCAAACTGTCAGGTACAGATATTCGGCTTAACAGTCAATATTATTAAAAAAAGTATGGTAAAGATTGGATATTAAAAGATTACTGAAACTAGAGCTATCACTGAAGGTGATTAATACCCCCGCAATGCTGCTTTGTCAGAGTATACAGAAATGATGTTTGCATCTTTCATGGGTGAAAGTTGAAAAATAATTGAAATCCTGAAAATTTGCTGGGGGTCCAGGGGGCCGCTAGGGCTCCGGTAGGTCCAGGGCAAAGCCCTGGTGGGGGACAAGAGGGTCGAAGCCCCCCGAAGCTTCTGGAAGATAGCAATTTATATACCATTGGGAAGCCATTGCTTAAGTGCATTTGAGCTTTTTTGAAACACAAAATTAAGTCATCTGGAGGCATGGGTTTATCATTTATTGTCATTTATCTTAATCAACAATGCCTCTCAATTCAGTGAAAATTCTCCATAAACAAAAATTTCAATAATTATGAAATTGACGGTAGTTGTTTTAAATGTTTATTTCTGCTGGGTTTTTTGTTTTTGTTTTTTTTTATAATAAATATCTCCAATACAAAGTATGTACATAATTTGTGCGCATTTTAGTTTCCAAAGTACATCATTGGACGGCATATTCTGATGTAGACCTACTTTCATTTTGTGTAGTCCGAGATTAAATTTTCTCGCGGCATAACAATTTTAGAAAATAAAACATAGGACTATATTGGCCTACCGATACAAGGCCATTTCAGTTCCATAATAATTACATACATATTACTTACTACACAGTCTCTGCGTTAGAAAAAAAACAATCGAGCATCTTCTGAGTATTGTTTTACAATCTGTATTTAATTTTACGGCTATTTACGCACAGTTACACGACCTTCACCCGGGCACATGTTATTTTTCCCAGAGGGATAAGAATAATGACGTCATTTGGAGAGCTAATGCTAACGAAACCAATCGTAGGACTTTATCCGCGCGGCTACCGATAAAAGTCCATTTCAATTGCATGATAATTACATACATATTACTTACTACGCTGTCTCTGTGTCAGAAAAAAAACAATCGAGCATCTTCTGAGTATTTTTTTTACAATCTGTTGATAAGCACACAGCTACTCGACCTTCACCTGGGCACATGTTGTTATTCTTCCGAGAGGGATAAGAATAATGATGTCATTTGGTGAGCTAATGCTATCGCCACGTGCATGTAAAGCAAAAGTTGTGTTTAAAAATAGCGACTTGGGTTTTCACCGGATGTAAACAAAACTGTAAAAGTAGTTGACGTCACAAGGTTTTGTTGAATCGTGCTCCCCATCCAAAAAATAATGGACTGATTCAAATGAAAAAAAAATATGTCATGCAAATCTAATCACGAACGTATGTTAAAAGTTTGAAAACTGGAGAAGTAGTTTGTGTCATAAGATTTTGTTAAATAATGCTCCCCTCCAACCAAAAATGGACTGATCCATAAAAAAACATGTCACTAACATGCACACTTCATGCAGAACATATGATTTCAGTTTCAAGTCGATATCTTGAAAACTGTAGAAGTTTGCATAACATGATTTTGTTAAATCATGTTCCCTGCAAAAAGAATGGACTGATCCACACAAAAAATATGTCACGCACATCTACACTTCATGCTGAACATATGTTTAAAGTTTCAAGTTAATATCTTAAAAACTGTAGAAGAAGTTCGTGTCACAAGATTTTGTTGAATCATGCTCCCCTGCTAAAAAATAATGGACTGATCCACATGAAACAAAGTATGTCATGGAAATCTACTCACAAACGTATATTTAAAGTTTGAAAACTGGAGAAGTAGTTTGCATCATAAGATTTTAAACAAAAGATTTTGTTAAATAATGCTCACCTGCAAAAAATAATGGACAAAAAAAATATGTCGCTGACATACACACTTCATGCAGAACATACACTTTCGGTTTCAAGTCGATATCTTCAAAACTGTAGAAGTTTGCATAACACAATTTTGTTAAATCATGTCCCTTGCAAAAAATAATGGACTGATCCACACGAAAAATATGTCACGCACATCTACACTTCATGCCGAACATATGTATCAAGTTTCAAGTCAATATCTTAAAAACTGTAGAAGAAGTTCGCGTCACAAGATTTTGTTGAATCATGCTCCCCTCCAAAAAATAATGGACTGATCCACATGAGAAAAAAAGAAATTTGCGCAAATGTACACACGAACAAATGTTTAAAGTTTCAAGTCGATATCTTGAAAACTGTTGACGTAGTAAGTGTAGAAGTTTGAATAACACGATTTTGTTAAATCATGTCCCCTGCAAAAAGTAATGGACTGATCCACACGAAAAATATGTCACGCACATCTACACTTCATGCCGAACAAATGTATCAAGTTTCAAGTCAATATCTTAAAAACTGTAGAAGTAGTTCGCATCACAAGATTTAGAAGTTTGCATAACACGATTTTGTTAAATCATGTCCCCTGCAAAAAATAATGGACTAATCCACACGAAAAATATGTCACGCACATCTACACTTCATGCCGAACATGTGTATCAAGTTTCAAGTCAATATCTTAAAAACTGTAGAAGTAGTTCGCGTAACAAGATTTTGTTAAATTGTGCTCCCCTCCGAAAAATAATGGACTGATCCACATGAGAAAAAAAAAAGTTCGCGCAAATGTCCTCACAAACATATGGTTAAAGTTTCAAGTCGATATCTTGAAAACTGTTGGCGCTGTAAGTGCCACAGACAGACCGCCCAACCAACCAACCAACCAACCAGATGATGACTCCTATATACCCCCTATACTTCGTATGCGGGGGTATAAATATAGAGCAGAATTCAACAAGTCTGCTTGGTCTGGCCCCAGTAACCTGATCTTGCAAACATAGTCATATTTTAAGCTGCTTGAAATTTAATAAAAAAGCAAAAATGAAGCTCTACTGCAAAAGGCTCATGGACCAGATAAAAAACTAAACTGTGTCCTCAGGACACTGATGCCCTCACTGCTGTAACAACATTCGTAACAAAATTGTGTACCAGGTATTAAAAACATGCGTTGATCATGATTAGTAAATGAGGAGTAAGGCCACAAAATGTATTGACGAACATAAACAAAGGGCCATAACTCTGGTGAAAATGGTTGCAAGACAATGTCCTTTACAACAATCTACACATCATATCTAATCACCTGAGCAAGTTTGAAAGAAATCAGCAAAATAAAAAATGTGGAGTTGATGCCACAAAAATTCAGTAAGTGAATTTAACAAAGGGCCATAACTCTGGTAGGAATGGCTACAGGAAAAAATCTTCTCTTTATGATCATCTACACATCCAGCTTGATCATGTGTGCAAGTTTGAAGAAATCCGTTCAATAGTAAATGAGGAGTTGATGCCACAAGATTTTATTACTGAAATAAACAAAGGGCCATAACTCTGGTAAAAATGGCCGTAGGAAAGAATCATTTCTTTACCATCATCTACACATCCTGCTTGATCATTGGTGCAAATTTAAAAGAAATCCCTCAGATAGTTAATGAGAAGTTGATGCCTCAAGATTTCATTAGTGAAATTAAAAATGGGATATAACTCTGGTGAAAATGGTGTCAGGAAAAAATCCTTTCTTTTTGATCATCTACACATCCTGCTTGATCATCTGTGCAAGTTTGGAAGAAATCCACATTATAGTTTAGTAGGAGTTGATGCCACAAGATTTGGGGATGTACATACGGCCGGACGGAAGGACGGACGGACGAGTGCAACTCTATATGCCTCCCACTTTGTGGGGTATAACAAATGTTATCCAAAGGCAATGAACAGGAACAACATAAGATTTGTTTCCTCGGTCTGGCATGAGCTTTTTCTCAGAATGGGAAAGGATAAGAAAAGACAAATATCTTCTTTAAATTTCTTTCATGTTCAAAGTGGTATACCTAGCATAATGTGGTATAACCTAATTTTGTAGGAAATTAATTTTCTCACAGAAGCTTAGCTGGAAATGATGTTTTCACTTGAGTGTAAATGTGCACAATTTTATTATATTTATAAATGTACAAATCCTAGATTATTACCAAGAGTTTGAGATGAAAAAAATGACAGTTTACTTTAAGTCTGTATTAACATTATGAAAACACCTCTCTTTTACAATCCACTTAAAACCACTTAATAAATTTTGTTATGTAAGCAATCAAGTAATAAATTTTAGAACATTCTAAAGTCATATGTAACATTACAATGTCATTAAAATCAGTGACACAAGAATTGAACATGCATCTGATTGTCAGACTACAACTAGGCCACAAGGCCATGAAGGAAAACCATCTGTACGATCTGTGTTTCATAGCCTGTTGGGTAACTCATGTGACTGGGGCAATGAACTTCAAGGTTATATTCAATTATTATGATGTACATTATACATGGGGAACACCCAAGAAATTTAAATGCAAGTTTCAGTATTAATGGCTATATTTTATGCTTTATATTAAATTTTGAATAGAAAGTTTTAAGAGAGCATACAATTACAGGATAAATTTCATTAAAAAATATATGTGAAAGTAATTTGAACATGTTTTCTGCATGTCTAGACCAGGGTCTACATGAACTATATCCACTGAATCATTAATGAAAACAGTATCAAAATGGCTAAGCACACTATTTGTCTTTTGTTACCTAGATCATTACAGTCAGATGTGCCGGCTGATCTGGATCTATACACTGGTCGCACATGCGTAAAAAAATGTGTATATATGGAGGAAAGGGTTAAAGATCATAAAACAACTACTGGATACCAGTCTCAAAACTAGACAATAAATGATCAGTTTTAGAGACAGAGGCCAATTCAACCAATCAGCTGTTGAAATTGGACAACAGTCTTGAGTTTAGTTTGAGCTGGTACTGGCACCATAATGAGGTAGCTATAGATAATTATCACACATTCACTGTATTTTCTCCTATGATCTCAGCATGAGATGAATTTTAACAATTCAGACACCTGGGCTTCAAAATCAAACTATTCTTACCTGTGGGCTGAGTGTAAATGTGGCAGGATCTGACTCATAACCCTCAATATACATTCTGATTGTTGCACCACTACTGCCGGTACCACTGAGGCGAAATATAATGCGAGAATCGTCACTGAAGATAATCCTTATACCCTGCAAGTAAAACACTTCTTTTATGTGCACTTTCATATCCATTAAACAAGAGCAACACAAAGTGGGGCATGTATGCCTGTTAGCATGTAATGGATTCCAAAATAAATTGGAGTTATTTACTGACAGCAACAAATCTCCATACCTATATTTGTAGGCAGTAGTCTCAACTGTTATTTCAGTAACTACCGTCATCGTCTAAATATAAGCCGCACTGATATATAAGCCGCTCCCCCCCCCCCCATTACATTTATAATCCGCATAATTCGAAAAACAGCCGTTAACTTATAAAAACCGCATGTATCCCTTACAAAAAACATGACCATGCTGTGTATTTCGTACGGAGGCAAAAAATCAATATCGCCCAACATCAAACGCGACTTCAAAAGACGTTGTCGGCTCAAAACAACCATCCGTGTTTATTTCGGCTTTGCTATAAAAATGTTTGATCTACCTGGTAGTGTATGCGTGTCATTTTTAGCTTGTGTGATGCAATAACTACTGAAATGTGATAAAAGCGATAAATTAAAGATTAGGATATATTTTAAATGATGGAATATGTTAGCATTCGGAAAATAATAAATTATTTTACTTTGTCGTTCGTAAATGTTGCTGATTATTTACGTACCGATAATTGTATTTGCAGTAGAGTTTGTGACAGCATTTCTAAGCAGTTATTTGCCTGTGGCAATCATAATTTTTTTCGTTCACACATGATTATCCTGTTGCATAGAAACTTCCCCGGATTGAAGATCAAGACAAGTTGCAAACTGACGATTATTTTTATTGTAATTACCGGTACTCAAAATAAATAGAAGAGTAAAAGATTTCAGTAATACTTTATTATTTAGTACATTCTTTTCCTATCAAATAATATTTTCGAAAAAAACATGTAGACGTGACAAATGTCTCGTTCAGCATCCGTATACCGGTGCGCTTGAGACATTCGCCGCAGTAAAAAAATCGGTGTTTTGAAGTCCTGGAAAAATGTCTTGGGAACCTAAACCTATGTATAAGCCGCACCCCCAACTTTTTTTTCCGAATCCTGGAAAAAAAGTGTGACTTATTTTCAAACGATGACGGTAATTAGACACTAAAATTATTTGAAGATTATTTGCCTTGATGTATCAATCCAAACATCAAAACCAATACTTTATTGACAATAAACAATCTCTACACCAAGTCTGGAGACCATTATGTCCAACAATTTTTGTACAGTACAGGATACGAACAGTAAATCAGGTCTGAAGGTTATAAAGCTGACATTGGAAACCAGTCTGGTCGCCATTTCAGCCAATCAGATGCTTGAGATTTGAGACTGGTTTCCATGCTCAGTTTTATAACCTTGGGCACTGATTTTAATGTGACCGAGTATACAAATACTGCCTTTTCTGTAGATCATTTTCCAGTGGTCATTGGTCTTTCTCATACAGCATTATGAAACTTTCAGTTTTAAGGATATCTTAATAGAAATATTAAACTCTATGTCCTAAGCAAGCATATAAAGATTTATCTTTTACCTGGTTTTTGCTAACACTAGCATCCACAGGATCAGTATAAGAGAAGTTGTCTATTTTTGCTATGGTGTATGTTTTCTCTCCAGAAGTATGAGACTGACCAATGTTAGAACTGTCTGCTACAAATTTGTTCAAGTTGTCCATCATCTTCTTGGCTGGAGCGGAATCACAATTCTCATAGTCGTACCTAGAGAGAAAACAACATCATCTGACAGCAAACATAATGTAATAGGCCAACATGAGGTTCCGGTTAGCTTTTGCTTGATTATGTACATGAGGTTTATCAAGTTATTTCTAATTACTAATCAGAAAGCATGTCTTAATAACATCTCCTTTTCATCTAACCAGTTTATCACACTGTTGTTCGACTTATATGATTTAAACCTTGTTAAAATGCTCCCAGTGGTAAATGCAGTTTGCTATACCATTCCAACGTGGTAACCTCATTCATCTTTTTTTTTTAAATAATTTGGGTGTCTGTCTATTGATATCAGTGATTTGCCCTCTCTTCTTATCACTCTATTTTTAATGGCTCTGCATGGAATCTGTTATTTACATGTGACTTCATGATACTAGTATTTTATTCTTACAACTGAAGTCAAAGACTTATTTTTCTTAACCTTTTAAGAGACTGAATAGATTTTAAATTACATAGATTTGAAACTTACAAGATGACATATATATAATATGAAAGAGACAAACTTAGTGAAACTAGCTATACACGTCTGGTTTATACATGTCTCAAAAATCATATGAGTTGCAATTACTGGTAGATATCTACCTCAATCAGACTGCATTTGACCATGAGAATGTATATATTACCTAGTGTAGAAATTTCTGCCATACTGGTTCCAGTGTTCTGTGATAACTTGTTCTACAGGCTGTTTCTTGCTGGCCAGCACAGACAGCCAGGCTAATACTGCCCACAGTCCATCCTTCTCTCTAAAACATCCAGAAATACTTCAGCTGGAATTTTCACAATTGTTGGCCTGCAGTGTACCCTTGCAACTTAAAAATGTCCCACATCCACTAGGGTATTTATTTCAAACTTAATGTTTCTAGCAGACATTTTTTCAATTAAGTGGCAAAATTTGTTAAGTAAAGAGGAATGTAGTAGTGTCTTTTTCAGATGCTCTTGGTTTATCTGCTCCGTGAGCCACAGCACAGCAAGGCAGCAATTCTTTTCATTCAAATGTCAAGAGCCCTCTAGGCATGTGGTCTTAATTGCAGGGAGTTGGGAATTAGTGCATGCCATGCTGCTGAGCTGTTTTCATACTTCTACAGATTAGACTTTATGAACATGAAAATGACATTACAACTGCTTTTAACAATACCTCGCCATTGCTTGACAATTTTTAGAATTGATCATAAAATTTATTTAATGACAACCATTTTCCATCTTTGGTCAATAAATAAGAAGATTCAGAAATACTGTCAAACTTTGATAGCTTTGTGTTCTTGCTGATTCTGCTCTCAATGTCATCAAGTCCATACCCATTTTACCTGTCAGTGCTACATTAGTATTAGCTGTGTACTTATGTTTTATGTGATTGGGTGTTTTTCATACAACATTGTGGAGTACAATGTAGTGTGTGGGTTGCAGTAAATTATAAAGGCAACTGTTTGTTTGACCAGAACCTAGCTGTTGGGACAAAAATGCTTTGTCAGTTTTTTTGTTTATTGTAATGTCTTTTTGAAAATGACAGTATTATAAACACATGCTCACTTTTCTGCTCTACTTTTTTGCTGTGTGAGAAGGCATTGTTTTCTAAATGTGGCTATTCCTGATAACCCTTAAAAGCATATCCCACTTTTTCTGTTTAAACCTTAAAAACACCAACAATGAAAATTTTCTACTTATAGAATACATTTGAACATGAAGTCATTTCTGAGCCAGGCTCCTGTGAAAATCATATTTAAACCTTGAACATGTGATACAAGCCGTATCCATAAATGATGAAGTACATAACAGTATAATAAATCACTGAGATAGAATATTAATAATAAATTAGAAGTAGGAGTATCGGTATCACAAAATAAGAAAAAAAAATGTTGCAATTTTATTGCTGATATACAGTATTTGATAGTATCATAAGAAATCACTGAGACATAAAGTTTTAGAGTACAAATGAATTAAAACATACACTTAAAAATATTGCTTCTGTCAAGAGATATGTGAACATCCTGTGCTTGATCTCTAAAGAAGATTTCAGTTCATTTTGATTAACAGAAAAGCGCTTCAATGGAACCTGAACACATTCTTTAGTATAACCTTACAGGGATCCAGCAGTTAAAAAACAAAATAGCTAGCAATAAACACAGAACCATGCTGACTTTAGGGGACACTTCACAACAAAATTTGTCATATTAAATGCCACAAGCACATGTAAATCTCAGATAGTTGCTTACTTTTACACTTACCTAATTAATGAAATTTATATTTGTTTGTTTAACAAACAGTACAGTTTTCAAGATTAAGGGGATTGTTACAAAAAGGGGTTTCTTCAAATCAGATAGGAACATTTGTTCAAATGAAAGTTTGTTTTATGTTAAGTGAAAGTGTGGGATATAGCTTTGTTAACAATGTTTACACATTGCTGGCTTATTGAGAGGCAATGACAACTTGTGAAGGACAATTTCACTAACAGGCAATGTCCCGTTCACTTAATACTCATAGATGGACATAGTCCTTTTCAGGAATTTAGCAGATAAAATTGTCTTTAACTTTTTATAAAGTACAGTGTATACAGGAAAGGCAGAAAACTTTTTGAAAACTTCTGGCAATTCATTAAAACAAAGTTTGAAAGTGATTTTGTCCATCATTGTAAATCCTAGACCTAAGGATTGTGCATAGAAAGGATTCTTCCATTATGGTGATCTGTTCTTTTGTCTGCACTAGTACTTATTTGTATATCCATTATTTTACCTTTAAATAGCTAATATTAATTACTTTTTATTTTTAAGGCTTTCTGGTTGGTTCTTTTGGCAAGGTGTTAATTTCAGTTCATTTTTTCACTTATCCACACTCCATTTAATGAAAGTTTATTATTAAGCACAATCTTTTATCTTGGTTATATAAGCAAACTCTTCAGTGCATTAGACCTCAATGTCATTGTGAAGATTGCATTAAACTTACTACTACTTTATATTTAATGGCTTGTGTAAATGCACTACTATAAATCATATCAATATAAAACATCAGCAAAATATTTTGGAACATCATGTTAGAATGAACTTTTTGTATTTTACAAATTTTTACTGTTCTAAAAAAAGAGTCCAAATACTGTGTTTGCATCTGAGATAACATTCACCATGATCATGCTGATACCATAAACATTGCTATATATTTAATAGCAAAACATAGTTTATATTACAACCACGACTGATTACATGAAGTATAATGTATTTTGAGAAACTTTTCAAAGGTGCTAGTTAATATTTTATGGACCCCACAGTTATTTGCTGGAGGCAAGTTTTAATATTCGATAATCCTTTACTCTATGTAAAAGGGTTTTATTGCATAAGCATTTAGTGTTGATCTAGATCAGCTGGTATATCTGTGCCATTAGATCTGGATCTATACTGGTTGCTTTTCAGTCAGAAATAACCTGATGAATCTAAAAGCGAACAGTGTAGATGCTGATCAGATGGCACAGACACTGGATCGACAATGTTCACATGGCTAACAGCATAACTGGGTGATTTGATACTTAATTGCAAATAAACAGATTACAGTTGGTGTTACAGTCTGTGATCACATACTGCAGACTCTGTCTGAGTTGAAAACACTCATTTTTTTCTGATTGCTGTAGATGACTATTTTATTTAGTGATTTCATAAATGGGCCAGCTCAGGTGAGCTAAAAAGTAAGAAACAGTTCTAATTTTACATAATCAACAAAAAATTTTGACACCTCAAAATCAACTGATTGAATGACTCTATTAGTAATGATTAATCAACAGTATTCTTGGTTGAATCATCCATCGTAATCATCATCATCCTTTCTATCCATTGACTGTCAGTTCCCTACCCCATCCACTACCACACCAATGCCTTTCTGGATAAGGGCCTGTTATACCCCACATATCTTTTTAATAGATAATTATATTGAGCTGACACAATTAACTACCAGTACTAGTAAAACTGATTTGAGTAATGTTCTTTTAAATATAATTTCATGTTAAGAAAGCAACTCAAAAATTATATATTAAACTGATGATGATGAGTGTTTTAAATAAATTAGACTCTTATTTAAGAAGGTGAAGTAAAGCGGTCTAAAGCAGGCCCAAAACTATAATCCATGGTAAGCTGAATTCTGTCCCACCTAAGATGACATTCTTCAGCAACTATCCATATAAACACAAGCAGAATTAACAATGCACACTGTTAAGCAGTCTTTCAATAAGCTTATTGAACAAAACAAAATAGTGTAGATTAACCCTTGCCTCCATACATACACCTTGATGCCATGGACGAACAGTGTAGATCAAGATTAGCCATCACTTCTGTGCCATCTGATCAGGATCTGCACTGTTCGCTTTTTGATTTATTAGGACACTTCTGACCTAAAAGGGAACAGTGCAGACCCTGATCAGACTGCAGGATGTACCATGGCTGATCTGGATCTACACTGTTAGCACATGCAAAAACGCATATATATGGAGGAAAGGGTTAAGATCAAACTTCACTGGGACTACACTGATCACAAATGTGACACAAGTTTTTACTTGGCCCTAAAGATTCAGTAGCAGCATGTCTTTACACCTGTAATCTGATTTCTCACCTTATGTGATCGGAACCTGTTCCAAAACTCTCTTCTCCACACAAAGATAATCGCCCAGCATCCATTAAGTTGCCAAAAAACTTCCAGCCTGTTGGTACCTCAAAACACTCTTTCCCTTTCTTCTTGGCTACTCTGAAAGGTAGTATAAACAAAGACTTCTTATACTGTGAAAGACTTTTTTGGATAACATTTATTTATTTTAAATTGATTTGGCACTTGAAATATAAAAAAAATTCTTGTGAATTTTTTGTTAGTTTTAACATACTTTCAGGCAACTGGGTTATTTGTACGCAAATTACATAACTTTTAACATAACATTGTACTTTTTACTAAATGGATACAGCTTTTATCCCATCTGATTCATGAGGTTATTTCTGAGTTTGAAGCAAACAGTGTAGATCCAGATCAGTCTGTACACATGTGCAGGTTGATCTGGATATACGCTGGCTGTCCATGTAATAACAGATGTCTAATCAAGAAAAGGGTTAAATCACAAATAGGTTTAGGCTAACAAAGTTTAATACCTATCTACAGCACCACTAGTTGGCATACTCCTGGCATAACCTTTGACCCCTGACTTTACAAAGTATGGTATACACTCTAAATTGTCGGCTAAGACTGCCAGAGAGTCAGACGGTGTTACAAAGAAAGCATTCTCTCCTAGAATCATGTTTCTGTCCTGAAATAACAACAGAATATCAAGCTGCTTTTTCTTAATCTATACCATTTTTATGATGAATACAATATACTATTCATCAAGTAAAGATTACCAAATGGATAAACAAATGCAAAATGTTGGCACACCATTGTATTTCAACAAACTGCAAAGTTTGTACGTTTTCTTTACTAAGGAATTTGTCAAATTTGACAACTTATCCAACAAATAATCCAAAACATGTGTGCTTGATACTTGAACTGGGAATTCTTAGAATCAATGTGTGCCAAAAAATGTTAAAATATGTGAAGCCTTTCATAAGAAATCATCCAGAAACCATTTTTTCTATTTTTAGTAACAGTGAACAGTGACCTTGACCCCACCAGGCTTATTTTCAATACCAAGTTAAGTCTTCACAGACACTACCTATATAGCAATTTTCATAACAATATCTCATTCCCAACTACAGTTATTGAGCATATACAGTATTTCTATTTATAGTAAGTGTGACCTTGACCCCACAGGCCTTACTTTCAATTCCAAAAGTCGTCTTCACAGAAACCACCAATACACCAAATTTCATTCAAGAATCTCATTCTAAGCTATAGTTACTGAGTGGAAATGAAGTTTTGAAGTTAAAATAACAGTGACCTTGACCTTGAACCCACAGGTCACAAAGTCAAACCTAACCTGTATCTTGTAATGCTACATCTGTGTTCCAAATTATAATTAAATCTATTAAGTATTTCATGAGTTATCGTCCAGAAACAGTTTTTCTATTTTAAGTAACAGTGACCTTGACATTGACCCCACAGGCCCCAAAGTCGAACTCAACCTGTATCTTCTGATGTTACATCTATGACCCAAAAAAGGATTTAATCTGTGAAGTATTTCATGAGTTATCATCCGAAAACCATTTTTCTATTTTTAGTAACACTGACCTTGACATTGACCCCACCAGCCCCAAAGTCGAACCTGACCTGTATCTTGTGATGTAACACCTGTGTACCAAACATTTTAAAAATATTTGATGCCTTTCAGGAGTTATCGTCTGGAAAGCATTTTTCTATTTTTAGTAACAGTGACCTTGACACTGACCCCACCAGCCCCAAAATCGAACTTGACCTGTATCTTATGATGTAACACCTGTGTACCAAAAATTATTTAAATCTGTCAAGCCATTCATGAGTTATCATCCGGAAATGAAGAATCCGACCGACAGACCGACCGACAGATCGACCGACAAGCTCACTCCTATATACCCCCTCAAACTTCATTTGTGGGGGTATAATAATATACCTTGTATAATTTAAAACATCAGAAAGCCTTGATTAGAAATAAATCAGCATGTACAATCTTTTGCAAGAGAAGATAAAATGTCTCAGTTCCCCCCCAAAAACAGCATATCAACATAACATTATGGTCACACAAAAATTCCAATAAATTATTTTTATACCTGATCTAAATATAGTGTAGTTAAATTCTGAGTATAAGCAGGGTAGCTAGACACAAAGACAAATTGGCTTGAAAGTGTGAATTTGTCTTTGAATGTTTGGGAATACAGCAGCAGATTGATACTGGAGGTTAATTGATGAAAATGCTTTTTAACAGTTTGGTGCTCTTTATCTGATCAAAATCGGTCCAGAAATTACTTAGAAACAAGCAAAAACCTACCTGAAGCATTTGATTTTGTGTGTGCATGACATTCTAAAAAGTCACATGTCTAGCAGCCCTCATAAGGGCTGCCAGTCATGGCATGAAGCAAAAAAAGTTCTAAGTGACATTAAGTAATGAAACAGATAGAACCTTTCTGCTTTCTACTTACCTGACCCTTGCCCTGCAATCAAGCTTTATAAAACTTAAACAGCCTATTCTGTTAGACAAGTATCAATTCAATCATAGTTTGCTATGAAAGAAAAAACACAATCTTAAAACTATGCAAACTGCAGACCAAGGACTACAATCATAAAACCAAAATTGTAGACCAGTCTCCCAGACAGCTAGTTGGTATAAATTGAGCTCATTTTGCACATAAGCTAGACTAGCTTACAATTACAGTTTTACTATCTTGTGCCCTGGGTGTTTCCCTACCCCATCACCATCAAATGCAGCTCCAAAGCCATGCTTGCCCTTTTCTAGCTCTTTCACTAAATCATCAGCATAGGTGAGATTAGGGTCTGGATGGAGACCTCCAAAGTCCTCTTTTGGCTCACAATTCACCGTATTACTAGCCGGAGTGCCCAGTTCATCTTGAAATATCTTCTTTACATAAGGTCCCATAACTGAAAAATGTTCACTGGTTTCAAAAAAGTTCAAAAAGTGCCCGACATTCTTAAAATTGTGCGAAAAAGAATTAGATGGTTTGTCAATACACTTTTAATGGCTAGAAAACCCCTAGAAAAGGAAGTTAGTTTGCTGTATCTTTTACACTATACTTATGGTTCTCAGTATACAAGCCTGTAAAGCCACCATTGCAAGAAAAAGTCACTATTACCATTGAAAAACAAATCCATAAGAGAAAGCTTTGTCATGTAACACCGCTATTTAGTTATCAATTCAAAGATCTTAATCATAACTAATTTGAACAGAACAGTAAGTAGTAAGTACCTCCATTCATTGCATTAATTAATACATTGAGTCCTGGGTTCCCTCCAGTTCCCTGTATTAAACCCCTGATAGCCCCAAAGTCAAATATCTCCTTCATATAGTCCACATAGTCTTTTACTGAGTCAATCACCTAGAACAAACAATCACATAAAACAAACAGAAACATTTTGATCTCCAGTGAGGTCATGTTGTTGACGTTGATTATTGTATTATAAGGTATACTATACACTGTTTAACATTCATCACCAAACATAACAGTAAAAGATCATATATTTATCTCCAGTAAATGGCTGACTGTCTCAAGAAAACTGCTGGACACAGGATGTTAAAGGATCTATACACCAAGAACTTTCTGGTCAAATAATGTACTGCACTAGAAATATTATATAGAACTACTGTTTATGGATTTTTTGTGCCAACACACATAATAAGTTTTAGACTCCCATAATATTTCAAGTCATAAGCTAACCATATTTAAGAAAATTGAACACTAAGAACCCATTTAAGGTATCACTAACATTGCAAATGGCAAAAACTTGCTAAAATTTTAAAAATGAATTTTGGGGGAAATACTCATTGCTACCTAGATTTTAGTGAAGAAATTTATTTATCTAAGTATGTAGCTAAGTAATTTGTGCAAGCACAGTTTAGTCTAATTAATGTTCTAATTACCAAGCACATACTAAAACAAAAGAAAAACCGTTTGCAAGAGAACTCTGAAATTCATGGGCAATATACCAATGCAACAAATACCTGAAATAAGTATATGCTGGTCTACAATGTTTAGTGCCAATTTGTCAAAATAATGTTAGGGTTTTCAAGAAATTCAAGGAAAACTTACTTCCGGGTTCTACTTTCGGTTTGAAGTCAAAACATATTAATGTACTACTTAAAATTTCTGACATTATTTTGACAGAAGACCACAAAATATTTTAAATAAGTGTTTACGCAATATCTGTATCATTTTTCTAGATGTTTTAAACAGCCATTCCAGTCTTCTTGTGCAATAAGTATTTCCCCAAAAATTCATTTTTTAAATTTTAGCCAGTTTTCGCCATTTGCAATGTTTGCGACCCCTTAAATACTGGTTTTCCCAAAACCTTAAAATGTCACTATCACAAATACACTGTATAAATGAATTTGTATCACCCAGACTGAGATATTTACATACCTCTACTGTAAATGGTTTACCATCCACTTCAAAGTTCTGGGTGCCCAGATTTGAGATATCTACATGAAGGTCGGGACAGATTCTGTACGATGTTATCTTAGTTGTCAACTCATATATAGCATTGGTAACACCCTCTGGGGCTGGCCCTGTGCACAAGCAAGACAAGAGATTTTATATTTATATCATTAAGCAGTGTTTTGGTTTCATGAAAATACCCAGTTGGCCTACAGATTTTTTAAATCATTCAATTATTTCTGGCTTTGAACACATTCCGAGAATATCTTCAAAAGTTTCATTTTTATCATTTATGGAAGAAAAAAGACTGATAACTCGGGGGATCATTAGGTATATTCTATTGAAGATATAACTCCATTGACAAAAAAAATTAAGTCCAGTTCTCAAGCCTAATATGGCAAATATATAAAATGGCATGAGTAACAGACAGTATATTTGAAAATCCCTTTGAATCATATTCTTTTATAGAAGACCAACCTCCATTTGCGATGTTGTACTTTATACCAAAGTCAGCATTCGGACCTCCAGGATTGTGACTGGCTGTAAGTATGATGGCGCCATCTGTCTTATATTTCCTGATCACACACGACACTGCTGGCGTAGACATCAACCCATTATGTGCCACATATAGTTTAGACACCTGTAAGTTACAACAACAGGGAGGGTAATTATTGGAGTTTGAACCTTTTAATCAACTGCCGAAATCAACCTGGCTTACCAGGTATGCTTCACAAATCACACTACAAATCACACTACAAATCTCATTACGTCGCACTCATGGCATATATGAACCACTCCTAATTGGGATTAACGGTGTTAATGATGGACATTTTGTGGAGTTGGGTAAGAAAATCTCAGAGTTTTAACTAGATTTTTAAATGATACTCAAACCATTAGACCTAAACAGCAGCCAAGTCATTAATCTTTATGTTTATAGTCTTCTATGTGTCCAGGATAAAGTAGTTTGTTCAATGATTCATGAAAATGGAAAAGTCTGGGCTGCAAATGGTTGTGCATTTCCTGTTCCTATATATTTTTCTTGAGCTTGTATTGAAGAACTTGAAAGTCTAGCATCGACTGCAACTTCTGACTTCTGTCCTACCTTGCTCTATCATTTGAGCTAACACAGCCTAAAACCCCTGTCAAACTAGGGACGCATTCTCACGGCGATCCCACAGCGTCCAAGAACGCAGAGGTGAGCGCAGTATGATCACAAGCATCACCACAGCAACGCAGTGACATCGCCAGTAAACGCAGTGGGATTGCATAGAATGCCTGGCCACGGCATTCACTTTGAGCATGCACAAAACAAACGCTGTCACTTGGCGTTCTGATAAGAGAGCAGTGGGGTCTCTGTACGGTCACCGTAGCAGCGCAGTAAGGTCTCCTACAATGCAACACAAGCTCCATGGGTGCGCACAGAGGTCGCAGTGTGGACACTGTGGAAATCAGTGGCACTTGCACGGCATTGTCTCAGATGTCACCGCAACTTTACTGCGCTTAATGGCACGTCTACAGTGCTTATACGGATTGTTACTGCGCTCTTTCGATGACTGCATGTAGCTGTCACGGCAATCATTGTGTTCCTTATTTGCTTCTACCGCGTCTTATTAATGTTTGCATGACAAACATGAACAAAATGTTAAAAATGTGCAACATATGCAAACAAACATTACGTATGCGCTTCTTAAGGCATTGTCACGGCGATCTTTGCATTCCTTATGCGCTTCTACCGCGTCTATTAATGTTTGCATGACAAACACGAACAAAATATTAACAAGAGCTGTCACTTGAAATTGACATATGCCCCCGAAATGCAGCTTTGAAATCGAATAGGTATACATATGTAATAAATAAACATATGTAATGAAAAATATGCTTGTGGAAGACAAAGCATACTGCATGCATATAATGTGAAAGATGAAAGGATCATATGTTTCAAGTCTGTAGTAAATATATAGTTAAATAAAGTTAAATATTACATTTTTTTAGAAAATTCGAAGATTATTGGGGAAATTATCCTGGAAAATGATTATTAGAGTTATGGACCTTACTACATATGATGTGGGTAATATGAACAAGAGGGCCATTGATGGTCCTTTATCACATACCTGAGTACAACAAAGTTGTGTTGTACGAGACCCAACGTCTCGATATGGTATACATTTACACCAAGTTATTTTAAAATCCAATAAGAAACAACAAATCTACAGCTTGGAAAAGAAAATGCTATTTTTATTAACAGTGACCTTGACCTTTGACCTACCGGCATGGGTATTGTAAGCAACACATCCCCTTGTCATGGTGAACATTTATGTAAAGTTATTTTGAAATCACTCCATTCATTAGGAATTAACAGCCCAGACAAGAAAATTTTATTTTTAGTAACAGTGACCTTGACCTAAGACCAACAGGCATGGGTATTGTACACGAAAGTACACCTTGTCATGGTAAACATTTGAGCCAAGTTATTTTAAAATCCAATGAGAAATAACAAATTTACAGCCTGGACAAGATTTTTCTATTTTTAGTAACAGTGACCTAGTTTTTGACCCCAGGTGACCCATATTCAAACTCGTCCAATTAATAACTGGGACATATGTCCTGACCAAGTTTCTTTACAATCTGAAAATCAGAGTAAAAATGTGACCACTATAGTGTTAACAAGAAAATTCTATTTTTAGTAACAGTGACCTAGTTTTTGGACCCAGATGACCCATATTCGAACTTGTCCGAGAAATCATTTGGACAAACATCCTGACCAAGTTTCATGACAATCGGAGCAAAAATGTGACCTCTAGAGTGTTAAGAAGAAAATTGTATTTTTAGTAACAGTGACCTAGTTTTTTGGACCCAGATGACCTATATTCAAACTCGTCCAAGAAATCATCGGGACAAACATCCTGACCAAGTGTCATGACAATCAGAACAAAAATGTGACCGCAAGAGTGTTAACAAGAAAATTCTATTTTTAGTTACAGTGACCTAGTTTTTGGACCCAGATGACCCATATTCAAACTCGTCCTAGAAATCATTGGGACAAACATCCTGACCAAGTTTCATGACAATTGGAGCAAAAATGTGACCGCTAGAGTGTTAACAAGAAAATTCTATTTTTAGTAACAGTGACCTAGTTTTTGGACCCAGATGACCCGTATTCGAACTCTTCCGACAAATCATTGGGACAAACATACTGACCAAGTTTCATGACAATCGGAGCAAAAATGTGACCGCTAGAGTGTTAACAAGAAAATTCTATTATTAGTAACAGTGACCTAGTTTTTGGACCCTGATGACCCATATTGGAAATTGTCCGAGAAATCATTGGGACAAACATCCTGTCCAAATTTCATGACAATCGGACAAAAAATGTAACATCTATTGCGTTAACAAAATTTACCTTAGGGTTAGGGTTTAGGGTTAGGGTTAGGTAAAAGGGCCCATAACTCCGCCAAAAATAATCCGATCAGAAATTCCCTAGGATATGCACAACTAGGCTTGGTGACAAACACTCCTGTGAAGTTTCAATGAAATCCCTCAAGCGGTTTTAAAGAAGAAGCGAGGACAAGATTTTGCTAAAAAGGGCCATAACTCAGCCAAAAATAATCCGAGCAGAAATTCCTGACGATATGCACAACTAGGCTTGGTGAAAAACACCCCTGTGAAGTTTCAAAGAAATCCCTCAAGCGGTTCTGGAGAAGAAGCGAGGACAAGATTATTTCGGACGGACGGACGGAAGGACGGACGGACGGTCCGATTACTATATGCCTCCCTTCGGGGGCATAAAAATGTACAACATATGCAAACAAACATTATAATATAAAGCAATGACATAGTTCACACATTTTGTGTGTTCCTTACTTGGTGGTAAATTATATATTACTCAAGGTCCTTTAGTTTAAAATGTGACGGCACTTTCAAAGGAGGTATCGGGCATGCAGATAGTGTCGCCTATAACTTTTGACAAACTTTATACTAGTACGGCAGACTGCGTAACGGCACTACTAGGGAGTCTGGTAGATATGGTAGCTGGCGAAGCTTACGAATCACCGTCGTCATCGGTTGCAGTTCAGTCATCTGCCCCTGTACCCAGGCGTAATTCTGCGAAACCCACACAGACATGTTCTCTAAGACAGGTCAGGGCTTTCCCAAGGCAATTATGGCATACCGGATGCCTTAATTTCTAAACTAACATTTGCGGGACGCTTATAATCCGCAGGTATGCCATAAATCCTGGCTGGGATGCTTTAAAATTCAATAAACAAGTCAATAAACATGTCAAATTATGAAACTTTCTGGCCAATTTCAAGCGTTTCTCTGATATTGTTAAGCGTCTACTGTACAAGATCACACCTTACAATATTTAATGAGCGTCTGCTGTGTATCAGAAGTCGGATAGTTGGATGAGTGTCTGTTGAATACAGAGAAGACAGTCGTAAATCAAGCAATTAAGAACAGATTATCTCCGCAGTTACAAAAAAATGTAAAATGAGATTAAAATAGGTATATTGTTCTTTGATGACCTGCTAACTGTGAAGAGTTGTGAACATGTTAAGTGGTAAATGATAATCTTGTCACTTTTATAAACTGGTGATTACAGAAGGTTTATTATAACAAATTATAACCAAAAATGAAGACGATTTTAAAGTATAAAAGTACTAAATGTTCATCTTTAAATGCTGTCCATATCAATAAATGGCCATTCTATTGAACATGATGACTTTTCAACAAGTATTAAATTGTGGCATAATCATAATGACAACAACAGGTCTACAATCAAGGGCCGTGTAACTAGTGTGAGATATGTTGCAACAAGAGACAATAGTGGCATGTTTGTTAGACTGATGTACATAAAAAAATGAAGCAACAACTGTTTTGTACAATAAATAGAAAGTCTGTGGTAGTTCTGTGAATTTCAAAGATGTACTTTGTCATATTTCAATAAAACTTAGAAAACTATGTTGCTTTGTGCTAAATATATATTAATATATTTGTAAGATGCACCCCATAAACCATGTGAAAACATTTTGCACGAATTATCATGTCACGCATTGGATGCCAGGATGCCTTAAAATTTTTCTGGTGAAGGCCCTGCAGGTTTAGTCCGCTGCTGAGGTGAAAACGCAGTGCACCCAGTGGAAGCTCCGTAATTGCGCCGTGAAAGCGCAGTGCACGCAGTGGAAGCATGGTAAGAGCGCCATGAAAGCGCAGTGCACGCAGTTGAAGCGCCGTAAGAGTGCAGGCAATCACCAACAAAAACTCCATACAAAAGATACTACAGTGTAAAACTAGGCACTCCAAAGAACTGTGGCTTACGTGTACATGGGAAGATTAACAGACACATGGAACAGTTAACAGACAACAGCAATGGCTATAACAAACTCTTACCCCATTTCCTGCACATATCTGTATGATCTTGTGAGTCGCTTCTTTTCCGAAGTATCTGCCATCCCCACCAACCACCAGAGTGCCACCAGCCAATTTTTCACCCAAACACTTTCCCAATGCAGCTGTCAAAGTGCACTGCACGAAATTTTCTGTGTAATTTTCTTCTTGAAACACCTTGACAGCTTTCCTTAGACCACTCGTTCCAGGCATCTGTCCATCAAAATGCTTTGTTGATATCACTTTGCTTGTTAAACCCATTTTGTAAACTGCAATTACACATTAACAAATTTCGTGAAAATGTCAACTACGGAGCGTCTGCATTCGTCCTTGACCTTCACAGAAAGGACACGGGAAGTGATGACCCCGGAAGTAAAGTTCTGCCTCTTGACCTTTCGACAGAAACTCACCAAAATATGATTTTCAATTAAATTTCACGCTATGAGTCTAAATATTCAGAGTGTCGACGATGATCAGAGCCCACTTTTATCCTCGTATAATCCGGAGGAAAGTTTTCGGTATGTTGACAACAGCGTTGTTATCTGCATTACTCAGCATGAAGTGTAGTAGTAGTCGGATGATACACCTAGCCGGGTAGAATCTAGTTTAGCGGGGTGTGGGGGCAGTAGGCAGTAGCCCCTATGAAAACTCACTATAACTGAAATTGTTTGGCACACGACTTACAAGAATTTTCTCGCAAGCAATGCTCTTTACTAAAATGTTGGGATGTTGGGGTCTGCTAAACTCGATGTATCCCTCTTCCCAAGTAGTTATAGTAAACAATTAAAGGTATATATTCAGAATGTTAGATTTCAAAGAATTTCTTATATAGAACAGTATATATATATATATTTGTATTAACACTTAATGCTAAATGAAAGCTGCAATTTTCAAATACATACAATCAGTTTCGTCATTCAATCAGTTCCGGAACATGTTCATAATCTTGATTTAAAACACGAAAAATAGTCAAGAAATCATTGTGTGTTCTAGCAACATCACTCTATATAAGAGAAATGCTGCAAGAACACCATGATTTCTTAACACATTTTCGATTTATAACTCAAATGTGCTGGAACAGATTGAATGTCGGAACTGAATATTTGACTGTATTGTGACCTCATTAAACACTGCTATAGACTGGTAATTATACATATTTATCGCTGATTATTTTACATAATACCAGAAAATGTCACACTTTTCTAATGTAAGAATAACATATAAATAATTTGGCATAATTTTGTTCTTATAATTCTGCTTTTGTCTTGCAAAAGATAATTTCAGAATATTCCATATAACTGTAAGATAAAAATCTGAATGAGAAAAAATCTGATCTCATCCTCCACCCCCCCCCCCCCACCCCCCCCACTAAACATAACCTATTTTTGCAAAAGTTAAATTTTAAGAGGGCAGGATAGGATCTTAGATTCTTACATTAATATACAAGAAAAAACATTTAGGCTGAAACAATTTTAATTTGTTTTTTCATTTTTTGATTAATGGAATTTTATATCAACTCATTAAATTTTGCTATTATACATGTATTTATATGCTTTACTTTCAGTCCTTTGATTAAAGAATGTGTTTAAACTCCACAGTAAAAGACCCAGACAGTTACATTGCCTCTTGCAGCATATTTGATATTAAATTTATACCAATGAATCAAGTAACACAAAATTATCATTAAATTTTATGAAGTGTAAAAGTACTGGATGAACCTGATCAATCTAGTGCTGGTGCACTTAAAAAAATATAGAATGAAATGAATGCTTCAAAGCCCTTTAATGTTCGAGTATAAATTACCTTGGCCTCTTCTACTTATAAAATAATGTTTTTTAAAATAGTTATTATTTAAATGAATAATGAAACTTGAAGGTGAGATTTCAATGCAAGAAAAGGAAAGTTTGCTTGATTTCAGGTATTTAAGTTTTACTAATAAATATATTGAAAATGTTAATGAATTGTTGTATTAATTAACTGTACAAATTTTGTTGGTGTTTACCATTTATCATGTTGGCAATTGTCAAGGTCTAAAAATTGCAATTTTTTTAGGGGTTGGGGGGTTGTGTGTTAAGTTACTTTAATAGCATATTATCATAAGCTTAGAACTGTAGCCAGCCATAACAGTGTGATAAGATAAAAAAAATAAAAAATTAGATGTTTTAAAGGCTATAGTTCTTACTTCTTTTTGTTAAAATACAACAAAATAAAACAGTTTAGAGAAGGTGACATTGAACTGGCACGTCTGATTAAAATCCTAGCCTGCCAAAATATACTTGTAAATATGTATAGAGAGTAAAAGTCTTTTATATGAATCAAAATGGACATTGTTTTATATTTAATGTCTTCTAGCATAACCTTTCTATTTCAAAGATGTTTTTATTAATTTTGTTTCTGTTAAACTGCTGCTATAATTTTTAAACTGTTTGAACACATTCCATTTTGATGACTATAAAGTTTTATATGCGCTTTTTCCCATGTGTGACCAGTGTAGATCCAGATCAGCAGGCACATCCATACTGTCTGATCTGGATCTGTACTGGTTGTATCTTGGTCAGAATAAACATGAATCTAAAAATCAACAGTGTGATCAGATGTTCCCTTTGTGCCAGTGTAGACCTTGTGCAAGCTAAATCTGGGTCCGCAGTTAATGAATTGTGACACAAATTGTGCTTAGTTGTTAAAGAGTAATGACAATAACTTTGTTTTATCTACAGGGACACATCCCGAAGACTCAGACAACCGGTCACATATCAGTCTGTGAGCACCAGCAATGGCAGTCAGGATAGCCGGACGTCAGCGGTTATCAGCCGCTACAAGTACTACAGCAGGCTGGACCCACACAGTGAGAGCACACTTGTAAGTTTTGAAAAACTGTTTTTATGCACGAAGTGGGAGGCATATAGAGTTGCACTTGTCCGTACATACATCCCCAAATTTTGTGGCGTCAGCTCCTCATAAACTATCGGGTGGATTTCTTTCAAAATTGCACAGATGATCAAGCAGGATGTGTGGATGATCGTAAAGAAAGGATTTTTTCTTTCCACCTTTTTTATACTAGAGTTATGGCCCTTTATTACAAATGTTGTTGTAGCAGTGGGGACATCATTGTCTAAGGACACATTCTAGTTTTAATCTACAAAGTACCCAAATTCACCTGTAACAATAAATAACTTTTGATTTGCAGGAAATAAAAATTGAACTTTTTTGCTCATAAAATGCAGTAATAACCAGAAAATATTTCTTAGAAACAAACCGATTGGAATTTTACATAAAAGGGAATATTATTAAAATTGTAGAGGTTTTTATCATTACCATCTTTTATTAAAGTGTCTCTTTTTCTCCAAATTTATCATGTTCATTTCTCATAATTGCCTCACAAGTTATTTTTTATCCAATAATTGGATTGAATTGATTTTAAAATACTGAAGAGTAAAACTATAGGCATATGTAGCAAAGCCCCATAAATGAAAAGAGTTTCCCAACCATTTAATTTAATACTGTCTCCCTCCCTCTGGGGGAGACATGTTGTTTTTGCCCAGTCCGTCAGTCTGTCTGTCTGTCTGTCACACTTCGTTTCCACTCAATAACTGGAGTACCGTTTGACCCACAGCATTCAAACTTCAGAATGTGATGGCCCTTATTGAGTAGAAGAACCCTATTGATTTGGGGGTCAGTAGGTCAAAGGTCAAGGTCACAGGGGCCTGAAGAGTGAAAACTGTTTCCGCTCAATAACTCGAGTACCCTTTGACCCAGAGCATTCAAACTTCATAGAGTGATAGCCCTTACTAAGTAGAAGAACCCTATTGATTTGGGGGTCAGTAGGTCAAAGGTCAAGGTCACAGGGACCTGAAGAGTGAAAAAAGTTTCCACTCAATAACAGGAGTTCTATTTTACCCAGAGCCTTCAAATTTTATACGATGGATGTCCTTATTGAGTAGAGGACTCCTATTGATTTTGGGGTCAGTAGGTCAGAGGTCAAGGTCACAGGGGCCCGATGAGTGAAAATGGTTTCCTCTCACTAACTGGAGTTTTATTTGACCTAGAGCCTTCAAACTTCTTAGGATGGTTGCTGTTATAGACTTGAAGAACCCTGTTGATTTTGGGGTATGTAGGCCAGAATTCAACATCACAGGGGCTCGTAGAGTGAATAACTTACTGCGTTATTTTAATAGGGTGCAGGGGGAACCATGCATTTTTCACAAAAAACATCTAGTATTTATTTGATTTTATATATATGGTATTTGTAGATTAGAAGTTAAATAATGTAAATGACCCTGATTTCTATTGTAGACTATGCCAGACCATGTGGTGCCAGGAATGTTCCTCATCAGTGAGATATCTCAGACACAAGGCACTCAAGCGAGCTGGGTTACCATGTAAGACTCTTGTCAAGTTGTTTTCTGATACACATCCCGCTGAATTACTGTAATGGACTCCTCTTTATTTGAAATAGAGCCAGTCCATTAATTGTGTGTAGGGTTATTTTAAAGAAATGCATTCGTATACAGAATATCAATCAGTTTAGACCCTGATCAGTAAATGGTACCAAGAAACTAACACTCCCCTCCTCCAACCCCACCCTTCAGGAAGGGGTAGGATTTAGATTTGCTCTTGTCACCCTCTGTGTTCAGTTCATCCCATCTAATCCACAGAAAAACAACAGAAAGGTTTTATGGCATGTGCGAACAGTGGAGGTCCAGATCAGCTGGTACATCCATGCCATCTGATAAGGATCTACACTGTTTACTTCATCCGAAGTAACCCTAATTAATATAAAAGTGAACATTGTAGATCCTGATCTGAACATTATTACAATAGAACCTTCTAGCTGGCTGCCAGAATAGTTTTATAATTGTTGGGATATATTGCTACATGTAATAATGTCACATTTTTCTGACCTAATTGTACACCACTGACCTGTGTGTAGAAATGACATGGGATATTGCTGTCCTTCAGACTGCCTTATTCTGTCTGATACAGATATGTTGCTTTTCTCTCCAGATTTTCATTATGGAATACAATGATGGGGACATCCTTGCTGAGTATGCCCTGGGCCATCAATCAGGTATGGTAGGATTTGTATTTAAATATAAAAATTGGTGTGGCACTTGATACGGACTGGTAGCAATTTTATGGAGATCTGAGCATAATTGTTCTCACCATCAGCATTCCATCTTCTTTGGTATCATTATATTTCTCGCAGGATTAAATTCTACATATATGCTGTGTGGTAAATGCACAAATAAAAACCCTAATGAAATTTCACCATGTACTGTGGTGTCATTATGTTTTGTTGGGGTTTAAATTTCGCAGTTTTCATGCTGTTGTAAATGCCAAGCAAAATTACATCATGTAACAGTATGTCTTAATAAAAACCAAACTTCACTGAAGTGTTCAGCTAAATAAGGCAGGATTTCACATTCTAGAACCATGTTCCTGCCTCAGAGGTCAAGGTCTCACTTGGAGTTTAAAGGTCAAAATACTGTATGACAAAAATCTAGTTTCCGGAGCATAACTGCAGAAATGTTCCCCACAATGAGCCAGAACATTGTGATCAAAAACCATAGCTCTAGCTAAAGGTCAATTTATGGTACATTAATATATTAACTCATAACTTGAAATCAGTTTTCTCTTTCATTGCTGACTTGTTCATATTATTCCTGTTTTCACATAGATGTTTGGCAAAAGTTGTTTTTAATATTGAATTACTTCTATCTTAAAATAACTTGTAGAATAAGATAATTATTTTCTAAAATGCATTTATTTCCAATGTGATACAAAAGGTCAAGCACAGAATATCCTTTGACAGCTCTTGTTTAATAAGTTAGTAAATGAAAACCCCACCAGACGTGCATCAGAAGTTCCCAACATCACATCTGATATGCATGCAATTGTTGTGAGTGGAGTTTTGTTAAGATTTGTTGGAATTCATTGCCAGATGAGTACACCTTTTCAAATCTTCAACCCTTTAATCACTGGATTTAAATGGATTAACTTACTATCAATTCGAGCCAGTCCGTTCACTGTTCAGATTGAATAAGCTGGCTAAAAAGGCTAAAAGCACTAAAAGGGTTTATCTATTCATTAACATTCATACTTTCATGTATGTGACCAGTGAAGACCCAGACCACAATACACATGTGCCCAATGTTATAAAACTGAGCATGGAAACCAGTCTCAAATCTCAAGCATCTGATTGGCTGAAATGGCGACTTGTCGCCATTTCAGCCAATCAGATGCTTGAGATTTGAGACTGGTTTCCAAACTCAGTTTTATAACCTTCAACCCTGATCAGAGTCTACACTCCAGTGAACACTCCTGTACACTAGAAAGTTCTAAAAATTCATGTCCTTATTAGAAGTAATTAATGATGATTACATATGACATTTATTTTGTATGTAAATCATTTGTAAAGAGTCAGCATTTTGTGCAGTGTTTAGATTTGTTTTCTGAAACAGCTGAATCATCAAATTTTCAAGTTG
Organism: Corbicula japonica; assembly: GCA_038501625.1. Classification (NCBI taxonomy): domain Eukaryota; kingdom Metazoa; phylum Mollusca; class Bivalvia; order Venerida; family Cyrenidae; genus Corbicula; species Corbicula japonica. The sequence continues at coordinate 1,231,736 of JAZAYU010000062.1, read as the reverse complement.
ATTTAAGGAAATCATGACAGTTGTGTCCCATAAACATCCATGCATCAATTAGCAGATGTTATTGGTGTATAAATCAGCTTAAGTATGACATAAGTTATTTCCGTTTGTCTTCTTTAACATAAATTAAGATGAAATTGGCAGAAAATTATGATGAACAAGAGAATCCCTATTTTCATTCAACCTGAAAAGGGTTGACTGTAGGTCTATTAGTGGCTAAAATTATATTTTGTCCAATTAAGAAGAAGTATATTTCAAATTGTTGGAAATTTGTTTCTATAAGTCAGTACTTTTGCATCTTTGAATGTTATCCCAGTAAGTGAACTAATTTAAGAAATATAATTTCAACCACTAAGTTGATAAGTGTTTGTTAATGAGAATTCATAAATTAAATTGGTCACATGGCTGCACTGTGCTAGAACAGTTTTATTTTGTAAAGCTCATTAATCAACTCTAACCAATACTGAACAGCCAGTGCCTAGGTAGCAGAAATCCTCCTTCCTAAGTCAGTGTGTATGCAATTAAAAGAGAGCCTAGCACTATCTTATCTAAAACAACTTATCCTGGCTCATAATGTAAAGTCTTTGTTAGCGAGACATAATCTGATCTAAAGCAGATGATCTCAACTCATGATCATAAAGATGCCTTAAGCCAGTATCCAATCTAAAGCAACTGATTAGTTGAAATTGAATTCATTCTCCAAATTAACCTATCAAATAGCTTTGTGGCTGGTTGACTACAGTTGTATTTCAGTTTTATGATCTCTCTAATACAATTTTGTTGCAGGCAGGTTTTACCTGTGGTATTGCTCTGCTCCTGGCTATGGGTGCACTCATGCTGTACACAAGTTACAGGGTTCTACATTCTGTCAGGGGCATTAGTAAGTTATAATCCAATACATATATTACCATTTTAGAACCAAGATAAGTAATAATATGTAGGAAGAAAAAAGAAAATTTGCCCAAGGTTATAAAACTGAGCATGAAAACCAGTCTCAAATCTCAAGCATCTGATTGGCTGAAATGGCGACCAGTCGCCATTTCAGCCAATCAGATGCTTGAGATTTGAAACTGGTTTCAAATCTCAGCTTTATAACCTTCAGCCATTGTCTGTACTACTTGTTCTTGAGATATGCCTTTACTGCATTCAGAATCTGCATTGTCAGACTTAACCTAATAAATCAAAAATTGAACAGTGCAGATCCTGATCAGATGGCACAGATGTGCTGGCTGATCTGGATCTACACTAGTACCTGCTGATCTGGATCTTCACTGTTTCCCCAAGCCAAAAAGGAGAATGTATGGAGGAAAGGGTTATGTGTTAAACATACAGTTATTTTCCCTACCTTATTACTTGGCAATGTCTAATTAGAACACAATGTCAACATGTTTAACACAATGGTTACTACCTTAAAAAATGTGCTTTCCTAATTGGCTGAAAAAATCTGCATAATACTTTTTGTCTGTACCATCTGATCCGGATCTACACTTTTCGCCAATGTGATAAAAGGTGTATATATAAAATAAATGTGAAGTAATGGTTTAAGTAAAATATACACTCTAGGGATATAGGTTTCCTGAATTTCAGATCTATAATAATTAGTCACTAAGTCTCGTCTATTTTTTCAGAGACAGATAGTGGTGTTGTAGAGTTTTCTGACGTTTGTCGCTCGTACCTGGGACGGTGGGCTGAAGTTGTGGCATTTCTCTCGTCTCTTCTTACACTTCTAGGAGGGATGATTGTTTACTGGATACTCATCTCCAACTTTCTATATAACATTGTCACATTTATTTATCGTAAGTATACCTTTATCTCATTGTCTATCCTGACTGCATTGTGCTTGACATAGTCACCACTAACAGTTTGGTGTATATAAAGTGTCCATCTGTCTTTACCCTTGACTCCAGGGGACATGACTGTTAGTCATGGGTGAACTGTAGATCCACATCAGCTTGCATATCTGTGTCATCTGTTCAGGATCTACAAGGTTCCTTTTTTATTGATTTGGTTATTTCTGACTAAGAAGCAAACATTGTAGATCCTGATCAGATGGCATGGATGTGGTGGCTGATCTGGATCTACATTGTTTTCACATATGATAAAACCCATATACATGTATATATATTAAGTAAAGGGTTCATTTGTTGTTGCAACTTTCTCAAGGTATTTCTGAAATAACACAGTATGGGTTATGAGGGTTGGAAAAGCTTCAGCCTGTTTAAAGATGACCACTGTACTGCACATTTATATGCATGGACCATTTCATAAGATTTTCAGCAAGGTAAAACCAACAAGCACACACAGTTAGCCTCCTAGTGATTGCTTGTTAACCCTTTCCTGTATAGATACACCTTTATTGCTAGGGCGAACAGTTTAGATCCAGATCAGCCGGCACATCCGTGCCGTCTGATCAGGATCTAAACTGTTCGCTTTTTGATTCATTAGGTTATTTCTGACCAAAATGCGACCAGTGCAGATCCAGATCAGACGGCACAGATGTGCCGGCTGATCTGGATCTACACTGGTAGCACACGCGTTAAAATGCATATATCCAGGAAAGAGTTAACAAACTGACATTAGTTTTGTGTTACATTTCAGATCAAGCTAAGGGAGATGATCCATTGTCTTCTGGAAGCACAGGTTTGTTCTATGATATCTATAATGCAAAATGTGTTACCAGTAAATGATGTTTTATACTGTGCAATAGGGCAAAATGTAATGTTGATACGAGTCCAGTTTATGTCCAGTATTAATGGCACTTTATTATCAAGTACTTGTTGACATAAACATGTAAAGAACAACTTAGGCAAATAAAAATTATTTTAAGAAAGAAAAGGTGGTTATTTCATGGTTATTTAGGGTGGGGCTTTTGATGAAAGGGGGTACCATTGCATATGTTGGTCAGTCAGGGTGTCAAAAGCTTGGTGGTTCAACATATGAAACATTTGATAAATAACTAGTTTGTACTTAAGGCCAATTTCACCTTAATTGCAAAGAACTTGTGTAATCAATAACTAGACAAAATTGAAACCTAGTATCCCTAAACTGGGCAGGCTGGTTGATCATAATCATGTAGATGATCTCTTGAGTTTTAGGTAGTAGGTCAAGGTCTCAGTGATCTAGAATACAAACAACTTATCTATTAATAAATAGACAATGCTGATGCCTAGTGTTTATATTTGAACGGTTGTAGATGAGTTTAAGCTCAACAGGTCAAATTCAAGATCATTGTGACCTTAAATGCAAAACACTTTTCCAGTCCGTAATACTGGGGCTGGTAGGTTGATTGGGCATGACACGAAATTGACCTTTATTGATTTTTTTGGGGTAAAATTGCATTGTCTTGGGGATCTTTATTGCAAAAAAATCCAGTCTGATCAGTAACTGAGAGTGCTAAGGACTAGTGGCCTCTAATTTTGTGGGTTTACTGGTCTTGACAAGAATCTGATCACATTAAGTTTGAAGTTCAAGGTCACAGTGACCAACAGCTGTCTGGTTTTGACTCATTACTTTATAGGAAATGCTGTTATCCCATGTGTGAATAGCTAGATCCAGATCAGTAAGATTTGTACCATCTGATAAAGATTTATACTGTTCACTTTAAGATTCGTTTTTTTTTTTCTGACCAAGAAGCAACCATTATAGATCCAGTTAAGATGGCATAGATGTGTCAGCTGATCTGGATCTACACTGTTCGAACACACAATAAAACATGTATATATGGAGTAAAGGGATAATTTGATTTGTGCCCAAGGTTATAAAGCTGAGCATGGAAACCAGTCTCAAATCTCAAGCATCTGATTGGCTGAAATGGCGACCAGCCGCCATTTCAGCCAATCAGATGCTTGAGATTTGAGACTGGTGTCCAATCTCAGCTTTATAACCTTCAGCCAAATTGGTGTATTGTTTTTTCTTCCAGATCCTATCTGCCCATCCCGTTCTTCACATGGTAATGGCAGTAATTCATCGCCAAATGACACTTATATGTCTTACATTCCATACTCGTCATTTATTTCTGACAATGTTTCCGACATTGCCAGTTCATTACAAGCAGATGGTTCGCCCCACGATGCAACATTTGACCGCTACTGGGACGAGCAGAAGACAGTACCTTTCATCCTGATTGTGATCATATTCCCACTCATCAACTTCAAGTCTCCTACATTCTTCACAAAATTTAATGCATTAGGTGAGACATTTAGATATTGGCAGTCAGGCAAACAATAAAATATATGGTGGTATCCTGGTCCCAAGGTTATAAAACTGAGAATGGAAACCAGTCTCAAATCTCAAGCATCTGATTGGCTGAAATGGCTACTGGACATTATAAATATGGAATATTATAACAGTTGCAATCTGTAGGTCCATATTTTTCGAGTTGAATTTGTAAACAATATCACGCAAGACCTATAATTTTGCCATTTTTTAATATTTATTCATTAAACTATCAGTTCTTTATTCTGAAAAATTACCAGAACACAACACAGTTGTTCAACTGAACACCCATCTAGTTTTGTATTACATGTAAGATCCTATGTAAAGTAATTTATTAATGTTTTTCTATAGTCAGTTTGATTATTTTGTAGGTACTATTTCAGTGACTTATCTAGTCTGTTTTGCTATGAAGAATGCTATAAGTTGGGGAATACATCTGGATTTCAACACCAAGACAAGTCCCTTTTATGTTTTTGGTAAGTGTTGATTTCAATTGTTGACCACTTCTGCATAATTAAGTTTGATTTTTTGTCTTAAGTCAGGGTCAGTCATTTACTTCATGTAAGAAGATAGATGTTCCTGTTAAATGTGTAAATAATACATTCAGCATTCAGTTAAAACATTCTTTTTATTTTTAACAAAATATCAGTTTTTGTGGGTTATTTTTAGAAGAAAATAGTTAAATATACACATATTCCCACATTACCAGTGGTGGCGATGGTATACCAGTTACACGGGTTATTGTTGTCTTATAAACAATGTGTTTAATCTAAACAATTTATTTATATTTTTCTTCAGAATACAAAAATTCTTTTCCGGCTCTAACTGGAGTTTCAGCCCTAGCATATTTTGTACAAAACTGTGTTTTGTCAATCACTAGGGCTCAAAAACACACCCAACATATTGTAAGTAGTCATGTATTAAGCCAGAGCCGACAGGTATCATACCTCTACAAACTGTTGGTGTATTCTGCTTGTACTTCCTGCCTCTCCAAACATCTCTGTTAAATAAATCATGGGGACAGTTATAGGACTTTTTCCCCATGCTTTATTTTCCTATGCATGCCATTTATCTGTATGCATGAACACATTTTACAGAGTGTTTCTTAAGACTTTGTACTCATTAAAAAACTGGTGTTCATTTCTGATAAATATAAAGTTTGTTAACCCTTTCCTGTATAGATACGCATTTTTACGCATGTGCGACCAGTGTAGATCCAGATCAGCCGGCACATCCATGCCATCTGATCAGGATCTGCACTGGTCGCATTTTGGTCAGAAATAACCTAATGAATCAAAAAAGCGAACAGTTTAGATCCAGATCAGACGGCACGGATCTAAACTGTTCACCCTAGCAATAAAGGTGTGTCTATCCAGGAATGGGTTAATTTTTTTTGAAATTGTGAAATGCATGTTATAGAGCCTATGGTAAACTAAGCTATATTTTAACCCTTTACTCCATGGGATAAGGCTGTTATCCATGGCAGTATAGATCCAGATCAGCTGGCACATTCATGCCATCTGATCAGGATCTGCACTGTTATGTTTTAGATTTGTTGCTCTGTCTCTGACCAAGAAACAACCAGTGTAGATCCAGATCAGCTGGCATATACATGTTGTATGATCAGGATCTGCATTGTTTGCTTTAAGATTTGATGGGTTGTTTCTGACCATGAAGTGACCTGTGCAGATTCAGATCAGATTGTTTAGATTTTCTGGCTGATCTGGATCTACATTGGCAACACATGTAATAAAACCTGTATATATGGAGTAAAGAATTAAAAAAAGAAAGGAACAGAGAATATATAAATGGTATGCAAAACAGTATCTGTCACATGTATGAGGTTCAGAAATACCTGAGTTTCTGGGAATGTACTGGACAGAACCTCACATGAGTGAAAGATATGTATGTTTTCTGTGTGAGGTTTTCTAGTTTTGCATTTGTTTTGTTGAAGGTTTTATGTATGCTGCTAGATTTGGTTTATGGGCAAATACATTTGTAAGATGTTAGGTTTTGGTATAGAACATTCATTTGCCTCTCTGTACACAAACACTTTTTAGCTCGACTATTCGAAGAATAGGGGAGCTATCCTACACGCCCCGGTGTCGGCATCAGCGTCGGCGTCTCCGTCCGTTAAACAAAATATGCACTTTGGTCCATAACTTGAAAACTACTTATGATATCAACTTGAAACTTGGAATATATATTCACCATCAAATTCTACATCATTACCAACAACACCCATAACTCTGCTACAAATATTTTTCAAGTTATGCCCCTTTTTCACTTAAATTTTGCGTTAAGGAAAATATGCACTTTGGTCCATAACTTATAAACTACTTGAGATATCAACTTGAAACTTGGAATATACATTCACCATCAAATTCTACATCATTACCAACAAGACCTATAACTCTGCTGTCAATATATTTCAAGTTATGCCCCTTTTTTCTTATAGTTTGTGTTAAGTAAAATATGCATTTTGACCATAACTTTAAAACTACTTGAGATATTGCCTTGAAACTTGAAATATATATTCACCATCAAAATATACATCATATCCAACAAGACCCATAACACTGCTTCTAATATTTTTCAAATTATGCCCCTTTTTCACTTAAATTTTGTGTTAAGGAAAATATGCACTTTGGTCCATAACTTATAAACTACTTGAGATATCAACTTGAAACTTGGAATATATATTCACTATCAAATTCTACATCGTTAGCAACAAAACCCATAACTCTGCTACCAATATTTTTTAAGTTATCCCCCTTTTCACTTACATTTTGCGTTGAGCAAAATATGCACTTGGCTCATAACTTTGGAACTACTTGAGATATTGCCTTGAAACTTGAAATATATATTCACCATCAAAATCTACATCATAACCAACAAGACCCATAACCCTGCTTCCAATATTTTTCAAGCTATGCCCCTTTTCACTTATGCAATTCTCTCATAACTTTTTAACAACTAGAGATATTAATTTGAAACTTGAAATATATGTATGACATCAGTTTCTCAATCATTATCAACAAGACCCATAACTCTACCAGAAATATTTCTGTAAGTTATGCCCCTTTTGAACTTAGTTTTTGCATTAGCCGAAATATGCGCTTGATCCATAACTTTGAAACAACATGAGATATTAACTTCAGACTTAGAATATATATGTATAGTCACTATGATAATCATTACCATAACCAACAAGATCCAAAACTCTACTACAATTTTATAAAATTTATGTCCTTTTTAAAATAGATTTTGTTTTCAAGTTTTTATGCACTTGGCCCATAACTTTGAAACTAATACAGATATCAACTTCAAACTTGAAAAACATTTTCACCATCATAATCTAGATTACTTTCACTTGACCTACTGTATGATTTTTTTTTCATTTCAGTTCTTTTTCTGTAACATCACTGAAGTAATTGATATTGAACAAAAAGTAAATTTCTCCAATCATAAATTACTAACAAGATTTTTAACTCTTCCAAAAATATTTCATAGTTATTCCCCTTTTTAGTTCAATATTTATGGAACATTTTGGAATTATTTCTGTTATTTAAAATTACTTTCTCCCATTCACTTGTTAAAACTTTTCCTGATTGCACATGAATGTTTGGCCATAGTTGTAATTGTTTTAATCTTCAAATTGCATTTGCTTCAAATGATTCGAATAGTCGAGCGCGCTGTCTCCTTGGACAGCTCTTGTTACTATAGCCTGCTCTTTGGACTTGATTAAATTATAGACTTAGTTTTAGGCTAGATACCCTTCAAACTTCATTCTCATTAGTGTTAGTGATCAAATTATAGATTTAGTTTTATGCTAGTTACCCAATAAACTGCATACTCTATCAGTGTAAATTTTTATATTATAGATATAGTATCAGTCTTCTACCTCTCAAACTTCATCCTTTATTAGTGTTAATGCTTTCAGGTCAAAATATAACTTATAAATGTATTTATGATTTATCATATCATATATGGTAACAAATTTTCAGATAGACACCATTACTTAAACATTTTGAGTGTTATATGCCAAATAGTTACTCATTTGTCATTAGAAATCAGTGCTAACCAATTTTGACATTTAATGTGATGGCTTGGAACTAACCAGAAATGTTTTTTATCCCAGATTGTTTACTTTATACTGGTGTATCCATTATGCATAATCCCCCTTACTCCCCTCCTCCCCCAATATGTTGACTTGTCTTGATCATAGCTCTGGCAATTCTGGAAACTAGAATTACTTTCCATCTTATTTAATAAACAGTATATAATCTCTGAACTTATCTTCCACTCCTTTATATACTTGCATTATTTCAAATAACTTCCAAAGTGAATACATGTTCATATTTTCTTACCTTTCTCATGTCTTTCTACTTGCCTTTGCATTGGACTGCTTGCATCCTGTTGTTAATTGATCAAACTGAAGCATTTTGTTTGGCAAACTTTACCCCTCTAATTGTCTGTGTAGCATGACCTTTCCCTGTTGCTGTGAAAATTAAACCTTCTAGACATAAAATGATTTCCCCAATGATTTTGCACATCCCTCCCATGTTATATTTTCAGAATTCAAACCCGCATTCCCTTCCCTTACTGGCATAGCTGCTCTTGCATACTTCATTCATAATGCTCTAATTGCTATAACAAATTTGGCCCGTCATCCAGAGAAAACGGTGAGTCATCTTTATGTGTTTGTTGTATAATAACATTAAGCAGGAAATCATTTTATAGTGTCGCCCTTTTGAGGCAAAGTCTATACAATGTATATAGGGACAACTGCGTCCATCTGTCTGTATGTAGGATATAATTTTGTGATTTCTTAATATTTTCCATAAAATCATGAAACATTTGAAGTGTGTTATTACACTTCTGTTAAAACTATGTTGCTTTTTCTTGTTTTGTCTATTAACATATTCTGGCTATAAACATTGTACATGTATTATCTTTTATACTAAAAAAACTATTTGTACAATTTTGCCGTAAGTCTATGAGTGTGTATCTTGATACTTGTACCATTTACTGCAGAAAGTTTATTTTAAATATTGGTGCATATTTTATCAAAGATAGATAAAAAAAAGAGTTTCATGCAATGTTTGCAGTTTTCATTGTATGAGCAAGTTGGCAAAAACTCAAAAATGAGTAAAACTCTGTCTGCACTAGGTGTGTAATTATTTGATCCTTCAGTGATGTTTTGTAGGTTCGAGATTTGATTATTGCCTATGCCCTGGTGGCCTTCACCTATATCTACATGGGAGTGATTGTCTACATTTCATTTGGATTGGACAAAAATTGTTTGGAAGATGTAAGTTCCTGGTACATTTCTGTTAAGAATCTTTATTTCTCAATATTTTGGTATTTTCAAATACACATTGATAGTAATGTTATTGTCAAATGGCTTCACTGAAATATGTACCACACTGATGTAGACAATTAAATTTTGTTTTCATTTTATCCCAGTTGTAGGTTAGTGGATGACTGGAAATAGTAGTACCATTTAGTTTTCCAGGTACTAAATTGTTTGTTAAAAGGTCTCGGTAAACAGAAGCAGAGTTTTTAAATTATCTCACATTAAATTTTGCTTACATTGCATTAAGTTAACCCTTTTTTCCATATATACACATTTTATCGCATGTGCAACCATTGTAGAGCCACATCACCAAGCTCATCTGATCTGGATTTACACTGAATGCCCATGCCAGAAAGGTGTATAGAAAAGGGTTAATTTATAAAGTCTTTGACTGATTTGTTTTGTTGTTGTTTTTCTTCAGAATTTTCTAAACAACCTGAAGGACACGAATGTGATGGCGTTTGTGGCTCGAATAGGCCTGTTCTTCCAGATGATATGTGTCTTTCCACTGCTTGTATTCATCTTCAGACTTCAGTTTATGAACTATCTGTTTGGAACAATATGGCCAGGGTAAGAACTCTAGTTTCCCACTTGATGTGTTCATCTTCAGACTTCAGTTTATGAACTATCTGTTTGGAACAATATGGCCAGGGTAAGAACTCTAGTTTCCCACTTGATGTGTTCACCTTCAGACTTCAGTTTATGAACTCTCTGTTTGGAACAATATGGCCAGGGTAAGAACTCTAGTTTCCCACTTGTGTTCACCTTCTGACTTCAGATTATGAACTCTCTGTTTGGAACAATATGGCCAGGGTAAGAACTCTAGTTTCCCACTTGATGTGTTCACCTTCTGACTTCAGATTATGAACTCTCTGTTTGGAACAATATGACCAGGGTAAGAACTCTAGTTTCCCACTTGATGTGTTCACCTTCAGACTTCAGTTTATGAACTCTCTGTTTGGAACAATATGGCCAGGGTAAGAACTCTAGTTTCCCACTTGATGTGTTCACCTTCAGACTTCAGATTATGAACTCTCTGTTTGGAACAATATGGCCAGGGTAAGAACTCTAGTTTCCCACTTGATGTGTTCACCTTCAGACTTCAGTTTATTAACTCTCTGTTCGGAACAATATAGGCAGGGTAAGAACTCTAGTTGTGTCTATAGCTTGCTTGGTATATAATTAATTCTTCACACTTCAGTTTCCAAATTCTTTGACTGGTGAAGTTTAGTCATGTTTTTCTTTACGTCTAATTATAATAAATCTTAAGCTACATACTGATCTGGATCTAGATACTGATCAGACTGCACAGACGTACATTAAAAAGCATTCACCTGGTGCAGTGGGTTGAAGCAGATTTTAAGTAAGTGGCATAGTGTCCAACAAGCTTGTAAATTCTTTTATTGGAAATATATGATGAGGAATCTTAAAGCAATCTTAGCAGCTAAATAATAACAATTAATGTCTGAAGAAATTAGACCAGCTTATGTGTATATACTGTGAAAAAATAAATTAGGCATGAAACTTCATTGTTTGACTATTTCATTGGGATGTGACTTTATGGATTTGGATTTGCAAAATCAAAATTGAATCGGTGATGAAAATGATTTAAAGAAATGTGGAGAAAACAACACTCATAAAATTATCTGAGCTAAATGTTATAAAACTGACCAGTCGTCATTTCAGCCAATCAGATGCTTGAGATTTGAGACTAGTTTCCATGCTCAGTTTTAAAACCTTGGGCACTGGTGTGGCCATGGTAACAACATCACTGAGAGTGATAAACAAGACAGCGGCTATGAATTAAATCCATGAAAATAAATCCCCCACAAACATAATTATTTTACAGTATAGATCAATGCTGAACATAACCGAGTCCAACAGACGTTGGGCTTTCAATCGGTCACTTTATGTGAAGATGAGTTCAAATTTATACCCAATATAACTGTGCTAAACATATTTAAATCAACCAAAGAAGCCTGTTAAATGAAAAATCTTCAAACTGTACACTGTTGTCAGAATATGTATTGTTTTAATAAATGACCAGTAACAAGCATGGAAGTCAAGGACAAAACCAAACCATGTTGATTAAAAATGTTAATTAAAAGCTTTTGTATATTTCAGGTTGATTCGTGTGGTAATACTGAACATCGTGATTATTGCTATCTGTTTAATCTTTGCTGTCTTCCTACCTCATATTGGAAAAATTATCGGGTAAGTTAATTACCTACCTGTTTATATTTAATATCTGCTTAAGGTTCGAAACAACTTGTACAATTGTGCCCATTCATTTATAAAGAATACATTAATTTTGCTTTTGATGTGTTTGTTTGTTCTTGGTTCAAAACACATATTTGTTTTAGTATTACTTGTTTTGGGCCTGTTGACGTTAAAACATACTCTTGCTGTATGGTTAGGGTTCGCTCCCCAGTAAAGGCAATATCATTTCAAATTCACAGTAGCGCTATTTGTGCAGTGTGGTACATGTAGCTGTAAAAAGTAAAATGTCTCCCCGTACATATAGTCAGTACTGTCAGTAAATAATCAGTTACCGATGTCATGCAGTGATGATTACTTTTATCAGGGTTATCCAATCGACCATTTTTTGGGCTTGTCCAGGCTAGCGCAGTCAGTAGCGTAATAGGAATTGTATGGCTAGGCGCTGTTGCAGTCTGGTATGGGTTTTGCTTCACAGAAGAGGCAATATCATTTGAAGAGTTTGTGCTTTCTAAATTCTATTAACATATTATATTTAGCTGACCATTGTTAGTTTATATGTCGTTTAGATCAAGAAGATGATGTATTTCAGCATGTAAGACCAAATGCATGCTCTTTGTCTTTTTTAATTACTGGCATTAACCCTTTACTCCATATATAAAGGTTTATGGCACGTGCGAACAGTGTAGCTGCAGATTAGCAGTGTTTGAAAGCAGGTGCATCACAGATTTGCCAGCTGATCTGGATCTACACTGTTTGCCCAACATGTATAACAGCCATATCCATGGACTAAAGGGTGAACATCAGCCTTTGTACTCGTATACTCTGCTCAGAGTGTACACGATAAATACACTTAAATATAGTCTGTGAATGTCTTCAAAATACACAAGTGAACAATGATTTGAATGAGCTATGTTTTTACAAACAATGTATTACAAAATTTTACTGATTAACCATTAAAGCACTATTAAGACAAGTCACATGTACCAAGTGTATGTCAAATCTGGCTGTCATTCTGATCTCTGTATTTTCATGTTTTTTATCTGTTCACTTAAAAAAAAAATAAGTGGAATAAGTGAGTGTGAAAGAGTTCAAGTCCATAGCAAGTTAAAGGTAACTTATAAAACACTCATATATTGATTAATTTGTACATACTTTTCAGGTTTGTGGGAGCATTTTGTGGTTTCTCTTATGCTATAGCCCTGCCTTGTGCGGTGTACATGAAGATCCGATACAACGCGGGAACTTTAACAGCACCTGTCGCAATAATCCACTCAATACTCATTGTTCTCGGACTAGCAAACTTTATTGCACAGTTTTTACTGCTTGGATGATATTGGATGAGTATTTTTTGTAACAGATCATGAACATTCGGAACAAAAATCTGAAAAGTTTGGTGTTTGGGTTAATATGGCAGATAGAAAGAAGCAGGCGGCAATGTTGTTTCATTTTTCCAGAAAGTGTTGATATTGGTTATTTTGTGAACTGTTGTTATTATCAATCATTTCAAGAGCTGAGTAGAAATTAATAGCCTAAGGATAAATTAAGTAAACTGCAGCTTCATTTTATTGCAATTGTCAGGGACCATGACTAGTGTATTATGATAGAAATGTAGCTTAATATAAGCAAAACTTAGGACCAACTTGGGATGAGAAAAATGTTGTGTGTACTTTACAGTCTTGGAACATTGACTACCATTGACAGTACAAGTATTACAGTACAACGGATTGAGAAGTATTTTCTTATCTTCGATAGATGTGGTGGTTTTATTAGCAGAAGTTAAACAACAACCAAACAAATATTTGGGCATTCTTATTATTAAAAAAAATTAGCTTTGGATAGTCTATGTGGCATTGTTTCCCAGTTGTTTTATTCAGCCTTTTTAAAGCAGAGTTAGTGCAAATAACCAATTGTTTTTGAAACACTTATTGGAACAGTATTTTCCTTCAATTGTAATTGTTTTAAACAGTTAGTTAAGACTTTTTGTTGCAGCATTATTTGTTGGTTTTCAAAATCTGTAGCAAAACAACCTCTTATAAATCTTCTTTCTTCATTTCATCTCATATTCATACCAATACAGTGAAACCTGCCTTAGCAGCCTTCTGTGAATAGCAACCACCTGTCAGCCAGTTTGAATAGGACCTAAACTGACAATTTGTTCTAATTTTTACCTGTCTTAAACAGCCACCTGTCTCCAGCAGCCACATTTTGTCACTCCCTTGGTTGGCTGCTATAGACAAGTTTGACTGTAGTAATGTTTCGCAGGGAAAGTTTGCTATAGAGGCATAAAGCTCCCCACACAGGGAAAGTTTGCAATAGAGGCATAAAGCTCTCTACGCACGGAAAGTTTGCTATAGAGGCATAAAGCTCCCTACACAGGGAAAGTTTGCTATAGAGGCATAAAGCTCCCTACACAGGGAAAGTTTGTTACACAGGCAGAAAGCTCCCTATACAGGGACATTTTACTACACTGGCATAAAGCTCCCTACACAGGGACAGTTTGCTACACAGGCATAAAGCTCCCTACACAGGGACAGTTTGCTACACAGGCATAAAGCTCCCTACACAGGAACAGTTTGTTACACAGGCATAAAGCTCCCTACACAGGGACAGTCTGCTACACAGGCATAAAGCTCCCTGCGCAGGGACAGTTTGCTACACAGGCATAAAGCTCCCTACACAGGGACAGTTTGCTACACAGGCATAAAGATCCCTACACAGGGACAGTTTGCTACACAGGCATAAAGCTTCCTACACAGGGACAGTTTGTTACACATGCACAAATACATTTTTTAGCTGCAAACATGACTTTAATAGGCCTGTTTGATAAATGTTGCTTTTTTTAAATTCGCTTGACTTTTTTGTCTTCACAGATCTAGATGTTTTAATTTGTCTGAATATACTTGAGGGATAAAGAAACCAAGGGTAAACTTTGAAGCTTGCTCTTGTTTATCACATTTTACACTTTCCCTAGGAGACATTGTGACACAATCCCATTAACCCTTTCCTCCATATATACACCTTTTTACGCATGTGTAACCAGTGTAGATCCAGATCAGCCAGCACATCCGTGCCGTCTGTTCAGGATCTGCACTGGTCGCATTTTGGTCAGAAATAACCTAATAAATCAAAAAGCAAACAGTTTAGACCCTGATCAGACGTCACATATGTGCCGGCTGATCTGGATCTAAACTGTTTGCCCATGCAATAAAGTTGTATGTATGGAGGAAAGGGTTAAGTGACATTGAATAGATACAGTATCATGTAATCAAGAGAGTTCCTTTGGTAGATTTTCATTGTTTTGATTAATGTGTTTGCAAAATATTGCAAATAATGTCACCCTGCATTTCTCTATCCCTTGAGTATACATTTTGAAAATTTGTTTAGATTCAACATGATTTGTGGATGATTTATGTATCCTTGTACATGTTTTGTTTATTGTTGTTGAACCTAACAGATTTGTTAAGATGACATTTCAGGATAACTGGTTGATGATTTTTAAAGCTGCCTTTAACCCTTTACTTCATATACGCCTTTCCAATAAACAGTTTCGCAATCCTGTATGAGTTACTTCCTGTGACTGGTAATCAATGCAAAACGAGGCTGTACGGTAAAGGTGAACAATTGGACTTGATTTTGGCACTAAATAGATAACAGATTCCATTTAACTGTATGCCGGTGATCGTCGCTGCCAACTGGCTTTCAAACAAGATGGGACTATTTATATTAAAATATAGTTGTATATCCAATTTAGATTACTTAGGTTTGAAAGTTTGTAATTTTGAAGTAAAAGCTCAAACACTTGATTTTAACAATATGGGAATAAACACAATTGTTGTGAATTTTGACAATTTTGAAACATTTACAAAATGTTCTTTTAAGATTTTTTTCTAAATGACGTCCTTTGTTTCTACTTGTGAATGTTGTAATATGGATAAAAAATTCATATACCTGCTATATCAAATACATTTTCTGACACATCCATTAATTAAAGGACTTGGAAATAATTTAAAATTGAGAGGAGCAGGGTTTATTGAATAGATCCTGGGAGGAGGAGGCATCTAACAAATATTAATTAAACCGATCTCTATTGGTCAATGCTATCTGTCCCTTTAAGTAATTGACATGTGGCCCCTTGTGCACGACGATTTACATTTTTATGAAATGCCGCCATCAAAATCAATGGCCGCCAACCCATTTTAATCATGTCTGTAGTTGATAAGACATGCTAAGCCTAAAACGATAATTATTTTAGCATTGAGAGAAAACCGACTGTTTATAAGTCATTCAACACGAATTGAGGATCAATGGATGCTTAAAGTCAATGTTGCTGGATTGTTTTCTAAATTATTCTTAATATTAAAAAATAAATTGACAAAGATGTATTATTACTAATTTAGTTATAAACAAGACTATTTAATTTAAAAAAAAGAGTTTTATGGTGAAAAAATGAAAGTTGTTGGTTCATGTTCCCTTTTACATTAATACAGCTAGCGATAATTTTTCCCGTATAGGAGTCATGTGACTGGAAAAGGGAAGTAACCGAAAAATTCCTCGAATTATTGGAAAGACGTATATATATGTGTATATATATATAGGTTTGTCGCATGTACAACAAGTGTAGATCAACATCTGTGCTGTCTGATGTGGATCTACACTGGTGGCTTCTTTGTCAGAAACGGCATTATGAATCTAAATGTGAACGCTGTAGATCCTGCTTGGACGGCACAGATGAGTTGGCTGAGATCTTCACTGTTTGTCTAAGCAGTAACTGTCATTGTTAAATGGAATAAGCTTTTCTGTCTATGTTTGGAAACAGTCTTTTGTGCACATTATACTATCCTGTATCATCATGCCTTTGATCCTCGGCTATCAGCAGTTTGTTGGGATAAGAAAAAAGGTGTACTTCACAGGTCTGTTATTGTTACTTATTACTTTTATCTTTATTATTCATGATATTATAAATCTGGTTAAATGCTCACCATTCACCAAATAATGAATATTATATTAGTGTTTGAAAAAGTGGTAATAAAATGTACTTGACTTAGAAGATTAATAATAAATGTAAATCCAGTATCTTTTTTGAAAATGGAAAATCTTTAGTTTACAATTGCGAGTCTAGAATAAATTCTCTGCAGTTTGTCTGGGTTCATTCAACAAGAGATGCCTTTAATAGAATCTACATTCTACAGTAAGTCTTAATGAAAAAGCAACTGCAAAAGAATTAAACTGAAACAAAATTATTCTGATATATATATGCTTTTTCTGCTGTAACTCCTTAACATTTTACTAATGTTATTTTTGTGTCCCCTTTTAAAAAAAAAGGCGATTCACAGGACTGCTTTGTCTGTCAGTCTGTCTGTAGGTCATGAAAGCTTTATATTGGATATGACTTTGCCTTTCTTATTATTTCTTTTTCAAAACTTCAATTATTTTTCTTTCATGATGTAGCCAAAATCTTTTGGTGAAGTGCATGTTTGACTGAGTTATGCCTCTTTTTGTACTTGTGTTTTGTTGCAGACACTTATTATTGGTCATTGGTTCTGACAGAGACACAGGGGCGACAAGTGTTGAAATGAACATCTATCTAATTATTGTTTAATATTATTTCTTTTTTATGTTTTACAGTTTACACTGGGCATGTGTAATATTTTACTTTCATGTTGACAATTTTATGTTTTGTTTAGTATTATGAATGATTTGTACATCCATTGGTGTGTTTTGAGATTTATAAGAAAAAGGAATGAATGTGAAGCACTTTATTATTTTTTTTTTTAAAGGAGAGTGATGAAAATAACTTTGAGGCACACTTGTCATGGTTATAATAGTTATCTGCATTGCTAGCATGGATGTGCTGATCTGATATGCTCTGTTTTCGCATACCATTAAATCGATATTAATGGAGTTAAGGTTTAAATAATTGCAAGATGATTGACAGCTCAAAGTGGTTGACAGTTCATTCAAATAGTTATTGCAGAAAATCCCCTATTGTTTATATATACAGTGTTTCAGGGCCATCATCAGATCTAAAACTGGGCATTATATTGTTCCCAAATTGAAATGAAGGTTGTAAAAAGATCAACAATGTTAATGATACGTTTGTTTAAATGTTTAAAGTTACATACCATAATTATGATTGCATGATGACTGTGTAGAATTTATTCTGTGATACAGGTGAAAATAAAGGTTGATTGTTGTTTCATATGTTTATTTATATAAATAATTTTTAAAAGCAATTTTCATGTTGTTGTTTTTCTTGTTTTCATTTTACTAAACATTTCAAGCTTAACAGCAAATTTCCAGTCTTACATATAAATGCATAACATTCAACATAATAAAGTTCAATAAGTTATTTGTCACAGTAATGATAAATTACTAACAGAACATAAAAGATCTTCTGAAACAAAAATCACAGAAAATTCTGGACGGATGTCTCTTTCACATTTTTCAATTTATACGTTTCTGCTGGAACATTTGAAGTTGTTTATCCTTTTTCCACATAGTTTTTCTTTACAAATCTCACATCATTTCCGAATAATACTTTTCACCTAAGTTGCAGGGAGTGGTTCATCTTCCTTCATGATGCCAAGTTCCCGGAGAAAGTTGTTCTCTGCTTCCACATACGCCTGGTACTCTTGTTTGAGTCGGTACTCTACCTCCTCGTCAGTCAATATCACATTAGGAGCAATCTGTAATAGTCATGTGTATAGGGATTTTCAGTATATATAATATACATTAATATATTCCATGTGCCTACTATGGGGATGGACTATGGTCGGATCACCAAGGTAACAAACTCCACAACCACACCCTACCCATTCAGGAAAAATATTGGTAACAAAAAAGACCAGGTACATCGCAGGCATACAACAAGTTTGCTTTGTGTATTTCCAGAAAATTTACATTTTATTATCTGAATTAATCAATTTTTGTAGGATCTTGCAGGAATAAAGCAGCTCATTACATTGCAAAGTTGCTCATACTATACCTAGTATAAAAATATGCAAACATCGTTACATCTTGAAATTTTTTTACAACAGTTTTCATGCAATTTAAACAATATCATAAATGGAAATGTTTAAAAGTGTTGTTAAGGAAATTTTCTTTCATTTCACAGTACATGTATACCGTAGTCAGTTTAAAATCTTAATCCGGAATTATTCATGTCTACCAACACATCTGACCAATCACATGAAAATGTTTTGCTCTCATAAAAAAATGTGTGTACATACTCCTGCTTTTTTCTTTGCTTCTGCCTCAATCTCACGTTTCTCCTGCTCTCTAAAATCCCAGCGCTGCACCACAAATCCTCGTCTCTTCACCTCACGATCAATGTAGTGTGCTACCCCTGTCATCTGTAACATAAGTACAATAACCTTTATTTTGTGATCTTCCTGTTCTATTTATTGCCCGA
Source organism: Corbicula japonica (assembly GCA_038501625.1). Taxonomy (NCBI): domain Eukaryota; kingdom Metazoa; phylum Mollusca; class Bivalvia; order Venerida; family Cyrenidae; genus Corbicula; species Corbicula japonica. The sequence goes on along the minus strand of JAZAYU010000062.1, from coordinate 1,212,534 downwards.
ATACAAAAAATAACCGTTTCTAAGCCACTACAACTTGTAATTGAAAAAGAAACTATAGCTTTGTTTATCTCTTTGCATATTTAAATTCAATGATTTTCCATCATTGACACAAACAGAAAAAAGCGCACGGCCAAAGAAGAGTTTACCTCATTAGGTGTAGATAGTCGGAGACTCCAGGGTATCTCAAGGATATGTAATGTTCCTGCATTGTCACCAACTGCCAGAAGATGCTGCTTGTCTGAAATATTCAACAACAAAACTTAACATAGAAAATCACGTCAACAGAACAAAATGTTTAAAATCAATGAACTCAGAAATTTGTACTGTCAATACAACGGGAAAATATATGAGTAATGTTCATATTTAAATTTCAATGGGTTTATTGTCATCATATGGAGGTGATATCAGAGACTTTCTCGTCGTAACAATTGATTTGCCCAATTGTGAATATGCATTTAAAATTTATATGGTTGTTTAGATAACACCATTAGCAAACCATTAGAACATGTTCAACTGCCAAACCATAAGAACTTTATCTAAATGCGCACTGTATCATTATTTACAGAATATCAAATGTTTTAGTTCAACTTACGAGTGACAGCAAATGGATAAAGAGATGTAATAGCTACAGGTGATACACTTTGTGTGATGGAAGGCTCATGAGTTTTGTCCAACAGATCCCAGACATCTACACTGCCATCTACCTTGGAGATGTAGAACACACCAGGACGGGATGGTGACCAATGACCAGAAGTCAGGCGTATTGGATTTGGAGCTGATGACAGAATTGGTCCTGACTGAAATATATTAATATACAAAAATAGAAACACTTCAACAATCAGTTCTGTCACTTGTTATTTTCTACTATGGTGAGTTGGGAAAGTGGTACTAATTAGCTATAAACCAGGTTAAAATTAACAGTTCATCAATGCAGGTGAAAGTTTTCCTTTTTTTATTTCTTCTAACAATATTGTCATACAGGCTGTTCCGAGATTTCAATTTTGTGCAGTACTTTCAACCTATTGTAGATGTGCTTCCATATTTTGTTTGGTTGATCTAAGTGAACACAAAATGTTGGAACTTTCCATTTCTTGAGCTTAATGCTGCATAAATCTAGTCAACCCTTCTTTTTGTTTTTAATTAATTTTGTAGCTTAATCCAATAGCTGAAAATAACTTTTTTTTTTAAGTTTGGATAAGTAAACAAATAACTTTATCCTACAAATATTTTAGGCAATAATGGGGAGATCTGTGCATAAAGAAATAACATGACACTACATAAAAAAATGTAAGGATCTGTGTTACACAATTCAAAGATTTTTCTTTTCATTTTATTCTGAAATTCTAGGATTTAAATCAGGCTAGCAACATCAAGTTTTCTGTTAGAAATGCCAACTGCAATTTTTAACTGCATGTAATTCCAAACATAAAGAATTATAATCAACACTTTCAAAATAACTCCACAAGTATGTTATAACAATACTAAAGACCAGGAATTGCTCACCTAATTAATTTTTAATTAGCTTAACAACATTTATTTAACAATGTGACTACTTTGTTCCTCACAGAAACCAGATTATTTGATGTAAATTAAAACTGCTTTTCTTCCCTTTGTAACCTAGTGTCAAATCCCTAATAAACCTGTCTAAGGGGGATACATTTTTCAAAAGGCTACTTTAATTTAAAAACAAAAATCACAACTTCTAATACTGAACTCTTTCTTCAAATGCAGAAAAATTACTTACATTTTGGGGGTATTAATGTTTATCAATAGTTTTTTTGTGTGATTAAGAAATTAAATCAATCATTTGACTGTCTGGATTGAAAGTAACTGCAGAAATCTACCATGTTGAAATGTTTTTTCTTAAATTCATAAAATTTGACTTTTAAACCTGGTGTTTCACCTTGGATGACCCAGTTTTGAGTAGATCCATCCTATATCCTTCTAAACAGACAACAAATACCGGTAACATTAACAAATCTTCATCAAATCAGGCCTGCCAAGCTGTTTGAAGGTCTAATTTCAACCCCACAGAAAATGAAAAATGGCAAATACAGAAAAGTAATCATACATACTGTAACAAATACTCAGAATTAGTTTTTAAAATGTGTATTGAGAATTATTTTTAAAAGACTTTTTTCATTACTCTCTTAAACAAAGGCATATAACATTTCATTATAAAGAAATAAATATCAACAAATTTAAAGTTATCCAATACTTCAGCCAGAATTCCTGAAACTTTTGTTGATAGAGAGATCCTGAAAAAAGGCAGATTCATAAAGCCCTAATATTGGCCTAATAATACTAAATACATTTTAATTTTGTTACCTATCACAAATGTAAATGCCATTGAATTCATTATGGTTACATTTTAGATATTTAATGGTTTTACATACACAACTTTCAATGAAGTTGCCTAAAATGAGGTATTTTGTATGTTTTCAGAAACAATATTTGAGGTTTTTGGTGTGGGCACACTACTCAACCAAAACCAAATTTTGAATTAGGCATACAAACAAAATAATTTTGATCGAGACCTATGCCCTATGAAAATCACCAAAATATGTTGGTAAATATGTTGGTAAAAAGCCAGAAAAAACTAATCGCAATATTTTCAAATTTCAAAACACATTTGACATATATTTATTTTTTTATTTTAGTTAAATCTCTAAACATCTTGTCTCTCAAGAAAACAACAATAATGATTATAAATAGCAAACTTGCTGTGATGTTAATGCAATTTGAACATTTGTATAATTTTTTGCCATTTTTGAGCCTTTGCAAATCTACCCATTTGTTGAAAACCCTGTGATGCTAAGGATTGGCAGGTCTGTAATGTTGCACCAATGAGAACCTTGAACACAGGTGAGCTAGCACAATCACAGTCATGTGTTATCAACTCTAACTAACAGACATTTCAACAGTAACATCATTTAACGCTGCAATACAATACCTTCATTGCTGCGTTTTCTTTCATATCTACGTTTTTAGCCTAAGAAGACAATAAATTAGTCTAATTAATTAAATGAAAATTGTTGAAATGAATACAGAAAAAGTTTTCTGTTAAACTAAAACTGAACTAGTTTTCAAAATAAAGATACTGGCAATTAATGTAATTTTAATGTTTAAGTTTTTTCATCTACTTTTCTTCTTACTGTTTTTTAAATAAACAATAAAGAAATCAAATAGCCAAACATGTTTCAACTTCAAACAACACATCACAAAATAAAAGATTAAATGAGATCCAAACTAGCATAGCAACTACTTATTAAGCTCCTTTTTTTCCATGTTTTAAACAATCTAAACAACGAGTGCATTTTATGTTGCAGAAACACTTCATTTGATCACAGTCAATACAGTCATTTGATCACACAGTCAATACAGTCATTTGATCACACAGTCAATACAGTCATTTGATCACACAGTCAATACAGTCATTTGATCACACAGTCAATACAGTCATAACTAAACAGGCAATGTGACCTTAGTGCACCAACAGTCCAGTACTATCACTGCCCAGCAAGGGTGATGGTGAGTATTACAAACCAAGAAAATTATGTTGATCCAGGTGATAGCCAAGGTTAACAGTACTTCACAAAGGCTGAAAATATCCACCAACACCCTAGATGGGCAGTGATATTTATTCCAATTATGAAACAAAAATATAACAAACAGATAAAAATAAGCTATTTTTGCAGGGATGTTTTTCATCTTGAAGTTAGCAGAGTAACTTGATGCAGTTAAATGAGCATTTTAAATCAGAAAACTGGTAATCCCTGACATTTGCCATCATATAATCTTTATCATGGAAATTTGCAATTTGTAAAGACTGAACTTTTTCAATGTTCATTTGCTACTTGGACTGTTATTGCATAAGGTGACAAACACTGATGAACCTTCAACAGCCAGTTATTGTTGACTTTTGTACACAAAATTACCAAAGATTCTCTTGTACATTATTGAAAGATTTAACCTTGAAAAATCTCAACAAATCTATGCTGAGGTTCACTGACAACCAGCAGTATTGCCATTTCTCTACATAACATTGTGAAATCATAAATTATCGCAATCATCTTTAAAGCGAGGCAGTATTTTTTCAATACATCACCCAGCATTTGTGTGTAGTATGATCAAGTTCTACCAGCCACTCAATAGAGTTCCCAGTTTAAATTAAACTAATGGACACATTTCTGTGCCCATGATCATAAACCTGAGATAGACCACTTTCAAATCTCAAACATGGGATTCATTTCATGTACTTGAGAAATGATACTGGTCTCTGGATTTAGTTTTATGATCTTGGGCCCTGATCTAGTCCTTTCATTGTTCACAGAAATGTATTGAACCAACAGCAAACAGTGTAGACTGTGCAGATGCCCAGGCTGATCTGATTCTACACAGTAACAAATGTGACATCTTTGGTGCTTTGTGCTTTTAATGTTAACCTTTTCCTCCATATAAACATATGTGCAACCAGTGTAGATGCAGATCAGCCGCCTTAACCTTGCTGTCTGTTCTGGTTCTGCAATGGTCGCATTTTGGTCAGAAATAACCTAACAAATTAAAAAGCGAACAGTTTAAAATCCTGATCAGACGGCATGGATGTTCGTCCATGCAATAAAGATGTATCTATGGAGGAAAGGGTTATGAACAGAACCCACGCAGAAATTCATTGAAATGAAACAAGTCATTTATATGTGTATTTGTTTAGAATATGACTGAAACATGACACTGAGAATCTTTAATAACTGGTGTGCAGACAGAACTTACCGACTCGGCAGAATTAGGATTATTCTTGTCTATCTGTTATAAAATAATGTTGAATTCAAATAAAAACCACATAGCAGAAAGCCTACCCCTCTCGGGTCAAACAACATCACAGCTTGTAAAAGTAAAATAAAAACACAAAATTCTTGGTCAGTATTCATACTGGCTGAAATGAGATAAAAATCATGAATACTGCAACAAAATTATAATATTGCACCAGCAGAAATAACCTGCTATATGGTCGGTTTATCATATTTTTAAAATGTAATAATGACTTTGGTTACAATGCAAGTATTTAATGCATGTCTTTATTGTTATTAAAAGGACTTCGCATTGGTGTATAACCCAGATTATTTGAGTCCTATTCACATTTTTCTACCTGGCAACTTTTCTTCATATTTGCAGAAGACACACTGTGAAGTATTGAGTCCTCTAGTACATGTCATAGTATCATGAGTTGCAATAACTGAGGAAAGCAACATAGGGATTCACACAGGGTGTCATACATCCAGGATTATCATTCAGTAAATAATATCACTCGGGAATCTTCAGCAAAACCTTGAATTACAACACAGTTAAAATAAATAACAGCTAATTTGACCATCATTCCCCTGAAAATGTAGAAACATTTATTTTTTTAGTGTATTTTGTGTCAGGTTGCCAAGGTTTTACTGAAATGCAGTTTCATGCAGGAATCAGCTTGGGTTTCAAACTGAATATCACAAATACACAAGTTCATAGATAAAAGGAATTAGCAAAATGTTACATTAGTATACAAAGTTATACGTGACAATACAACTCTACATGTATATACATCTATGGTGATAAATGAAAAGAAATAAAAGAATATTTGTGATAATATATTCATTTAACAAAGAAAAAAGACATTTTGTGAAATTCATAACAGCAAGAAGGATTTAATTTGACATATATTAATTAACATCTCAACAGAGATGAAAGATGTGTTGTTTTATTGATGAAGAAAACTAATCATTGTAAAGATTTACAAATTTTATTATAGAGAGAGACATGCAGGGGAAAGCAGTAAAAAATAGTAAAACTCCTAATATTATATATTGTACCGTGGCTGTATTCTGTTGCTAAAATATAAATAAATTGTTTCAGTACTAAATCAAGTTAAAGTTTAGCTAAATAAATGCTTGATGAGTATTACACATGTTTACCTTACCAGTTTTAGCTCCAACAATGATAACATTGTACTAAAATCTCTATAATTTTTGGCATGTCAGGAGATTTTACAAATCTAAATGAAGAACAAATATGTGTGATATTCTGAAATTACCAAACTGGACCCAATAAAATTTTATAGATACTTAGTAAAATGAATATCCTGTTGCTTACGTTTTAGAATTATTAAAATGCAATATAAAAAAAGTAAAAAATATTTAAGATAATCGAGAAAAGTCTTCCAATATCTTAAATGTACACCTTCCAGTCGAGAAACCATTTATTTGTATACTACTTAAAAAACCCACATTATCAGGATTAAAATAAAATGTTAACTAAAATTGTGTTCATTGACATGGATACCCCACCCTCCACAAATGTCAAAAAATAAATGCAGATTGTCCAACATCTTTCATAGAAATATGGGTATATTTCCATGACTAACCATGACTATGCTTAATATGAAATCATACAGAATTTAACAGTTGCATGATAATACTGAATTTCTATTTGAAGAAACTGGGCCATGACCTTAACAGTTGTCTTGACAAAGAATTTCTATTTTAAGGCAACAATGACCTTGACTCCAATTATGCTCCCATCATTCCTAAAGCAAGGGTTTAATAACACCTTAATTTTACTAGAAAGTCTGTTCAATAACTACATGGGTGTTCAGTTGAATACTTGTGCTGCCCTCTGGTCCTATATCCGATTAAAAATGCACATGCAAAAAGGGGCATAATCCCATCTTGACCTTAAGAACTTGGCATCATCATGAGCGTGTTGTCAAGAGCAATTTAATTTGAAAGTTTCATGAAGAAATATTGAGAAATGGCAAAGAAATACCCAACATTAAGTTACCGTGTCAAAATACAAGTACTAAACTGGGCATAACTTCATCAAATGTGATCTTGATCTAAAAAAATTTGGTATCATAATAAGCATGTTGTAAAAAGCAATAAAATTTGAATTTTTCATGAAGAAATATTAAGTAATTGCCAAGTTTCATGTCAGACAGACGGACAGACTGACTGGCAAAATGATCCCTTCGGAGAAATGGTGACATAAAAAATAGAGGAGTTATTCTGTTAAAATTGTTAAACTTTTTGTATTATTACCAGATGCTTATTGCGAGTTATTAAAATATTATTATTTGGAGGGATGTAAAGCTTCTGTTAGTAAAATAACAAAAAACAAGGAAAAGTATTCTCTGATAAAAAATGCAACAACAAACATTAATGTTTTACTATACGCTATTTTTAAATTTCTAGAAATTATTAGTGTTGTGCATTTTTATAAATATTAATTTTAAAAAATTAGTTTGATTATTTTAAATCTTGATATATAAATATAAAAAGATACAAAAATTCTTAAAATAACCCGAGGAGTAATAATATCACTGAAAGCATTTTCTAAAATAATCAAATCAATTTAATCATTTCAAATACTGAAATTAAATGAAACTTTGGGGATATTGTGCAGCAGGTCAGTAAGTAGGAAGTGTTTACTTACAATGACACCTTCCTTCCAGATGGTAAAGTTCCAACCACCAACACACAGCAAGACATCTTTAAAGAATGGTGATCTCTGAACAGTATTCAGTGCTCCATCATGCACAGTGTGGTAAAAGTCTGGCTTTGGAGCTGTAATTAAAGAAATAATGCTTTTGTAAAAAGGGGCATGCCACAGTATAGGTGTCTCAAGTAATATTTTTTTAGTTGTTAATTGATTTGAAAATAACTTACACTCATCAATTATTTCTTTATAAATAACAGATTATTTTATTACATGATTTGATAATATAATGTTATTTTTACCACAAAATGTATAATAAGCAATGTGGTTTGCACAACTTTATGATGCTTTTCCAAGGATTATTGTCAACTGTTCCAATACAGATTTTTTCTGATGTGACTGAAAAGAAATGTTACACTTCAACTGACTTTAACAACTGTGTAACAATGTCTAGGAACATCTGCAACCTCTTAGTCTTCTGTTTTTTGTGGGGTATTGGGGCCACATTTCTTTCTTTGTCTAAACTTTTGCATCCAAAAAGTTTTGCAACATGTCTGAGTAACACTGGAATTTGTTTCGTAGCTACCATGGTAAAAAAACTATGACTTTCAAACAGCAAAAGATTAAATGATGATAAAATAGAGAGACTTACTTTGTATTTTCCCAGTATCCTGGTCTTTCTGGGGCATCCAATCCACATAAACAATTTCTCCATCCTAGAAGGAATATGCATGAGTAGGTTTACATCTTTAAAATAGTTTATCATTATCAGACATCTGATTTTGAAAGCTCATAGAAAAACTGGGAAGCCAGTATCCAGTTATAGCCATTTGGCAACAATGGAGCATTACTGAAGTTTCATTTTTATTCCACATGCACTCAGCTCATATATAGTCTTAAAGAACAGTATACTAAACACAAGTCTCTTATTATAATTTAAGGCATAGTCCTTTACAAGGACAACATGATCATTTCTGGAATTATATAAAATAAAGAACAGCTTTTAATGATTGTGAAACAAAGGCCTTTGTTAATTATTTTTTCAAAGACTTATAAGAAATATTTCGGCTCAAACAGTGGTTTCAGGATAGTTTAGTTTATATTGCCTAAGAATGTCAATTTGTGGCTTCAAACAACTAAAATATTTTTAAAAACCCTGGCAATACAAAGTCAATAGAAGTTTGATTCAATCTTTAAACAATTACCTCAGTTCCAACATAGAAGTGTGTCTTGACACTCTGTAAGGTCCTTTTCTCTTTCCCGGAGCCTGGTTTAGCTGATGTGTAGTAACCCCCTCCCATAGCGGCTTCCTTGTCCGAGGCTCCCTCTGTTGCACGAGACACTGAATCCAAAAAGATATCATGTTGATTCTGCTTACAGCAAAAACTGATTCAACTAGCACAAAACACCAACAACACAAGAAAAATCATCAAACATTCCACTTATCATGCACTTGGTTTTGAAATGTCTGATTTTGAAGAATGTTGCTTCTACGGACCTGTACGAAAAGTTCCAGCCGTAAATGAAACGTACTTTGCATGTAAATTCCAGCCGTACTTGAATAGAATTACTTGATATCCTTATAAGAAATGAGTTTGCTAGTCCAGCCGGAGTACGGCCGGAGTCCAGCCGGAAAAAGGCCCGAAATATTTAAATGAGCAGTAATATTTTCAGCTTTTCCAGCCGGAATTGATAGAAAGTACGGCCGTAATATGCAAATAAGCAGTAATAATTTAAACTTTTCCAGCCGTACTTGATTAAAAGTACAGCTGGAATTGTTCATATATGGTAAACGTAATGATTCACATTACGGCTGTACTTTAAAGTACGGCTATTAAAATTTTGAGGTTTTATTAGGTCAGATTCTGAGTTACATGTTACATTTCAATTACACAAGTTCAGTTTTTTTTCAAGCAAAGTAGGATTCATTTTGAAGACATAAGATTGAATTAAAAATACATCTTTAGACCCTAGATTACACAAAGAGAAAGAAGTATCTGTAGCACAATACTGACAAGTTTAATAACAAAATATGACTAACATACATATTGTTCAAAGCTTCTGATATATAAGAAATATACAGTCTTCAAAAGCTTATGATACATTAGAAAAGTACAGTCTATCATTATATACATTGACAACCTTACTGTATGCTCCTGGGAGTGTTATATTTTTCAAAAGGAGTAGGACCTGGGAAGTAAAATTTCTTTAAATCCATACAATTTGATAGCATTTCCCATAAAATGTTTAAAGAAACATCATTAGACCAAATTTACTGAATTAAGTTAACTTCTGGGGAAAAATGGGTGGGACATTTATTTAGGCAGGAGATTTGAATAGATCATATGATGATGTTAATGTAAATCTATCAAAACAAATTAATCATTTAAGACTAAAACAGTTTTGGGAAGATATTTTGCAGTGGTGAAATAGGAATCCACAAAACAGAAAAGTATTAAACAATAATGTGTTTAACAAGTTTCACAAAACCTTAATATAAAAGCTGCTAATCAAATGCTTAAACTCACTAACTTCTTTTTTAAACCAACCTTAACCAGTATTTAAGATTTGGAATTACACATGAAGAATGTAACACAATCTTTTGTACATGTATAGTGTTTAAACACTAAGTTCAACATGTGAGATCTGCATAACTGAAAGCTAATGAAAAATACCTGAATTGTCTGAAAATCCTCATTTAGCATGCAAAAAATCCTGTTTCATTTTAACATCAAGTATATTTCCTTACTGTACACATAAAATTAATAAAAAATAACTATGAAATCTAGCTTTATTTACCAGAAAACTGATTTTCTGAAAATCCTTTGTTTCTCTCACTTCCCTCAAATTTTCAAACATGAAATGATTTCATTGGGCAAAATTCAGTCACATGATTATTTTCCTTCCAAGAAATTACGGCCGTAACTTTATAAGAAGTCCAGCCGGATTTTTTCAAATTCTAAGTTAAAATTTTACGTCTGGTAGGGATAATGGTTGATTTTTCCAGCTGAAAATGCAGAAAGTCCAGCCGTAACTTTACCACCAGAAAGATTGTTAGGAACGTAATTTTATGTTACTTCTGGATTCCAGCCGTACTTCTCAAAGTACGGTCCAATTACGGCCGGATTCCTGTTCAAAATTTCGTACAGGGAATATTTTAGGCCATAATATGTGATTCAAACTGTTTTTCAATATAATTTTTTTATTTTTAAATATTTCTAATTTGCCATACTTTGGTTACTGGTACATAATGCAACAGTGTTAACATTTTCAACTGGTAAAACTGACATACTGTAAACATGAAATTTTTAAAAATTCATACACATAACCTATTCACAATACAATAATTACACTAAAGTTGAAACTAATTCATTTTACAACTCTTAATCACACTTACTGCTTCCTGGGTTAAAACCAGTACTTATACTGGATGTGGATGAAGATAAACACAACAGTCTCTTCACTGTTGGGATTACAACTAGCCATCTATGAACATGATTGGTTCCTTACCACGGTTCCTCTACATCACATGAGAAATCTAGATTTTCAGAAGTACTGAATTTTGTTAAGTTGTCCACCATGTTTGTGTATCAAGGACATATAACTTACGCGCTCCTCGTTCTCCTTGTTTCTCAGCTATGGAGAATTTTGTCGGGGCGTGGTCACCTCCAGGCTCGGATTTGTGCAGTTGTACCTGAAAAATTTATACACCAGATTTTTAAAATACAAACAAAGTAAGAAAACGTGAAGACTAAGTAATGCCAAGACATAGCACACTGACATACTGCAATATTCATGCTGCTAATAATTATAAATAAACAAAATGCCTTTCTGTGTATTAAATATTGTCAGTTTTATTTGTAACCTTCAGAATGTTAGTTATAGATTTAGTTTCATCTGGGCCTTCCATTTATAAAGCACATGAGTTATTTTGTAAAATTCTACTGACTGTTTATGTCTAATCAGAAGTTAAAGCCCTACAGGGTACAGGCCATAAGTCTATTCTACAAACATAGAAGTTGACCTGGACTGACATATTACTGTCTGACAACATGTACAGATGTTAGCTATGAAGAACCAACTTAAATGGTTCCCCCAAAAATAGTTAATTAAAGAATTTACTACATTATTAGAATTTTTAAGTCATACAAACATATACCTTGAGCATAGGTTTCCAGGTGAGATCAAGGTGTCTGATGGAAATCACATACCTTGAGCATAGGTTTCCAGGAGAGATCAAGGTATTTGAAGGAAAGCACATACCTTCAGCATAGGTTTCCAGGTGAGATCTAGGTGTTTGAAGGAAAGCACATACCTTGAGAATAGGTTTACAGGTGAGATCTAGGTGTTTGAAGGAAAGCACATAACTTGAGCATAGGTTTCCAGGAGAGATCAAGGTATTTGAAGGAAAGCACATACTTTGAGCATAGGTTTCCAGGTGAGATCTAGGTGTTTGAAGGAAAGCACATACCTTGAGCATAGGTTTCCAGGTGAGATCTAGGTGTTTGAAGGAAAGCACATACCTTGAGCATAGGTTTCCAGGTGAGATCTAGGTGTTTGAAGGTATCAGGAACTCCCATAGGATTCTTAGGTCCCTGTTTTTCTTTCTGCTGTCCTTGCTGTGGTCCTTTTGGAGGTCGAGTGTCCCACACCAGCACACAACTGTATATAGTAACACCATAGATATTACACTTGAAGATGCTTTAAGTAACATAATTATTTTCCCATACTTTAAACTGAGATGACAAACAGGACCATTTTAGGTTTTGATTTTTTGGAAAGATATGGGCTGAATGTTATACAGCTGAGATTGGAAACCAGTCTCAAAACTCTCAACTGGTCGCCATTTAAGCCAATCAGATGCTTGATATTTGAGACTGGTTTCCATGCTCAGTTTTATAACCTTAGGCACTGAAATCATTCATTCATTTTTTAAGTGAAAGTGGTGCCTTTGTCGCCATTTCCAAATACCTTTTAAAAAATTTCAGCTTAAAAGATATGTTCAGAATTGCTTAGAAAATGCTTACTTATCAGTAGCACAAGTGAAGATTTGACAGCATTGAAAGCTCTTGTTTTCTTGAGGAACACCCATCCTGTTAATCTGAAAATAAACAGATACTACCGCTACTAAAATCATTTAGACACAAAAATCATAAAGAACCTAAGTTCAAGAAAATTCACTCAACTGCTGCCTTACTATTCTAAATAAGAGTTCCTAACTGTCACCAAATATGCTCATCAGAGAGCAAAAATTTCTGATTTGGTTAAGTTTTAACAATTTAAGGACCATAACTCCGAAGTGACTAAGGGAATCTGACTATTACCAAACTTAACCAAGATTTTATGCCCATTTAACATTCTCAAAAGGTTTAATCAAAAACAGAATCTGATAAAAGTGAAATCAGACATTGCTTATCTATTGAACTAACTGCACTTAGTAGTGAGCAACTGTTGTGATCTCAATCGTTGAAAAATTTAGCCGAGTTATTATGCCTATAAACTTCTGACCTATGTGAAGACTGGACAAAGGCTTTTCAAGTTGGAGAATAGAATGCTATCTTGGTAAAATCAGAAATCAATATTAAAACAAGATAGCCAGTGCCACAAAATATGTCCATCGAAGAATTTATAATTTTAAAGGGCCATAACTCTAAAATGGCTAAAGTGATTTGGCTGTTTATCAAACCTGGCCAAGATATGCCCAAAAACATTTTGATCAAGTTTGATTGAGATCAGTAAACAACGGTTTGAGTTACTGAGGGGAAATCGCTGTGGACGCTGCTGCCTGGGCACCCGCACGCCCACAATTGGTGTCCTCATAATAAAATCTGTCTTTGACGGGCGTATAAAAATCAACAATTACAAGGCCATAACTCAAATTCCCTCCAGCAATCTGGCTGGTTATCTGACTTTATAAATAAAATATTGCCAAAAAGAATATACCAAGTATTGTGAAAACTGGATAATGGCTTTGTAAGATAAAGAGCGAACATTTCTTCTTTGTTCAAAAATCAGTAACTAAACAGTGATAACTCCATGGTTCTTGGGGCAATATTATAATTGCACAATATGGAAATATTATAGCAATAGGAAATCTAACTAAGTTTGATAAATACTAAAGTTAACAAAGAGAAAACTTGCTGATGCCTCCCATGTTCCTATATTCTTAGCCAAAATCAAGAAAATCCAAGTACAAAAAGGGCAGATTTCTGTAAACTGTTACCTTGACATTAAGATTTTGGCTGAACAAAGTGATCAATATTTATTGCATTTTACCTTATAAATATAGAGCAACAAAAACCAAATTAAAGTAAATTTTTTATTCTAAATGTTAATTTTGTGTACCTCCATATGGTCAGGTAGCCAGAGGATATCAGTGATTGGTTGGTGATGGCTGTTCTCTATACTGGACACAGCACAGTACCGCACAATAGGTGTCTTCAGGGCATTAGGGTCCTCAAAACCAGGCTGTCAATTCAAATATAAGCAGATAATGCATCAATGTTAATGAATAATTCTCACTACATTAAAACTACATTAACTACAAAACATCAAAACAATTCTGAATGAAGTCTCCAAAATAGGGGAAAGTAACAACAGCAAAAGAAGATTCAAAAGTCTTGTCAATTTTATTTTTGTTCAAACTAGATGTCAAAGTATTTTTATTGGTATCAGTAACACATGAAAGGTTACTATGCAAAAGAAAAGTGAGTGATTTCAAATGTTGGTAAAAACACTAACAGTTGAAACTTTAAAGTAAAGCATAACTTCAATTCAGTTTAATCTAAAAACATTTTACATTAATAAAAATATTTTATTGTTGTTTGTGAGAAAAAAAAATAGGTATTTAAAAATATTTTTTAAAGTTACAGAATGGAAAATCTTGCTTATAAAGAAAATAACTTACAAGCACTGTAGCTTTTTTGTTTCTGTTACCCCCTCTTGGCTGTTTGAGTCTGTCAGCGTGTGCAGAGATATCCCATAATACTAGCTGGCCGTTCTGGCAACCTCCTGCTATAATGTTAGGATCAGACGGACAGAACTGGAAACTGTGGATGTCATCTGGAGCTTCTAATAACAACTACAACAACAACATGATGTTGTTAACATAAATAAACAACAACACTTTACAAGAACTCTAATGTTAAGGAAACAAACACTCAAAATGAAAATAAAATATTAATGTTTCATCTTAACTAACAGTACTTTTTGTTTAAATAACAGTTCAGAAAGACATAATCTATATTTTATCAACAACAGCCATAATAGTGTTACATAACATATCATAAGATATAACAACATAACATAAACATGATAAGACAATAAGCTCTTTACATTGTTTCAGATCAGTTATAATGTTCGCAATGAAAAAATATTTAATGGAACATTACCATCACTTGATATATTAAAACTGTATAGAAATAAATGTTTAAATGATGAGGCTGTGCGTGTTCTCTACCTGTGGGTGTATGGGATCTGTAAAACTCCAAATCAGTATCAGTGATGGGGTCATGATCACTTTAGCAGCATTGTCTATTCTTTCATCAAATGTGAGTTTCTCTGCCACCGACACCGCCACCACACCTTTAATGGTCGGATGCCACTGTATACAAGTGATCTTCTTCTCTTTGCTAAATTGAAGGTCAGTGAATGATTGGTATTCCTGAAAAAAAGGATTACCCCTTCAAAAACGGAATTTATTTATTACTAAAAACACACTCACCTTTCAATCAAATAAAGTCATAAGGGTCTTTAAAATAATTATTAACTGATTGTATGATGTGTCAAATACAAATTTCTTTGAAATAAATTTTTAATGCTTATGCCAAACTTAACTTTGTTTCATAACCTGCCCCAACTTTTAAAGGTCATGTATGTGGGTGTTGAAGGAGGAACACAACACTTTACTAAGTTTCAAGGTACCTTTAAGTGATTGTCTGCTTTACTTCCAAAAGTGTCATCTGCATCACCTAGATGTAACCAGTCTATGAAGAACACATCCATAATCTCATTTTGCTGCAGAGCCAACTCAAACCTGAACAACAAAATGGTACGAGGGTCAGTCTGGTATAAACCTCATTTTCATTAAACAGAAGAAATCCAGTTTAAGGCAAATCCAATTTATATTGTAAATCAGTTACAACAAATATAACAAAGGCAATTTAGGACAAAAAGAATTTTATAAAACTATATTCCGATGATATTATCACACATAAAATGATAAATGAAACAAGAAATCCAAATTTATGCTGAAAATCCAAAGTCTGTGCACCGTGAAATCTGCTATTTTCAAAGTAGTAGTGTAGGTATACATGTTTTATTTCAAATCTTTGATTAAACTGACTATTTGAGCATCAAAAGTTTCTAGGGTCTTTTTTTTCTAATCATTTATCTTAATTAATACACTTTTTTGTCATTTCATCATAATGCACTATAACTAGAAATGGAGATGACAATATAAATAATTGAATTCTGTTCAATGTGAATTGTTATCCCTACCTAGGAGCTGCCCCTTCAACAAATTCTCTTGTCTGGTTTTTCTTCATGATATCATCTTGTTCCTTCTGAGAGAATTCTCGAGGGTAGTACTGTGTATTAGCGTTTCGGGGGTACTTCCACTCCGTCTGCGTCCCAGAGTCTGTAAACCATGGAATTGCCTGGAAATTAAGAAATTAGTTAAAAAATATTCAGCTTTATTTATAGTAATCTTTAAGTTAATACTGTTTTTTTGGCATTCTTTAGGGTTTTCTACTCTTAACCATGACAAAGCCTGGAATGATCAATACAAACTGAATATGTCTGGGCCTTTCCCAGAAACAATATTATCTTTTTTTAACAATTGAAAAAGTTGATAATGTAATATATGTGCTTTCACCGAAATAATTCTATAATAAACATGTTAACATGTGCACACAGACAAAAAATATCTTTAAACAAGCACACAGAATGTTTGATAATAAAGTAACAATAATAAATGTTTACATCTATATTAAATAATCAAGTATAATTTAGCAACTTTTCCAAATTGATGTGTAACATTTACATGTGTCAAAAAGGTCAGTGGATGGCTCTACATGTACCATTCATTCTGATGAACTGTTTCATTTTAATGTTTTCAAATTGAAATAAATAATGTTGTTAAGTCTGCACTCTTTTGAAAGAAAATTTCAGATAAGTAATCTTTTCTACATGAAGAGATCATAATTATCAATGTTTGAACTTCAAACCAAAGCTCATTCTACTCATATCTGTGTAGTCTGATCCCAAGGTTATAAAACTGAGCATGGAAACCAGTCTCAAATCTCAAGCATCTGATTGGCTGAAATGGTGACTGGTCGCCATTTCAGCCAATCAGATGCTTGAGATTTGAGACTGGTTTCCATGCTCAGTTTTATAACCTTGGGCACTGATCACATTTTACTACATGCCCTTTGTCTTCAGCAAATAATCCCTAACACTCTTTGTGATGACAATTACTCTTAGACTAACTCAAATCACTGAAATTACCTGTGTCCCTTTGTCCAACTCTAGTTTGTTAAGGTCATATGTTTTATCTTTGTACGATGTGCACTCTATGTATCCATCTTTGGCATCAGCCACATTTCTGTCTGTGAACTTACACGGGGCACCAAATTCCCGCCGCTGTCTTCTCACAGAAACTTTCAACTGAAAATAAAGGCATCTTATAACCTTTGTTTTTTGTCAGTTCTTCAGTATTCAGCCCTCAACTTTATGAAGTAACCATCATTTGGACCTAGAAATAATATACTTGCTGTAAATCTCATATCTTCCTTTAGAACTATTGTTCTTGGCTAATTTTTTATCCAGAAAAAAGGCTGTAAAAATTCTAAGATAAAAAAAACACCTAATGTGGTCACATAATTTGTGGTTACATATTTTTATGCAGATCCCCCAAATGACATTTCTGTGCAAGCATAAATGTGTGCTACTAAATTATTTTTGGCATGGTAGTTTTTTTGTTTGAACTTGTGCATTTCCCCTTTAATGAAACATGTGGAAAATAAACATATTCCACTGGGATTGGAAGTTCAAACACATGTTCTTACTTTTGAATATTTGTAATAAATCATCATCTTTTCTATTTCATCAACAAAATTTAATGATGACTGTAAACCTTAACATTAATATTAACACCGTCATTGTAGAAAATACACACTGGAAGGTAACAAATAATTTACCTGATATGTGAACAACATTTCATGCAAAGATATGTGGTATATCATGCATTTCAAAATAAAAGTGACCATGCAATTACTGGTATATCCAAGGTAACATATCATTGAAGAAGTGTTTTTTACATCATATCAACAACAGACTACAAAACTGGATAAAAACAACATATTAAGACCAAGAAAAAATGCAGTTCTCTTCCATATGACCATAAGATCGTAAATAAAGACCATCATAATGATCAAATAACCCTTTCCTCAATACATATACATGTACCTTTATCACATTTGCTAAATAGTGTAGATGCAGATCAGCCGGCATATTCGGCAATATGATCAGCATCTACACTATTAAGTTTTCAATTTATATGGTTATTTAGGATCAAGAGGATACGAGTGCAGATCCAGATTAGCTGGCACAGATGTGTCAGTTGATCTGGATCTAAACTGTTCACAAATGTAATAAAAGGCATATATAAGTAGGAAAGGATACATCCACAATGATCCGGCACAAGTATCAAAGTTTATCAGTCTTTGTGTCTTTAATACCTGGAAAGTCGACATTGACTGTAATAAAAATGCTTCACACGACAACACAGAATAATTGAAATTTACCTGAAATTCTCCAAGAGCTAACTGAAATGGGAGTTTTTTTGTACTTAGACTATTCCTGTTTTGTTTTAATTCTTTATTCCAGGATTTTTATCACAAACGGGACATGTACAGCCATAACATCCCTTCCATCTGATCTGGATCAACAATGTTCACTTCTCGGCCAGAAATAATCTAATGAATCTAAAAGTGAACAGTGCAGATTCTTATCAGATGGCACGAATCTACACTAGTGGCCCATACTATAACATTCATAATCTATAGTGATAACCATTATACAACTACATGTATCCCATTAAAGGGAAAACATGATCATCTGAACCTAAAGAAAGATTATTTCACTAGTGTATGATGAAACTTGAAAGTTTATTTATTAAGGAATAATGTTATCAAATTTATAAATAAATTGTGCAACAATATAATTTCAATTCCACAGTATTATGAAAACTGAGTCTGAAAACTGTTTACTCCATAGATTCCATCTTTATCACATGGGCAATCACTGTAAAACTGGTTTTATTCGCGTTAGTTTTATTTTTGCTAATATTCGCGAATCGCTTACCTCGCGAATTCATAAATACCGCAAATATATTATGAGTTTCCATATATCCGAAATAAGTTTATTCGAAAATATGCAACTTAAAATAGAACTGACGACGTCGCGAATCCATAAATACGCGAATAAAGAAACAAGCTTATTTTTTACAAAAATCGCGAAATTTTGACCTCGCGAAATTAATGCGTTTTACAGTAGTGTAGATCCTGATCTGTGCCATCTGATCTGGATCTACACTGTTTGCCCATAAGATATAATTCTTATCTATGGAGTAACAGGTAATTAGCAATGTCAGAAAATTTTATCACTGAGGAAAATGTTTAAACTGACCAGAATGCTAGAAAACTTTTGTCACCAGTCCTTTGGTCCAGCTAATTATGCAGTGATGTAGATTATAATGAGGATTTGGACACAAAACATTGCATCCAAAAAACATGAAAAATACAACCTGCAGAATCTGCTTCACAATTAAAGTAAAACTAGAAAAAGCTGAGTATTGGTAAATAACCATATTTCTGCAGTCATCATGTAGATAATAAATCTTCTCTTGTCATTTCATATAAATGTCACACACAAAAATCTGTTTCATTTAAATGAACAATTTCAATATTCAAAAACATTAAATTTTATTTATAACAAGACAGAATAAGAATATGATATGATTGTACTGAGAAAATATTGGTGCTTAAATGTTCTACATAACTTTTTTAAATGTAATATCATTATTACTATTTCATTATCAACTGAATCTCTGCTTTCCTTTGTTACAGATGAATGGGCATTCCAATAACTAAACTCTGAATCCTCTAACCTCCACATTAAAATACTGATCCCACCCCCTAAAAATAGATAATATACATACTCTTCTTCTCATTTCAGTGACTGACTCCTCTAAAATTTCCTTCTCGCTTCCATGAGACACCCACTGTTTGGACTGTGGAGGTACATATTTATACACAGTGTGATCTTCTTGGTCTCCAGCGCCCCCTTCTTCCCCGGCTTCTCCTTCAGCTTTAGGGGGCTGTAAATAGGTTAACAAAGCATTAGCTGGAATCCTGCAAAAAGTCTACTTTTACTACAAAAACAAATTCTCTTCAAAGTTTGATTAATTGTCCTCGTAACAATGTAATAATATTAGGATTTTCAGCAAAGCAAATTCAAACTTCAATCTTGTAATTCAGTCTGATCAGGATCTACACTGTTTGCTTTTGATGTACATGTATTAGGTTATTTCTGACCAAAAAGCAAATAGTGCAGATCTACATGTGCAATAAAATGCATATACTGGTACATGGAGTAATGGGTGAACCAAATGCTAGTAGATTACTGTAAACAAAACTAAACATTTTTATGATAAATTCAAATCAACATGAGGGTATCTCATTCTGCTTCATTGAATTGTTTTTCAAAGTCCATAAAATTTGTTTTCCATTACATATCATTGTAAAGAAAAACAATAATATTTAATTCAAATAAAAGTAGATAATTTTTTAACTGTAAAAAAACAGCACGTGAAGTGAAAGCAAGTAAGCTAAATAAGATGCAGATAATGTAGCTTTACTTTCCTAACATTTTTTTGACTGCGAACTCATTTAAATGATCTATGCCATTGTTCAGTGAATATAAATATACAATCATTACAAAAATACCTGACTTTTGATTGAGAAATAAAATATAACAACAATGATCAAATAATGACAATGAAATAGGATTTTTTTAACTGCTCCTATGTATTCAATAAAACATAATAGTGTCAAACCCCTGTGTGTACCAAATGCAATAATCCTCAAATAAACAACTTTTACAGTGTGGTGAATTACAACACGATATCAGTCATCAAAGAGACAACATATGTTCATACCTCCATGAAATCCTACAAAATGCATGCTTTAAATAGCTTTCAATACAAAATATTCATTCAACTACATCTTCTATGATAAAGTCTTATTGGTCTCGTGAATTATAATTAATGGTGGTGCATAGTGTGACATATTACTTAATGAGGCATGGCTACAATAAAGCTGCTCACAACATTGATGGTTTTGCCATGAGTTGCTGCGAAAAAGTGTGCTGTTATCACTTTACTGTCATCATGGCTGTTTCAACAGCCATTCCAAAAAGCCATTGAATATTATATTAAATTCTTCTTATACTTTTAGTTAAAATTAGAATATTTATATGTGCAAATATAAGAATGCTTTGAATTGATATTTGAACATGGTATGAAAAACATTAAGATTGTTAAAGTAAGTGTGAAGCCTTTAAACAACCCAAATGTTTTTCATATCCAAATGAATCGATTAAAATGTATATTATATATTGAACATATAACAAGCAATATACTTACATTCAGCAAAAGATCTTTAGCTTCCTCTGTAAGAGCAATACAGAAATTCTGTCCATATTTGAAGTCAAAGTCATACACAAGCAGGAATTCTGTGCCAGGGTAATTCTGTGAATAAGAGAAAACAATTCTTTCCATATTTGAGTTGTAAGCTGTAAGCCCTGTATTAAACAGCCATTAGTAATCGGCAGCCATCTTTCCCTTGGATGGCTGTTTAACACAAGTTCATTGATGCCTGATTTCTTAGCAAGCATGAATAAAATATTTTGAAAAGGCACCAAACTGCCTATTGCTAAGCTGCAATCTTTTGTAAAATAGCTACTACCAAGAACATTCTACCTAACTCATCATAATTTAGGAAAGAGAAGAAAACTTGACCTCTGTGAACAAATATCAACATCTTCCCATGTTATCAAAATGTCCAGATATGTGCAAATACCACAAATGAAATTAGGAATAAATTTTCAGCATCAATTAATTAAATTTTGAAAGTAAGTTTTCATTTTTTGCTCAGTATATAAAGAATAAAACTAAGGAGATCAACTTACAATGATCTTGTCTTTCAATGGATGGAAGTCACAGATGGCCGCTCTGTTGTGTAAGTCTTCCAGGATCTCTTCTTTCGTGACTATCTTGAAGGGATTTTCTTTCGTGACATCCTCATCACAGACACAGTGGTAAATTTGCTGAGTTTTGGAAGCCAGAAAAATTGGGACAACATTTTCTGGCGGACCTATAATAAGTCAACAACAGGGATAATCTATTATTCAAATATTTTTAAGTCCTGTTTTGTTATCATTATACATCAGCCAATTCAAGTCTTAACAGTAAACTCAAACTTGTTTTGCTTTTATAATTTTCAATTAATCACGATATATCACCGCCATTGTGATTGTCTACCTTTGTTTTCCTCCTCCTCTTGATCTGCTGGAGCAGGTGTCTCAACCTGGGAACTCTCCTTCTTCTTTCCTGAAAGTCACAGCTTCAGTATTACATTATTTTACTTGACAAAATTATAGCACAAACTTGAACATCCATAATTATATTAGCTCAGTATGCCATAAACAAAGGAGCTAAATGACACTTTTTACAACAAACTACTTGAATAAAATAATATGCTCATTAAATCCATTTAATTCTAGGTTTGACCGAAATCCATTATATGGTTTTACTTTTTGCAAAACCACATATTTTTCGTGTTGTTGGGTTTTTATTATTGGCTGCATGAAGGTTGTATGAAAATGTGAGTAGGGAGCTATTGTTAAAGCTACGGCTGCCGGAAGGTTGTATAAAAATGTAGTAAGGGAGCTGTTTTTAAAGCTACGGCTGCCAGAAGGTTGTTTCAAAATGTGCTTTAAGGGAGCTGTTAATGAAGCTTTGTTTAAATAGTAGCCATTTTATTCTTTATACATAGCATGATACCTTTCTGAGGAGTACCTTTTCCTGATATTTTTGGTGGTGGACTCTTTGGAGTGATAGTCCCAGACCTTGCACTGCTGGGCTTACCCTTGGCGCTACCTCGAGTGCTACCTTTGGCTGACCCTGTAGCTGACCCTGGTGGTGTCTTCTTTGGAGATTTGGTAGTGTCCTTAAATTCAAATTGCATATCAGATCTATGATCACTGAATTCAAATCATGTTTGTTTTATATTGGGTGTTTTGTGGTTTTGTAAAGAATTTCGGTTAGATAATGGTTATCAATCAACCTATTTGTGTGCTTATTATCAGCATTAAACATTGGAGCCAAGAATGGTCAAACTGGGTTCTAACCCTTTCCTCCATATCTATGACTTTTATCACATGGACAAACAGTCAAAATTCAGAAGATAAGTCAGCACATGTGTGCCGTCTGATTAGGATGTTCACATTTCACTTTTAGATTCTTAAAGTTATTTCTGACCAAGAAGCAAACTGTGTTGAGCGTAAGGAAAGGCAGGCCTGCCAAAATTTCTTCATTATAAATCCTGAGATTTTATCAGAATATTCCAATGATGATGATGATGATGATGATGATGATGATGATGATGATGATTTGTAACTTTCTGTTAAACCTGTTAAGGCCAGTTTTTAACAATTTTGCCAGAGGCAGCTTATCACCGACCAAGTCCTCACTGTCTTGTAAGAAACAGGAAATGACAGTGTGCAGTAGAATTGTACTACTATGTTCATTGTAGAACTTTAAATTAGGTTTTATTAATCTATATGTTTTTGTGTTGTTGTTTTTCATACACATCCGGAGATTTTCGCTGTAAATCTGGAGATCCGGTAACTTAAAATCTGGAGATTTCGGATAAAGTCCAAACATTTGGCAGACCTGCAAAGGGCAGGGATCTATCAGCTAATCTGGATCTACACTGTTCGTTCATGCAATAAAACCGATGTCTATGGAGTAAACTGGAAGTTTTAAGACCAGTCCCCAACTTCAGACAGCTGATTGGTTATTACTGTATAAGTAGTTTGCACACAAGATTTTGTTAAATCATGCTCCAGTCCAAAATATAATGGACTAATCATCATGAAAAATATTTCACAAACACCTGTGCAAAGTTTCAAGTCATTATTTTAAAAACATAATTGTAGTCTGCATCACAAACATTATGCAACAGAAAAAACAAAAACACCAAGACCAATTTGGTAAAGATCCTGGCCCAGGATAATTAAACTGAGACAAGAGACCAGTCTCAGCCCTTAAGCATCTGACTATTTAAAATTGAGACCAGTCTCAAAACTTGAGCTGTCACTGAAGGTGATTAATACCCCTGTAATACTGCTTTGTCAGAGTATACAGAAATAATGTTTGCATCTTCTTACTTAACAATGAATTAAATATTCAATAGTGCTCCCCTTCAAAAAATAACTGACTGATCCAGATGAAAAATATGTCTACCATATCGACACTTCATGCCGAATACATGATTTCAGTTTCAAGTCAATATCTTGAAAATGTATTTCCGTATAATTGGTTATTTTCGCAAGCATAATATTTTTGCTATTTTTGCGATCTTCGTGAATTCGCTAAAATAAAAGACGCCAAAAATTCCTAACTTTACTTTCGCAAAGTGCACTACATTGCTAGACTTTCAAAATTTGCTGCATATACTATGCTTGACAAACAATGCAGATGAGGGATACTTAAAAAGCTGTTTGAAATAGCTTTATAATCGTCCCAGTGGGCTAAAGATTAATTATCGCTTCATAAAGTCTGTATCTGTGGTGGTCACTGTCATTATTCCATCGATAAAAACATTATCACCTTTGTTATTAAAATGGATGTCAATGATGGTATGGCCAATTTGATTTATAACAGTTTGATAAAATACCACTGTTAAATGCACAGCTTGTGAAGGCAAACACTTATTCTAAAAATACTAAATTTTTACACATGTACATTTGCTGGTACAGGATTAAAAGAAATATAGGAATATGAATGCACTTGAACAGTAAACATGCGAAAATTAATTTCTGCGGGTGCTAATTCGCTAAAATTACAACCGCAAAAATTTGAATAATGGCAAAATCTCAAAAATTTTCGGTCGAGCAAATAACCCATTATATGGTACTTTGCATCAAAAGATTTTGTTAAATCATTCCCCTACAAAAAATAATGGACTGACCTACAAGAAAAATATTTTACACACATCTACACTTCAAGCCGAACATATGTCATATGTTTTAAGTTTGACGCAATTACCTTGAAAACTGTACCAGTAGTACGCATCACAAAATTTTGTTAAATAGTGCTCCCCTCGGCTCCAAAAAATAATAGACTGATGCAGATGAAAAAAAATTCTTGCACATGTACAGTTCATGCCAGTTTATGTTAAATAATGCTCCCCTACAAAAAATATTGGACTGATCCAAACAAACAATATGTTGCTTACATGTGCACTACATGCAGAAGATATGATTTTAGTTTCAAGTCAGTATCTTGAAAACAGTAGAAGTTTGCATTACACGATTTTGTTAAAATATGTCCCTTGCAAAGAATACTGGACTGATCCACATTAAAAATATGTCAGGCATATCTACACTTCATGCCAAACATATCTTTAAAGTTTCAAGTCATTATCTTAAAAAACGTAGAAGTGATTTGCATCACAAGATTTTGTTGAATCATGCTCCCCTCTAAATAATAATGGACTGATCCACATGAAAATAAAAAATATGTTGCGAAAATCTACTCACAAACCTATGTTTAAAGTTTGAAAACTGGAGAAGTAGTTTGCGTCTTAAGATTTTGTAAAATAATGCTCCCCTCCAATAAATAATAGACTGCTCCTGAAAAAAATATGTCGCTTACATGCGCACTTCATGCAGAACATATGATTTCAGTTTCAAGTTGATATCTTGAAAACTATTGAAGTTTGCATTCCACGATTTGTTAAATCATGACCCCTGAAAAAAATAATGGACTGTTCCACACAAAAAATGTCACACACATCTTCACTTTATGCTGAACATAGGAAAGTTTCAAGTCAATATATTAAAAACTGTCGAAGTAGTTCACGTCACAAGCGTGTTAAATCGTGCTCCCCTCTAAAAATAATGGACTGATCCACATGAAAATAAAATATATGTCATGAAAATCTACTCATGAACTTATGTTTCAAGTTTAAAAACTGGAGAAGTAGTTTGCCTCATAACATTTTGTTAAATAATGCTCCCCAACAAAAAATAATGGACTGATCCACACAAAAACAACAGCTGTCACTTGAAATTGACATATGCCCCCGAAATACGGCTTTGAAATCGAATAGGTATACATATGTATCAAATAAACATATGTAATGAAAAATATGCTTGTGGAAGACAATACAAACTGCATGCATATAATGTAAAAGATGAAAGGATCCCAATTTACAGCCAAGACAAGATCTGGAGTGTTAACAAGAAAATTCTATTTTTAGTAACAGTGACCTTGACCTTGGACCAAGCGACATGGATATTGTACTCGACACACCGTCTTGTCATGGTGAACATTTGTGCCAAGTTATTTTGAAATCCAATCAGATATAACAAATTTACAGCCTGGACAAGGTTTTTCTATTTTTAGTAACAGTGACCTAGTTTTTGGACCCAGATGACCAATATTCGAACTGGTCCGAGAAATCATAGGGACAAACATCCTGACCAAGTTTCATGACAATCAGAGCAAAAATGTTACTGCTAGAGTGTTAACAAGAAAATTCTATTTTTAGTAACAGTGACCTAGTTTTTGGACCCAGATGACCCATATTGGAAATCGTCTGAGAAATCATTGGGAAAAACATCCTGACCAACTTTTATGACAATCGGAGCAAAAATGTGACCGCTAGAGTGTTAACAAGAAAATTCTATTTTAAGTAACAGTGACCTAGTTTTTGGACCCAGATGACCCATATTCAAACTCGTCTGAGAAATCATTGGGACAAACATCCTGACCAAGTTTCAAAACAATCGAGACAAAAATGTGACCGCTAGAGTGTTAACTAACTAAGTGCGGACAGACAACGGACATTGATCGAACTGTAGAAAATCAAATGTCAAAAACAGAATTTAAAAGAATTAAAAATTAAAATCCCCAGGGCGGGGCCCCTGGTCAATTTAACAACATGATTTTAATAATTTGTGTAGAAATCATCAATATCAATATTCTTACAAAATTTCATGACAATCGGACAAAAATTGTAACCTCTATTGCATTAACAAAATTTACCTTAGGGTTAGGGTTTAGGGTTAGGGTTGGGTAAAAAGGCCCATAACTCCGCCAAAAATAATCCGATCAGAAAACCCTTAGGATATGCACAACTAGGCTTGGTGACAAACACTCCTGTGAAGTTTCAATGAAATCCCTCAAGTGGATTTAGAGAAGAAGCGAGGACAAGATTTTGGTAAAAAGGGCCATAACTCAGCCAAAAATAATCCAAGCAGAAAACCCTTAGGATATGCACAACTAGGCTTGGTGACAAACACTCCTGTGAAGTTTCAATGAAATCCCTCAAGTGGATTTAGAGAAGAAGCGAGGACAAGATTTTGGTAAAAAGGGCCATAACTCAGCCAAAAATAATCCGAGCAGAAATTCCTGACGATATGCACAACTAGGCTTGGTGACAAACACTCCTGTGAAGTTTCAAAGAAATCCCTCAAGCGGTTTTGGAGAAGAAGCAAGGACAAGATTATTTCGGACCAACGGACGGTGCGATTACTATATGCCTCCCTTCGGGAGCATAAAAATATGGCTCTTACATGGGCACTTCATGCAGAACATATGATTCAAGTCAGTATCTTGAAAACTGTTGATAAAGTTAGTGCCACAGACCAACCAACCGTATGGACTCCTATATACCCCCCAAACTTTGTTTGCTGGGGTATAAAAAGTTTGCGGGGATTGGGGGGGGGGAGGTGAGGGGGGTATAATAAACAAATCAAGTTTGAGTTCTGAGACCTCATATTAACTTGCCAGTAAATGTTGATAACAGTAGAAATGACAAAAGCCTTCAATGCACTGGTTTTAATATTGCATAACACAGACCTAAGCAGTAAAGTTCAACTGGTCATTGACAAGCAAGAAGATCAATAACATCTGGATAACACATGTTACAAGTTTTAGCTTTCCAAAAAGCTAGTTGGTCATTAGCAGATTAATTAATAGAACAAGTGTGTAGTTTGTGCTTACATTTACTGTTATATTAAAACATAACAACTGAATTACAGATTGTTTTGTCTGATCACAAGCACAAATCTTTGGACTGGTCTCAAATCTCTTATGATCTTGTGTGCAGTGTGCACCAAGTAAATGATCATTTCCTGTAAAAGTGCTGGAATTTTTTTAACATTCCTAATGATACTGATTACATACATTTTTTCTTACTCTTAATTGTATCACATTTCTATTTCAGTTGTTTACAGCAATCAAAATAAATGTTTTGAAATTCAATAAATAGTTAGATCTTTTGGGGTTTTTTTCCAGCAGGCAATATTTATTCCAGCATGGTAACTCGAGAAAATTTAAAAACATATTTATTGATTTGATGCTAACCTTTTCTTTCTCTTCTGTTTGTTCTTTTTCTTTTTCAGAAATCTCCTTTGCCTCTGCTTCCGACATCTTTCTAAAAATAAAAATTATAATAAGATTAATAATTTCTCAGTCCACATGCCAACATGATGTCAAATTTGTTTCATAGCAAAACTTCAACACGTTCAACGTAATCAAGAGCCATGTCCTAGATGGCCAAACACCCAAGTCCCCAGCTCCTGCCAAAGGATCTTGTTTTTGTGAATGGTGCAAAGAGAACCATGGAAAAGGACAGAATAAAGGTAAAATGAATCGGCCAGCTATTGATAAATTCCCGTGTAAAGGTCAAGCTCAACAAACCAACTGCAAGCAAAAAAAACTGGTAGAAAGATAAGAAAAAGATAAGAAAATGGAAGAAATATCACCAAGTACACCTGTATCAGGAAGATGTTTTCTTACCTAAATGTGGAAACGAGTCAGTGATGTGTTTAGGCAAAAATTTTGTAGATGCCGTTCTTACTGACAATCTATCCCAGAATGCACACATGGACATTATTACCAAAAGGGTAAAAAAACACAGTTTTCATTCGCTGGAATCTGACTGACCTGTTATACAAGATTCACCAAAGGGGCTTTCTATAAGCTTTTTGTTTTGTCCACAGAAAAACGTGGAAATCTGAATCTGCCAAATACTCCAATTCCTCTTAACAGAGTATTACAGAGTGCACTGTCAGAAATTTTGGGAATTGTGTTAGATTATAATGTTTTGGGAAGACTAATTTTTATAGATATTTGGGTTGGTTTTCTGCACCTTGCCCAAAGGCTCTTTCATAGCTATAGAAGTGCAAAGAAGCTTACAGGGTGCTGGTGTGGTTAAATGATTAAATTGGTTTGCCCGGGGTGCTATAAATACTAAGATAAATGATGACTGTATGTTAGTTAAGTGATGAAAAAACAAGAGGTCTGATAGGGATGATGATGGTGATTGATGATCATTTGCAGCTTTTGTGGTGATAAGCAGTGGCTAAACAGCTTGGCCTTGAATAAGGCCAGGCTGTCCCCTGAGTAATGTCTGAAGGAAGACTGTTCCATATCTTTGCTGTATGCAGAAAGAATAAAATAACTGTGTCGTCAATCCTGTAGAAGGGGATATTGTATCTGTGCTCTGTGTTTCGTGTATATTGTGTGGGAATTGAAGCCTTACAAGGTTATGTATGATCTTGTAGAAAATATATAAACTGCTGCAATTTAATGGCATGTTTCCAGCATTGATCTTGCTTAGAAGTTTGGTGATACTACTGGTATCTTACTGCCTGATGTTGTACCATTTCAATCTGGTTTATGTACTTCTTTTGCAAGGGGTCCCAGATGGAGGCACACTACTCCAAACATGAGTGGATATATGTCTTATATGATGCTTCCTTGAGTTTTGGTCAGTTTGAATATTTCTTTTGATGAATTTTGTTAGCCAAAAGCAGCTAGGATGTTGATGTGTTTTGACAAAGAGATGGTTAGAGAGATAGTTACTCTGAGGTACTTGAGAAATGTAGATGACTGAAGTATTACTCCACGAAGTTTGTAAGAGAAGATTATGGATTTATTTCTGTTTGTGACCCTTAAGCCTTCACATTTTTGGCATTAAAGGACATCAACCATTCTTACGCGCATTATAGGAGCCTGTCCAAACTGATTTGTAGTACTTGGCAATCTTCTATGGACATAACAGTCAGATATGCTATGGTGTCATTGCCAAAAACTCGGATATTACTAACTATAGTATCTATATAATATCAATGGGCATGTCATTTATGTATATAAAGAAAAGGCAGGGGCCCAGGAGAGACCCCTGAGGAACTCCTGATAGTACTTCACAAATTGAGAACATTTCACCATCAAGGACAACCCTCTGAGAGCGGACAGATAGGAATGATTTGATCCACAAAGTTACAGCAAGGTTAACACCAATTCTATTTAATTAGAGAAGAAGTCTTTGGTGTTAATCTTTGTCAAAAGAATAACTAAAGTCCATGATAATAACATCATTTTGTTTACTTGTGTTGATCGTGTCCTGTAGCTGACTGATAGCTGACAGTTCCTCGTACTTTTAGTAGAGTGTCCAAGCTTCTAACAGAGATGTAAGCTCGTGCTTTCGATCAGGTGCAGTGACCATGACATTGTCTTATTTGACTTGGCCGTATAGATCTGCTTGAAGACCAAAGCTGCCAAGAAAAGAAATCAAGCTCTGGAAAAAAAAACGGACATTCAGGTCATAAGAGACAACCTGGCTACCCTGGAAGAGAAGGTCCATACCTCTGACCATATCAATAGCTCCTGGGTTAGGCTCAAGACAACCATACCCAAATGCATCAAGTAGAGGGTCCTCACCAAACTCTCATCCTCAAACCCTGGGATGAATACAGAAATCAGGAGGGGATTCCGGCGTATAAAGCGAGAATATCAGAAAGCAAGGAAAACCAACCTAAGGAAAGATCTAGACAGATACAGACATCAACAGAAAGAAGGTCAATCCCTTACAAGGAAAGCAGTCAAGACATACATGGCAAAAGACTTGACCAGGAACTTCAGAGAAGTTCTACACTTACATTTAGTGCAAAGGCCAGGAATCCTTAGGAATAGCTGGGCCCCCACTAAAGAACAAGGATGGTTACCTACATTGTACAGGGTGACTGTAAAACTAAAGCCAACATCCTCAGTGAACAGTTTGTCTCTATATTCACCAGAGAATACCAGACAAACATTCCAATTAAGGGCAGAGCCTCATTCCATCCACTGAGGATATGAAGTGACTGGAAAGGAGTGCACAAACTAGAATTATCACTGAAAGTGATTAAATACCCCCACATGTATGCTTGATAATTGAACTGGGAATGCTTCGAATCAATGGCATAATGTGCCCCACTTTCAATCCAAAGTGTCGTCTTCACAGTAGCCACATATTCAGCAAGTTTCATCACAATATCTCATTCCTTCTAAATTTATTGAGCAGAAATGGTTTAAATATGTTAGTAACAGTGGCCTTTATCTAACTTTTATCTAAGAACTGTGTGCCAAACATTGTTTATGAGAAATCATCCAGAAACCATTTTTTCTATTTTTAGTAACAGTGACCTTGACCCCATCAGGCCCAATTTCAATTCCAAGTTTCGTCTTCACAGACACTACCTATATTGCAATTTTCATCACAATATCTCATTCTGAACCAAAGTTATTGAGCATACAGTTTATTTTCTATTTTTAGTAACAGTGACCTTGACCCCACAGGCCTTGAATCCCAAAAGTCATCTTCACAAAAACCATCAATACACCAAATTTCATTTAAGAATCTCATTCCAAGCTATAGTTACTGAGTGGAAACGAAGTTTTGAAGTTTAAATAACAGTGACCTTGACCTTGAACCCACAGGCCCCAAAGTCAAACCTTATCTTTATCTTGTTATGTTACATCTGTGTCCCAAAAAATAATTAAATCTATGAAGTATTTCATGAGTTATAGTCCAGAAACAATTTTTCTTTTTTAAGTTACAGTGACCTTGACACTGACCCCTCAGGCCCCAAAGTCGAACTCGACCTGTATCTTCTGATATTACATATATGTACCAAAAAAGGATTTAATCTGTGAAGTTTTCCATGAGTTATTATCTGGAAACCCTTTTTCTATTTTTAGTAATATTGACCTTGACATTGACCCCACCAGCCCCAAAGTCGAACTTGACCTGTATCTTGTGATGTTACATCTATTTACCAAACAAGGATTAAATCTGTGAAGTGTTTCATGAGTTATCATCCGGAAACCATTTTTCTATTTTTAGTAACAGTGACCTTGACACTGATCCCACCAGCCCCAAAATCGAACTTGACCTGTATCTTATGAGAATATACCTGTGTACCAAAAATTATTTAATTCTGTCAAGCCTTTCATGAGTTATCATCTGGAAACGAAGAATCCGACCGACCGACCGACAGACCGACCGACCGACCGACAAGCTCACTCCTATATACCCCCTCAAACTTCGTTTGTGGGGGTATAACTATCAATAAATGTCAGCACAGACATGGCATGTGGATCAGATGAAATTCTTTCATTCATCCTGAAAGGAGCTTTTGCAAAATTATCCCAACACCGCTTAACACCAGAGAAGTACCAACCGATTGGAGGGAACCATCAGTCGTGCCACCTTTAAAAAAGGTGACAGACACTAGGTAGCAAACTACAGGCCCGTGTCTCTTACCTCAATAACATGCGAGCTACTGGAGCATAATTATGGTACACAGCAACGTGATGACTTAGTTTGACAATCATAAAGTCTTATGCGACAACCAGCATGGCTTTAGGAAACGTCGCTACTGTGAGAGTCAACTCATCACAATTATACAAGAGATAGCCTCCACCACTGCAAAGCGAAACAGGTTGATATCCTTCTCCTTGACTTTGCCAAGGCATCTGATAAGGTCCCTCACCAATGCCTACTGCTGATGCTTGATTATTATGGGGTAAGGGGTAGCATCAAAATGTAGATAAAGTCATTTTTGAGCCTTTGCACCCAGCTAGTGGTCCTGGATGGAGTCAAGTCAAGGGGTAGAAAGGTAAGAAATCAAGCTTCTTCTATGAACTTGACTAACTTAAACAAGTTAATATGAACTCATACCTGGGATTCATGATATCTGAAAATCTAAACTGGGAAAGACATATAAATAATATTTGTAAAAAGGCGAATTTTATTTGGGACCTGTACCTTGTAAAAGATATTAACTCTATAGAAAAGATTAACCCATTCACTGCCATAAGGACGGCATATGCTGTCCCTGTTATTTTCGGCGTATATGCCATATGGACGGCTTTTGCCGTTTCTACCGTTTCTATATATACACCAGCATGCAAAGCGGGTGTTTCTATGCTGACGTAGGCAGATCATTCAAATATTGACCAATAATGTTATTGCTTTCGTTTCACATGTAAACCTTGTAATTATTTGATATATCTATAAATAACCAGCCTCATTCTGACCTTGGTATTGGTATTTGTTTATGTGGTAAAAAAAACTCTCGGCGCTGACGACGTCAATTCGGATTTTCGACGTAGGCAGCGAAAGGGTTAAATGGTATGCAGCAAGATTCATTATAAGGATTATACTTCTTGTGAGGCTGGCTGCATCCAAAGAATGTTAGAGATTGATAAGCTAAAGCAGCACCAGAAGAAAGCACGGTTAGTCTTCCTTTTCAAGAGTCGGGGGTATAGTGCCGGCAATCGACAGTGCAAGTTACTTGACACACATTACTAATAATCCCAAAATAACCCCAAAAGTAAAGCCTAACAAATAAAGTGTTAATATTGTTGAAAAATTTTGCATAAACCATTCAAACTGTTTCAAAACAAAAAATTCAAAAACCCAGCAATATAAACTTATTCTTTGTAAAGACAATTTACGATTGGAATGCCCAAGAAGACAACACCACATGTGCCAGGACAGTTGAGAGATTCAAGTCAGCTATCACAGGTCACGTCTGACCACATAGTACTCCCCCGACACATTATGCCAGCAATGATCACAGCGTCGTAACCATACAGACCTACATTACATCATTAGTCAGAAACAGCAGATGTCCCCTCCAGCATTCCACAAGGTAAAGTCCTTGGCCTGCTGTTGTTTCTGCTATACATGAATGATCTACCAGAATCCATTAAGACATCATCCACCAAAGAAGAAGCGCTTTTAATTCATTTAGCAGACGTTGGAGAACAGGTGCTCTCGTTTTATTTCAAGTGGGTGGGGGATAAATTATTTTCCTAAATTCATTTTAAATGTTCACATAATAGAGGGCAATAACGTATCAATAATGCACCAATATCAACAAGCTAAGTGAGCATTGTATTGGTTCTGATACACGTACCTTGAGATAATAAAAAATCTTAGTTATAAATCTTTGTTGACAGTTTAAATTTACGTCTCTCAGTGCGCTGCCATTTTGAAAGTGCCCGGATATTGTTGAGACTCGTATCCTTAGAAACGAGCATCCGTTTATATGTAAATCATATGATACCTTGTTTTAATTTGATGTCAACTCGGCACTACATGGAAAAGTGGTGTTTATATACCGGCTTAAACTATATAGACCCAAGATATACTAAAAGAAAAGAGAATATTTGTATTTAACTCAACTATTTAACCCCTTACTTCAATGGGGGTATAGCTCAGTGGTAGAGCATTCGACTGCAGATCGAGAGGTCCCCGGTTCGAACCCGGGTGCCCCCTGAAATTTTCATTTTTCATGTAAAATCCCCTCGTTTTTTGGCATATTTTATCTAGCTTAAAACGCGACAATGATAGCCTTGATTTTACCATTATTTAATTTTTTAAATACGTTTCTGTAACGACAAGAAGCAGTTGCTTTCTTGCAGTGAACAAGTCAGTTTGTTGGGTATCGGTAGAATTTACCGTGAATTTGTCAGAAGACATCCGGTTTTGAGTTCATAGTTGTAAAAGTCCGTTAATGCAAGATTATCAGAAAGGGGATCGTTTGGGAGGAGTCTAAGGATAGCAGCATTATAATTTCCAACTTTCAAGCAAAAATCCACACTTTAATGCTGCCCAAAATGTGGTCCGAGCAACCCCACTGTAACCCCGATGGATCCACCCCTGAGAATGTTACCAAAGTATTCAACACTATAAAACACTGTTATATAGCACTATGTTTTTTCTGTGATAATCAATTAATCAAAAGAGAACAGACTTCGCGGTTTCAGCCTGTAAACGACATGTAATTTAGTCCTGAGCACAGGGTCAAGATCGCGTTAGTTCGACTTTCCGTCGGTTTAATAATAATTCGTTGAAGTTGCCACTAGACCTTTCAAATCAAGGCGAATTTCTTAAAATTCCCCACTCTTTAAAAATCCCTTATAACGATATCTTAAATATATATCGGTAGTGAAGATGTTTTTTAGAAAAAGTGACATTTTTTTATAAATTTATTCAGAATTGAAAATAGTTACAACTTTACACCGACGGGAGGCCCGACGGACGCGATCTTGTCTCCGTGCTCCGATGGCAAAAGATAAATGTGATAATAATCAGCACTGGGAAATCGAATAAATTAAATTGGCGTTTGAGATATACATATTTTTGCTGGTGTTTACTTAAGTAAATACGGTTTTATGTTTATTACGGTAATGATGTTTTGACTTGGCGGGAGAGCACACGAGAAATTCGAGGTGTATTTGCTTGTCATGAACCTCCCGCACACCCGTCGGGTCTGTCGCTTTTTTGTTGAAGCGACTTTGTTATTGTACTTTAAAACAGTAATCGCCGTTTTACAGGACATAACCAGATCTAGATCTTGATGAGAAATTTGTTAAAACAACGTAGGCCTATAAGTTATATTCAAAGCTAATTTAGTCCCTTTGCAAAATAGAACGAAATTTACAGCATTTAGACCACAGGGCCTGGTGTAACATTACGCACTACGTACATCCAACAACAAACAACCTTAAATACAATCAGAGCTGCTTTAAAAGTGTACTTACCACTGGGAATAAGTCCTGGCGTTCACTTGTTGTTTAACAGTTATCATCTATAGGTAAATATCCACATTATAAAACAAATGTCACAGAACAAGTGTTGAGAGATAAACCAATTATAACGTTGTTCTGTTGTTTTTGATAACAAGTTTCAGGTTTCAGAGGAAATAAAACGCCACCTGTTGATTTTTCACATAGTGTGTACTGTCCTGCCGAATCTGGTAAAGTTAGGTAAATTTGTTCTTGTCTCCATGGTGATACAGAGTTTGCCCGGGAAAGGCGAGGTTCACAGGGATTGTCGTTTGTTAATTGTGTTGGGTGTTTCTGGTATAGAGAACTATGAGACGATTTGTGGAAGCGGATGTTTAGGGCGTCTATAGTCCTCTTTGCTCTGAACATAATAACATGTAAAATAAAAATACCGTGTGCAAAGTTTTATTTGCTGTAAAGTTTCTATTTGATCGACGACTGTACGCGGCCAAGCAAATGGGCAATTTTCTACAATGGTATTTGCACAACAGTGGCGGCTTGCTAAATTCTAACTGGTGTCAGGGGAGGGGGGGGGGGGGGGTGTAGCTGTTTTAACAGCTCGTTTGCAAGTCTTGGTGAAGGTCGTTGCTCGACAAGCTTGCCGTGCGTATGTGGGGGGGGGGGGGGGGTAAGCAGTTTAGGAGAAATTCGTAAGAATAACCTTATTTTCTTCCTATAAGCAATTCTGCTGGTGAATATTATGCTTGGGAGTACCCTATCTTCAGAGGTGGCACTGTTCTAAGTAATCTTCCGCTTTCATTTTTCAGACCCATTATAACTGACATCTTGACATGATTCTACCAATCCATTAGACTATGGATAATGAAGAGAAGAGAAATATGCGCGAAATATCAAGTAATCGCGAAATATTTGAAGTGCCGCGATGTGTAATAACTATCTCCACCAGGACGAGATTCTCGGGGATATCATGTGTTGCTAACCGTTGTTTCATTTTTCCTTTCATGTATTGGATAATTTGGCATAATGTCTACAGTAGCTAATTACGATCAGTAGTCTTGACCTTGTCTTGGAAAAAAAATATGTGGAAATATTTTGCCATGGACGGTCTAGCAATTCATGCGGTATCAGGGGATCTTCGGGGATAGATCTTCGGTGCTCAATGCACACAGCACGTTTTGTCAACATTCTCTGTTATGTTTGCTGTATTCATTCTTGGCCAGATTAATTTTGTCACTTGCTCTACGTAAACGCTTTTCTTCCAAGTACTCAACCATGCATAATAAAAGGCATCCTGACTGTTGACCAAACCGAGGTGTAAGTTGGTTTATTAACCGTAATGATAACTGA
This sequence comes from Corbicula japonica, assembly GCA_038501625.1. Lineage (NCBI taxonomy): Eukaryota > Metazoa > Mollusca > Bivalvia > Venerida > Cyrenidae > Corbicula > Corbicula japonica. The sequence continues at coordinate 1,175,498 of JAZAYU010000062.1, read as the reverse complement.
TTTGTTGCTCATGCTTAATATTGTCCTGAATAGCGATTCGAACACCACCGGATGGGTCTATTGATCTGATAGTTTACCTCAGGGGCGGATCCAGAGAGGGTTCATTGGGTTTGCTCGAGTTACCCTTTTTGGGCAGCCGTATTTAATTTGCATTTGGATTTTGGCCAGAAAGAAATTGAAATGATCATGTTACTACGATAAGACTGTCCTAAATGAATCCTTTTTCTGGAAATCTTGCATCCGAGTTTGTACATATGGCGTCAAATAAGTCACGAAATGCTGATAATAGCATTGCCTTTGTCAAAGTGATAGACATTTAGTCTAATTTCACGATAATCAAACCAAGGCAAGTTTGTAGACTAGCCCAACTATTTGTGCGCAATAAGAGCTTTTCTATATATACGAACAGACAACGAAAACGTCCGTATGATAATGAATCTGTGCTTGCAGTCGAATTATTGAGACTAGTTTGTAGACCTACAATATACATGTACCAATTTCTGTGAACCTTGTTTGAAATTGTATATGCAGGGAAGATTGATTTTACAAAGCATATCAACCTTGGCACCAGTGTGAGGTTGCAGTGAGCTGCGTTAATGTAAATGCTTTGCCGGGGTGCTTCTGTGAGCTCCCGTATCTAGATTAAAGTATGCTATATAATGGACAAAAGTCTTGTCCGGTAGGAAGATTGGGACTTTTTGCATGCCAATTTTTAACACATTACCGACAGCAGTGGCTTAAATTCTAAAATTCTTTTCATTGAATTTGTTAAAATGTCCTTTTTTCCATTGATACCAAATTCATGCAGGTAGAGCAATGTGGAATTTAGATTTCACGCTTTCAAAAGATATTATGGAAAACCATACCGGACAAGACTTTTGTCAATAAGTATATATGAGCTTATGTTGGTGACCAACCTGCGGAAATATCTGCAGATACCTGATTTGTGCACATACCTGATTTGTGCACATATCTGATTTGTGCACATACCTGATTTGCAAATGTTATATCCTAAACAGTATCCATTTCAAAATTATCATTGTCATAATCCTTATCATCCGTATGCAGTTCGTGCTCTTTCTTTCTTGGCTGTCTCCAAAACTTAAAACATTTTACAAAAGTTGCATTTTTCACCTTTTGCACGACACCGGCCTTTATGTGGATGCGATTTCCAGAATTTCCATATTTTGTGTTCGTGGTGGTTTGACTGCACTTTTCGATTAAGATATCCGTTTCCGTGTTGCAATGTTCCGTCTGCTCGTAGTTGTGTATGTATGTTGGCATGGCCTCCCCATCTCTTCCCCTTTGTTGATTGTTAATTTGAAGTAGCCGTGAATGTGTTATGATTGCGCTATATGATGAGTATTTCAATGATTTTCGACGAAAATACTCCAAAACAAGTTTTTCCTTGATCATTTCATCTGTGTTAGAGAATTTACAGTAATTTGCTGCGATTTTACTTTATATTAGATGGGAAATCCTCTCTACTGATAAATATCCTTAATCGTGTTTTTAAAGTGGTACCTCTTGAACACAGAATCCAGTTTTGTGGTTGTACATAATCCAAGAAATTCCGTTTTAGTCTGCCGTCATGTTCCACGAGTAACGGATGTCTCGCCGTTTGCTGCTCTTCAAAATAAGTACATGATATCAGTTGCCTATGGTCCTGGAATTTATGCCCAGTCCGTCTTAGGCATAGGAACATGCGTAACTGTAGAATAAAATACTTCTGTTCGGCGCCCCCAAGGGTTTCAACACTTTTTTATGTAGTGTGATGTCAACTCTTGCGATAACCAGATTTGCGGTAATGTATAATAATCAGCACAGGGGTAGAGCGTTAACATTTGACTCGGTTGACATGCACTTTGACTTAGAAATTTCGTTGTCTCTTGACTTACATGTAAATGTCTTTGATAATATTTTCATATTTATTTTTTTGTTTGCTTTTTTTTCAAACAAAGATGACACATTAGTAACACGTACCATAGGTTGGCGATTTCCATCACCAAACAATTTTTTTTTTCTTTCTTGCACCCTAGATATGAGCCATTTATTTTCCGAGAACTATGACGAGAGCTATACTCGCTACCAGGGGTGGATCGAGAGGGGGTTCATAAATGCTGCCTGAACCCTGTTTCAATTTTTAAATGACATTGGCAAGAAAGTAGCAAAACTAACATTTAACTACCATAAGACTGTCCTAAATGAACCCCCTTTTGGGAAATCTTGCACATAACCCAGCACAGTTGGAATAAGAACCACATGAAAAATTGTACGGAGACAATAGATTGTGAAGTGATCAACACAACAGAGTCTGTAAATTTTATTTATCAAAATGTATTAACATAAATATCATAGAAACATGTTATTTGTTCAAACATTTTTCCATGAAATATCTAGACAACACTTAAATAATGATTTTTATCACAGATAACAAAACTAGATAAGTTTATTAAAATGCCTCTATACCCTTCCCAACCTTTATGACTTTAATTCCCTCACTGCCCGGCTGTCCCTACCCCCACAAAAAATCAAGTTGGTATTTATAAAATAACAGATCAGCTTGTATTCCATATGGCTGTTTTAAAAAAATATGCATCATCAAATCAATAATCATTAACATAGATATTTTAATTTTCTACACAGATATGTGTTATAGCTAAATGTATAGAGCAATCATGGCTTCACAGTCAGGCCTGCCAAATCTCCGGATTTTATCCGAAATCTCAGGATTTTACGTTACTTCTCCGGATCTCCGGAATTATAATCAAAATCTCCGGATTTCTATGAAATTGCAAAAATAATAGATTAATTAACCCTAATTTAAAGTTGTGCAATGAACGTATTAGTTATTCTACTGCAGTCGCATATTTCCTGTTTATTAGAGAAAATGAGATAATGAGGACGTGGTCAGTGACATGCTGCCTTTGTGCCTCTGGCGCAACTATACAATAACCGCGTGTCATAAACTAAACAAGGGCATCGACGTTACACTTGCTTTTATCTATTTTCCTTGCATGTTCATTCTAATATTGTTTAAAACAGGTCTTAACAGAAAGTTTAAGAAATGAATGATAAAAATACAAAAAACACAACAAATTCTTCAACCATTTTTAACAAAATCAACAAAATTCATTTTTAAAAGAATATGAGAAAATATCATCATCATCATCATCATCATCATCATACAGCAACAAGACATTAAAACAAAAACAACATCAACGTCGTCATCATCATTGACATGTTCAGACAAAATCTCCGGCTTTTTAATGTAGAAGTTTTGGCAGGCCTGCATAGTATTCCTCTAATTGTGCATGAAATTTTTGTATGAATCAATAAAAAAATTTAAGTTGGTTTTCCCATTATATAAAGAAAGAATAATACATTTCTATGAACTTTATTAGTACATCAGAAACAATTATCAAAGAAAATCAATATATAATTGTTTTCTTTGTTAGTTTCTCCTTTTTACAAGTTGTTCCAACAAACCTAGTTTCTTCCGAGCTTTTCATACACAAAAGTTGCACTCACAATGATTACACATTCATACATCGATTTCAAATTAAGAAGAGTTGGAAGTAAAATCAATCAAAGAAAATGTCTGCTATGTATCTCGAATGTTCATTGAATGTTTGACATTTGATCAGTTTAGAGAGTGAAACACAGAAAATTAGATGATTGGTGAGGTTTCTTCTTGGTTTCTTCGTTTCTTCATTCAATTCTTTCAACCACTGAAACAAAGGGAAGTACATATATATAAATATTTATTGCTGCCTGTCATACTCCATGTATAATAGTCAAGATATTATTCAACTAACTCAATAAAATGTGTGTAATGTAGAGTCTTCATTTGTTTTTAAGCAAGTCCATTCATCCTGCATACCAGCATTGTTTGCAGAAATTGATTGATTGGATACCAGATGGTGTATTTCCTATACTGGTCAGACTGCCAGGGTGTGCAGGCAGATATAGTTCTATGTAGCTGCAAAAGTGACATAGCATTTAACCTTTTACTCCATAGATACACCTTTATTGCGTGGGCAGACAGTGTAGATATAGATCAGAACATCTGTGCCTTCTGATCATGATCTGCACTGTTCGCTTTTTAATTTAGTAGGTTATTTCTAAATAACATGGGAAATCTGTGCCATCAGATCTGGATCTGTACTGATTGCTACATCTGATGTCAGTAATAATGTCAGGAATAACCATATGAACCTAACAGTAAACAGTGTAGATCTGAATCAGATGGCACAGAGGTTGAAGCTGGTCTGGTTCTACACTGTCTACAGGACAGCAGCCATATCCCACAAGGTAAAGGGTTATGTTGTTTATTTGTAAATCTATTGATCTGGCATTAAAATTGTTAACCAGGTAAATGATACTAAGCAGTCATATTGAGGAGTGCAGTACTTACATTTTGGAATATTGAGTTTATTTGATACCAGGACATCTGCTTGCACATGGTTCATGTTGAGATACAAAGTCTCCGGATTAGACTGAAAACAACAATAAACAAACATGATATTATAGTGTAAGCATGATATAAACCCTTTCCTCCATAGATACACCTTAATCACATGGGCAAACAGTGTAGATCCAGATCAGCTAGCGAATTCCTGCCATCTGATCAAGATCTACACTGTCTGCTTCATTAGAGTTTTTGTGATCAAGAAGCGACCAGTGCATATCCTGATCAGACTTCACGGATGTGCTGGCTGATCCGGATCAGCACTGGTTGCACATGCATAAAATTGCGCAAATATGGAGTGAAGGGTTAGCCCCATTAAAAATATTATCCATTTACTAAAAGTTTCCCTCTAATACACTTAACATTAATCAAGATTAAAGTATTAGTTTTATCTAACCTACCAAACTGATAGTTAAATGTTTCATGCCGAAAAAGCAAATTATAAAATACAATGGATAACTTTTTCAAAACATTATTTCGAAACATCTCCATCAGTGTTATGTGAATTACTTGTTTACTACAACAAACAGACAATATAAATAATCTGTCTTGGTTGGATAAAACCGTTATAAGGAACTGAAGCTTTATGATTTACACAGGGGCATTATGGTTCTTAATCTGTACAAAACAAAATACTGCCAAGTCATCTCATCTTGTTTGCTAACAATCCTTTTTCTGACTTATTACATACCCCAAAAGTTTTACAATTTTTGTGTGTTATAGAAACTCCAAACTGATCTCTGTTGCCAAAGAAGCCAATGCAACATTTCTGAGGACAATTTTCAGACAAGGTCAATTAATAATTTTCTTTGTAAAGAAAAAGTCTTACCATGAAAAGATCATAGAGATTTTCACCCATAGCGTCCCGTACATGGTCATCAACAATAGGAAATGTTCTACATAAATACTGTAATATACAATCATACAGAAATTAGTTTTGGCTAAAAATTGCGTTGGAAAACTAAAGAGAAAAACTTTGGTTGTTGGGAGCCTTTTCAGCTTTTAAATTGGGCTATTTCCTATTAAAAAGAAATCTGAAAATAAACCTTAAATAGCTTTGTGTAAAAAGGCAAGTTTAAAATAAGTGTAAAATCCCCCTAACAATAAATTACAAAATAAGTATTACCCACCTAACTAAGACTATATCGGTTACCAAAGAAGATGCATAAAATGTTATCAAGGAGCAGTTAATAAAGTCGAAATCAGGAGAAACACCATTTGACATCGCAATAGCATTGGCTGGACATTGCATGATTTCTTTGACTCTTTGTCTGTACTTTTGAGGCATAAGGTAAGAATAAAATGTGTAGTCACTCATTATTATTTCATACCAGAAATCATAAACATGTTCATGGAATTTGTCCCAAAAGGCTTGCTTAATAAGAATTTTCAAGAATTCATTTAACGTATAATGTATGAAATAGAAACTTGTGTCAAATCCTACATGTATACTAATGTGAGATGTATGATTAATTAACAAATTACATAGGAAACAAATATCATCATAATGTTTTTTTAAGACTTAATGGTATTAATTCACAAACATGGCTTTCAATTGTTCTAGAATAATGAGCTCCATTTAATTATAATGTAAAACAGTCCACACTCGTTGTGTCAAACTTGCTTAAGTCGAAACATTGCTTATCTCGAATTAATTTTAGGGTCCTGTCAAAATGTGTTCTTATTGCATATAATATTACACTGCTTAACTCGAATTCAACTTAAAAAAAGTTTTCATAAGTCGAACTAAATTTAAAACCCGCCGGCTAAAATATGCTATATAAAATCATCGGATAAGTCGAAGTGTGAAACTTGCCGCGGTCGAACAATGCGCGTGGGTTCTTAAAAGAGAGAACTTGTCGGCAAACAAGATACCATAATTTAATAATAATTAACTATTATCACCTGTAAGGTAAAATATTCGCTTATTTAATGCAATTTAATGCATTTGGATGTAAAATATTCGAATTCGTAAATGCAATTAATTTCAGTTTAAAAAAACAACAACATTTAATTAAAGTAATCATGACATTGTGACAATCAGGCCAATAAAATATGAGTTCATCCGTTTAGGACAACACATGCAAAAACATGATCCAAACGTAATCAATTCTCACACAACAAGACTGAAGCACAAACAGCTCCAAATTAACGATTATGGGGTGAATATTAATTTGAATTAGTTTATGTAATAAATAAATAACGAGAGACGACTTTAACACTCAGAGTGAAGACGACGACGATGTTACACAAACACCGAAACTTAACGATGATGTTTTTTTAACATGTAATAAATATAATCATTAACATATTTTTTCTGTTCTGTTTTGATTAACTTATTGATTAACTGAAATGTTCATAAACGAGTACTAGCACTCACAATAATGTCGGCATTAGAAACATATAGGTATGATATTCGTGCATTGGCGCCAATTCGGATGTGTCGAACTTCGGATATCTCGAATTAAAATGTACGGTCCCTATGACTTCGACACAACGAGTGTGAACTGTATTACCATTTACAGCAAGAATCCTTGTTTTCTTCATTTTGCTTTAACCCTTTCCTCCATAGACACATCCTTATTTCGTGGGCGAACAGTTTAGATCCAGATCAGCTGGCACATCCATGCCGTCTGATCAGGATCTTAACTGTTCACTATAAGATTCATTAGGTTATTTCTGACCAAAAAGCGACCAGTGCAAAGGGTTAAACAATTTTTTTTTCCAGACACATACCTCGAGTGATATGCTGGCCTGTCTCTGACTGTCAGCATAATCCATATTGCCCATGGCATAACACAAGTTATGAACCACTCTAAGCTGCAAAACACATTGAATGTTTAAACAACGAAGGATTAAAAAAACAAAACAACAAAAATAAACTTTCAACTTCTCTTCAAACCTTGCTTGATTATTAACTTCTCTTCAAAACAAAAATTTTCTATAACGGAACTATGACAAGAAAATTAACTACTGGCTATGTCGGTTAGAATGCAGAATTCCACAGTCATGCACTTATTTGTAATTTAAGTTGAATGTTGTCCCTGGCTGTCCAAACAAAGGCAGAAAATAAGGCTGTCACTCCAATGCCATCTTGTTACATGTCTTATGATTTTCAAAGGCAAAAAGTTAAAATGAGTGGTTTACCTGTATAAGTTTTTCTGCAAGTTCATTAGAATCCCTTGCCAAAATACTAAAATAAAGAATAAAACATTCTGTTTAATGATATGCTATATAAAAGTTTACCAATCAATTGAGCTGTTCATAACAGATACATATTCAAGGGGTCAGGATCACAAAGCTGGGCCCAAGATTATAAACTGAAAAGAGAGACCAGTCTCAAATCTCAAGCAGGATGCTGGTCTCCAGTCTCAGTTTTATAATCTTTGGCCTATTCTCCTGAAACCAGTTTACAAAACAAAGCATGTGATCAGTTAAAATTTAACTCAGTTTCCAAACTGACCAATCACGAGGCTGGGATTAAATACTGATCACTTCTTTTAAATTAAGACCTTGGGCCCCGTCATACTATTTCATCATTCTAGGATGTTTCATTCTGCAAAACAATCTAGCAGCAACATTTCAACAGTAGTTAATTAATTTAAAGAAGAATGCAATATTACGATAATGTGTTAACGTTTTAAAAAGAGCTCATCAACTTATTTTCAAATTTGAAAGAATTTTGAAAACCGGTCAAAGAATACACTAAACATGACTTGATTTGACACCGGTAACTTCCCCCTATGTTCGTAGAGGCACTCCTCAGTTAAGGATATCACTTGTTTATTTATGCAGCAATTAAAACTACAGTAGTCGATTCACAATTCAATTATTAATTAAACTTTCAATCAAGATTTAAAAATTGTCAATTAAAAACTATTAACCATAATGTAACTTATGTTTGAAAATATTGATAATAATTATATTAATTTATGCAAAATATCAGATGAGCAGCCATTTTGTTTTTATGATCAGATTTTCAAACAAATATTTACATAAAAAATATGAAATACTTAGCATTGGTTTAAAATACTGGTTTAACCCTTTCCTCCATATATACAACTTGTTACACATGTGCGACCAGCGTAGCTCCACATCCATGCCGTCTGATCAGGATCTGCACTGGTCACATTTTGGTCAGAAATAACCTAATGAATCAAAAAGCGAACAGTGCAGATCCTGATCAGATGGCACAGATGTGCCAGCTGATCTGGATCTACACTGTTAGCCCATGCGATAAAGGTGTGGCTATAGAGGAAAGGGTTAAAGTATATAATTGAGAACATACCCAATAGTTTTGGCGGCAGCAGCTTGCTGTACAAACACTGGCAGTGGAGCATTCATCTTGGGAACATCACCATCTGAAAAATAAACAACAACATCATTACTCTTATACATAACAACATAATTACTCTTGCATGGATAATGTCTCTTGCAACAAAGATAATTACTGCTGGGCTTCTTCCTTTCTCAAATGTGTGACAAAAAGCACAAAAAGGTTAACAACCTAGAACATTCAACTTAAAAAACAAGGAAATAAACTTGTTCCGTCCGTTTTCTTTTTTTTGTTATCCCAGAAACAATCACATACATTTGTTACTATTGATTATTTTACCCTGACAGTCAGAACTTAGTGTACATGTATATGCTAACTAGTTTTGACCTTGTTCATCCTTGATATCCGAGTCTTCACTGTGATTAAATTTCCAAATAATATCACTTTGAACTTTCAACAGAACAACTCAATTTTGTTGCAAATGAAATTTATCATGCACCCTAATGCTAAAGCTCCTATACCCGCCGGGGTGATATTTGTTTCGCATATCGGTCACCGACCCGATATTGCTTGCACCGTGTTAAGTTTACCATAAAGTCCGAGGACACCCGTCGTCCAATCCGACGAGACCTCTCATCCGTAACTCCGCCCACTTAGTGACAGAACTACTTTCCGGAAGCCATCGTAACTAATGTAAACAAATATCGATAACGAAACAATTTTCCGTATTTCACTTTATTTCATAAAATTTGAAAACAAATAATGGTGTTATTGTCATTTTTTCTTGGAAAAACGTTTATTAAACACTTCTAATTGGACTTTCTCCAGTAATTTGTCGTTTTTCGTCTGTTTTCAAATGCGTTATTCTTGTAAATTCCTGGCCCGTACGATTGGTGTTGTTGGCGAGATGTGGATTCATTTTTTTCATGGGAAACTGGAAAATAAACGAGAAAAAAACACTTCATTTAAAAAAAATAAACCTTGGCTAACTCCAAAAAGACATATAATGAAACAGGTCTGCAAAAGCAAAAATAATTGTGACAGAAGAGTGACACAGATCGCTTAAAAACAAGGTTTTGTGAAATAAAATAACTGCTCCACATTTTTTTTGTGACTGAATAAAAGCGGAAGAAGAATTAAATCTGTTGTTGTAAAACCGTCAATAGAGAATAACAAGGTTACTGTCTTGTGATATAACTGTTATCAGTCGAGGCCGAAATGGGGAGCGGAAGGGCGAGGCTCTGCCGAGATTTGTAACAATATCCTGATGATATACGATACACTTTTTTAAAGTTTATTTTACAGTGTTTTTTGGCACCATTTTGAGAAGGGAAACAATTTTTCACTGAAATTGAGAATTTCAACTTCATTAATCAAATGTTGATAAAAATTATTTCTAAAGAGTCTACAGAGTGATCACCAATCACCCAAATTAAATTTCAGGCTTTAATGTGATTTTTCAACATAAGCAAGTAACACATATTTTTTTCTTAATCATGTTTTGGGAAAAACCATGTTTTGTAATTAGGAATGGGACTGATGGCCGTGAATGTACTTCATGCAGGCGGAAATTGTTAATGCATAGTCTGTTGGTTTTTTAAACTAGTATGAAATCTTTCCAAAAATCTTGAGTAATGATTTATCTTATAAATGTTACAAAGATGACAATTTGGAGCAAGTGTTTATTAAAATTAAAGTTTCTTCACAATATTTTATACGACTATTGTACTGCAATTTCTTATAAAATATTAAGAAAACTTGTCCAGTTATGAGAAAAAATTAATTTTATGCACACCATTTCAATTCAATTCACTTTCAAACCTAAAATTGGAAGTGTTCTTTAATAATATAAATTTCTTATAGTATATAAACTTGCATAATTATGATGTTGTAAAATAAAACTCTGAGTCTGATTTCAAATTTTTACCTTTCTTGTCTTTAAAAAACTCCAGTACGTTCAGTACCTCTTGTAAATTCGGCATGACAGAGACATCCATTCATAGGGTTAGACAATCATGGTGGGACCAACCTACAAAATAATATAAATCAGGTTACTGTTTTGTGATATGCATTAAAACACATCGCAGGCACAGGGTTTGGGGGTAAAACTCATAAAAATTATACAAAATTATGGTTAATGGTAAATTTTTAATTAACCTTTTACTCCAAATATACACATTTTAATTCATGTGCCACCAGTGTAGAACCAAATGTTGAAATATACATATCCTTGATTTAAGATCTCGATTCGCATTAGTTGCATCTTGGTCATAAATAACCTAACGAATATAAAAGCGAACAGTTTAGATGGCACAAATGTGGCGGCTGATCAGGATCTACAATGCTCACCCATGCAATAAAGGTATTTACATAATCAAATATTGGACAAGCCCTTTTCTGGCTTTTTTGAGAAAAAAAGACTTTCAAAAATTAGAAAATTCATGTCAAAAAATCATTCAAAATAGGGAAACATGTAAAACAACTGGAAAGCGATTGATAAATCCTGTCTCGTACTGTCCTAAAATATATTTTTTGACTCTCGCACTAAGCATCCAGATTTCGCGAACCTGTTCGGCATTAAAAAATTTATCTTTCAATAGAAATATTTTTTTAATTGGGAGAAAAATACAAATTTGCATTGGAAATGCGTCGGACGCATGGTATGCACAGAAAAACGCCTGTGGAGTGGAATCATTCATATAACCGGACTAAAATTGAAGATTTTTCTTTGTAACTTTTGTACTTGCACTTCTGATTTCAATCAAAATGTGTTTATTTAACTGATAAAATTGTCCTGTCGATTGTTAGGTGAACAATTAAGTAACTTGAAAATGAACAATTTTAAATTTACATTTTATAATAAAAATTACCTTAGTAATACATTTGAGGTATCATCCCTCAACACTAAACATGTCAGGTGTTGACTGATCTCAGTTACTGTTGTGGGTCTACTGTACTGTAGACCCTGTTCTTCTGAAGATCAGCATCGATCTATCCGAGGAAACAAGTGATATTTGCTATCATGGCCCCTCTTTAGTCTGATGGAGATTCGAATTCGGTGCTGGGTTGATGCCTTATGTTATTAAATATGTCTCGGTGACATTTCCTAGATACGGATGTTGATCAATGTCAAAAATTATAACGATGACACAAATCACTGAATTCCAGAAACATAGCGATACTTCACTTTTCTGTTGCCACTTTATTTTGTCATAAATCCGATTTCTGATTAAAACAGTTGTTTCTCGATATAGTTATCCAAGAACAATTGTTAATTTATCAAATCACACCGAAATAAACACATTTTCTGTCAGAAAAATATGGTGTCCACGACCTTGGTAAATAAATTTGATTGATCATATTACTGAGCAATAAACGTTCGTTTGAGCTTATTTTACTTTGTTTATCTTAAATTTGGGTAAGAAATGGGTAGTTTATCACTTCAAAATGAACTAATTTCTTAAAATTTTATGTAAATCATAACAAAAGGGGCCGTTATAAAGGAGAACTATTTATCGACGCGTAAGAAATACCGCGCGCGCTGTTAACGTTTATTTTTGAAAAAATCACGGCGATAAAACGTTTCATAATGAATTTAGCATACACAAAATCACAGCGGTAAACCTATTCCAGATAAATTTAGCATACAGTAGAAAAACTTCGACATTTAAGTGGTAAGTGCATGATAAATAGAATAACAGGTTACTGTCTTGCGATATAAGTGTTATCAGGCTCGGCCGATATGGGGGCGGAGGAGCTCGGCAGAGCCTCGCCCCTCCGCTCCCCATATCGGCCTCGCCTGATAACACTTATATCGCAAGACAGTAACCTGTTATTCTCTATATAACAGATCAAAGATCTCAATCAAATGCAAAAGAAGGGTCTGGAAAAGTAAGTGGTACTGAATGAAATGTACTAAATTGCTACATGTACTACCATCTAGGAGATCAGGTTTCTGAATAATGTCTTCTTTTGCTGGCCTCAAGAGCTCAACAAGGCCTTTCAGCAACGTCTCTCCCACATTGTAGTCCATCAGTTCTTTGATCAACTCAATAGCTGAAATGCGTGTTAAACAAATCATCATGTATAAGTTGTTGTAGTGTATGTTGAACATTAGGTACTCTGGTCACAGGAGTTCGACAGTTGTACAAAAATAGTTTTTTATATGTTATAATAGTCTTTATTCCAAATACTAAGCTAATTATTTCTTTTGATATTAAAAAGAAATTCAAACTCCTGTTCTCTGGTTAAGACAACTAAAATGAGCAATGCAAGGGTGTCCAAAACTGATCCCTGAGAAAACACATTTTCAATGCAAAACGGATTTCAATAGCTTTAACAAAATGGAATCAGATCAGCAACATCTTTTTACCTGAAGAGATTTGTTTTCTTTTTTAACCTAGCTAACAATAAATTGCAGCAGCTAACAAAATTTCATCAAGTTTAAATAAAACGATAGCTTCTGACTGTTAACCTCTTGACAAAGCCCCAGTTACAAGATCAGAAAAAAACAAGATTGTCTACATTTAACAGACAAATCAGATAAAATAAACATAACTTTTTCTCATCGCAATAAGAAAGGAACTTGTGCTATTGTTGCTACTTTGCTTCTTACAACAAATCTGACCTTGCTTTTAGATAAATGGAAGTTTTGATATATCCAATATTATCCTACCACTTTTTGATCTGTTTTTTTTTTATTCATATATACGGCTTTGTTCACATGTGTGAGCAGTGTAAATCCAGATCAGCTGATACATCTTCGTGTCTAATCTATACTGTTCACTTCTTGGGCAGAAATAACCAAATGAATCAAGATGCAAACAGTGTAGATCCTAATCAATCAGAACAGATGCACTGTCTGATTAGGATCTAAACTGTTCGCCCATAGATAACAGCCACATCCTATGGGGTAAAAAGTTAACCTGCCCCTGGATCTCATTCAACCATATGTAAAAGGTACAAACCTTCAAACTGGACTTCTAAATGCAAAGTCTTCAGCAAGTTTAGCAGAGGTTCAATGATGGAGTTGTTGGCTTCCTTCACAATGGGCTGTTCATGGAACAAAGTAGGAACAAGAGAATAAATGAGAAAACCAGATTCTTCAGTTGTTTTTGTTTTTTCCTTCTGTGATAGTAAATGAAAACTGGGAACTACTAGAGAACGTTAAAAAAAACAACAACAAAGGAAGGTGAAAATATGTATAGAATAGAACTGAATAGCTAGTGTTAGGTACACATATTAGCTATGACTGTACTGACTTGACCCACTCCCATCACCCTAGCTCTAGACTCATGATTTACCTGTACAACTCTGAGTGACTGGGCAGCCATCTGTTGAGCCTTAGGAGAACTGCACGGTAACAGGGCTATTAGACCTTTGTATACTTGTACTTGGAAGCTGGGATTTCCTTGGGCCAACATCAGCAACAAATTTCTACAGGCATCCTGAGTCTCTTCAGATTTGGATTTGGCTAGACACTCTGCTATTGCTCTAACACCTGAAATGTTTGTGCAATTATCTTGGGTTACTACATGTATTTTGTTTATCAACTAAATTCTCTTAAAGTGGTATTCCGAGTAGGGTAGGGACTCCTTCAAAATAGAAACTGGATATTTTATACCTGTAAATAATTGGGGAATTCACTAACATGTTACTTTCTATGATTTAGGATACCAGCGATGTAACTAATTATAACACAAAAAGTCCACAAATGTTTAAGTACCGTAATCACCCTAAGTATTGGGACACCCTAAATATTGGGACACCCCTATTTTTCACGAAAATAATTATTTTTTGTGTCCCTTAATTTTGGGACACTTTTATTATCAGTATTTTTTGGTGTCCCTAAGTTTTGGAACACTTTTAAAAACGGTATTTTTGCGTTCCTGAATATAAGGACATGAGACATGTGCTCAGTAATTATGCAGGTTGGTCTGTGTTCTTCAAACTTTCACCATGTTATTGCATAATTTACCTTACTATGCTGTGTATTTGAAACAAAACTTTAAACGTTCAGAGATATCGACCATTAGGATTAAAGAAGAAAAATTAAATATATAAAGTACCGATATACCTTTTATATTTAACTAACACTCCTCTGTAAAATAAAAAAGCTATCGTTTTCATTTTCAATTAATTATATCCACGTATCCAAAGAATTTTACTCTTGTTTTTCGATCGGTTTATTGCCAAAAACTCGCTAAACTGATTATGCAAGTGCAAGTACGAATAACAGCTAGGGTGAGTGTCAGTGTCAGCCCTGATTATTGAAGTTAATTCTTATCAAAACAGTCTGTCCAACGACCGACAAATGTGTGAAAATGTCCCAATAAAGCCACCTGTGTCATGACTGTTGGCAAGCATATGTCATAAAAAATATGCAAAGGGATAAACGGAATGTCAATTAACACATAACGAAAAAATGCTCGACAAGTTTTAACTCAAAAATAAACCATTTAAAACTCCAAACTGTAGTCCAAAAAAAATTACAAAAATATAAAAAATTATTTGATTTCGAATAATCATAATTATGTATCGGTTTATCTGTAAAAGTTGACGTCCTATATTGTTTTGAGACATAACTGGTGCATGCACGCACATCGACCCAAAATATTGGGACACCTTTTGAACAAATATTTTTGTGCGACCCTTAATATTGGCACACGAAAAATTTTAATTATTTTTAACTGTCCCAATACTTAGGGTGATTAAGGTAATTGATTTTAAAGCCCAAGAATAACTGAATAGCTGTAGTTATTGCAATAAAATCATAATATTTATATAACTATAAAATATTATTATCAACAAATTTCTGTAACAAACATGTAATTTGGACCCAGAATGCAGTGACCAGAAGAAATGACAACTTTCATTAAGACTTTAAAATTACAGTCATGTTTTATTTTTGGAAATGTAATTTGAATGAAATTTGTTTAACATGTCTTTACCATAGCTTTCACAAATTAGCTCTTTGTATTTTCTGCCAGCATTTGCAATGTAGTGAATATTTTTCAGCGCCTCACTTTTGTCCTCTTCTTTTGCCTGTTTTAAACCTATTATCTCGAGCAACGTCAGAACACCTCCTACTTCCAAGAACTCTGCCATAAATTTATGACTGAAAGAGAACAAGAAGCTGTTATGATGCACAGATCTGAGCATATGCTTAGAAAACACTCATGACAGATTAATACATAGTTAATTGAAAATATTAAGCAGCAGGCAAACTCTTTTTTTATCTAATAATGTTCATTCATCTACAAACTTTACTATTCCATGTATTCTGAGGGCTTTCATTATCTTTAAGAGTAGGTGATAAGATAAAAGAGTTGCAGGATTCCTCCAATATAGAATGCAGCTGTTAACCTAAATATAGCTGGGACTAATGGGCAGTATTAGACAGAGATTAACAAGTGTTTATAAATTAAGGAACAATTTTAAGTGACTTACAATGTTATCGCTGTAACGAAAGCCCGAAATCATATTTAAAAAAAGATGTAACTTACCCACTGGATGCTGATAAAAAGATGGAAATAGCTTTCAGCTGTTCATTTAAAGCTGTCCCAATCATATATCTTTCACCTAGTTAAGGATTTATTTGATGCTGGATGTTAGTATCTGTTAACATTAAACACTAGTATAAAAATGGGAACACACTGGTTATAAATCAAAATCTTTATTGTAATTCATTCATTTGTTATTTTAACCATTTACAAATTTATAACTAACAACCTATCGTGGTGTTTTTACTATATTTTGTATTCCAATGTATATTGTTAGAGTGACCACTTTTGTCTTTTCTTTCAAATTAATACACTTTTGTAATGCTTATGGATTTCAAGATGAGGTAGCATGAGTCTGAGGATCTACATATTACAAATTTCGATTTCAGTTAGATTTTTGATTGCAACCAAAACATCAGACGCTTAGAGCGGCAACTGATGTTTCCATTGTGAAATAGCGGGAAAGTTTAGTTGACAGAATGCTGTTCATAATTAATCATGCCTTCAGGTTGCTTTACTTTAAGCCACAACTTTTGTTATTCCTCCAGTTCTACATGTATCATTCAGATTTTAAGGAAATGAAATTTTCAGTACAATGTGTTGTTTAGTTTTTGTGAATTTATGTAAATAGAAGTTGAGGGAATTTTTAGTTCTCACTATTTTTCTTTACTGTTCTATTGTGTCTTACCATATGCACAACAAAGATACATTAGTAATATTCATTTGTGAAAAGTTTCATTTAACTGCATTTTGCCGTTATTGAGATTTTGATAATTTTCTTTTTATTGATGAATGTGCTTAGGAGGAGTGTGGTAAGCCGTTAAACACTTGAAATTTCATCACATCACAAAAGGTAACTGTTCACACTCAAAAATGTAATTATATGTTCATGAGATTTGTGTTCCTTCATCACAAACGTTTAGTCAATCAAATAGTCAAAGACGGATAATTATATTGAAATTTTGATAGCTTGGTAGCCTAAATGTAACAGTTATAAACAATTTTCAGCATTAAATAAGTTAATAATTATATACTGGAAAAGGATACGTTAGTCTCAGCCATGCTGTTAAACGTGTAAGAAAAAGACTTGCTGCCTGTGCAAATTCTTGCTCAAGTTCTGGACCAGTTTTATTCTGATTTTGTGCAATAAAATCTTGAAGAATTTTTTTCCTTGTGATCTTACTTCCTTTGTCCCATTCTTGCAGTACTGCCATGACTTTTGAAATGGCAGTTTGTTGTTTAGCAGACATTCTGAATAACTGTTTCTAAATCTTGTCATAAACAAAAATCAGCAAATGGTTGGGCCTTGGCCCTTGGGAGCACCTGTGGCTTTAATGATGGAAGATGATCAGGTTCAAACCATGTCACATGTCTTAATTCAAAAACAGAAACAACTCAAATCCTCACTATGCAAAATACAATATCAAATCTACAACAATTTGCGAAATAACTAAGTATTTAATCAGGCTTAAAAAGTAGCGTCTTCCTGTTGCTATACCGCCATTTTTGATATGGGGCTAAACGAGAGTCGGACCAGACTATATCCGAATAACCGTCCGTATAAATAGACTGGTACTATTGTTTGACTGCGGCGATCAAGTCAAGTAGTCAAGTAAATTTTATTTACATAGAGTCGGATGATCTACAGATAACCGGATGATCTACAGATAACATAAGCTCTAAAGAGCTTTTAACACCGACTTACTAGACAAACAAAACACATAGATGTGGATCATGCAGCACATTGAATATAAATTATTATAATAATTAAACACGTAGAATATAATTTTTTTTAAAGTTATTACAATCTGTAGTTAATACAAATGCAGATTACTGTATCTACAAAATTATATGGATATTCATATACATAAGAATATGTTTTACTAGCTAAAACTCATTAGAAATATATATTACAATGGCTGAAGTAAATTTTATGTATACAGATTAAGAATAAAATCTAAGTACTTCTTAGACTCATTAATATAGGCTCCGTAGCACAAGAACATAAGTATAAAACACAGGTCAAACACATACTAGCAAACCAAAGACACTAAATCAGGCAGTTATCTAGACTCAGCTAAGACATATAAAAAGGTGAAATATGCATATCAAGAATCGCCACATTCAGAAAAAACAGCCTCCCCACGCAGTCAAGAAGAAGAGAGGGGGAGAGAGCATGGTTAATAAAATGATCAGTTTCAAAAAAGACACCACTAGCAATAAACAAAAATGAGAACCCTAGGGGTTACCGCCTTGGAACGGTCAGTGGCAAATCAAATTGCCACTGGGGGTTTAAACCAGGTTCTAGGGTGCACCAACCTCACACTTGCCCCAACAGGTTCTCATATCACAAAACAAGTACAAGTTGTCTTGGTGAAAAAACTCCAACCCACTTATCGGCTTAACAATGTTGCATGCAAAAGCACACAAACATATAAAACATAAGAATTTAATAGCATTGCAAAGCCAAAGGGCGGGTACTCAATGATCTTACCGAGACCAGAGCTCCTGGAGTAAAATCAGCAAGAACACGATGACAGGGATAAAAGAAACAAATCGAGCTTCTAGGTTCTTTTAAGAAAAGATTTCCCCATTAACCTTCATAAACTCTTAAACCCCTGCCACCGTCGTGCAACCAAAGAGGTAAGCATAATGATCAACTGTAGAAGGGTTGATCACCAGGCCTGCAGAGCGCTGTAAAATATCATGTTGGTAACCTTTCTTTTTAAATTTACAGATGGTTTTTACGAATAACCGGGAGAAATCATCTTGATGTTCTGTAGAAAAAGATAACATAAAGTCTCTTTCATAACAGTATAAAAACAGATCAGCAACAAGGGGTGCACAATTAGTACCCACTGGGATGCCTATTACTTGTTTATAAATAGAGGTACCGAATCTAACATAAATATTATCCAGTAAGAAAGTTAGCGACTCTATTAGGTCTTGACAAGTCCATAAGGTATAATTATCACAAGAACCATCTGTAAAAAATGCCCTATGTTCATTACAAGCGATGAAGGTTTTATTTTCTCTAGCAAACGTTTTTTCAATGAGACTGGTTAGTTTGTCTCTTATTAAATTATGAGGGAGCGAAGTGTATAATGTTGAGAAATCATAAGTAGACAAACAGAACGCCCGAAAATTATTTGATTTAAGCTTTTTCAAAACGTCATTTGAATTTTTAATCGACCAAAATAAATTTTTGCCAGAAGTTTCAAAAACCTTATCACAATACCTAATTACATGTTCTTTTATAGCTGTAAGACAAGATGTTAAGAGCACGGATAATTTAGTAGTAGTGCAAGAACTAGAGTTAGCAATAAATCTTGCTTTGTACGGTGTTTTATGCATTTTAGGCAACCAATACATAGTAAATACTTTGTCTTGTTTCGGCTCAATACTGATTCTAAATTTTGTAATTTGTAGAGTGTGTGCAGTAACAATATCACTCTCAGATGAAGAAGTCAGTATATAAGCATTAGTGCTGTTCAGTTTTTCAGTTTGAATATTAATATAGTGTATTCGTCACACTAAAATTACATTATTAGAAGCCTTATCAGCAGGTGTTAAAACAAATCTGTTATGAAAGTCTTGAATTCCTTTTTTCAAATGACGAAAGTTAAAACGAGGTCGAGGTGGTAATAAAGCAATGTTTCTTTCATAAAATGATGTACGAGTGTCAATTATTTTGAATATGTGTTTTTTCCAGTTAGAAAGTGCATTAGGCTCGGCATGTTCTCTTTTGCACCATTTATTGCAAAATAAGATTAAAGATTCAGCAATTTCTGCACGGCATGCATTAAAATCAATTTTGGATGATATTCTATATTTGGGACCTTTAGAAATTAAATTACGAATTCTACAGTCTTTGATTAAATTAAGATCACCGGTAACAATATTGCCGACAGGCTTATAGCAATATTTAGAAGTTAAACACTCTCAAGATTTTGGTGTATTTTCAATGATCTGTAAATCCGACGTAATTTTATTGTAATTAAAAATTGTATTTCTAGTTGGTTTGTTGTATTTATAACAAACCATAGGCGATTCAGTATTGTTAAAATAAATAGGAACAGCCGAATGAACTGTTTTATCTTTAAATATACTAGGAAGGTCAATAAAATCTATTCCTTTATTTAAAAAGGAAATTTTAAAGAAATGTCTTTGATGGTCAGATTCCAAGTCAATGTGCGGCCTGAGAACATGCCGAGTATAACACTGAATAAGACTAGCAACCTCGTAAAGTGGATGGGTTCTAATGACGATGTCGTCGGCTTCCTCATCCAGTTTCTGCAGACTTGATATAGAAAGAGAAGCCAACCTAGATAGCATAGCGTGTCTGCCAGATTGTTTTAAATAATATGTAGGTCATGAATAGAACAACGAATACGTGATTTTCTTTTTATGTTCCCATTAGTTCTGCTTCCGTGCGATCTCGATTTTCTTTTACGTATTTCAAGCAATTCAAAGACGTCATAATCAGGATTTTTAGAAATGTTGCCTTCTTGATAAATATTATCATTTAAACCAAGTGGGTAGGGAGTTTGTAATTTTTTAATCCATTTCTGCTCCGAAACGAGCCAGAACACGATGACAGAGATTAAAGGAACAAATCGATCTTCTAGGTTTTTTAAAAAAAGTTTTCCCTCGTTCATAAACTCTCAAACCCCTTCCACCGTCAACCAAAGATTAAGCATAGCATTCAGCTGTAGATCACCAGTGCCCAAGGTTATAAAGCTGAGCATGGAAACCAGTCTCAAATCTCAAGCATCTGATTTGCTGAAATGGCGACTGGTCGCCATTTCAGCCAATCAGATGCTTGAGATTTGAGACTGGTTTCCAATCTCATTTTAATAACCTTCAGCCCTGGCCTGCAGAGCGCTTTAGAATATAACTTTCTTTTTAACTGTAACCCTTTTTCAATTTGGTGGTTTTTACGAATAACTGGGAGAAATTAATATTGCCTTTTATTTTCTTAAGTTTATGAATTAAATCTCCATGCAAAAAAAGGCTGCGAAGTACCTTAATGTTGCAATAGCGTTAAGATATATAAAATTTTGTGAAATGCTGAATTTAATTTATTTTATCGCATTGCAATTCTGAGATGTAAATAGTATTTCTTTCCCTTTTCATCTATATTATATTTTAGGCTTAAGTATTCTGTTATTTACACACTATGAATCGAAACCGATTAGTATTTATTCTACTAAGCCCGCGTTACCGTTCTAGTAATTTTAATGCAACTGTCTTTTGGAAGTTTTCAGGTGTTTTTTAAACATTCCCGTAATTTCGAATACAAAAACCATATTCGAAAATCCGTCGTGAAACTAAATATTCTCGAGAATGTTCGAATATTCAATCCCATCCCAGTCGTAACTGGTAACAGCACTCATTGAATGTATGTTTACAGCCGATACAAGGCACAGCCACCGCTACTGTGATATTGAATTAGATGACAGAAAAGTTTAAAGCCATCAACCACGACATATATGAAAATATTGCCGACGTGGTTTGAATGAGCCTGTTCACAGGCATTAAAAGTAAGAGAAAATGCACAAAGAACTGAGAACCCGAGCCTTGGAACGGTAAAAATAATCAGTTACTGGTGTCATACAGTGATGATAACGTTTATCAGGGTTATCCGATCGAACTTTTTTGAGATCGTCCCGGCTAGCTCAAAAGATAGCGTAGTTGAAATTGCATGGCTTGGCGGGGTAACCGTAGGGGCTCGCTCCCAGTAGGGGCAGTATCATTTGAAGGTCACCGAACACGACAAATATAAAAATATTGTAGATTGGTTTGATTGAGCTTGTTTATCGGCATTAGTGGAAATGCATATTACTGACCACGCCGCCTAGCCACGGGTTGAGCGCAACTCAATACTTACACCAATAAACTGAACAAAATCGATCCATCCCAAACGATGGTATGAATATGGCAGTGAACATGGAACCTTCAATGCGGTTTATAAGTACCATCTCATGTTCAGCGGCGCATGGTCCCCAGATAAAATAATGGATTTTCCCTTAACGAAAAAACAATGGGCGGAAATAAACAAAATAACATTTTGACAGAGGATCTTAGAATATCAAATCACCAACAACGCCAAATGTGAAATTTCAAAAGCAGGAAGTATATTCTATGGGTTATTAAACAATATCCAAATCTATATATGGGCTTGGATAATGAAACTACTCATCTTAATACTGGCCGAAATATTAAAACAAAAGTAATTTCAAAAGTACTATTAACACAGTACAAAATTAACATATTACAAAAGTATCGTGCTCAATGACAGGTCATGTCGTTGCAGGGGATCTAAATGTAAATGTTGTCAAAGACTATAGAAGAAAAGTAAAATACGCATATTGGGAAATGGCACATTCAGAAGACACAGCATCCCCACATCCAAGAAGAAGAGAGAAAGAGCATGGTTTATAAAATGACCAATTTCAAATAAGACACCACAAACAATTAACAAAAATGAGAACATCTTTAAACCAGGTTCTAGGGTGCACCAACCTCACACTTGCCCCCACAGGTTCTCGTATCGCAAAACAAGTACAGGTTGTCAAGCCAAAGGGGCGGGTACTCAATGATCCTACCGAGACGAGAGCTTGTCTTGGTGAAATAACTCCAACTCACCCATCGGCTCAACAATATTGCATGCAACAGCAAACAAACATATAAAACATAAGAAGCCAATAGCATTGCAAAGCCAAAGGGCGGGTACTCAATACCAAGACCAGAGCTCCTGGAGTAAATTCAGCAAGAACAAGATGAGAGGGATAAAAGAAACAAATCGAGCTTCTATTTTAGAAAAGATTTCCCCATAAACCTTCATAAACTCTTAAATCCCTGCCATCGTCGTGCAACCAAAGAGGTAAGCATAACGATCAACCATTGATCACCAGACCTGCAGAGCGCTGTAGAATATCATGTTGGTAACCTTTCTTTTTGAATTTATAGATGGTTTTTACGAATAAACGGGAGAAATTAACATTGCCTTTTAACCAGATTTTCAACGACAACTGGATATTGTAAAGTGCTCTGTGTGATTAACCCATCTACAAGCAGTTGTGCGTTATGCTTGACTCTTTTATTGCACGACGGTGGCAGGCCTGGGGTTTAAAAAGTGAAATATGCATATCAGGAATGGCCACATCCAGCCGATGCTTACCCTTACCAGTTAAGATTTAACGAAGGTTTATGGGAAAACCTTCTAAAAGAACATAAAAGCTCGTACGTTTTTTTTATACCTGTTCTTGTTGATTTAACTTTTGGTGCTATGGTCTCAGTCCGATCCTTAATCTACAATGCTAGTAGCTTGTTATGTTTTATGTGTTTGTGTGCTTTGCATGCGACATTGCCAAGTTGACAGGGGGTGGGTTGGAGTTATTTCACCAAGACAACTGGTAATTCTATGTTCACATGGGAACCTGTTGGGGAAAGTATAAGGTTTGTGGACCCTAGAACCAGGTTTAAATCCCCAGTGGCAAATTGTTTGTGACTGAAAGTAACAAGACGGTAACCCATTGGTTTCTCATACTAGTTTATTGTTTGTGGGGTCTGATTTGAAATTTGTCATTTTCACGGTTTGGATCTTTCTTCTCTTCTGTTTTCTTCTTTGCTTCTTTCTTCAGTTCCCTTATGTCTACTACCTCTTCATATTCAGCTTTTTTCACTATAATCCAGGTAATTACTGAATGTAAATGATTCGATGTAATGTTTTCTTGGAGCCATCTGTTGATTTTACTTTGTGTACTGGTATGTCTTTTCTAGACTGATCAATTACTTTGTAGATTTCTTCTTCATAGCTGCATGACTGCTTACTTATGTTTCCTTTTGTCTATTAGGTTTAAACAACCAGTTAGTGGCTTTGTGTCCTGGTAACACACTGTTTATTAAAAAATAGGAGAATGTAACGCTTATGACTACATGAAACCAAAGCCATTAGAATGGGATATGTATGTCGATACTTCGAATCATCAGTGACAAGGTTAATTGGCTTCAAATTGCTATCACCAGCCCTGCATAGATAAAATAAAAAAATGCATCTTGCAAATATTCAGGTTTGTTTGTATATTTCCCCTTTTAACCGTTTTGGAATGTTAATCTCCAGTTATCGTGCCAAAGTGTTTCTTTTGTGTATTTCCCGTTTTGTAATCAAATATCTTGTTGTTGCTATACTGTTAATATAGAGTTGCGTGTACTTTACCTGAAAAAGTGGGAAATACCGCCTATATTTAAACCTCAAGGAATGTAATCCACAGGAGTTTCATGCGGGTTATAACCGCCAGATAAAAAAAATTGGTTTGCTACCGTTGCTTTTCTACTAACGTGGGGACAGTCGCAGTGAAACAGTTAAAAAGTAATTATGCATGTTTTACTTTTTTCCAACGATTCGGTTTCGTCTGGTCAATTTAATATATTGCCCTTCCATTAGCCAATCATATTACTCGTTACATACCGTGTGGAATTTGAGGACGAACGATGGAGGACGATGATTTGGAATATGATATAACATTTCCTACTCCAGTGCCAGTTGATAGTGCTGCCAGTGATCAAGATGGATTCACTGGTCGTAGAGAGCCCGTTGTCATTCTTCTAGGTTGGCTTGGTTGCAAGGAACAATATCTGTCAAAGTATGGGCAGATTTATGATAATGCGGGGTTAGTACCTGAAATGTTTCGTACCCATATACAACAATTACAAGTAGTGGTTAAATAAATGTAAAGAATAAAAAAGGACATGCTAAGTTTGAACCCATGTTAAATGCCATTTAACACTTTCCAGAAGGTGTAGTTGTCAGCTTAGTTTGGGAAAGGAAAAGGTAATTTGTTTACACAAACAAAATACAAATTTATTTCAGTAATTCACTAATTGAAGCCACAGAAAACATGAACTTTTATCAAGTATGAAATAAAACTTTAAAGATGGAAATTGTACAGTTTTTCACCAATGTTTCTGTTATCTAGTGTGTAGGATTTTTAATACCTTTAACATCTTAAAACTGCTAAAATTACATGGAAAACTAAAGGAAACATGTAGTTTTCTTAATATTTCTTCATGAAACTTTATGATGTTATTGCTTATTTCAACACGAACATGGTGATGACAAATATTTTAGGTCAAGGTCACACTTGATGGAGTTATGCCTCTTTTTGTCACAAATACTCAACGTTTTGTCAAGATTAGAACAAAATTCTTTAAAATTCAAATAAAACGCAACAATTTTGGAGAACTTTTTATTTTGCGTAACTTCTTGTAGGAACGGTAAATCAGCCAAGAATACAAAGTACCAAGAGATATCAAAGTTGAATACTCCTAAAATGTCTACACCAATATTGTTACAAATTTAAGAAACAAAAAGAATCGTTATTACATGCCATGCCATGGCTGCAGCGGGTTCATCCGATGATAACGGATCTGCAATTTTTTTAGGCTATCTGTGATTTCGTCACATTTCATAATTCAAATAGATTGAATTGTACATACCAGTTGAAGTTAAAATATCCCTATTTAAAAGCAGATTATTTCCTATTTTATCTTCTATTCATTTTTCGCCATAGAGTCTGATGTTTAATGAAGCTCGCAACAGCCGTGTAAGAATGAAACACTCCAAAAAAATAGCATTTACAGACTCATACCACGATAAACACTTCCAAGTTCCAGCAACCCAATGTATCTTTTCCAACTGATTTTTAACAAGCTCATGATAAAACAAAATAAACAGCTTGCTCTGTTTGAAAAAGTAAACATTCGTTTAATTACATTTCATATTAAATTAAATGACATAGTTATAAGCATCATGACGTAGTCTAAATCAATAATGAAGGTGCTCAATTAATATGGTGCGCAATAATACGAAAGTACGGGAGCACGCGGAGCTAATGATAAGGCCATGCGAGATAAGGAAATCTCACACGGCTAAAAATAGAGATTTTTCTGTCTAGTAAGTGAGAAAAATTACTCATACATATGTACTAGCAATCAGAATATTGTATGTAAGAGTGAAAGGCATTTCCGGACAGGTCATCCAATTTTCCAGACAAGTCTTTTTTTTTGGAAAGATGACTAGTAGTGGACAGGTGTCTCTTAAAAGTATTTCCAGCCCTGGTTTTGGGAAAAAAATAATTAATGTTTTTCTGACAGAAACCCGATAAAGAAAGTTATACTCAGTTGGGTATCCTTTGATTCTTTCAGGTGCATCACTATCAGATACACTTCACCAAGAGATGTGGCATTTTTCAAGGTAGAACAGTTGAGGGAAACTGCTTGTAAAGTGTTGGATTTACTGGAAGATTACTCCATAACAGAAAATCCAATTTTCTTTCATATCTTCAGTAATAATGGCAGTTACGTCTACTCGAATATTGTTGATGTGCTAACCAGTGGAGAAAAAAGGTATTTCATTCTTATAAGTTAAATAAATATAACTCAGTTCTCTATTCAGATTTTATAACAGGCAAACATACGAGTCACCAATTGATCTGTTTGAGGCCACTTACAGTACAGGTCGGGTGTCATTTACATTTTTCACCCATCACCGCGTTTCAGGGTCAACGCGACATCCAATTTTTTTCGGGTGATCACGGGTGATCGTCAATCTTGCCACCGCGATCACTTGACAAGAAAATCACGGTGATTTGCCGCGATTTATCAGCGCGAATCGCGGTGAAGATTTACCTGCGATTTAAAGACATTCTTCCGAATTTATTTATTTACAAATGTAAAAAAGACATATGTTGTTCGTATTTTCGTATCAAAGAAAAGACTTAAACTTAATCAATGTACAAATATATTGTCCATTATTTGAAACACTGGAGTTTTCACACCTTCCGTGTTGACATAAACACCTTTGTGCATGCCCCGTAAATTGCTGCCAATTATGCTTCTAAGTGGTATGTTGTCACGGTCATTGCAAAATAACTAGTTTGCAATTTGCAAACATTACAAAAAAATCTTTTAGAATGAGTAAACTCATTTAAAAAGTGAACAACGGTTATTAAATTGTTAATTATTTTATGGCAAATTATAAGAATTCATCGACAAGTAGAGTATTTATGCCTCGGATCGGAATTCAATATCATTTAAAATACGAGTATAAATGCGGTTGAAACACACAGTAAACTGGAAATAATAGATCATTATCAAGAGAGAAAAGTGAATAAAAATTGTGTCGTTCTTACCTTATTGTTTCCTTACTTGTTATTTTGATGAAAGATAAATGTATGATATTCTTTTTAATAATTACTCCGAACATGCTGAGAAAATAAATAACGGTGAAAATATAACAGCCAAGTACATTAGCTACATGAATAAAATCCATCTCGTCAGTTATTTTTCCCCAATCCCTTCCTAAAACATCTTTATTTATGAGCAATTAACATCTGTTTGAACACCTGTGTGATCAGCATGGTATATTTCATCATCACTTCTGTTAATTAACTTCAAAAAGAACGCCGACGAGTAATGCTGATTTTCCGAGATCAAAGGTGCCGTGTTGGGTAAAAAAAACTTTTGATCAAACGTCGGCGTTCTTTATTCTTAACAGATTGACTCATTTGTCAACCCTCAACAAAAAATTAAGATTGCTCGAAACAAATTAGAGTTGTACATTGTATAATCAAAACATGCTGGAAATTAATAGCATATGCCTGTGACAAATGTTATTAAAATGAACAATGTTTGTGTTCACGACTTACTCATTGCATTCAAAATGTTCGTTGAAGAGTTGATTTGTTGTTGAGTAGTGTGTCACTTTTATTTGGCAATCAACAAAGCTGTTCATAATTTGTGTTTTATATGGATTAATTAACCCCAAGCTTCTTACGTTGACAGGTAAGCACTTTCAAAATAGTTATTGACTAATTTATGTCAGTTTGCAAAAATCGGGCGTCGGTGATAAAACCAAGCTCTGTTATATTAAAAAGTTATTACATTTATTAAGAAACTCGATATTTTCACAGAAGATACGCAAACAAACAATTTTTTTTTGTTTAATGCTGACGAATCAGCACGTCCGATTACGCGACTAAAATTTTTACATTATTTTGATACAATATTACGTTCAAATTGGTTAAAGAAAGAATGTTTTACATTAAAAAAAACGACATTTTAATTGTTAATTAACACTTGTTTCTCGAAAGATTTTACACCGCGATCCCCCGCGATCGACCCTGAAGCTAAACTGCTGACGATGAACACGAGAAGAGCAAGAATGACTGCAGAATTATCGCCGCAAATCACCCGGAAATCGCAGCGTCGGAAGGACATATTCGCGGTGAATTTCCACCCGGACTGATTTATTAACACGGTGGACGGGTGAAAAATGTAAAAGACACCCGAGCTGTACTGTATTTTCACTTGTTTACATTGATTTTACCTTTCCTTGACCAGTATTTCACTTTCTGTTCTATAAGACATATATGTAATGCAGAAAAGTTTCAAGCATTTCAACAGGGGTTCCATTTGACCCTGGCGATGATCCTTTGACTCTTGAACTTTCCAAAAAGGGTTATTGACCCCTACAATTTTTGCTGAAGGGTCGGGTTTTTTATGTTGTTGTTTTTTTATTACGGGTATTTGCTTTATTATTATAATTTATATAATTAATCAGCCCTTAAACCCTAAAATGATGAAAATGACCTTCAGGTTCAGTAGCTAGAGGAAACCTTGTTTTAAATATTTTATGTGAACATTGTACAAATGTGAAGTTTTGGTTGGGAAATTTTGACTTCCCCAACTTACCTATCAGTTACTTCTTAAACTTATCTTTCTGTGACTTCCCAAACCAACCTCTCTGTGAATTCCCAAGTTCATCTCTCTATATTTACATTCCTATTGATTTCTTCCTTTAAAAAAAATCGGTTCATTTTGCATGAACCGCATGACCCGTAATGACGTCAGTAACGTCATGGCTGTTACTATTGAAAACTCCCACGTATTACTCCCCCTTTTTACTTAATACTAATTTTTGAAAGCGTTCGACTTAAGTTTATTTAAAGAAAAAAATGAATAAAATGTAAATATAAGTAATGATTCTTATTTTGGTGCGGTTCATGCAATTTACCATAAAGCGCTAGCGCGCTTTATGGATTTGCCAGCTCTCGCGTGCACGTCCAATCTGCATGAACCGCACCAAAATAAGAATCATTCCTTAAGTGAATTCCCAAGTTTATTTCTCTGTGTTTTCCAAACTTATCCCTGTGACCTCCCAAACTTACCATATGACTTCCCAAACTTAACCTATGACTTCCCAAACTTACCTCTCTGTGAATTCCCAAACTTACCTTTCTGTGAATTCACAAACTTATCTCTCTGGGACTATCTGAACTTATCTCTGTGAATTCTCAAACTTACCATACTGGGTACCCTATGACTTACCAAACTTATCTCTCTTGTGAATTCCCAAACTTACCCTGTGACTTCCCAAACTAACCTCTCTGTGATTTTCCAAACAAGGAATAACATAATTACATGTATTACAGTTCTTAATTAGAAAACTTGTTCATCATTGACATCTCAACTTCCATTGTGATCAAATTTGAGTCCATTAGTATTGTTATATTCAACAAATTCCTTAAACAGTTCCAATAAAAAAAGTGTAAAAAGTGTTTATATATGTTTTGCACCTTTCACATTTTTTGACAACAGAATGTTTTGGATTTCAGATATCAGAATCTCAAAGTTTATGGTGTGATAATAGACAGTGCTCCTGGAAAAGCTAGATTGACAAGTGCTGCCAAAGCGTATGGGACAAGTTTACAAGCCAATCCTTTACTGAAACTTGTAATGGTGCTAGGTTTACTTTTGTACTTGTTTATCACTTCAGTAGTAGCAAGATGGTTCCCGGGATACAAGAGAAAGAGCAACCATTTTCTTTTTGAAAATATGGCGGAAGATCCGACCCGCTGGCCTATGATGTTTTTATACTCTACCAGTGATAAAGTAGTTCTTGCTAAAGACGTTGAGGATATGATTGATTGTAGACGTAAGCTGGGTGTGCCCGTTAGGTCTGTTTGCTGGGATGATACGGACCATGTATCACATTTGAGAAAACATCCGGAACAGTATATCGAAGCTTGTGAGGAGTTTCTTGCGTCTTGCCTCGGTGGGTTTGACACAGACAGTGCTGGACCAATGGAACAAGGAACATTTGAGACATCAGAAGACTACTTGTTGACAAAGAAAGATTAGATAAGATTACACTTTGAACATTGTTGAAATAGTTGGGTACTTTTTTAATTCAGTAGGCAGTTTCAGTTCATTTATTTAGTAAATTTCGGCCAATTCCATACATTAATATGATATGTGCTTTTTCTACACTAAGTAAAAAACCTTTATTTAGAAAATGCTAGCTATTTAGAAGACAACTTCAGTTTTTATTCTGCGGCTTGACAAACTGACTAAGCCAATGCCTAGGACCAGTCAAAAATCAAATTTGACTAGCCTAAATTTTCAAAACCCTTGTTTGTGGGATTATTAGGGTAGCTATGATCTGAGAAATTTGATAAAAATTGTCAGTGTCACCTTCCATGAGTCTGTACTAGGTAACAAGATAACAATTAGTCCAGCACTATGAAGTTGAATGCTTCTTTTAGATTCTATTGGAATTCTACAGTTGTGCTCGTAACCCCCAAAATGTCAGTAGTTCTTACCTGATTGTTTATAAAATGAGAAAACTTCTTTTTGCAGATTTTAATATTATCCATTTATGCATATTAATGCTTGTGCAACCAGTGAAGATCCATATCAGCCAACACATCTGTGCCGCCTGATCAGGATCTGCGCTGGTCACATGTTGGTCAGAAATAACCTAAGGAATGTAAAAGTCAACATGGATTGGCCAGCTGATCAAGATATACACTGTTTGCTAATGCAGTAAAGGCATTTCTATGAAGTAAAGGGTTTATTTAATTTTATAGCAAAAAATGAAACTTTAATAAGGCCGCCCTTGTTTGAAAGAAAGAATATTTAGGGAAGCAACTTGAATTTTGCTTTTGCCACAATTTATTTAAATGTTATCTACATTGTACCTTGCAGATGACTGTGAAAATACTAGAGGGTCCACTTGACATGTTGTGCATCCTGTTTAGATAAGCTGCATTTTTTCATGTAACTCGGGAATTTTTTATTTAACTTCCTTACAAGAAGAAGTGTAACTTTTTAGTTTTACTCTGATTATGTACATACAAGTATCTGTAGCCTGCTAACACAAAAGAACAGTAAATAGAAAAGAGTGTGCACCTAGAAAAGTTTGTTATAAAAGAAGCATAGTTGTCATGTACTAGCTGTAGTGTTCAGAGACTGGATTTTGTGTATATGTAGATTTCATTATACTATTGTGACAGATGTTTGGAAGAAATTCTTAACAAATTGTAAAGGAAAAAATGTCCCTGGTGATATTTTGGACTTTTTACGGGGGAACAAATCAATAATTTTTCACAACTATTGAGAAATACCCATTTTAACTTAAAATCTGTTCACAAAAGTATGTTGTATTCTTATTGTGCTATAGCAATGTCATGTGCCATAGAGGCAGTTTTATTTATGATTTATTTTGTCAATTTTTTTTTTTACAATCTTACCGGTCTCTTTGACCAAAATTGATGAACTGCTGAACAATAATGGTTTGGTATCCGCACTAAGACAAGCCTATTTACTAAATCTATTGAAAGTTTCATCTGTGAGCTTCATCTGTAACAAAAACTAATTTTTTTCCCTTTTGTAAAAAGGTTTGTACTTTAGATACATGTTAAATTTCCTTGGTTAACTGGCTACTACTAGACAGGGATTGGCCTGGGTTGTTGGCATAGGAATATTTTTTCCAGTTCTAGGGAACAGTTTCCTTTCTTCATTAATGGGAAAATCTCATTTGGCTCAGCAAAGGGAACATTCAAATACACTTGTATGATGGTTACTCTCAAGTCTTGTATGGTAAAACATGAACCACCGGGTGTAAATATTGAATGATTCTATGTACAATGTATTTTGTTGTTATGCTTATATTTTCTGTACAGTACCATTCGGTACTCACTAACTAACCTATTGTTATGCTTCTATAGTCATTCTTACTGTGATACGCATGAACATCTCTACATCACCGAGTGCTGTGCAATCACAACATCTCGTTCATTCTGTGAGTCTGGACAAGACCCTGGATCAAATCTTGGATGTAAGCTAGCCGATATATACATGTACAATTTTAACTACCAGTAAATACAGGGTTGTTGAAGAAACTGTCAGCATGTATTCTAAACACAAAATTTTGATTTTGACTTAAGCTTGAATAAAAACAACAACAACACATTATTAACAAGATGTTAAGTTCCCTGATATTTTTTTATGTCAAATACAGTGTAGTTTCAGTTTCTTAGTAACAATAGAAAAACATTTGCTGGCTTATATTGGATATCAGAGATTGGCAAGAAGTTGAGATTCAGTGCTTTCTCCAAGTTGAGTCAGATGATGTACTTTTAGCATTGATATTTTATGTTAACACTTTTCTTTATGTTTTGTTATTTATTTCTAATTTTGCATTTAGACAAAGCATTTATTTATTTATTAAGATAATTTATTGAATGAATGTTTGTCTAGTCACTTCCTAGTGTTCTGTCTGCTATGTTTAACTGCTTTTGTCTCTTTCTTACGTTATTCTATAGATGATCCTAGTCTGCAGGTCCTTAACCCATTACTCTATACATACATCTTAATTGTTTGGGCAAACAGTGTAGATTCAGATCAGCTGGCACATCCTTGCCATCTGATCAGGATCTATAATGTGAGCTCTTTGATTCATAAGGTTATTTCTGACCAAATAGCGAACAGTTGAGATCCTGATCAGATCACACAGATATGCCAGTTGATCTGGATTTACACTGGTTGCAATGTATTAAAACACGTATGTATGAAGTAAAGGGTTAAAGAATTACATACACTTATTAGGAATAAACTGCATGTTAAGTGTACATGTTGAGACTGAAGTTTTCTGTCACATTCCCAGATTTTTATGCCAGAAAAAAAGTACAGGTTTTTGGTACATTTCAGGTTTATTACTTTTTATGAAAAATGATGAACTGGGCAAAGAAATTAAAACTTACAACACGATGACCATTGAGAACAGATCTTGTCATTTTGGCACATCTGCTGAGTCTGCTCAGGGTCTACATTGTTTGCTGTTTTATTATTTATTTTAATGTGTAAATATCTATTAATTTCCCAAATAAAGATTTAATGGATGGGCTGAAACTAAAAGAAAGTTGAGTAGGTTTAATTGATCCATCACTCCATCGATACCACTTATATCCATGCAGTGTGATCTACACTGTTGGTGTCTTGGTTGGAAAGAATATATAAATAAATAAAACAAATCTGAAAGTGAACAGTGTAGATCATTATCTGAAACTACATTGTTTGCCCATTTAGCAAGGTATGGGCTAAAATGATCATGTTATTTTACATTTTCCTTGGTTACTCACTCATTTTGAGAGCTGAAATGATCTGCCAGTATCTTTTGTAGCTAATTATGCAACAGTGAAATCGATGAGTGTGTTTATGTAAAATGTTATTCCTGGGTAAAACATTCCAAAATTCCTTGGTAAAACATATCATCAAAACTTATCCCAAGTATACCATGGGAGAAATTTGGTGTCTTTGGGGACTATTTTACTAACGTCTCCATCAACGTCTGTTCTTTGAAATTAAGTTAGTTATGACAGCCAAAGAAAAGCTAATTTTTTGTACATATGTTTTTGGTACATGTTGCTGTTACCTTGTTAATGTTTGAGCTTTTGTAAGCCAAAGGCTGAAAGTGAGTTTTTATTTGTGATAGTGTTTTGTCTGATTTCTGTCCACATTGGTAAAAGCTATAATACAGTACAGCTCGGGTGTTTCCAACCAAAGTTCGCGCAACTCCGCGGACCTCACCATCGCGGACCTGACTTTTTAAGTTGGCGTCCTAACGCGGACCATGCTCAATCGTCGCGTTTTTCCTCCGAGGATTGCCCGTAGCTAAAACTGCGTCTCGCCGAGTATAATTGTGGAGGAACGCGGAGGACTGGTCTATGCAAAAAACCATTAGTACGACGTTTCTTTACATAAAAATACTAAATTTTAATAAATCACTGAAGGCAGATAATTAATTTGTTTAAATAACACCTTTATAATTTTCGGTTCTGAAATTATCACTCGGAAGTGTCAATAATCTCGGTCATCAATATTTGTAAACAATAGCCGAGTCACTTTTTGGCTAACATGTAATCACCAATTATCGCAGTTTGTCAACATGACAACTTTTCATCTCTTATGTTTTTTTTCAAACATTGGCATACTATGAAGTCTTTAAGATAATTACAGCTAGGAGTTGTTTTGATATTTTATATTGTGCACTTTTCTTTAGCGATTAGATGAACGAACATTTTGTAAATCAAATTTGAAGAAATTTTCGCTCAGGTAAATGAGAGTTGCGTTTATGCATTGATTATTTTTATTACCAGATACGTCCTTCAATACAATTAACAAACAACACAGAACTTACAGTTTTAAGCAAATATATCCTTATCAATATCTTTAAAATTTATTTCATACCTATTGCATCAGCAATCAAAATACTACCATGTGCATATATACTGACCTACAGATCAGAAATTGAAGCCGAATACACACTTGTTTTACGAGCCGACAAACGCCTTTGAAATTTAACATGATTGACAGTCAGCATCAGTGTTTACCTTGATACAGCGCATTGTCAAAAACACATCAAAGATTTGTCGGCATTTGTACATATACATTAGAACATGTCGTCTAAAAATGAGTGTTTTCAATGCATGATAGGAACGGGAAAATTTTATAAAAAATGATACGATGAAGCGTTTTTTTTTATTATTACAGAAATTCGACAGTAGTTTACAAATCCTGCAGGAAACAGCATATCACCGGCACACTATGCGGAGTTCCTCCGGGACTGATTTTGTGAAGATAAGTTGTCGCGCTAGTCCGCGCTGAATTACAAGATCCGCGCGGGCATTCCCCGCGTTTGTCCTCCGCGAAAATACGCGTTGAGTTGGGTCCGCGGAGGGCGCAAGGAAAATGAAAAAAACTCCTGAGCTGTACTGTAGGTCACAATTTTTATGCCCCCGCCATGAAATGGCGACGAGCATTAAGAGTTGCTCCGTCCGTCCGTCCGTCCGATATTCTCGTGAACGCAACTCCTCCTACAATACTGGTGGGAATTCAATGAAACTTGACCACAATGCTTGGCCTGATATGTTGTTGTGCATGAAAGTGGGGTTTCACTCTTACATGTTCCGTTCAGAAGTAATGGCCCTTTGATACTTCCATTTACATTAGTTTTAATAGGAGTATATGTCGTGAACGCAACTCCTCCTACACTACTGGTGGGAATTTAATGAAACTTGACCACAATGCTTAGCCTGATATGTTGTTGTGCATGAAGGTGGGGTTTCGCTCTTACATGTTCCGTTCAGAAGTTATGGCCCTTTGATACTTCCATTTACATTAGTTTTAATAGGAGTATATCTCGTGAACGCAACTCCTCCTACACTACTGGTGGGAATTTAATGAAACTTGACCACAATGCTTGGCCTGATATGTTGTTGTGCATAAAGGTGGGGTTTTGCTCTTACATGTTCCGTTCAGAAGTTATGGCCCTTTGATACTTCCATTTACATTAGTTTTAATAGGAATATATCTTGTTTCATATATTTTGTGTTAAGCAAAATATGCATTTTGCCCATAACTTTAAAACTACTTGAGATACTGCCTTGAAACTTGAAATATATTTTCACCATCAAAATCTACATCATTACCAACAAGACCCATAACCCTGCTTCCAATATTTTTCAAATTATGCCCCTTTTTCACTTACATTTTAATAATATACACTTTGCCCTTAACTTTGTTTGGAATGGAGGGATTTCAAAATAACATGGCACAAATGTTCACCATAACAAGGCGGTGTGTCGTGACAATACCCATGCCTGTAGGTCCAAGGTCAAGGTCACTGTTACTAAAAATAGAATTTTCTTGCAAAATCTTGTCTGCTCTGTAACTTTGTTATTTCTTATTGGATTTTTGAATAACTTGGTATAATTGTTCACCATATCAAGACGGTATGTCACATGCCCAAGCCTTTAGGTGAAAGGTCAAGGTCACTGTTACTAATAATAGAATTTTCTTGTCCAGGCTGTTACTTTGTTATGAATGGAGGGATTTCAAAATAACTTGGCATGAATGTTTACCATGACAGGGCGATGTGTCACGTACCATGCCCATGCCTGTCGGTCAAAGGTCAAGGTCACTGTTACTAAAAATAGAATTCTCTTGTCCGGGCCGTTACTTTGTTATGAATGGAGGGATTTCAAAATAACTTTGCACAAATGTTCACTATGACAGGCAGTGTGTCCGCACAATACCCAAGCCTGAAGGTCCAAGGTCAAGGTCACTGTTAGTAAAAATAGAATTTTCTTGTCTGGGCTGTAACTTCATTATAAATGGAGGGATTTCAAAATAATTTGACACAAATGTTCACCATGACAGGGTGGTGTATTGCGTACCATGCCCATGCCTGTAGGTCAAGGTCACTGTTACTAAAAATAGAATTCTCTTGTCCGGGCTGTAACTTTGTTAGGAATAGATTGATTTCAAAATAACTTGACACAAATGTTCATCATGACAAGATGGTGTGTCCCGTACCATGCCCATGCCTGTAGGTCCAAGGTCAAGGTCACTGTTACTAAAATAGAATTTTCTTGTCAGGGTTGTAACTATGTTAGGAATAGAGTAATTTCAAAATAACTTGGCAGAAATGTTCATCATGACAAGGTGGTGAGTCGTGTACCATGTCCATGCCTGAAGGTCCAAGGTCAAGGTCACTGTTACTAAAAAAAGAATTTCCTTGTCCGGGCAATAACTGTTTTGAATGGAGGGTTTTCAAAATAACTTGGCAAATAACAAATGTTCACCATGACAAGGCGGTGTGTTGCGTACATTACCCATGCCTGTAAGTCCAAGGTCAAGGTCACAGTTACTAAAACTTGAATTTACTTGTTCGGACTATAACTTCTTTATGAAGGAAGGGATTTCAAAATAACTTGGCACAAATGTTCACTATGACATTGCATTGCATTACCACCAACTTCTTCACGACATTTCCGTAATGAGAAGACAACAGTGCCACAAATACAAATAATTTACTTGATCATCAAGTTTATGCATAATCTTATAATTACTCGAACATCACTGTCTTTCAAATGCTATTATTCCCATCATTGCAATTTAGTATCTGAAAACAATGCATAGCGGGGGCATCCGTGTCCTATGGACACATTTCTAGTTTTTATCACCTTGCTTCTAGAGATGATCATTTTGTTAATACCTTGTACAAGTTGAAAACTGGGTGGCCCAAGGCAGAATTCTTTATCATACAGTGAAAAAAGAACAGCCATTAATCATGTCAATAGAGGCTTCACTTTGAATTAACCCTTTCCTTGATATATACGCATCCATGTCATCTGATCCGGATCTGCACTGGTCGCATTTTGGTCAGAAATAACCT
This sequence comes from Corbicula japonica, assembly GCA_038501625.1. Lineage (NCBI taxonomy): Eukaryota > Metazoa > Mollusca > Bivalvia > Venerida > Cyrenidae > Corbicula > Corbicula japonica. The sequence goes on along the minus strand of JAZAYU010000062.1, from coordinate 1,137,666 downwards.
AATGAATCAAAAAGTGAACGGTTAAGATCCTGATCAGATGGCACCGATGTGCCGGCTGATCTGGATCTAAACTCTTCGCCCTAGCAATAAAGGTGTATTTATGGAGGAAAGGGTTGAAGAGACTTCATGCTGTGCAATTATTAAATATTAAAATAACCAATAAAAACTGGTCTTCAATTTTTTATGTCAGAGAAACAAATGCATATAGCAGCAAATTTGAAAGATTCTTTTGTTATAAATGGTCTGTTGTAAACGGACAAGGCCTGCTGTAAGGTCAGTTGCCACCAAATTTGCTCCGACAGAATATTTATTGTGATAATGATTTGCATGAGATCAACAAATGTAAATTTCAGAACAGCTTTATTAATACTGTGAAAGACCGCTATTTATCTTATGTACTGTAGGATAGGAAAAGTTTACACTAGAGTGAGTGAATAGAATAGTAGCATATGAAGTGTAAATAAGATCATAAGTTGACAGTTAGAAGAGTGAATTCAGCCCTCTTAGCCCTCTCTTTTTGTTACTAGAATACCATGTGAAATTTGGTTGATAATGCTACAAGATATTTTTTCGAGATAGTTGATGTTTAAAAGTAATTACCCAATAGTTATATGTTTTGCCAAATTAGACCAAGGTCTGGTTTTTTCGAAGAAAAGGCCATAGATAGGGATTGCTTTGTCCGTCCGTCACGAAAACTTAACATTGGCAATAACTTTGCCGTTTCTTAATATTTCTTCATAAACTTTCAAATGTTATTGCTTATGACAACATGCACGTGATGATGACAATTTCTTTAGGTCAAGGTCACATTTGATGGAGTTATGCCCCTTTTTGTACTTGGATTTTGACACGAAAACTTAACGTTGGCTATAACTTTGCCATTTCTCAATATTTTTTCATAAAACTTTCAAATTAAATAGCTTATGACAACACGCTCATGACGATGCCGAATTTTTCTGTCAAGGACACATTTAATGGAGTTACGCCCCTTTTGTACATGCATTTTTATTCCGACATAGCACCAGAGGGCGACACAAGTGTTCAACTGAACACCCATCTAGTGATAGTCCAACAGTGGAATATAAATCAGTAATACATTATATTGATGTAAAATTTTATTTTAGTAAAAGCTGAAATACGAGCTTTTGAATGTGATGCACATTTTTACTGGCTTATCTTCAATTGTGAATGATTGTTGTTGTTGCTTTTTCTGTTGTTGTTGAATTAATCACTTATAGTATTAAGCAAGTTTCCATCCAGCGCTTGTTTTCTTTTTTGCAGTTTTCACTTTTATCAGTAGAATTATATCTTATTTTTATAAGTAAATAAAAGGTTAAACTTTTGAAATGGACTCTGAATTCTACTTTTTGTGTCCCTGTGATAGCAGGTTGACACAGGATCCACGTATTGTCTTCCAGCGTCAGCAGCATCCAATAGTCCTCCAAAATTAACATGAAACAATGTTGACTATAATTTTGAAAGTAATTGCCTTATTCACTTAATTTTTATGCCCCCACTCGGAAAGAGGTGGCATATAGGTTTGACCTTGTCCATCAGTCCTTCCGCCTGAAACTTGTGTCACACATAACTCAGAAAGTATGAGAGCCACAATCATGAAACTTTACCAATATGATGACATGTGTAGTTGTAAACCTGGGGTTTTGTTTTGGCTATGTCTGTTAAGACCAGAGTAATGGCCCCTTATGCATTTCAATATAATACATTCAGCATGTAATCTTGGGTTTCATGAAAGTCCAAAAGTGTTAGTCAGTGTCATGAAACTTTACAGGCATGTTGACCATCATGATTATTTGTGCACCTGGGGTTTTATTTTGGGACACGACTGTTCAGACCAGATTTATGGCCCTTTATGCATTTCAATATAATGCATTCAGCATGTAATCTTGGGTCACATGGAAGACCAAAAGTATAAGAATCACAGTCGTGAAACTTTACAGGGATGTTGACCATCAAACTGCACTCATATTAAATGTTGTGAACTGCAAATACATCTAATTTTTCCCTAAAGTTTTTACCATTATAAGTACTGAAACCACAATATTGGCTTTTTTTGACAATGACAACAGAGAGTTAAAATGCAACTATAAGCAACAAGTGTTACCAGGAACACAAAATTCTATTTTTTAATGGCAGTTTTGATTTTTCGAGGTGTGAGCACCATGATGGTATGACCTTGGAGCCTGATGGACTGTCCACATTGCTTAGTATGATTTGGAACAGTTATATATTCATGCATTTCTTTTTCAATCAAAGATAACATAACTGTGGCCTGAAGTCAATGTTCAAATAGTTTACAATAAGTGGAGAACTGTGATAATTGTTTGGCTGAGATTACCTCAGCTAGAAGAATCTTATATTGAGTTATTAAGAAATCTTGGGTTAGAGTTTGTATCTCATGCTCAATATGAGAAACCAGGGCCCAGGATCATAAAACTAAATCTGGAGATCAGTCTCAAATCTCAAGCATCTGATTGGCTGAAATGGCGACCAGTCGCCATTTCAGCCAATCAGATCCTTGAGATTTGAGACTGATCTAAAAACTTAGTTTTATGATCTTGAGCACAGTTACAAAGTAAAATATAAAGTTTGCAGTTGTAACAGTATATATCCTCTACATTCTTCTTTATTCAGAAATGATCTTATGTTTTGTGACCAATTTTGTCACCCAGGCCAGAGAAAATAAATGTTTGTGTTCCTGATCAAAGAAGGTTGGTTACATACAGTGATCATATTGTCCACCCATGGAAGAAATGGTTTTGGGGGCTTATCTATGTACCCTTGAGGGTTAGGGTTCTAACACTAACCTTTGAGGAATTTCAATCAAAATTCATTGATCTCTTCATATTAATTTAAAAATGTATCAACAAAAATGGCAGAAAAAGGCCTTTAACCCTTTCCTGTACAGATACACCTTTATTGCCAGGGCGAACAGTTTAGATCCAGATCAGCCGGCACATCCGTGCCATCTGATCAGGATCTAAACAGTTCGCTTATTGATTCATTAGGTTATTTCTGACCAAAATGCGACCAGTGCAGATCCTGATCAGATGGCACGGATGTGCCTGCTGATCTGGATCTACACTGGTCGCACACGCGTAAAAATGCGTATATATCCAGGAAAGGGTTAAGTGAGCTCGATCTTTGATTATGAAACTGTTTCACTGCTAGTGAGATATATCAAGAAGTAAAATGAATTTATGGCGGTTTTTGACACAATGTTGATGTTCCTGCCAGGAAAATTGGTTGAACATCTGGATTGATTATATTGAAAACAATTGTGTTTCCATGTGAAGTTATGAACTGGACTGTACTGTCTTTTCATCAAAATTGCAATTTTGCAAGGTTAAATTGTCTCAACAGATTTTAGTGGCAGGAAGGAAATTCTTATTTTGTGCATCTAGATAAACTAAAGTGTTTGCTAGATACATAATTGCATATCCGTTTTTGCATTGTTAATAGCAACTGGAGATTGAACAAACTTGATTGAAAATTCTTGTATGACATTTAAAGAACAGCAACATTTAATTAAAAGTTGATGTTCATCAATTATAATACAGAGTATTATGAAACTACTCCTTTGAAGATAAAGTATAGACCTGAATTTTCTAGACAGATACCCCTTTAGCCCTCCTAGCACCCCTGAACAAAAATAAAGGCACCAATCTATGAAAATAAAGGCCTTTTAGTGTAAAATATTATAAAATAAAGAGTAAATAAAGGCTATTTTTACCGGAACTGTCATTGAAAATACATAAATATATAAAATACTATGTATCTATTATAAAAAAAAAGTTAATTTATGTGTAGAAATACACATTCTAAAACCAGAAGTATCAGATATAGCCATGTTTGACAATATCTCACACTGTTGAAATTATGATTGAATTACAAGCAGTATCCTAATAACAACACCTAAAAGGAAGAAAAAATACAGTTAAAAGTGCAACCATCACTTGCTTTAAAATGCCAGGCACTGCAAGCAGTCAGAACAAAATTATAGGTTTTTCGTGAAAATTACAGGCTATTTGGCAGTTTTAAAGGATTTTTCAGAAGATTTATAGGTTTTAAAGGTGTGCTTCAAAATTGAAGGTTTTTAACAGTTTTAAAGGTTTCACTAGGAGGCCTGAACCTTTCTTATTTAGGGTGGGATGCAGGTGGTTGGTTTGGGGCATTCTTTGGAAAGTTACTTGATAATTAACAACTTCTTGGCTGAAACCCCCATGAAAACTACATATTGCGTCCCAAAAGTGGGGTTCTGAGGAATCCAACTGAACCAAATATGATTGTTGTACTCAAATTTTGGGTCTAATACATATAACCCATTACTCCAAATATGCAGGTTTTATTGTGTCTGACCAGTGTGGAACAGATCTGGATCTACACTGGTTGCCCATGTGATAAAGGCATATATATGGAGTAAAGGATTAACTGAGACCAGTCTCCAACCCAAAGCAGCTCATTGGTTGAAACTGAGTACACTGCAAAATGACCAATTGTAAGCTAGATTTCTAGATTGGTTCATCAATTATGATACAGAATAACAGAGTATTATGAAACTTCTCCTTTCGATAAAAAGTGGAGACCTGAATTTTCTGGACATACAACCTTTCTAGATTTAGGATGGGATGAAAGTTCTATCTACAGACTTTTTTTGTTTTTGCATAGTAATTATTATTATACACAAGGAGCTTTCAATGTATAAAAAATCAGCTTACCCTTCCTGCTTAATCATGTGGTAAACAAGTGGAACATAGAAAAAAATAAGAATCTGGATAAAGGCATATGTCATAAATAAACTAAACTACAACTGGAAAGACAAATCACTCTATAATTTTCTTACTACATACTTTTATTTTTTTATGTACAAAAATATAACACATCTGCAAAGCAATTTTACAACAGATGACTAGTCATGAAAGTAATCTTATATCAAGTTTATAGCCTTTCTTCCTTATATATTCCTTGGTGGGATTAGGAGGCACTAATCAGAATCAGCACTGTTAGCTTTTTTATTTATTGAATAAGTTTTGACCAAAAAGCTAACAGTGCAGATCCTGACCAGATGGCACTTGCCAGCAAATCTGGATCTAAACTGTTTGCCAAAGCCATTAAGTTGAACTTATGGAGTACAGGGATACTGATTGGAAACAAAAACATATCAAGAGCCAAACAGGACCAAATAATGAACATGTCACCATAATCTAATTATCTAAATAGATGAAAATTAGTTCTACCCTTTACTCCATATAAAGGCATTTCAATGCATGTGGGACCAGTGTAGATTCAGATCAGCCAGCACATCGTTGCTTTGTTCTGAATCTACACTTGCCACATCTTAGTCAGAAATCATCTAATGAATCAAAAAGTTTTGATCCTGATCAGATGCTCATGTAGATCTACACTGTTAGCACACACAATACAGGAAATAATACTGTATGTTTTGTTTGCAGATTGTTTTCCAGTCTCCTTCTGTTCAAATTACTGCACTTCTTTCAAAAGTTGAACAGTAAAATACAATGTCTGCATGGTACTTATAGATGCTATACATAATACAGATAACAATATCACTTCTGTTGTCCAATCAGTTAAAATATTGCACTTCAAATTAAATAATCATCAAATTAAATAACTTCTGTTGTCCAATCAGTTAAAAAATATTGCACTTCAAATTAAATAAAATCTGTTGTCCAATCAGTTAAAATATTGCACTTCAAATTAAATAATGTATTGCACTGGATAAAAAATTATTGTTAGCACCAAAGTTAATTCAAACAACAAGTTTGTCCATCCTGCTGATGAGTCTGTTCAACAAATTCCTCGACAATTCTGTTCAGCTTGTTGTCTTGTCCCTTGGCTAACACGTCCAGGTCCCATAATGCACCTTTAGTGGCTGTAACCAAGGCAGTGTAGTCATTCTGAAAAGAAACAAACCCAAGATTATATGGGAAGACAAAATCAATTTCTTTAGTACAAGATTAAGTAAAAACAAAGGGCCCTATGCTGTTTCCATGGTTAAAGGTTTTGGATTTACGGGATTTTATTATTTAGAATTCCTGCTAGCATCACTGAAAAACAATCAACACTTGTTGTGTCGAATTTTTTATCCATGTTGACTTTACTTCAAAATCAATGAACATCCGAATAAGCACCAATGCAAGATAAATTTTAGTGCATTGCACCAGTAGTATGATTCATAAAACTATTTTTTATCTTGAAATTGACTTAAGTGGTGAAAATAGTATATATTATACATAAAGATGACACTTAAATTCAAGACATCTAAAATTTTGACTTGAGCGCTTCTGACACAAGTTTTTTCAATTTTTTATGTTGCTTGATAGCCTTATCATATTTTATTTGTCATACACAGTCATAGTTTTTGAAGGCAATATCAGCAAGGGCATTTTTCCCTAATAAGAATAATGGTGGATGCTCCCAAATAGGTGTTTGATTGCAGAACATTTTGGGGAATAGTTTCTCATATATATTTATAGAAGAACTAAATATGGGAGACAAGTGGAAATGTGAAATCATATGTTTAGTTATCCATAGTTAAAAGTGACACTCCTTAATATTTTATTCACTTCAAAAGAGAGCTAATACCATCACTTTGTCAAATATTAAATACAAAAGCAAAAGTGATACAATGTTGTTATTATAGGGTCAACATTACTTCGGAGCAAAAAGACGTTCATAATTATTCTGTTCATCATGTGATTACTATCCATAGCAAAAACCTCGAATGTGAAAGATATCTGTCTGCAGTCAAAATGTATGGTATTTCTGTCGTGCTCATTCTTTCTTGACTGGTTATTTGTTTGAACTCTGGCGGGTTGGAGATTATTTCATTCAGTATAGGTTAGACTGCACATTAGCACGCATAATAAATCAGCCTTATTTGCATCTCTCCCAGTGATGCATTGATTTTCATACTTAATAACTATATCTGTGTAAAATACGTAAACAAGTTGAATCTCATGGACATTTTTGTGTGTTTTGTCTGTGGCGTTACACATTCTTACAATTTATGCAAAAATGTACTTTTTATTAACATTTTTTACTTAAGTTATGGAAAGTCACTTAAAGCTATGGTGCAAACATTAATACATTTCTATCTAATCTTCGAATGTATCAAAAGTTAAGTTTTACAGGAATTTACTGGCCTGATCAGACTGCACATGTTTATGACACATGCACTGAATGCATGAATATGCAGTTAGATTTGAATTAACACTGATCACATAAGGGATTTAAAATTATCTATGGTGTAAACGTCTAACTATTACAATATTTTACCTATTTGTTATTTATGGATTCCTTCTCTCTTAAATTGAGACACTTCATAAATATTATGTTCATAATTTTCACCGATCTGTTAGTGAATTTACACTAATTTTCAAAACTTGGGAAGATCTAAGAACAACTGTAGTATGTCAGCTATATAACAATAACAGTTCTTAGATTCATTAAAATATTCTGTATGTAGACATAAGAACTTTTCAAACAAGCAGGCGTTAATTAAATAGCATTGAAAAGTAATAACAAGACAAAATGTTTAGAAATTACTTGAGGTAGTTCTTTGTTGCCTGTGTATCCAGATTTCCTGGTAATGACTTGACCATCCCAGGTTACCCCTATCACCTTTCTTGATGCCAATTTACTGTATGTGGAAATTACATTGAGAATTATACCCTGGTCTTGTAGCACTGTTGTTAGGGAGGCTAAATTCGGTGCTTCATTAGAACTCTGAAAGAAAATCAACATTCCTGACAGATAAATCTTTTAAGCATTCAACCTATTGCATGAGAGATTTATTTATTTAGCACGAAGCTGTCTTGTGAGGATAAAACTATTCAGCACCAACAAATATTTTGAGTGATAAATCCATTTAAATAATTCTTCAAGCTAAAAAACGTCAAGCTAAAATAATGTTTTTTTTCTTTGGCAGCCTTTAAATTGCGAACATTCTGTTATTGAGAAAATATATGAAACTTGCCTTTCCTAAAATTGTCAATTTTAAAATTTACCAACATAAAAGCGAATTTTATTAAGATTTTAAATAGTTACTTCTGTTAGCAATGAGCCCTAAAAAGGTGGACTTAATATGCGACTATAATGTGTAAACTCAATGTGTACCAAACCCCTTAATCCATTAATACTGAGAATTACCATTTCCGTGTTTACCTATTCTGTGACAACGTTTGAAACAGATAGCAGATAAGGATTACTCAAGTTAGAAATCATTCATTTACAAAAGCTGTGCCCAAGGTTATAAAACTGAGCATGAAAACCAGTCTCAAATCTCAAATCTGGTCACCATTTCAGCCAATCAGATGCTTAAGATTTGAGACTGGTTTCCAATCTCAGTTTTATAACCTTCAAGCCCAGGTCATGATGAATCTGGGAAGTTATTTCCAAAGCTAAAGCATCATGCTTCCAAACTACCTGTTGCTTTGTTGTAATGAGAACAATCATTTTATGTGATGTAGGGCTGAATGGGAACTTTGCAGCTTCCCTGATGGCAGGAAAGCCGTCTGCTTCCTCGTCACCATTTCCTGTGGGCATCTTCTGATACAGGTCCTCCCAATCATAGTCATCCAGCGGCACCAACATCCTGCAACAACCTCATCCAAATAAATTCATGTAACAAGACATGCATTTGTTTTAAGGTTGAAGGGGTGTTTTCCAAAAATGTACTGGCAACAAAACAAATTGAAAAGAGTATAGACCTTATTCTGACTGCATGGATACAGGCTGGGATCATAGACGTAGAATGATGTGACTGACGTTGTACTATCCTATAAATAGTTAAGGGAACAAGGTCTCGTTGAAGTCAGTATTCAGATTAACCCTTTCAACTTTATGGTACTGAGAGTGTTTATTTACTGCCATAATAGTAGAATGTGAACAAGGCTCATTTAAACATGGCTGTGCCCAGGCATATGTCATATGCATGCATTCATGTTTATGAAAACGTGTCTAATGTGAACAGCAGTAATATTGTTGAACACATCAAGAGGTCTCTTAATGTTCATGTCTTCACAAACAAATCATTTATCAATGTTTAACATGTTTTGTATCCTTGACCACCCTGTTTTCAGGGTGGATGACCATATTGTATTAGAAGCTGGCACTGATTTCTTGTCAAAAATCTGTAACATACAGATTCATATGCTTTTTTCATGATTTTAAACCTGTTGTTTAAATCCTTGTAAAAATGTTATAATGCCCATTTAAAAGTGTATGCTTGAATAAAGCATATACATGTACATATTTATTTATTTGGTACAGGTTTTCTTCCTTTTGATGGGATTCACTATTTTAAACATGGTTAACAACCAAAGAGAGCAATATCCATGTATATAGTACAATCAAGTGGCATTAAAACTAACACTTCCAATGAGTTCAAGTTGTATTAATTTTTTGGAGATTTGGTTTCCAAGGTACAAACAGCTTTTACCTTCCATCATTGTCTTCTAGATTAACACTGTGAGGTTCAAACCATCCATCAGCCTTTCTGCCACCAAACCCCACCACACCCACTCTGACCTCATCAAACTGGTTCCAAGCATCTATCTCATCGCTAGCAAGCTCAGAGATTAACTGGCCAGGCTGGTCCCTGTATTCTGCCATACTGATGTGCCGGGAGACGACAAATACAATGTCCAGGGATCCAGCTGACGAACTCTCTGATAGTGGACGAACACTAGGACATGAAGCTGAAAGAGAGGTTTAAACTGTGTTTCATATTATGGGATGACAATTTAAAACTAAACTGTGGGCTCAGGACACTGATGCCCCCACTGCTACAACAACATTTGTAACAAAATTGTGTAAAGGTATGAACAATATTTGGTGATCATGACTAGGAAATGAGGAGTAAGTGCCACAAAATTTTATGACTAACATAAACAAAGGGCCATAACTCTGGTGAGAATGGTTGCAAGACAATGTCCTTCAGACAAATCTACACATCATGTCTAATCATCTGTGCATGTTTGAAATAAATCAGCCAAACAGAAAATGTGGAGTTGATGCCACAAAATTTTAAAAGTGAAAAAAAACAAAACACAAAGGGACATAACTCTAGTAAAAATGTCCAAAGGAAAAAATATTTTCTAAGACTTTACAATCATCCAGCTTGATTATCTGTGCAAATTTGAAAGAAATCTGCCAGATAGTAAATGAGGATTTGATGCCACAATATTTCATTACTGAAATTTACAAAGCGCCATAACTCTGGTAAAAATGGTAGCAGGAAAAATCTTTTCTTTATGATCATCTATACATCCTGCTTGATCATCTTTGCAAGTTTGATGGAAATCCATCTGACAGTTAATGAGGATTTGATGCCACAAGATTTTATTACTGAAACTAAGAAAGGGCCATAACTCTGGTAAAAATGGTCGAAGAAAAAAATCTTTTCTTTACGATCATCTACACATCCTGCTTGATCATCCATATGAGTTTGAAAGAAATCTCTCTGATAGTTAATGAGGAGTTAATGCCACAATATCTAATTACTGACATTAACAAAGGGCAGTAACTTTGTTAAAAATGGTAGCAGGAAAAAAATCTTCTCTTTTTAATCATCTATACATCCAGCTTGATCATCTGTGCTAGTTTGAAAGAAATCCGCCTGATAGTTTATGAGGAGTTGATGCCACATAATATGGGAATGTAGGAAAGAGTGCAACTCTATATGCCTCCAACTTTGTGGTGGCATAAAAAGTATTTTAATATTTAATTTATGACTAGCCAATTTGTCATTGTTTTAATACATGTAATAATATATACATCACATGAGGTTCACTTATCTATATGTCTCACATCATTTAACTGTTGAAGTTTTCACACTCGGACAAAGAACAAAATTAGTTCAAAACCCCATTTGGGCTTCAATTCCTGTCGTCGTTAATGTAATATTGTTTCAGCAATATTTAATGTGAGACTGTTGACATATGCCAAGCATTGTTCAATCTCTGGTAGAATGTAAGAGTTCTTAAACATATAAAAAGCCTAATATATACAATTAAGTTTGAAAATGTTTTGGCAGGCAGATTGTCTGATTCCCAGCAAGGATATTCTATCAAAATGTCATGTATGTTAACCATTACTTAATATATATGCATTTGAACACATGTGAATATTTTTATTAGGTTATTTCTGATCAAAAAGCGACCAGTGCAGATCCTGATCAGATGGCATGGATGGAATCTACACTGGTTGCACACATCTAAAATGGAGGAAAGGATTAATAGAGTTTTTAGCCATATTAACTGAAAAATTGAATACTCTGCTACAACACAAAACTTGTTTTTAGTTTTCAAGGATCAGAAAATTACCTTGATTAAAACTGAAAGGTTCCACAAGTGCACCTCTGCCATGACACAATCCAACATATGCTCTGAATGCATGACATGAACTGACTTCTTCCTGTCTACATAGACTTACTTCCTGCTCACAGAAAGTCTGTAATGAAAATATATGCATCTTTCACATGTACAAGGTTCAGAAGTGAGATTTTTATTTTCATAGTAGAATTGTAATCAAAACTGACATGATTTATACATATGACTTACCACATGGGCAACCAGTGTAGATCAGGATCAGCTGGCACATCTGTCCAGTATGATTGGGATCTACACAGGTCACTTCATGTTGAGAAAAAAAGTGATTAATCTAAAAGAAGCCAGTGTAATTTCTGATCTGACAGCACAAATGTGCCAGCTGATAAAGAAAAGATACTAAATTACAAAGTTATCCAATTTCAAACATTTCTTCTTGTTGTTTTTTATTGTTTCATGCTTTTTAAATTATGTCAGTTTTGATTACAATTCTACTTTAAGAATTAAATTGTCTGATATTGCAAGAAATATTAAATCAATACTGTTTGTAATATTATTTTAACTTAGTCAGATTTTTTCGACCCAAATGATCTTTGGAAAGGAAAATGTAGTGGCAAGAGAAAGCTATTAAGTTAAGCATCTGTTACACTTGAGAGTTTTGTTATTTTCAGAAAAATAGACCAAGTATTATATTGTCACCATAGTGCAAAAACTAAATTAGTACCATTGAAATGAGGAGATATATTACTGCACTGAGGCGATGATTTATACTTCTATTTCCTATATGAGATATATTAGTTTTGTAGCCACCCATTACTTGGCAACTATCCCCTTTGAACCCTAAAGTAACTCATATATTTATCTGTTTTCCAGATCAGCCTGCATAGTTCTGAATCTACACTGGTTGCTTCTTGTTCAGAAATAAAAAATATAAAAGAAAACTGTGTAGATTATGATCATTTGGTACAATTGTGCCAGCAGATCTGGATCTACCAGGTATGCCTACATGACAACATTCATATTCTATGGAGTAATGGATTAACAAATTGGACATTACCCAACATATAATAAAGACATAATTTAAAAAGCAAAAAAAAAAAACGATTCCAAAATATTGCAAATGCACAGGGTTCAGAAACATTAAAGTCTGAAAGTTTTTTTTTTAATATTTAAGTGGTTTTATGAGATATTTTTCTTTCTATAATAAGGGACAAAATTCATGATGTAAGAATTGTGGACCATTCATAAGTATTCATCCATATAAGCCAGCACATTTGTTCCATCTGATCAGGATCTACTGTTTGCTTTTTTATTAATTAGGTTATTTCTGACCATATACCGAACAGTGCAGATCCTGATCAGCGTCACGGATGTTCCACCTCATCTGGATCTACACTGATGGCACATGTGATAAAATGTGTATATATGGTGTAAAGGGTGAACACAATGAATTAATATTTTCCTACATTCTGATAAAAAATCATAAAAAGCTCCATGTATGAGGTAACTTACAGTATAATCGACACCGCCACACATCTTAAGTACATCGTAATGGTCAGACTGTTGGAAGACATTCAGGCACATCTCTTGAGCATCGTAACAGCTGCTATTGGATTTGTCGGACATAACAGCTTTTATTGGATTCTTGCAGAATGGAGGTCCTGAGACTACATATTCAGCAAAGAACGATTCCGGGGTTTCTGCCATTTTTCCATCTTTCATGCGTTGGTCCGTGAATTGTTCATCATCATTTGTGCCAAGTAGACCTTATAAAAACATCACCATTTTATCATCAGTATGATAACCCCCTGCCCCCAAGCAATCACCATTAATCCCTCTACTGCAGGGATATGCCTTTTATTGCCTGGACGACCAGTGTAGATCCAGATCAATCTGGCCAACAATGCCGTCTTACCTGGATAAACACTGTTAGTCAGAAAAAACTCTAATGAATCAAAAAGTGAACATTGAGGACCTGATTAGATTTGACAGTTCACAATATTTATTACTCTTAATGCACACACCTTCAATCACAAGTTGTTGTGATCAAAGGTTTCATTTACTCTGTTATCAACATTTCTTGTCCAACAACCATTCCAAAATGCCAATATCAATATTTTAGTAAGAAAGAAGTTGTGTATTTTTAGAATACTTAGAAGTTAATCAACAACTTAATGTGTTTGTAAGTAATCTTAAAACATTTGGTAATTTTGATATTTTCAGTTCTACATAACAGTATCCAATTTTGTTACAATTTTTTTTTGCATTTATACATAGGTATACTCCCATGACGAGCAGAATAATCATTGCTGTCTACTCAACTTAATGACGTCCAGGGCCAAGGATCATAAAACTAAGATTTAAGATCAGTCTCAAATCTCAAGGATCTGATTGGCTGAAATGGCGACTGGTCGCCATTTCAGCCAATCAGATACTTGAAATTTGAGACTGATCTCCAGATTTAGTTTTATGATCGTGGGCACTGGGACACATGATGTGGCTCATATGCAAAAAAGAACATTTTTCATTTTCTAAAAACAACTTAAGTTAATCATGTAAGCTATTACAACTCTTTAAGCACCAATAAATGGTTTTTGCTAAAAGGTGGTGTTGTTGTTAAACAATTCATAAATTTTCTTTTCAATCTGTTACAAGTACAGTTTACTAGTGTGAACAAGGGTTTATGGTAAGTGACACTGACCTATTGTTCTATTCTGGTACGGCAATTCTAAACTCACAGTGCACACGTCATCTGTAAGGTCGCAGTTCAAGACGAGACCAAATGATGTTGTCACACGTATCCTTGTATCATCTGTATCTATGAGTCCTGCTATGGAAGCTTTCTCACAAGTGCTATATAGTTAAATGAAAACCAGGGCCCATGATCAGAAAACTAAATCAGGAGACCAGTCTCAAATCTCAAGCATCTGACTGGCTGGAAATGGCGACTCATTGCCATTCCAGCCAATCAGATGCTTGAGATTTGAGACTGGTCTCCAATATCAGTTTTATGATCTTTGGCCCAGAGATGTTTGCAAAATATGAATGCCCCTCAAACACCAATTACAGAGTTATCTGCTGCTAAATTACTGAAATTCACATTGACCTCTACCTTTGATCTATTGACCTCAAAATTATTAGGGGTCATCTACGTGTGGATACAAATATCCCTACAAATCTTAGAACTGTGTGCCGAAAAATTGTCAAGTTATTGATCGTACCAGGTTGGTAACAGTCAGACAGATGGACTGGAATTTCTTTCCAGATCAAAACTAGAAGTAATTGTTTTGAATTATTTAAATAATGTTGGTAGTTTACGTTTAACTTGTTTTAAGATTGGTTTTAGTGTTTTTAACATGATAAATACTAAACCATAATCCGCATTACACTTACAGAATATTTATGCATTTTATATTTCTGCATAAGAAGTTTTATGTTTGTATTTAAATAATACAATAAATCATTTTGGTGTCGTCATTTGCATTTTCTTGTATGTATTGTTCATCATTATGTCTGTGATAAATGCCGACCAATATGCCTCAAAGTGTAATGAAAAATTAACATGTATATACAAAATAAAGTAACTGTGTTTAGGATGATAAATGGTGAAATTTAAACTGGCCAATAATGTGGAGCAAAATGGCTAAAATATCATGACACAAAATATCCCAATTTAAGGTATTGCTGTAAAGAAAAGTTTGAATTTTCTTATTTTTAAATGTAAGTTATTTCAAAATGAAAAAAGACAAGTCAAATACAATGTATCAAAAAGTTTTGAATACAGTAATATATTTAGAAAGTCAGTAGATTCACTAGCTAAATGTAATCAAGTATTTGACTTACAGTTACAAGCTTGAATTGACCAATGTTGAACCTTTCTTCCCTATATATGCATTTATGGTGTGGGCGAACAGTGTAGATCCAGATCAGCTGGCACAACTGATATCTTAGCTTGTTTCTGACCATTTATCAGACAGTGAAGATCCTGATCAGACTGGCAAAATATGTGCTGGCTGATCTAGATCTACGCTGGTCACACATGATCTAAATGGGGTAAAGGGTAAAGTTGTACCTAGGGATTTTGCAGTCATCTATATAGACTTTCTTGTCCCAACCAATAGTGAGAGTGTTTTCTGAGGTCATCAAGGTTACTCCAGCAGGGGAGAGAACTAGAGACCAGTCATGCTGTTTCAGATCTGCTGCCAGCAGATAACTGCATTCTGCTGTATGTAATGCTGAAATGTAAGTCAACAATGCTCAGCAATACAACACATACAAGCAGTAAAAAGTAACTCTTTTTGGATTTGTTAATTATGTAAAGATTTTCCTACAAAGTCCTGTCATTTGCTATCAGTTATTTTAACTTGCACTGCAACATGCACATGAGCTATAAAGGCTGATACTGGGAAACTTTATGAGTGCAATATCATTATCCACTGAACAAATGCATATACATGTATCACAATAGAGAAAATAATGGTTTATTATGTTTTTCCACTCCAAATAAATATAAGATTACTAAATGATTATTTTTTTTAAGAAAACTTCCAAAATAAACATAGATTACATGAAATACATATTTATTATGTAAAAAATGATGTGCAGTAGTTTTTGGTGTAAAATCTAGGTCACCATGATCTCATGAGTTCCATTATAATTCAGATTAACAATGTGCAGATGCTTAAAAAAATGAGCCAAAGCTTGGTGAAAGAAGTCAGTCTGAAACTGAAACAATGTAAATAACTGCATATGCCACTTAAAATACATCATATTTACACTCTTTATGGAAAAATACCCTTTTTTAAAAACATTTTGATGAAGCATGCTTTTCAAAAAGCCATTACCAAACTATCAGAATGTGCAAACATTTATCTGTTGTTGTCTACAAGCAGGCACATCTTTCCACAAGTTGCTGCAAAAAGTGTCATTTCCTTTGTTGTCAATGTGGCTGTTCCGACAGCCATTCTGCCAAGACTGTGATATCACAAATTATCCTTTTTTTATTTTTTTGTAAGAAATAAAAATATTTATCAGTTTAAATATATGAATTTAATCATCAACATTTGTCACGCTCATCAAAATATAAAAACATTTGGGATGTTTATAATGGTAGGCTTTACAGACTTCAAACAACCCAAATGTTTGCCATACCCTGATGAATGCGATAAATATAGATTAAGACAGATAGGACGCATTTGACAGTACATCAACGAGGAAGCTACAAAAACACTCCTAAATGCCTCAGTCACATCTAGATTGGACTATTGCAATTGTCTCTTGTATGGAGTTCAACAACAATCATTGAACAGGCTACAGCTTGTACAAAATACTGCTGCTAGGATAATTACCAGAAAGTCAAAGTTTAGTCCCATCACGTCAGTGCTTAAAGATCTTCATTGGCTTCCGGTGAATTACAGAATCAATTTCAAAATACTAACTCATGTGTTTAAATCACTTCATGGCAAAGCTCTACAATACATCAATGATATGATCAATGTTTACAAACCGACTAGAAATCTGCATTCAGCCAACCGATCACTTACTCTTATGCCACCAAAAACAAAACTTAAATTTGGGGACAGGAGCTTTTCGGCGGCTGCTCCTAAACTATGGAACACTTTACCAGCACATGTTAGAGACTGTACTTCTCTTGAAAGCTTCAAATGATGACTATAGACTCACTTCTTTGTTAGGTTTATGGAACTGATAACTGAATCGCTTACTTTATTAATCGTGATTATGTAATTTAGAACAGTCAATATGCAAAATATCCAATATTCCATTATCTTAATAGAATGCTTTTAGTCCATATTATAGAGTGATTCGATTGTGTTGTCTATGTTTTTAGAATATGTCTTCGAAAATTGTTTTATAATTTTAATTCCATGCCTATTCTTAAGCATTGCTAGAACGTTTAACATTGCTTTTAATTTATGTTCGTTTATTATTTTAGTCAAGTATTGCATATATATTGCACCTTTCTGAATAATTTGTACTCTTTAACCATGATGTATTGTAAAGCGCTTTTGAGCATTTTTTGAAAAGAGCGCTATATAAATGTGGTATATTATTATTATTTTTATAGATTCAATCCTTAAACAAAACAGATACATATCAGGATATCAATTACCAGAAATATCGAAATGTTTCCCGTCAAAGCTGCGCACAGTTAGCGCTCTGAAGGAGGAATGTGGTCCATATATGACTGCAACCTTTGGCTTTATATTAAATGGCACTGATCTGTTTCTGTAGTAGGAAGTTGCTAATCCAAGAGCTTCTTCTAATGGGGTTAAGATGTGTTTACGATCCTCTCGCAGTTCTGGGAATTCCTAGATAATGGAGTAAATATAAGTTAACACCATTCTCTATGGGATATTGCTGATATCCATGGGCTAACAGTCTAGATCCAGATCAGCTGGCACATCCGAACTATCTGATCTGGACCTAAACTGTTTACAATTAGATTGTAGATCTGTGTAGATCCTGATCAGACAGAGTGGATGCGATCAGCAGACTGATCACACATGTGATAAAATGCAAGTAAAGAGCTTAATGCAAGTATTTCAAGATGAACGAAGAACCTAAAGTTGCAATGATGAACTGCAAAAGCTGATTTAAGTCAGTGTATGGTTTTAATATTGCCATGTTTATATTTAGAACAAGAAATGTCTGTCTGATGGGAAAAACTTGCATGGAATTACAAGTGTGACAGGGACATATTAGATTCAAACAAAAATACATAAACCAGTAATTTCAGAGTTAACAGAGTCCTGTGTTTATGTGAAATTATCAATTTTTGACAAATAAAACAGGAAACAGGTGTTTATCAAAAACTAAAACCATTTGTGTGTCAATCAAGAACTTTACTGAGAACTGTTTAAATTTATAAGTATGTAAGGGACATAACTGTGTAAAGGAAATGCTGCAGTTATGGAACAATAACTGTTAAGATATTTAGAAAGCTGGATCTTTTTTGTGTTGTTTGCAGTAAGCTACTCAAGTAATTTGTTTGTTTCTCTTTGTGATGTAATGTTTTATTTTGTACATAATTGCAAATGTAAATAATAGAGGACCACAGGGAAGATTGGGCTTGCCCAACTGTGTTTCCTCTCTAAATAAAGTTATTATTATTATTATTTATTATTATTATTAAAATGGATGTAAACAATTACAACATTGTTACAAATCATATAATCAATGATTATACACATTTATGATAGAAAATGATTCCAACATCATTTGTTAGCAGTTTAGTATAACACTACATCTGATTCATTAGATGTTATCTTGGATGAAACCAAGATGAAAACAATTAAGGCATTAAAAAAGAACAGTGTCAAAATAGGACCTCCGGCTATTTCTGACTGAAAACAAATAGTGTAGATCCTGATCAGTCGGCACAGTTTGCTCATGCAATTAAACCCGTTTTTATTAAGAAAAGGATTAACATCTTTTACATTTTAAAGCACTTATATTTACTTCAAAATTCACAATTAATTTCTGTTCAAAAAGTCCTACTTGCAGAGATCTTGAGGTGAACCAAGTATCGTCTATAATGATGGAGTACTGTCTTTCTTTTAAAATGTCTTCAACACGCTTCATCCACATGGGATTAGTAGCTACCATCAACATGGCTCGACTGATAGCTTTTAAAACCAAATATTGCAAATACTGGACTTTTTTTACTAACAGGTTAGGTTCTGAAAAGAATTAAGAAAATCTTCAAGCACCAAGCACAGCTTTTGTCACCTAATCATTCGGGGCATGCATCCAGATTATACAGTGACTACATTTTGTGCTATCCAGTTCATACATGTACAGACTTTACCTATGAAAAATACATGTAATTGGTTAGTTCACATGATAGCTGGTAGTGAAAGTAATGAGTATGAAATGGTATTCTCGATGAACCAAACCTGCATTATAAGGTATCAAGAGTACTGAGTGTGGAACAGAAGGCTGTCTGAACAAGGCTTGTATTGAAAGTTAATGAGTGTTCTGAGTATGGAGCTGTATAGCAGTGATCGGCGATAACGTCATCAACACGTGGTTTGCGCACCACGTGGCACACAAAAAGCCAAAAGTAGTACAAGCAACTTTTAACAATAAAGGCAGATAGTATACAAGTATACGCTGTAAATGGTCAGAAGGCTAAACTTACAAAAGAAGAACATTTACTGTATTTATAAAATAAATGTATATATAGTAAATGCTATAATAGATATTCTTGATTAAATAAATAAAATGTTGAAATAGATCGGATTCTGGTATACCAAATAAGTAATTTTACTTTTGGTCCCATACATAATCAAAGCTATCTAACCATTAACTCCGTGGGAAACAGTTTATGTACTATGTGTAACCAGTGTAGATCAAGATCATTCTGCACATCAGAGCAGTCTGATCAGGATCTAGACAGCTTTCTACTTGTCATAAATAACCTGATGCCCATGATAACATATCAAAAGCACTATTGTAGACCCTAATCTGATGTTCTGGTTGATGTGGATCTAAACTAGTTGCACAAGGTATGAAAGCCGTATCCACCGAGTGAAGCGTTAAATTGCGCCATAATTGCAAATAAAAGAGCTCCGAGACAGGCATTACGAACCACAGTTCATATGGATTTTAAGCGTGGTGTCTAAAAAGGTTTATAACAATTATATGCGTCTACAATGGTGATTATGTCAAGAACATTATCATGGGTTCAAATGCACATGTTGTGTGCAATAAACCTGGAATTTAGGCGATGAAGTATTTTATTTTCTTAAATTTCCAACAGTTCTCTTAATCTTTAGGAAGTCTACATCCCTCTATGAACTGATAATACAGCATCTCTCTCAATGCAGTGAGATAGACCGGCTTTAATAAACATTTGGTAGTTGCATGAAAAATATAAAAAAGACAAGCAAACTTATTATCACACTAGTAGCTAGTGTACAATAAACAGCAAGCAGTGGGATATGTTTATAAATTGATGAAAAGAAAACTTCAAAAGCCGCAAAACATGACATATATCAAAATATTGCAGTCTCGGGTTGATTGAGCCTGTTCATGGGCAGTAATGGGAATACATATTACTGTCCACGCTGCTTAGCCCTGGGTACTTAAAAAGTCTTTAAATAATATAACCTCTGATTATGATGTATAACTAAAATGTAAAGCTCTGTCTTATAAATGATAAGATATTGTCATTTTCATAAATCCAATTTACTTCTTGCATATGCGGTCGATCAGCATATTTACTGTCATTATTATGTTGTCCATAACAACAATGCCTAATTGTTCTTTTTCTGAGTCTGATTTTTTCTTGAAAACTTTCTTTGTTTTTTGTCATTGTGTATGCACTGCTGATGGTAGTACAGCATCGATTGTTTGTACTACCTTTCTCAACGGCTTATCAGTCGGTGCTATTTTTAGAAACTAATCTTATCTGACGATCACTGCTATACTGCTGGAACCAGGATACTTTTTTGTCTTTCAACTTTTTATTTAATGTCTTACCTTCTGTTTGAGCCTTTTTCATAGCTTGCATTAACAAGGCAAATCTGAATGGAATCTTGGGGCCAGGACCATCCGAGCTGGTAGGCCTATACTGCACTGGCTCCAGGTTGGCCATTATGTTAGTCCATACTTTCATTCCTCGTATAAAGTTTGGCATCACTGCTAGTCTAATAATAGCTTGTGGAGTCTGCAAGGGAGAACCCATGACATAAATAAAATCTAACTCTACAGCATAAACATATAAGCAGATGGCAAGAAAATGGACTCTCAGGAATGTTTCTACATTTGAAGATTTTATTTAGGTAGAATGGAAAAGACCCGATGCTTTGTCATTTCAGAAATTTATTTCAAATTGATCACTATTTTATTTTAATTGCACAGATCATTGAAATTATACATTTAACCCTTTACATGCTTAGTATATCAGATTTTTATGTCACGTGTGTCACCATTGTAGACCCAGATCAGACTTCTTATTAACATTTAATTTTCATACCAATAGTAAACATAAGATTATGTGTTTAAATGTTTTGAAAGGGGCATAACTCAAAGAATAACAAAAGTTAACATTCTTCTTTTCAGAAACAGCCTTGTGGATAACACTGATATATTTCAAGTAAAGTTTTATTACAACAGTTAAAGACAAGTCCAGATTTAGAAGCAACATTAAGTTTCAGGCTTTAACTGTTAGAATAGGGTTTACTCAAAATGTGTCAATCTAGAGTTAACACTGTTGCTCCAAGAAGGACTGAACCAGGTCCGCCAGATTAAAAACTTCTTCTCATTGTTGTTGTGCCACGAAAGAATGAAGTCACAGCGTTATTAATTTTTATATAAGCTCTATATTTATTGCTTAGATAATATATACCGTGGTTTGTGACAACAATACTCTCCAAAGTTATAATCAACATTCAGTTTCAAGGCAAAAACAAAAATATCAATTAGGAGTAATCATTCTTGTGGCCAGAAATAGCTTTGTTGAAGCAGATGATATATTCAAAACTTCATGACAATAGAAATCCACCATTTTACAAATTTGGTTACCTATTTTCTTTTTCAAAAGACTTGCAGAACAGAGATTTTTTTCTTGTGCCACGAATTTCTACTCAATAACAGTTGCTTATAAACCAAGTTTGAAGTGAATCCATTCAGCAGGTCATTTTCTGGGCAAGAAAATGAACTAAGGGAGATAATAAGACATGCTGAGTTATGGTTCTTGTGAAATGCACTCCACTCATCATCATGGTCTATCCGATCTTCATTAATAATAGTCATTTTATTGATAAGTTATTGGTGTAGAAATTCTGTTGTAATATTCTTTTGAACTTTGCATTTGTTGGTAAGTTAATGGCCCAAGTTCATAAAAATTAATCAGTAGACCAGTCTCAAATCTCAAGCATCTGATTGGCTGTAATGGCTGAGACTGGTCAGTTTTACAATCTTGAACCAATGTATCATCAAGGCAAAATAACCTGGACCTGAAATAGCACAGAAAATACAGTGTCAAAGGTTCAAACAAGATGTTGATGAACAGACAACAGCTGACAGAAAATACATGTACAGAATTGTTTTTCATATAGTTTCTGACTCAAGTATGCTAATAATTGTGTTCACAAATGTGCATTCTGGAAGAAGAAAATACTTGCCAGTGAAGAAAATAAAAGTGTTTGTTGTCCGAATGGTTTGTCAAGGTTGTCCAGCAAATGGTTCCCTATTTCATCCAGCATCATGGCCCTTGTAACTGGTCCCTGGTTCAGATACTGAGCCATTTTGCTGTCATAGGCTGAATGCCAGCTTACTGTAAATTCTATCTGGCTGGCTCCCCTTAGTGCAATCTGTGTGTCCCATAATGGTATCTCTTTGGAATCCTTTATAAACATCAGAGGAAAAATCATCTTGGTCAATATGCAGTAAAGTCTACATATCTAGATTTACCATTAATTCTTACTGGACTATATATATCAGGAATATATTAATCCTTTACTCCACCGATATACATTTTATAGCATGTGCCACCAGTGTAGATCCAGATCAGCTTTTACATCCATGCCAGCTGATCTGGATCTGCACTGATTGCATATTATACATTATAATTATATTGGTCAGAAATATACTAATGAATCTGAAGGTGAGCAGATCACTTTTCTCCAACCCTTTTTGAATTATTTCACAATACAAATTCTTAGTAAATTTGATGTTAATCAGATGAAAATTGGCCTTAATGTGTTCACAAATAAAATCTGATGAAACAATGGCAGTGTTGCCAAACAGAACAAATGCTTTAAGCTTGTTCTGTCAACCAGAATTTCCATTAAAAATTTAATGCATACTGTCTTTATTTTAACCATTTTTATACTTTAATTGTAATGATTGATTGGTTTCTGATTTAGCAATGTCTTTTATAAAAAGGAAATCACTGACAAGCATGATTTTCTTTCAATTTTGATGGAAGACCTGAAAGGCCAACCAGAAAAAACATCTCTTTTTTTCTGTCTCAGTCTTAGAATTTGCAGACATGTAATACTGTGCCCAAGGCTATAAAACTGAGCATGGAAACCAGTCTCAAATCTCACCAGTCGCCATTTCAGCCAATCAGATGCTTGAGATTTGAGACTGGTTTCCAATCTCAGATTTATAACCTTTAAGCCTGTTGTTAATGGAACCAGAAATCAGCACCAAACCTGATGATTATATCTACCATGAATTTGGCAAACAAGTTTGTTTAAAGTAGCCCTTACCATTTTTAAGAAGCTGGAAAGCAGCGCTGACTTGGTACCTGTGTACTGAGCTGTATATATCAAGGTCTTGTCTTGCATGGAACCGGGAACCAGCTCGCAGGTAAACTTGCTGTCACGATACGTGTTGACAAAGTGGAAATTTGCTTCAGATTCCATCACCTTTAAAAAAAAATTTGATTTGTGCATTTCATAAAATATTTAAGGCCAAACTAATAATAGAATATTATCCCTTTCCTCCATATACATGTATACACCTTTATGGTATTAGCGAACAGTGAAGATCCAGATCAGCCGGCATAACTATGGTGTCTGATCAGGATCTGCTCTGTTTCCTTTTGCATTTATTAGATTATTTCTGACTATGTAGATCCTGATCAAATGAATGTGCTGACCGATCTGGATCTACACTATTTGCATATGCAATATATGGAGTTAAGAGTTATAACTTAATGCCATCTATAAATTTCAATATAATATTTTTGCTGTTTTAATTTAAATCATTCAATTTGTCTTAGACTAAACTAATGCTTGGTTAACCATAGTAACTATTAACTCTTGCGCTCTGCTGTCATCAGAATTTTAACATTTTATTTTCAGACAATATACCATTAACATTTGGTTGTATTCCTTCTGACATGTTTTTAAGTTCATTCCCTTTTTTTAGAAATGTTTATGTTAAAGTTAAATCACATAGTTCTAAAAGCAAACTACTTGTAATTCTTCACACTTTTAATTTTAATCAACATTTGATCAGGTAATAAATTATAAGTAAGTTATTTAACACTTTACACCTTTACAATACACCTTTATTGCCTGGGCAAGCAGTGTAGATCCAGATCAGCTGGGATATCTTTGCTATGATCTACACTCTTTGTATTTTGATTTATTAAGTTATTTCTGACCAAAAAGTGACAAATGAATATCCTGACCAGATGGCATGGATGTGCTGGCTGATTTGGATCTACAATGGTCGCACACAAATTAAAATGTGTATAAATGGAGAAAAGGGTTATTGTTTTGGGGGGTAACACTCAAAACTGTTGCCTCTTAGTGCCAGGGATGACATTCTGAACAGTTGCTTGAGGCTGCTAACATTTCAGATGTCATTTCCCCAATTCAAGACAATAATTTTGACAGTTACCTAAATAACCATGAAATCAATGTTTCTACCATCCTTCAATGCAGCGATTTGATCACAAATCCCTGCTGTCACGAGTGTAATGTAACGTACCACATGATGATGATAAATATCATGTGACAAGTGCAAGAAACAAAATTTGTTATCCTTTTCCAGCCATATTTATTTTCAATATTTTTGTTTTGGTTTTAGTGTTTAATTATAAGATTATAGAAGAAAAGACTCAAATAGAATCAAAATCTGGTGACATGATAGCGATGGAAAAAAAGTTAGGAAAAAAAAATTATTATAAAATCCTGTTAAAAATGGGTCGTGATAGCAGTCACTGTGGTTACAGTAACTAAAAGGGGAAGTAACTGCTGCAAGGAGTTTGTGTTTCTATGTGACTGAACAACAATTCACCACAGCATCTTCTAAAATTGATGCAAAGTTAAACATCACATAATATACTTATACTTATATAATATACAAGAGCCATGTTACACATGGTCAATCCCCCTGCCGGAAATAAGTTACCTGAAGGTTGTACTTTTGTATAATTTACCTGGAGAGGAAATCCTTAAAATGCCATAGAGTTATGGTCATGCTGAGTACAGTTTTCAAGTAAGTGGGAAAAGAATAAGGCAATGAAGAGGTTTGCAAAATTGATAAAGGGGAATAACTCTAAAAATAGGCAAGGTAGAGTTATTGTTCTTGCACACTGCACTACCTACCAATGTGCTCCATCAGTGTATGAAGTTTGAATAAAATCCCTCAAGTAGTTTTGGAGTTATGCTCTGGACAAAATTTATCAAGTAAATCTGATAAAGAGGAATAAGTCTAAAAATAGGCAAGGTAGAGTTATTGGACTTGCACACTGCACTACCTACCAATGTGCTCTGTCAGTGTATGAAGTTTGAATAAAATCCCTCTAGTTGTTTTGGAGTTATGCTCCGGACAAAATTTATCAAGTAAATATGATAAAGAGGAATAACTCTAAAAATAGGCAAGATAGAGTTATTGTTCTTGCACACTGCACTACCTACCAATGTGCTCTGTCAGTATATGAAATTTGAATAAAATCCCTAAAGTAGTTTTGGAGTTATGCTCCGGACAAAATTTATTAAGTAAATATGATAAAGAGGAATAACTCTAAAAATAGGCAAAGTAGAGTTATTGTTCTTGCACACTGCACTACCTACCAATGTGCTCTGTCAGTGTATGAAGTTTGAATAAAATCCCTCTAGTAGTTTTGGACTTATGCTCCGGACAAAATTGTTTCGGACGGACGGACGCACGGACGAAGGGCATTTCTAATATCCCCCTCACCTTTGGCGGGGGGATAATAAGTGCAGATCCTGAACAGATGGCACGGATGTGCTGGCTGATCTGGATCTACACTGGTTGCACATGCGTAAAAATGTGTATATATGGAGGAAAGGGTTAATATAAAGCTTTTCTTAACCTCAACTGAGACAGAGCCATTTTGTTTGATAATAAATCCTTCTTCGACCAAATTTAAATCCAACGCAATTTGGAAATCCAACATGGAGTGCTCAAAGTCCATGGAATGCTTTATGTGCCCTGACTCGTAGTAAAAGGCCTCTGAAAGAAATGTTGAAAGCCAATGTAGTACCAGTATTTGAGCAATAACGCAAGATGTATATCAATGTTGCATCACTTTTTCATTACCTAATTCCTTAATACTAAACAAAATGGGTAAATGTTGTAACATGAACCTTTTACTGTGCAGGAACTGATGAAAAACTGTGTTTGTTGACAGTGTACACCCAGATCTGCTTTTATATAACTACAAATTGATAAGAATCTATCATGTCTGCTATTCAGTTTATTAATTTCTCAAAATCACCATTTCACACTCAGATTAAATAAAGTTAAGTTAATTACCAAACATTACCCATATTAGATGAGGATGATCAATTCAATGTGTGTACTTATGGTATAAAGCAGCCAGTTCAAAGGAGATAGGGAATTGCACTTGGAGTCCAATCCACACCCATAAGTATGACCTGCAGGAGGTGAGCCAAGAAAAACATATAATTACCTTCATATCTATGGTTAATGAATGGCATTAAGGAAGTGTTTGTGAATGAATGCACATGCCACAATGGTTCATGATGGGTCGCTGCTTCCCAATCAAACAGTATGGCATAGACCTTTTCAGTGTCAGGGCCTTTGTAATCCATGGAGTAGTTAAATATCTCATTAACCCTTCTTTCAACAAAGAAACCGCCATGTCTGGTTGTGACTGAGGGACCGTCGCTGATCAACACTGGTGTGCCATCAAGGTTTGTATAAGAAGTGTTGAGTTCACCATGAAACCAGTACCTAAAAAATAAATTTTCTCTGATTTCCTTTGTTGTATGTTATATAAGTATCAACATAAAATTATTGAGGGAGAAATGAAAAGCTAGAAGAGCACCATTAAGCAAGGCATATATGCCTGTATTCTTTCATGGCGAAGTATCTACTAAGAAAAACGTTCTTCCATTTGAATAAATGATGACAGCAGATCCAACCATTTAGTTAATGATGAGAAGCCTAAGTTATTAGAAGAAATGACAATAAGCAATCAAAAGATTAAGTCTGGTGACTATATGTCAAATAATTAATCTGTTATCAGTGGCAAACCTTTCTTTTCAATTATACTTGATGTGATATTTGACCTTTTTACACCTTCCAAAAAACGGGCTACTACTTGCCAAATCATTGAGGGTCATCAACTCTCCGAAAACAATCTATTATCCAAGTTTAGTGAATAAATGTTGACTCTTAAGTTATTTATTGGAAATCAATTTTCAATTAAAGGTCACTGTGACCTTTATTTTGACCTAGACTTAAAAGTCAATAGGAGTCATCTACTGATATTTTTCAGTTATTGATCAGAAACAAATTTCAATTAAAAGTTACTGTTACCTTGACATTCTGACCTCCTTATCAATAAGAGACATCTACTGAACATAAAGAATCTTTATACAAAGTTCAGTGACAGTAGGTCAAATCCCTCAGTAAACAAATAAAATACAAATTTGAACTAGATGTTTTTTGTGAAAAACGCATGTCTCCCATCTGCGCGGCCCCCCTCCCCCCCCCCCCCCCCCCCCCCCCTGCGCCCAGACCCCTGTGACCTTGACCTTTGACCTACTGATCCCATAATCAATAGGGTTCTTCTACTCAATAAGGGCTATTACCCTATTTAGTTTGAATGCTCTGGGTCAAGCGGTACTCCAGTAATTGACCGGATACGGTTTTTAATCTTCGCGGCCCCTGTGACCTTGACTTTTGACCTACTGACCCCAAAATAGGAGTCCTCTACTCAATAAGGACATCCATCGAATGAAGTTTGAATGGTCTGGGTAAAATAGAACTCCTATTATTGAGTGGAAACGGTTTTCACTATTCAGGCCACTGTGACCTTGACCTTTGACCTACTGACCCCAAAATGAATAGGGTTCTTCTAATCAAAAAGCGCTATCACCCTATGAATTTTAAAGGCTGTGGGTCAAACGGTACTCCAGTTATTTAGCAGAAATGGTTTTCACTCTTCGGCCCCTGTGACCTTGACCTTTGACCTACTGACCCCGAAATCAATAGAGTTCTTCTACTCTATAATGGCTATCAACCTATGAAGTTTGAAGTCCCTGGGTCAAAGGGTACTCAAGTTATGGAGCAGAAACGGTTTTCACTCTTCGGGCCCCTGTGACCTTGACCTTTGACCTACTGACATCAAAATCAATAGGGTTCTTCTACTCAATAAGGGCTGTCATCCTATGAAGTTTGAAGGCTCTGGGTCAAAGGGTACTCGAATTATTGAGCGGAAACAGTTTTCACTCTTCGGGCCCCTGTGACCTTGACCTTTGACCTACTGACCCCAAAATCAGTAGGCTTCTTCTACTCAATAAGGGCTATCACCCTATGAAGTTTGAAGGCTCTGGGTGAAAGGGTACTCAAATTATCGAGTGGAAACGGTTTTCACTCTTCGGGTCACTGTGACCTTGACCTTTGACCTACTGACCCCAAAATCAATAGGGTTCTTCTACTCAATAAGGGCTATCACCCTATGAAGTTTGGAGGCTCTGGGTCAAAGGGTACTCGAGTTATTGAGCGGAAACTGTTTTCACTCTTTGGGTCACTGTGACCTTGACCTTTGACCTACTGACCCCAAAATCAATAGGGTTCTTCTACTCAATAAGGGCTATCACCCTATGAAGTTTGAAGGTTCTGGGTCAAAGGGTACTTGAGTTATTGAGCGGAAACGAAGTGTGACAGACGGAGTGACGGACAGGGCAAAAACAATATGTCTCCCCCAGAGGGGGGGGGAGACATAATTAAAGGTCATTATGACTTTGACCTCTGACTTCAACATCAATATAGCAGTCTGTAAACCAAGTTTGGTGACTGTAGTCATACTGCTCTTCAGTTACTGTAGCCAAACTAATTTCCAAATCAAGGTGAATGTGACAATGACCTCTGAACCCAAAACAAAAGTGTCACCTAATCCCCAAGGCCAATCCCCTACCATGTTGGTGACTGAGGGTCAAATCAATCTTTAGTTATTCATTGGAAACCAAAACAGTTTTAAGACAGATGGATAATCTGCACTATGACATAATACAACTGTTTTTCAATGGCCTTATAAACAAGCATAGTTTAAACTTTCCTCTTATCATATGGGCAACCAGTGTAGATTCAAGCGTCGAGGTTATAAACCTGAGCATGGAAACCAGTCTCAAATCTCAAGCATCTGATTGGCTGAAATGGCGACCAGTCGCCATTTCAGCCAATCAGATGCTTGAGATTTGAGACTGGTTTCCATGCTCAGCTTTATAACCTTGGACACAGTTCTGGCTACACACCTGTGGAGTCTTCATCTGGATCTACTTCCTAATCAGAAAAAACAAACTGATAAAACTGATCAGTGCAGTTCCAGATGTGACTGCACAATGTGCTTTTCATAAAAGTAGACTTCTGTGCCCAAGATCATAAAACTACAACTGGAAATCAGTCTCAAAGCTCACTTTTATGATCTTGTGCATTGTAGTTTAACTATAAAATGAACTTAACTTTAAAAATAGAGACAAATGTATGCATGACATAACCCTAGCAGTTGTCAACTATTTGGGATGAATTTCTAAATCTATTTGTCTTCATGTTTATTAAACATGTGAAAAAATATACTTACTTGAAATTTTGATAGTTGTTTTTGATGTTTCTGCCCATTGTTAATTCTTCCCTATAATTCATATATCCTTCATTCCAAGGATGTTTGAATGTCACGACACCGTCTAGTTGCATACCCTCGGGATGCCCGGTCCCTGGCTTCACACCAGGTGCAAACAGGTATTTAACCTGTCCATTAAAATCCATCTCAGCCTAAAAGACAAATGTTCATATCAAATTATGAGAGTAGCCCCAATGTATAACAAGGACCTTATGAAGTTTTCATTAGATATCAAGAAAACTATTCTCTTCGCATTTCCAGGAATGATTGCAATTTGCTTGAAGCCCAAAGGGCTTCACGGTACTTTAAACAATCCAACTGTTTTTCATACCCAAATGGAAATCATCAAATATCGATTCAATCCTTATATTTACATACATAAATACTCTCATAAATACAGCAATTAAGAGAAGAATTCGTGATATTACGGCATTTTTGAATGGCTGTTGAAACAGCCACGTTGACAACAAAGTGAATGACGGCACGCTTTTTCGCAGCAACTCGTGGCAAAACGTGCGTGCTCGGCAACGTCACACGTCAAAACATCGTGCAACGTCCAATAAATTTGAACGGCTCTACTGTAGCCACGCCTTTAAAGTAATACGTCACACTGTTTACCACCAGAAATTATGATTCGTTGAATGAATAAGACTTCATCATAGGGAACGAAGTTGAAGTGTAAATATTGGGATATAAGCCATCATTGAAACATACCTTCCACTGTTTCAGATCCCAGATGCTAAGTCTTGGAATATCAAGATCTTTAAAGTGTTCCATGAGTTGGGTATTCATGGGACCTTGCTGAGAAGGAACTGGATGTTCAACCACATCTTTGGTCAGTGCATTGTCTGGCTCAATTACCTTTTCATGGAATAAATGTGTTTAATGTAATAAGTGTTAAATAATCATTCTGGGTTGTCTACCCTATAGTGCCATAAGCATTTCACGTTCTTTTCTTAAGAACTCAAAAGGTCATATGGAAAATCTGATTCACATTGTAACTAGAGAAAATTCGGTCCCTTGGGTATTCCAGCTATTGAAATTGGCCTGAATGAATTTTTGGGATATCTTTAGGATATCTTTCAAGCAGATAAATAATTCTCTACCATTTATATATCTAAAAAAATACAAAATTTAACAGAAAACAAGTGAAGTGCTCTTCAATTCAAAAAGCTAAGTTCTAGCTTAATGTAAAACATGAATGTACCTCAAGTTCTGGCAATGTTTCTGCTGTATTTTTCTCTAGTTCTTTAAACTTGTTGAAAATACTTTTCAATGATCTTTTCTTGCGGCTTAACACATTTTCATCCTGAAATAGAATTTGTTTTGCTCCATAAACCCTATAATATTTTGAATTGTGCAATGTTATCTCCCTTCACTGAACATACCTCATAGTTATTTTGTCAGATTTGACTAACTAGCAATAAGTGGAAATAGCAGGAACAGATCTGGAGTTCAGTAGGATTACTGAATCCCCATTTTTTGGGCAGAAATATTTAATGTTCATGTGAATTTTAGCTGGAAATTATCAAGTAACTATCATAAGACTGCCCTAAACTAACTCTCAATCATGAAATCCTGCATTCCACCCTGGAAAGTCAACTCTTCTAGCTGGTCTTTACAATTAAATCACATTAGTGAGACAAAAACTGACCAAGTTTAACAACCACTCTACAAAAACTGCTCCAGTTGGAGCTCAAATACAAACTAGGTGGTTGTTCAGTTGAAAACTTGTGTTGCCTTTTGGTACTTTGTCAGAATAAAGAATCCAGATACAAAAAGGGGCATAACTTAGTCATAGGTTACCTTGACCTAAAGAATTTGAAAGTCTGATAAAGTATAATTAAGAAATGGCAAGTTATAGCCAATATTAAGTTTTCAAAATCCAAGAACAAAATAGGCATAACTCCATCAAATGTGACCATGACAAATGAGTGAAGAATTTGGCATCATTACTCGTATGACCATATTGTCAGAATGAATATTATTTGAAAGATTGATGAAGCAATATTAAGAAGTGACAAAGTTATGGTCAATGTTAAGTTTTTGTGAAGGACTCATAAAGCATTCACTATGGTGTCACTTTTTCTTGGAATGGGCGGCACAAAAATGCCCTATCCACAGACCAATAAGCTGCAAAGCAACATACCAGCACACAGCCTTGTTTGGTCTGCAGCATAAGTAAAAAATGAAAGAAAATAACAATCTTCAAACACTTTAATAAATATAAAAATGAAACTTTAAAGAATTATTTAAACTAAATGATCTTTTTATTAAAGCTGATTTTGTATACTCCAATAAAGACATTAGGGATCATGTCTATAGTATGGTAAAATTGACAAGGCTCAATAAAAGATACCCTTACAGATCCTTTGATTTCACCTTTTCATAAAACCTATCTTAAACTGACATTGTTCTTAGATTAACTTTTCTTATTTTGCTTTTTTCTTGAAGTCTACCTCAACTGCCGAATCAGGTCAACATACCTGTTTGTTTGTATACTGGAAGTCTCCTGTTACAGTGACATCTTGTTTATTACTGATGGATGCTGATCCTGAGGCTGCTATATTGAATTGGTCCGAGTCTAAATCCAGATTTAAAGTAAATCTAGGGGCACCAAGAGACTTGGGGGTTTCCAACATAAAGTCCATGGTTGCAGTTCTCTGAAATCAAAAACACTTTCCTCCATATACCTAGAGGTCTATGGCAAAGGCCAACAGTGTAGATCCAGATCAGCCTGCATGTATGTGCTGAGTGATCAGGATCTGATGTTTGCACTTTTATTAGGTTATTTCTGACAAAAAGGCAATCAGTGCAAATCATGATCAGAAGGCATAGATTTGCCAGCTAATCTGGATCTACACTGGTTGCACAGGCATAACAATGCATATATATAGAGGAAACGGATGAAAACAAGTTGGAACAACTTGTTAGGGTAGGGGAAGAGAACTGAAAATAAGTGAAAGTTTTCATTTTTTATAAACAATGTTAATAACATTAAGTGATATTCAAAATTATAATAATAAAATTATCTAACTTCAATATAATCAATATATTTTTTTTTTACCATATGAGGAGTACTCAGTGCTCATCAGTGTATTAATACATCTCCAATAAGTAGGTTCATTATTTAAAATTTATTCTGCATCAACGTGACACAATATTTAGAAAGCTTAACTGTATTTATTTCTAACTATATAATATTTCTTAACATAACTAACCTCAATGCCTCCAACATGATAGGTCAATGTTCCATGCATCTGTGTTTCTCCTTCTTTGCCTTTTGTTGTCACATCTCCTGTAAGCCTCTTATCTAAATATACCAACAGCTCTGTTAACACTTTACTCCATATATATAATATACCTTTAAGGCATGGGCGAACAGTGCCATCTGATCACAATCTGCATTGTTCACTTTTTGATTTATAAGGTTAATTCATACTAGATAGCAGTGCTGATCCTGATCAGACAGATAGATGTTCCAGCTGATTTGGATCTACACTGCTCACATGTGTGATAAAATGTGTATTTATGGACTTAAGTGATAACACTCCATGGAACCTGGCTGTTACCCTTCTGATGATCTGGCATCTGATCAGGATCTACACTGTTTGCTTTTAGATTCATTATGTTATTTCTGACCAAGAAGCAACCTATTTAGATCCAAATTATATGACATGGAAGATCTGGATCTAAACTGGTTGTGCATAAATAAAACCCATATAATATAGAGCAAAGGGTAAACATCTTTGTATATATTAATGAAGTTGCATTAATAATACAGCTAATAAATTTTGAAGGATGGTTTCATTTAGGGTAACAGCTGGATCAAACAAGTGTTACAGCTCTTTCATGTGATTATTCCATGTTGACCCTTTAAGCACAACATTTATCACATCTGCCACCAGTACAGACCCAATTCAGCATGCACAAAGGCTGATCAGGATCTACAATGTTTGCTATTCAGTTATACAGTTTTCTCAAATACCCCTATTAACAATAACCAGACTTGCTATTACCAAACAAAAGAAAGTTGAGTCCTTTACATTAATTTAGCAGATTGTAGGTAAACTTGTTTTGTGAATACAAGCCCATGGTAGAACTTCTTGCTTAGTTTTAAACCTTTACTCCATATATATATATGAGTTTTATTGATTAAGCAAACAGCATAGATATATCTAGCACATACTTGCCAACTGATCAGGTTCTACAATGTTCTCTTCTTGGACAGAAACAACCTAATGAGTCTAGAACAAATTAGATACTAGATCCTGATCAGACAGTACAGATGTGCCAGCTGATCTGGATCTTAACTTATCCCTTGCAAGATAAAAGCCACATCTGTGGAGTACATGCTATAGGTTTATAATACATGTTACTAGCATTATCACAACTTAAAATAGAATGTGCATTATTTGTAGGTTCCAAGATATTAAACAATCATCATGTAAGTCCTTACTCTGATATTTCCAGTTTCATATCCAACTATTGAGTACACTTAAAACTTTATAAAAAATAATGATAAACAGCATGTTATAAATTCCGTGAAATAAACACAGATTATGTAGTTCTGCATTTTTTTGTTTATTAACCCGAGTGTTTCTTTCGAGCATGGTAGCACAGCAAAAAATATAACACCTTGGCTTCTATGCTCTGATATTCAAATAAGATCAAAAACCAGAATGATTTAGATATCAATCATCAACTATCCGATCTATTATAAATGAAAAATGTCAGTTACTGTAGTAACATAACCAGATAAAATCTTAAGACCTAATTTAACCCTGTACACCATAGAATGCTTTTATCACAGGACGAACAGTGAAGATCCAGATCAGCCTGTACATCTATGCTATCTGATCAGGCTCTAAACTGTTGACTTTTTTGTTCATATGGAGACATCTTATCAAAATGTGACCAGTGTAGATCCAGATCTGATGGTATGGATGTAGTGGCTGGTATGGATCTACACTGTTTGCACATGTGTAATACAGGTATACAGTAAAAGGGTTAAACGCAAAATACCCACTATAAAGTTCAATAAAGCCAGCAACTGAGGAAGATCCATGTCCTGAGAACTGCCTTTTTCTCAAGATGTGAAGTTTGGTCATATCTCCATTGACAGCAGCCCAAGTTGGTAACAAGTGGAACATATATAACAGGGGTCTTTCCTTGGTACTGCAAACATACACAAGATAAACCCTGTCAAGTGAAAATGTGACTTCCAGTTGTCAAGGTTATTCCCTGAAGTAAGGTTTTTAAATTAAGTAGAAAACATTGCTCATTATACATCTAGTGGTGACAAATATATTTTATTAGGTGGCAAAATGTTTAAGAGAATTTTATATTGATTTGAAGAAAATTAAATATAATCCTGTGTTTTTTCTTAAAAAAAACCAACAGAAACTGAAAATGTCAAAAATATTTCAAAAGCAAGTTTTCCCATGACATTTAGTTGTTGGACAGAATGCAAAAACAATTTCTAGATAATGAGAGAAAGTAACATCTTAAATAGAAAAAAAAACCATAAGATGCAATAAAAAAACTAACCAAAAGTAAGAGACTGAAACCTCTCTTTGTATTTCCTCGTACTCTGGGTAAGATCCAACTGTGTGGTCTGCCACATACACTTCCCATCCTATGTCAGGCATGGTGATGTTCCAGTGAAATAGGTAGTCCTCCCTTTCACCAGCTGTCTTACGCTGGACCTGAAAAATGTTTCATAAATGATTTGCAGTGCTACACAGTGAAGTTTATGGTATTTCACACCTATATTCAATTGAGCAAATAGAGGATATTTGTTTGTTTTGAGTGGATATGGAATATATCACATCGAGAAGTGATACAATTAAATATTTTCACGAGCGCGTAGCGCGAGTGAAAATATAAAAATTGTATCACTTCGAGACAAATTTTCTATTTATTTTATGCTAACTTCAATAAAAATAACAGTACTATTTTTTGACTTACCAATATGTCGCGTATGAATACATTGACAGTTGTGTCAGGCAATACACAATCCGCCATATTGGATGAGAAATCGGAAAACAAGTGTGTTGAATTTTAACGATTTATTCAACTTGTGATCAATGACAAATAAAAACGATTCACAGATAATTTGACTACGAGAGAGTCCCATTTGTACTACGAGAGAGTCTAGTATTATAATCCGGTTGAAACAGGAGCCGCTCTAGCCAAGGCTAATGAAAACTGACGTCATTTTCGAGAAACGATATTCCTTCCGGCATGACAAGTGTGTAATCAATTTCGGACATATTTTTTGGATTGGATTAGACTAAAATGTGTTTTTTCTGTGCTGATGGATTTATATGCTTGAAGATAAGAAATCCCGATTCTATGCCTGCGTCTAGGCCATTTTGGTTTCGAAATAAAAACTGAAAATGGCTTTGTTGCTGGTGTTAAATATCAACTGACTGAAGTCTTGAAGGAAGGAAAAAATTAAATAAAGACTATTCTTTTGGACAAGGAAATACAGAGACTAGCTTTTTTTCAAGTATTCTAGTCAGCTGGAAAAAGTAGAAACTGGATGTTGCACATTGGACATGTTGGAAGCCTACGACCCGTAAACCCGCTGTTTATAATAATAATGACAGGTTTGTCGACTGTTCCCAATGGTTTTGCAAAATTATTTTTGTTTCAAATTCTTAAAGACACCCCTCATATTTCTTTGATATTTCAGTATTCTCTACACATTATAAAAGTGAAAACAATTTAAACAAAATGGCCGAATTCGTACAGAATATTGTCTGAAAAAGTAGTTCGGCACAGTGACTGATATAGAATCTATATCAGTCACATTGTGAGTGATATGGAATATATTTCACTGATAGAACTCAGTATAAACTGCTATATTAACCCTTCATAAATACTCCTTCTAATGCATATATGCTTCCAGTGTTGGTCCAGATCAGCCAGCACATTATTGCCTTCTGATCTGGATCTGCACTGGTCACATCTTGGTCAGAATAGATCTAATGAATGTAAAAGTGAATATTGTACCTATGGGGAAGAGGTTAAATACTGTCATTTGATTCAGCAGACAGAATGTGTCAGTGTGATAGTTGCACTTAGGGGTAGCTGCACACTCATTTGATCCCTCTGTCATGGAAGTGACTAGGCCATGGGTGCTGATATGATTTGTATATCACATTGTGCTGAAGCTACCCTATTAAACCATGCTGTGATCTGAACAGCCAGATTTGACTTATTTGAAAAAATATATCACATCTAAGATGGCAAAGGACATGAGTCAGTTTTGAAATCTGAAATGCATTGAAGAAAAGACAAAGTTACAGCCAAATGTTAAGTTTTCTTGACAAAATCAGAGTACAAAAGGGGCATAACACCACACCAATTTGGCAGGTAAATTGTTACACAATCAACATACCCTAAATATGGCTCCTAGAACTGGGATGTCATGTCTTTTAAACCAGTCTGACACTTGGAAGTCTTGTAGACCATCTTTCCAAATATTGGTGACCAAGGTCTCCAATTTCATGTCTAATTCTGGATAACCAGCATCCAGCCTCAAAGAATGGTCATCTCCATTGTATACTATGTTACAGTACATGTATCTTGTGAGTTTTGACCCTATACATAAAAAAAACAAAATAGATAATTGCTTAAGCTCTGAAAGGTGAAAAGTGTTCATGAATTTAAAAAAAATCTTAAAATGTTAAAGATCCACCAAAACCCACCATCGATGACTGGAAAACATCAATGAAATTTTGCATTGAAAAAAAATCATTATAACATGTAGAAAACTTAAATTTGTATACATGTACTTGCATCAATCGATCACACTTGCTGTCTTATCAGAATCGAAATTAGCTTACAGTGACCAGAGGTGAAAGAATCAGCAATGTATCATGTAAGTGTCAGTAAATTGTGATCTTATCCATAATGCTGCATACCTCTACCACAGTGTGTCATATAAACATGGCGAGTGTAACCTGCACCTGGTTGCTTTTGAACTTCATACTCCAATCCCCACTCATATGCAGTTACCCTGGAAACAATTCACATTTTACATAGTACTAGTATTACATATCCAATTATTTTAGCTATGGTCATCTTTAAAAAGGTTTCTATTATTTTTTGTTTCTGATTTGAACATTTTCATGATGGTTTTCTAAAAAAACTTAACAGGACCTCAAGTACTGTTGACACTAGAGACTGCCCTCTGTGCAATCTATGCAGAACAACCTGACTGAAAAAAATACATTTCTTGTGTTTTAACTTTTTATATTTACTAGAATTTGGTATTCCTCGGAGAACATGTGTCACATAAAATTCTATT
This sequence comes from Corbicula japonica, assembly GCA_038501625.1. Taxonomy (NCBI): domain Eukaryota; kingdom Metazoa; phylum Mollusca; class Bivalvia; order Venerida; family Cyrenidae; genus Corbicula; species Corbicula japonica. Next base: position 1,099,376 of record JAZAYU010000062.1, on the reverse strand, counting down.
TGAAGGGGGCATTTCATTGTTGTTGTCATCTATGGCTTTCTTCATGCAGATGATATATTTTAAATATTAAGCAAATTAAATTAAAGGCAACAGTAAATTTCATTTTAAAGTTGTAGGGGGCATATCATTCTTGTTGTCACCAATGGCTTTGTTAATGCTGATGATATGTTTCAAGTATGAAATTAATAAGACACGTTCATTTAAAGTAATAAGCAACATTAAGTTTGATGTTCAAGGTGGGTGACTATTGCAAGTTTCCAAAAATGATGATGCCGGACTTTAGGACCCCTATCTGTCTACCTGCTATCACAGGCGACACAAAAACTAAATAAGTATCTCAAATTCTTTTATTCCACTTTTATAAGAACAAAATTAAAATTGATATACACTTAGCTTTCAAAAATTAAACATGACCATACCCATCTACTCTCTCCATTGTAACTTGCAAATCAAATGGCCCAGAAAGAGGAAAATATGCATGTGTCCTGGAATTGGTGACATTTGCATACACCATATTGATGCAAAACTGCCTGCCAAACATCATAGCAAACTGGGGTGAGGCACAGCTCTGGTAAGTGGTTTGAACAGTGGGGTCACTGGGCAGAAGGTCTAAGCCTGTATGGTAGAGCAGCAACATCCTTCCTCTAGAATTAAAAAGAAATTGTGAGATGAATTAATTTACATTATTCTCTGATCTTGCAGAAAGTTCGAATACTTCTGAGAGTTCTATTGCGAGTTCAGCATTTCCAGATATGGTGCTTGTTCCTTTTTCAACCTATTAAGCTGTTATATGTGGGTAACCATGTTAACCTATGGAGCTGTTTTATAAAGGTACCAATCTAAACCTATGGTGAAGTTATATGCCAGTATCGATTTCAACTTCAGCAGCAGTAATATGCAGGAACTGATTTCCATCTATGAAGCAGTCATGTGCTAGAACTGGTTTTTATCTTCGGAGCCGTCATGCACTGGAGCTGGTTTTAATCTATGGAGCAGCATAGGCTAGAACCAGTTTTCACCTTTGTAGCAGTCATGTGCTGGAGCTAGTTATAACCTATAGAGCAGAATGTGCTTGAACTGGTTTTTACCTTTGGAGCAGTCATTTGCTGGTTTTAACCTACCGAACTGGTTTTCACAGACTCCATCAAAATGCGTCTGCTATTTTCAAAGTCTGTTTTATCAGTTTTTATTGATTGTTTTAGCAATATAAAACACAATACATGTCTTACCTGGCATAGAGCACATTTTCAGACTCTTGCTTATCCAGAATCGGTGACATGGCAAACATCAGTTTCCTTTTACTAGGGTTCTCAACCTGAACCATTGGGTCATCGTATCCATATGTAAGTTTAAGTGTGACACCACGTTCTGACCCAAATGGGAAAACAGCTTTCATGCCAGATGTGTGCACATCTCCTATTGGGATTGTCAGCTCTCCATGAAACTCATTTGAAAAACTTAAAGAAAAAGGTTTTAAGAAATCAAACCTTGAAAAAGAGACCGAACCACTTGCTTTTTAATTGAACTTTTGGCAGTATAGAAAGGTAAGAGCCATGAATTTAGAACTAATGGCTGTCAGTCTTAACCCCTGAACATTTACATGTAAACATACTGTATTAGTATTACAAACCTTTATTTAACTGTCAAAAGTTTTTGTCACTTATAGCTTATTCACTCTGGATCTACCCAGACAATGATCCAGTAATATGTAAAGAAAAACTATCTATATATATTTAACAATATCTTTAATTATTTTGTTCTAAATTATTCAATTGCTTAATATCCATACATCAGGAGTAACACAATACCACAAATACAGTCAAACTTGTATTAAGCAGCCACCCAAGGGAGTGACGAACAATGGCTGCATGACACAGGTGGCTGTTTAAAACAGGTAATAATTAGAACAAAATGTCAGTTTTGGACATATTCAAACTGGCTGTTTGAGAAAGGTGGTTGCTGAATGCAGGTGGCAGCTAAGGCAGGTTCAACTGATATGGGTTTTATAACATGCACCAACAGTGAAGATCCAGATTAGCCAGCACATCTATGCTGTCTGATTAGGGTCTACACTGTTGGTGATTCATCAGAAATAAATTAACGAATCAAAGAGAAAACAATGTAGATCCTGATTATACCTCACGAATGTGCTGGAAAATCTGGAGTTACACTGTTCGCCCTTGGATAACACCCATATCCCATAAAGGGTGAAGATTCGCTTAAAAAGGGTAAAAAAAACAAATTGATGAAAACTTGGTATTTAAATCCTGGTTTCTAATGAGGTATGGACTTTTTTAAAAAGACTTTCTTCCTGGATTTAACCTTTAACAGGGTGTCAACCCTTATATCTTGCTACATCAGGATAAATATATAAATGTTCCAGTCTAAATCATTGCTGCTAACTGAGCATTCACCAAGTCCGATCAGTCTACAACATTTGCTTCTTTGCTAATCACAAACCTCTAAAAGTGAATAGTGTCGATCCAAACCTGACTGCACAGCTGAGAGGGCTGATTTAGTTGTAAACAGTTCATACATGAAAAAGCTGTATCCTTAGACTGAAGAGTTAACCCTTTCCTGTACAGATACATCTTTATTGCTAGGGCGAACAGTTTAGATCCAGATCAGCCGGCACATCCGTGCCGTCTGATCAGGATCTAAACTGTTCGCTTTTTGATTCATTAGGTTATTTCTGACCAAAATGCAACCAGTGCAGATCCTGATCAGACGGCACGGATGCGCCGGCTGATCTGGATCTACAGTGGTCGCACATGCGTAAAAATGCGTATATATCCAGGAAAGGGTTAAGCGAAGGAACTTACTAGATGCCCTGTCTGAGACTGGCGGACCAGCTGCTGCTTTTCTCTGCCATGAACATGAGCAAGTCAGACTGCTCTGTCTGGTCAATGATGTTTGTACCATACCAATATACTGTCATATTAAGGGGTAGACCCGCACAAGTTGGAAGGTTTCTGACAAGTCCAGCAAATTCTGTAGACCTGTACAAAGTATAAGCATTAACCCTTTACACCATATACATGTATATGGGTTTTTGTGCAAACAGTGTAGATCCAGCTAAGAGGGCACGTATCTGCCATATGCCTATGATTTACAATGTTTGCTTCTGAGTCAGAAATAACTAAATGACTCATAAAGCAAGAAGTGTAGATCCTGATCAGATGGCATGGCTGTGCTGGCTTATCTGGATCTAAACTGATTGCTTATGGATAACAGCTGTATCAGGGATAAAGGGTGATCTCACATATCTGAAGTGCAAAGTTCATTTTATTATTTTTGCTGAGAATATGTTTTCTGTTATTGCCTGGTTCCATACAGAATCACAAAACTGAAATGTTGAATCCCAGAAAAATTTGAACTGGTCAGGTAATATTTCCATTGCTGATTATCAGGAGCGAATTTACCAGTATCTAAAACACTTAACAAGCCTTTGTTATTTTTTTTAATTTATCTATCAAAAAAGTTTTAATCTCAGAGCAATTAATGAACAAGATTCCTGTGCTGACTGATGATCATATAACTAAACCTGGAGGCCAGTCTCAAATCTCAATCATCTGATTTCCTGAAATGGTACTTGTCTGCAGGAGATCTGTGACTGGTCTCCAATCTCAGTTTAATGATCTCAGGCCCTGCTCATAAGGCATTTAATTAAAATGAAGTAAACATTTTGTTTTTACCTGAAGAGTTTCCTGGGAATGCCCACTGTGAGTTTCTTCAAGTATTCCTGTAGCACAGATTTACCTGGTGGCATAGAGGCTTTCATCTGCTGCACCATTGCAATCACTTCCTGGAGACTACCAAATATCACATCCTTACCTACAAATAAACTATATCTTTAGGTTGACTGGTTACAAGTTTATAACCCTTACCATGCCTAATTGATGTAATAGACTCACCTTTCTTACAATATGAGCAAGTCAGATTTTCATCTAAAGGGGTGTTTAAGAGAACCTAACAAGACTGTGAATCTCGTAAGTGTTAATGGCAATGTACTGACTGACAAATGAATAGATGGACAAAGTGGTGTCTAATAGGCTGCTACTGCGCCACCAACCCAAACCCCTTTCCCTACCACACAAACATACAAATGTGCTTGTGTGGACCACCTTTGTATTTTCCACACTGCTGATTACACACTAAAAATGACATTTTTTAAAAACCAAATAAAATGTTTACCTCCTATTCTTAAATCAACAGCCACATCGAAGTTCAATCCCTTGGGATAGTTCACTTGCTGCAGAATGTCTTCTACTGCCTTTACAATATTCTGCTGAAACTTGGCAAACTGTTTCTGTTCCAGACCTTGACCTTGCATGTTTTTATACATGGCATACAACTCAGCTGGGGTCATATCTATTCTCTGTAGCAGTATATTGACCAGCAGATCAAACCCTGAAAGAACAATTTTGACCTGTAACCCTCTAAACATGTGGTACACCTAATGAACTTGCTATTTTGAAACTGAGACACTCCATTCATTTTTCATAGACCCAGATCAGACCACCCAAATGTGCAACCAATTTAACATTCCAGAGTCTCTTCAAGACAGTTTCCCTGGCAACCAGACAGAACAATTTTATCTTCTGCAACACAACACTAAGTGCATTTAGTTGGGAAAGATACTATATTGAAACCTCACTATTAACGACACCTCTCCGACTTGACAAAAATGGCCTTAATAGTGGGTAGTCTTAATAAAGGGGTAGACCTCAGCACAAAACTATTCAAAGGGACATTGAAATAGTGATCAAATTGGGTTGATCTTAATTTCAGGGTGGTTTTTAAGGATTTTACTGTATAATGGATATACCACTGTCAAAAAGTGTGGTCTTTTTAAGGGGTTTACTGTATACTGGATATTCTACTGTCAAAAACTAAGTAAAATAATTAACTTTATGTATTTCATACTTAAAACTTCACCAAGAACTGTATCGCAACAAGTATTGTAATTATGCATTTATGCTTGCATACAACATCATTTCAGTTTCTCCTTGAGAACAGTCCTTTTTAACCCTTTACTCCACTGGAAAAGGCTAATATCCCATGTGTGACTGGTGTAGATCCAGATCAGCCTGCACATCCATAAAATCTTATCAGGATTAACACTGAATATTATTAGATTAGATAATTTTCAACCAAAAATAGAACAGTGTAAATCCAGTGCCCAAGGTTATAAAACAGTCGCCATTTCAGCCAATCAGATGCTTGAGATTTGAGACTGGTTTCCAATCTCAGCTTTATAACCTTCAGCTCTGATCAGACTATTCATGGGATAAAAGCCATATCACAGAGTAAAGGGTTAAATGATACCAAAGTATTTTCAAAGTTAAACATTCTTCAAAAATGCAGTAATAAAATATCTCACCATAAACATTGAGCGATGTTTCAAATAGGTTGTATTTCTTATTATCATAATAGTAGTTAACACTGACTGCCAAATCTGAGAAGAGCAGGTTTGCAGGATCATATACCAGGTCTAGAAGAAGCTGGCCACCAAAAATCTCAGTGATTGGTAACCTGAAAAATATCACTGTATATGACTTACTGACAAAATATGGCCTATCGTGCTAACCTTGTTAATCTGAAATGACAAAATATGTGTTTGTGGATTCATAATTAAGCACAGACATTCTTTGACATGTTGATGTAACAAAGCATCTAGTATTCTTTCGAAATCAAGAATGCAGTCTGAAGGACAGCAATATCCTCCACTGCATGAGGAATTGTTGAAAAGGTTATGAATTCCTAAAAGCAAATGAAAAGTAAAAAAAAATTTGTATAAAAACTGTTCAACACTGGGCTCACCATTATTTAATGTTACAGTACAACCCATGTCAGGAAATGATCTGTGTAATATATATACCATCACTTGTTTGGCTTGTCACTCAATGTTACTGAAACCTTTGACCTCCACTTGTGACCTTGACCCTGAGCTTCACAGTTGAAACGTATGCTCTGCTCTATCAATGAATTGAACATTTGACCAAGTTTCATGAAATTCCTAATAGAGGTTTAAAAGTGATGGAAAGCACAGGATATACCTGGCTCAAACCTTTGACCCTCGGGTGTAAGCTCCATTCAAAGAGTTTATTTACATTCCAGGATCATTGAGTTTAGACTCTAACATTAATTTATAATTAAATATTATATCTTTGACAACAACTGACCACTTAGAATTAATTGAACATTAACTGAAAAGGCTTACTTGAAGAAACCTCCAAGATTGATGCTCTTTGATGTGGTAGCAGCATAAGGACTGATATCAGAAAATCTCGGGTTGAAATTATGTTCCTCTTCTACAGCCAGCCATGCTTCCCGAACTCTGAAAATGGTGAATATGTTTAAAAGCCTTTTTGTTTTTAACAAGTCAAATATTTTTGTATATCCAATGTCTAATTTATGTACACTAATAGATGCTGTTTTGGAAATAGATGAAGGATCAACACTTCATACTGCAGAAAGTAATTAGATATGACCACGAAAAAATATAATTTGACCACCAAACCAGACCAGTTTTCAAACATGAGCAATCTTGAGCAACTAAAATGGTTAACATTGAATCCAGTCTCCTAACAAAGCCAGACTTTTGAGCCTGGTCTGCAATCTGCAGTTTATTACCTTAGTTCTTGGGTTTTCTGAAACGCTCCATACTGAAAGTAAACTGCTATGCAGGGATATCACTTTCCACACAAAAACCATGAGAATTCATTTGTTTTTGCTGTCAGATGCATGTATATTGCGGTGTTTATATTACTGCGGTAATTGTAGTTTGCTTCCATGCAGAGTTTAAAAGCCAGGCTTCAAGACTGAAACTGCAGATAAGTCTCTAATTTCAAGCATGCCATTAGTTAATTTTATCACTACACTCAATTTCATTCAAACTAACACACAATAAATAATATAGTTACTCCTTTAAGTGAGGTGCATCATTCTGCATGAGACTTCGCACAGCAGACGTCATGTAAGCCCTCATCTGGCTCGTATCCTCCCGGCTCAGCATTACTTCTACAATACGAATAATTGTCCCCTTGTCAGTTGTCTTTATTAGTTGTGAAAATGCCAGAGCTCGTAGTGTGGAGTCCATGGACGTTTCTTTGACAACCATAAACATGGTCTCTACCATTTGTTCTGGGATGTTCCTGTACTGCAGGCTTTCAAGACTTTTTGGCAGACTCTTAATGAAATACAAAAATGGTCAAACACATGTAATTTTAGAAATACATGTATTGGTAAACAAAAATAAATTAGCAATGTTACTGTCTAAAAATAGAATGTAAACTCAAGTAAAGGTGAATAAAAAATATAACACTTTTAACCCCTATACTGCATGGGCTTATAGTGTAGATCCAGACTGGCCTGCACATCTGTGTCATCTGATCCGGATCTACACTGCTGGCTGATCAGTTCATTTATTATTTGAGCACCGCTCCAGGAAAACCGGGCTTAATGACAAAAATATCGATTTTTACTTTTTTACATAAATGATTATTTTAATCTTCCACATTGCTAAAGCTGAAATCCGTTTCTCGATATACAAAATAATAAAGAACATAGAGCAAAATGAACTACATAGGTATGTTTAACAAATTACAAATTAAATGACGTTGCAACGACGTCAAATTTAAGGTAGTCTAACTGTAATGATTTCCCGCGCTTTTTTCTCGAATGTCGGGAATACTCGGTTAACTGTCACCAACAGTCGACAATAATCGATGTTGCTTCGGCTACTATCGGCTCTGTAGCGTCGGAAGTCGCCGAAAGCGAGCCGATGTTATGCGCGGGAAAGCATTACAGTTAAACTACCTTAAATCAACTTTTCGACACTGCGTGCCAAAATACACATACGGTATGAAATCCAAAAAAACTATCTGCACGTGCTATTTCCATGTAAAACACAAGACCTATACTGGCGTCATCTATAATCTTAATACTATTTTAAAATACAACAAGGTCAAACATTTTTAAGACAATGTCATTCAATGTGCGTGCCGTTCATTGTCACACTTTACGCCCAGCGTCATGTACGTGTTACCGATCACCGGCAGGCGGCGGCGGCGGACATGTGGTGTCCTGATAACGCTGACGAACATATGGTCGGACATGCTTGTATAGGTATTCCTGCCTCTGTCTGGAAAGTCCTGCAGGGGCGATAACCCTTGGGAGTCCATCCGCGAAGCGTGCCCTGGGACGTAGTACTGGCAGTTCGAACTCAGCGCCGTCCGTCGTGTACTTTACTACAACAACACCGGGTCTGTCCACGTTCACTCTGAAGTACTGAAACTTCCTGAAATAAATGACGAATTTTTGACTTAAAAAACATGAGTTGACTTATAATACAGAACAAAAACTTATAATTGTTAAATTCCTAAATAATAATATTATATCACTAGTATGTAATCTCCTAGCAATCGCATCAAACTATCTGGACGTGTGTTGCTATGAGAGTGAATTAAAAGCCCTTATTTACAGCAGAATATATACGTTTTTTTTTTATTTTGCTAATAAGTTTACCTTATGCCGGGGATGGCTCGAACGCTTGGCTCCAAGAAGTCTCTCCAGTCCCGCCATTGCCAGGCCGGATACCGCACTGCTTGATTAGTTGTCGAGGACTTGTTGACCAAAACCTCAAGTTGTTCTATGGTGTCACAATTGGAAAGCCTATACAACTTTTTCAACGATGCGAAGCCACTGTCAATCAAGCAGCGCGCGTGTCCTGGTACTTGCATCATGAGCTCTATAGTCTGGTGCCGCCCTGTCATCACCCGCCAGAGAAGATAACCGATTACGTACCGGTTCTTGTTTTGTCCTGAAAATAATAATAGAACTATCCATAAAAAGGTAAAAAAATCTTATTCAGTAATATGGTAAATATTTATTGTAAACTATTATCGAATCGATATATATAATATCTGAAACAAGACACTCGCTACATTGAATTTACGCCAGAACATTGCGACGATTATCTTTCAAATACTGATCACAGAAATAAAAACTATTTCGAGCATTTTTGTGGTATTGCAGTTAGCGTTAATAAGTTTATGATACCAGGCTTGTATTGCTGTGGGAAATGAATTACATGTACATGTATAAATATAGTACGCTCGTTTTACCATTTTAAATGAACTGGAAAATCATTCTTAAACAGAGTGCAGTTAATTGCAGGCAAGTTTTATTATACCTGGACAATTATCTGCGTGTATCACGCAAGCAGATTCGTGACTGTGTCTGGTTTCCAAAGCCCAGTGTATCATCGATAGGACTGCGTTAGGTCCGTGAGTGCTAGATCCGTCAGGACCAATTGTTTCGTTTTCATCAATCAGGAAGTTCAGTTGGGATGGAATGCCGTCTATTCTAAAACCGAATATCTGCACCTTACGCAAACTTGTAAAGTACACGGGACCCATCTGTCTGGCATGGTGTGGTATGCAGACGTTTTGACTAAAATCAAAAGTATAGTGTACGTAATGATCATTTCCTCCTGCTTCCCGTGCACGTTTCACACACGTGTTGTACGTTTATCTCTCTTTCTGCGCTAAAAGGACATGCTCTTGAAGCTTCTGGGTAGACTCTAGTTTTTCCTCTTCTGTAACTGAGTCCACAACAAGTTTACGGAGCATCTCGCACGTTGCGCAGACGTCTTCCCTCGGGTTAGCTATTTTAATATGAGGCATACAGGAACGCCAGATGTTATTAAACGTTGAATACTTCACAACGCGAATCGGAGGGACTCTCTGTGCACACGTGTCTGTGTATAACTGGTGGACCATTACTTTGGTATTGTCACTGGGCAGATACACTGGCGCGTCTCCGTCACGACCACGGGGCGCTGCTGGCTGCGGAATACCAAATTCGTCGGCAAAATTGCTCAAGAACTGAACGACAGCTTTTATAGTCTCAAAGTCTAAAGCCTTTAATGGTTTCCTGCCAGAATTCTTGTGAACTCGGGGCGTCACACCATGCTCTTGAACATGCTTCATTATATTCTGCAAAGCGTGTTTTCCGACGTTGAAGAGCACCATGAAAGTCTTTTTACATACGCCGCGACCCTTAAATGTAAACTGGTAGTGCGACCGTTGCCGTTTCTTCCCTCGTTGCGTGGTTTCTGTCTCAATATTCCCGATCAGCGATGCCATTATCAAGAGTTCCTGTTCTGACTTCTCCATTTCCTTTAAGTTCAACAGGAAGGAGTACATATCGGAGACAGTGTGTTGATCAACACAGTTCCTTTGGCAGCCACACCCCGATTCTTTCAAGTCCACTATTTTGTCGTAACAGGGATCTTTTCCGATTTCTTCGTCGCTGTCGCTTATAGAATCCTCGTTCAAAAATCGTTGCGCACGCTCATCAACATTTAGCGAGTTTCCTTCATTTAGATGACCAACATCAACATCGTTATCGCTGCTGGAATCGCTGTCATTTTCAGTTACTTGAGAAGCTGATGGCGTCCTCCCGAAATGATCTGAATACAGACTCTCTAGTTCCTGAAATGCAATAGGTAAATCTATAATAATAGTTTACTGAAATTAGTAAGATAAGTGAGTAGATCTAGTCGCAAGTTGCATGTTATGTAAACATGTGCGCATTAGCTTCTACACATAAAGTAAAATGAAACGGTAGCCGTTTTCGCATACATTATTACACCGAGTTTTAAAATGAATTCACGCAAATAAAATCTAGCTTCACCGGAGTTTCGAACCCCGACCGATGGATAACTATTTTTCACAAGTATAATGTGTGCATCAACTCGGCATTGAGCAGTATGCAAACAGTTTGTAAAGTTCATTTTTTTATAAAGCCGGATCTTAAGTTTACTAGCATATACGGTGGTTTGACCATTCGCAACGAACATAACCCTTCTACTAACGCCGATAATTATAAACAACAGGTGGCAGCCTTAACACATGCATTTGTCCAGAATGTCAGACATGGTATATTACAAACTTCCTTAAAGTTGCCGGACCGTAGGACCTGTCCGGTAAAATTTTGGCTGGTCTGATGTAATTTCCAATGTTGTAGGACCGAATGTCCGGCAAACAGTTGATCTGCATAATTTTCCAATTTTACTCGCTAAATTACAATTTTACTTGATGTTTTGATTCGAGACAGTTCCAATGGAAATGAGTGAGGATATCTGAATGAAATATTTTACGTATTTGTCATAATGACAATTTGTACCACTGAAAAAAACACACAACAAAAACACCCTTAATACTGTGTTTTGTTTATTTAATGTGTTAAATGTTTCAGTCAGACAGAAATTGTTTCGGTCAGACAGATTTTCACGTCTTGTCTGACCTCATGTCTGCCACTTTTTTTAAACTTTCGGGAAGTCTGGTATATGGTTCTGTTGTTGTTGGTTTTTTCAAACATTAGGATTTAGATTTAAGAAATCATCGCAAGGAATTTAAAAAGCCACTTTAACGAATAATTTTGTAGAACTACTATCACATCGATTTAAATTTAATTCAAGTTTCATTCAAAACGAAAGTACAATTTTTGCGCCAAATTTTCGCATGTTTTAAATCTACCAACGGACATGTACTGTACAAATATACAACGAAATATAAAAAAAAAACACTTACCTCCAATTCATTTTCCATCCTTCCTGAACCTTTATCACACACAACGACAATGTATAGTGTTAAATACTTAGGAAAATGTCGACAGATTATAAAGAAACACTGGGAAGTGGAAATACGGAAGTGTTTACACAATGACGTCAATATTTGCGCAATTTTCGACGTCATAATCGGTTTGTCATTAAGCCCGGTTTTCCTGGAGCGGTGCTCATTTATTATTTAGAAGTGACCTATGTAGATCAAGACCAGATGGTACACAAAAATTGATGGCAACTTGATAATATGTCAGTTACCCCGATCAGAAATTGAAATACAAACCAACAGTTAATATATAGACTCCAGCAAACCCCCTTCTTTGGAGAATTACAACAACCTTCTTTGGAGAATTACAACAAGCAACTGTCATGTACATACCCGAAGAAGATTTCTCTTGAAGGATTTAGGTAGAACAGGATTCAGCATGCACTTCTGGAACATAAAGCCAGGAACCTGTCTGTCTGTCTTCATCTCTTGGAACCGGAGATTCAACTCATAACCTATGTTATACTGTGTCTACAAGTAAATATATAACCACATGTGCATGGAGGAACGCAAACACGCAATGCTAGTCTTGGTGTCATTTTACAACAACTTTAGGCATGGGTGTCACAATATTTTTATTAATAGCTACCTCAGGAATCAGGAGGTAATTGTTAGATAAAAATGTATAGTGGGTTATTTCTGAGGCCATAAACTTCTGCATTTTGCTCACAAAAAAGATGCAAAAAATTATATGTTTTTTAATTCTGCATTTTCGGTTCTCATGGATGATAAATTTCTGCAGTTCATATTGGGAAGGTGCCATAAGAATAACAAGACTGTAATAAAGGAAAACAATCTTTGGGTGTTGTATACAATTACTAAGATATTATTTATCAATAGATAACAACTCAACTCTCAAACAACTTTTCAGTTGAATGTTTGAGCAAATGTGGCATTTATACAATGCGTATACAATAACGATTTTAAATGGTAATTGTTTGTTATTATTTCACACCGTTTGTGTTGTGAGACGGAATATCTAGGACATGGCGACTTCGGTGATTTAAGTTTGAAAATGAGTTAATTATTTGAAATTTAAATTTTTGCTGGATATATTTTTTCTATATTTCATCCAAAGACCACAGAAATGCAGAAATATTGAGCCCACGGAAATAACCCACTACGGTAACCAATGTTGAGTCAACTTAAAAAAATAATTAAATGTACACATATTTGATAATTTTCTAGACATTTTCTAAATGTTACAGATTTTTACTGTGTGAATCATGAATGTATTTTGTAAATTTGTCATTCACTATCCCACATATATGCATTTATTGCATGGGCAAACATTGTAGATCTAGATTAGTCAGCATATCCATGAAGTCTGATCTGGATCTGCACTGTTTGCTTTTAGATTTGTAAGATTATTTCTGACAATCATGTGTAGATCCAGACTACACAGCATGGAAAAGGCAGCTGATCTGGACCTACACTTGTCACACATGCAATAGAAGGCATATATCTGGATTGAAGGGGTGTACATATGCCCTGAATGAAGCTTCCACTGCAATCCCAAACAGCTTACTGAAGCGCCTAAAGTATAAGGTTAATGTATTCAGGTACAGCAAACTTTTTAAATTCTTAGTAGTTGTATAATTGGCTGAAAAAGGTAAACAAATGAAATGACATCTCAAAAGTAGATAATGGTGGTAAATGTGACATACATTATTCAAAAGAAAACATTGAGTACCCACCTATGAGTGTGCTTCTGCATGAAAAAAATTGTCAAGCTGTTGGGTGAACTGGAGACAATTTAACATGACAACTTGAATTTGTTTGTTCATATGAGAACGTGTTAGTGCACTCTAGAACCTGGTTTAAACTCCCAGAGGCAAACTGTTTTGCCAGTGACTATTCCAAGGCAGTAACCCCTCAGGTTCTCTTTTTTGTAAATTATTTGTGGTGTCTTTTTTAAATTGATCTTTTCATACACATGCTCTCTTTTCCTCTCTGCCTTTTAAATATGTGGAGAGGCAGTGTTTTCTGCCTGTTCCTGATATGCATGTTGCACATTTTTATTAATGCATAGTCAATGAGACAGGTATTGTAAAGATGCAGTACTTACTTTAACGGCAGTATTGAGTTCTCTCTCTGTATTCTGCAGTGCGTCACTGTTACAGTTCGTCTCTATGGTTTCTGTAACATCTTCCAACACCTGGTATGCTATTCTGTCTACCTGTTTACATCAAATATATATTTAAATACATAAACAGAATATGAAAAAATTATTTTGTTCAAACAGTGCTAATCTGTAACATTAACCTGAATATTTATGTCAGTTTTAAACTGAATTTTTCAGGGGTATAATGATAATTAAAATCAACATGTAGTAACACTTCAATATTTAAACTAGAAATGTGTCCATAGGACACGGATGCCCCCGCTATGCATCGTTTTCAGATACTAAAGTGCAATGATGGGAATAATAGCATTTCAAAGACAGTGATGTTCGAGTAATCATAAGAATATGCATAAACTTGATGATCAAGTAAATTATTTGTATTTGTGGCACTGTTGTCTTCTCATTACGGAAATGTCTGTGAAGAAGTTGGTGGTAATGCAATGCAATGTCATAGTGAACATTTGTGCCAAGTTATTTTGAAATCCCTTCCTTCATAAAGAAGTTATAGCCCGAACAAGTAAATTCAAGTTTTAGTAACTGTGACCTTGACCTTGGACTTACAGCATGGGTAATGTACGCAACACACCGCCTTGTCATGGTGAACATTTGTGCCAAGTTATTTTGAAAACCCTCCATTCAAAACAGTTATAGCCCGGACAAGGAAATTCTATTTTTAGTAACAGTGACCTTGACCTTGGGCCTACAGGCATGGACATTGTACACGACTCACCACCTTGTCATGGTGAACATTTCTGCCAAGTTATTTTGAAATTACTCTATTCCTAACGTAGTTACAACCCTGACAAGAAAATTTTATTTTAGTAACAGTGACCTTGACCTTGGACCTACAGGCATGGGCATGGTACGGGACACACCATCTTGTCATGATGAACATTTGTGACAATTTATTTTGAAATCAATCTATTCCTAACAAAGTTACAGCCCGGACAAGAGAATTCTATTTTTAGTAACAGTGACCTTGACCTACAGGCATGGGCATGGTACGCGATACACCGCCCTGTCATGGTGAACATTTGTGTCAAGTTATTTTGAAATCCCTCCATTTATAATGAAGTTACAGCCCAGACAAGAAAATTCTATTTTTAGTAACAGTGACCTTGACCTTGGACCTTCAGGCTTGGGTATTGTGCGGACACACTGCCTTGTCATAGTGAACATTTGTGCAAAGTTATTTTGAAATCCCTCCATTCATAACAAAGTAACAGCCTGGACAAGAGAATTCTATTTTAAGTAACAGTGACCTTGACCTTTGACCGACAGGCATGGGCATGGTACGCGACACATTGCCCTATCATGGTAAACATTTGTGCCAAGTTATTTTGAAATCCCTCCATTCATAACAAAGTAACAGCCCGGACAAGAAAATTCTATTTTTAGTAACAGTGACCTTGACCTTCAACCTAAAAGGTTTGGGCAGGTACGTGACATACCGTCTTGATATGGTGAACAATTATACAGTCCGGCTCCGCTATATCGCGATCCAATATATCGCGAAATCCAATATAACGCGGTCGACCCTTGGACCCCGTTTTATTTCATAAAAGATAGTAAAATTCTATCAATGGCCATTTTTTGTATATTTGGAAAGTGAAAAAAAGGGAAGTAACAACGTCAATACCGCGTTAATCGATAAAGACAATGACGCTCGTTCATTAACGTACCGAGAATCGTTGAAACAATTGTAAAATGTTTCTTTATGAACTGTTGATTGTTTCCTACGTTTATTAAAATATCAAACTGTCATAAAATTGTTAAGTAATAAATTGTTGTACAAACACTGGGGCACCTAATCACGTACGCGAAATGGTTACTGAATGGTTGTTTTTCGCACCTACTGCAGATAGCATGACAAAGGTGTTTGATGTTGTTAATTGGCTTCTAATTTGAGAAGCTCATGGCTACATTTGACATGTTTTACAATATTATTTTAGAAATGATGATTGTTGAAGATTAAAACAATAAAGATTAAAACTGCAAGCGTATTGTTTTCATTCAAAACAGCGTACAGGTCAAACAAATACATGAGTTCCGCATTAGACAAACGCCCACAGTATAAACTTTTGTGAGTTAAATTCACAAAGTAATAATTTTATAGCACCTGTTAGATAATAACAGAACAACATGCAAACAAAGGATTTATTTTCAATAACCGATAAAATGTTACAAGTAATACATGTACGGACCTAAGAATAGCATAAGTTCTTTGTCCCGCGAATATCGCCGATCCGATAATAACGCGATTGGAGGGGATGGACCCCACAGACCCCGATATAGCGGAGCCCGACTGTACCAAGTTATTCAAAAATCCAATAAGAAATAACAAAGTTACAGAGCGGACAAGATTTTGCAAGAAAATTCTATTTTTAGTAACAGTGACCTTGACCTTGGACCTACAGGCATGGGTATTGTCACGACACACCGCCTTGTTATGGTGAACATTTGTGCCAAGTTATTTTGAAATCCCTCCATTCCAAACAAGTTAAGGGCAAAGTGTATATTTTTCTTAACACAAAATGTAAGTGAACAAGAGCTGTCACTTGAAATTGACATATGCCCCCGAAATGCAGCTTTGAAATCGAATAGGTATACATATGTAATGAAAAATATGCTTGTGGAAGACAAAGCATACTGCATGCATATAATGTGAAAGATGAAAGGATCATATATTTTAAGTCTGTAGTAAATATATAGTTAAATAAAGTTAAATATTACATTTTTTTTTTTTAATTCGAAGATTATTGGGGAAATTATCCTGGAAAATGATTATTAGAGTTATGAACCTTACTACATGTGATGTGGGTAATATGAACCAGAGGGCCATGATGGCCCTTTATCACTCACCTGAGTACAACAAAGTTGTGTTGTACAAGACCCAAGACCCATATGGTGAACATTTACACCAAGTTATTTTAAAATCCAATAAGAAACAACAAATCTACAGCTTGGAAAAGAAAATGCTATTTTTCGTAACAGTGACCTTGACCTTTGACCTACCGGCATGGGTATTGTAAGCAACACATCCCTTTGTCATGGTGAACATTTATGTAAAGTTATTTTGAAATCACTTCATTCATTAGGAATTAACAGCCCAGACAAGAAAAAGTTATTTTTTGTAAAGGTGACCTTGACCTTGGACCAACAGGCATGGTACTGTACACGAAAGTACACCTTGTCATGGTAAACATTTGAGCCAAGTTATTTTAAAATCCAATGAGAAATAACAAATTTACAGCCTGGACAAGATTTTTCTATTTATAGTAACAGTGACCTAGTTTTTGACCCCAGGTGACCCATATTCAAACTCGTCCAATTAATAACTGGGACATATGTCCTGACCAAGTTTCTTTACAATCTGATAATCAGATTAAAGTGTGACCACTATAGTGTAAACAAGAAAATTCTATTTTTAGAATCAGTGACCTAGTTTTTGGACCCAGATGACCTATAATCGAACTTATCTGAGAAATCATTGGGACAAACATCCTGACCAAGTTTCATGACAATCGGAGCAAAAATGTGACCTCTAGAGTGTTAACAAGAAAATTGTATTTTTAGTAACAGTGACCTAGTTTTTGGACCCAGACGACCCATATTCAAAATTGTCCCAGAAATCATAGGGACAAACATCCTGACCAAGTGTCATGACAATCAGAACAAAAATGTGACCGCTAGAGTGTTAACAAGAAAATTCTAATTTTAGTTACAGTGACCTAGTTTTTGGACCCAGATGACCCATATTCAAACTCAGCCTAGAAATAATTGGGACAAATATCCTGACCAAGTTTCATGATAATTGGAGCAAAAATGTGACTGCTAGAGTGTTAACAAGAAAATTCTATTTATAGTAACGGTGACCTAGTTTTTGGACCCAGATGACCCTTATTCGAACTCATCCGAGAATTCATTGGGACAAACATCCTGACCAAGTTTCATGACAATCGGAGCAAAAATGTGCCCGCTAGAGTGTTAACAACAAAATTCTATTTTAAGTAACAGTGACCTAGTTTTTGGACCCAGATGACCCGTATTCGAATTCTTCTGACAAATCATTGGGACAAACATCCTGACCAAGTTTCATGACAATCAGAACAAAAATGTGACCGCTAGAGTGTTAACAAGAAAATTCTATTTTTAGTAACAGTGACCTAGTTTTTGGACCCTGATGACCCATATTGGAACTCGTCCGAGAAATCATTGGGACAAACATCCTGACCAAATTTCATGACAATCGGACAAAAAATGTAACCTCTACTGCGTAAACAAAATTTACCTTAGGGTTAGGGTTTAGGGTTAGGGTTAGGTAAAAAGGCCCATAACTCAGCCAAAAATAATCCGATCAGAAATTCCTTTGGATATGCACAATAAGTCTTGGTGACAAACACTCCTGTGAAGTTTCAATGAAATCCCTCAAGCGGTTTCAGTTTACGTTAGGGTTAGGGTTAGGTAAAAAGGTCCATAACTCCGCCAAAAATAATCCGATCAGAAATTCCTTCGGATATGCACATCTACACTTGGTGACAAACATTCCTGTGAAGTTTCAATGAAATCCCTCAAGCGGTTTGGGAGAAGAAGCGAGGACAAGATTTTGCTTAAAAGGGCCATAACTCAGCCAAAAATAATCCAAGCAGAAATTCCTGACGATATGCACAACTAGGCTTGGTGACAAACATTCCTGTGAAGTTTCAAAGAAATCCCTCAAGCGGTTTCTGAGGAGAAGCGAGGAGAAGATTATTGCAGACGGACGGAAAGACGGACGGACGGACAGACGGACGGACGGACGAATGGACAGTGCGATTACTATATGCCTCCCTTCGGGGGCATAAAAAGGGGCATAATTTGAAAAATATTGGAAGCAGGGTTATGGGTCTTGTTGGTTATGATGTAGATTTTAATGGTGAAAATATATTTCAAGTTTCAAGGCAGTATCTCAAGTAGTTTTAAAGTTATGGGCAAAATGCATATTTTGCTTAACACAAAATATAAGAAACAAGATATATTCCTATTAAAACTAATGAAAATCAAAGGGCCATAACTTCTGAACGGAACTTGTAAGAGCAAAACCCCACCTTTATGCACAACAACATATCAGGCCAAGCATTGCGGTAAAGTTTCATCAAATTCCCAGCAGAGGTGCAGGAGGAGTTGCATTCACGAGATATACTCCTATTAAAACTAATGTAAATGGAAGTATCAAAGGGCCATAACTTCTGAACGGAACATGTAAGAGCGAAACCCCACCTTCATGCACAACAACATATCAGGCCAAGCATTGTGGTCAAGTTTCATTAAATTCCCACCAGTAGTGTAGGAGGAGTTGCGTTCACAAGATATACTCCTATAAAAACTAATGTAAATGGAAGTATCAAAGGGCCATAACTTCTGAACGGAACAAGTAAGAGCGAAACCCCACCTTTATGCACAACAACATATCAGGCCAAGCATTGTGGTCAAGTTTCATTAAATTCCCACCAGTAGTGTAGGAGGAGTTGCGTTCACGAGATATACTCCTATTAAAACTAATGTAAATGGAAGTATCAAAGGGCCATAACTTCTGAACGGAACATGTAAGAGCGAAACCCCACCTTCATGCACAATAACATATCAGGCCAAGGATTGTGGTCAAGTTTCATTTAATTCCCACCAGTAGTGTAATAGGAGTTGCGTTCGCGAAAATATCGGACGGACGGACGGACGGACGGACAGACGGACGGACGGACGAATGGACAGTGCGATTACTATATGCCTCCCTTCGGGGGCATAAAAAGGGGCATAATTTGAAAAATATTGGAAGCAGGGTTATGGGTCTTGTTGGTTATGATGTAGATTTTAATGGTGAAAATATATTTCAAGTTTCAAGGCAGTATCTCAAGTAGTTTTAAAGTTATGGGCAAAATGCATATTTTGCTTAACACAAAATATAAGAAACAAGATATATTCCTATTAAAACTAATGAAAATCAAAGGGCCATAACTTCTGAACGGAACTTGTAAGAGCAAAACCCCACCTTTATGCACAACAACATATCAGGCCAAGCATTGCGGTAAAGTTTCATCAAATTCCCAGCAGAGGTGCAGGAGGAGTTGCATTCACGAGATATACTCCTATTAAAACTAATGTAAATGGAAGTATCAAAGGGCCATAACTTCTGAACGGAACATGTAAGAGCGAAACCCCACCTTCATGCACAACAACATATCAGGCCAAGCATTGTGGTCAAGTTTCATTAAATTCCCACCAGTAGTGTAGGAGGAGTTGCGTTCACAAGATATACTCCTATAAAAACTAATGTAAATGGAAGTATCAAAGGGCCATAACTTCTGAACGGAACAAGTAAGAGCGAAACCCCACCTTTATGCACAACAACATATCAGGCCAAGCATTGTGGTCAAGTTTCATTAAATTCCCACCAGTAGTGTAGGAGGAGTTGCGTTCACGAGATATACTCCTATTAAAACTAATGTAAATGGAAGTATCAAAGGGCCATAACTTCTGAACGGAACATGTAAGAGCGAAACCCCACCTTCATGCACAATAACATATCAGGCCAAGGATTGTGGTCAAGTTTCATTTAATTCCCACCAGTAGTGTAATAGGAGTTGCGTTCGCGAAAATATCGGACGGACGGACGGACGTCCTGACAAATTGGTACTTAAGTGGCTATCCTTTTGTTCTCCCCATTGTTCTTTTTAGCCACATAAACCGAAATAGCCACATAAACCCATTACGGAATGAATGACATCAAAGAAAATGTACAGTTACCTAATGTCCCTATAGCCACCTAAGTACCAATTTATCCGGTCGGAGGGACGGACGGATGGACAGGAGCAACTCTTAATGCCCGTCGCCATTTCATGGCGGGGGCATAAAAATTAAAACTATCAGATTATTTTATAAATAAAAGTTTAACTGTTCAATCCAATCAGATGATAGTGGGGATATAAATTGAATAAATAATGTCGAGCTTCGCTTAATCATGGAAGTGTATATTTTACCAACAACATACTATATTTTTAAGTACCATATAATGGAAATAAGATAGCGTTAGTGTTTTTGTCATTTTGTTTTTGTCCAATGAGAAATAACAAATTTACAGCCTGGACAAGATTTTTCTATTTATAGTAACAGTGACCTAGTTTTTGACCCCAGGTGACCCATATTCAAACTCGTCCAATTAATAACTGGGACATATGTCCTGACCAAGTTTCTTTACAATCTGATAATCAGATTAAAGTGTGACCACTATAGTGTAAACAAGAAAATTCTATTTTTAGAATCAGTGACCTAGTTTTTGGACCCAGATGACCTATATTCGAACTTATCTGAGAAATCATTGGGACAAACATCCTGACCAAGTTTCATGACAATCGGAGCAAAAATGTGACCTCTAGAGTGTTAACAAGAAAATTGTATTTTTAGTAACAGTGACCTAGTTTTTGGACCCAGACGACCCATATTCAAAATTGTCCCAGAAATCATAGGGACAAACATCCTGACCAAGTGTCATGACAATCAGAACAAAAATGTGACCGCTAGAGTGTTAACAAGAAAATTCTAATTTTAGTTACAGTGACCTAGTTTTTGGACCCAGATGACCCATATTCAAACTCAGCCTAGAAATAATTGGGACAAATATCCTGACCAAGTTTCATGATAATTGGAGCAAAAATGTGACTGCTAGAGTGTTAACAAGAAAATTCTATTTATAGTAACGGTGACCTAGTTTTTGGACCCAGATGACCCTTATTCGAACTCATCCGAGAATTCATTGGGACAAACATCCTGACCAAGTTTCATGACAATCGGAGCAAAAATGTGCCCGCTAGAGTGTTAACAACAAAATTCTATTTTAAGTAACAGTGACCTAGTTTTTGGACCCAGATGACCCGTATTCGAATTCTTCTGACAAATCATTGGGACAAACATCCTGACCAAGTTTCATGACAATCAGAACAAAAATGTGACCGCTAGAGTGTTAACAAGAAAATTCTATTTTTAGTAACAGTGACCTAGTTTTTGGACCCTGATGACCCATATTGGAACTCGTCCGAGAAATCATTGGGACAAACATCCTGACCAAATTTCATGACAATCGGACAAAAAATGTAACCTCTACTGCGTAAACAAAATTTACCTTAGGGTTAGGGTTTAGGGTTAGGGTTAGGTAAAAAGGCCCATAACTCAGCCAAAAATAATCCGATCAGAAATTCCTTTGGATATGCACAATAAGTCTTGGTGACAAACACTCCTGTGAAGTTTCAATGAAATCCCTCAAGCGGTTTCAGTTTACGTTAGGGTTAGGGTTAGGTAAAAAGGTCCATAACTCCGCCAAAAATAATCCGATCAGAAATTCCTTCGGATATGCACATCTACACTTGGTGACAAACATTCCTGTGAAGTTTCAATGAAATCCCTCAAGCGGTTTGGGAGAAGAAGCGAGGACAAGATTTTGCTTAAAAGGGCCATAACTCAGCCAAAAATAATCCAAGCAGAAATTCCTGACGATATGCACAACTAGGCTTGGTGACAAACATTCCTGTGAAGTTTCAAAGAAATCCCTCAAGCGGTTTCTGAGGAGAAGCGAGGAGAAGATTATTGCAGACGGACGGAAAGACGGACGGACGGACAGACGGACGGACGGACGAATGGACAGTGCGATTACTATATGCCTCCCTTCGGGGGCATAAAAAGGGGCATAATTTGAAAAATATTGGAAGCAGGGTTATGGGTCTTGTTGGTTATGATGTAGATTTTAATGGTGAAAATATATTTCAAGTTTCAAGGCAGTATCTCAAGTAGTTTTAAAGTTATGGGCAAAATGCATATTTTGCTTAACACAAAATATAAGAAACAAGATATATTCCTATTAAAACTAATGAAAATCAAAGGGCCATAACTTCTGAACGGAACTTGTAAGAGCAAAACCCCACCTTTATGCACAACAACATATCAGGCCAAGCATTGCGGTAAAGTTTCATCAAATTCCCAGCAGAGGTGCAGGAGGAGTTGCATTCACGAGATATACTCCTATTAAAACTAATGTAAATGGAAGTATCAAAGGGCCATAACTTCTGAACGGAACATGTAAGAGCGAAACCCCACCTTCATGCACAACAACATATCAGGCCAAGCATTGTGGTCAAGTTTCATTAAATTCCCACCAGTAGAGTAGGAGGAGTTGCGTTCACAAGATATACTCCTATAAAAACTAATGTAAATGGAAGTATCAAAGGGCCATAACTTCTGAACGGAACAAGTAAGAGCGAAACCCCACCTTTATGCACAACAACATATCAGGCCAAGCATTGTGGTCAAGTTTCATTAAATTCCCACCAGTAGTGTAGGAGGAGTTGCGTTCACGAGATATACTCCTATTAAAACTAATGTAAATGGAAGTATCAAAGGGCCATAACTTCTGAACGGAACATGTAAGAGCGAAACCCCACCTTCATGCACAATAACATATCAGGCCAAGGATTGTGGTCAAGTTTCATTTAATTCCCACCAGTAGTGTAATAGGAGTTGCGTTCGCGAAAATATCGGACGGACGGACGGACGTCCTGACAAATTGGTACTTAAGTGGCTATCCTTTTGTTCTCCCCATTGTTCTTTTTAGCCACATAAACCGAAATAGCCACATAAACCCATTACGGAATGAATGACATCAAAGAAAATGTACAGTTACCTAATGTCCCTATAGCCACCTAAGTACCAATTTATCCGGTCGGAGGGACGGACGGATGGACAGGAGCAACTCTTAATGCCCGTCGCCATTTCATGGCGGGGGCATAAAAATTAAAACTATCAGATTATTTTATAAATAAAAGTTTAACTGTTCAATCCAATCAGATGATAGTGGGGATATAAATTGAATAAATAATGTCGAGCTTCGCTTAATCATGGAAGTGTATATTTTACCAACAACATACTATATTTTTAAGTACCATATAATGGAAATAAGATAGCGTTAGTGTTTTTGTCATCTGGATAGTTATTTATGAAACTCAAAGACAAAAGATAAAGTTTGACTGAAAAGAAAAAAATGTGAATTTAGAATAAATAAATACAATTTTGTAAATTTAATGAAATTAGCAAGGTTATTTCACTGACCTTCAACTCGTCATCACTAGTTCTTCCGATGATACTTCCTAGAGACATCCAGCATTGGGACTTTTCTGACGTCTTACAGAAATCCTAAAACATAAGATAGCAGTGAGGTATCTCTGTAACATGAACCCTTTCCTACATATAAGGGATGGCAATGAGTAGTAAAGTTGGATAATCTTCAGGGCTGAAGGTTATAAAACTGAGTTTGGAAACCACTCTCAAATCTCAAGCACCAGTCGCCATTTCAGCCAATCAGATGCTTGAGATTTGAGACTGGTTTCCATGCTCAGTTTTATAACCTTGGGCACAGATCTAGTATTACTGGTTATTATGGAAGAGATCGAATGCATAGTTATGAGTGTCTGTTCATCGTCTTTCATCTTCCAGTTACTCTGCACCACAAACTTCATATAAATTAAGGTAAGAGCTGTGTAATAGGCACTATTAAGAATCCAACATCTGATTATATTTTCATCAACTGCTTCATACCACTGACTTGTATGCAAAATTTTAATGATTTTCACCGTGTAGTTTTTGAGATTTTCAGCTTTTTTTTATTTAAAAAAGTGAGAAAAAAAAGTGTAAGTATCCAACTTATTTAATCGGTGACAAAATTTTTTGTTATTGATAAATTCAACCCTAATTTTTACAGTTAATCCAAAATATGGTATATTTTACTAAACCAATTTAAGATATAATATATGAATACAGAATTTATCTTAAAATGACATTTTTTGACTAAATAAATTTAAAAAATGCATTTTTTTATATTTCGCGAGACTAAATTAATGAAAATTGTGCAAAATCCTGATTGGTGCAATATACCAAACTTTACCATTTTTAACTATATACCTTAAACAAAATTTTAACAAAATTTCAGAGAAGTTTACCGTCCAGTTTTAGAAATTTTCAAATTGATGACTTGAATAAACACTATTCTGATAGCGAATTCCCCTTTAATCTTGATTATTTTGCTTATTTTAGTTTAAATCATGAGAATTTTATATTCAATGACAGAATTACACAGGAAAAAAGATTTATTCCAATTATTTAAGCTCTAGGCTTACAAAAAAATTAGCTTCAAGTCCTCTTGCATGACAGAAATCTACCCTAATTTACTACTATAGTTACCTCCCTTGGATACTCTTCTGGATAAAGGTATTCATTACACAGCTCTTACCTTAAGATAAGTAAAAAAAAGTTTTTTTTTATATTTTACCCCGTCCGTATTGTGAAGCGAATTATCTCGGAAAATTAGATAATAATCTGCAATTTGAATTTTTGATGGATTTTTTTTCTGCTGGATTTATTTCTGCTTTTCACTTTGGTATTGTCAAAATAATTAAAAAGCAATAGATCTGTGCTATCAAAACTTTGTTAATTGACATACCGTAAGTGAAAAGTGCAAATTGGGATCTTAATTTTACATTAAATTTTGAAATCTCACAACAACTTCACAGTGTTAATTGCATCACCTGTGGGGATTAAATTTATGGCAGGTTGGGCCCTTATCGGCAGCTTGCCTTTAACACTGTATCTCAAAAGAATTAAAAACAAAACAAATTGATTAGATTTATAAACAAGAGTGCCAAACTGACACAAAATACGCCCGTCAAAATGCTGATCATCAAATTTAACGATCCGATGAAAATTATTCGACTTGAAGAGCAGATACCGCTAATTCAGTTTTTGGACAATTCAAGGGCCATAATTCAGGAGTGCCTGGGGGGATTCGGCAGGTTATAGAATTTGGTCGAGATATTATGCCCACCAACATATTCACCAAGTTTGATAAAGACCGGATGGAACTCTTTGACTAAGAGAGCGGAAACAGTAATTTTGGACAATTCAAGGGCCATAATTCAAGAGTGCCTGGGGGGATTTGGCAGGTTATAGAACTTGGTCAAGATATTATGTCCACCAACATATTCACCAAGTTTGATAAAGACCGGATGAAAACTCTTTGACTTAGAGAGCGTAAACCCTTATTTTGGACAATTCAAGGGCCATAATTCTGGAGTGCATGGGGGGATTTGGCTGGTTATAGAACTTGGTCGAGATATTATGTCCACCAACATATTCACCAAGTTTGATAAAGACCGGATGAAAACTCTTTGACTTAGAGAGCGGAAACAGTAATTTTGACAATTCAAGGGCCATAATTCAGGAGTGCCTGGGGGGATTTGGCTGGTTATAAAACTTGGTCGAGATATTATGCCTACCAACATATTCACCAAGTTTGATAATGACCGGATGAAAACTCTTTGACTTAGAGAGCAGAAACAGTAATTTTGGACAAGTCAAGGGCCATAATTCAGGAGTGCATGGGGGGATTTGGCTGGTTATAGAACTTGGTCGAGATATTATGCCCACCAACATATTCACCAAGATTGATAAAGAATGGATGAAAACTCTTTGACTTAGAGTGCGGAAACAGTAATTTTGGACAATTCAAGGGCCATAATTCAGGAGTGCCTGTGGGGATTTGGCTGGTTATAGAACTTGGTCGATATATTATGCCCACCAACATATTCACCAAGTTTGATAAAGACCGGATGAAAACTCTTTGACTTAGAGAGCGGAAACAGTAATTTTGGACAATTCAAGGGCCATAATTCAGGAGTGCCTGGGGGATTTGGCTATTTATAGAACTTGGTCGAGATATTATGCCCACCAACATATTCACCAAGTTTGATAAAGATCGGATGAAAACTCTTTGACTTAGAGTGCGGAAACCATGTGGACGCCGCCCGCCAGCCCTCCCGCCTGCCCACCCGCCAACCCGCCCACCCGCAGCAGGTGTTCCCATAATACGTCCCGTTTTTCAAACGGGTGTATAAAAAATATATCTGATTACTCAAGTTGCAGATTTTAGTATTCGATACTCAGATGATTGATTGAGTACTCGGTTACTCAAGTAGGTCCAGATCAGAATGCATGGATGTGCTGGCTAATCTTGATCTACACTGGCTGACTACATGATTGATGGCCTGCCATGAGAGTAAAGTATTATATGTGGACTTACATAAAGTTCCACCTGAACAGTTTCTGAAACTGTGTGTACCAATGACAAAGAGTGCAGGAACTGGGACTCTTGGAACTTGTCTACGTGACCCTCGTTCAAACAGTGCAGAAATGACAACAGACACGCCTCTGTCCCACATGTCTCCAGAGCATCAAGGTAGATCTTCTGACCTGAAAACTGGAAAATAACACCTAACTTATGAATTTCAAAATCATTGACTGAAGATATAATTAACAAACACTTCTTAACACTATATACTCATAAAGCATAAAGCAGTTAAGGGAAGAAAATATCATCTGTCACCCAAGCTGGGATGTCTTATTTATATTGTTATTGGAACCACAGAAGTCACTTCCATTAAGTTGTAAACTACTATCTAGCTATTAATTCAAATAAGTTAAATGTGCATTTTTCAGACCCCATTATTTCAAAACTCTCATTTATAGCCTTATGACAGTCAAAAGTCTGCATGGCTCAAAAATCAGTTTCATACTCAAATGTTCATGTGAGGTTTTATAATATTTAGGTAATTATACCTTCTTCCACATGACTAAGTGTGGTCATCACTCAAGTGAGAGGGTGAATATGGATGTATCTGAGTGTGGGAAGTTTGCAATCATACAACTTGGTGTGTGTTAACTATCTTATGACATGTTTTTCTTAAAGTATGCCAAACAAAATAAATTAATTGAAAACTCAAAAACTAATCTTACTTTTAATTTATCTTTGCAGTTACTAGGGCAGTCAAACATATCCATCATGATTTCATGCAGGACATGCTGTGACGTGTGTCGGAACAAGCGGACAAGATCCCCAAACTTTATCGGAACATTCTCATAATCTTCACTGTTTTCTGCTGCTATAAATTCCTGTATCAGCACAGTTAGAGCATCCTGTATCTGGGTCAAGGTCGCTTCTGCTTCAAGGTCGTCAGCATATTCAAACTTGATAGGTATGACTGATTTGCCATCTAAACCGAGGTCTGGGGAAGAGGATTTCCTGTCCCTCTTGGTGTCTGTCAGCACTAAACTTTGACTAAAATGTAGTGATATACTGAATTATAAGTTATTGTACAACTATTACATGTCATGTTAGTGACAGTCATTTCATTTTAACTCGAATATTTTCTATTGATAGTGAAACAAGGCTTTCCACCATTAAAATTCAGCAGAATAATTTTGCAAAACTGATATGAATTTATTTCCATCAAAATAACCAATGTTATTTAAAGCCCAAGCCCTAAACTGTAAGAATATACTATTGAGAAATCATATTTGTCAATATAGACTCCAATATATAAAATCTCTAACAGAACACAAAAGGTCCGATCAAATTCTTTCTTATAGACGGGATTTTCAATGAAATTGTTAAATTATCGTTTTAAGAAGCTAAATAAAGTGGAGGTATATTTAGCAATGATTTTTAAGAAGAGACAACTTCATGCGCGATCTCGATTTTTGTGACGTTTCAGAAATCCTACTTTCGCTTTAAGTCGCGTGGACCAAATTTATTTTAGTAAATTAAAATTTTATTAGCCCGAACTAATGCTGCAAATTTGTGCCTATAGTTTCAAATACATGTACATGAAATATTTCATACAAGAGTGGGTTAAATTGAAGTCATGCCGCTTTAACCATTTACTCCATATAAGCATGTTTTATCACATATGCAAACAGTGTAGAACCAAAGGCACATCTTTGCCTTTCAATCAGGATTTAAAATAAATAACTTAAATAAAAAAAAATTGAATGAAAAAGTTTGTAAGAGTTATGACTTGTTTGAAATGAGTATGTCATGAGGCTGGACATTTATTTTAAGTTCCAGTTTAATATCAGTCACTTGAATATTGGTAAAGATTAGGGCCAAGTGCATAAACAAATTTAACATAAAAGTAAAATGGAGTCAAAACAGTAAAACATTTGAAGAAGAGTTATGGTACTTATTTGAAAAAAATTATGATGGCAAGTATTAATTCTTAGTTGAAAGGGGATATCTTTTGTATTACAGAAGATATAGAATAACTGCATGTTCAAAACTTTAACACTTTTAACACACAAAATCTTGTACTGACTTGTTGGTTTTGAGGTAGATTATGATATTCTATCTATTTTCCAAGTCTGAAATTAGAATTGATCTTAAGTAGTTTCTTAGTGATGTACCAAGTTCTAAAATTTTTAAAGTAAATGTGTGATGTTGATGCCAGGTTGAGTTGGATAACTCTTATCTCGGAAGAATCATGAATTTAGTAACTGAAAAGCAGACAATGGTCACATTGATACAGTGGATACACAGGATGGTCTGGGTCTATACTGACCACAAAGTGGCATAAGCTGGGTTTAGCTTATAAAAGGTTAAAATGTTATGTTACCTGATATTTGCCATTGCTGATGCTAAAATGTCCCCTTTGTATGCTAAGAGCTTGAAATAATGCTGTTGCAAGCACTGCACCGTATCAAGCTTCTTGTCATCTGAGAGTAAGTAGTCACAGTGTACATCAGATACAAACGGATAATAACTCTGAAATTTAAAACATTGAGTGTTTACACCTTGGCAGTTCACATGTTTCATATTGAGCAGAGACCTAATAGTATATTAGATATGGCTTTAACCTCAAGGGTGACCAATATCGATCCAGATCAGCTGGCACATCCATGGTCTCTGATCAGGATCTACACAGATCACTTTTAGATTAAAACAGCTATTTCCTGACCTAGAAGAAAACAGTATACAGTCAAACCTGTCTTTAGCAGCCACCCAAGGGAGTGACAAAAAGCGGCTGCTGAAGACAGGTGGGTCAGTTTATGTCATATTCAAACTGGCTGTTTAAGACAGGTGGTTGCTATTTTCAGGTGGCTGCTAAGGCAAGTTTCACTGTACATCAGAAAGGACAGATAAGCTGGCTGATCTTGATCTACACTGTTCACCAATCTGATAAAAGTCATATTCACGTAGTAGAAGGTTAAACATTCTTCAAACAGCACAAAATACAATAACCTTAGCTGACATCACTACAAAGCATTTAAGACCTCAAAATGTAAAATAAATATAATAATTAACTTGCAAGTAGATAAGATTAAACTTTAAACATTTTACTCTACAGGTATGGCTTATATTGCACATGCAATCAGTTTGCTTCTTGGTCAGAAATAAATTAATGCATCAAGGAGCGACTAAAGTAGATCCTTATCTGAATGCACAGATGTTAAGTCTGATATGGATCTACATTGTTCATACCATATAATGGGTTATCTTCGCGAGGATGATAGTTTCGCTATTTTCGCAATCGTCGTGAATTCGCTAAAATAATGAACGCCAAAAATTCCAAACTTTACTTACGCGAAGTGCACTATATTGCTAGACTGTACCATATGCTTGATAAAAACTGCCGTTGCTATTTCTTTTTGTTCTGGGTTAATCGAGTATGTCCTATAGTGCACAAGTTTAGATATATTCGGGCAGATTAGGTAAGTACCAATACAATTAACGGTTCGGGAGTCAAAATCATTGGATATTGACGACAAACATTAAATCATGAGTAGAGAATATTTCATACTTTCCAAATTTGCTGCATATACTATGCTTAACAAATAATGCAAATGAGTGATACTAAATAAGCTGTTTGAAAAGGCTTTATAATTGTCCCAGCGGACTAAATGTTTATTATCGCTTCATAAAGTCTATATCTGCGGTGGTCACAGTTATTATTCCGTCGATTATCACCTTTGTAATTAAAATGGATTTCAATTATGCTACGGGCAATTTAATTTATTACAGTTTGATAAAATACCACTGTTAAATGCACAGCTTTCACACCATGGCAAACACTTCTTCTACTTAATTTTTACACCTGTACATAGGTACAGGATTACAAGAAACATAGCAATATGAATGCACTGGAACAGTAAAAACGCGATAATTAATTTCTGTGGGAGCAAATTCGCTAAAATTACAACCACGAAAATTTAAATTATGGCAAAATTGCAAAAATTTTCGGTCTCGAAAATAACCCATACGGTATCTTCGTCAGAAATAGTCTAATGAATCTGATAGCAGATATGTGCAGGCTTATCTCAATCTACACTGTTTGCATATGGAATCTAAGCTATTTTCTTGGTGTTAATGGGTTAAATGTTGACTTATTATGTTGCTTTTCACATGGCATCTGGACAAAGATGACTGCACTGGCTCCCCTGTACTGAATATGTATCTTGCAAAATCGATAAATCCACCTGTACCAATTCTGTGCTTTACTTAACATTTGAAAATTCAGCTTCACATTTCAGAAAATCAGATGCTTGAGATTTGAGACTGGTCTCAAGTTTCAGTTTTACAGGCTGTCAAGTGATCTTTCTTCAAAAAGTAGGAAAAAAGTAGGAACCCTTTTGACAAAAAAGTAGGAGAAAAGTAGGAAAAAGTAGGAACTTTTTCCTCAAAAGTAGGAATACATAAACAGTTTTTCAGAGTTGGGACTTCACTCTTTCTGTTACAAATTATATGTATGATGGTCATCCAGCTGAGGCCCCAACACATAAGCCAGACTGCCACTGCTAACTTAAAGAGATGTCTATGTGGAGTCAGTATGGGACAATGGGGTCTCATCTTGATGAATAAAAACAGCACTTACAGCAATACCATGGGTTTAATCTTCCTGCTATTATGAGAGATGTTCAAAAAGTAATGAAAATGCAGTTTTATTGCAGAAAAAATATCGACTTTCAGTGTTTCAAGTTATACCTTGATCAGAGCTCTTAGCAGGCCTGAAAAAACTAGACTGTGTCCTGGGGACACGGATGCCCCAAATGCTATAAGAACACTTGTAAAACAAAGGGCCATAACTGTGGTTAAACTAGTCGCATTTTCTTTACGATCATCTTCACATCCTGCTTGATCAATCTTTGCAAGTTTGAAAGAATTCTGCCTATTGGTTAATGAGAAGTTGATGAGAGAGGGACAAGTGCAACTCTCTATGACCCTCACCGAGGGGGCATTATGAGTGCAACTCTATATGCCTCACACTTCATGGGGGCATAAAAAGGGGTTTTATAAAGGCTCAAGTCTAAAAAGGCCTTTTACTGTAAATATTTCAAAATAACTAATTAATAAAGGATACATTTGTTAGAATTCTCATTGAAAAAGCATAACATATACATTTGTATCTGTATACAAGTGTAGGGGAAGGGGCCCATACCCTTTATAATTTTGGGGAAAAAAGTTAATTGACATGGAAACCTACTCTAAAACCACATATATCTGTAATAGGCATGTTTTATATCTAAACTTTGCTATAAATGCTTTTGCCCACAGTTGCAATAGTGTAAACATATCACCAGACCTGATTTAAAAAAATAAATTTTACAACTCAGCATTTGTTAGAATTCTCATTGAAAAAATTCAAACATTCATAACACAAGCAGTGTTCAGTTGCAATAAATAATTGGTCATTTTGAAAAATGCTGAGTTACATTATAAATGCTGAATACATGGAAAACCCATGGTCTTGAAAACACTACTGCCAACATCTAAATGTATCTTGTTGGTGAACACAACAGCATTCTGAAAAAACTCAAAAAGAAGGGAGGGGGAGAAATACAGTAGTACAACCATTACAGTGACAAGGCTGGGAGTCTATAGATTTTGAGTGAAAACTACAGGCTTTTTGGCCTTTTTATAGGTTTTTCAGAACCAGGTGTTTTTCAATGCCAAGGGATGGGACCCATGCCCAATATTTTGGGGGAAAATAACATTATTTCTTCTGTAAGGGAAATAAAATATCTTATGTAAAGTTACTTTTTGCAGAAAACTGCAAGATTTTAAAGAAATTTTCTGAGGGGAAGACTGTCTCTACTAAAGAAGAAAAAAAAAGCCCTGAGAAGATTTAAAAGCTTTTAAGTTTGCTCTGAAATTACAGGTCTTAAAGGTTTTAAAGGTTACGCTAGGAGGCTTGCTAGATGGCTCAAACATTCCTCTAAATACTCTTAACATTTTGGCCACTTTCTATCACATGAGAATGACGGTCAGACCTTTTCTACGATGTATAAAGTTATGACTATTTCTGAGGTGTTTAAAGGTGATTTCCTGTTAAAAAAATACTTTTTTGCAATTTAAACGGTTAAATTATCAGTTTTAAAAACTTGCATTTAAGGAGTTTTCAACACTCCATTGGCATTAATGAAATTAACTGTTATCTATTTTACCCACATGAGTTTTATAACCCCTTTATTTCTATTTTTGACTTAGACAAATGACATTGTCAGGCCTGTTAGACCAATAGCGGTAGTTATGTAGACAGAAGAAATTCATAGAACTTCACACTTATCAATATGAATACAGGTATGACATTTACAAGTACATTACTTTCTGAACACAAAAAAAAATATTTTTAAAATCTTCTTTTAAAAGAAATAGATTTTTTCTTTTGTCCATCTGACAAAAAAGTAGGAATAGTAGGAGGTTTTTGTAAAATAGTAGGAAAAAGTAGGAACAAGACTAAAAAGTAGGAAAAACTAGGAAAAAGTAGGAAAAAGTATGACCGCTTGACAGCCTGGTTTTATGATCTTGTGCTGTGAACTTCTCTAAAATTGTTACATTCATTTAGAATGCTGCAACTTCCACTGTTTATACTTGCACAGTATACTCAGTATCCTGGGCCCAAGGTTATAAAACTGAGCATGGAAATCAGTCTCAAATCTCAAGCATCTGGCCCTGTGATTATAAAACTTTTTTCATGCTCAACTCAATTCTGTGCTCAAACTTAAAATGTCTAAAACATTTACAGTCTTCATAAACAAGGAATAACTGTCTGTTCAACAGTTGTTGTTGAGAGCAATGTTGTCATATATTCAGTTTAAAATATTTTATTTTATATAATGAACAGAAACGAAGCCATCAAATTTTCATGCTCAAATTGAGTCGAGCATGAAAAAAGTTGTATAATCACGGGCTCTGATTGGCTGAAGTGGCGACTGGTCAGATGCTTGAGATTTGAGACTGGTTTCCAATCTCAGTTTTATAACCTTCAACCCTGGAAATGTACTTAAGCTCACCTCTGTAATCTTTCCCTCATATACTCCTCCCATTAGAGGTTTGATCAGGGACGCTGGATTGTTGAACTGATGCAGGAACACTTGTGGCATCTCACATTCTTGGAGGTTGCGATAAGTGCTCACTGTGTTTGGCAAGTCATTAGAGAAGGTGTATTTAGTGGGGCACTTCCCAAAAACATCAGTCTACAAATAATTGCATAGAAATTGTTCATGTAAATCAGAAAATATAATCATAACAGGCCACAAATCTTTTTTTTTTATGCTTTTCAGTATTGGTATATCACTGACACTGTTTTCAAACAGTGAAATATCATTTTTATTTTTACTAATTTCTAATGTTGGTACCCAAACACACATAACATTCCGAATGAGAACGTTTAGAAAACGGGCTCAAATTTAGATATATGACGTCATGACGTCATGTCATAAGCAAGCGTTTTTGGCGCCATTTCATGCAATTTCTCTGTCAAATTCACACAAATTGTGCACTAAAAACATAAAATAAAAAGAAAATTTGTTTTTACCAGTTTAAGATAGAACTAGAGCTGTCACTGAAGGTGATTAATACCCCCGTAATACTGCTTTGTCAGAGTATACAGAAATGATGTTTGCATCTTTCATGGGTGAAAGTTGAAAAATAATTGAAATCCTGAAAATTTGCTGCAAAAGTTGTGTTTAAAAATAGCAACTTGGGTTTTCACCGGATGTAAACAAAACTGTAAAAGTAGCTGACGTCAGAAGGTTTTGTTGAATTGTACTCCCCTTCTAAAAAATAATGGACTGATCCAAATGAAAAAAAATATGTCATGCAAATCTAATCACGAACGTATGTTAAAAGTTTGAAAACTGGAGAAGTAGTTTGTGTCATAAGATTTTGTTAAATAATGCTCCCCTCAAACCAAAAATGGACTGATCCACAAGAAATATGTCACTAACATGCGCACTTCATGCAGAACATATGATTTCAGTCGATATTTTGAAAACTGTAGAAGTTTGCATAACACTATTTTGTTAAATCATGTCCCCTGCTAAAAATAATGGACTGATCCACACGAAAAATATGTCACGCACATCTACACTTCATGCCGAACATATGTATCAAGTTTCAAGTCAATATCATAAAAACTGTAGAAGTAGTTCGCGTCAAAAGATTTTGTTAAATCGGGCTCCCCTCCGAAAAATAATGGACTGATCTACATGAGAGAAAAAACATTTGCGCAAATGTACCAAGAACATATGTTTAAAGTTTCAAGTCGATATCTTGAAAACTGTTGACGTAGTAAGTGTAGAAGTTTGCATAACACGATTTTGTTAAATCATGTCCCCTGCTAAAAATAATGGACTGATCCACACGAAAAATATGTCATGCACATCTACACTTCATGCCGAACACATGTATCAAGTTTCAAGTCAATATCTTAAAAACTGTAGAAGTAGTTCTTGTTACAAGATTTTGTTGAATCATGCTCCCTTCCAAAAATAATGGACTGATCCACATGAGAAAAAAAAATTTGCGCAAATGTACTCACCAACATATGCTTAAAGTTTCAAGTCGATATCTTAAAAACTGTTGACATAGTAAGTGTAGAAGTTTGCATAACACGATTTGGTTAAATCATGTCCCCTGCAAAAAATAATGGACTGATCCACACGAAAAATATGTCACACACATCTACACTTCATAACAAACATATGTATCAAGTTTCAAGTCAGTATCTTAAAAACTGTAGAAGTAGTTCGCGTCACAAGATTTTGTTAAATCGGGCTCCCCTCCGAAAAATAATGGACTGATCCACATGAGACGAAAAGAAAATTTGCGCAAATGTACTCACGAACATATGTTGAAAGTTTCAAGTCGATATCTTGAAAAATGTTGACGTAGTACGTGTAGAAGTTTGCATAACAAGATTTTGTTAAATCATGTCCCCTGCAAAAAATAATGGACTGATCCACATGAAAAATATGTCACGCACATCTACACTTCATGCCGAACATGTGTATCAAGTTTCAAGTTAATATCTTAAAAACTGTAGAAGTAGTTCGTGTCATAAGGTTTTGTTGAATCATACTCCCCTGCTAAAAAATAATGGACTGATCCACATGAAACAAAGTATGTCATGGAAATCTACTCACAATCGTATGTTTAAAGTTTGAAAACTGGAGAAGTAGTTTGCGTCATAAGATTTAAAATAAAAGTTTTTGTTAAATAATGCTCCCCTCCAAAAAAAATGGACTGATCCACAAAAAAATATGTCGCTTACATGCGCACTTCATGCAGAATATACAATTTTAGTTTGAAGTATTATATCTTAAAAACTGTAGAATTTTGCATAACACGATTTTGTTTAATCATGTCTCCTGCAAAAAATAATGGACTGATCCACACGAAAAATATGTCACACACATGTACACTTCATGCCGAACATATGTATCAAGTTTCAAGTCAATATCTTAAAAACTGTAGAAGTAGTTCACGTCACAAGATTTTTTTAAATCGTGCTCCCCTCTGAAAAATAATGGACTGATCCACATGAGAATAAACTAGAGCTGTCACTGAAGGTGATTAATACCCCCGTAATACTGCTTTGTCAGAGTATACAGAAATGATGTTTGCATCTTTCATGGGTGAAAGTTGAAAAATAATTGAAATCCTGAAAATTTGCTGCAAAAGTTGTGTTTAAAAATAGCAACTTGGGTTTTCACCGGATGTAAACAAAACTGTAAAAGTAGCTGACGCCAGAAGGTTTTGTTGAATTGTACTCCCCTTCTAAAAAATAATGGACTGATCCAAATGAAAAAAAATATGTCATGCAAATCTAATCACGAACGTATGTTAAAAGTTTGAAAACTGGAGAAGTAGTTTGTGTCATAAGATTTTGTTAAATAATGCTCCCCTCAAACCAAAAATGGACTGATCCACAAGAAATATGTCACTAACATGCGCACTTCATGCAGAACATATGATTTCAGTCGATATTTTGAAAACTGTAGAAGTTTGCATAACACGATTTTGTTAAATCATGTCTCCTGCAAAAAATAATGGACTGATCCACACGAAAAATATGTCACGCACATCTACACTTCATGCCGAACATATGTATCAAGTTTCAAGTCAATATCATAAAAACTGTAGAAGTAGTTCGCGTCAAAAGATTTTGTTAAATCGGGCTCCCCTCCGAAAAATAATGGACTGATCTACATGAGAGAAAAAACATTTGCGCAAATGTACCAAGAACATATGTTTAAAGTTTCAAGTCGATATCTTGAAAACTGTTGACATAGTAAGTGTAGAAGTTTGCATAACACGATTTTGTTAAATCATGTCCCCTGCTAAAAATAATGGACTGATCCACACGAAAAATATGTCATGCACATCTACACTTCATGCCGAACACATGTATCAAGTTTCAAGTCAATATCTTAAAAACTGTAGAAGTAGTTCTTGTTACAAGATTTTGTTGAATCATGCTCCCTTCCAAAAATAATGGACTGATCCACATGAGAAAAAAAAATTTGCGCAAATGTACTCACCAACATATGCTTAAAGTTTCAAGTCGATATCTTAAAAACTGTTGACATAGTAAGTGTAGAAGTTTGCATAACACGATTTGGTTAAATCATGTCCCCTGCAAAAAATAATGGACTGATCCACACGAAAAATATGTCACACACATCTACACTTCATAACAAACATATGTATCAAGTTTCAAGTCAGTATCTTAAAAACTGTAGAAGTAGTTCGCGTCACAAGATTTTGTTAAATCGGGCTCCCCTCCGAAAAATAATGGACTGATCCACATGAGACGAAAAGAAAATTTGCGCAAATGTACTCACGAACATATGTTGAAAGTTTCAAGTCGATATCTTGAAAAATGTTGACGTAGTACGTGTAGAAGTTTGCATAACAAGATTTTGTTAAATCATGTCCCCTGCAAAAAATAATGGACTGATCCACATGAAAAATATGTCACGCACATCTACACTTCATGCCGAACATGTGTATCAAGTTTCAAGTTAATATCTTAAAAACTGTAGAAGTAGTTCGTGTCATAAGGTTTTGTTGAATCATACTCCCCTGCTAAAAAATAATGGACTGATCCACATGAAACAAAGTATGTCATGGAAATCTACTCACAATCGTATGTTTAAAGTTTGAAAACTGGAGAAGTAGTTTGCGTCATAAGATTTAAAATAAAAGTTTTTGTTAAATAATGCTCCCCTCCAAAAAAAATGGACTGATCCACAAAAAAATATGTCGCTTACATGCGCACTTCATGCAGAATATACAATTTTAGTTTGAAGTATTATATCTTAAAAACTGTAGAATTTTGCATAACACGATTTTGTTTAATCATGTCTCCTGCAAAAAATAATGGACTGATCCACACGAAAAATATGTCACACACATGTACACTTCATGCCGAACATATGTATCAAGTTTCAAGTCAATATCTTAAAAACTGTAGAAGTAGTTCACGTCACAAGATTTTTTTAAATCGTGCTCCCCTCTGAAAAATAATGGACTGATCCACATGAGAATAAACTAGAGCTGTCACTGAAGGTGATTAATACCCCCGTAATACTGCTTTGTCAGAGTATACAGAAATGATGTTTGCATCTTTCATGGGTGAAAGTTGAAAAATAATTGAAATCCTGAAAATTTGCTGCAAAAGTTGTGTTTAAAAATAGCAACTTGGGTTTTCACCGGATGTAAACAAAACTGTAAAAGTAGCTGACGCCAGAAGGTTTTGTTGAATTGTACTCCCCTTCTAAAAAATAATGGACTGATCCAAATGAAAAAAAATATGTCATGCAAATCTAATCACGAACGTATGTTAAAAGTTTGAAAACTGGAGAAGTAGTTTGTGTCATAAGATTTTGTTAAATAATGCTCCCCTCAAACCAAAAATGGACTGATCCACAAGAAATATGTCACTAACATGCGCACTTCATGCAGAACATATGATTTCAGTCGATATTTTGAAAACTGTAGAAGTTTGCATAACACGATTTTGTTAAATCATGTCTCCTGCAAAAAATAATGGACTGATCCACACGAAAAATATGTCACGCACATCTACACTTCATGCCGAACATATGTATCAAGTTTCAAGTCAATATCATAAAAACTGTAAAAGTAGTTCGCGTCAAAAGATTTTGTTAAATCGGGCTCCCCTCCGAAAAATAATGGACTGATCTACATGAGAGAAAAAACATTTGCGCAAATGTACCAAGAACATATGTTTAAAGTTTCAAGTCGATATCTTGAAAACTGTTGACGTAGTAAGTGTAGAAGTTTGCATAACACGATTTTGATAAATCATGTCCCCTGCTAAAAATAATGGACTGATCCACACGAAAAATATGTCATGCACATCTACACTTCATGCCGAACACATGTATCAAGTTTCAAGTCAATATCTTAAAAACTGTAGAAGTAGTTCTTGTTACAAGATTTTGTTGAATCATGCTCCCTTCCAAAAATAATGGACTGATCCACATGAGAAAAAAAAATTTGCGCAAATGTACTCACCAACATATGCTTAAAGTTTCAAGTCGATATCTTAAAAACTGTTGACATAGTAAGTGTAGAAGTTTGCATAACACGATTTGGTTAAATCATGTCCCCTGCAAAAAATAATGGACTGATCCACACGAAAAATATGTCACACACATCTACACTTCATAACAAACATATGTATCAAGTTTCAAGTCAATATCTTAAAAACTGTAGAAGTAGTTCGCGTCACAAGATTTTGTTAAATCGGGCTCCCCTCCGAAAAATAATGGACTGATCCACATGAGACGAAAAGAAATTTGCGCAAATGTACTCACGAACATATGTTGAAAGTTTCAAGTCGATATCTTGAAAAATGTTGACGTAGTACGTGTAGAAGTTTGCATAACAAGATTTTGTTAAATCATGTCCCCTGCAAAAAATAATGGACTGATCCACATGAAAAATATGTCACGCACATCTACACTTCATGCCGAACATGTGTATCAAGTTTCAAGTTAATATCTTAAAAACTGTAGAAGTAGTTCGTGTCATAAGGTTTTGTTGAATCATACTCCCCTGCTAAAAAATAATGGACTGATCCACATGAAACAAAGTATGTCATGGAAATCTACTCACAATCGTATGTTTAAAGTTTGAAAACTGGAGAAGTAGTTTGCGTCATAAGATTTAAAATAAAAGTTTTTGTTAAATAATGCTCCCCTCCAAAAAAAATGGACTGATCCACAAAAAAATATGTCGCTTACATGCGCACTTCATGCAGAATATACAATTTTAGTTTGAAGTATTATATCTTAAAAACTGTAGAATTTTGCATAACACGATTTTGTTTAATCATGTCTCCTGCAAAAAATAATGGACTGATCCACACGAAAAATATGTCACACACATGTACACTTCATGCCGAACATATGTATCAAGTTTCAAGTCAATATCTTAAAAACTGTAGAAGTAGTTCACGTCACAAGATTTTTTTAAATCGTGCTCCCCTCTGAAAAATAATGGACTGATCCACATGAGAATAAACTAGAGCTATCACTGAAGGTGATAAATACCCCCGTAATACTGCTTTGTCAGAGTATACAGAAATGATGCTTGCATCTTTCATGGGTGAAAGTTGAAAAATAATTGAAATCCTGAAAATTTGCTGCAAAAGTTGTGTTTAAAAATAGCAACTTGGGTTTTCACCGGATGTAAACAAAACTGTAAAAGTAGTTGACGTCAGAAGATTTTGTTGAATCGTGCTCCCCTTCTCAAAAATAATGGACTGATCCAAATGAAAAAAAATATGTCATGCAAATCTAATCACGAACGTATGTTAAAAGTTTGAAAACTGGAGAAGTAGTTTGTGTCATAAGATTTTGTTAAATAATGCTCCCCTCAAACCAAAAATGGACTGATCCACAAGAAATATGTCACTAACATGCGCACTTCATGCAGAACATATGATTTCAGTCGATATTTTGAAAACTGTAGAAGTTTGCATAACACGATTTTGTTAAATCATGTCTCCTGCAAAAAATAATGGACTGATCCACACGAAAAATATGTCACGCACATCTACACTTCATGCCGAACATATGTATCAAGTTTCAAGTCAATATCATAAAAACTGTAAAAGTAGTTCGCGTCAAAAGATTTTGTTAAATCGGGCTCCCCTCCGAAAAATAATGGACTGATCTACATGAGAGAAAAAACATTTGCGCAAATGTACCAAGAACATATGTTTAAAGTTTCAAGTCGATATCTTGAAAACTGTTGACGTAGTAAGTGTAGAAGTTTGCATAACACGATTTTGTTAAATCATGTCCCCTGCTAAAAATAATGGACTGATCCACACGAAAAATATGTCATGCACATCTACACTTCATGCCGAACACATGTATCAAGTTTCAAGTCAATATCTTAAAAACTGTAGAAGTAGTTCTTGTTACAAGATTTTGTTGAATCATGCTCCCTTCCAAAAATAATGGACTGATCCACATGAGAAAAAAAAATTTGCGCAAATGTACTCACCAACATATGCTTAAAGTTTCAAGTCGATATCTTAAAAACTGTTGACATAGTAAGTGTAGAAGTTTGCATAACACGATTTGGTTAAATCATGTCCCCTGCAAAAAATAATGGACTGATCCACACGAAAAATATGTCACACACATCTACACTTCATAACAAACATATGTATCAAGTTTCAAGTCAATATCTTAAAAACTGTAGAAGTAGTTCGCGTCACAAGATTTTGTTAAATCGGGCTCCCCTCCGAAAAATAATGGACTGATCCACATGAGACGAAAAGAAATTTGCGCAAATGTACTCACGAACATATGTTGAAAGTTTCAAGTCGATATCTTGAAAAATGTTGACGTAGTACGTGTAGAAGTTTGCATAACAAGATTTTGTTAAATCATGTCCCCTGCAAAAAATAATGGACTGATCCACATGAAAAATATGTCACGCACATCTACACTTCATGCCGAACATGTGTATCAAGTTTCAAGTTAATATCTTAAAAACTGTAGAAGTAGTTCGTGTCATAAGGTTTTGTTGAATCATACTCCCCTGCTAAAAAATAATGGACTGATCCACATGAAACAAAGTATGTCATGGAAATCTACTCACAATCGTATGTTTAAAGTTTGAAAACTGGAGAAGTAGTTTGCGTCATAAGATTTAAAATAAAAGTTTTTGTTAAATAATGCTCCCCTCCAAAAAAAATGGACTGATCCACAAAAAAATATGTCGCTTACATGCGCACTTCATGCAGAATATACAATTTTAGTTTGAAGTATTATATCTTAAAAACTGTAGAATTTTGCATAACACGATTTTGTTTAATCATGTCTCCTGCAAAAAATAATGGACTGATCCACACGAAAAATATGTCACACACATGTACACTTCATGCCGAACATATGTATCAAGTTTCAAGTCAATATCTTAAAAACTGTAGAAGTAGTTCACGTCACAAGATTTTTTTAAATCGTGCTCCCCTCTGAAAAATAATGGACTGATCCACATGAGAATAAACTAGAGCTATCACTGAAGGTGATAAATACCCCCGTAATACTGCTTTGTCAGAGTATACAGAAATGATGCTTGCATCTTTCATGGGTGAAAGTTTAAAAATAATTGAAATCCTGAAAATTTGCTGCAAAAGTTGTGTTTAAAAATAGCAACTTGGGTTTTCACCGGATGTAAACAAAACTGTAAAAGTAGTTGACGTCAGAAGATTTTGTTGAATCGTGCTCCCCTTCTCAAAAATAATGGACTGATCCAAATGAAAAAAAAAATGTCATGCAAATCTTATCACGAACGTATGTTAAAAGTTTGAAAACTGGAGAAGTAGTTTGTGTCATAAGATTTTGTTAAATAATGCTCCCCTCAAACCAAAAATGGACTGATCCATAAGAAATATGTCACTAACATGCGCACTTCATGCAGAACATATGATTTCAGTTTCAAATCGATATCTTGAAAACTGTAGAAGTTTGCATAACACGATTTTGTTAAATCATGTCCCCTGCAAAAAATAATGGACTGATCCACATGAAAAATATGTCACGCACATCTACACTTCATGCCAATCATATTTATCAAGTTTCAAGTCAATATCATAAAAACTGTAGAAGTAGTTCGCGTCACAAGATTTTGTTAAATCGTGCTCCCTTCCGAAAAATAATGGACTGATCTACATGAGAGAAAAAAAAATTGCGCAAATGTACCAAGATCATATGTTTAAAGTTTCAAGTCGATATCTTGAAAACTGTTGACGTAGTAAGTGTAGAAGTTTGCATAACATGATTTTGTTAAATCATGTCCCCTGCAAAAAATAATGGACTGATCCACACGAAAAATATGTCACACACATCTACACTTCATAACAAACAAATGTAGTAAGTTTCAAGTCAATATCTTAAAAACTGTAGAAGTAGTTCGCGTCACAAGATTTTGTTAAATCG
This sequence comes from Corbicula japonica, assembly GCA_038501625.1. Classification (NCBI taxonomy): domain Eukaryota; kingdom Metazoa; phylum Mollusca; class Bivalvia; order Venerida; family Cyrenidae; genus Corbicula; species Corbicula japonica. The sequence continues at coordinate 1,055,903 of JAZAYU010000062.1, read as the reverse complement.
GGCTCCCCTCCGAAAAATAATGGACTGATCCACATGAGACGAAAAGAAAATTTGCGCAAATGTACTCACGAACATATGTTGAAAGTTTCAAGTCAATATCTTGAAAACTGTTGACCTAGTAAGTGTAGAAGTTTGCATAACACGATTTTGTTAAATCATGTCCCCTGCAAAAAATAATGGACTGATCCACATGAAAAATATGTCACGCACATCTACACTTCATGCCGAACATGTGTATCAAGTTTCAAGTGAATATCTTAAAAACTGTAGAAGTAGTTCGTGTCATAAGGTTTTGTTGAATCATACTTCCCTGCTAAAAAATAATGGACTGATCCACATGAAACAAAGTATGTCATGGAAATCTACTCACAAACATATGTTTAATGTTTGAAAACTGGAGAAGTTGTTTGCGTCATAAGATTTAAAATAAAAGTTTTTGTTAAATAATGCTCCCCTCCAAAAAAAATGGACTGATCTACAAAAAAACTATGTCGCTTACATGCGCACTTCATGCAGAACATACAATTTTAGTTTCAAGTATTATATCTTAAAAACTGTAGAATTTTGCATAACACGATTTTGTTTAATCATGTCCCCTGCAAAAAATAATGGACTGATCCACATGAGAAAAATATGTCACACACATGTACACTTCATGCCGAACATATGTATCAAGTTTCAAGTCAATATCTTAAAAACTGTAGAAGTAGTTCACGTCACAAGATTTTGTTAAATCTTGCTCCCCGCTGAAAAATAATGGACTGATCCACATGAGAAAAAAAAATTTGCGCAAATGTACTCACGAACATATGTTTAAAGTAATATGAACTAAGGCACTGCCTCTTATCGAGCTCTAGCTTTATTCATCTCAGATAATGATTTATATTAAAAAATAATTTGTTTCTAACATTTGTTAGCCTACTCATGCACGATAAAATTATGTGATTTTTGGAAAGAATTTAAGTCTACATCAACTTAATTCAGCTGGACAACTGGCGATCTGACTTTTACTAAACATTTGGGTTTTTAGTGTGTAAACACAAAGGCTACTTGCTTAAATTTACAACCCAAATGTGTTCCATTACCTCAATTAATGCAATATTGAATATTGATAAATTCTTCATCAATGATACATGAAAATATTACATTGTCACATGTGCATGAAAATTTATATATTATTGTCTGAAAAATAAATTTTATTTTTTTTTATTTTTTAAAATGTTACCTTGATTACACTTGCATTTTGTAACTTGCAATTGCACAAAATTGTTCCATGCTATTCACAAAAATATATATGCATGTATATGAATAAAGTTATAATATAGACCTAAAAAGTACTGTTTTAATATACATGTACATCACATTAACACCACATTGAGACTTCAATATGTAGTGTGATACATCACCTAGATTTTGGGGCATATTTTTGCAAAATCATTTGAAAATATCTCCAGGAATGACAATGCCATAGGAATTTTCAGTTATTAACAACAGTAATTTGAAGCTATTGATGCCGTGTGAAAAATATTGTGACAATATGGTACATATTTGGTGACAATAAGGTACATATTTGAGCCAAGTTACTTAAATGTGCATGATAGAATTACTTATTTAAGTTGAAAAATAGTTCAGCTATTGGGCCAAAATAGATGAAATAATCTCAATCAATTAAACATAAACATGTACAATGTCATGTAGTCTGATTATCCATATGTAAAACTCCTTTACAGGTTATAGTAACTGATTTGAAACAAAATGCTTCTTTATATCTATTTTCATTACATAAATGAATTGCAGTTGCCAATCAAATCATGCATTAAAAATGTTGTTGGTCCATTTTTTAAAATGTATAATAACAATTTTAAGAGATCGTTTGCAAAAAAATGTAAACCCATGAACACATCAATTAGCAATATAAAATGCCATTATTCATAACCACTTTTGGACCTCTGTCTGGTAAGTATTTTATAAAATGTAATATATATACTGGAAAATGTGAATTTCAAATTCTGAAGCTCATTCCAGTTGATATTTTCTTGATTTTGTATTTTTCATTGCAGAAATTTAGGCATAACAACTTTAAAATAGGTAAATTTCTCTTTAAAAAGTACCATATATTAAAAAATGTAAACTTCTTTTCTGTAACATTGCTAAAACATAAACATACAAAAGAAAAAAATCATTGTTTTTATTATGAGTGCAATTTCCAGTTTTCTGTGTTAAAGTCCAGCTTAAGCAGATCAAAGTATCGGTATATTCAGATTTTTACATGTATTTAAAGAGGCCAAAAACCCGCTGACATGGCAAGAAATGTTTTTCTTTCTCTTCACAACAATCTACTTTTTTTTCAACAATTTAAATGATTATGAAAGCTTTGATTTATTTTTATTTTCTAAACCACAAATTTTTTATGCTGAGCAAATTTAGTGACACCATGAATATTTAACAAAATTTGCAAAAATAAAACAAAACAAAACAGACACCTTGTAAATAGTGTATTTGATTACCGGTATACATGTTCCTCACATACATATTTTGATTATGAAATCATGTTGAAATGTGCACATGACAGAAAATATGGTAATAATAGAACACTTTTAATTCCCAAAATGAGCATTAACTTGATATTTGATGCTATTCTTGGTACACATGTATTCTGCTTTCTGGTCAAACTTTTTGGTCCCAACTGATGATAATAAATTGGAGATTAACCCTTTCCTCCATGTAAACACCTTTATGGCATGGAAAAACTGTGTAGATTCAGATCAGCCAGCACATCCATGATGTCTGATCAGGATCTGCAATGTTCACTTGTTTAAATCATTAGGTTATTTCTGACCAAAAAGTGAACAGTGCAGATCCTGATTAGATGTGCCAGCTAATCTGAATCTACACCGGTCTCACACAGGTAAAAAGGCATGTCTGTAGAGTAAAAGGGTAAATTTCTCTTTTATTTAAAATCTCATATTACTGTGTATTAACATTAAAAAGGTAATACTCAGTAGTTACTTTGAGAAAATTATTGTCTATACAATTTATAAAACCTGAAATTTCATACATTTAGGACAATCTGTCATGTATTTGGCCAAAAATTAAAAAAAAATTGTTTCTGGAGGTACCATGTCAAATAGGCCACAAGTCAATTCAGGCAGTACTTGTAAGTCTATTATACAAAATTTACAACACTTGCAGTAAAAGTGAGAGGTGCTAATGCAATCAAAGGTGTTATATTTAACAAATAAATAAATTTATTTCTAAACCAATTTCCATGTTGGACAATGCAAAATACACAGCTTATGTTGCAACCATCAATATTTGATTCTGTGCTAGTATAGACCTAGTGACTTTTGTAGGTCATTGATCAAAAGAGCATATTGACATATAAATGATGTCTTTTCTTTTGTTGCAACATTTTGTTAATTGTTTTCCCACCTGTTTAGTCATGATAGTCTTGGACAAAAATCCGGAAAAAGGACATGTTGCTTTGTACAAAATGTCCAATCTATGAAGCAACTTGTTCATGAAAAATATTTTATAAAACATCATAAACTGACATAGAACGTATTAACACAATGATACTAAAAACTTTATAAATAAAATAAAAATGTGGCCTATTTTTGAGGCCTATTTGAGCTTTTTCAAAATAAAGTGTGGTTCATTTGACTTGTTTGTGGCCTATTGACTGTAATCCATATACCAATTCCATGGTATTTGATCATAAATTTGGTGGGAAAAGACTGATAACGATCCAAATCTATCAACCAAAACAATAAACATTATGTTTATGCAGTGTAGACCCAGTGTAGACCCTCATTTTTTAGGGGGAAGGGGCCAGATTCTTTTTTTTTTAGAAAACAGAGTCAGTCTTCAACGCCCCTGTGGATTAGATTTGCTCTTATTCCATGTGTTTTATAAGAATAAATAAAAGAAATTTCATAGATCTACCTCGTGTTCAGTACTCTCACAAACAATATCTTCGACTGCCGTGAGCTCACATGTCTGAATGACGAACATGACCAGTGACAAAAAACTCTTATACAAAACTGAATTGTGGCGCTGGTCTACGCTAAGCCTAAGCTCAGTCAGTGTGTCTCACAATGTGACTGAGGTCCAGTTCACAATTCAGCTTCACATAAAAGTTGGTTCCCACCAGCCTTACTTGTTTTCAAGAAAAACTCCATGCATCTGATTGTTCCGTCGCTGGGCCTTAAGCTCCTTTGAATTTAAAGGCCAAATAATCCACTGACAAGCTACCATTCAGTAGTTTTCAACTTGATTTCTTCAGTCTAGTTTCTAAAAATGGCCGATTGCTAGTATTGCTATTGGTTACAACGAACGACAACCTACTCTCTAAACTGACGATTTAGTTATTTAGCTTTCCAAAATGCTAGTCCGAAAACAATGCTACCGAATAATAAGTTTTAATTTTTAAAGATATTTTGCAATTAGCAATTTACAAAAATAAAGCCAATAACAAAATTTGTAAAAACAATACTTTGCCGTAAGTTTTTACCGGTCAGTTTTTTTCCCGTGTTTACATTGCCTTATGCTGTGCACAACCGGAAACCAGAGCAAACGGAAGGGCAAAGTTTTTTTTTCGTTAGTGAATGGGCATTCCTGCGACCTTAAGACGAGCTTAACGCTCGGGTCGCTTCGCGACCCGAGCTAGAGCTCGATATTAAGTCTATATCTTGAAAACTGTTGACGTAGTAAGTGTAGAAGTTTGCATAACAGGATTTTGTTAAATCATGTCCCCTGCAAAAAATAATAGACTAATCCTGATGAAAAAATGTCACGCACATCTACACTTCATGCCGAACATGTGTATCAAGTTTCAAGTCAATATCTTAAAAACTGTAGTAGTAGTTTGCGTCACAAGATTTTGTTAAATTGTGCTCCCCTGCAAAAAAAAGGGACTAATCCAGATGAAAAATATGTCACGCACATCTACACTTCAAGCCGAACAGGTGTATCAAGTTTCAAGTCAATATCTTAAAAACTGTAGTAGTAGTTTGCGTCAAAAGATTTTGTTAAATCGTGCTCCCCTGCAAAAAATAATGTACTAATCCAGATGAAAAATATGTCACGCACATCTACACTTCATGCCGAACATGTGTATCAAGTTTCAAGTCAATATCTTAAAAACTGTAGTAGTTCGCGTCACAAGATTTTGTTGAATCATGCTCCCCTCCGAAAAATAATGGACTGATCCACACGAAAAATATGTCACGCACATCTACACTTCATGCCGAACATATGTATTAAGTTTCAAGTCAATATCTTAAAAACTGTAGAAGTAGTTCGCATCACAAGATTTAAAAGTTTGCATAACACGATTTTGTTAAATCATGTCCCCTGCAAAAAATAATGGACTAATCCACACGAAAAATATGTCAAGCACATCTACAGTTCATGCCGAACATATGTATCAAGTTTCAAGTCAATATCTTGAAAACTATAGAAGTAGTTCGCATCACAAGATTTAAAAGTTTGCATAACACGATTTTGTTAAATCATGTCCCCTGCAAAAAATAATGGACTAATCCACACGAAAAATATGTCACGCACATCTACACTTCATGCCGAACATATGTATCAAGTTTCAAGTCAATATCTTTAAAACTGTAGAAGTAGTTCGCGTCACAAGATTTTGTTAAATCGTGCTCCCCTCCGAAAAATAATGGACTGATCCACATGAGAAAAAAAATAGTTCGCGCAAATGTCCTCACGAACATATGGTTAAAGTTTCAAGTCGATATCTTGAAAACTGTTGACGCTGTAAGTGCCACAGACAGACCGGGTCAACCAACCAACCAACCAACCGACCGGATGATGACTCCTATATACCCCCTATACTTCGTATACGGGGGTATAAAAATGTACTCACGAACATATGTTTAAAGTATCAAGTCTATATCTTGAAAACTGTTGACGTAGTAAGTGTCGAAGTTTGCATAACAGGATTTTGTTTAATCATGTCCCCTGCAAAAAATAATAGACTAATCCAGATGAAAAAATGTCACGCACATCTACACTTCATGCCAAACATGTGTATCAAGTTTCAAGTCAATATCTTTAAAACTGTAGTAGTAGTTTGCGTCACAAGATTTTGTTAAATCATGTCCCCTGCAAAAAATAATGGACTAATCCAGATGAAAAATATGTCACGCACATCTACACTTCATGCCGAACATGTGTATCAAGTTTCAAGTCAATATCTTAAAAACTGTAGAAGTAGTTCGCGTCACAAGATTTTCGTGAATCATGCTCCCCTCTGAAAAATAATGGACTGATCCACACAAAAAATATGTCCCGCACATCTACACTTCATGCTGAACATATGTATCAAGTTTCAAGTCAATATCTTAAAAACTGTAGAAGTAGTTCGCATCACAAAATTTAGAAGTTTGCATAACACGATTTTGTTAAATCATGTCCCCTGCAAAAAATAATGGACTAATCCACACGAAAAATATGTCACGCACATCTACACTTCATGCCGAACATGTGTATCAAGTTTCAAGTCAATATCTTAAAAACTGTAGAAGTAGTTCGCGTCACAAGATTTTGTTAAATCGTGCTCCCCTCCAAAAAATAATGCACTGATCCACATGAGAAAAAAAAAAGTTCGCGCAAATGTCCTCACGAACATATGGTTAAAGTTTCAAGTCGATATCTTGAAAACTGTTGACGTTGTAAGTGCCACAGACAGACCGCCCAACCAACCAACCAACCAACCAACCGACCGGATGATGACTCCTATATACCCCCTATACTTCGTATACCGGGGTATAAATATATTTCACTTGTGAACTCCAGAATTATGTATTTTCACTTGTGTAAAATATGAATTTCGGAGCTCGCTCGGTGAAATATATTACTATCTTACACTGGTAAAAACAAATATCCTCTATGTCTTTAGCAACAGCTGTATCACCCACTGCTGCAGGGATTGCCAAAACTGACCTTAACAACAAGCTATGTATATACTTGTCAACAGAGTCTGAAATTTGACAGATTTGGCCTTTGTACACTTAAATATGTATTTCACTTTGAACCAAATAAATGTGTTTGTTTCTGTTCATTGTCTCACTGAATCATTGAGGAACTGTGCAGAAGAGTACTGACTGAAGAACAAATATTGAAGTGAATTCGCTAAAATAATAAAGGCTAAAAATTCCCGAAGTTCATTAAGTTCATTACATTAGACTGTATAGTACGCTTGACTAAAATTGCCGTTACTATTTCTTTATGTTCTAGGTTAATCGAGTATATCCCATAGCGCACAAATATAGTAAACTCTTCGGGCAGATTAGATAAGTACCAATACAATTAACAAATCATGGGTAGGGATAATTTCATACTTTCAAAATTTGTTGCATATACTATGCTTTACAAACAATGCAAATGAGCGTTACTTGATAAGCTGTTTGAAATAGTATTGTAATCACCCCAGCGGGCTTAAGATTAATTATCGCTTCATTACGTCTATAGGCCTACATGCGGTGGTCATGGTCATTATTCACTCGATAAAAACATTATTACCATTGTCATTGAAACGGAAGTCAATTATGCTATGGGCAAATTCCTTTATAACAGTTTGATAAAATACCACTGTTAAATGCACAGCTTTCACACCATACCAAACACTTATTCCAAAAATACTTAATTTTTACAGGTACATTTGCTGCAATATGAATGCCCTGCAACAGTAAAAACGTGAAAGTTAATTTCTGCTGGCGCAAATTCGCTTAAATTACAACAGTGAAAATTTAAATTAGGGCAAAATTGCAAAAATTTTCGGTCATGAAATAAACCATTATGCAGTATTCTAAAAGTAAATCTTACACATTTCATTCTTTTAATGAAACAAGTTGTTAAACACATTGTGATGGTCACAAGCAAAGCAGACCAAACAATCATTTAATTCAATGGTCCTAATTCCTGACACAAAAATAAAGAGCATTAAGTTATTACCTGTTCTACTGGATTCTCATACTGATCAGTCTCCAAAATGTGGAATTGGAAGGCTGATATCAGTCCTCTCTTGATGTTTCTGACTTGCAGTGTTTCCTGGTCATCTACCAGAATGCTGTTCTCCACTATCACTCCTTCATTTATTTGAAAATAGACAGGATACCTGTAACAGACAGTACACAGGATACCTGTTACATGGAACAGAAAGTACACAAGATACCTGTAATAAGGAACAGAAAGTACACATGATATATGTTACATGGAACAGGAAGTACACAAGATACCTGTAATATGGAACAGGAAGTACAGAGAATACCTCAAACATGGAACAGAAAGTACACAGGATGCATGTAACACAGAACAGAAAGTTAGCAGGTGTAAAATGAAACCCAACATATCAGTAAGGATATCAGTAACATGAAACATAAAGATAACCGGATATCTGTAATATGGAACAGGAATTACAGAGGATACCTCAAACATGGAACAGAAAGTACACAAGATACCTGTTACACAAAACAGAAATTTAACAGGATACCTGTAACATGAAACCCAACATACACAGGATATCAGTAACATGAAACTTAAATTACATAGGATACCAGTAACATGAAACATAAAGAAAACAGGATTCCTGTAACACAGAACAGAATCTACAGAGGATATCTGTAACATGGCACAGGAAGTACACAGGACACATGTAACATGGAAAAGAAAGTACACAAGATACCTGTAATATGGGACAGAAAGTACACAGGATTATTCTTAATATTGAGAAAGGCAGCAGTCTTCAAGATAGAAATAAATGGAACGGTTAATCCTTTACTACAGAAAAATGACTTAAATCTGATGCGCGACCTATGTAGTTCCAGATCAGCCTTCTATGCATCAGGATCTAGATAAGTCACATTTACATACAGAAGGTTATTTCTAAGCAAAAAACCAAATGTGAAGATCCTGATCAGGCTTAACATATATGTGCAGGCAGATCTGGATCTACATTGGTTGCGTGTGGAAACCAATTGAGTAAGGCAATAGAAAAAAAATATTTTAGATTCTCATAACCGCCCGCCCCTGTCGAAAACCACCCGCCCCCAAAAAAAATATTGGTAAAAAAATCGGAACATATTCTGTTCCGGACAGAACAGGTTTAAGACCATCCCAGATATGGAGAAAAAAACATGGCTTTAAAGCTTACCAAAGGTGATAGTGTCACTACATTGTATTAAAGACTGGTAAGGTTTTTCAAGCAAGAATAAGGCACCAACCTGCTACATTTGTAAGTTGTTATCATGATTTTTTGGAAGAAATTGAAAAGATGGATGAATATTCTACAACAATGGTTCTGGTAAATAATACTAAATATAAATGCCATTTTCTCCAAATTTTAAGTTAGTTTTTACTTCTGCTCTCATGTATTTCATTAATAAAAATTAAAAAGTGTCCACGCGCCCCTTTTTTTCCCAAAATCCGGATGAGAATCTAACAATATTTTTTCTATGGCCTAATGGGTTAAATGGTGGTCTACATATAAGTGATCTTACTGGGGTATCTTCGTCAGAAAAAAGTCTAATGAATCTGATAACACAGATGTTACTGATACTGATACAGTACTTATAAGAGTTTTGCACTTGCGTAACTGAATTCATGTTCCAAAAGTCATATTCCTAAGGAAACAGTTGGGTTGTTTAAGCTCATTTATAGTGGTATTGTGCAATATTATAAGTTCAACATACTTTGATTATTAGTATCATGCATGAGTGTGAGGTGAAGATGGAAAAATCTGTCATCAAGGGTTAGCTGTTTTGAGGGAACGAGGCTCTGCTGAGTTCCCGCCAAAACAGTTCACCCGAGGTGACAGATTTTTCTATCTTTACCAAATGTCTCATGCAAGATACTTCTTTTTTTGCATACCTTTCTTTATTCATAACATTTCTTTGTATGTTTACACACTAATTTTTTTCCTTATGCTGAAATATTGGCATTAACGCAAATCTTATTTTAACTAACTTGAATATATTATGTCAGATATTTTTAAGACGTGACATCACTCACGTGACTCATTCTACATGGGGGTGTAGTATCGAAATTTCCTATAAGGGTGAAAACACCAGATGACCTGATCTGGTATGCAAGAATATAAGTATCTTGCATGAGTGTGAGGTGAAGATGGAAAAATCCGTCACCTCAGATCAACTGTTTTTGGCGGAACGAGGCTCTGCCAAATTCCTGCCAAAACAGTTCATCCGAGGTGACATATTTTTTTCCATCTTAACAGTGTTCTTATGCACTAGTTTAAGCAGGTGAATAATATCTTTTCCCTAGGGAAACACTTATCCATAATGCAAGAAAGAGCTTTACTTTTGCAATTCCAGCAAAAAATCCTCGGTCCCAGAAAGCAATGTGTAGGTAGTGCCATCACCTTTGTTCCGTTCTGATAAAGTACATTCTGAAACCTGAAAGATAAATAAAATAAATGCAGATTTTAAAGCTTGTTATTTCTACTAAGTAATGAATATAATTTATTACAATCATCTATTAAGTCGTCGGGTTACAGCAAAAACACAGTATATACATATTTTTGGTAAAATCACTTTTTTACATAAAGACATGCGGTTTTGTCATTTGCACATTGTCAAAAAATGTCAGGACTGTAGGTAATGTCGTTTAGAAGATATTGACTTGTGACCAAATCAAGTATTGATTTGCCTGTGTTTTTCCTAGAACCATAACCCTGTATATTGATGTGATGTCTACAATGTCACACATTTACAGGAAAAAATTAAGCTAAAACCCGGCATTTCAAAATACAATTACTGTGCATTAACACTTTTCCTATATATGCAACTTATTTGCAAGAGCAAAAACCTTAGTTTTAGAAATACGATGTTTTTGCACATACAACAATGGTAAACATTGTCAATGCTGTTCGAGCAAAATCAAAGCATGAGAAGATGCAAGGCTACAAGTCAGCAAGATATTAGCTAGCGGTTGGTGCAGAGACCACGTATTTGAAACTGATGTGTTTTAGTACTGACAGATTGCCAAATTAACTGTTTAAAGGTCAGCCCAATCCATGTATAAACAGAAACAATGGTTTTGCTGGAAACATTTATCTTTTTTGACAGCTATTTGGGTGATAAAAACAAGTATATTTGACTCCCATTTATAGCGTCTAGACAAAAATAAGTACATTAAAGCAATAACACTCTCTGAGAAAACAAGGAATAGCATTCAGAAGAAGTGGCTGCCCAATATAGTAACAATAATTAAAATTTAACGAAAGTGATTGATATCAGTATGGTACAACTCCATAATTATAAAAGCAAATGAAGAACAGGTAAACAAAGACTGTCACGAAATTAAGACCATTATTTCAAAGCACTTTGAACAATTGTGCACTATTTTCTAACCCTATATTAAGACCACCTCTCTATAAAGACCACTTGAGTCCAGTCTCAGGGGTGGTCTTAATATCAAGGTTTCACTGTATACATGTATATCGGCAACTGGTAATTTAAAACTAAAAAACAATGAAGAAATGTGAGTGACTGTACACATTGTAGGTAGAAGTGCAGCAAAGGAGGATAGAACATACATTGACTTGACACTTTTTTGAAGATGTGGGGTCTTGTGAGAGACAGAAGACTTTCTCCAGGAAAAAATAAAACAATAATTGTTGTTGACAGTAGAACAAAATGTTTCCAAAAAAGAAACAAGTAACACGAAAATCCTCATTATTAATATTTAAGTATGAAAAAATGAAATATGCATATCAGGAATGGCCACATCCAGCATAGACAGCCTCACCACACAGCCAACAAGTAGAGAGGAAAAGAGAACATGGTATTACAATAATCAGTTTCAAAATGGACGCCACAAACAAATAACGAAAGTGAGAACCAGACGGGTTACCGCCTTGAAACGGTCAGTGGCAAAACAACCCACGCATCGGCTCAACAATATTGCATGCAAAAGCACACAAACATATAAAACATAAGAAGCTAATAGCATTGCAAAGCCAAAGGACGGGTACTAAATGATCTTACCGAGACCATAGCACCGGGAGTAAAATCAGCAAGAACACGATGACAGGGATAAAAGAAACAAATCGAGCTTCTAGGTTCTTTTAAGAAAGGATTTCCCCATAGACCTTCATAAACTCTTTAAAACACTTTGTTTTTTAAGACGTTAGCGAGCCCAACATGCATAGGGCATGCATTAGCCAATAAAGTAGCTGATAATTTTGAAGCAAAAGAACGATGGAAAATGCCTCTTATGTGTATGGCAACATAATTATTGGATCCTTCTCTAATGTAACCTCACATTAAATTAGAAAACAATTAAGAGGGTGGGGGCAGTTAAGCATAAGTGTTAGGTCAGTGTGATGTATTATATGGGGAAATTGTGTTGCTTTAATCTGTGCATTTACAAAACATCAACGGTTCGAGTTATGTATGGTCAGAGGTGAATGGAAAGAGAAGATTTTGTGAGATTTCTGTAAGAATATAAATTTACATGTATCTGCATTCTCTATCTCAATTAGTTGAAAATGTAGTTTTGTATTCAGATGCATGTACAGGATGAAACAGAAACAAAATAATGGCATCAACTCCCCTGTGTGCAGTGAAAAGTAATCATTAATATTAAACAAATAGAAAATAATTTTCTTGAATCATGCCAAACACATATGGAATGTGACAGCATGCAAGCTCTGATTGAGTTTGCTGAGATAAATGATAGTCAGTGGATCCAAGCCATTACCAATGGCCATGGCCAGCCTTGTCAAATGATAGTGCCTCTAGCTGGGAGCGAACCCGCACCGTCACGGCGACAGCGCCTAGCCCTGCAATTCCTGCGACGCATCCAATTGAGCTAACCGGGACAACCCCAAAAAAGGTTGATCGGATAGCCCTGATATACGTAACAATCACTGCATGACATCGGTAACGGGTTTTTTTACTGATAACAGTACTGACTATATGTAAGGGGAGACTTTTTACGGCCGCCACACTGCACAAATAGCGCTATTGTGAATTTCAAATGATAGTGCCTCTAGCTGGGAGCGAACCCGCACCGTCACGGCCACAGTGCTATTGTTCCCATAAAATACCAAGACTTTCTTGATTTCAAACATCGCAAATCAGAGAACAAAATTCTGATAGTTGAGTGAAAATAACTTGGACACAAATGAAGTGGATGCAGTTTACTGAAAGTGATCCATAGCCCAGTTACTTTCAAATATACTTTGACTGATAAAGATTTTGAGAAGATACAACTCACAAAAGAAACTAAACATTCAGCCGAAGACCCACTCCAAACGCTGTATAAAAGCAAATTACTAATATCAAGACCCCACAGCCCTTTGCAAAAAAAAATGTTCCCAGCGAGTTTCATGATCTTACAGGTCACTCTTAACTGGTCAGTCAGCAACAGAAGTGCTTGCAGATCTAGATGTTAACCCATTACGCTGTAAAATAATAACAATAATAATAAAATACAGCTTTTTACGCATTTGTGACCAGTGCAGATCCAGATCAGCCGTCACATTCGTGTCGTTCCATCAGGATCTGCACTGGTTGCAGTTTGGACAGAGATAACATAACAAATTAAAAAGCTAACAGTTCACATCCTGATCAGACTGCACGGATGTGTCAGCTGATCTGGATCTAAACTGTTCGCCCTAGCAGTTAAGGTGTATCTATGGCGGAAAGGGTTAAACAAAGAAATTAGACATTGATGCTGAGTAAAAAGTGTAAAATTTTATAAAGGAGGTGGGATAATGACTGATTTAGTAGTCATTTTGGATGCCAGGACTGAAGATTTTAATTTATACTTTAAAACTCATATAACAATTACTTTATGCATGCATACTTATTAGAATATGTGATTCAGATACGAGCATTTTGCTTAATTTGACACTATAAAATATAAAAAAGTGTACCAGCAAAATGCCTGTATATACAACTGCGTTATTTCTGCATGGTACATTTCTTTGGATTTCAAGTACGTGTTCCAGCAAAACCATCATTTCTCAACATACTACGTTATTGCACAAACAATATCTTTAAAATTATTACAAACTGTAAGAGCAATAACAATTTTTACTTATATCTTTAAAAATACTATATGTATTGACAAATCGCTTATAGTGAACATAGAAAATTTCATTCCTAATGTATATGTGAAGGAATGTATCCAAAGGATACTTTTTATAGAAAATATAATGTTTTTTGTTTCCCCTGAAAAATTTTAGAAAAAGGCGATACTGCGTTTTTGCTCTAACCCGACGATTAGTGTTTCTCATTTGTTTGCTTTAGTGCCAAAATTAACTGATATTTTCTTAAGGTTACTTATTTCTATTTTCTGGGATTACCTATTCCTCAGATTCTCTTATTATACGAGAATCTGAGGAATAGGTAATCCCAGAAAATAGATATAAGTAACCTTAAGAAAATATCAGTTAATTTTGGCACTAAAGCAAACAAATGAGATAATAAAACAAAAAGCATTTTGACTAGTTGCATGAAAGGCTGCTTTGTCTTAACACTCAAAATATGTTTGGGCTTAATTGTTGAATGACTGCTACAAACAACCTATAAGCTTTTCCATGAACTTTTTTATCATTATTAACTATGATTAAGAAATCAAAGCTTAATCTTTTACCTGTAGAATTATTTCACATTTTCTTGGAACTTCCAAGGTCACTGTACAATGTAACTTTGACCCTGACCTTGACCTGTTAACACCCACAAACCCGCTAGAAGTCTCCACAGTGTAGCCATATGAGTAGATATAACTGGGTTTGAAAAACGTTTCTGAAATCAATGTTCAACATCAAAAGATATAATATGACCAGCCACTAGTCTGGTGCCTTTGTGGCATGAGCAAACATTGAAGATTCAGATGAGCTGGCATATCTGTGCCATCTGATGAGGATCTACACTGTTTGCTTTCTGATTTGTCACACTGAAAAGTTAACAATGTATATCCTGATCAGATTGAAGGGATGTGTCAGCTGATCTGGATCTACACTGTTTGCACATTCAATAAAATGTGTAAAAAGGCATTAGACAATATAATGAATTCTATTAGAGCAGGAACATCAGACACAACAAATGAAAATGCTGGCATCCATTTGACTGGCATAAAATATGTTAACTTTAAAATATCATACAAGGAAAGTGTACATTTTTTAAAGTTTAAAACTTCAAGTTCAATGTAGTAATGCTCAAGTCTCAAGTAAATGTCCAGACACAGAATTTCTTTTTATTTTTAGTAAAAGTGACCTCAACCCCAGTCACTCCAAATAGAGACCAACTAGAACAATTCAAAAATAAATGACAGACAACAACAAAATATGGGGAGGCCAGAAGGGGAAATTAAGGCATTTGCATTTCATTTGCTGACTGAAAGAAGCTTTGGAATGAAGGAAAAAAAATTTTTTTTTGGAGCACACCCTGAAATATTTGTTCATACTTATTTATCAAGAAAAACAAAAAATACCTCCAATGGTTTCTTCATACTTATATCATTAAAACAACATGTGCTACTGACAACTCTGTCTATCAGTGATGCATGGGAAGTGTGAAATATGCTATGGCAGGCGACACAATGGTTAAATACAGTCTAGATTTATTAAACTTTTTTGTTGTTGCTAAACATTTTACGAAGGTACAAAATGAGCACAAAAGTCTGTAGCAACAAACAAAGATGAGCTTCAACAGTAGAACAAACATTGTCTGTAGCAATTTACAAAGGCAACATCTGATCAGCTATGATGCTATATCATACCTTGTCAGTGACATTTTATTAGATGGTAATGGATAGGACAATTAATTAAACCTATCTTGTATGTTACATTGTATATACAGGGATTTCAACAGCTTTTGAAAATCTGGTGTCATCTGACCCCTGATTGGAATTTTCAAGGGGTCATAATCAGATGTTCATGAGTCAAATCTTGTTTTCAGTAAAATTTTACTACTTATAAAATTGCTTTAACTTAATTTTAACTTATTTTCATGGTTTAAATAAACATTTACTTCATATATAAAATACAAAAGACACAATATCTATCTTTGTTCTTGAAAATTTTGATTACTTTTTCTAAATTCTCCAGCATCAAAATAACCCCCAGCTCAGAAATAGGTGAGGTCAAAAGTGGAAAAATTCAAATTTGCTTGCATCAGAAAGCAGGAATCTGCATCAATTGAAATCACTGGTATATACATTTTAAACGTACCTTGTCTGTTACAATCAGGTCTCTCTATTGCAGCTGCATTCAGTAACTCTATAAAAAAAGGAAGCAGTAAGTCAATATATTTTTTCTTTTCCTCCAACCTCTACTCCACAGGACAATGTAAACTGGTGCTGATCCAAAATTTAGATTGAAATTTAGTCATGGGTAGAATTTAGCATTTTTGTTATGTAGCAAGTGTAAAGTGTTAAAAATATCCTGATGCTACAGCTATAAAAAAAAAGAACACAAGCAAGTTACATGTTTTTAAAAATTTGTCTGTACACAAGAAAGCTACAACAGTCAACAGAGACACAACTACCTTTACTAGCAGCAAGAGACATTATCTTGTTATGGTGTTAACATATGACAAGTTATTTGAAATTCCTACAAGTTATTGCCAGAACAATAATTAAAAAAAGTGACATTGGCCTTAAAGATAGGGACATGGTTATCTTGACATGCTTTACATAAAAGACAAGTTTGAAGTAATTTAAAATAAGTCCATAGATGAGAAATTTACATCCAACACACACTTTGCCAGAGACAGACGTTCTAACATTATCTTTTTTCTCTCTTTTGTTTTTTTAGCTACATAAAAGACAGTTTTAATAATAAAATGTTATTTACTGAATAAAAATAGAATTTTACATGTATCTATTATTCTCACAGCCTCCAGAGTATTTTTGTAAGCTTGGATTGACAGATGATTGTTTGGTTTAAAAATTCATGTTTGTCACACATTAAAGAAAAATAAAAGAAAATTACTCGTGTTTGTAATATCAGAAAACAAAATTTTGATGCAAACTATTTGCTTCCAATACTCAGCAATAAATCTTCAGTCTCAAATAACCTACTGGGCACATTATTTTATAAAACTGACTCTAATCCTTGACAGTTGATAGGTTAAATCTGAGCACAGTTGCAAAAGTGACCAATCATGAGCAAGAATTTGAAGACTGCTCTCCATTCTCAGTTTTATTACCTTAGGCACAGTGTTTTAAATTGAAATCTTATTAATTTCAGTTTATCCAATCCACACAAAATTTATCAATGATAAAAGCAAGATTTTTTTCCGGACTATTAAGGAAACAACATCATCAATAAAATAAGGAACTTACCTAAATATTGTATTAGAACAACAGATACAGGGATGAGCAGTCTCCAGCTGAGATGGCCATCTTTCCTAGTAAACAACATGCTTCTTCTGTTCGAATTTTGTTTCTATGTTAAACATGTGATCTCATCAAATATTTCCCAAGATATAAAATAACTGCTAACCGATGATAGATTAATAAACAGGACACGAATTATGTGCCTTCCAAAACAAATCCAAGACTCTTGAGAATCCCTAATTATATTTTAATGAATCCTACAAGATTACAAGTCTTTAAGTGGATGACTTCCTGACATCATTAAAGCAGCAACTTCACAAACAAGTCAAAGAAAATGTGTGGTAATGTATATATACTGAAAGGATAAAGAAACGCAGGGTGAACTTTAAACCAGGAATTAAGTATGATATTGAACTTAATTTCAAATGAAGTTTTGTATACTGACGGATAAATCAATGCTTCACAATTTCCAAAGTCTGTATTTTGCATGTGACAATTGGTTTAGATGTGCGGACGATTAAATTGAATGGACCTATAGGATTTTGAAATTGAAAATGAACCGAGTCATCAATATCTTGTGTGTCCTCCGTTTGCTCTGGTCACGGCCCCTATTCTTCTGGTCATAGAGTTCACGAGAGCGTTAATTCGTCTTATGGGGATGTTGTTCCACTCTTCAATCAAAGCTCTTCTCAACTGCTCTCGAGTAGCAGGGGGAGGCTGGCGCTTTCGAACCTGCCTATCCAATTGATCCCAAAGATGCTCGATCGGGGACAAATCTGGGCTATATGGCGGCCAATCTAGTGGTTGAATGTTGTTGTTGGCCAGAAAGACTTGGCAAATCCTTGCTACGTGGGGCCTAGCATTATCCTGCTGCAGAGTTAGATTATGCTGCTGCAAGAAAGGGACAACATGGGGTCGGAGGATCTCATCTCTATACCTAGCTGCTGTTAAATTGCCATCAATAACAACCAAATGTGATTTTAACCCGTGTGAGATTCCTCCCCACACCATTACTGAACCGCCCCCAAACCTATCCCTCTCAACAACGCAAGCGTCCGCAAAACGTTCGCCACGACGTCGGTAGACACGTTGACGGCCGTCAGCTAGAAAAACGCAGAAACGAGACTCGTCCGTGAATAAAACTTGTCTCCACTGCCTCAGTGTAAACCGTCGTGGAGCATGAGCAGCGACCCAGGCCATCCGACGCCGACGTCGAGCAACAGTAAGGTGTGGACCTACATAGGGGCGACGTGCTCTTACACCAACTTCTCGTAATCGATTCCTTACAGTTTTTGAACTTATAGGACGCCCATGATTTCCATGAACATTAAGTGCACTCTCAGCGGCGGTAAGACGCCGATTACGCATATGAGAGACGACGATATAGCGATCCTGACGTCGTGACGTTACGCGCGGACGTCCTGACCTAGGTCGATCAGCTATTCGCCCAGTTTCCCGGAGACGTCTTACAAGACGTTCTATGGTGGAAACATTAACACCAAAGTGCCTAGCAACCTGGTTTTGCAGCTGTCCTTGAATCAGCATCTCAATGGCCTGACCCCTCTGAATTTCTGTGAGTCGTGCCATTCTTAAAAAATGTCAAATTCTCGAATGAGTTTAGGGAAGCAGTTGGTCTGTATAGAGACTAACGAAGAGTGACTTCACCAACGCTGCATGAGACCTGTACAACGCGGTGCACGAGATTCTTGATTTTCCCTTTGTCCACTTACCAGAGCTGCGCACGGTACCGTGACTAAACTTTCGACACATGTTAAGGTGTATCATGACCTAATAACTCAATACACAAAGTTTCACTTTATTTGGAGAACGCGTTCTTAATATATCGGAACAAATGTTACCCTGCGTTTCTTTATCCTTTCAGTATATATATCTGCTGGTACACCTTATAATTACATCATTAACCCTTTCCTCCATAAATACGCAGTGGTTGCATTTTGGTCAGAAATAATCTAACAAATAAAAAAGCAAACAGTTTAGATCCTGATCAGACGGCACAGATGTGCCGGCTGATCAGAATCTAAACTGTTTGCCCATGCAATAAAGGTGTATCTATGGAGGAAAGGGTTAAAAGAAGAAATCTGTCCAGAGGCCAGAGGACATGGATGCTCCCACTTTGCAACTTATGGGAAACAACATGAGTTTTGTTTTTAAAATATTATTTTTACTGTTCGCATATTATAATGCATGAAATCAAACCCTAGTGAAATGAAACCATTGAATATCTAGTCTTATTAGAATAATACAAGTGCGCGAATTTAAGCCCTCGCGAAAATGTCAATTATGTCATTTGCGTGAAATTTAATCCTCACGAAAACTGTTGATAATGAAGTAATAGTAGAATGAGAAAATTCCATTTTAATCACAGTGACATTGACCTTAAACATGTTCTTAATAAATATCTTTTCAGGTATTGTATGCAACACATCTGTGAGTGATCACACATGCCATATGATTTTGAATCCCTCCATTCATAATGAAGTTATAACACGGACAAGAATCCGAGATGAAAATTCATAGTAACAGTGACCTTGACCCAAGGAGATATACTGATGAAGTACCCAGTGATTTTGAAATATTCTGAAGAAGTGATGACTCAGACAGGAAAATTCTATTTTAAGTAACAGAGACCTTGAGCTTGAACCGAGTAGGCTGTGTCTTCTTATGGTAATATTTTGAAATCCCTCCTTCCAGAATGAAGTTATAGCTTGCACAAGAATCTGAATAGACTAAACACCAACAGAAGGAACTCCTAATCCCCCCACCCCCATATACTGGTATATGGCAGGGGTATTACATGTACTATGAAAATAAGAACAAGTTCAAATACTGCACTTAAATGTGTGTAAGATACATATTATCAATTTATTTTTAATAAAGGGGATGTATCGGTAATGTATTTTAAAATTCAGATGTCTTTGGGGATAAAAAGAAAATGTTATATTTCTATTAATCTTTTAAACAGTAATATTGCTACAGTATTAGAATACATATAATATATATTATAGGCTCACTCAAAAGAAAATGTAAATACCATCAGTGTAAAATAGCTGCTTTAAAACATATATCATTAAGTGTGTTTTGTTATCATTTATAAACTGACATTCTTTTTAATTATCATATAAAGATCCAGAGGTTGTCTTGATAAAATGAAAGGTGATGGTGAATGACTCCTAGGTCAATGATAACTCATTTCTGAACTAATTTTAACCCTTTCCTCCATATATACACGTTTTTATGCATGTGTGACCAGTGTAGATCCAGATCAGCCCGGACATCCCTCTGACTCTAAGAAGGTTTTTATTATGCTTTATTTTATACTCACTGATATACCAGTCAAGTTCTCTGATATTAAACATGCTTTATTTTATACTCACTGATATACCAGTCAAGTTCTCTGATATTAAACATGCTTTATTTTATACTCACTGATATACCAGACAAGTTCTCTGATATAAAAAAAGCATTTATTTTATACTCACTGATATACCAGTCAAGTTCTCTGATATTAAACATGCTTTATTTAGAGGATAATACACGGCTGAGCGGGGCCGAGGCGTGATAATCGGCCCGAGAGGAGCATAACGGCCCGAGGGCTAAACGTGATAATCGGCCCGAGAGGAGCATAACGGCCCGAGGGCTTTAGCCCGAGGGCCGTTTGCGACCGAGGGCCGATTATCACGCCTCGGCCCCGCTCAGCCGTGTATTAACGTCTATAATACATACCTTTATAGACATCTATTTAGATATCTTTTTATAAAATGTCCACTTTTAGGTTATTAAGTGAGCACTTGTTAATTGAACGAACACGTCACGATTCAAGTATTACGTCATTTATGTTTAATATGTGACGTAATTCGACGAATGTTTACTTTTTCAAACAGTGCAAATGACTTGCGGTTGAAAGTTTCTTTTCTTTTTTGCTTTTAAACCAGAACTTCATTGCAAAATCATTGGACAGGACGGAATATGTTTTAATTATGAATGGTAGAAGTGTTTTACGTGGTATGAGTCTGTAAAGGCTATGATTTAAGAGTGTTTCATACTCATACCACTGCTGCGAGCTTCGATTATCTACACCAAATAGGCTTTATTCTACCGGACGTATGGAGAAAACGATAAGAAAAAAAGGATTGGAAGTAACGTGATTTTAAATCGGGATATTTCTCTGGTACGTACATTTCAGTTTTAGTTTTAATCATTCCAATCTTCTGTTTAAATAGATGATTTCTTTACGACTGAAAACAAAACGGAAATATTGTGACGTCGCGCGCTCATCACGCGAGGGCTGATATCATGATATCAGCCCTCGCGTGAGGGCCGATTATGTGATAATGCCCCGGTCTGGACAATAATAGCCAAAATTACTATATGAATTTGTTACTATAAATAGTAAGGTATGTATTATTTTATACTCACTGATATACCAGTCAAGTTCTCTGATATTAAACATGCTTTATTTTATACACACTGATATACCAGTCAAGTTCTCTGATATTAAACATGCTTTATTTTATATTCACTGATATACCAGTCAAGTTCTCTGATATTAAACATGCTTTATTTTATACTCACTGATATACCAGTCAAGTTCTCTGATATTAAACAACTTATCCCCTGCCTATTTTTGTATGTTTACAAGTTGTTGCTTTTGAGCAATCGTATTGTCTAGCTCATAGTTCAGGATTAACCAGGTAGGTTTAGTGTAGAAAATGCGCTCTTCATTTTTTAAAAAATAATTCTAAAATTTAACAGCAATTGAGCAAAGGATATTTGTATTGATAATTACTATTAATTAGGCCACTGACTTTGGGGTAGAGAGAATGAAGACTGGGGTCTGTTACAGAAATATCCTTCAGTGTAGCCAGTCTGTCACTCTTGTAATGTCATGTTGGCCTCAATTAATGGTTTGAACAAAAATTATCTGTTTTCATAGAACTTTCAAGTTTCAGATGTAAGAGTACATCAAGGGCAGAAAACTGATCTTGAGGAAGACTTACTTTTCTTTGCCGCTTTACACTTTGCTTTATCATATTCAACATCTTTATCTGTGACTTGTCTTTATCCGGAAGCTGTGGGGAATTGAATGGATTGAGAAAATATCATCAGGTCTGATACTGGAGGGAAAAGTTTCTGAAGGGGAGAGAACTTTACACCAACCAGTTGTTCTGTGTTCTTGAACTTTGAAGGTGCTTGCAAACTCTGGACAATCTGTGTAACTGTAAGCCTGTGACTTATTTCTTGCTTATCAATAAATGAGGACAATATTTACCATTTCCTGTAAAGATACACCTTTATTGCTATGGCGAACAGTTCGTCTGATCAGGATAAGGGGTACCGCCGTGTTTTTCGAGCCAGCGAAAAAACAAAAAAACACCATCAATTTCTATCCAATTTTAAAGTACCTTTTAATTGTCCGATTTTCAATATCTTTACAATTTTGGAAAACCTGGAGGTTGTACAATCAAATGTAACAAAAAATATTGAGATCTTTAAAAACAAAAAAGTTAAGGGGTACCGCCGTGTTTTCCTTTCTTTTTGCCCGTTATTTTACGGCACCGCCGCGTTTCACACTTGGCCACTAAATTTAGTCTCAATAATTCGACTGCAAGCACAGCCCATTATCATACTGACTTTTTACAGATGTCGATCTGTCCTTTACGTCTCAAGCAGTTACGATCAAAACTGTGGTGGAAATCGACCCGATTTAAATTCTGTTATTTATCGATAAACGTGAGTCAGGTAAACTTTAAGCGCCGAAATCGAAATTTGTTGACATGGATGGAGGTTTAAAAGAGTTTTACATAAAAAACGAAACCGTTATTTATAAAGGATTACATATATTGATTCTACTTGAATGTGGCTTTTCGGGTATGTAAATTTTTTAAAGATACATATAGTTTAAGATGCTTTTTGGAGCCGCCAAAGTTGTGATTCCAAATCCGATCGGCGGCATATAGAAATAGAAGAAAAATTTTCCGCATTGATTTGAATAGTAACTGGGTTGTGCGCGAAGGGCAAAGATCGCATAGCCCTTGTCGCGCACAAATAGTTGTGCTAACCTGGCCACTAGCAGCACAACTATTTGTGCGCGACAACTTTTCTATTTAGTTACTATTCAAATCAATGCGGAACATTTTTCTTCTATTTCTATATGCCGCCGATCGGGATTTGAATCGCAACTTTGGCGGCTCCATAAAGCATCTTAAACCATATGTATTAGTGTTGTATTAAGGATTAAAAAAGGGCAGGGTGCTGTGAAAAAAGGGCAGGGTGCTGTCAAAATGGGTCAGGGGCAAATATGTGTTTTACGCTAGCAAAAATGTTTCATCATACGTAAACTTAAGTTGTTGTAGTGTGTTTTTTTTGGTGGGGTAGGGGTTGGTGATTAGGTGAATATGCTTTTTCAAACAAATCTGAATCAATGAATTATCATGTGATCAACTCTGACAACAGAACAGCCAGAGTACAATCTTGTTTAAATTGAAAGTGTATCCTTAGTTCTGTCTGTCACTTAGTGATATTTTGTGATATTGTAGGTGAGGGTATGTGAGATTTTGGACAATTTATGTGATAAAATTTATAAGTTACTTACAAAAGTAATAAAACCTTAGAATAATTGTGAAAAAAAACGTATCCGAAATTATTGCTGTCCGAAATTGCTTACACTTTCACCGGTTGTAATTTCTAATGAAATTTAGATTGTACTTGATGAAAATGAAATTTTATCAAGAGAACTAGATGTTTCCTTGAGTTTTCCATGTAATTTGAGCAGTTTTAAGACATCAAGGTATCAAAATCCAACTTACTATATAATAGAATCATTGGCAAAGAGTCGTACAATTTCCGTTTTTGAAAGTGAGCATTTTTTCATATTTTTTTAAAGTTCCTGTTTTCTATGGCTTCAACCTTTGAAATAAAGTTATTTTTGTGTAAACAAGGTTCCTTTCTGAATATGAATGCTTGTTTGAAAGAGTACTTTGTTAAAAACGAGTGATACCAGCAAATTCAAAATAATGGGACAAGCGAATTACTGCATAAAATTACGAGGTTTTGATTTGTTTTTGTTATTTAAAATTATTAGATAACCTGGTTTTAATATCATAAAATGCTGTACAATTATGCTAGACAGTTCATTGGAGTATAGAAGCAAGTGATGCGACAATTAATTGACTCCAAGGGCGGTCGGTCGGGACGTTTGATACGCCGCATGGGCACATGCTGTTGATTAGGCTAATCAACTGTTTATGACTAACAAGTTTTTTGACACTGGGTTTCTGTGTATTTGCCACTTTTCCAGATAACGATTAATGACTTGTCTGGGACGAGATTTCAGACGGTCTCTACACGCATCGCTGCGTTTCTGTTAATTACACAAAGTAAATTGGGAATACACAGGCATTGAATAAACAAAGGCAGAATTTGTGGTAGTTGACATTAATTATTGAAGACAAAAGGGCGTTTATGGGGAAAAGGGCAGAGTGTTTGAGATTTAGGGCAGAGGGGCGCTCTTCAAAAAGGGCGGGGCGCCGCGCCCCGCTATCCCGCTATAGATACAACACTATGTATCTTAAAAAAATTACGAATTAGGGACTCAGAGGCAGACGCACTAACCACTGAGCTAACGATCCGCTCCTGTCGTTTTTGGTGGTCCGTCATGTCCTAAAAACTGGTCCGTTATGTCTGGTCCGTATTGGTCATGGTCCGTAATGTCCCGATACCAAATTAACATACCTGAAAAGCCACATTCAAGTAGAATCAATATATGTAATCCTTTATAAATAACGGTTTCGTTTTTATGCAAAACTCTTTTAAATCTCCACCCATATCAACAAATTTCGATTTCGGCGCTTAAAGTTTACCTGACTCAGGTTTATCGATAAATAACAGAATTTAAATCGGGTCGATTTCCACCACAGTTTTGATCGTAACTGCTTGAGACGTAAAGGACAGACATCTATAAAAAGTCAGTATGATAATGGGTCTGTGCTTGCAGTCGAATTATTGAGACTAACCTGGCCACCAGAGATCACGGTCTAGACTTGACCTCTCTACAGCTGTTCATCAGTTCAGTGGTTAGCGCGTCTGCCTCTTGAGTCCATGGATCAGTGGTTCGATGTCTCGCTACACCAACGAACATTACTTACACTAACAGTCTTTCGGGTGATACTTCAAATCGAAGCCCATTTTAGTGGCACTTTAAAGAACATGGGGCGATTCTGAAAGTCTTAGACTGGAAAATCTTCTGTATCTTGCGATATCCTCCAAAACATAACATTACTAACACTCTTCTGGAGGCATCGCTCATAGGCTTCCTGTACCGACGATAAATAAATCTAAATAAATACACAAGACATGACCTGAGATCCACCAACGCACGATAGCACCGTATATGCGGTCATTAGTGTTAACCAGTTATATCAGAGAGTTAACTCCCTTGTACGTCGTCTCGAAAAAGGATGTACAAATGACGCGCGAGGTTTGTATGCCCTATGCATAAATGCTTAACACCTTTACTAAAGCTTTAGTAGCTAAAGACAGGTACCAACCAGATAGAAAGTGTATTCATTCAGGAATTGGTTGGTTTTTATTTATCTGCATGGATTTGCTTAAGAGGGTTTAAAATGATGTCATACTGCAATCACACACATTATGCATATTGCATTATGCCTATGTTGACTGTCAATTTTCTTTTTTATATAAAAATGTACCTCTCTCCCTAGTCCTATAAATATGACGTCGTAAATGCTTATTTATCATTTTTTTATTTTATGTCAGTTACGAAGTCATATCGCCGAACGTGGTTTTCCTGTCGCATGTTCCGACCGATTTTCAGTCGGGACAATTATCTAAGTTATCTGCAAATTTACAACATGACAGGCCCAAATATAGCAATATTTCATTAATATAATATAAAATATACTTCCCCATAAAATCGGACAGAAATGTATATTTCTTGATAATTAAAGTTAGCGTACAATAGTTTGATTGTTTTTCTTTCTGTTTAAAGGACATAACCTGACTATTGAAAATATTCTTTTCCTCTACGAAATTTTTACGCAACTGTCAATCGGGAATATATCAAGTGAAAGTTCTGCATGCACTGTACTTGAATATAATTTCTTACCAGATTAAATTCATGTTTACCGATGATTTGATGCTTAAAGGTGAATTTTGTTATATATTTTCAGTGTCTAATTATTTAAAGCTGAAATTATTACTTTCTTGTTGTTAAAACTAAATATGCGACATGTTTTTGATGCATCACGTTTAGAGGTAACGCTTGCCAATAAATGAAAAATATAAAATTTCAAAATATTAAATGTTAAAGGTTAAAGAAGCATGCGTTCCTCTATATATTTGGAGTACCACTCTCCCAAGCTGCCAAATTTTGAAAAGAATATTGATTGAAAGGTCAGTTTAAATAAAGTTAAACAAACATTTATTTAGGGTAGAACTGTCAAAATGGGGAAGTTAGAGCGTGGAGGGTCAAATATCATATTTGTTTAATGATTTTTGATGTTTAAGAGCATAGTAATTTGCATACCAGATAGTCCTAGAAAGATTTACACATCAGATGTTGCAAAAATTGCCTTGTTTCTTTACAAAAATCAAGACTAGCAGGCTATTCTTATGACATCAGTATAAATGTTAATATGCGCAGAGTTGGGCAATGTGCAGGCTTGCCCCACATGACTTTATTCAGTTCCTCCATTCAATCAGTTTCGGCACATTTGAGTTATAAATGAAAAATGTGTTAAGAAATCATGTTTTTGCTGCACTTTTCTTGTTAAGAGTGATGTTGCTAGAACACACAATGATTCCTTGACCAATTTTCTGTTTTAATTCAAGATTGTGAACATGTTCCGGAACTGATTGAATGATAATATATATTTAATTTTGCTTGCTTCATAATTGATAGTTTAATAATTAAACCCTGATAAAATGTTCTCTTTTTTATATATTCACAGGTGACTGAAGAGATATGAGTTTGTTAGAGTATGAACAGCAGATATTTTTGGATGCCTTCCATGAAGATGGTCTCCTCATTACAGCAAGGTACGAAGACAGACTTCCCGAAAGGTGAAGAAATGTGTCAGACATTCGGTCAGACAAGATGTGAAAATCTGTCTAACCGAAACAAATTCTGTCTGACCAAAACATGTCACGCATAAAATGAGCACAGAATCAGAAATGGGTGAAATAGGTGATATAGGCGAAATGTATACAGGAAATGGTAAGAATTGTCATGATGAAGATTATTAGAACATGTAAAGTATTGCATTATATATCCTACACTTATTTCCATCAGAACAGCTTCGAATCCAAACATTCTATTTTTTAAAAGGAATTCACAGTTCAAATTTTTGTCAGACATTCGTTCGATAACGTGAGAAATCATGTCAGACAGGCCCAAATTTTACCAGTCAGGTCCTTGGGTCTGGCGGCTTTCCGGAAGTCTGGGAAGAAACTGATAGCCATTGGGTATACAGTCATGATACAGGTAGAACAGTGGTTTAATCATATACAAATAACACATGTAGAGCCACAAGACAATCCTAGAATAGCCTAAAGGTTTTTTGTGCATTTGAAACATGTGTCATACACACAGCAGTTTCCTCACTGTGTACTGTGACCCTGCTAACCTTGTGCCTGATCCCTTGTTTTACATTTCAGGGGCCTGGGGCTGGAGAGAATTGTCACATGTTTCCTCAAGGTGTACTGTGACCCTGCTAACACTGTGCCTGATCCCTTGTTTTACATTTCAGGGGCCTGGGGCTAGAGAGAATTGTCATTAGTTTCCTCAAGGTGTACTGTGACCCTGCCAACCTAGTGCTTGTGCTAAACACAACATCACAAGATGAGGTAATGCAAGACTAAATTCCTTGTGAAAGATATGACAGTTTTCAGTGTGCCTGTTCAGGTGTGCAGACTTAGTCACTTTAACAAAAGATACTTACAAATCCAAGGTTCTATATTCAATCACCATGGTATGTAGTTCTCCATTGGTATTTCTGGTAGAAGACACATGCCTAAGGTTATAAAGCTGAGCATGGAAACCAGTCTCAAATCTCGGCTTTATAACCTTCAGCCATGATTTCCTCAGTCATTTTTGGCTCACCTCTGACACAGATGTTTCAAGAGATGGACATCAGCAGATTTCCCATTTGTATCTGTACAAAATCTAGGAAACAAGTTAGGTTACTGACTGTTGGTTGGTATCATTATAGTGTGATAGTATTGTGTTGTGTTTATCCTGTTGAACAAAGATATCTTGTATACATATACGTACTAATGGTTGTTATTATAGGTAGTTACTGCAGAAGA
Source organism: Corbicula japonica (assembly GCA_038501625.1). Taxonomy (NCBI): domain Eukaryota; kingdom Metazoa; phylum Mollusca; class Bivalvia; order Venerida; family Cyrenidae; genus Corbicula; species Corbicula japonica. Next base: position 1,027,226 of record JAZAYU010000062.1, on the reverse strand, counting down.
TGATATAACCAATCCTAAAAGTTGTAAAACTAAGACTGGAGACCAGTCTCAGATGTCAATATTCTAAGACTGTTCCTTTCCAACCAATCAAATTGTTGCAATCTCATACTGACAACCAGTCTTAGCTTTACAACCTTGAGACCAGCATTGTGGATGTTTTCAGGATTTCTACGTGGAAGAACTAGAAAAGGACAACACATCTCCCTTACCCAAGGTGATCACCAATGAATACAATGCCTCTGATAGGTTAGATTTGTTTGAGATTTTGTTGTAAATGATATATAGTGTATTTTAAGGACACGGTGTCCTTTAATATTTACTGTGTCTGATTTTTATACCCCTGCTTCGAAGAAGAGGGGGGTATACTGTTTAACCCTTGTCCGTTCTTGTGTCCATCTGTAACAAAATTTCCGTCGAAGTTTTCTACACTAAAAGCCAAAAGTAGTACTAGCAACTTTTAACAATAAAGGCAGATAGTAAACAAGTATACGCTGTAAATGGTCAGAAGGCTAAACTTACAATAGAAGAAGATTCACTGTATTTATGAAATAATTGTATATACAGTAAATGCTGTAGTAGATATTCTTGATTAAATAAAAAAAATGTTGAAATAGATCAGATTCTGGTATATCAAATAAGTAATTTTACTTTTGGTCCCTTTCATAATCAAAGCTTTCTAACCATTAACTGCATGGGAAACTGCTTATATATTACATGTAACCAGTGTAGATCAAAAGCATTCAGCACATCAGTGCAGTCTGATCAGGATCTAGACTGTTTTCTACTTGTCATAAATAACCTGATGCCCATGATAACCTATCAAAAGAACGATTGTAGACCCTAATCTGATGTTCTGGTTGATTTGGATCTAAACTAGTTGCACAAGGGATGAAAGCCATATCCACCGAGTGAAGCGTTAAATTGCGGCATAATTGCAGTTAATAGAGCTCGAGAAAGGCATTACGAACCACTGTTCATATGGATTTTAAGCTTAATGTCTAAAAAGGTTTATAACCATTATATGCGTCTACAATGGTGATTATGTCAAGAACAATATCACGGGTTTAAATGCACATGTTGTAAACAATAAGTCTGGAATTTAGGCAATGAAGTATTTTATTTTCTTAAATTTTCAACTCTTAATCTTTAGGAAGTCTACATCCCTCTATGAACTGATAATACAGCATCTCAGTGCAGTAAGATAGAAAATAGACTGGTTTTTATAAATATTTGGTAGTTGCATGAAAAATATAAAAAAGACAAGCAAACTTATTATCAGACTAGTAGCTAGTGTACAATAAACACAACATATATCAAAATATTGCAGTCTCGGGTTGATTGAGCCTGTTCATGGGCAGTAATGAGAATACGTATTACTGTCAACGCTACTTAGCCCCGGGTACTTAAAATGTCTTTAAATAATAAACATCTGATTACGATGTATACCTAAAATGTATAGCTCTGTCTTATAAATGATTAGATACAGTATCATGTATTGTCATTTTCATAAATCCAATTTACTTCTTGCATATGCGGTCGATCTGCATATCTACTGTCACTATTATGTTGTCCATAACAACAATGCCGAATTGTTCATTTCTGAGTCAGATTTTTTCTTGAACACTTTCTTTGTTTTTTTTTTGTCATTGTGTATGCACTGTTGATGGTAGTACAGCATCAATTGTTTGTACTACCTTTCTCAACGGCTTATCAGTGGGTGCTAATTTTTGTAACTAAACTTTCTGACAATCACTGCTATAGGTGCATTACATCAACCAAAGAGCATCTGTTTTTTCCGTCGCAGTTTTCTAAGCAACTATAACATGCAGCAGCCTGATATTTTGCAAATTGCATTATCCTGTAGTCCCATGTGGTGTAAAGCAATTTTATGCAGCTTGCTCATCTACTTCCTGTTTACCGAATACTTAGATTTTTACACACAGTCGACATACATGCACAATTTTTGTTGCAGTTTTCTAAGAAACTATAATTGCAGCAGCCTGGTAGTTTGCATATTGCTTTATCCTGTAGTCCCATATGGTGTGAGCATTAGCTCACAGATTTTATTTGTGTTTTTTTTTTTTGGTGTGGGTGGGGGGGAGTTGGGGGTGGGTTGAGGTTGGGTGAGTAAGGTTAATTGCTGCTTTATGTGATTAAAAATTGTTTCTTTCCAGTAAAATATATGTCACTAAAATCTTGTACATTTCAGACAGAAGCTTTACTTACAAGGTGGAGTGTTGTTTATTACCTCGAGGATTCTTGTTGTTGATCTGCTCACAGACCGAGTCCCTGTGGAAAACATCACAGGAATCATTGTTTGTCGAGCACACAGGTTTGTTGTTGTTGATCTCCTCACAGACCGAGTCCCTGTGGAAAACATCACAGGAATCATTGTTTGTCGAGCTTACAGGTTTGTTGTTGTTGATCTCCTCACAGACGGAGTCCCTGTGGAAAACATCACAGGAATCATTGTTTGTCGAGCACACAGGTTTGTTGTTGTTGATCTCCTCACTGACCGAGTCCCTGTGGAAAACATCACAGGAATCATTGTTTGTCGAGCACACAGGTTTGTTGTTGTTGATCTCCTCACAGACCGAGTCCCTGTGGAAAACATCACAGGAATCATTGTTTGTCGAGCACACAGGTTTGTCATTTCACTAATGTTCAGTGCTGAAGATTATAAACCAAGATTGGAAACCAGTCTCAAATCTCGAGGATCTGATCGCCAATTAGATGCTTGAGATTTGAGACTGGTTTCAAATTTCAGTTTTATGATCTTGGGCCCAGTTGTTTTTAGTGCTGTTGGAAAGGTACTAAACTGTTTTGACTGAAAGATAAAAGTTTGTGCAAAAGTTCGCAAGTTGATACATGTAGCTGGAAGTTGTGTATATTTTGGGACATGCTTTCTTGTATAAAGATGACCATCGGATACACAAAATCTAAATGCTAAAACTGAGTAATAATAGTTTTCTGGGGTATTTATTGAACAAGAAATATTTTTTAGGACAAACCACATTACAAGATGTTTTATTTACTTTATTCTTTATTTGTATGAAAGATGAGATATATAATGATTCATTCTCTTTTTGGTTGTGTTCATGTATTTAAAGGAGGTATGAATATTATATGATGTTTTTGTCTTTGAGCACCATGAGAAATGATCTTGGCTAAAGATTATAAAACTGAGATTGAAGATTGCCATTTCAGGCAGTCAGATGCTTGAGAGTTGAGACTGGTCTCCAATCTTAGTTTAATAACCCTGGTCATGTTAGTTTGTTGAAATAAGGGGAGAGGACAAAGGTGTTTTGATCTTCAGTCTAATATGAAACCAGCTGTTTAGTACTCTTGTATTTTTATTGTTGTAGCCTGGAACTCTGTATTATCAACACAGTTGTTAACCCTTTCCTGTATAGATATTGCTAGGGCGAACAGTTTAGATCCAGATCAGCCGGCACATTCGTGCTGTCTGATCAGGATCTAAACTGTTCACTTTGTGATTCATTAGGTTATTTCTGACAAAAATGGGACCAGTGCAGATCCTGATCAGACAGCACAGATGTGCCGGCTGATCTGGATCTACACTGGTCGCACATGCAAAAAAATGCGTATATGTCAAGGAAAGGGTTAAAATTATCAATGGTTCTGATGCAGTTCAATAAAAGTTCATCACTTCTGTATTTTGGTGAAAACAACTAATATATCAACATTTTATTTACCAAGAAATGACTCAGTTCGCCATATCTAGGTCAAAGTTATCAAATATGGGAACAATTGACTACTTAACTTATTTTCGTTGGTAATAGAAATTTGTAGATAATACAGAGTTTGAGTATATTTACATGTAGTAATCTTACATTTGTTTGATTTTAGGGTGGTGGAATCCTGTCAAGAAGCTTTTATCTTACGACTGTACAGACAGAAAAATAAGGTATCAAGTCGTTTTTCAACACTTTGTCGTCTTAGTGCAATAACAGTTAACCCTTTCCTCCATAGACACAATCTTAATTGCGTGGGCGAACAGTGTAGATCCTGATCAGACTGCGCTGTTCACTTTTTTATTCCTTAGGTTATTTCTGACCAAAATGTGACCAGTGCAGATCCTGATCAGAGGGTTGGGCTGTGTTGGCTGATCTTGATCTAGACTAGTCGCACATGCATAAAATAGGGTATTTATGGAGGAAAGGGTTAACAGTTTATCTCTGTCATATTTCTCTAGTACTTATAAAATTTCTTCACTAAGGTGATGACTTAATAATAACGTGATATATCAGTCAGTATTGTAGATGTTTATGAAATAATAAATAGCTGCCATTGATATATCGCAGGATTTATCATGTTGCCGAGTTCAGAATCACAGATATGTATTAGAGGCATAGCCCAGACTGATATTCCTAGGCATCTGAACAAACATCCCTTGATAAATCCTGCTCAATCTAAAGGTTATTTATTATTAATATTCTAACAAAAATATTTTTTTAAAAACTTTGAAAATAACACTACTGCTTCACTGAGTACATTCAAAAAGCATTTTATGACTGAAAATCATATGTGACGTCAGAAAATGAAAACAGGTGTGTAGCAGAGATATGTCATGGATATAATCCTTTCCTTCATAAATACGCATTTTATACCATGTGCAAACAGTGTAGATCCAGATCACCTGGCACATCCCTTTTTATACGCCCATTTGAAAAACGGGACGTATTATGGGAACACCTGCGGCGGGCGGGCGGCGTCCACAGGGTTTCCTTCTAAGTCAAAGAGTTTTCATCCGGTCTTTATCAAACTTGGTGAATATGTTGGTGGGCATAATATCTCGACCAAGTTCTATAACCAGATAAATCCCCCCAGCACTCCTGAATTATGGCCCTTGAATTGTCCAAAATTACTGTTTCCGCTCTCGTAAGACAAAGAGTTTTCATCTGGTCTTTATCAAACTTGGTGAATATGTTGGTGGGCATAATATCTCGACCAAGTTCTATAACCAGCCAAATCCCCCCAGGCACTCCTGAATTATGGCCCTTGAATTGTCCAAAATTACTGTTTCCGCTCTCTAATTCAAAGAGTTTTTATCCGGTCTTTATCAGACTTGGTGAATATGTTGGTGGGCATAATATCTCGACCAAGTTCTATAACCAGCCAAATCCCCCCATGCACTCCTGAATTATGGCCCTTGAATTGTCTAAAGTAAGGGTTTACGCTCTCTAAGTAAAAGAGTTTTCATCCAGTCTTTATCAAACTTGGTGAATATGTTGGTGGGCATAATATCTCGACCAAGTTCTATAACCAGCCAAATCCCCCCATGCACTCCTGAATTATGGCCCTTGAATTGTCCAAAATAAGGGTTTACACTCTCTAAGTCAAAGAGTTTTCATCCGGTCTTTATCAAACTTGGTGAATATGTTGGTGGGCATAATATCTCGACCAAGTTCTATAACCTGCCAAATCCCCCTGGGCACTCCTGAATTATGGCCCTTGAATTGTCCAAAAACTGAATTAGCGGTATCTGCTCTCCAAGTCGAATAATTTTCATCAGATCATTACGCAACTTTGATGATCAGCATTTTGACGGGCGTATTTTGTGTCAGTTTGGCACTCTTGTTTATTTATTAGATTATCTCAGACCAAGATGTGACCAGTGCAGATCCTGATCAGACAGCAGGGATCTGAATCTACACCATGCGCGCTTGTGATAAAATGCATATACATGAAGTAAAGGGTTAATCACCATGGCTTCAATGCATTGCCTAAAGAGAATCTCTTGTTGGTCCTGTTAAAATAATGCTGAAATACAAATTACAGGATATTTACACCATACATTGAACAGTTCTTTCTTGAACTTGTTATTTGCCTCTATCTGTCGGGAGTATTAAAAGCTAAGGATTTTTTTCTCTAAACTATAAAAATTTGTTGTTTTTTTAGGGGTTTTTTTAAAGGCAAAGAAATATTTCTGAGTTGTTTCTTTTTCCAAGCAGCTGTGTGTAATTTTAATCAAAGTTTCATCATAATAATTTTTGTGCAATTATTTCATAGAAGTGAGATTATTGAAACATGTACAACTTGTGTAGATCAGATCTCTAAGATTGTTCTCTTATTTTTGCAATTTATTTCACAGACTGGTTTCATCAAAGCATTTTCCCACAATGCAACAGCCTTCATGACTGGTTTCTCCCATGTCGAGAGAACTATGAAGAACCTGTTTGTCAGAAAGCTGTTTCTGTGGCCAAGGTTTCATGCTAATGTACAGGAGACGCTAGAAAAACATAAGGTTTGGTTAGCAATGTATAGTTAGTTTTATTTATTGTCGCTACAGGAAGCCCATATGAGGGACGCCTCCAGAAGAGTGTTAGTCATTTTAGGTTTTTGGAGGATAGTGCAAGATACATAGGACTCTCCAATTCCAGAATCGTCCCAGGTTCTTTTAAGTGCCTGGTGTATAGCACCACTACCCCGGACCTCGGTTTAACATCTCTTAGCAATGTTGTTTCTTGGTATTTATAAGGTGCTGATAAGCATCTCTATGACACGATTAAGGAGAGCTGAATGCTAAGCTTGGGGTCACAGGTTCAATACCAAATGGCCAGTGGCTCAACACTGATAGTTGCATTCACATTTCTTGAGTGAGGTATATGCTTTGTGTGTTTAAATTCTCTAGGTGTCCCCCAAATTTAATTTCAATTCTATAGGTGGTCCTTTAAATATTGACTTCAGTTCCTACCTTTCCTTTTTTCTCTCAGATAAAGCCCTGATCTATTACTTCAACAATCTGACAATTTTTGAACAGCATGTTAGTTAAAAAATAATGTTACTGTGAAACAAGACTACTCTTTGTAAAATTTTCATATTTTGCATCGGTGTTTAAGTAGGTGGTGTTTTGATGATAAAGTCATGAGTTTCAACCAGTGTGCACAATATGTATATTTTTCCATAGGATTTCATTACAAAATAATATGTTTAATGCTTTAATATATGTATTTTGACTATGTACACTGTTTAAAAAAGTGAATGCACTGCAAAGCATAGGTATACAGTTCACACTTACCTTGCATACATTAAGAAGAATAAACTTTCAAGTTGTGAAGGTTTGTCAATTTTTTGCTAATATAAATGTATTTGTCTATGTATTCATACAAATTCCACTCATCTATTGTTTTTATTCAGTGACACTTGAAACCAGTACAATTAAATTATACAATGTACCAAAGTAATACCAACAACCAATGATTTATCTTGATCTGCTACAGGTGGACGTTGTAGAGATACATGTACAGCTGACAGATGCCATGTTAGCCTGTCAGACAGCCCTCCTTGACTTGCTCAATGCCTGTGTCAAAGAACTCAAGAGGTGCAACACTGCTGTAAGTGAAGACTGGGTAATGGGTAGGGCAGGTAGCAACTCTTTCCTTTATTGACATGTATACACATTTCTATGCATGTGCAACCATTGTAGATCCATTTCAGCAAGCACATCCACACCATCTGATCAGGATCTGCACTGTGCTCTTTCATCAGAAATAACCTCATTAATCAAAGTGCGAACAGTGTAGATCCTGATCAGACAGAATGGATGTGCCAGCTGACCTGATTCTACACTGGCAATAAAGGCATATTTATGAAGGAAAGGGTTAATATTGATAAGAAACTTTTCATACAGCACAATAAATTGGAGAGAGTAAATCAGTGTTGTTTCTTAAAAATATCGTTAAATGTTTCTGTGACAACTTGATTCCTGTACTTTCTGTTGTACATCAAAAAATTAATTTCTGAGTAACAGTCAACTGGGCCCACAATTTAAAAACTGAGAATTGATACCATTTAACATGTACCTGTTGAAAGATTTTGAGTAACATTGTAAAATACCACTATCAAACACCACAGACCACAAATAAAAGTCAGAACATTACAGATAGATTCGGAAGAGATTACCGTGGAGAATGCTATAGCCAAGTCGTTCGATCAGATGATTCGACTTCAGCTTGACCCAATCTGGCATCAGCTCGGACCCAAGACTAAACAACTTGTAAATGACATCAAAACCCTCAGGCTCATACTCAGGTAAGGCCAGAGAAAATAAATTTTTTGGGAGATTTTGGGGGAAAAAAAGGGGTGGGTGGGCACTTTTTAATTTTTATTTTTTATTAACGAAATACCTTATGAAGGTATTTCAGGATGGTCTAAAACCCGTTCTGTACAGAACAGAGTATGTTTCGATTGTTTTACCAATACATTTTTTTGGGGCGGGTGGTTTCGGACAGGGGTGGGCGGGATGAGAATCTAAAGTATTTTTTTCTCTGGCCTAATGGTAAAGTTTTAATTTTCCGTACCAAAAAACACAAAACAAGTGACAAAATGGACTTATCCCTTTACTGCTTGTATATGGGTTTCATTGCATTTGCAAACAAAGTAGATCTTGATCAGATGGCATGGATAACAGTGATATCTCATGGAGTAAAGGGTTAATAGAATCACTTACCCATTGCATGACAATAATTTATCAGGCAAGGGCATTTGGACAAATTAAATGTCTGTTTCTTAAAAAGTTTGATGTTTACTGCAGATAAGAAATGAACCATTTGCTGAAATATTTTCAATGTGAAGTATTAATACTACATAAGCTGTAAGCCTGTTTACTGCAAAAGTAGTCCATTTCTAAAACTTCAGATTGATGATTTTTTCTTTCTTGAATTTCAGACATCTGACACAGTATGATTGTGTGACCTTTTATAACATGGTGAATTCTGTCAGGTAAGATGTTGCATACATGTATGTATTTCAGCCTACATGTAGCATATTCCGATATTATTTGCATCCCAATGAATACAGACCCAAGCAGTTTAAGGAATAAACTTTGAAAACTCATTCAACAATGATATGGATGGTTTTTAACCCTTTACTTGATATATACGCATTTTTACGCATGTGCGACCAGTGTAGATCCAGATCAGCTGGCACATCCGTAACGTCTGATCAGGAACTGCACTGGTCGCATTTTGGTCAGAAATAACCTAATGAATCAAAACACAAACAGTTTAGATCCTGATCAGACGGCACAGATCTAAACTATTCGCCCTAGCAATAAAGTTGTATCTCTACAGGAAAGGGTTAACAAAGCAATTTAAAAATGTCTATAGATTCTTACCCTTCTTAGAATCATGTACATAACCAGTAAATGACGTTTTATCACCTTGATTGTTTCTAATGTATGATAAGTTACAGTGCATCATTAAAATTGCTATAAAAGTACCTATATATGGACTATATATAATACTTTTCATATAAACAATATCACAAGAAAAAGTACCAGAAAAAATATTTTACTAAAAGTAAAGGGTTGAAGGTTATAAAACTGAGATTGGAAACCAGTCTCAAATCTCAAGCATCTGATTGGCTAAAATGGCAACTGGTCGCCATTTCAGCCAATCAGATGCTTGAGATTTGAGACTGGTTTCCATGCTCAGTTTTATAACCTTGGGCACTGACTATGCTGTCAACATAAAAGTTTTAACTACACAGATAGGTTAAATTATGGAAGAACTAATATTGAAAACGGGAAGACAATATTAATGTTTGTTTCTTTATCTAAATGAAAATCCTTTTAGCCAATCAGATGCTTGAGATTTGAGACTGGTTTCCAATCTCAGTTTTATAACCTTCAACCCTGATCATGTTAATGCCATGTTTCTCGAGATGATACCAATGGTGACAAATAATTAGTTATTTGTCATTTCAAGTATTAATGTTATCCACATTTCACAGAGAAAACGTGAAAAGATTCTAAAAGATATTAACCCTTTCCTTGTTAAATACGCATTTTTACGCGTGTGCGACCATTGTAGATCCAGATCAGCCAGCACATCCATGCCCTCTGATCAGGATCTGCACTTGTTGCATTTTTGTCAGAAATAACCTAACGAATCAAAAAGCGAACAGGTTGTGCCGGCTGATCTGGATCTAAACTGTTCGCCTAGCAATAAAAGTGTATCTATACAGGAAAGGGTTAAATACAGAAACACCTAGAACCTTTTCACTTTCACTTTTAATGCTATTGAACTGATTGTATTTAGGACCAGTGAGAAGACGTTCGGACAGAACACCGGCTGGCTGTTCCTGGAGTCAGCGGACAGTCTCTTTGTGGTGAGTCTACTCTCCAACAATTTCAAACCCATTTTATACTCTGTCACATTGTACAAGTATTTAAAAATTTAAAAGCTGTGTAACTACAGTTATGGTCAAAACATTAGTTGTTAAGTGCAGTTTTTTCTTAACAGTGATAAATCAAAGATCTTTTGATTCAGAGCCATGTATTATTCTGTGTTATCATTATAGTTTGTGTGAGTTAAAATTTTTTATATATTTCACTATAAGAAATGCACAAAATCAAAGTCCAGTAAAATTTAAGCATGTAATAGCATATTTTATCATTAATATACATAATTGTATAGTCTTGCAAACATATCTTGTGTGGCCTTTTCATGAAAAGTCTCCTTGATGTCAAATGACACCACAGCAACTGTTTTGTTGACAAAGAGAGCCCTATTACCTGCGATGGAAATTTCTATTTCTCATATGTATGTTTATAATTTTCTACAGCATGCTCGACTGAGAGTGTATGGTGATGAAGCAAGCAGGAAGAAACAGAAAGCAGACAATGAAGGCAAAGGTTATATAGCCAGAGAGCACTAGTGATATTGCTTAACCCTTGCCTTGATATATAAGCATTTTTACGCATGTGCGACCAGTGTAGATCCAGATCCGCCAGCATATCCGTGCCGTCTGATCAGGATCTACACTGGACGCATTTTGGTCAGAAAAAAGATAATGAATCAAAAAGCAAACAGTTAAGATCCTGATCAGATGGCCCTAGAAATAAAGGTGTATCTATACACCCTTTACTCTATGAAATATGGCTGTTATCCCATGGGTGAACATTGTAGATCCAGACCAGCTAAGCCCTTTCATCAGGATCTAATCTGTTAACTTTTAGATTTATTAGGTTATTTCTGCCCATGAAGTAGATCCAGATCTGACAGCACAAATTTGCTGGCTGATCTGTGCCCAAGATCATAAAACTAAATCTGGGGATCAGTCTCAAATCTCAAGCATCTGATTGGCTGAAATGGCGACCAGTCACCATTTCAGCCAATCAGATCCTTGAGATTTGAGACTGATCTCAAAACTTCGTTTTATGATCTTGGGATCTGGATCTACATACATGCAATAATACCAGTATAGGTGAAGTTAAGGTTAAACACTGTCTCTAATATCACATGTGATGCAACATGACCAAATGGGGTTTATTGATTTTACATTAAGGGTATATCATGATTGTATTGCAGACTTATTAGTCCAGAGAGGGTCTAAACTATTTTCTAGGTACATTAAGAATGTTTTGTGATGGAATGTTGAACAGTGTAGACAATGATCAGACTCCACAGAAGTGTAGGATGATCTGGGTCTACACTGGTTGAATACACTATAAGCTCTATTTTGTCATGGTGCATCACAAATATGCTTCTTCTACACTGTTAATTACTTTGTCACCATTCTCAATGAAAAAGTCCATACTTTAAGGATAACATTTCTACCATATGGGTTGTTTTAGGGACCAAAAAATTTCGCAATTTTGCCATAATTTAAATTTTCACAGTGGTAATTTTAGTGAATTTGCACCTGCAAAAAATAATTTTCATGTTTTTACTGTTGCAGGGCATTCATATTGCTATAGTTCTTGTTACTCTGTACCAGCAAAAGTTAAGTTTGGAATTTTTGGCGTTAATTATTTTCAGCATAATAAAGTTGATACTAAGGCATGATTGTATTCATGTAGCTAAAAACTTTGCAGACAAAGGCACTGAACAAAAAAAGTTTTTAATTGCTTGGATAAATGTGAATGTATAGTGCTGTATGATCAACTTGTTCTTATTATTGTCTGGTAGATGTTCCAGAGTTGGAGCCATGTCCAAAGTGGGAGGCCCTACTAGAGGTGGTAGATGAGATCTCGGAGCACAACAAGTCAGCTGACGAGAGTCTCGGACCTGGTAGGGTTCTTATTGCTGCGGAGGATGACAGGACATGTGCCCAGATCAAAGAGGTAGAGTTCATTGTCAACATTTGTTACCAGAATTATGTACTTACCTGTTTACATGTGACACTGTTTACTAGTATTTTAGAACAAACTGGTGTACTACTGGGTATCTTCTCAGGGTGGGTCTATGGGAGAATGGTGATGGCGCATTTGTTTGAATATTCTTTTTTAATGGTTAAGATATCAGCAGTTGGAATTTATTCATAATTCATATTCTGTATCCATGTTTAAGATACCAGTGCCCAAGGTTATAAAACTGAGCATGGAAACCAGTCTCAAATCTCAAGCATCTGGTTGGCTGAATTAGCAACCAGTCGCCATTTCAGCCAATCAGATGCTTGAGATTTGAGACTGGTTTCCAATCTCAGCTTTATAACCTTCAAACCAGCATTAAAATTTTGTTTGTCAATTGTTTGAATATCTATGGTTGAATGTTATCCATTGTTAAGATATCAGCAGTAGAATTTAATCCATGTTTTAGATATCATCATTTGAACTTTATTTGTGGACTCAAAATCAATGTTGAACTTAAAATATAAGCCTAGAGCTCATCTTCATCATTCATTTTTCATTTAAAATATACTCATGGACAAAAGTCTTTTAAACATGTGAAGTTTTGATCGCACACTCATAAATTTGGTATTTTTGGATAGTGGACATTTATATGCATTCAATTAAAAAAGAATTTCGTAATTTGAGCCAGTACTACCGTTGGAGTAATGTTTTGAAAACTGTAGACTGTACAAGATTTTTGTCCATTAGCATACTATAAATAGAAGCAAGTTTAAAATCACATCAAAAATGGACAAATTCTTTAAAACAAGTTTTCTTCTGTTTTATTAACTAAATCAGTTACCCCTTGGTTAACACAACCTGCTTATCAAATTTGTGACAACTTACCCTAACTCATGACAGTTTGACTGTATGTTTCAAAGGTTTCCACTTGGAAATTTTGTAAAATTAAACAACACTTGGCCAATTTACAATTAGTATTGCCTCCTGAGATCTTTAGTTGAACATCTACACATTATTTTTCAAAGTGTAGCTGTCAGTTTTGTGATGTTCATCAGATTCTGATGCATTTATAATAGGGTGTGTACACTCCTAACACATGCATATGTGCTCTCGGATTCTGTATTTTATAAATAAGAGTTTTGCTGGTTTTTTTATTGATTTCAGTTTTTGTGTGACGGCAGCAACAGCCTTTTAGCAAGACTGTACAACAAGTCCCTGGCTAACAAGGGAGAGTACATTGAGGAGGTCAAGGTAAACATTATTATTACCTGATACCTTATATAAATGTAATTTGGTAGTTTTGACTGTTTTCTGAAATTCTAAACAAGTCCATGTTTGCGAACTGTTGACCGGTCAATAGTTTCGACTGTTTCCCTTGTGTGCTCTGACGTCATGACGTCATGTGGAACAGTAAAGACTTCTCCATAAATAAAATGTGATGAAGTAGCTCTATTTAAACAAATTAAACCTTTGTCAGCAAAATGACAGTTTCCTTAAGTTTTTTATGAAATAACAGAGAAAAACATATGAAAACCTACTGATATACAAAATGTTGGCGGTGTGACATAGTTACAAGATTGTTAAATTTAAAAAGTTTAATTAAAACATATTGCCAAAATTATATATTTGTTCATTTTTTCATCTGTAAGTACTGTTAAAACAGTAATTGATCAGGTAATAAAACAGTTATTTCATATTTGATTTGGGAACAGTCAACAGTTGTCCCTCGGTGTCGGGGATAGTGTTTTGAACTGTTGCCCTCGGCCAATGGCCTCGGGCAACAGTTCAAAACACTATCCCCTCCACCTCGGGCCAACAGTTTGACTATTTCCAAATCACATATGAAATAACTGTATACTGTTACACACAAATGTTTAACCTTTTACTCCATGGGATAGGTATTTATTCCTGGGCGAAAAGTGTAGATATAGATCAGTGAGCACATTGATGCTGTCCGATCAGGATCTACACACTGTTTGCTTTTAGATTCATTATGTTATTTGACCAGTGTAAACTTAGATGGTGCTGATGTTCACTGGTGATAAACTTATGTATGTGGTAAAGGGTTAACACTAAAGTGGCATTTGGAACCACTTGTAGATTCACTCCAGGGCTGAAGCTTATAAAACTGAGTTTGAAAACCAGTCTCAAATCTCAAGCATCTGATTGGCTGAAATGGCGACTGGTCGCCATTTCAGCCAATCAGATGCTTGAGATTTGAGACTGGTTTTCATACTCAGATTTATAGCCTTGGGCACTGCTTGCATATCAGATCAACTACAAAAATAATTGATTACATTAAGATTACATTAGGATTTTTTGGTAATTATTTTTTTTACAATAACAATTTCAGAGTTTTTTTTACAATATCAGTTTCAGAGTTTGTACATTTAACTTTACAAAGCATCACGAATATATTTATAATTACTTGAAACAATGTACATCTACATATTTTTTGCTTCAGATGATCCTTTACTTCTTATTGATGGGTTTTATAATTTTATCTATGTGCAAACAGTGTAGATCAAGATCACCTGTCACATCCATGTCATGTGATCTGGATCTACACTATTCGCTACTTGTCAGAAATAACCTCATGAATCTAACAGTATAGATATTGATCAGATAGCATGGTTGTTCTGGCTGATCTGGATCTTGAAACAGGTATATATGGAGTAAAGGTTAAATAAATGTCTTTATTTTCATACAATATACCGAGTCTTGTACCATATCTCATACAGCAAATATTGATAACAGATACGACTACAAAAGAATGTATAGTGCCAATAGAGTAAATATCAATGGTGATAACAATAAAGCTAAAATGATCCCTGTCATTTTACAGAAGAGACCAGCAAGTAAGCACAAAAAACAGAAGACAAATACGATGGAGGACACCGTGACCTTGACACAGATGATGGCTGGAAAATCTAACGAGAATGGAGACAAAAAAGTTTGTGTTCTGTATATAATAAATATATATATTGAAGAACATGCTGTGTTAATCTGAGATATTTATGTAGCAATACGGGGCATCAAACCTGTGTGAACAGTGTAGATCCAGGTGCCATCTAACCAGGATCTAAACTGTTCTCTTCTGGGTCAGAAATAATGTAATAAATCAAGAAGCCAACAGTGTATAACAAATGTGCTAGCTGGAACTCTTTAAAAGGGAAGATCACTTGAGTTATGTTTTTAGATGCCCACAGTTTTGATGCTGGTGTATGTTTAGAAGATGCTTACATATTATATAGTTATTTGGTTTCTTGACAGGGAATGTGAGGATATATTGCCGGTCTGGGTGTCATATTACCCGAGCCGCTGGCGAGGGATAATATGACACCTAGACCGGCAACATATCCTCACATACCCTTTCAAGAAACCAAATATTTGTTTTATTATACTGCAAAGACTTTTTCAGACAAAAATAGTTAGAAAACATCGAATTTTCATTTATTTCGCTTATTTAATGCCGAACGGCTTAATTCCCCTCTGAGAACCTCAAAAATTACATGTCTGACGTCATTAATTTACCTGCATGACGTCACTTCTATAGAAATTGAATGGACTATCGATTTGATATTTATTTACAAAATTATAGGAATAATCTCATTGTTTTCTACGTTACAACAAGACACAAATATTTTCTGTAACAATTTTAGTAATCCCTACGCATATCGCTTTATAATTTACAAGATCGGCTTCAAATTATGCATTTTTCCGGAAATTCAAAACAAAATGGCGGACGACAACAAAAGGTAGGAGGCCAGAGAGGGAAATTAAGGCACGTGCGTTAATATCTACGGCCGATCCGTAAATACGGATTTACATCAACGGCACATTATCCAATCAAATTCAAGCAAATTTCTTTGCAGTATAATAATTAGAAATACTCGCACATTGTTGAGAAATATTTTCATATATCTGTTTCAATAACACTTAACATATGTGTTAGCAAACAGAATAACACGTTTCTGCTGATCTTTAAAGCTTGAAGAATTCCTGCATAATAAGTAAACACAAAGTAACAAGCTTTCTGTGTTAATTAAAATTTGTTATTCTTACCAATTAGCTATGTGTACATTCATGTATGCTGAACATGGTAATATACTCTACAAAACCATATGATAATCTTTTAACACCCTTCTTTCAGCCAGATGAAGGTGGTTCATTAACCACTGGGGATGTGTACTACGGTGTGTTACCTGACCCAGTGACCATTCTGCACCCCCTACATGACTGCTCGGATCCGTTCAGCCTGGTACGAACCCTAGCAGAAGTCCAGCCCAGATACATCATACTGTATGATCCTGATATGGAGTTTGTTAGACAGGTTGAGGTCAGTATCGTTCTTGTATAAGTTTTTCTTTGTTTCAACCACTCAAAAGTATATGTACAATTGCTGCCAGATGTAAATACTCTACTGGCAGTAGACCAGTAGCTGTCAGGAGCTACTGTAAAACTATGACCAAAAGACATAAATGACATTTTCATGCAGACATGTGCACAAGGTTATAAAACTGAGCATGGAAACGAGTCTCAAATCTCAAGCATCTGATTGGCTGAAATGGCGACCAGTCGCCAGTTCAGCCAATCAGATGCTTGAGATTTGAGATTTGTTTCCATGCTCAGTTTTATAACCTTCAGTAATGGATTTGCACATGTGTATCATTTTATAAGAGTAAGTAATCAATAGTTTGCTTTTGCTAAGGTTTGATTTTGTGAACTTAGTACGAACTACATGGAATTTAAACCACCTTGAAATATAATGATAGCACAGCAAGTGTTTTGTTTATTTTTCTGAATACTTGAAAAAAAACTTGTAAAATGTTATTTTCGTGCAAGTCATGCATCTATTACCTAGCTGTTGCTGCGTTATTGTGGCTCATGATATACACTTTGTTTATCTGTTGGTTTTTTCCTATACATTATGCAGGTATATCGTGCCAGTCACCAAGAGAGCCCTCTGAGAGTTTACTTCCTCATGTATACAGGATCTGTAGAGGAGCAGAGATATCTGACCACACTGAGGAAAGAGAAGGAAGCATTTGAGTACCTGATCCGAGAAAAGGCGGTACGTACACTATAAGTACGGTAAGTCACCCAGAAAGTCTGCTCATGTATACAGGAAAGAGATGGAAGCTTTTGAGTACCTAATCCTGGAGAAAGTGGTTTGTACAGTGTTGTGTTTGTTAGTTGTCTGTAGAATTCTGCTTTTGACTGCAATCTAAATAACCTCTGTCTGCGTGCTCTGATTAAGATAATAACCTGATCCAAGGGAAAGTGGTAAGTACAAGCTGATTATGTACCTTAGTGTATAGTGTGTATCTAGCTGCCTATAGACTCCTGCATTATAATGGTGCAAAGATCGGTAAGGACATATGGGATTGCATTCATTTTCATGGCCATAAAATTTCGTGGTTTTCAGTAAAATTGCTTTTTGTGGGTACTGAAATTCATGGTTTTTACCTTTATTTACAATTTTATATTTTGTTTTCATTTAAATAAGTGGGTCAACACACCACAAATTCCACAAAAATTAATATGCCATGAATATTAATGTGTTCACAGTATACAGTGAAAAGAGAAAAAAAAGCATTGGAAACTGGTCCAAAAGATTACTCGGAGATCATAAAATACTGTACACAATGACATGTGACACTAGCAGGAAATATGTGTTAACCAATCATCTGGATTCGTTTTAGACTATGGTGATCCCTGAGGAGAGAGAGGGGAAAATGGAAAATGATCTGAACCTTGTAAGGGACGTAACTCCTGCAGGAGCTTCAGCCAACACCAGGAAGGGGGGACAGCAAGTGCAACAGCCCTCATCTAATAAGGTACCTCAGTATTATAGATTAATTCAAAACATGCCTGAAGATATATTGTGTCTGTTATCTACATCTATGTAAGCATAGAAAGGCAAAATTTGGTTCGAGGCGGTTAACTCGTCAGTCTTAATCTTTTATATTGCTATGAACAAATGACTTAACTTTTCTGGAAGAGTGACAGTCTGTTCATTCTGACAGGGCATTATAATAATGTTATTCAATATCAGACCAAAGTATTTAAGTATAGGTTAATAAATGGGCAAGCAGTGCCACTTGTCGATAATGGCCCGAGGGCTTTAGCCCGAGGGACATTATTATATGGCAGGGCCATTATCGACAAGTGGCACTGCTTGCCGATTTATTTACCTATTTATTACATGTGTACGTTAATTAATGTCCCTTCACATTGTACTTGATTGGGCACTTTCATTGATACAATTACTACATCATGTTGTCAGTGACTACGTCATTTGAGTTTTTTTGTGACGTAATTAAACGAATGTTTACTATTTCATTCAGTACCATTTGTTTATTTTGTTTTAAATAAGGGAAAGGATAGGGATTTGCTAAACTTTGAATGCTAGAAGTGATAAATGTGGTATGAGTCTGTAAACGCAATGAATTGAGAGTGTTTCATTCTTATACCTCTGCTGCGAGCTTCTTTTCACCAGGCTTTTAGGCTAGCTATGTGAATATTAGATTATGGTACAAATGAATGGAAAAGAAAAAGGAAAGAAGTGATTTTAAATTGGGAATATTTTACGGGTATGTACAATATATTTATTCTGTTTTAATGATGAAATGTGATTTAACCAATGATAACAATTGAAAACCTAAAAATAAAATCGCAGGGCCATTATCGATAATGGCCCTGCCTCTCATAAGTTAATGCCCTGCGACCTTGAATAACGCTTCCGGTCGTAACGTAAATTTGTTACTATTTATAGTAACACATGTAATAAGTGTGTTTAACTATAGCCCAATTTTAACACCAGATTTGAACAATTACAGTATAACCCCTCATTAATAAGGACACTCAATATTACGGGCACTCCGGTATTATGGGCGATTTTTTAAAAAACAGACATGTTCTCTTCTTCTTGATTTAAACCCACAATTAAGGACAACCCACTATTAAGGACACTTTCCCTCAGTCCCTTAGGTATCCGTTATAGAGGGGTTTCACTGTATTTTGTTTTATGTGGCACAAAAAGTATATCGAGTGTGAACAAATAGTAAAACAAGGGTTACATTTACAAGGAGCTAATTTGGGGCTTGTTTGTTCCCTGTGATCCAAGAATACTTGAATTTTCAGGTGATAGTTGATATGCGCGAGTTTAGGAGTGAGCTTCCGTCACTCATTCATAAGAGAGGGATGGATATAGAGCCTGTTACACTGGAGGTACGTCAACACGGAGCTTTGTTTACTCAAAGGAAAGTAATCCAGAAAATCATCTGCATTTATTTCTACCTTTCTATTTATTAGTGAGAGATATTTCTTTGCAGTTGTGCATGATAATAAGGTTTTACTTCACACAAAAATACCTTGTAAAATATTTAGAAATGTGAATTTGTATTCAGTGTTTTGGACAGCTATTTAACATTACTCCATGGACAACAAAAACTTATTACCTCAAGTCTTAACTTCACTGATATGCGTTTTATCACCATGGAGACCAGTGTAGATCCAGATCAGTTGCACATTCAGACCATCTGATCTGAATCTATTCTGTTTGCTTCTTGGTCAGAAATAACCCAGTGGATCTGAAAGTGAAAAGTGTCGATCCTGATCAGACAGCAAATGGATTTACACTGGTTGCCCATGTGATAAACGTGTATCCATGGAGGAAAGGATTAATTAACTGGCTTGGCTTACAGGTTGGAGATTACATCTTGACACCAGACATCTGTGTGGAGAGGAAGAGTGTCTCTGATCTGATTGGTTCCCTCAACAATGGTCGCCTGTACAACCAGTGTGTGTCCATGTGTCGCTACTACAAACGTCCGATACTTCTCATTGAGTTTGATGCGAATAAGTCCTTCTCACTTCAGGTATGACAATTACCATATGTGTTACACAGTTCATGGTAAGTAACTTGAATCATATTTATAATGCCTTTACTCCATATATATACTCATTTTAACACGTGTGCGACTTGTGTAGATCCTAATCATCTGGCACATCCATGCCATCTGATCTGGATATACACTGCATCTTGGTCAAATTTAAACAATTGAATTTAAAAATGAGTGTGTATATTGTGATCAGCTGGTACAGATGTGTCAGCTGATCTAGATCTACACTGTTTACCAATACAATAAATATG
The DNA here is from genome assembly GCA_038501625.1 of Corbicula japonica. NCBI lineage: Eukaryota > Metazoa > Mollusca > Bivalvia > Venerida > Cyrenidae > Corbicula > Corbicula japonica. The sequence goes on along the minus strand of JAZAYU010000062.1, from coordinate 1,006,968 downwards.
AAATATTATAATAGTATGCAATCTGTAGGTTCGTATTTTTTGAGTTGGGTATGTAAACAATATCACGCGAGACCCAAGGTCGGGTGTGATTAGGTTTACATATGCAATGAAAGATAATAGGAACTTACAGACTCCATATTGTTATAATGTTCCTTTTATTATATACCCTACTCACTCAAAACAAATTGAATTAAAATAAACAACAAAATTTAAGTCAACAACGTGATTTACATAATATAGATATAAAAATAGTAACACGATAGTAAATTTATGAATGGCAAAGGCAATTTATGAATGGCTTAACAATATCATAAAGGTTGTAAAACAGTGAACACAGGAAGCTGCAAAATAAAGAATTGGAAAACGATGTTGTCCAATACAAAATTACTAATCCGACGAGTTTTATCAATCTTGTGGATTAAAATTGCACTATGCTAAAATCATTCATGGGTATAAAATAATATATTATAGTCAATGAATTAATATATTGAATTCTTCAATTAAAGGTAAATTCGACAAATACACACTTGTAACAAAGATCTTGAAGACATTTTTTGAAGAATAATCTGATTTAAAACTATTTGCACAGGTTCTGTAAAAATGTGAATACGGTAAGATGTAATATAAATGTTTGGACAGATTAAAACTAGTTATGAAAAAGAGCAACATTTATCACAGGTTAACCATTCTTTACTGTGTAATACACCCATATTGAATAATTTTGTTACACCGGTATAAAACAACCAACAAAGATTGTCATGCCCCCACAAAGTGGGAGGCATACAGAGTTGCACTTGTCCATCCGTCTGTCTACACATATGTCCCCCAAATCTTGCAGCATCAACTCCTCATTAACCATTGGGCAAATTTCTTTCAAACTTACACAGATGATCAAGCAGGATGTGTAGATGAAGTAAAGAAAAGATTTTCCTACAGCCATTTTACCAGAGTTATGGCCCTTTGTTACAAATGTTGTAGCAGTAGGGGCATCGGGTCTCGAGGACACAGTCTAGTTTTAACTGATTTATTTAATTTGGAAGCACATAGTGAAAAGAATCTGACACTTCTTTTTAATTAACATGCACACACAAAAAATTAACTTGTCCAGGAAATTTGTTTAGCTTGCCAGAGGCTTGCTCTGTAACAGTTTTCCTGAACTGGCTTAATAGGTTTATGTATAAAACAACAACTTGTGTCAGATCCAGTATGTATACAATGAATTATTGTATTTCAGGGTAAATACCAGATCTCTAATGATGTGTCGGTACAGGAGACGACGACACGCCTCACGTTGCTCACTCTCCATTTCCCTAAACTCAGAATACTCTGGTGTCAAAGTCCATACGCCACGGCTGAACTGTTTGAAGAACTCAAGGTAGTTTGAAAAGTTATCATTATAAAGTGGCATTGACATGGCCCGGCTGAATGTGTTTTATTGCCGAGATTATTTTCAAACAATGGAAGCCACACTGTTGAAGTTTTAATACCTAATAGATGATCAGTTGTCACCAGCATGCATAAGAACCAAGCTGAGTACTCTGATCCTGATCAGCGGCATGCAGGTGCTGACTGATCTCGGATCTACACTGTTTGCTCATGGAATAAAAGCCATAGCCAAAGGAGTAAAGTGGTAACAGAATGTGTGTAATATGTGTTACTGTATATTCAGACTGGCAGAGATCAACCCAATGCAGTAGATGCCATGACAGTGACATCAGTCGATGATATTGAAATGTCCGACAGATATAGTCACAATTCGCAGGTAAGTTCCTCTTAGAAAGAAACCAATAAGTGAATGGGATGTCATGGTTGAGTGGAATTAACCCTTCATGTATTTACCCTTTACAGACACTTGTATAATGCAGCCAGTATAATATAATTAAGTTTTATGATTCAGAATGCAATGATGGAAAAAATCTAAATGCTATTAGTCCATTAGAATTGATACAAAATATGTAAGCAACAATTTTTACTACCGTATTTTATCTAAGTCTTCGGACGGAAAAAAATAATTATTTTTCTGGCTGAACGAATATTTAGAGACGAGAATTTTCATTTAAAAAAAGATCGTCCGAAAATTTAGAGACATGTACATTAATTGACACGTCCGTAATTGTAAGCCCAGAATACGTAAACACGTGTCAGACGTTTCTTCCTTTGAAATTTCTGCTTACCTTTGTCAAGCAATTAACTCCATAGTTGCTAAATAAACATCCTATAGTTGTATAATCAACATTGTCGGAAATGTGATGGCTGTCGCTAATAAGGGTGCAATAAATTAGTTGTAAACTGCTAATTCGGCAAAGTGCTGATACTGCAGATACACACACAACCTGATCAGAGATAAGCTATAATGATCACAGATACGCTGTCAACAAACAATCAGCTGACTGAGAAATGAAATCATCCCTGTTAGTTGACGGTTAGAAATTCTTTTGTACAATAGCTTCAATCGATTTTCGAGCAGTGCGCACCGTTTCAAGTTGATGTCGGCGTCTTTGAAGTTAAATACACAAGCATCGCTGACATTTAAGATCAAAGTGGTCAGTGACCAGGTGTTCAACAGATGTTCATAGCAGTTGTAAACTGGATGATTTTAGTCAATGTACATGTAATAATTCTCGGATATTTTAGGGGCAAGTATTCGCATGATTAAAAATATACGTTGTTCATGTCATTTATAACTCATAATAAATATCATAAACATCGGAGTTAAACATTTTAAATTTAAATTCACGATCAGACATATACGTCGATCGTTGCACGGTCAGAAATATATTTCGTTCGTATTAGTCTATGTGTTATTAAAATTTAATTTTAATGCGACGATGCTCCTAAGTTAGCCCTGCGTATTTCTGGGAGAAATGCGAACGTTGAAGATTTAACAACTTTATTTTTCATTATAAGAATTAAGAATGTTGTACAGAAATGCTATTATTAAAATATCGTAAAATAAAAATGACCGAACAATGTGTGATATAAGTCATTCGGAGTCAAAACATAATTTGTCTACACACTTACATTGCTTAGCAACGACTGACACTAGACAGCAATACACATCATTTTTATAACAACATAGCGAGTTGATAAACAGGAAGGATTAATAATTGCCTGTAAAAGGGTATGACGTTTTATTGCGTTCGAGTGTCCGATTAATTAGAGACGAAAATAATATTGTTTTCAGTGTCCCATTTTTAGAGGCTGAAAAAAAATTATTTTGGCAAAATAATTTTGGTGTCCAAACACTTAGAGGGTCCGAAGACTTAGATAAAATAAGGTATATTCAAGTCTTATTTTTTTACGGAGTAAAATGCCTTAAACCAGGGTCTATTTAATCAATCCCTACTAATTAAATAGACCCTGCTTAAACTAAATGTGCAAATTTACTTATTAGATCTAGTGGAAAACGATCTACCTTTGATCTACAAAGGTCATTGTTTATTTTCTACAGGATATGCTGCTGAGGATGCCAGGGGTGAATTCCAGAAATTACCGGCTAATTATGAACAAAGTGGAAAATCTCCATCAGTTATCTACCCTTAGTGAACAGGAACTGACAGGAATTATGGGTAGCTCCCAGCATGCAAAGCAGTTGTGGAACTTCCTCCATAATGAACATAATGCAACTGATAGTGCCAATACGGGTAAATCTACAGCAGCTAAATCTGACCTAGCTAAAAAGTGGAGCAAAAGAAAAAGATGAAAATGTCTAATACTATTTATGATTGATATTATTGTGCTTATAAGTGTTCATAAATAAATTCAGGGCTACTTTTTAACACCTGATTGATATTATATATATATATGTATATATGTCTTTCATGAAATACTATAAATTGAATAAATTTGTTTAATTGAAGTTTTAATTTCATGCCCCAGCTGGTCTGTTAAAGTTGTATGAAATTTTCAAGAGAATATTTCCATTCAGTTGTAATAGGCAAATTCAGAGATGCTTTCTGGCATTGGACCAAAGACGGCCGAAAAGTCTTAATGCATTAATTGACCCATTACACCCTCAATGTAGTAGACTTGCCATTCTGTGATTTTTAGGTATCTATGTTTTATGTTCATATGTGTGTTTTGCAGAAATGTATTGCCTAAATATAACAAAATATTCCACAAGTTATAACTAGCACTGAAAGTGTTAATTAACTAGAACCTTAGTTTAAAGTCATAAAGAGACAGATTCCTGATCTGATTAGTTTTATAATTGCTTGCTTTCTTTACAAATTCCATACACCACCCATACATTTTTTGGGTGGGCAAATTGTTCTGCCTGAGACAATACAGTGTATTTTTAGACAAGACTGTCCTGCGCTCTGTAAACAAAAGTTGACCTTAAAGTTAACCAGTGTATACTTAGATTGGCCTGCAGTCTGATTTGGTTCTAAACTGTTTGCTCTAAAGAAATTTAATTAGTTCATTATCTTATGTGCAACATCCCTTTGAACAATGAATGGATATGCCCATATTAATAGAAAGGTGAAAGTGTTACTTTGATTCAGCACTTAAATAGTTCACAGAAAATGTTGTACCAAATGTTTGTTCGCTCAGTGAAGAAATAATAAACTGGAAAAGCAAAACTTTAAAAAGCTGTGACTTCAGTCCTTAATCCTTTCCTCCATATATACACATGTGCGACCAGTGTAGATCCAGATCAGCCAACACATTCGTGCCGGCTGATCTGGATCTACACTGTTCGCCAATGCCATAATGGTGTGTATGGAGGAAAGGGTTAAAACATCCTTTGCTACAGTGCTAACCATTCATTGTCTTCAAAGATGGGTTTTTGTAACATTAAGAGCCTGAACTGCATTTGTATTGCTTGGAACCAGTGCTTAATTATTGTGAAAACAAGGTTGACAGGTGAAACTGTCTTACAACTGATGTTATTGGGCTGAATAATTCAGAATATGAGCTGAAACAGAGCATCTCCAAATGGGGACTTGTTTGTGCTGATTGTAATAGTCCATGAATTGTGTCAATAAGCAGGTAAAGCATTGACAACACAGATCATATTTTCCAAATCTTATTTCAACAGGTCATGTACTTCCCAAGGCATAAGCAACATTAAATTAAGGTTTAACTCATTTGATAGGGCCGTAACTCCACAAGGTAATTTTTCTTGTCAGAAACAGCACTGTTCATTCAGTTGAGATATTCCAAGTGTGAATGAGACAGGTATTTTCAGTCAAAAACAACATTTGATTTGAGTGGCATTTCTCCAAAATAAAAAAAATCTACTCGGAATTTTTTTCATGCAGATGATTTATTCCAAGTACTCTGCTTGACTAAACAAACATCTGCTAGTGATTCAAGTAACTTAGTCCTCATTCAATCCCCCAGAAATACATGAAGCAAGAAAGTAGACACAGTGACCCATACATGTAATTGTTTATTACTGAAACTTGTACAATTCGGAACCTTTGTATATCCTGTGAAGAACCATAGAGGGTTCAAATCAGTTGATGCCGAGATGGGGTAGAGACAGTAAAATTAATATAATTTTTATAGGCAGACATAGTCCACTCATAAACCCAGTGGATTTTTTCATGTGATGGCTGTTTGATAATTAAGTATGACCTTGACCTTTAAGGCTTTGGTTCTTGCTCAAGACTGTCTCATGAAGATGAACACTTTTGTCCATCATTTGCAAAGATATTCTCTGAAAACAGATTTCTCTATATTTGACCTTGAACACTGAGGTAGGTTCAAGGTTCTCTGTCTGATAAGGAAAGTTTGGTTCGAATCCTTAAGATAGCCTCAAGTATCCAGATTTAACATGGATGATTGACAAGGCACTTGCTGATACTTGACCCTGTGGGATTTGGGACAAAATAACCCTTTCCTCTATATATACACCTTTTTACACATGTGCAAATAGTATAGATCCAGATCAGCCAGCATATCTGTGCTGTCTGATCAGGATCTGCACTGTTCACGTTTTGGTCAGAAAACTAGAATGTGTCCCAGGACACTGATGCCCCTACTGCTGCAACAACATTTGTAATAACAAAGGGCCATTAACTCTAGTAAAATGGTTGCAGGAGAAAAAAAACTTTCTTTACAATCATCTTCACATCCTCCCTGATCACCTGTGCAAGTTTGAAAGAAATCCCCCTGAAATCTTAGGAGTTGATGCCACAAGATTTGGAGGACGGAAAAGTGCAACTATATATGCCTCCCACTTCGTGGGGGCATAAAAACCTAATAAATCTAAAAGCGTACAGTGTACTAGAAGATCCTGATCAAATGACACCAATTTGTGGGATGATCTGGATCTACACTGTTTGCTCATGCCATAAAGGTGTATTTATATCGAAAAAAGGAATAAAACATTTACAGAACAAACTATTTCTATACCTTTTAATAATAGTCTGAGCTTACCTTAGCTCTATAGAACAATAAATGTGAATGCTACCAGGCATTATGATATATACAACAAACAAACAAACAAAATATTTTGAGCACGTTATCCTGAGATTACTGAACACTATTTTCACAACCAAGGGACCAGTGTTGATCCAGATCGGCCAGCACATCTGTAATGTCTGATCTGGATCTAAACTGGTCACTTCTTGGTCAGAAATTATCTCATGAATCTAAAAGCGAACAATGTAGATCCTGATCAGATGACACAGATGTGCTGGCTGATCTGGATCTACATAGTTAACCCATGCAATGAAAGCCATATTTATGGAGTAAAGGGTACATGAGATATCATTTGCAATAGCTGCCTCTGCACAGTCTGAATTCCTTATCCTGGACATTATTTTCAGCAACACAACCTGTACGGAACATCTGGCCCCAAGATTATACAACTGAAGATGGAAACCAGTCTTAAATCTCAAGAATCAGAGAATTGAGACTAGTTTCAGTTTTTTTTATCTTAAGCACTTTACAGAACATCTGGTTTAATGCAAGAACAGCCATATGGTGAAATATTGAACAATTCTTCCAGTATACCAGTATGATGTGTTGGAATATTTCTTGTGTAGTTGAGGCTTCTGTACATTCATGACTTCAGCCATGTGCTGGAATTTCATATGATCCATCCAATACACATTGTGTTCAGTTATATCTGCTAGGTGGAGGAACATCAAACAATCCGTCCAATGTATGTTATTTTCCAATATCTCTGTGGTAGTTGGGGCCATTATACGAACATGACATGACGTCAGCAATGTGGTGAAATATCAAACAATCCGTCCAATATATGTTGTTTTGGGATATTTCTGTTGTAGTTGAGGCCACTGCACAAACATGACATCAGCCAGATGGTAGAGTATTTTCCCAGATAGAGACAATGTTTCCACTCGACATATGCTCTCCACATATATTATCTTTACATTGTAAAATATCTGAAAAATATAACTACAGTAAGTTAAAATGCAGGTTTATTACATTTGTGACCAATTTGGTCAATTTGAGACTGTGCTCAATTTCGACCAATAAGATTGCTGATTCCCATTCTCAGTTTTATAAACTTTGGTCTAGGACCAGCTGATAGCCAGAATATCCTCTACAAACAGGTATGCAGTGCCTTTAGGAAAATGGTTGATGACAAAGTCGTCTTTTAATATTTTACTGTGCTTTTTATAGAAAATATTCTTTGCTTTGGTTTATTTATGCTGACATAACCATGAAAAACTTCTGATGTGTGTATATTTTATAAACTAATGTTTACTGCTCCTTGACAGTCTGTAAATATACTTAGAACAACACAAAAGCTTACCTTTAAAATAATCCCTGCAAAGCATACTGGAATACATGTGCCTGGTCCATTGCATAATATCTGAAAAGTTCATCAAATCACTGTAATAAATCAAAAGCAAATGATATCTGATGCCATCTCATCCCTTTTAGTGTTAAGAACAGTATTTGTTACCTTTGCGACCAATGTAGATCAACACACAACTACGCGGTCTCAGACCCCTCAATTTTCAGAAAACCCAGAGATATGACTTTTATCCCATGTGTGTCCAGTCTAGAAACAGATCACACCTGTGCAGGCTGATTTGGATTCTACACTTGTTGCTTCTTGTTCAAAAAAAGCCCAACAAATCTGAAAGATCCTGATCAGACTGCATGGATGTGTTGACTGTTTTGGATCTACAATAACTCATGGAACAAGGGTAAAACAGTATACACCCCTCTTCTTTGAAGTCAGGGTATAATAAAAGACACATCACATGGAGTACAGGGTTCCCATTGGTCAGTTCTGAGACTGTGCTCAATTTCAACCAATCAGATTACAGAGATCTAAGAATGTTCTCCATTCTCAGTTTTAGTACCTTGGAGGCTGGTTTTCATTAATCCCTACACTAAGAGGAAGATGCACTAACCGTTGAGCTATTTATGATTTATCTGATCTTAACCCTTTACTGCATGGGATATGGCTGTTACCTTTGGAAGAACAGTAGAGATCCAGATCAGCTGACACATTCTTACCATCTCATCAGGATCTACAGTTTGCTTTTTGATTCAGTAGGTTATATCTGACCAGGGAGAGAACAGTGTAGATCCTGATCAGATGGCACCTGGATCTACAATGTCTGCACATGCGATAAAATCTATATATAATATTATGAAGTTAAAGGTTAAAATTGCAACTTTTATCTGAAGGGTATTTCACAGTTGCACAGACACAAATCCAATGTACACACCTACTTACCATGATCTGCTCTCATATTACTTTTTTTAATCCATGAAATTATGTCTCCATAAATTAGTTGAAAACCACTTATATTAATGTTTTCTAGAATAAAAGGTTTTACAGAGCATTTTGTAAGTGTTCTTACTATATCAGGCCTGATCCCGAGAACAATTGGGAATGAGTAGATAGATGCATACAGTGTTGATAAGACCGTTGTTATCCAAGATTGCTTCACCTCACGACTCCTTGGGATCGACTTGATGTGGTACTGAAATACAAAGACAAGCTGTCAGTCAAGGCATAAAACACCAGGCAAAGAGGTTGTAGACCCTCAAATAATGTTCTCCTCACCTATTCCTTTACTCCATGGATATGCCTTTTTATAGGAGCTACCAGAGTAGATCAAGATCTGACAGAAAATCAGTGCAGTTGTAGTATATTGCAAATTCATTAATGTATGCCATTTATGTTCGCCAATCAATTAACAAATTTAAAACTTAAAGCTAAAAATCAGGTTACGTTGGGTCATTTTTATATATGATTTTAGAAATATGAAAAAAAACTATGAATTTTCACCCCCATAAATATAAATGAATGTGAAGAACACCGCATCATGTTTATAACCTTTATCTTGTTTACAACTTTTTAACTTGCTTAAATGGGTCATACCTGTGTACTGAGGACATAAAATTTTATTTTACCTGTGACTGATTTTGTTTGGAAGTTTCGAGCCTCTTTATTTTCTCTTCACTCATCTTGTCTGTATTTGCTACAATATAATATCTTGGCTGATAATGACCTCCCAGATGCTCCATCAAACTCAGCAGCTCTGTTGTGTGACCACCTGTATAATACAGTAGAATTCGGTTATTTGAATAGTCCATTTGTAAGAACCCTTGATTCAATTAAGCGGAGTATTATTATATACGGAGCTTACAAATTCTATCCAGTTTTTGGTTTCGTTCGTATCTCCGCCATTTTTTGCCGGTGCGTCATAAGAAATACGCACTTGTTAAAATCGCTTACGCCGTAACTACAGCGTAACGTTAATAACTACATGTGGTGAAATCAAAGATAAAAAGATATTGTAAATAAATACACTGCAATTCATTATATCGCGATATCCAATAAATCGCGCTTGGTCCGTGGATCCCATTTTTTGTACATTTACAATCTATATGTTTGTTCATTTTTCGTGGCAGGTAAAAAGATCAAACAATTAAATCAACGTTGCCGACAAATTCATGAAACGCACGCTTTTTTCGTGTCGTATTACGTCATTATTGGCGAAGGTTGTTTATTACATTTGTATGCAGGGATTTAAGAGGCAATGTACAAGTTTACCAACGGATACAATTAAACGTCAAACGTATGAAAGTTGTTTTTTTTCAATTCCGTTGCTTCTGATTTGACATGAAACCACTTTGTGACGAACAATAGCCAAAAAATCGGTGCGAAAAACACCAAGCTGATACTGTACTGGCAGAATTTCGTTCACGTGAAAACCGCAAATTAGCGAAAATTAATGCAAGCCGCTAACCATAATAGACATTGAGCAGAAAACTTCAAAACAGTTTGTTGTTCTGACATTAGCCTACCTGCTCAGGGCACGACAAATCCTGAAATTACTTGGTAGCCCTCTGGGCTACCAGGATTTTCGCTTGGTAGCCCAGACTTTTCGGTTGTGTATTTATTACCTTAGATATATACACTTTACAACAATGATGGGACGGTTTGGATTACTAGTCAATATTAAAACACCTCTCAGATTATTTACTTTTATTTATTTACTTTATTACAATACATAAATCCCAGGTCACCACTTCCGAGATCATGTTTCACCCAGGGATATGAAGTAAGCCAGTTGACTTGAAATGTTCGAACCGTTGATTCTTGTCATATTCTTTGCCAGAGAATTTGGGTCGTTTGGGCGTTGATGTGATTTTATCATCTAGTTTTCTCTTCACTGATTTGGGAGTTGACTGCTGGCTGTGATTTGATGATGGGTTTTGAGTCGAAGGCTCACTCTCCTAAATAGAAATAATTACATTATATCTCTACTCTTTTATTAACCCTTTATTAATCAGCAACCAATTAAGTTTCTAGCATGATCATGTAAAATATTTATATTCATTCCTGCCTTTAGACAAAAAAGAAAAGAAATGCATATTTGAATTTAAGAGTTTCATCACTGTATGCCCCTGAAACTCCTTTAACAACAAACATCAGATTTTTAATTTATCTAGCCTGTTCTGTTAACTTTTATAAAACACCATGCTTGAAATGATCTATTTCAAATTGATTTGATTAAAATTAGAAACAGCAACTCAACTGGCCTTTGGAGAAATACTTCTTTAAAATTAATTTATATCATATCTTATTTTTTTTAAACCCAAAGACCGGCATTTGGCAAGAAAATTTAACATATAACTTGCCTTCTGATGACACAACGATCCATTTTTCATTAATAAAATACTAATCCAACTAAACAAATAACATTTATAACGCGTTATCTTTATGATATATAGAATTTTCTATTATGAAACGTTTTGCGAAATATCACCTGTTTAAAGCTTTTATTTTCTCGCCGACCATTGCTTTTCTCACCTACGTAATAATTAACCCAATCATCCTCAATCAACTGACATACTTACCAATTACACATTTGATCTGTCGTAAATTAGGTTGCCGAAACTGTGAAAGTTGCAATCAACAGATTGTTTAATTGACAGAGTGATGATCTAATCAAAACACATTAAAGTACCGCATTATCTCGCCGTATCCTCGCGCTCGGTTAAATACATAGATAGCATACAACAGAGCTTGCGAGACTGACAGCGAGAGGTCAAAGGTGACGAAATCGATAATTACCCGAGCGTGTTGTTTTTCAGTCGAGTGTCATAACGTTTCCTGTTTGTTGAAATTGATGATTTGCCGGGCAACCACTAAGGGAATTTTAAGGTGGCCCGGCGGGCACTCGCTGAAATTTTTTGGTAGTCCGCTGGGTCGAAATCGGTAGCCCGCGGGAACCGGGCAATGGATTTGTCGTGCCCTGCTGCTCATCGACATACCGAGCAAGTATTTTTCTGTTTTATGGTTCTTTTTACGAATAAAAAATTTTTATTCGTGAATTCCCCGTATTCCATAAGGCAAAAAACGTAATCATCTAATGAACAAAAACAAATGAAAATTCTCGATGCGGGGAAACCCCGTTATGTGACGTCATTGCTCTAAATGTACACGGTAAACACGCGTGCCAGTGAACGGAAGTCATTATGTTAAATAGGTGATAAACAATGACAATAAATTTATCGAGTTTACCGGATAATGAACATTGCCTTGGGGCAGAAACGTGTGAATTTCAAGTAGGATTAGCGTCGTAAGGCGTTGCAAGGTGGGAAAGTGCTATCTTAATAAACGAAATGCATGCGGTGACCTATTCAAATAAAGATATTTTTTAGCATAGAAATAGATAGAAACGGTTTTGTGTTTTAATATTCTACTATATTAAGCGAAATATTCAAATAACCGCTATTCAAATAAGTGGAATGTACTGTAGTAACAAATCTTTACTGGCATTCTTACTTGCTATTACTATAATGTCAGTATTGCTGGTTACTAGTAACTCCTAGTTCTATTATTGTTTAATTTGTGATGGTTTTAAAAATTAAAAAAAAGAGCAATCACCTCTAAGTGGTTGGAGAATGTGGGGGTAAACCATATCTATGGTAAACAGATGCTTGTATGTCATTCATCAATTTGTCCAGTGTTTCCCTTCTCATGTGTGGGTCCGCTCATTTGTAAAAACTATTAATGTGATATTAATGCAGGCCCAGCTCTGATACTTCAATTTTATGTTATGTATTTAAGGCTTAAACAATTAAAGCTAAAACCGAGCAATAAGTGTTCCAATTTTCGGATTGTATTATTTTCGGATGATCGCTCAAACTATATTCACCTGAGCCGATTACAGCTAACAACGATGCATTCTTTGTTCTTGCTGGACTTTCGCTTGAAGACTGGCTAGTAAGAAGGAGGATGACTATGCTACATATTCCAATAATAGCAACAATTAAAGCAGCAACAACACAAATTTGCAAGACAAGCACATCCATCGTCGGGTACTACTAGAGTGCGAAAACAAGTTCTTTTCGCGAAAAGAAGAAATAACTGCGAAAAGAAGGAATATCGTTTTTATTTATTGGCCGATTTTAAAAATTTCTTTTTTAAATGAAAGACATGAAAAAATACATAAATAAACATTAATTCATCATATTTCAATAAGAGTTTTGCCGGTCGATGGTAATTCATTAAACGCGGTCGCTAATTTGACCTCCCGAAAAGAAGAAATAACTGCGAAAAGAAGGAATATCTTTTTTATTTAATGACCGATTTTAAAAATTTCTTTTTTAAATGAAAGATCAGGAAAAAATACATAGGTAATTAAAAATTTATGGTATTTCAATAAGATTTTTGCCGGGCGATGGTAATTCATTAAACGCGGTCGCTAATTTGACCTCCCGAAAAGAAGAAATAACTGCGAAAAGAAGGAATATCTTTTTTATTTGTTGACCGATTTTAAAAATTTCTTTTTTAAAATGAAATATCAGGAAAAAATACATAGGTAACTATAAATTCATTATATTTCAATAAGATTTTTGCCGGGCGATGGTAAATGTGTAGAAACATGTTGGCGATCTTCAGTCGTCATTGCACTGTCATCGGTAAAAACATAAATAGGATTCCAAAATTTCTGTAATGGCGAAATGGCAGTTCAATAAAACTTTGCACAAATCGTTTTTAACTTATTTTCGTTTTTCGTATGTTAAGAAAAGTTAGAAACGTATAGAAAGAGAGCTATACCTAAAATTTCCCTAAAATTCTATTTACATGAATTTACAGAAATATTAAACAGCACAAAACATTTTAAAATGCCCACAAGAGTATAATTATCCTGACAACAATTTGTTGTGTTCTTTGTGCGTTTTAGGGAAGTTTTAGATTTTATTATTTGTCTTACTGTTTTAACGTGTATTTACCTATGCAAAATAAAGAAACAATAATTACATTGTTTTGTGCGAAGTTTCATTGGACGACATATTGCCATTAGAGAGATTTTCATACAAAAATATCGTTGAACTAGGAATGATGATTGTAGACGGCCGTTAATGCTGATATTTTTCTTAAATTTATTCAATATGGAAAAGCATGCACCTAAACATTAAATCAAACAATCATTTACCTCTCAAAGAATGCAACACTTTCTGCAATTGTTCCAGCATACGAAACAAACGGACTTCTTTGTCATTTTGATTATTAGCACGCTAACGATATATATACTAAAGTAGTAATCAGAATGATTTATGTAATCAGTTAAAATAACAATCAGTATGGTATGCTTTACTATATTTGTAATTGCTCTTGATCAGAACTGAACGAAACCTTTAGTGTTAATTTTATTTATTTCAGTTTTTGAAAGTATCTGATTAGGCGTATGGATACTACCCAACCCATGAAAATATAAGTAATCTGATTTTCTTGCATACCAGATCAGGTCATCCGGTGTTTTCACCCGTGTAGGAAATTTCGATCCTACACCCCCCCATGTAGAATGAGTCACGTGAGTGACGTCACGTCTTCAAGTAGCTGACGTAATTTATTCAAGTTAGTGACGTCATTTATAAAAAAGGTTTGCGTTAATGTCAATATTTCAGCATAAGGAAAATGAATTAGTTTGTATACATACACAGAAATGTTATAAATAATAAAAGGTATGCAAGAAAAAGTATCTTGCATGAGACATTCGGTAAAGATAGAAAAATCTGTCACCTCGGGTAAACTGTTTTGGCGGGAACTCGGCAGAGCCTCGTTCCCGCAAAACAGTTCACCCTCGGTGACAGATTTTTCCATCTTCACCTCACACTCATGCATGATACTTATAATATAATTAGCGGATGACCGGCACGTGCCATAAGCTTAACACTTGGATGCAAGTAGCGCTTGCACCGCAGGAGTGAAATATGATAAGTGTGGCATATGACGAATTGCCGTATGATGTGATTAATGAATTGCAGAAGGAACGGTTTGAAAAAAAAATCAGCATGTTAATTTAACTTTCAAGAGTAGCAGAAATTAATCGATTTATTTTTCTTTATTTGTAAAATAAATATTTAGAGTCACAAACAGTACACAAAATTTCAGATTATCCTATGATACAACATAATTATTATAATATCAACAATGATTTACTCATCAGGTGGCTACTTTCGATGCATTGAATATATTGAATATTAATATTGATGAAATAAAATAAATAAAGAAATCAAATACAATTGTGCGTGCTTATTATGTCATACACTTATATTTGGTAATAATTTATATTGAATAACTTAGTCTACAAGTGTCAGATAATTGCTGCATTGCCCTATTTGAAATAAGTTTAGATTGTTTTTATTATTATTAACGAAGTTCTGAGATGCATATCTAAGTGTAATGTTCTATTTGTTGTTGTTGTTGTTTTTGCAAAATGAGGAGAGATTATTTTCCAATCCGCTGACTTTATGTGATAATCTTTCGTTCTTTGGTATCAGAAGTCAGGATCACCTTCAGTCAAATCCACAGGATTTATTAATACAGCGAGTGGTAATTTCATTTCATGTTAGAAGAAAGACGTAGAACATAGAACAAAACTTCTTTCTATGTCTTTCTAACATATAATTAGGAGATAATATTTGATTATACATAACTACTAACTTAACATAACATGGGTAATATATACATTACTTCCATATAACTGTTTAATTATATTCAGTGCAAATTTAATATTTATTTTGTTTGTTCCTTTGTTGCTACATTGGAAAGCACTGACTCAGTGTTTAAGAACAACCAAACGAGTGACCGTAGCAGTCCAGAATTAAAAACAAAATCTTCTATCGCAGTTATTTCTTCTTTTCGGGCCGTCAAATTAGCAACCGCGTTTAATAAATTAACATTGCATACATCTTAATAAAATGAGATGAATTAATGTTTTCTAATGTATTTCTCCAGAACTTTCAATAAACAATACCTTGATTTCTAATCGGTCAATAAAAGGAAAATATATGCTGTTTTTTTTCGCACTTGTTTCTTCTTTTCGGGAGCTGAAATTTACGATCGTGTTTAATTTTCTCATTTCTAGGCAGAGATCCCAATCCAATACAAAAAGACATGTCCTCTGGCCTAAATTTTTATGATCTTTTATTTAAAAAAGAATTTTTTAAAATCTGTCAATAAATAAAAAAAAAGTTATGCCGTCTTTTTGCAATAATTTATTCTTTTCGGGAACTTAGATTAGCGAGCGCGTCCAAGGAATTCCTCATTTCTCAACAAAAATCTTAACTAGAAAAAAACAACAACAAAAAGACATGTTATGAGCGTAATTATTCCTGATCTTTAATTGAAAAAAAATCAAAATCAGTCAACAAAGAAAAAAGATATTTCTTCTTTTCGCATGTATTTATTCTTTTCTGGCAAAACCTTTTTTAAACCTTGTTGAATTATAATGAATTATTATATACTTATGTATTTTTTCCTAATCTTTTATTTAAAAGGGGAATTTTTAAAATCGGTCAACAAATAAGAGATAAGCCTTCTTTTCGCATGAATTTCTTCTTTTCGGGAGGTCAAAACTAAGCGACCGCGTTTAATGAATTAACATCGCCCGGCATAAATCTTACTGAAATATGATGTATTGATGTGTACTTATGTATTTTTCCTTATCTTTCATTTAAGAAGGGCAATTTTTAAAATCGGTCAACAAATAAAAAGCTATTCCTTCTTTTCGCAGTTATAATATGTTCTTATCAATTATTTTTTTTATATAATATGCTTACACAATCTGTTCACTAAGGTGGTTGTTTCTTAACAATTTTTAAAACATTTACTATTTGTGTTCCTATTTTAATCTCCCTATGTCATACAACACTATATCTCAAGGACCACAATGGAAATAAAAGTAAATTACTACTCTTTTTTGTGTTATCCTTGACATTTAATGTTGAGTGACATGGCTGTATTAATTCATACTTTGTTATATTGTTTCTGTATGTCTTAATATTTTATGCCATGTTCTTACACATTTTATGTTGAAATAAATCTATCTATCTATTTCTTCTTTTTGGGAGGTCAAATTAGAGACCGCGTTTAATGAATTATCATCGCCCGGCAAAAATCTTATTGAAATTTGATAGATTAATGTTTGATTATGTATTTTTTTCCTGATCTTTCGTTTAAAAAAGAAATTTTTAAAATCGGCCAATAAATAAAAAGCTATTCCTTCTTTTCGCAGTTATTTCTTCTTTTCGCGAAAAGAAAACTTTTCGCACTCTAATAGTAGCGTACCCAATGTAAGACGATGGAGGGTATGTCTAAATACCGAAAGTGTGAAAAAAGTGCGAACAATTGTTAAATGGACAAACAGTTTGAAAGCTGGTAAATGTTACGGATAATATTCAGAAGGTGACTAAATCACGGTTTTGTGAAGTAAAACACATCATTAGTATATTTGAATATCACTGACATGCAGCCAAAATCATCTCGTCCATATCAGGACATGCGCGTAGGAGGGATTTGAACATTTGGGGCCGCCCTAGCCCAACTAATTGTGCGCAACAAATTTGTCAAGGGCTTTTCTATGTATACGATGTTCGCCCTTCGCGCACAACCCAGTTAGCATTCAAATCAATTCGGAAAATTTTCCTTCTATTTATATATTTCAGCGACAAGAATCCTTGTCGCAACTTTTGAGGCTTCAAAAAGTTGTTTAAACCTTATATATCTTTAAAAAAAAATACATACCTGAAAACCTTATTCCAGTTAGAATCAATATTTATTTTACTTTTTAAGAAAATTGTTCATTTATGATGAAAAAACAATTATAAACCTCTACACAGGTCAACAATTTTTATGTTGTTACACCTCTAAAAGTCTACCTGACTGTAGTTTATCAATTTTACAAGAGATGCTTTCATTGGTTATGACATTAAAATCAACATGTAAACGGCATAAACAATAATAAGTTTTTCAAGTTTTATTTGTGGAATATTTTTATGTTATTGGTACTTTAAAGACTATATTTATGTTCTATAACAACAAATGAACATAGCAGTGCTGAAATTTTCAAGAGGCAGTGAAAAAACAGGAACTTAAAGCAGTGCGATTTTTACCACAATTTCGATCCTAACTGCTTAAGAAGTAAAGGGCAGACATCTATAAAAAGTCAGCTTGTAAAATGGATCTAGGGCCGCCCTATTGTTCAAACGCTCATAAGCGGCTGTGATGTAATATATTATTCATATTAAAATTTCACGTTCGTTATAAAATAACAAGAAAAATTTAGCTTAGTCTTTAGAACAGAGACTATATGACACAAATTTATCTTTTGTTCAAATGTCAAACTCCTATGATGAGTCAGGAATCTAGAAAGCTTAGCTATCTGGATGAGCCCAAAGGTTGGGTTGGGATTGTTTATCAAATTAAAAGTTTAAAATTGAATAGCAAATCTCCTTATTTTATGTAAACCCTGTGATTAACGTCTAAATGTTGTTTGTATAAATGAGGTAACATAGCAATTTTCATATAAATAATATTCAACAATCGCCTGATAATTAGCGGTCTAGTCTAGAGATAACGAACTAGCATGGACCGGTCACGTATCTTTTAGATCAAAGTCTATCGCATAGAAAGGTGACACGTACTTTTTGGTAATTCATACGTTTCTCTTGTACGATTTTGTCATCTTATGAGAGTAATGTTATACAATCAATGGTCATAAATTGATATTTAAATTTTATTCATGTAAATGCCTTCTAGCTGCGTAAAAATTAATGTAAATGGTTCGTTCTTGAAATGTTTCGTACCACTTACTGTGAATCAAAGTTCACTTGTCATTTTCAATTGCGATATTAATAGTGCTGAAAAGAGCTACACTCCATCATCACTTTTGCAAACATAATTTGTACATTTCAGACATTGTCCTTGGCACTGCCAACTGGATGATACTGTCATTCTGACTTACAAACTTTGCCATTGAAAAAAAAAATACAAAATCAATTTTCATTTACAAAACCCTAATTAATTTTTCTGTCAAAATCAGAATTGACACAATCTGGTAGATGTAATCACATCATCACGTTTACCAAATTGATGATAATTGCATGAATGATGAAACATGGTTTATCTGCATATGCACACAGCAGCGCACCTAACAAACTGCAATAATGCAGAGCAGCTTATATGAATGGCATATCTTGCCAACTCATTTTCAATTCAATTTCGAATTAGTCCATTTTCAAGGTTTGATTAGCAGAAATCAAAAGAATGACATAAAATGGTGCTCTTAGTGATAAGATCCATACTTCTGCTGAAATCAACAGTTGAATTGCAGATAGTCCATAAATAAGACTGACCTGACATAATTTATTTTTCATTTTTTCATGTTCACGTTATGCTTGATAGTAAAGGGCAAAATATAAAATGACAAGCAAGTAGTCTAAAATATTTGGACTAAATTGCAGAGTGCCATTTACAACTACAATAACAACCACAGACATGTAGCTTTTGCAGACATTACCATCCTCCACATTTACTCCTTTAATCTGACAGAGTGTACATGCTGACTCATGTTCCCTACTGTGCATATGTAACAGTTAAAACAATGAAATGTTTTACTCTTTTTTTCAGTAAGAGTTGAAGTGATGTGCTCCTTGTGACAGCTAAGTTCTGCTGTGACAGTGTATGCCCAGTATACAGTGACAAAGAGCTGAGTTTCAAGATTTGTAAACTTGTTGGACACAGTCTGTAAAAGCCATGACTATAGACTTCTGGGCAGACTTTGATGCTTCATATTTGCCAGTCTCGGTC
This sequence comes from Corbicula japonica, assembly GCA_038501625.1. Lineage (NCBI taxonomy): Eukaryota > Metazoa > Mollusca > Bivalvia > Venerida > Cyrenidae > Corbicula > Corbicula japonica. Next base: position 987,413 of record JAZAYU010000062.1, on the reverse strand, counting down.
TTAAGCTGCATTATATGCCTGATTGTGTTCAGATATGTGAGTCCACTAGTAACTAGCTGGATCTTCCCCGGACTGAAGGACCTGCCACAGAAAAAACAACTCTTTTGGCACACATCGTAAGAACTTATTTTCTTTATAGGCAGTTAATGTTTATTATTGCTTCAGAATTAAACTAATGCATAGGTATATTTTTATTACGCTCATTACAGAGTTGGATGGTATTTAAAAATGGTTTACCGAAAGCGAATGAGACTTTATAAATGCATTTTTCATAGTTACTGATGACTTTTCTTTTATATTAAATGTCAAAGTATGATAAATAATCATTCAAATATTGATGATTCAATACAAAATTGTTTGATTTGACAAAGAGTTTGAAAGACAGTGTATTTCACTTTTGTACCAATTTATGTCATAGCCAAGTATCATAAATCCAATTTCAATCTGTATTTTTTGGTAGTTCCATAATATAACACCAAACAGCGATAACATGTTATGACGTTGCTGAATTAATATTATTAACTCACCTTTGTTCAGTATGAGCCAGTTCATTGATTTTTTTGTAGCGGTGTTTTGCATTTATTTATTTAATGACCAGCAGTGTAAACCCTAATCGGATGACATGAATGTTCAGGCTGATCTTGGTCTACACTACTCGCACATGTTACGTAAGCTGAACCTGATGCTATAAGGGTTATTGACATGGTTGCTATTTTCAGTGTGTGTTCTACTCTTCATGCTGTGGTAGTTAGCTCTCTGTGTGTGATTGGTCTCTTCTCGGAAACACACCTCTTTGAAGATCCTGTCTGGTAGGTCACAAGTTATTATAATTGTTTTTATGTCTTTGATCCCAGATGGTCATTTGCATGTACCCCGGTACTAGTGACTCACAAATCTGGTATTAAGAGCTTATCGTAGCAACCGCTCATGGGATTTCAACCAGATTTCAAACAACAGTTTACCATAAAAGGGAGAGTGTTGCCTCCAAGAACCATGGCCCTACCTCGGAGTCCAAAGTTGAAAGGTCAAAATATGCCAAAAGTTCCAAAGCATGATATCTGGAAAATTGTAACTTGTTAACCTTTTAAAATATGGTTAATTGATTAACAAGTTTATTGTAATATCTCTATAAAATAGTAGTTCAGCAAAACAGTGTAAACAGAACGGTATTTCACAGTTATGAAACCAAGTTTATTTTACTGAGATTTCTGGATATTTAATTCATTCAAAAACATAGAATAAACTGAGTTATATGCCATCTTCTTATTTATATCTTGTATTTTTAAATGACAAAGTGGCTTCATTTTAATTGACATAGTGGCATTATTTAAATGACATAGTGGCTTTGTTTTAAATGACAAAGTGAGCGGTTAGTCAAAGCAAAAGTACAAGCAATTAGAAATTTTAATGGAGGTCAAGCAAATGATTGGACAAAAAAACAGAACAGAAGTTATTTATTAGATTGTGTATTTGTGATGTTGTATTTGTAGGGGTCACAGTCCTATGGTGAGATGTAGCACAGCAATAGTGGCTGGGTACCTAGTAGCAGGTATTGACTACATTCAGATATGCTAATGCTAGTGTTATGTAATTACTGTAAATATTTTCCCACTTAGTTTGTTTAATCCTTTTATCGCATGTATTTATATGCTATTAAATGTTCAAACTCTTAACCCTTTACTCCATGGATACAGTTAAAATCCTATTTGTGATCCGTCTAATAAGGATCTACACTGTTTGCTTTTAGATTTAAAAGGTTATATCTGACTAAGAAGTGCAAGGTGTAGATTCAGATCAGACGGCTTGTATTTGCAGACTGATCTGAAACTACACTTGTCAACCATAAAATATTATGTGCATCCATGTAATTTTGTACGTTTGGCTACCTGACAGGTTTATGCCAAAGATTATAAAACTGAGTTTGGAGACCAGTCTCAAATCTCAAGCATCTGATTGGCTGAAATGGAGACATGTCTCCATTTTAGCCGATCAGATCCTTGAGATAGGATTCTGGTCTCCATTCGCAGTTTTATAATCTTGGGGCAGGTGTCACATGAAAACTTGGATACAATGCAAACACTGACACGTTGAATGCTTTCAGATTGCCTGCTTATTATAGCCTACTACCATCAGATTGGAGATGTTTTCTACCTAGCACACCATCTGTCATCAATATTCGCATATATTTATGTCATGGTATGTACTCCATTCGGCTGAACATAATGTAACATTTTATGACTTATTTTCACTGCCCGGTAACAAGGCTTATACCTGATCATTTATGGGAAATTGTGTGGGTTTTTTGCGGCTAAAGAAAAAATTATAAACCTGATTAGAAAAAACAACAACATTTCACGAAACTTTTATGTTTTAAAAATAAATTTGAGGGGGGGACAATACCTGTGAATGGCTTTTCTAAATAGGGAAACTCCCTTCATTTCAGTCTTTGTAATAAGCCATCTATTTTAGTAAAGGCATCTGGACAAGATTATGTTTATTAACCCTTTCCTCCATATATATGCATTTTTACGCATGTGCGACCAGTGTAGATCCACATTAAAGTGGTAATTATTCCTTTCCTCCATAGACGCACCTTTAATGCGTGGGCAAAGAGTGTAGATCCAGATCAGCCGGCACATCCGTGCCATCTGATCAGGATCTACACTGGTCGCATTTTGGTCAGAAATAACCTAACAAATTAAAGGTTTGTAATTACCACTTTAATGTTATTGTCTTGTTGGCCTGTTTTTAGTGTTCGGAGGGTTAGGACCTAAACAATTTCACACAAATGTTTTCTCTTTATATATAAGGGTTTTATCACAAGTTCGTACACAGTAGATCCAGATCAGTGGTCATATCTGTGCTGTCAGATCAGGATCTGCAATGTTCACTGCTTGGTTAGAAATGACTTGAATCCAAAAGCAAACAGTGTAGATCCTGATTTGAGGGCATGGATGTTCGCTGGATCTACACTGTTTGCCCCCTGGATACTATTATAATAAAGGCTCAATAAATTGCTGACAGGTTTCTAGTTAGAATTGCCTTCTAAGTACTTTGTAAATAGCTTGATCTCTTGGATGATAGCCTGCTATAAGAATGATGTTCATTTCCATGCTTAATTAGGGACATAAATGTCAAATGTCAACGAATGTCACATATTACCTGCTCAAATGGAAAATTCTATATGTTGGTCTGATACCTTTAGATTTGTAACTACACTTTCACATGAATGAAAATCTGACTAAGTATTTAAAGAAAGTTTAAAGCATCACTCGTTTTCTGAGAGCAGAGATATTTCATATTGAACAATAAAACTCTTTTCATTTCAGTCATATGGTGTTTATGCTTTCTTTGCTAACTATCGGTTGATGGCAGAATTTTCCACACCATGTGTAAACAACAGGTAAATCTGACAACTACACTTTTAATTCAACACTTTCTCAGCCTGTAACCTAATAAAACAGTGCGAAAAATTGTGTTTCTAAATATGGGACCTTTTTTGTGTACAACAGCCTATAACATACTAAAATGTTTTGAAATTTCTCACTTCTAAAAAGGGTATCGGTTTGTGGTCGGAACCCCGTAGGGTTTTCACTTTTTCTTGTCCAAACTGGTCATTTTTTAGGTTGATGAATGAAATGGTCATAGTAAATAATTGTAATCATTATCATTTTGGAGTTTTCATCTTCTTTAAATAATCATGCGAGCATAAAAATATAAAAACAATTGTTTTGTTTATTGGTTAATTAAAATGTTTTTTAGCTTAATTATGCAAAAACACAAAATAATATACATATTATTATCAAAATTATTAAAAAATAGATTGGAAAGCAATTGTTTTCGAACGAGAGCAAAAGCATTATGTTTTATATGTAATTAACTATTGCATCAAGTTATTTACTGAAATTCATCACCGTCTTTAAAATAATTAAGTATAATTAAATTAATTATTTTACGTAATTTTACACTATGGGTTCTTTAAAAGCTCTTTCAAACCACTTTTATATGCTACCGAATGAGTCTTTCAGTGTTGAGTGCATGTTTAGAAATTCACATGAACCATTAAAAAGCTTTCTAGAACGGTTTAGAATGATTCGAAATCAGATATTAAAATATAAATATTATATAAATGAAAAAGACCAGAATGTACAAAAGCATAAAAAAAAGGTATGGCATAACGCTTTATTACGACATTTTTTTGGCATATACATGTTATGTGAAGGAAAGGGTTAATTATTCCTAAGGGATATAGTCTGGCAACAAAGCAGTGTGTGTTCACTCTATAAATTATCATTTGGCCAATGTGTGATTTATTTTGAAAAAGGCCATAGTTTAAAACATAATAATGAAAGAATGAGCACACCATGATTTTAAAATTTAAAAAAAAAAATATAATACTGAGATGAAGTCTGTTGTGTTGTGTTGGGTTGTGATGGTTACCAGGTTACTATGTACACACCATGTTCACTCTCCCTGTAACTAATTCTGGTATTGGTCATTGTTCACAGTGATTCTTGCATATCTTTAAGTTTATATCATTTGAAGGACATATGACAAGCATTCAGATTTTACAATAACAATACTGAATAAAATCATGGGCAACTTTTTATAGCCACCACACATTACATAAGACTGCTGTCATAAAAAAAGTTGACAATTGGCAAGATTAACCCTTTACTCCATGTATACTATATATACATATTCTAACGCCTGTGCGACCAAAGTATATTAGACAGCACGGATGTGGAAGTGAACAGTGTAGAACGTGATCTGAGGGCACTGATGTGCCAGCTGATCTGTTCTACACTGTTTTCCCATGCAATTAAGGTGTATGTATGAAGTAAAGCCCGCCCGGCTAGCTCAGTGGATAGAGCATCGGACTGTCAATCCAGGGGTCGTGAGTTAGATCCCCAGCCGAGGCGGGAAAAATTTCTCCGTGACAATTGAACTCGGACATTGCGTCTGAGAGTCATTTGTCCCTCACCTCTGATTCAAGTGAGGAAGCAGTCAGTCGCTTGCGGAGAAATTGGTTAGTACTGGTTAGAGACCCAGGAACACCGGTTAGGTGGACTGACCGCCGGGATATAACCAGAAAGTGTTGAAACCAGGCGTTAAACCCCAAACAAACAAACAAACAAAGTATGAAGTAAAGGGTTACGTCTGAAATTTGATGGATTCCTTTTTTGTTATAATTGTAGGTGGTTTTTAGACACAATGGACAAAAAGTCAACCAAAGTGTATTTCTACAACGGGGTCATCTTGACGGGGATTTTCTTCCTGTGCCGTATTCTCGCCATGCCGTTATGCTGGTACATGATATATTCCATCTACGGAACAGAGCCCTTTGAACGCACCTTGCACAGTAAATATGTGCTGGTAGGATCATGCTTCTGTCTGGATGTATTAAACATATACTGGTTCTACAAACTGTTAAAGGGAGTACATAAAACCATTAAGTCAATGAATGCTACTAAAGATGTAACACGACAGAAAGGGGAGTGAACTGTGATTCCATTATATAACTTATGTGATTATTTTTATTACCAGAATTTTATTATTTTACTTTGAAATGTTAAGAAAACTATTTATGCGAATATTTGAACCATTTTGATATTTTTGATACATTTTAAGTAAAAACTTCCATAGGATTTGACTGGGCTCCCTTCTGTTATTTTCAGTGTAAACCAAACTATTCTATATATTTATGAAACACATTCGAATTATGGCTGATTGATTACCGAAATCTACATTGATTTTGGGTCCTTAAATATAAAAGCTATTCTCTTACTGCAAGATACAGGATGGAACCTGAAAAAGAGTAATGTTTTTAGCTTTCTGGTCATACAATGTAGCTTTCTGATTGGTAGCATATTGTTTGCAATTCATGTCATAAATACTGACATTTAATTGGAATGAGTTTAATTGACACATTTTTTAAATTGAATTTTAATCTTAACTTGTTGGATGTTTTTAAGAGTTTAATAACTGTTTACCGTTAATGTTAACTTCACTCTGTTAATGACAATACAGTCAAACCTGTCTACAAAGACAGCTCATTGGAAAAGTGGTCTTCACATGCAGGTGGTCTTTGTTCACAGGTGAATTTGTTCTTTAAATCAGTCTGCAGAACAAATAACGTGTGGCCTTTGTTAACAGGTCTTTAACACAGGTTTGACTGTATAATTAAGTTCTTAACCATCTTCTCCATTATTATATATTGGATTTATTGCATCTGATCTGGATCTACAGTAGTGGCTTCTTGGTCAGAAAAACCTAATGTATCTAAAAGCAAACAGGGAAGATCCTGATCAGATGGTACAGATATGCCAACTGATCTGGATCTACACTGTTGGCAGATGGAATATCCTGTAATCCATATCACATGAAGTAAAGGGTTAATTCAAGATCAAATATGTGCCCAAGATTATAAAACTGAGCATGGAAACCAGTCTTAAATCTCAAGCATCTGATTGGCTGAAATGGTGACCAGTCGCCATTTCAGCCAATTTGATGCTTGCGATTTGAGACTGGTTTCCAATCTCAGTTTTATAAACTTCAGCTCAGGAGTGAGCAGCTTGGATCAACTTCATTAATAATTGATAGAGCTGTCTTGCCAGGAATTTAGTGACTGGAGAAAACCATGTAAACCAGATCAGGTTGAAGATTTCGGTCTACACTGGTTGTATATGGGACAGTCCTGGCTTGCTGAAGGCAAAGAGTTGTCTGTCATTTTTCATGGCTTACTGTTTCTACCGTAAAGTAACTTTTTAGCATTCCAGCACATAAAATGTGTGTACAATTATGGAAGTGTTTAACATATCATTTTAAAATATTTCATATTGTCTGTAAGAATTTAGTTATAGTAATGTATTTGCCTAGTAAAGTAGATTGTAAAATGTTTCACTTTCATCCATTTTTACTCATGTTTTTTTAAATTAAAGTCTTTTTTTATACTAGAATCTAATAATTGTCTTACCAAGATCATAAAGAATGATGTTTTATTGAGTTAACTGCATGTACATCTTGTTCGACGCTTAAATGTTCCAGAAATTACACATAGAAAATACAACTGCATATTTTTACTAAGAGTGGTAGCAAATGCTAAAACAATAGAAATACTTGTATGTAAACTTGTTAAGATTCAAGAACCATAAACCAATCATAAAAATAGTCGATTTTTTCATCATATTATTCATTATATTATTAAATAATTCTGCAATATGGTCAGTCCCATGCTTTGTGTTGTTTATTTTATGTTATAACTGGTTTTAAATAGTTATTATATGACAAATACAAGGATGTCACTGTGGGAATGGTGAATTACACTTGCCATCAATATGTTTTATGTTTTTTATCAGTTGGCATGTGAAAAGGGCATCTTAATGTGCTATATAATAAAAGATGATTCACTTTATAAGACTTCACTTATAAGACTTTTGGTTTTATATGTTTTATTTATCAGTTGTATGTAAAAAGAGGATCTAAGTGTGCTATAGAAATAAGCGAAAATTATATTCTCCATGTCATATGGCTTTTGGTTCAGTATGTTTTGGATCATTGCATGTGAGATTGGCATAGAAATAAAGGAAGATGATATTTTCTATGTCTGTTCTTAGTTTTACATTGTTTGTTTTGTTATTGTTGCTGGTGTTGAAGTTTACATGAGCAAGCTGTTGTGATCAGGTTAATTCCAGTATCTGTCCTTCAGAATTTTAACAGGGTGGGGCAGCATTTTCATGGCTTAATGTTTAATTTGTTCAACACTAAAATTGCTCAGAAATTGTATTTGATCCACACCAATATTTGCTCAAAATTTCTTTTTTTCAGAACTTCCTTTTGATAGCACCAATTCAGAATTTCATTTTTTTATCAATATCAAAATTTTCTCAGAATTTCTTTTTGATCAGCATTAAAACCTGATGACTTCTGTATTTGTATTTGCCTTAGCTGCTTATTATAACCAGAGAAGTTTTCATAATATTATCACAATACTTACCAAGAGTGTTTTACTTGTACCTGGCGCACGTTTTGCAGTGGTTTAACATTCCTGTGCAGTATCATTTCTGAAACATGCCAATTTTCTGACATATCCATGGTAACGAATTCAAAGCGGTGCAAAATTCAACAGCAGTAGCAAGTTCGCAGCAGTTTGCTTGGAAATGGCATTTTTATGTAAGATCAGGTTAAAATTAAATAAATAAATACACAGATATGGACACTTTGGAAAGTCATCTTCCGGTATATGTACAGTCAATTACTAACATACACAAGTATGTCTTATTTGCAGGATTTTCCCTCACACATGTGATAGATACTGGCAGTAATAAGCATTCTAACTGTGTGGAACTTTTAACTTTGTGTTATATAGAAAGGTTGTATTTTGTGGGATGTCCTTATGGATATTGAAAAATGTTGCTAGTTTGATTACTGTTCCTACATGTGTTTTAGACTAAAGTTTGTGGGTACACATACCTGCCACGTATCTGTGTGGAACTTTTAATTTTGTGTTATATAGATAGGTTGTATTTTGCAAGGTGTCCTCGAAAGTGGATATTGAAATATGTTGCTATGTTGATTACTGTTTCTACATGTGTTTTAGACTAAAGTCTGTGAGTAGATGTACCTGCCAAGTTATTTCAACCCTTTCCTACATATATATGCTTATATAGCATGGGTCTACAGTGTAGATCCAGATCAGCTGGCACATCCAACCTGTCTGATTAGGATCTACACTGTTCATCTATAGATTTATTATTTCTGACCAAGAAGCAACCAGTGTAGATTAACCACTTGATCTGGATCTACACTGATCATACATGTGATAAAACCCATATAAATATGGAGTAAAGGGTTAAGAACCAGTGTGAATATCAGTGTTGTTTTAGGCTTGAAGTGATTAAAATAGTGTGATACAGTGATTGTTATATTTTGGATAGTTACAACGAAATATTTGATTAACCCTTTCCTCCATATACGCATTTTTACGCATGTGTGACCAGTGTAGATCCAGATCAGCACATCTGTGCTGTCTAATCAGGATCTGCACTGGTCGCATTTTGGTCATGAATCATAAAGCGAACTATGCAGATCATGATCAGATGGCACGAATGTGCCTGCTGAACTGGATCTACACTGTTTGCTCACGCATTAACGGTGTGTCTATGGAGGAAAGGGTTAAAGAATAATTGCACTAGTTAATAAGATGAGAGACATTGTTAAACCAGTTATTATTACTTTTATAATTTGTTTTAAGCCACCTCAGGTACCACCTCAGGTACAGATATATACTCACCAGTATTGTTTTTACATAATGTCAAGATGTTTCAGTTAACCCTTTACTCCATATATTCACATTTTATTGCATAGGGAAACAGTGTAGATCCAGATCATATGGCACATCTATGCTGTCTGATCAGAATCTAAATTGTTTGCCTTTTGGTCACAAAATTTATTAATAAGTTAATAAATCTTGTAGCGAACAGTGCAAATCCTGATCAGATGGCACGGATGAGGTGGCTGATCTGGATCTACACTTTTTGCCCATGCCATAAAACCATATATATGAAGAAAAGGGGTAAGTGTGATGATGTTTCAGTTAAGGAGAAAAGTTTAATGTGTACAGACTTGTCCAGGAATTGTGCAATATCATTTTAGGTTATCTTTGTTTACTGTTCGAAAAAGTCGATCATAACTGTGTACAGCTAGCATTGTTTTATATTGTTTTGCATTTTTGCTTCTGCATTTTATGATTTACATTCCAGCGCTAAACATTCTTCAGGCTTCCTTTGCAGCAGTGTACAGTTATTAAATTCTTATCATAATTATGACAGTATAAAACATTATCAATAACTTGAAAGGAGGGATAGCAACAAATACTATATTGGCATTCGAATATTCAGAAGTGCAAGTACTCAAATATTTGAATATAAGATAGTTATGTATATCTGCGGTTTGTCATATGACTCGAGTCAACCAGTATTTTCAGTTAAATATTGACATTCACATGTACTTATTCTATAACATTTTCATCAGATCAAGCTAAATTATCTAGCTAAATGTCCCCTAGATATTTGAATATTTGTTGCCAATCTACTTAAAGCCATGTGACAGACCGGTACAAATTAAAATTAATTTCATTTTTTGACAACTTTTTTCTTGACGAGATTCCTCACTGGAAAATATTTAATTTGCCTACATCTGCTATTGGTTATAATAAGGCTTATTCATGTCAACTTATCCATAAACTGTTTTAGATATTATGGAATATTAGCAATTGGAAGTGATAGTTTAGCCACAGCAGATCAGTAAACTTTAAGATACATAGTGTAGGAAACCAGACAAAAATCCTGACCGATACAGAAACTAAACACATCATATTTGGGATAGGTTAGGAATGGTCACACCAATCCATGTATTACTAGAGAACTCCAATTTTCTAGCTACTGGCTTTTATGACTGCCAGAGAATTGTACCTGTCCAGTCACGATGACTGGCCATATTAAAGTCTATATTTATGTTTGTGTATATTTCATAAATATGTTAAAATATATGTTAATAGATATGTTGTTGTTTCACTAACTCCATCCCTACCCTTCCCAGTGTGTTGTGCCAGCTTTTGACCAAATGGTGGGTGATGTATCCCGTCTCCCTTTTGGAATTCGAATGGAAGTGTAAATGTGTCAAGTAGAATTTTTCGGTTAACACATTACTGCATGAGATAGCTTATATCCCATGGGTGACAATTGTAGATCCAGATCAGTATCGCGATCCACGCTGCTTTTAATTTCATAAGATGATTTCTGATAAAAAAGCAAAGAGTTTAGATCGAGATCAGACTGCATGGGTGTTCTGACTGATCTGCATCTGACTGAACTAATCTCGAACATTTTGCTAACTGCCCTCCTTCAAGTAAAATGGTCCACTAAGCTCGTAGCCAACCAATGCAATTTACTGAGTGAGCTAAACTCGAACATTTGTGCTACCGAGGCTAACGACATAAGAATTGGGGACCAGGGTTGAAGATTATAAACCCACCCGAGCATCTGATTGTCTGAAATGACGACAAGTTTCTATTTCAGCCAATCAGATCCTTGCGATTGTAGTGTTTCTATTCTCAGTTTTATAATCATGAATCCAGTTCTGGAAACGTGAGATTTAGTTGCCTATGATCATTGACTGATTGATACTAAGAAAGCAAACACCGTCGATCAGATACTAAGTTTCCTTTTCAATAACCTCCCTTTTCATTGTGCTGACGATCTCAGAAATTGTATAAGAAATGATACTGACAACAATATCTAAGGTCCAGAGGAGAACTTTAATCATGAAGAGAGAAATCAACATTTTTATTTTTTGGCCATCCATTTTCGCGACCAGGAAATTGAAGGTCAAACACACTTTTATAAAAAAAATCACATCGTTTACATTTGTAAGACGAAAGGACCTTAGATATTCCTGTCAGTAACTCATTACTTATGAAAACATTAATATTGATGTTTGGTGTTGCTTCGCTTTTGTGATAAACTGCAAATAAAAGTTTAGTAATTTTTTAAGGTCTAACTATTTTTCTTAAATGTTCTAATTTTCTTAGCATATGTAAATAAAACATACATTGATAACATTAGTTTGTGTAAAGTTTTACTGAGCTGCATTGTGCCGTTTGAAGATTTCTTTTTTGTCTATGACTTAGCAATGACTAACGGAGCAATACCTTAAGAGCCGAATAAATATCAAAGTATTTACCTCATGTGGAGAGGTATGTTTTATGATCATCTGCAGTAAGATAGATTACAATTCTGAAGAATACCAAACTTCGTCTTATCATGCATACCGTAGGAATAATTAAAATTGTTGCACGACATAAGAAGCTTGCACTTTTGGGGGTATTTGTCGTCAAAACAAGCACTATTTAAACTCGACACGGTCATATGTTATATAGTGATAACACAGATAAAGATATGATATTAACCAAGTCTAATGTCCTAAGCATTTATACATTGCCCTTTGTACACGAACGTTACAAGTCCTAAAGTTCGGTTCAAAACAAAGGATTAATTTTGTGGTTCAAAGCGTCCAAAGCAAGTATACATTGCCCTTTGTACACGTGAGTAAAAGTGTGAGTCCTGTGTCCAAGATCATAAAACATAATCTTGAGACCAGTCTAATATCTCAAGTATCTGATTAGCTAAAATGGCTACTGGTCGCCATTTCAGCTGATCAGATGCTTGAGATTTGAGACAGGTCTCAAATCTTAGTTTTATTATTTTATTTTGGTTCGTTGTTTGTTCTATAATGCTCAACTTTAGTTCAAAACAAAGGATTAATTTTCTAGTTCCAATTGGAAAATTCGCAACATTGGAAATAAGGATATATTTCACTAGGTGAGTTACGAAAAAGGACATTATGAACCACAAAGTCTCAAGTTTTAACTTCTCTATACCTGCTATTTGAAAACTATCTTACTTGTTGTTTAAACCATACAGAGATAGACGAAAAAGAAAATAAAAATGCATAATGCGGATTATCGATGTGCGAATCGGAAGTTATTGTTAAGATTAAAAAACTCATGCTGCTAGGACATATTCAGTTTCCCATGTTAAATGAAGAAAAACATCGCTGGCGAAAACTTGAATGAATCTTTGGAATGAGTTTATGGACGTTAATGGTATTTCCAAAGGAGCACCTAGCTGTGTTTATTTTAAACCAGTGCATTCTCTGATTCTGGTCTATTCAATGTACGCATTCATATTTCTTCTCTGATACTAAAATAAAGTAAGTCGCGAATCTTAAAGAGATACAGTACGCATACAATGAGTGAGACCGTAGAATCATGAATAAATGAATCATTATTGTTTTAAAGTTAAAATATTTTCTTAGATTTTCTTTCATAAATCACTCTGATTTCACTTTTGCATTTATTTCCAGTGAACAACAACAGTCCCACCAGAGCACCGCCCTCTTCAGCAGAAATTGTGCAAGAACTGGTCTATTCCAATATAGAATGCACGATCGCTCATGATGTAGTTAAGTCTGTGCACAGTAAGTGTTTAGACATTTAACGAAAACATTTTACAAAAAGCCTTTAATTACAACTGATTGGTTAAACACACCCGTCAACCGGCAGCCAGGAGCGGATGGCACATCCAGGCGCAGACACGGTATGTTTTTTCATACTTGACAGTGGTGTAGGAAATTATCATTTTCGCTAGTTTTATTAAAATCTTGGAAAGAAATACGGCTGATTTTAAAAGCCAAATGAATTCCGCACATGTCCGTTGTTTTCTGAAATGGTAGAAGGGATAATAAATATTTTATCGCGATTTATATACGAAAGTTTGTGATGAAATCTTGAAGTTCTGCGTTTTATAGAAAAATGCTCCATAGATCTGAAAATCTGCATAAATCTGTAAGCACTATTGGCAAATTACATCATTTCCCTGGCAATATGTGAAATATTAGCACAAACTATGGTGGCTGATTAATGCCATTTCGTTTTTTCGTTATTTCGCCGCGAAATAACGCCAAGCGAAAAGACGAAATAACGAAAAAAAACGCCACGAGAAAAGACGAAATAACGAAAAAACGCCACGCGAAAATACGAAATAACGAAAGAACGCCACGCGAAATAACGAAAAAACGCTATTTTTGCGCGAAATAACGAAAAGTCGCCGTTCGAAAAAACGCCAATTTAAATGCACAAAATAGCGTTTTTTCTAGCTTCGCCTGGCGTTTTTTCGTTATTTCGCGTGGCGTCTTTTCGTTATTTCGCTCGGCGTCTTTTCGCTCGGCGTTATTTCGTTATTTCGCCTGGCGTTTTTTCGTTGTTTCGCGTGGCGGTTTTTTGTTATTTCGTCTTTTCGCGTGGCGTTTTTTCGTTATTTCGTCTTTTCGCGTGGCGTCTTTTCGTTATTTCGCTTGGCGTTTTTTCGTTATTTCGTATTTTCGCGTGGCGTTTTTTTCGTTATTTCGTCTTTTCGCGTGGCGTCTTTTCGTTATTTCGCTTGGCGTTTTTTCGTTTTTTCGCGTGGCGTATTTTCGTCATTTCGTCTTTTCGCGAGGCGTCTTTTCGTTATTTCGCTTGGCGTCTTTTCGCTTGGCGTTTTTTCGTTATTTCTTGTGGCGTTATTTCGCTTGGCGTTTTTTCGTCTTTTCCCCTTCCGGTTGACATGCGAAAGTGTAGCAACAGTAAAGCTGGACATATGGGTAAAAACAACTATTCACGGACGGAAGGAGGGACGGACAGACAGACGGACGGACGAAGACCATTCCTATACCCCAATCCCGCTACGTGGCGGGGGATAGAAATGGAAGGGCAGAGGCGGTACCAATGATTTTTCCCAACCACCACCACCAAACAGTTTTGGTGCGAGTTTTGAGAAATAAAAGTCAAAAAAAAGAAATACAGGTGGGGTGTGATGGATAGGTGCCTGAATTCCCAACCAATCCCAACAACAAAAACATTTGTTGGTTTGAGTTGATTAACAAATAAAATAAATTAGAGCTCCGCGAGTCACATGTGTCGCATAACGAAATTTTTGTTCGTTTATTGATGTACAGTTATTAGCAATGTATTTGCACAAAATTCACATATAAAATAACCTTTTAATTGTCTGATTGCAAGAAACATGCACAACAAGTTAAGTCCTTGGCAAGAAAGGCACTAAAATCAATCAAGGGAATAATTTAAAAGAATGACAAGAAATGCTCTGTAAAGTCAATCAAAGGGGAATAATTTAACGACATTAATGGGACAAAATATGAGCAATATTGTCGCAAAGCATACCTAACACTGCTTTTATGAAACATGCATACCAAGTTTGGAGTCATTTGAACAAATTGTGACATTGTTACGCTCCTAACAAGAAATGCTCTATAAAAATCAAAGAAAATTAATTCAAAAACGGAACAAGGTAGAGTTACGGTTCTTGTGCAGTGCACTTCGAGTCATTGCAAGAAACATGCATACCAAGTTTGGAGTCATTTGAACCTATGGTGACAGTTACGCTCCGCACAAGAAATGCTCTGTAAAATAAATCAAAGGGCCATAATTAAAAAACGAAAGAAGGTAGAGTAACGGTTCTTGTGCATTGCACTTTGAGTCATTGCCAGAAACATGCATTCCGAGCGAAGAGACGCCAAGCGAAATAACGAAAAGACGCCAAGCAAAATAACGCCACGCGAAATAACGAAAAAACGCCGAGCGAAAAGACGCCACGCGAAATAACGAAAAGACGCCACGCGAAAACACGAAATAACGTAAAAAAGCCACGCGAAAATACGAAATAACGAAAAAACGCCATGCGAAATAACGAAGACGCCACGCGAAAAGACGAAATATCGATAAAACGCCACTCGAAAATACGAAATAACGAAAAAAAAAACAAGCGAAATAACGTAAAGACGCCACGCGAAAAGACGAAATAACGAAAAAACGCCACGCGAAAAGACGAAATAACGAAAAAACGCCACGGGAAAATACGAAATAACGAAAAAACGCCAAGCGAAATAACGAAAAGACGCCACGCGAAAATACGAAATAACGAAAAAAAAACAAGCGAAAATACGAAATAACGAAAAAACGCCACGCGAAATAACGAAAAGACGCCACGCGAAAAGACGAAATAACAACAAAAAAAACGCCACGCGAAAATACGAAATAACGAAAAAACGCCAAGCGAAAAAACGAAAAGACGCCACGCGAAAAGACGAAATAACGAAAAAACGCCACGCGAAAATACGAAATAACGAAAAAACGCCACGCGAAACAACGAAAAAACGCCAGGCGAAATAACGCCGAGCGAAAAGACGCCAAGCGAAATAACGAAAAGACGCCAAGCGAAATAACGAAAAAACACCAGGCGAAGCTAGAAAGAATGCTATTTTGTACAGTTAAATTGGCGTTTTATTGCACGGCGACTTTTCGTTAATTCGCGCAAAAGTAGCGTTTTTTCGTTATTTCGCGTGGCGTTCTTTCGTTTTTTCGTATTTTCGCGTGGCGTTTTTTCGTTATTTCGTCTTTTCGCGTGGCGTTTTTTCGTTATTTCGTCTTGTCGCTTGGCGTTATTTCGCGGCGAAATAACGAAAAAACGAAATGGCATAAATCAGCCACCATAACAAACAGACTTTTAACAAATTTCAGAGGGCTTCGTGAATAGAGCTGGGATTTGGAAATGGGCAGGTCCATAAAGCAGAAGGCGAATTTATTGGCGGTGACCAGGAGCAGATATAATCAAGTACGAAAAATCGTTTTATTTATTGTTTTGACATTATTTTTGTCCTCAAGAGTGATATTATGGTATTATAGTGATAGTATTGTCCGTCCGTATGTCTGTTCCTGTAATAAATTATACAGAAATCATTACTAAAGGAGTTTTGTAAGCTTGGGATGCATAAACTTCTATTAGTTAACGGAATTATCGCTGGTTATTATTCATTTGCCACACTATTGATGATCGTTCACAGAATTAGCACTTCAAAACACCGAAAACGAAAGTTGAATGACTGACGTCAAGTTCACCCAAGATAATGTTTAAATTCATCTATCCGTCATGACTTTATCAATTTCTGTAAACTTTACAAAATTGTGAGCCAATTATATATGGTTTTAAAGCAGTACAGTTAAAGCTGTATTAAGCAGCCTACCTAGGTAGTGACAAAAAGTGGACGCTTAAAACAGGTGGCTTTTAAAGAAAGGTAAAAATTAGAACAAGATGTCAGTTAAGGACATATTCAAACTGATTGTTTGAGAAAGGTGGTTGCTAAATGCAGGTGGCTGCTAAAGGAGGTTCAATTGTATTTGCGTTTTTCTTCACGTTGTGTTTCAGTTAAATTTGCGATGAAGTGTTGCCTAGTTCTTGACATTTGCGAATTATGTTGATATTTCCCTATTATGAAGCCCCAAAACGCATTTTGTTGTCTCAAAATCAGTAGGAAATTATAAAATAAAGACTTTCTTTCACGTTAATTTATCGTAACTACCAAAAAAAAAACAACAACGCAATTCCTTAATCAGTGTATGTGTATGCTCAGGCACTGAAGTTTAAGTTTATTTTGGCCGAAAATTTAATTCGTTACCTTCTTTACACCGTACAAACTCAATTTTTCATTTACACTCTGTGTGCTAGACACTGTACACAAGGCATGGTCGTTTTTCGCAAACTGTGTTTTAGTAAATTATAACATATGGTGAAAATATTCGCAGAAGAAGTTCGATAACTAACGGTTAAATCTTTCTTTAAAATCATCGAAGAACGTTTTTTTCTTACCTGGTAAGAGATATAGTGTACAGATGTAGCCCATTGCTTAATTTTATGTTTCGACTGAAGCTGATAATACCCCAGCGTGTTTTTATTTCATTCACCACAATGACCAAATGATGGCTAACCATGTTTTAAAGACACAGGCCGGTAAATAATTCAATGCTTAATGAACTCCACAATTTCAAAATACCCTCATAGTTTGAAGCCGTTTTTCGCCGAAAGTGGGCATTTACGACAAATAGCTGACAAAACTAATTATATTAAAGTTATCCTGTAAAACACATTTACTAAGGCTTAAAATGTTAAACCAGCGATAATTCCGTTAACTAATGAGAGTTCATGCATTACAAGCTTACACAACTTTTTTAGAAATGATTTCTGTATAAATTATGACATGAACAGACAAACGGACGGACAATACTATACCTGTGTGTCAACAAACTTTCATTTTCGAGGACGAAAAATAGTGTCAAAACAGAACATCAAACGATTTTTCGTACTCGATTTTATCTGCTCCTGGTCCCCGCCAATAAATTCGCTTTCTGCTCTATGGACTTGCCCATTTCTATACCCCAGCTCTATTCACTAAGCCCTCGCGAATTCCTTAAAAGTCTGTTTGTGCTTATATTTTACAAATTGCCAGGTGAATGATTAAAGTTTCCAATAGTGCTAACACATTTATGCAGAATTTCCGATCTATAGAGCATTTTTCTATAAAACGCAGATCTTCAAGATTTCATCACAAACTTCCGTCTTTAAATCGCGATAAAATATTTAACATCCCTTCTACCACTTCAGAAATCGTCGGATATGTGCGGAATTCATCTGGCTTTTAAATCAGCCGATATTTTTTTCCAAGAGTAAGTCAACACTAGCGAAAATGATAATTTCCTACACCACTGTCAAGTATGAAAAAACTTACCGTGTCTGCGCCTGGATGTGCCGTCCGCTCCTGGCTCTGCCGGTTGACGGGTGTGTTAAATATGACTTGGACCAACCTATAATGTTCTTTTAGAAGCTACTATCAATGCCGCCTTTTAAGAGCTTAAAATGTGTTCATGTTGTGAAACTTATGGTCGTCCGTCTGGAAAAAAGGGTTTTCGCGGATAGGATATGAATGTTGAAATATGAATAAAAGCAGGTTTTCTTCTCTTTTTTTCAGAAAAAGACGTTATCGAATCTGTGTATATAAAAGTTGTGAATTTGTAAACGCAATGCGTGAGCAGATATTGGAGTACGACCCCGCCTACCTCCTGTATGGAGGCGGGGTCAGTTTCGTCATGAACATCGTTCTATTCCGGATAGTTAGCCCAATGCTCTCCGTATTCTCCAGCGTCACATATTCTACTCTTAACAAAGCTCAACAGGGTGAGTGGAATGACAGGTGAGTATTTAATAGACGGACTCAAACAGGGGTGTTCTTGGTCTAGTTGTTACGGCCGTTGGCTGACAGTCACAGGACCCGCACCGCTGTTGGTTCGATTCCTCTCTCTTAAAAGCGTAATCTTTTATGTGAAAGCTATCTAGCTAGCTTGCGGAACGTCGGTGGTTTAACCCGGGTTACGGCTCCTGACTGAAATAAAAGTCGAAAGAGCATCTGCGGTCTTCATCCACTAGAATAGCTGAAGTCCGCACTCATTAATACATTAGTAGAAGGGTTCAGGACGTTAAAACATAGAAAATCACAAATTATACTCAAAGAGTTACTGTTGCTTAACTCAGAAATGGTAACAAGACAAGAGTCAAAACGCTGCATTAAGAGCAGCTGCGTCCGGGCTTCAAACATTATTACAAAAGTTAATCTAACATATAAAATATTTGGCACCAGTTTCACAAAGCGAAAGTAAACAAATGGAGGAGAATGGGGCCATAAAACGGTATTTTGGTCACATCAATATTTTTTATCCAAGAAATTAGACTCAACAAATATTTATAATATGTCAGTTGTGAACAAGTACATATAAATAAAAATATCACCCCTATAATCATATGTTGTCTAAATGTCTTAAAAACTGAACTTTTATCGATCTAAAAGTACCTGTTGAGACAGTTTTTACAAAAAGCCTTAACCGTTAGGGGCAAGTGAGTGGGTCGTGCACCACAGAACCCGGTTTAAAAACTCAGTGGTAAATATGTTTGCAAAAGACCGTTCCGAGGCGTACATTTTTTTTTATCACGCATCCACGCACACGCAAATATGTTCTTCTTCATTTCCTTCGTTTATGTTTATGTCTCTAACCAGACCCATATTTTCCTCTTCCAGATTTATATCCAACGTCAATGCCATGTTATCAATAGCACTGTCCGGATACAGTCTGTTACTGGAGCCGGGTAACACAGAGGACAAAGTGTGGTACGACAGTCCACCTTCACGGCTGGCATGTGGGGTCGTCGTCGGCTATATGCTCGCAGGTTCGTAAACGAGTGTGCTTTCCTTCAAGTCAGCAAGTTTGCCAACAGTATGTGTGCTTTTTTTTAAAACAGTCCGTCAGCTGAACCTGAACGTGATTGACGATGATTGATGATGATTGAAGGGATTGGCGATGATTGACGATGATTGAAGGGATTGACGATGATTGACGATGATTGAAGGGATTGACGATGATTGACGATGATTGAAGGGATTGACGATGATTGACGATGATTGAAGGGATTAAAAGGGATAGAACATCCACAATTAATTTTGAAAATGTTAAAACATTCGCTTCTTAATTCTTCTGTTATACTTACTTCTAAATTTCTTTTTCTTTTTCTAGTTACCAATTGCATGATATTATTGTTTAGATTTATATGTTAAACACAACTAACTGATAATCGCATATTTTCCCTTTACTCAGAACACAGCTCATTCAACCAATGTGCGCGTTTGCTGTTGAAGAGGAAGCTGCCACATTATGACTAGTTATGTTGGTATTAAAGTCCTTTATATGTTAATTTGATTTACTCAAATGGTGTTTGAACTATTTCAGATGTACTGTGTATGCTTTTGTGGTGTAAGATGTCGAGGAAAGAGTTGCTTGGGTTTTTCTTCCACCATGCCGCCACTGTATACGCTTACTACTTCATCTCGGTAAGACTTCTTACATGACTTACATCGCGCTGCTTTTTACGCTTCTACGTCCCCTGTAAATTACTCCACATATCAGTATTTTTTCTTCGGTAAGGCGTGATACAGAAAGAATAATTTCATGTTGTTTGCTTTGTCAGTTTAAGCCGTTGCCATCATTACATACGGTTACTGTCACGTTGAGGCAACACGCAGCCATCGTGTTTGTTTACTACTACGTTCCGGAAAAGAAAAATGCAGTCTTACTTCGTCTGGAAAACTTAACATTATCTCGGTAAAGCACCATGCCGACACTTCATACGCTTGTTACATTATCTCGGTAAAGCACCATGCCGACACTTCATACGCTTGTTACAATATCTCGGTAACGCATCATGCCGACACTTCATACGCTAGTTACATTTTCTCCGTAAAGCATCATGCCGACACTTCGTACGCTTGTTACATTATATCGGTAAAGCACCATGCCGACACTTCATACGCTTGTTACATTATCTCGGTAAAGCACCATGCCGACACTTCATACGTTTGTTACATTATCTCGGTAAGGCACCATGCCGAAACTTCATACGCTTGTTACATTATCTCGGTAAAGCACCATGCCGACACATCATACGCTTGCTACATTATCTCGGTAAAGCACCATGCCGACACTTCATACGCTTGTTACATTATCTCGGTAAAGCACCATGCCGACACTTCATACGTTTATTACACTTTCTCGGTAAAGCACCATGCCGACAGTTCATACGCTTGTTACATTATCTCGGTAAAGCACCATGCCGACACTTCATACGTTTGTTACATTATCGCGGCAAGGCACCATGCCGACACTTCATACGCTTGTTACATTATCTCGGTAAGGCACCATGCCGAAACTTCATACGCTTCTTACATTATCTCGGTAAGGCACCATGCCGAAACTTCGTAGGCTTGTTACATTATCTCGGTAAAGCACCATGTCGACACTTCGTACGCTTGTTTCATTATCTCGGTAAAGCACCATGCCGACACTTCATACGCTTGTTACATTTTCTCGGTAAAGAACCATGCCGACACTTCGTACGTTTCTTACATTATCTCGGTAAAGCACCATGCCGACACTTCATACGCTTGTTACATTATCTCGGTAAGGCATCATGCAGACACTTCATACGCTTGTTACATTATCTTGGTAAAGCACCATGCCGTCACTTCAGACACTTGAACATTATCTCGGTAAAGCATCATGCCGACACTTCATACGCTTGTAACATTATCTCGGTAAGGCACCATGCCGAAACTTCATACGTTTGTTACATTATCGCGGCAAGGCACCGTGCCGACACTTCATACGCTTGTTACATTATCTCGGTAAGGCACCATGCCGAAACTTCATACGCTTCTTACATTATCTCGGTAAGGCACCATGCCGAAACTTCGTAGGCTTGTTACATTATCTCGGTAAAGCACCATGTCGACACTTCGTACGCTTGTTTCATTATCTCGGTAAAGCACCATGCCGACACTTCATACGCTTGTTACATTTTCTCGGTAAAGAACCATGCCGACACTTCGTACGTTTCTTACATTATCTCGGTAAAGCACCATGCCGACACTTCATACGCTTGTTACATTATCTCGGTAAGGCATCATGCAGACACTTCATACGCTTGTTACATTATCTTGGTAAAGCACCATGCCGTCACTTCAGACGCTTGAACATTATCTCGGTAAAGCATCATGCCGACACTTCATACGCTTGTAAAATTATCTCGGTAAGGCACCATGCCGAAACTTCATACGCTTGTTACATTTTCTCGGTAAAGAACCATGCCGACACTTCGTACGTTTCTTACATTATCTCGGTAAAGCACCATGCCGACACTTCATACGCTTGTTACATTATCTCGGTAAGGCATCATGCAGACACTTCATACGCTTGTTACATTATCTTGGTAAAGCACCATGCCGTCACTTCAGACGCTTGAACATTATCTCGGTAAAGCATCATGCCGACACTTCATACGCTTGTAACATTATCTCGGTTAGGCACCATGCCGAAACTTCATACGCTTGTTACATTATCTCGGTAAAGCACCATGCCGACACTTCATACGCTTGTTACATTATCTCGGTAAGGCACCATGCCGAAACTTCATACGCTTGTTACATTATCTCGGTAAAGCACCATGCCGACACTTCATACGCTTCTTACATTATCTCGGTAAGGCACCATGCCGAAACTTCATACGTTTGTTACATTATCTCGGTAAAGCACCATGCCGACACTTCATACGCTTGTTACATTATCTCGGTAAAGCACCATGCCGACACTTCATACGCTTGTTACATTATCTCGGTAAGGCACCATGCCGAAACTTCATACATTTGTTACATTATCTCGGTAAAGCACCATGCCGACACTTCATACGCTTATTACATTATCTCGGTAAAGCACCATGCCGACACTTCATACGCTTGCTACATTTTCTCGGTAAAGCACCATGCCGACACTTCATACGCTTGCTACATTATCTCGGTAAAGCACCATGCCGACACTTCATACGCTTGTTACATTTTCTCGGTAAAGCACCATGCCGACACTTCGTACCCTTGTTACATTATCTCGGTAAGGCATCATGCCGAAACTTCATACGCTTGTTACATTATCTCGGTAAAGCGCCATGCCGACACTTCGTACGCTGGTTACATTATCGCAGTAAGACAGTAAGACACCGTGCCGACACTTAATACGCGTGTTACCTTATTTCGGTAAAGCACCATGCCGACACTTCTTACCCTTGTTACATTATCGCGGTAAGGCACAATGTCGACACTTCGTAGGCTTGTTAAATTTTCTCGGTAAGGCACCATGCCGACACTTAATATGCTTGGTACATTTTCTCGATACGGCACCATGCCGACACTTCATACGCGTGTTACATTATCTCGGTAAAGCACCATGCCGACACTTCGTACCCTTGTTACATTTTCTCGGTTAGGCACCATGCCGACACTTCCTGGCCTTGTTACATTTCTCGGTAAGGCACCATGCCGATACTTCGAACGCTTGTTGCATTATCGCGGTAAAGCACCATGCCGACACTTCGTACGCGTGTTACATTATCGCGGTTTGGCACCATGCCGACACTTCATACGCGTGTTACATTATCGCGGTAAGGCACCATGCCGACACTTCGCAGGCTTGTTACATTATCTCGGTAAAGCACCATGTCGACACTTCGTACGCTTGTTACATTATCTCGGTAAAGCACCATGCCGACACTTCGTACGCTTGTTACATTATCGCGGTAAGGCACCATGCCGACACTTCGTACGCTTGTTACATTATCGCGGTAAGACACCGTGCCGACACTTCACACGCTTCTTACATTATCTCGGTAAAGCACCATGTTGACAGTTCGAAGTCTTTTACATTTTCTCAGTACGGCACAATGCCGACACTTCATACGCTTTTTACATTATCGTGGTAAGACACCATGCCGACACTTTATACGTTTGTTACATTATCTCGGTAAGACACCATGCAGACACTTCATACGCTTGTTACATTATCGCGTTAAGACACCATGCCGACACTTCATACGCTTGTTAGATTATCGCGGTAAGACACCATGCCGACACTTCATACGCTTGTTACATTATCGCGGCAAGGCACCATGCCGACACTTCATACGCTTGTTACATTTTCTCGGTAAAGCACCATGCCGACACTTCATACGCTTGTTACATTATCTCGGTAAGGCACCATGCCGAAACTTCATACGTTTGTTACATTATCTCGGTAAAGCACCATGCCGACACTTCATACGCTTGTTACATTTTCTCGGTAAAGCGCCATGCCGACACTTCATACGCTTGCTACATTTTCTCGGTAAAGCACCATGCCGACACTTCATACGCTTGTTCCATTATCTCGGTAACGTACCATGCCGACACTTCATACGCTAGTTACATTTTCTCGGAAAAGCACCATGCTGACACTTCGTACGCTTGTTACATTATATCGGTAAAGCACCATGCCGACACTTCATACGCTTGTTACATTATCTCGGTAAAGCACCATGCCGACACTTCATACGCTTGTTACATTATCTCGGTAAGGCACCATGCCGAAACTTCATACGCTTGTTACATTATCTCGGTAAAGCACCATGCCGACACTTCTTACGCTTGCTACATTATCTCGGTAAAGCACCATGCCGACACTTCGTACGCTTGTTACAATATCTCGGTAAAGCACCATGCCGACACTTCGTAAGGCACCATGCCGACACTTCATACGCTTGTTACATTATCTCGGTAAAGCACAATGCCGACACTTCATACGCTTGTTGCATTATCGCGGCAAGGCAGCATGCCGACACTTCGTCCGCTTGTTACATTATCTTGGTAAGGCACCATGCCGAAACTTAGAAGGCTTGTTATATTATCTCGGTAAAGCACCATGCCGACACTTCGTACGCTTGTTTCACTACCTCGGTAAAGCACCATGCCGACACTTCATACGCTTGTTACATTTTCTCGGTAAAGAACCATGCCGACACTTCGTACGTTTCTTACATTATCTCGGTAAAGCACCATGCCGACACTTCATACGCTTGTTACATTATCTCGGTAAGGCATCATGCAGACACTTCATACGCTTGTTACATTATCTTGGTAAAGCACAATGCCGACACTTCATACGCTTGAACATTATCTCGGTTAAGCACCATGCCGACACTTCAGACGCTTGTAACATTATCTCGGTAAGGCACCATGCCGAAACTTCATACGCTTGTTACATTATCTCGGTAAAGCACCATGCCGACACTTCATACGCTTGCTACATTATCTCGGTAAAGCACCATGCCGACACTTTATACGCTTGTTACATTATCTCGGTAAAGCACCATGCCGACACTTCATACGCTTGCTACATTATCTCGGTAAAGCACCATGCCGACACTTCATACGCTTGTTACATTATCTCGGTAAGGCACCATGCCGAAACTTCATACGCTTGTTACATTATCTCGGTAAAGCACCATGCCGACACTTCATACGCTTGTTACATTATCTCGGTAAGGCACCATGCCGAAACTTCATACGTTTGTTACATTATCTCGGTATAGCACCATGCTGACACTTCATACGCTTGTTACATTATCTCGGTAAACCACCATGCCGACACTTCATACGCTTGTTACATTATCTCGGTAAAGCACCATGCCGACACTTCATACGCTTGCTACATTATCTCGGTAAAGCACCATGCCGACACTTCATACGCTTGTTACATTATCTCGGTAAGGCACCATGCCGAAACTTCATACGCTTGTTACATTATCTCGGTAAAGCACCATGCCGACACTTCATACGCTTGTTACATTATCTCGGTAAGGCACCATGCCGAAACTTCATACGTTTGTTACATTATCTCGGTATAGCACCATGCTGAAACTTCATACGCTTGTTACATTATCTCGGTAAAGCACCATGCCGACACTTCATACGCTTGTTACATTATCTCGGTAAAGCACCATGCCGACACTTCGTACGCATGTTTCATTATCGCAGTAAGACAGTAAGACACCGTGCCGACACTTAATACGCGTGTAACATTATTTCGGTAAAGCACCATGCCGACACTTCGTACCCTTGTTACATTATCGCGGTAAGGCACAATGTCGACACTTCGTACGCTTGTTACATTATCTCGGTAAACCACCATGCCGACACTTCATACGTGTGTTACATTATCTCGGTAAAGCACCATGCCGACACTTCGTTCCCTTGTTACATTTTCTCGGTTAAGCACCATGCCGACACTTCCTGGCCTTGTTACATTTCTCGGTAAGGCACCATGCCGATACTTCGAACGCTTGTTGCATTATCGCGGTAAAGCACCATGCCGACACTTCGGACGCGTGTTACATTATCGCGGTTTGGCACCATGCCGATACTTCATACGCGTGTTACATTATCGCGGTAAGGCACCATGCCGACACTTCGCAGGCTTGTTACATTATCTCGGTAAAGCACCATGCCGACACTTCGTACGCTTATTACATTATCTCGGTAAAGCACCATGCCGACACTTCGTACGCTTGTTACATTATCGCGGTAAGGCACCATGCCGACTCTTCGTACGCTTGTTACATTATCGCGGTAAGACACCGTGCCGACACTTCACACGCTTCTTACATTATCTCGGTAAACCACCATGTTGACAGTTCGAAGTCTTTTACATTTTCTCAGTACGGCACAATGCCGACACTTCATACGCTTTGTACATTATCGTGGTAAGACACCATGCCGACACTTTATACGTTTGTTACATTATCTCGGTAAGACACCATGCAGACACTTCATACGCTTGTTACATTATCGCGTTAAGACACCATGCCGACACTTCATACGCTTGTTAGATTATCGCGGTAAGACACCATGCCGACACTTCATACGCTTGTTACATTATCGCGGCAAGGCACCATGCCGACACTTCATACGCTTGTTACATTTTCTCGGTAAAGCACCATGCCGACACTTCATACGCTTGTTACATTTTCTCGGTAAAGCACCATGCCGACACTTCATACGCTTGTTACATTATCTCGGTAAGGCACCATGCCGAAACTTCATACGTTTGTTACATTATCTCGGTAAGGCACCATGCCGAAACTTCATACGCTTGTTACATTATCTCGGTAAAGCACCATGCCGACACTTCATACGCTTGCTACATTATCTCGGTAAAGCACCATGCCGACACTTCATAGGCTTGTTACATTTTCTCGGTAAAGCACCATGCCGACACTTCGTACCCTTGTTACATTATCTCGGTAAAGCACCATGCCGAAACTTCGTACGCTTGTTACATTATCTCGGTAAAGCACCATGCCGACACTTCGTACGCTTGTTACATTATCGCAGTAAGACAGTAAGACACCGTTCCGACACTTAATACGCGTGTTACATTATTTCGGTAAAGCACCATGCCGACACTTTGTACCCTTGTTACATTATCGCGGTAAGGCACAATGTCGACACTTCGTAGGCTTGTTAAATTTTCTCGGTAAGGCACCATGCCGACACTTAATACGCTTGGTACATTTTCTCGATACGGCACCATGCCGACACTTCATACGCGTGTTACATTATCTCGGTAAAGCACCATGCCGACACTTCGTACCCTTGTTACATTTTCTCGGTTAGGCACCATGCCGACACTTTCTAGCCTTGTTACATTTCTCGGTAAGGCACCATGCCGACACTTCGAACGCTTGTTGCATTATCGCGGTAAAGCACCATGCCGACACTTCGTACGCTTGTTACATTATCGCGGTTTGGCACCATGCCGACACTTCATACGCGTGTTACATTATCGCGGTAAGGCACCATGCCGACACTTCGTAGGCTTGTTACATTATCTCGGTAAAGCACCATGTCGACACTTCATACCCTTGTTACATTATCTCGGTAAAGCACCATGCCGACACTTCGTACGCTTGTTACATTTTATCGGTAAGGCACCATGCCGACACTTCGTACGCTTGTTACACTTTATCGGTAAGGCACCATGCCGACACTTCGTACGCTTGTTACATTATCGCGGTAAAGCACCATGCCGACACTTCGTATGCTTTTACATTTTATCGGTAAGGCACCATGCCGACACTTCGTACGCTTGTTACATTATCGCGGTAAAGCACCATGCCGACACTTCGTACGCTTGTTACATTTTATCGGTAAAGCACCATGCCGACACTTCGTACGCTTATTACATTATCGCGGTAAGGCACCGTGCCGAAAATGGACCACCCAATCCCCTACCCACAATAAATTTCAATTATCCAAAAGATTAGTTTTGTCAATTTTGCAAGAATTCGTGTTAGATACAAAGCATAAAAAATAACATACGAGACGATCAGACCTTCAAATATGGGTAAAAAGGAAATTCTGTTCATGAGCAGTACTTGAAATGCATATCATTGTCCGCGCCGCCAAGCCTCGGGATATGCGCAACTCGATATTTTCACAAATATAAATATCGTCCTCGACGGCATTCAAAGGGCGTAACTGATAACATCACTGACTGAATGTACGGGGCGACGATTTACGGCACTAAGAACGCTACTGTTGTTAAATAGATGGAAAGGAGCTTTGAATGTCCCAGAGCGGCGTCACTTCAAAACCACCGTAGATCTTTTCGAAATGATAAAGTATTTATTTATCCCACTATAACAAACACTGTGCAACAACAACATCACAAACATCAGCAACAGCTTTTTCCAACTTTTATTTACATATTCATTAGTCCCACAAGATGTAGGCAACATCAGCATTACATACATGATGAACAGTAGCATAATATATTATGAAATATTGATAATTTCGTAAAAAAATTTAACACATGCTTTAAAAGATAGGCAAAACAACGACATAAATCGTATATAACCCATACTACTTGATCTTTTTCAGGCGTATGGTGTCCTGTGTTATTTTGGGATGCTTCGTCTTATTGCAGAAATGTCAACCTGCTCTGTCAATCAAAGGTAGGCACTGGCATTATGATACCTTTCTGTTTAGATGTAGAGATGTATCTAGATATTTGTTTGTAAAATCAAAATTTGGATTTAGTTACTGTTGTCGTTTTGTGGTGTGTGTGTTTGTTTTTTCTAAAATGAGTTTAAGTCTCTTGTAAAAAAATGCATATTTGTATTGGCTATGGTTACTTTTTGTTATTTATCACACACTTAAGCTGGGTTGTGTACTTAATCAAAGCGCTGAAAGCGTTGAAATACTGGCGCGCTGGTTGAATCGAACATGCCCTGCACAGATATCATTACTGTAAACATATGAAACTATGTGTGATTTTTTCGTTAAACTTTGTGACAGTTACTATCATCAACATTAGCAATCTCACTAAAGTCAGATATAACAAACTGTTAGATCTGATGACGGCCCTCAGACACCGTACATAAGCTATAGCGGTTTTCCCCGATACTATTTTTAGAAATTGTCAACACAGGAAGCATGATCTATAACGTTCGCAAAATGATCTGAAGATGTCATTACATTACAATTAATGCAATACTACATAAACACATATATCTTCAGTTAAATACGTCTTAAGCAGGCTGTAAACACTTTCAATGGTTTAAAATACTAAGTTTACTTTCACTTTTGCGATTTTGTAGGCGACAATCTGATTGGTTCAATGGGTTAGTAATAAAAGCACGTTTAAGTTACTCGTCGTCAGATCCTGATAGCGTAGCGGTTTTCAAGAGATGATTTTAATCAGGTTGCAACATTAGCAAATAATTCTGTATATTCAGGGATTTCAATAGATGCAGGTACTTGTATTTTGATGCAAGGAAATTAGGTTTTCCACTTTCTTTTCACCTGAATCTTAGGCGGGGGTCTTTTTGATGCAGAAGCGTATGATTAGTGGTTAAATTTTGCAAGAATAACGATGATCAGGCTCCGCCACAACTGAGTATTGTCAACAATGAAATGCACAAGGCTCACGTACCTTAAGAGACTGAAACAGTTACAATCTTAATTTTTACGTCGATCGCAACAATGCATTAACAAAAATATTCGCCAACTTACTGACGGTCTCCCCAGGATTTTTGGAAGGGTTGTCGCTGGATATTTCGTGGATATAAGCTCGCGAAACTTTATTTTTTAACTATAATTTTATTCAATTTTATATTTGTACCAAAGTTTACTGCAAAAACTGTATATAGTACATAGATGTTTTTTTTTTAATCTCTTTAGAGCCAAGAAAGGTACAAAGATAAAAAACATAAATAATGTGAAACAATGTGTAAACAGTATGTCAACATGTGTTTTAATAACATAAACTGATCTGATCTCATCAAGTTACAATGTCAACTATATACTCTGTATAGTTAGTTTTTCACCTTCATTGTCCAAGATATCTCACACATATCAAACTCAGTGTTTCATAACAACTTTCAGAAGCCTCTTTTTTTCTTGGGCCCAAGCGCTGACTGCCTTATTATAATCAAACTTCAGTACATCAGGACCTTCCATGGATATCATTAACAATGAATTTAATGTTGAATTGTTAAGCCTGCTTCTAAGCTTAGTCTTCACTCTTGATAAGGTGGAAAAACCCCACTCACAATCTGAAATTAAATTAATTTACGATACCAGTAAACATATAGATAGCTTCACATATATAAAAATAATATCATAATAGGTATTCAGTTAACACAAACAGGTATAATAAATTATGTAGTGCACCCCAAGAACCTGGTTTAAACCCCTAGTAGCAAATTATTTTGCTACTGACTGTTCCAAGGCGCTTACCCATACGGTTCCCCTTTTTTGTTAAACAATCAACAAACAACAAACAAATCATTTATTTTCCTCTCTTCTTTTTGCTGCAGGAGAGGCTGTGTTTTATGAGTGTTTTATGAGTGTGGCGATTCCTGATATGCATATTTCCCTTTTTATATATAGTAGCATGAAATTGAGTTATTTTATTTATTTAATGCAAGTCACAAGGCTAAGTAAATATATATAAAAAAACATTGCCACCTTCTTGCAACCAGAAGTAGACTTTCTTCCACTTAGGATCGACACCTGACTGGATCGAACTGGCTGTTCGAGGTAGCCGGCGTTGATTCAGTGTCTCGGCATGTTGGGGTACCGCGTCCGGCGTCGGAGTAATTTCACGACGTGAAGGGGTACTTGGCGTCGTAAGAGTCGCTCTTGAAGGGCTATCCGGAAATGATCTCGATCTCATTTCTAGAATTTTGAAGTTCAGAATGCCCGATGGAGTTGGCATCAGCCTCACAAGGCCGGTTTCTCTTGAAATAAGATAGAATTGACGAGTCGTCGTTCTTTCGCGCATGCATACTTGAAAATGTGTCCGACGAAAATGAACTGATCGTTACGATGATAGCGCAGTAAAATGCCCCAGAATGTATTTCTTTTGCAATTTAAGTTCTAAATGCAACTTGCCAATAGATTTGTTTAAAACAAATCCATTATCGCACACTTATTTTCATACATGTATACAGTACAATTTTCGAAGTGTTTGTCTTCTAATCACAGAACTAAGAATAACCAAATAATTACTCATGATCGCATCTCATTAAAATCATTGAACATTATGTTAAACACCGCTATTAATTGAGAATATCAAGAGTCAACAGAGCCAAAATACGATCAAACGACACCGACAGACTTGCGAATTCACCACGTGGAGAGGCGGAGTTATCCAGCTGATAGTAAAGAAATCGATTGTGATTGGTCAAATCGCCCATTGCTTAACCTTGAATGAGGTGTGTATTGAAAAGCGACCTGTGTTTACAATGCAAGAAACAGAAAATTATGTCATGTCGATTTTGAATAAACGGATGTCGGCGAATTTAACACTTGTTGGAAATAGATCAAAGCTTGTTAACGGTTGTCTGGGGAGAACACTGGGACCCGGCGCGGTCCTTGTTAGCCGAGCAAAATCTCGATCCACAACTACTCCAACCTAACCAAAATGGCAACCCACGCTATCTCCCGCTTGTCACGTGACTGATTTGTTTTTAATCGTTCTTTTAATATCCTTTCATAGTTGTTCGAATCACAACAATAAATTGTTTTCTTGTTTTTATTTGTAGAATTATCTTTCAAAGTTCGCATTCCTTCTCGAAATATTTGTATTTTCTTAAAATGCACTACTTTTTATGCCACACAACTACGAAATCTTTCAGGCGTAACTAAACTACTCATTCATATCCAGTTGCTTGTTCACTGCCGTAGCTGGTCATGATTTCACTCTACATTGTTCGATGGAATTTTTGGCATGGATGCTACAAAATAACACGGAAACTTACTATCAATCGCTCAGAATTCGTGGAATGGTGTGCTGCATTGTGGTTCACACTTGTGCAGAACATTTCGGCCTGCTCTCGCGGTGACCACTTACTTGATACGCTCTCGTGGTCGCAATGATACACCCGAAGTTAAGGACTGCGCGTCGCAGAGTTCACAGCATCGTTAGTTAATACTGGCGCATGCGCGCCAGTATAAAAATCGACGAATGGCGTGTCCCTTATGCAGAATT
Source organism: Corbicula japonica (assembly GCA_038501625.1). Lineage (NCBI taxonomy): Eukaryota > Metazoa > Mollusca > Bivalvia > Venerida > Cyrenidae > Corbicula > Corbicula japonica. The sequence continues at coordinate 955,003 of JAZAYU010000062.1, read as the reverse complement.
CATCTACTGTGTTAAATGTCACCTGGTCAATTTTTGTTATTTATCACACACTTAAGCTGGGTTGTGTACTTAAAAATCGACGAATGGCATGTCCCTTATGCAGAATTCATCTACTGTGTTAAATATCACCGGATCTATTTTAATTTTTTCCATGAGATATTTTACGTCTTCAAATATTTACTTGTTGCCCATGTGTTGTCTTTCAGGTGGTTTTTCGATGTCATGGGTTACTCACGGTCAAACTTTATTGTGGTTGTTAACGGATTTCTTATGGTGCTGACGTTCTTCGTATTCCGGATGTTAGTGATGCCCGTATATTGGTACCAGATTTGGCAGGTCAGCGGTACAGAGGCTGTTCAAAGGATCGGACACATTCAGCTTATTATGTATATACCGTGCGCGGTTCTAGACGCTCTTAATATATACTGGTTCTATAAAATGTGTAGAGGTTTTGCTAAAGCATTAAAAGGACTTAATGAGGAAACTGCCGACACGGGTAAAATGAAAACAGTATGACTGTGATATGTAACTCCCTGCGGTATGCAAAATCAATGCAATTCTTATAGTTATAAGAATAATAATGTTTGTAATTATATTGACTGTAATTACAATGTATTACAGTTTTAACTGATAGTTCCTAAGACAAAGTAATAGGACTGATAGTTCCTAAGACAAAGTAATAGGACTCATAGTTCCTTAGACAAAGTAAAAGGCCTAATTTATCTGGCTTGAGTGGCTTCAAACAACATCTATCAAAGGCTTGGCTTCATTTGCAAAACAAGCAATAAATATTTATTATTTCGGGTTCCCATATGTCAAATATAAAATTTTAATATAGCTCGTATATATAAATATACATTTTGTGCCTAGGAACAGCAATTGTCACTGAACTTTACGTCACTTGAAAATAATTTGTAAAAATAAATGGAGTATCTTGTATCGGCAAGTCCTTCGATACCCGTAATCAGTATGGTATCTATTACAAATGATCTATGAACTAGTGCGCTTTGATTTCTAGCATGCCCTTGGTCATTCAAAACAATGTGAGGTTTACTGAATTCAGTGCCCAAGGTTATAAAACTGAGCATGGAAACCAGTCTCAAATCTCAAGCATCTGATTGACTGAAATGGCGACTGGTCGCCATTTCAGCCAATCAGATGCTTGAGATTTGAGACTGGTTTCCAATCTCAGCTTTATAACCTTCAGACCAGAAGTATCTGATTCGACGAAGAACATATTATCCGAGATATGGTTTTAAGAAACACCCGTTAACAGATCTGACACATAGCTATCATAGTATCTGCAAAAAAATTCCAAATCTGTCGGAATTTTTTAAAGTTATTAAAATAAATCCCCTACGTTGACGAAATGTAAGATACGTCATCCGGGCAGTAATTTGTACTGACCCTGGCTCTATGCCTACCCCTGACTGCGTGTTGTTGTGAAACCCGAAACACCTTAACGCAGATAGTTTACAGTTTATCTTAAACGTTTCTTTGTTTTATGGTATCTGTGTTATGTTATTAATTCAATCACTGTCACTTGGTGTAATTGGATACCTCTTTGGAGGTAATGTTATTCGGTCAGTCTGTTTACATGGTCATGTATGGCGCCCGACTGTCCTGCAGTCTTTTACTCTTTTTATTTTCATTAAAAAATCATTTACATCTTTGATTCCTTAATACCGAGTATTTGTGCCCTAGAGACTGTCTAGATGGTAACATAACCCTATAAAACTGTCTTTAATTTCATTATTGTCACCCAGTCAGCAGCAAATATCTTCTGAAACGCTAAGGGATACTAAATCTTGTAATTGGGACATTGGCATATTTTATTAATTTACCGTTTTATTTTCTCACAATCTCAAATTATCTGTTTATCCAAATACTCCTAAATGGAATCATTCGAAAATAAATTGTTAAAATTGGAATTCATCAGTTTTTAACAATTGAATAAAAAAGAACTTCATTTCTGTATTGATACATGTAGCTGGGAATTTTCAAGTCAAGTGGGGTGGTATTTCAGGGCACAAGATTATATACTGAGATTAGAGACAAGTCTCTATTTCAGCCAATCATATGCTTTAGACTGGTCTTTGTTCTCAGTTTTGTAGTCTTAGGACCAGGGCTTATTAATACTATTTCTTCAGGATATGTTCTTTCTCCCGAATATTTTGTCCTTGTAAAGATAAGTTCAAACTTATTTGATAGAACTAAGTTTTTCTTAGACTAAGCAAACAAAATCATCATTAAGTATTATTAACAAGAACAAATCATTCGTAGAAACAAACATCTAAATTTGTAATCAACAAACAAAATAATGTATTGTACTCGTTTATTTATTGTTTAAGCTTTTTTTCATAGATCTACATATATAATTATTTAAAACCAGAAATTGTTTCACCATTAGTTTACAATTGTGATATACATATGATAAACATAATTTTGAATATACAATGTATAATAAATTGATAATCTGTGGTTGTAGACTAAGCAAACCGTCCCACTGTTACCAAAACGTTCGCCGTTGTATCTTGTTCTAACAACATACGACTAGCAATTGGTAATCAACCTGGAAACTGTTTTAGAACCTCAAACGTCTGCGAAACGCACTCATGTATATTTATATCATGTCTTTTCCAACTCTTGCTAACGCCTACCGTGACAAATCCTGTCGCCTCTCCTCGTTACAATGTCCTCTCCTCCTCGATCAAAACCCACCTCGGCTATCACACACAATCAATCCTCACTGGCTCTTAGGTGAGCATATGGGACGTTCATTTGCCAAACACTCTCTTGACGAAGCTATTCTTTCTTTTTCTAAATTTTAGTCCAGCTGAAGTCATTACTTCAAACACACGATTCACCGAATCATTGTTATGTGCCGTACATTCTATAAACGCGTCCGCCCCTATTTCCTTAGCCAATTCTTGTCCCTCTTCGTGACTAACAGTTCCGGAATTTCTCGATTTTCTCAGGTCAGTCTGAGTGGCAACAAGGATGATTGGTCTACGGCGGCGGCACTGGTTTACTTCCGGTACCCAGAAATCTTTGATGCTCTCTAGCGACTCCCGGTCGACAACAGAGTAACAGAGCACGAGAACTTCGCTGTCTTTATAGGAGAATGACCGCATACTTTCGTAGTCGTGTTGACCAGCGTTGTCAAGTATACTCAAATTGTGTTTCTGTCCGTCAACATCAAGGCATCCTGGAAATAATGTATACAATTTATTGGTTGTTTTATTAAAGCCTATATTATATCGCGCATTATTTCCTACTTTATAAAACAAGTATAATGTAAATCTATAAATTATAAAATATCCAATTTAATATCAATTAATTAATCAAATATCCAATTTAATATTTTAAATAAATTATTAATTATTTGACACCGTTTGCATTGTCTCGTTTTAATTTGTTGCGAATTTTGCACATATTAATAAAAGGCAAACTGATTATATACATGTAATATGTCATTTACCTTCGTAAGTTTCCAACACGGTTGCCACGTAGGGTGTCTGTGGAAGATGCTGCTCCATAAACGCCTGGACCAGAGTGCTCTTTCCGATCATAGCATCCCCAACCAAAGTACAATGCACCGGCTTCTCTACTTTAATCACCATCTTCACAAAAGTATTTTCTTGTTTTCTGTTAGAACGTTCGTTTAAAACGACACTATCACTTGCTTGTCTTAAGTTAGACTGAATTTTGAGACGATTCCATCCGTATTTATAGCGTGGAGAAATACGAAAGGATTTGAACAAAAGAATCATTATCATGTTCAAGATATTTGTCTACGGACCTCTTAATGAGAGTTTACCCCCGCTGAGAAGGCAGCGAGTGAAAGTCCTTCAGTGACTATGTACTTGACTAACTTGTGTCAGTTTGAATAGTATCGAGTTTGTACAAACACAACAACTTTCACCTTTTTGATATCGATACTTTATTCTAATGTGTCCTTATTTAGTTCAACTTTGCAATGCCTAGATTTGTTTGTGTTTATATCTTGTCGACCAAATTTAAGAGTTATCAGAAGTCAAATTAAACATTGATATTTCGTTTTGTTGAATTAACAATTTTAAATTAATATATTTTGTTACTAAATAAATATGTTTACATTTATTTGAATATATACATTTAATCCTAATCGGTCAAGTAGTATGTAACGAAATAGTATTTATGACTTTAATTACCCAACAATTCATTCACCTCCGTCTTTTCCTTAATTTTATTATGTTTTTGCATCCGCACTGAATAATACGTATTGGGTCATTTACCTTGACTAACTTTCAGGAAAGAAAATTGCACAGAATAGAGAATTGGATTACTATCATTTGTATCTAGTTGTTTACCCCACCATTTTATTTACACCACCGTCATAAAACACATGGTTTGACAGAAGGGGCCCATCGTTAGATCTTTTAGCGGCGAGTGTGAAGAGCCAGAGCTTTCTCGGTGTATCTTAATACTGTACCAGTAACTTATTCTGTTCTATCTTCTTTTGTTTTAATGTTTTATTTAACATTTATTACAAAACATACCCTTGGTATATGCTCAGGGTGCCATGCACTCTTCTTCCATCGTGTTATAACAGTGAAGTTGAAGAGTTACGTAGATTGCCGCTATCGATACAAATAAGCTTAGTCGAACATAAATTTCCAAATATCAATATAAGGTGCCATTCTTAGATTTCCAAAGAATCAGACTTTAATTCCATTGTACATGTACCACGGCTAAGCACCATCAGTTCATATTCTAAACGTGGCATTTAAGACAAGTGAACTTTGTCCTGGAACGGGAATTATACAGCGTCCAAGATCATTGAGATTGGAGACCAGTCTCAAATCTCAAGTATTTGAATGGCTGAAATGGCGACCAGTTTCATTAGATGCTTGAGATATGAGACTGGTCTCCTGATTTAGTTTTATGATCTTGGGCACAGATACATGTACGAGTAGTTTGAACAATATTGTCAAGTTCTTCAGTCGCATTAGTCACTACACATCCATCTAATAGACTGGTCTTGTTGTTATGAAAAAAGTGTTGAATATGTAGAAGTACAACACACAAATACACAACAAGCTAACACATAATACAAGTTTATATATTTGTGATCCCTGTCAGGATAATTTAAAGCATAATTATTTAAACCGCCAGTAACTATTTGGAGCAACTACTTCAAGTCAAGCACTTTTACCGCCAGTAACTATTTGGAGCAACTACTTCAAGTCAAGCACTTTTACCGCCAGTAACTATTTGGAGCAACTACTTCAAGTCAAGCACTTTTACCGATTTGATTTTGAAGTCAACTAGTATATGGTCCCTTTGGAAGTCGCATTCTTAATATCAACTTTAAATAGTACAAAATCACTGCCAAATCGAGGAAATGCGGTTACTCACAGCTAGAAGAACGTACAAAAAAGATGATAAAGATGAAAAATAATTTAATTAATAAAAACGAATGGAAAAAAATGGGAGATTTGTAAATTTATATTGGGTTAAAGAAATTAATAAATGTAGTTTTATAAATACTGGTTGTGTCCACTCGTTTCATTTTGTAATAGAACACTAATTGAATTGTCTTTTATTTAATTAAGAGTCAAATTAGTTACAATTTCTTCTTGTTTTTATTGGCACCAAGTTCAGTTAATCCTGTCCTCACAGTTCATACCATTATCTGAAAACTCCACGTGGGGCACTCGTTAGTTTCTGACACATATCAAGAATATCTGTCGTTAAATCGGTCTCTCCGCGAACGAAATGACTAACTAACTTTCAGATAGTGTTTACCTCTTGCAAAGGCTTTGTTCTTATTCAGGATTAAATTTTCGGTGTTCTCAAATGGGCGGTTTAACAGAACAAATACCTACGAATCAGTATGTCTCAAGTCGGTCATGATATGTCTTTTAGAACTCTGTAGTCCATCAGGTACAGTTATCATTGATTAATAGACAATTATCCCGTTGATTATATTTTGTACCAGAAGGCATATGTTGAACCTATAACTCAAGATCATAAAACTGATATTAGTAACCAGTCTCGGGCCCTAGCGTTAAAAAAACAACAACAAAGAATGGAAACCAATCTCAGATCACAAGCTTTCCATTGGTAAATTCTGAAACTGATCTTAATTTCAACCAGATTGCTGAGATCTGAGATTGGTCTGCATCCTTAGCTTAATAACTTTAAAACCAGGGCCGGCGATAATAAAACCTGAGATTGGAGACCAGTCGTGGGCCATAGCGTTAAAAAACTCGGGATGAAAACAGGCTCAGATCACAAGCTTTCTATTGGTCAATTCTAAAACTGTTTTTAATTTCAACCAGATTGCTGAGATCTGAGATTGGTCTGCATCCTCAACTTAATAACTTTGAAACCAGCATCTGAACGGTTGAAATGGAGACTAGAATTGAGATTTGAGACTGGTCTTCAGTTTTGTGGTCTGGACATATGTCAGGTAAATATTTACTACTATGGTTTTAATTGTTACGAAATGCTCCTGAGGTGCCGGGGAACTCTCCAAAAGAACATATTAGATATTGTTTTGATTTTAATCAATTTAAATATCGGTTATCAACCTGGAATGAAAAAATGCAAATGTAAGACCTGCTGGAAAGGATAGATGTTTGTGTGGTGTTGGTCTACTCCGTAGTGTTCACAGCTAATTGATATATCCTTTAATAATTAACTTATATTCCTTTACTTAAAAAGATCACGTGTAATTTCTAGCCCAACTGTTTGTGCGCAATAGAAGAGCTTTTCTATATATATGATTGTCGCTCTTCGCGCACAACCCAGTTACTATTCAAATCAATGCGGAAAATTTTCCTTCTATGTTTATATGCTAGCGATCAGAATTTGAATCGCAACTTTGGCGACTTTGACGGCTCCATAAAGCATCTTAAACCATATGTATCGTTAAAAAATTTACATACCTGAAAAGCAACATTCAAGTAGAATCATTATATGTAATCCTTCATAAATAACGGTTTCGTTTTTTATGCAAAACTCATTTAAACCTACACCCAGGTCAACAGATTTCGATTACATCGCTTAAAGTTTACCTGACTCACGTTTATCAATAAACTTCACCTTACCGGCTTGAAATAGGTACTGCGGAAATTCTTGCTACGGTAAATACAAAGCAACTTATAAAATAAAGGTTTGATGAATAAAAGAAAGTAATCTGCAAATAATTAACAAGGTAATATACACAGCATTATTAAAGGTGCGATTGAAACTTAATATAGCGGGGCGGGTATCTAAATAGATGAAAAATAACTTTGATAACCATCGAACATGACAAATAAGAAAATAAGAGTACGTTATGAGTTTTTCGAAGCGTACAGCCTCCCGCATTGTAAAAATATGTTTGAATAAAAAGAAACGTTTTCATTGGTTATCTGGATTTCGTATCAACATGTAAACTGCATATAACGTGGTAGGTTTAACAAGTTATTTTGTGGAATATTCGTCATTTTATTGTTACTTTCATCATAATTTATTGTTACAACCACACTTGAACATACCAGTGTTAGAATTTTCATGTGGGAGTGTAAAATAACAGAATTTAAATCGGGTCGATTTCCACCACAGTTTTGATCGTAACTGCTTGAGACGTAAAGAACAGGCAACGAAAATGTCCGTATGATAATGGGTCTGTTCTTGCAGTCGAATTATTGAGACTAGTGTAATTTCTTGTGATGGTTATAACAAGTTACATAATTATATGTTCACATTTAATATAGTTTTAATTATTGCTTCCCATAATTGTAGTATGTTTATGAGTTGTGAAGGTGCTACACTTTTTAACTTCTTAAAATGATGTTATTTACTTTCATCCTTACAACATTTTACTTAACTCATCTTTCTTGTGTGAGTTGGCTCAGGCTGTGTCTATCGCATCAGAAAGCGAGAGATTTATCATACCATATACATGGACGGATCCAGAGGGGGTTCATTGCGCTTCCCCGAACCCCCTTTATGGGCAACAAGGGTTTATATTCATGGGACTTTTTGTCAGAAAGTTGGAAATTACCGTGCAACTACTTTAATACTGCCCCAAACTAACACATTCTGGAAGTCTCGCATCCGACCTTAATGTAATAAAATAGCCAAATTCAAGTCTCATATAACTGCAATTTCCAAACATTCGAAACTAAATGGACGCTGACAACACATGAGTGGTTTTAAAACTGACAGCACATAAATGGTTTGGAATGCTATGATTTATTCCTTGATATCATATACCCTATGAATTTAAAGCATTCTGATTGGTCGAGAGCTCCGTACTCGCGAGTCCGAAAAAAGTGATCACTACCCCGGGAATTAATAACTACCTTTCTTATCATCATCATCATCATCATCATCATCATCATCATCATCATCATCATCATCAGAATGCTTTAAATTCATAGGGTATATGATATAACAAGTAAATACTAATGTTGAGGTCGATATGTAGTTTTGCGGACCTGGGTAGTGTGATATCGACCTCGGACTTGGTCCTCGGTCGATATCACACTACCCAGGTCCGCAAAACTACATATCGACCTCAACATTAGTATTTATTTGTATAATACTTGTTGCGCTCAGGCGCCACTGCACCTCTTCGCAAATGCCCGCACAAGAGAGGCACATATATTCCGTCAATCTCCACGCATAACTTATCAACGCCTCTCTCTGGTCGCTGAAAAATGCAGGTGTTCCCTCTGGTGTAGATTAATATTCCCAAATCAGCTATCTTTTATTATACAAATAAATACTAATGTTGAGGTCGATATGTAGTTTTGCGGACCTGGGTAGTGTGATATCGACCGAGGACCAAGTCCGAGGTCGATATCACACTACCCAGGTCCGCAAAACTACATATTGACCTCAACATTAGTATTTACTTGTTATATCATATACTGTACCCTATGAATTTAAAGCATTCTGATGATGATGATGATGATGATGATGATGATGATGATGATGATGATGATGATGATAGCAAAGGTAGTTATTAATACCCGGGGTAGTTATCACTTTTTTCGGACTCGCGAGTACGGAGCTCTCGACCAATCAGAATGCTTTAAATTCATAGGGTATATGATGTTGATTACAATCAGTGTTCTGCTCTATTATACATTTTTACAATCATGTGATTATTATTTTTTTTTCTACTAAAGTGAAATTAAGTAAGTAGTAATTTAATTCAATAAGTTTAATTCATGTTTGTAAGTTCTTAAAGCAGATTTTTTTTATTTAAGTAATGTAGATTTGACTAAAGCGTATGTTGTAAGCCGCTTTATCTAGCGCTGGCCTGTGTCCATGATCATAACACATAATCTGGAGACCAGTCTCTAGATCCAAATCTGGTTACATGGTTTACAGGAGAGGATCCAGAAGTGGTTCCGGAGGTTAATCGAGCCAGTTTTTGGCAGAAATAACTAAAAAATAATTTTCATGGGATTTTGGCCTAAGGTTGAACATTTTTAGGTCACAACTGAACAGTATTGTCGACTATCTTCCGGGTGGTTTCTTCGTGGTTTAAATTTTCTTTCCGATCATTTCTTTTTTATCTCCCTTGAATCTACATTGAAAAGTTATTTTAAGTGTTAAAGTAGGTTTTTTACGCAAATTACAGTTTGATATATGTGCTCAAACTTAATATATATATATTTAAACTCTTAAAAATAAATTTGATCAGTTATTTACGATATGCTTGCTATAAATGTGAATTGTACACAAATGTCATGTGATTTCGCGAGATGAAAATTTTGATAGTTTTGCAGTGATGGCAGCATAAGTTCACTTCCAAGATCAGTGTACACTAAATAAAAGCTGCTTCCCGGTTGGTTAAAAAAAAAGTTAGGGGAAACCCGTAAGACTCTATAGAAACATTAGCTGATTGGCCAATATTGCTAAAGAAAAAATAAAACTCCTTCTAAAAAACATAAATTGTGTATTTCTGCAGCTGTTGGAACTAAAAATCATTATCCAAAACAGTTTTGATAAGAAAAAAATTACTTTTAAAATAATGCCTATAAACAGGTTGGCCACAAGTAAATTTAGTCAATAGCATACATGCCATATCCCCCGGCGGGGGGAAAAATCCCCCGGAATTTAGAGCCATCCCCTGGCCCCCCGGCGGGAGACGAAAATCCCCCGGAATTAACAAAAGTTAAGAAAAACGGTATAAAAATGCATTTTTGTCGCTCTCATAACAGACATTTGTCTATACGCCGAATACACCGTTACGTATCTTGGACTCCTAACGGTTGTGTCAAAACGTTCCGAATTCGTCTAATTAGTGTCACCGAGAGGATTATCGATTATTTAGTGAGAATTGACACTTAACAGGATTGTTTATTGGATAATTGATTGTTTGCATAGGTGTGAATGAAATCACAAGTATACCGTCTGTTTTATGTACAATTAGCGGAGTTGTCAAAGGATTGAAGGTTTTTTTATGATGTCCAAAATATGTGTGTATCCGGATAATGGGACACTTTCGGATACAAATTATTCGTCTTTTGACCAACAATTAACGTTTTGGCACGTTTGCAAATTTTTTTTTAATTACAAAGTAGGAAGAAATGACCAGTCAAGCTGATTCTTGCATTCTTGGAATAAAAATATAATGAAACCAAGAAATATTTTGAGACTTAAACCAGATAGTACATTCCAATATTTATGCATTATACAGAAACTGAGAGAATTTTGAATGACTATAAATTATAATCTGCGAAGTCAAAACCTTTTGTAACCTGATATAAATATAATGAGATTTTGTGAAGTCTGGCTGAACAAAATGATCAAAACTGTTTCAGTAAATACACAAAGACTTTTCTAAACAAACCCCCTTAGCATACTTAGAAAGATCCAGACTGACTCCTGGTCTGGTTTGACTGCAGAGATCATATGTTGAGCGTTCGAACTCAGCATCTGCAGCAAGTTAATAACATCCAAGTCCATGTTAATTAACTTAAATAATTGTTCTAACTGACGTTAGTCTGTGCTATGCACATCAGAGTTTGTCGGACAGTTCATGTAGTGTTTGTTTTATATAGTTTTATTATGTGCTGACACCCTGTTACAAAAAAAACATAATAAAAATATTGTTTAAATAAATGAGGATAAATATATTTAATATTGCATCTTAGTTTAGTTTCTAGTAAATTCCGCTTGTTTAGCCGCGTTAAAAAATCCCCTGGAATTATATCGGAATCCCCTGGAATTTTGAACCAAATCCCCTGGAATGCTTTCCAGAAATATGGCATGTATGCAATAGGCAAGGGTGGTAGTCTTCAAAGTGAAATTTGAGATGGAAACCTACGGTCATGGTGGTATTTCATTTATGTTTTTATGTAGATTTATATTCAAACTTCATCAGAAGACCATGCCTGATATTGTCTAAGAATAAATAAATCAAGGAGACTCCCAAGACTCTATATAGAACATATAGGGAATCGCAATAGTGTACGCTGACCTAAACAACCTCGCTGTTGAGCTAGCTTTTCAGCGATGTGGTTAAAGTGTACCGACTGTCTAAACTAGTTACGCAACGTTTAAAATTGGTCTCAATATTTACTTTGACATTTAAAACACATGCTTTACAGAGGAAATTGCTGAAATACAACTTTATTTCCTGGTATTTTACTCGAGATCAACCATGTGTAGATCATAAAGTTCAAGGTCATTATATACCACTTATCGGTGCATATATAAATATCACCTCAGTCAAATAATAAATAACTGGGATAAATTGATTGAGGTGTTTTTACCTATTCATCTGGTATCCGTGAACATTGCAGCAGGCACAAACACAGATTAACAGGTTTGTAAAGGAATTGGAGCTGAGTTATTTATAGGGAACAACTTATCACAAGACATTTTACATAGTTAGTTGCAAATATGTTAACTTGCCCCTAAAAAAACTCATGGTTTGCAGACTTTACGAATTTGACATATGGCAGGATAATTTGACAGTAGGTACTGTAAACATTTGGTATGCAAATAAGATGATGTCAGAGATATTCAGCGATAATGGATTGCACTGATTACTAGTATACACTGATAACTAGGTCAGAGAGCATATACTAAATTACAAATAAGGAAACCAGTCTCAAATCTCAAGCATCTGATTTGCTGAAATGGTAACCATTCACCATTTCAGCCAATTAGATGCTTGAAATTTGAGACTGATCTCCTTGTATAGTTTCATGATCTTGGGCACTGCTGTTTTTCAGGAATGAGTTACCAGAAGAAGACTTCAGAGAGACCTGATCCACCAGAGGGAAGTTGCCATTTCTTTGTTGAGAGAAAAAGGCGCTACTGTAGGTTCAAGCCCTCGAAGAATGCCAGCTACTGTGCGGAACATGCTTCTGTTTATGGGGTAGGCTGCCTTTCTGCGAATGATTTAATCAAGGGTTTTATTTGCTTATATACTGTCTGTAAATTTACAGATATGCTGTAAAGATGCAGACAAGTCAGTAAACAAATTGTTTATTACATGTTAATTTACAGTGTAACTCTGAAGTGCAAATGGGTTGCTGTAAATTTAGCATTAAACTATGGGAAGCACTTACTCTTTTGGTTATTTTGACATTTGATTGAGTGGATATAAAAACTAAAGTATTACATACCCTAAATGAAACTTTATCTTAACATCTTCAATTTGTGTTCCTTTTTATACGCCCGTTTGAAAAACGGGACGTATAATGGGAACACCTGCGGCGGGCGGGCGGCGTCCACAGGGTTTCCGCTCTCTAAGTCAAAGAGTTTTCATCCAATCTTTATCAAACTTGGTTATGTAATTTCTACCTTAGCATGAAATAATAACCTTAAATTCGAACCAGGGAAGGGAGGAACTCACCAAGAAACACGTCTTGTTCTCGCTGTCGCTGGAAGCAATTGTCCGGCTCTCTCTAATGCCTGATTTTCCCGCTACCGTTGTCGTCACAAAAACCTCTACTGTACCATATGGGTAACTACTGTATAGATCATGGCACTGCATAGATCACAACATTGGTGAATATGTTGGTGGGCATAATATCTCGACCAAGTTCTATAACCAGCCAAATCCCCCCAGGCACTCCTGAATTATGGCCCTTGAATTGTCCAAAATTACTGTTTCAGCCCTCTAAGTCAAAGAGTTTTCATCCGGTCTTTATCAAACTTGGTGAATATGTTGGTGGGCATAATATCTGGACCAAGTTCTATAACCAGCGAAATCCCCCCAGGCACTCCTGAATTATGGCCCTTGAATTGTCCAAAATAACTGTTTCCGCTCTCTAAGTCAAAGAGTTTTCATCTGGTCTTTATCAAACTTGGTGAATATGTTGGTGTGCATAATATCTCGACCAAGTTCTATAACCAGCCAAATCCCCCCAGGCACTCCTGAATTATGGCCATTGAATTGTCCAAAAACTGAATTAGCGGTATCTGCTCTCCAAGTCGAAAAATTTTCATCGGATCGTTACGCAACTTTGATGATCAGCATTTTGACGGGCGTATTTTGTGTCAGTTTGGCACTCTTGTTTACTTTATGATTGTTGCTATTTTGTTGTCATTAAAGGGGTCAGTTTTGGTTCTGCCTGCTTTCAGATAATAAATTATAGTATGGCTTTCGACAGAGGTTAAATTTGACTGGGAGATCACCTTTTGACTCTTTGAATTTCTAGAACCTCTTTTTATTTGACCCCTATGATTTTAGTTGAAGGGTCATTAAATTAGGGTATTAAATGGCAGAATACCCCTGCCCCATAAAAAATAAACAAAAAAGTAAAAATGACCCTTGAAATTCAGCAGCTTGAGGTGGAACCCCTGTTTTGACACATTTGTTGAAGAACTTACCAACATTGATTTCAATATAAATTTTTAACCCATTTCACTTTCTAAAAATGTTTCACTTAGAATAGTAATCAAACCATTTAATGATTTATCTTTCACTGTTTCAGGTTGATTTAGGAAGAAAGAGAGTGAATTGTCCATATGACTCCAAGCAGTAAGTTGAACTAAAAAAAGTTGTGGACCTAAGACAAAAAACAATTTATTTTCATAGTATGGTGTTTACATTTGGACAACATGGATCCATAAATAATGATTGTGTTTGAGCAATAGTCTTTCTAACAGCACTTAAGCTGTAGTCCCCCGTACCCCACAACTCCTCTGTCACGAAAGAATCACTTAATTCTTTTTTTATGCCCCCACAGAATGGGAGGCATATAGAGTTGCACTGGTCCATCCGTACGTCCGTCCGTCTGTCTGTCTGTACATCCCCAAATCTTGTGGCATCAACTCCTCCTAAACTATAAGGCAAATTCCTTTCAAACTTGCACAGATGATCAAGCAGGATGTGTAGATGATCGTAATAAAGGATTTTTTCCTGCGACCATTTTTACCAGAGTTATGGCCCTTTGTTATTAAAAATTATGTTGCAGCAGTGGGGGCATCAGTGTCCGAGGACACATTCTAGTTTTGATCAGTTAACTAAGTATGTTTTAAGGTTTCAATTCAGTTTCTCCAGTTTTATGCAAAGAATTACCCATTTCCCACTTCATCCTTGTAAATCCAAACGGAGGTATGAAGCATTATCATAGTTTCAAGAAAAAAACATTTGAAGATTAAGACATCAGTAACTTACAATAACGTCTTTGTGGAATTGACTTTTTTTTTACCTGTACAGAATAAAATGAACGCAATGGTACCAAACACTCATTATGGCCAAAAATTGACTTGGGTCCCTTTGGAATTATGGTGACAACTTGTTAAAAAAAGATAAGATATAATAAATAACCTTGTTCTTCCGTGTATTACTTTGTTGCTTTTAGCACATGTTACGCTGACAAGCTAAATCATCACATGAAGAAGTGTCCTAGCAGACCTCGAGAGATGCCCGTAAGCTGCAATCTACTTAAAGAAAATTTTTATTAAAACATCAGAAATTGCTCATGCTGCAATTCAAATGTACAGATTAGTTTTAGAAGTTTTTTTATTCTATATTTGTTATGCATTTTAATTTATGCGGTCTTATAGACCCTTGGCAAAACTGGCACTTGTTGTCAAAATAAATCGGGAATATATTAACCCTTTCCTAGATATATACGCATTTTTACGCATGTGCCACCAGTGTAGATCCAGAACAGCTGGCACATCTGTGCCATCTGATCAGGATCTGCACTGGTCGCATTTTGGTCAGAAATAACCTAATGAATCAAAAAGCGAACAGTTTAGATCCTGATCAGACGGCACGGATGTGCTGGCTAATCTGGATCTAAACTGTTTGCCCTAGCAATAAAGGTGTATCTATACAGGAAAGGGTTAACAGACATTCAAGCGTGTTATACATTTTTATCTCTACAGCCTTGCACTGCTGCAAGTATAAATCAAATAATCAGAATTATTGAGTGATTGAAAATTATAAATCATTAAATCAATGTAGCAACTAGTTTTCAGTGATTGTAATGTTTTATATGTTCCTTACAGCCATATTACAGTGCAGGAATCAATTCTGGTGATAATGCAGGAGAGACAGTACCCGATCCTAAGGTATTACTCTTCTTGCTTGTTTACATTCTGTTCTAATTTACTTTTGATAAAACTTAATTTCATAACAAGAAGCAGCAGAAGTGATTAGATTAGGAGCCCTGCTGATAACTGGATAGATTTGCAGTTTCATATCCAGTTTGAAACCAGGTACATTTTGTACAGCATGATTATGCAAGATCTCTGGGTTGATTGGATTATTTGATCCTGGGATAAAATCTTACCCTTTAACCATCAGATATTATGACATTGAACTTAAGGAAAATATAACAGCTGAGTCTTATGGAGTTAAATACATGTATGTTGTATTTAAAAATCATTCAAAGGCTTGATTTAATCTTGAACAGATGCAATATAATTTTAAGTATTGTATAGTTCACTTGAACCTTGCTGTTTTGGCTGTTAACCTCTAGTCTTTGAAGGGGCATAATTGTGAGACTAAGTAGCAGTGAAGCAATAAACAGTGTGACCAGGGACCAACAAATTTCCTAAATTTTCAAGTTGCCCACTGGGCAAGTAGAATTTTTATCTGGTTGCCCGGAAAATCGCATGAAATTGTCAATCGTAAAAAATCAGTTTTTTAAGCAGTAAAAGTACATCTAATGCACACACCTGCCTTAAACATCAATGCATTCTATTTCAAAATAAAACATTATAAATTAATGCAAATTTATTCTGATGACAAAATGTGCACAGTTCACATAATAGTCAAAAACCAGAGGTAAATAATGGTAACTCCAAGTTCACACTATTTTTCAAAGACAAATCAAATGTCAGAGTATTATGTAGCATTCCATTGAATTTTAGAGTTATGAATACAGTCACATAAAAATAACATGGATTGTCATCTTAATCTTCATCATCTTGGTCTTCGTCATCTGCCTCAGAATCTGCTGGTGCTGGACTTTGGCACCTCATTCAAAAAGTCCTCTGAATATAACACAATAAACTCAAAGAGTCAGTGAGGAAAAGAAGCTATGAGTAAATGTCAATGTGATATAATGATTAGTATATATATGATTTTTTTATTTTGCAATAGCGGACTACAAATCTGTAAAAATGTTTGCTGTTTTTCATCTGTTTTATTCATATCATATTTATTTAGTAATATTTTAGCTCATACGAAATAATTTGCGGAGGTTTTAATCAATTTAATAACCAAACTGATTATCTCCCTTTTTTCTTTAGACAACATATATCGCATAACAATTATTTATATACGTATCACAAAACATCCATTCTAAATCTAATTCTAATTACTGAAAACAGTAAATCACATACATCAATAAATTAAAGCATTATTGTAAAATTCAACTGAGGAATTTTCCATAGAATGAACAGATTATTCTGTACTGTAAGGTGAATGGTTTGGAATAACTCGATTTAAGTAACAACTGTGAAATAATTGATTCAATCTTTGGCAATCAACTTACCTAATCACTTCTCGTCAAAAAATAATTAGGCACCGACAAACGACTAAATATACATAATTGTCAAAGACACATTGACAGTTTGTGTAATCACGCTGTCGCATAATCTCACAAGAATCAAAAGATGGTACCGATTGTTGTGAAATATAGGCGTGTAGATTAGTGCAATTAATCCAGGACTCTCGTTGATTGGACGATTTTTATACAGGTAGTCGGTGCTGAATCGTACGGTTCGTCGGTTATCTTTTGATTATCGAAAATCATATATTGCTGTGAGATTTTTGTTTATTTGGCAACTTGGTATAATAACCACCCCGGGCAACTAATTATGGATTTTTATGGTGGTCCGGCAGACAAGCTCTTTAAAATTTTACTGGCCTGGCAGATCAAAGCTGGTTGCCCGCGGGCACCAGGCAAAGGATTTGTTGGTCCTTGAACAGTGTGAGATAACCCTTTACTTCATAGATACACTTTGAATGCTTGGGCAAACAATGTAGATCTTGATCTGCCAGCACATCTGTGCCATCTGATCAGGATCTACACTGCTTGCTTTTTGGTTCATTTGGTTTGATATTTTGACCAAGCAGCAAACAGCTTAGATCCAGGTTGGACAGCACAGATGTGCCAGTTGGTCTGGACCTACACTGACGACACAGGCATCAACACCCCTATAAGGAGTAAAGATTGAATCATGATATACCCAACAAGAAAAGTTTTGCACACAAGTGTTCTTTTGTGAAAATTTTATAATGTAGCAAATAACTGGTGTGAAAATTTACTTTTTTCTCAAGACTTATTGTTTGCAGAGTAAAAGACAAAAACAGAATAAAAATTTGTTGGTAAATAACCAAGAAATATCAGTTTGAGTATGATAGGGGTCAACAGTCAAAGGTTGCAAAATTTGCTGTATCAAGGTAGAGGTGTGAAATCTATGCATTCATTTGTTTTATAGCAAATATAAGCATGTGCTGCGATGATGGCAACAGGAAGTAATCAAAAGTTGATACCAAGCTATTTCCAGAATGACACTCAAACTTAAGTTTTTATTAATTAAATTATCATATTGTCTCACTCATTGACCTAAAGGATAAAGATATGTCAAGGCAGTTTAGCGATGATTCGAACAGTTTCCATTCTGAATTATTGAGTCTTAGCATCCTATTAATTAAGTGTATAAAAACATCCAGTAAATACAATCAACACCCAATCTTATTTGAGCAAAACACAACTGCATTTCTGGAATTCAAATTAATTTATTTCTTACTGTCACCAAGTAAGGTTTTCATTGTTAATTTGACCGTCATGGCAAATGTCAAACCACACTGGCCACCTAGACATATTTAAAAAAATAGACGAGCATGTGCAGTTGGTCAGCTAATTGATCTACCTGGTATTCTTGTTCACAAATGGAAACTTATTCCAAAATTGGAAATGCCTCGACTCAAGAACTCCATGAGACAGCGCTTGAAAGAATGCCAGATTCATCATGGTGGATTTACTCACTACTAGTTTAGTGATTTTTGCAACTTTTGTGTATTATCCCCTGGTGACTTTGACAATGGATTGCTTATAAAGTAGTGATCAGAATTTTTTCTGACGCTTTTACATTGTTAAGTTTAAATTTCTGTTTTATTTGATATGTATCATTTTGTTGTGTTTAGTAAAATTAAAAAGATATTTTATAAAATGTCCAAGTGTGCAGAACTTATTTTGCTGAGAATACTTTGTACTTGTTTTTTTCGTTTTACTGAAAGACTATGGAGTATACTGTGCTAATTGTTATGAGTATTATGGATAATATAATAGAAGATGTTTTATGTTTATCAGGAGACGGTGCTGACAATACCTCTAGAAGAGCTTCAGGCACTGATTGACAAGGTGAACACACTGTATGATGGTAAGCTGCTATATCCCATGTCACATGCTGAGATACAATAGATATAAGGAGTCCAATCTTCTGGCATGTTGAATGGACTATTTGAAACTTTCTGAACAAGGTGCACATACTTTTAGTAGAGAGAAGCTGTTCCCAGAACATCCAGTTTCCTGTCTGTGGATTGGATTTTGATAACTTTCTAAACAAGATATACATTGGTTAATATGAAGCTCTGTCAGAAAGAAAGAGGAAAGCAGGGAATGCCTATAAATGTCAAAACAGGGAAATATTTGACCAAGTTACTTTATTTTTCAACATTTTATTTATATGGTCTGTCAAAAAAGGTTTTTAAGTTTATCTTGCATGGTTGTGGGCACTTTAAGTTCAAAAACCAGCCAAATTGAATAGTTTTATGCCCTGGTTTTATGTCCATTAACTTAGAAAAATCTGCGTTGTCTAGACTGAACATGTACAGATATTATCCAATCATTATTAAATTTTGAATAACTGTATGGCACAAAATCTTAGCCAGATTATTGGCCTTCATGGGATACTGCTGCTTCCCATGGGTGAACATTGTAGATCCAGATCAGCCAGCTTATCAGTTTGTGTATTGATTGGTGTTTTTCTTCAGAAAAATAGCCTTTTTTTATTTTTTTAAGTTTAATGGAGGTTTTCAATTTCAAGTAATAAAATGTTGAATATATTTTCCAAATCTATTGACCACAAATTTGACACAAAACTATTCATTGGCTATTTTAGCAGTTATTTCTGTTAAAATTGAGATCATGTTTTAAGTGTCAAAATCTCATTTAACGCCAAATATCTGATTATCATAAATGACCCTTTGTTTCTAGTGATGTTCATGTCTTGGTCTTACATCATAGTGTTTATATTCACAGAGCATATAGGAGAGATAGAGAAGGAGGTTCTGTCACACCCATGTCTGAGAGACGAGCTGGAGAATCCAACCTATGGCACAGCAGCAATACGCCATCGTAAACAACAGGTTTCATCTTTATGATTATTCTACAACTCGATCAAGTAAAAATGTTAATTTTACAAAATTAATTTTTTAACTGAACTAAATTAACGTCATTGTTTTGTCTTAAATTTAAGTGCTACCTTAACTCTTTACTCCATAGATACAACTTTTAATCACATTGGTGAGCAGTGTAGATCCAGATAAGCTGGCATAATTGTGCTATCTAATCAGGATCTATACTTTTTGATTTAGATTCATTAGTTTGCTTCTGACCAAAAAGTGATATATCAAGATCATTTTCTTTTATGATATTTTTAAATTTTTGATTTTATATGTTATGTGCTTATACTTTTGAATATCATTAAGGATCACTTTTATTATTTTCATTGTTATAAAACATTGGATATTGATTGATCTGAAAGTTCATTAAATTTAAAGCATATCACGTAAGATGTTCAATTTCAGGCCTCCATTATAGGCCAGATGGAGAGACTGGGTTTGTTGACCGATGGCAAGTGTTACCTGGAGATGGGGGCAGGCAAAGGTCAGTTATACCCTACCTGCACAACTTCTGTAATGGACCATTCCATCTAAATATCTGGGTCATTCCACTCACAGTGTAGGGATAAACTGGGAAAGTTTATTCACTTAATTTTAATTGGGAGTATTGTAGTGCCTCATGTTATAAAAGGATAAGCTGCATGTGTTTTGTGTAAAAACTGTCCTGTGTACACTGTTGTTAACCATAGCTGTTTTATTCATAGTTAGGAGGATTTAAGCGTAGGCCACTATTAACTTGACTTAACTAAATTATGCTTCATTTATTATGCTAAGAATGTTCAATATTTTTGAATTGTAAATTTGATTATCAAGGTCTCCATTTTTTAATGACTGAGACATCTGTGGTCTGAAGCAAATACACACTTAACACTGTTTTTATTTTGCAGTGACCAATGCTTAGAGTCTAGCAAAATGAAAATCTATGAAATTGTCTGCATGTTTACATTGCAGGTCAGTTGTCCCACTGGTTACATGGAGCTGTTGAGAAATGCAGAGATATTGGATTTGTTCTCATTGACAGGAGTCATGTCAGAAATAAGGTAACACGATATTGGATTTGTTCTCATTGACAGGAGTCATGTCAGAAATAAGGTAACTAGATATTGGATTTGTTCTCATTGACAGGAATCATGTCAGAAATAAGGTAACAAGACAGTGGATTTGTTCTCATTAACAGGAGTCATGTCAGAAATAAAGCAACAAGATATTGGATTTGTTCTCATTGACAGGAGTCATGACAGAAATAAGGTAACGTTAACAACTTTGAGGAGAATATCTGTGCTGAGTATGATCTCTCCATGACAGATACTCTTGGTTACTTGCCCCAAGATCATAAAACACCCAAATCTCAAGCATCTGATTGCCAGAAATGTCGACCAGTCGAGACTGGTCTCCGGTTTTTGTTCTTATGATCTTATGCCCTGCTTAGTTTAATTTGTTGAAGAAATTACATCATGCAATATGGTATATCAAGATTATCTTAACTCCCGAGAATAATTCAATATCCATGGAAAATAAGTTGTTGTGGATTGTGTGGGAAATAAGGTCCCGGCATTAAATGATACCACTGTAAATAGATTAAAGTCACCTGTTTTCTCCTTGGTTCCATCAGGTAGTTTTTTCAATTTATTGTAGAGGTATGATTTTGTTAAGCCTAGCTAACATATAAGTGATAATAGAACATAATGAGTTTGTTAAACAGTATTAAAAATAGCAATTAATTTTCAAAACTATCAAAACAAGAAATATACAGAGGTTTGAAAGGGTCTGGCTCGTGGACAAAACAAGATTTCATGCTTGATTTAATTTTGTTACTTTTATCTGGTTCAATTCCATTACTTTTATTGGGTTTAATTATGTTACTTTTATCAGTGTCACCAATTTATATTGGCATTTATTATTTTTATGTTTTTAACTAGAAGGAAGTATATGAAAATCTAAAACTGTGTTGCAACATTAGCTGAAATCCTATTAAGTAAAGTGCATACTTAATGATAATTTTGTATTAAATGGCAATTATTTATACCATATTGCTTAAGGAAAAGGTATTTTAGGTGTAAATTAAGGGGTTTATATTGCCAATATTATTTGTGTTATTAGATGGACAACTTACACAAAGAGGAGATGATTATGGAGAGGATCAGAATAGATATAGAGAACCTCCGGCTAGGTAAGACAGCTACTGTGACTGGTTTCCATACTCAGTTTTATAACCTTGGACATGTATGTTCGCCTTTGCTGATGTATGTGACGATTTCTTGAATATTGTTTCTCCACTCTGAAAATGTCTTGTCTTTATTATGGAAATTCAATCATTTAATGACAGAAAGCAGTGATGTTTTTAGTATTTTCAGTTTTTGAGATCCAAGTTTTAGCAAACTTTTATAATTTTTTAAGGTTTTGGAAGGAGATGACAGTTTTTATCTTTTTGTATAATTCCCTCTTTTTCTAATTAATTTCATTTATACTGTTGTGAAACACAAATGTTGAATGCCGCACATTTTAGATTTTTTTTTTTACAAAAGTGCTTACAAAATCACATGAAATATATATATAACGGAGCTTGTTTTCTGTGTTTATTTTCAGACCATGTTCCAAGCATTGAGAAACATAATCGAGATATTGTGGCATTTGGGAAGCATCTTTGTGGTCCGGCTACGGATCTGGCTCTACGCTGTGCCACAGAGACTCTAACTCTGGAGTCTACAACCTTGTCAGGGGAGAATACTCCAGAGAGAAAACGTCTTAAATCAGATCACAGGTAACAGAATTTTTAACACAAACAGCACTTACACCTAACACATAACTATTAAACTTAAGATTTTTACTCAATCCTATCAAAATATCTCATCACAAGTTTTAAAATAGATACATTTTCAGATATTTAAGGTTCACAAATTTCAGTATTTTTTGGAATCTTTCTGAGATCAAAACATGCAATAAGCTAGCTGGAATAGAGTTCTTTCACATTGTTACCTCCCCTTAGCGCTCTCCAAATTTGAAGAGCATATTTAATCGATAATTGCACGCGAGGGGGCATCGTTTACTATTGTTAATATGACTAAGTGATCATAAAATTAAGAACATGTTGATTAATCATTTCAAATTTATAAATAAGTAAGTTCAGTCAAACAACGAAGAATAAAGAAAAAACGTTATGATCATTTACAAGCACATCAAGAAAGTTAATGCGCATTTTAAACATTGTTTATCGCGGTATTTTCAGGACGCGAGTATCCAATGGATTGTTTGGGGTTTTTTTTATGAAAATACACACATGAATTGTGTTTACTAAAAATAAATCTGTATAATTGACAATTCAGACGAACATTATCGGACATTTTACTATTTTACAGCATTTTTTTTGTAACGCTATAATTTATAGTGGAATGAGACATAATTATATTCTTATGTGGAGCCGTGACCAAGACCAAGTTTCTTAATATTAATTAATATAATTGTAAAACCCATTCTTAATTCAGTTAAATTTATGTTTCATTAATTATCCTTTTCAATATTTTTAAATCCTGAGATTTTGCCTGAAAATCCTTAGATCCGGAGAAGAACCTTACGGTCCGGAGATTTCAGATAAAATCCTGAGATTTTTGAGGTCTGCGGACATTTTATCTTCTTTCTACATCATTCCCGTAACACGTAGATATTCATGAAATGCGACTTAAACTAATGTCTATTGACTATGGCTGACGATTTTATAAAAAAAAATGATGTTTATAATAACATGAATAAGACATAAACAACTACATGATCTGCCATTTAAACGCTACAAATTATAGTTATAGAAATATGGGACTGAACTCGTGAAAATTTTTAGGTATTCGAAAAGTTAACGCTTGAAGTGACAATAACAGTTATGTTCAATTTGATGAATTGAGATAATTAATTTTAAGTCTCCTCAAATGTCAGATATCAAACAACTTTTCACACCTCAATATGTCACCATCGTTTTCTGGGCAGAATGGGAATGGGAATATTGTGTCAAATATATAGGGACAATTAACAGTAACACGGTCGTGTTCAAAGTATGATTTCTAGTTATTAAACATAAAAATAATTTTAATCCAGGACTGATAAAAGAAATATACGAATGATTACTATAAATTTTAGTTTTAAACATGTTGGAAGGAAGTCAAATAGTAAACAAAATAATAACGCTTAACGGGCGTTGAATACAACGGCGATACATTGTTGAATTCATCCGTTTTCTCTTCCAATTTAGGGAGATCAAGTTACATAAAATATATTTTTTGAAGTAAACGCATTTTGTCAGAAAAACACGAGACGCTTATATATGTGTCTGTGGCAAATAGACAGTAACATGCAATCCACATTGTCTTTGTTTTTATATAAGACTTCCTGATTCAAATTTGCAACCACGTCTTTGATTGTTTTACGCTTTTCACAGTCAAATCTTGCCGACCAGCCTTTTTAAAGCCTGCAATATTCGGAAATTCGTAAAACTCGAATTTATTGTGCCTCATCACAATTATTATTATAATTTATCATAAGCTTTAAGAGGACACCGTGATCATGTCCGTTCATTCTGTTAGCAATGACACTGTTAAATGCCCCCTCACGCGTCGGTTGAGGATAAAACCAATATTTTCGTACCTAAACGTGGAGTATGCGCACAACAATGTGAAAGAACTCTATTATCAAAGCCAGTGTTTTCGCCTGAAATAAACTTGTCAGAAGTGACTAAAATGGATAACTAGAACTGAGTTAATTTTAAGTCTGAGATAATTATAACAAGCCTGTAAACTAGATGTAGTTTGATGTTATGTACCAGTAAAGAGAGCTTAATTCAAGAAATGTTATTATTATTGTGTATTGCAGGAAGTTGGCAGGAGGAGTGATTGCCCTTTGTTGTCACCACAGATGTAACTGGACACCGTATGTGGGGAAATCCTTCTTCAAGTCATGTGGTCTCACTGCCCGAGACTTCCAGGTCATCTCCAGTATGACGAGCTGGGCTACCTGTGCCTGGAAGGGCTGGAGCTACCAGAGAAAGGTTGAAGGTCAAAGGTTAAAGAGCATGGAGACTGAAAACAATAAGGTTGAAGGCCATCAATTTAATAATGATCAATTAAAAAATGAAATAAATGAAAAGGGAGAACCTAGTCAGATGACAGACTATGAAAAACTTGATTCATTTACCCATCCAAAATCAAACAGTCAGTCACAATCTTTGTCTGACATACCTAACTCACATGAAAATACTTCTGAAATCAAAGGTGAAAGTAGAGAAGGTCAAGGAGATAGCACTGAAGGCCAAGGAGACAGCACATCAGGTCAAGGTCATAGCAAATCAGGTCAGGTGGACAGCAATAAAGGTCAAGGTGATAATGACATTGAAGATGAGGAGGAAGACCACTGCCAGGAAATAGAAACTACCACAGCAGGGTAAGCTAGTTGTTTTCATGTTTTAGGTTTAAAGGTATATTGCATGAGTGTGAGGTGAAGATGTAAAAATCTGTCTCTGATACTGAACTGTTTTTGCAGGAACAAGGGCTCTGCCTTAGCCCTGAATAACAGTTCACCCGAGATGATAGATTTTTCTATATAAACTGAATGTCTTATGCAAGATACTTTTTCTTTTTATCTGGATCTACACTGTTCGCACATGCAATAAAACTTGTATATAGGGTAACAGTTAAAATAAAACATGATCTGATTTTCAGACTTTAGCTGACATTGATGGTTTATGCATACCTGTAATGTGTCACAATAGGACAACATTATTCCTGGTCTGTACTGTGTTAGCATTTGGCTAAGTGTGATATACACAATTTAGGATTAGTAACTCCGTGGTATATAATAATGTTAAGGTTAAAAATGAAACGCCTGTATATATTGTTGCAACTTTATGATACTAAGAGAATTTATTATGTTTTGTTGTGTTAGGATCTCCTCCAAGCTGAGTCAAGATGAAAGGGAGATAATTGGTAGAAAGTGCAAGCGTCTGATTGATCATGGTCGAGTCAAATACCTCCAGGAACATGGATTAAAGAGCTGCCTTAAAATATATGTGGATGAGTTTTACACTCCTGAAAATGTTGCTCTTGTGGCTTGGAGTTAAGATTGCTTCTCAAAGTCATTCGGCAGGTTGGCTAAAACATGGAACAATATTCTAGAGGCTTGGAGTTACAGTATATTTATTAAAACATAAGAACTTGACTTGAGGATGGATTGGCAGGTCAGCTAGAATATGGGCCTTTTCTGAAAACCTCTGGTGGATTAGATTTAAAATGTTTAACTCTAGGAGCTTGACTTGAGGATTGACCTGAAGGCCAGAACATTGACCTATTACGAGCATGACATTCATGTGGCTTCAATAATCAATTCCAGGATAATGGATTAAAAAACTTTCTGAAATTCTTTGTGGATAAGTTCTTAGTTTGAGTTATAAAAAACATGAAATTGTTATTATGCTCCCCAAATGAAATTCTGGGTAGGATTAAGTCGTCACATTGTCAGTGAGTCTGTCTGTCCATTTTGCATTCGTGTCCTGCCCATAGCTTTGTTATTTGCATTTTAAAATAGTTTCACAGAAATGATTGTTATGCTCCCCCAATGGTGTTAAGGTCATTGTTTCTCATTAAATTACTGTAACTTATTTATCTGATTGGATCAATAGTGGGTTCAGTAGGGTTATTCAAACAGCCTTTCTGGGCAACAATATTTAATTTTCTTGAAGATTTTTGTCAGAGAGTTAGAAATTTTCATTTAAAATCTCTAAAATACTGTCCCAAATGAACACCCTTTCTGGAGATCTTGTATTTTTAATCTGCTTTTATCATTTATATTTAATGTAATAGATTTTTACAATTTTTAATCTATTTTTATTATTTTAAAAGAAAATATTCAAACTCTACTCAGTACAATTTATAACATAGAGGAGGTGAGGACTATAAAACAACATATTTTACAGTGTGACATGAGAGGCAGGCTCAATTACTGTCCTACTGAATGCAAATTTAAGCAGACGTGACCTTAAAGGTTAATTTCTCTCCCCAGAAATTAACTCTCTGTTTAATAAATGCAAGTATAAGGGTTTGAAGTACTATATGCCTGTCGTTCAATCATTAAGTTCATTCAGTTAGCCTGTCAGCCCTCGAACCATTCAACATTTATGCTGAACCATATACAGCAAAACCCCTTATTATGGACACTCAATATTACAGGCACCCCAGTATTACGGGCAAATTTTTAAAGAACAGACGTTTTCTTTTCTTCTTATTTCAACCCCGCAATTAAGGACAACCCGGTATTAAGGACACTTTCCCTCAGTCCCTTAGGTATGGGTAATAGAGAGGTTTCACTGTAATGCCAACATTAGAAATAATTGATGATAAATGCAAAATATGAGGTGAACAACTCTGCCAAGGTGTTCAATGCCAGACAGCACCACATTACAAAGGACAGTCATAAAGATAAAAGACATGAAGAAACCTCTCCCACCTAAATCCCACTTAAGTTTTTTATTTGATTTTTCATTCAATATGATTTTTTCTGAAATTTTTTGAAAATAAAAAAAAATCATTGTTAATCCATTTGTTGTCTGGCACAGTTGTTTTTCAATCATATTTAAAATGTTTAATTATGTTGTTTTTTTAATACCCGGTAATTAAAATGCAGTTCAATAAAACTTTGCACAAATAAATGTATGTATCTTTATAGTTTATTTAAAATAAAATTTAAGAAGTGTAAGAACAGTGAAGAATAATAGTTGGACCTAAAAATTATCTCTAGTTCTACCAATGCGAAATTTTTGTGTCGCCTGCAGTATCAGATAGACACATATGGATCCCAAAGTACAAAGGAGCTCTCTAGAGTCCCCCAACTTTAACATGAAACCTAATGTTGCCTATAATTTATAAAGGACTTATCCTTTCACATAATACTTGGCATACTAGTATATCATCTGCATGATGATGAACAAAGCCACTGGTGAAAACAGAAATGTAAAACTGTTTCACTACCAGGTATTTTTTGAGTTATGTCCCTTTTGAATGCATCTTTAACATTAAACCAAATGTTTCCTATGACTTGAAGTAATTGTCCTATTCACTTTAGACTTGGAAAATATCATCTGCATGAACTAAGTCAACAAGACAAGAATGATAACTCCTGTTTCACTATTTTTAGAGTTATGCCTCTTTCAAATGCAACTTTAACATGAAACTTAATGTTGCCTAAAACTTTGAAAGTTCTTGTCCTATTCACTTAATAAAAAATGGAATATACTACAAATTTCAATTACAGTTTTACCCTCCCAGCAACCTGTAAACACCTGTTGCACTGCAGCACTTCACAAGATGCCGACCACATTTTTTGTCATGTGATGAGTGTTGGAGCTGCCACTCCTTTTAAAAGATGCTGCATTTTACTTCCAAATAAGGTTTTGCTGTCAATCAAATTTATGTTGCCGTTTGTATATTCCCCTTGCGGATGTTGAAACAATAACAGAAGGTGTGACTTAAAGTAAAGCAACCTGAAGGTGTGATTAATAATTAACAATGTTTTGTCAATTATAATTTCCTGCGCTACTTCTCAATAAAAATATCAGTCACGGGACTCACCACGCATCATGTTTGATGTTTCAGTTGCAAGCCAAAATCTAACTGAAATCTGTAGTATCATGTCTGGATGAACGAAGCCTGAGGCAACAACAAGAATGATAACTCCTATTTCACTATTTTTTGAGCTTTGCCCCTTTCAAGTGCAACCCATTTCTAGTATAGACCTTCCAATAGTTAACACGGTTTGTACCCAGATAATGAGAATCGTGGATAATGATAGATTGTGAGAATAATGATAGATCTTTTCATTATACTTTTCAGCTTTTGTTCGTAGCTTTAATCAAATTAAAGCGCAACCATGACACATGGCATTGTACGGTGTTCTGTTGAGGCCATCATTGTTTAGCCCTGTTGACATCTTCGGCGAGAACACGAAACAACGATGCGAGATCGCCAAAGTACAATGTGAGCTATACTTTCACGACTTAGCATCGATGTTTCACGTTCTCGCCTCCTGTTTTCACCTTTTTGATGTCCAGTCCTTAGACCAACAAGACCATGAAAACACAATATTATAATTATTATTTTCGTGCCCTTGCATCGTACTTTCGTGTCCTTGCATCGTAAATTTGCAAACTGGCATTGCCAAAGCGATCTAGCATTGTTGTTTCACGATAATACAACAGCACTTCGTATAATCTAACATAATTTTCAAATATCCGGGTCTCATTTATACAGAATAGTTACTTTTGTATGCTTTTATATACATATGTATATCGCAGATTTTGTCTAACAGATAATATGAAGGTAACGTGTTATGTATCACAACGCAAACAAAGGTGTTAAAATATGAACAAGAGCTGTCAGAGGAGACAGCATGCTTGACTGTTCGAATCATTTGAAACAAATGCAATTTGAAGATTAAAACAATAACAACTATGGCCATACATTCAATTGTGCAATCAGTAAAAATATTAACAAGTGAATGGTAAGGGAGAAATTCATTTCAAATAACAGAAATAATTTTAATGTACCATAAATATTAAACTGAATAGGGTAATAACTATGAAATATTTCTGAATTTGTTAGAAAACATGTTAGTAATTTATTATTAGAGACATTTACCTTTAGTCAAATATCAATCACTTCAGTAATGTTACAGAAAAAGAACTGAAATGAAAATATAATGGAAGTTTGAAGTTGATACCTTAAGAATTTGCAAAGTTATTGATGAAGTGCACTTAAGTGAAAATTTAAGTGAAACTAGAAATGTGTCCATAGGACACGGATGCCCCCGCTTTGCATCATTTTCAGACACTCAAGTGCAATGATGGGAATAATAGCATTTCAAAGACAGTGATGTTTGAGTAATTATAAGAATATGCATAAACTTGAAGATCAAGTAAATTATTTGTATTTGTGGCACTGTTGTCTTCTCATTATGGAAATGTCTGTGAAGAAGTTGGTGGTAATGAAATGCAACGTCATAGTGAACATTTGTGCCAAGTTATTTTGAAGTCATTTCATTCATAAAGAAGTTATAGCCAGAACAAGTAAATTCAAGTTTTAGTGACTGTGACCTTGACCTTGGACTTACAGGCATGGGTAATGTACGCAACACACCGCCTTGTCATGGTGAACATTTGTGCCAAGTTATTTTGAAAACCCTCCATTCGAAACAAAGTTATAGCCTGGACAAGAAAATTCTAATTTTAGTAACAGTGACCTTGACCTTGGACCTACAGGCTGGGACATGGTACACGACTCACCACCTTGTCATGGTGAACATTTCTGCCAAGTTATTTTGAAATTACTCTATTCCTAACGTAGTTACAACCCTGACAAGAAAATTCTATTTTAGTAACAGTGACCTTGACTTTGGACCTACAGGCATGGGCATGGTACAGGACACACCACCTTGTCATGATGAACATTTGTGTCAAGTTATTTTGAAATCACTCTATTCCTTACGAAGTTACAGCCCGGACAAGATAATTCTATTTTTAGTAACAGTGACCTTGACCTACAGGCATGGGATTGGTACGGCATACACTGCCCTGTCATGGTGAACATTTGTGCCGTTATATTGAAATCCCTACATTTATAATGAAATTACAACCCGGACAAGAAAATTCTATTTTTAGTGACCTTGACCTTGGACCTTCAAGCTTGGGTATCATGCGGACACACTGCCTTGTCATAGTGAACATTTGTGCAAAGTTATTTTGAAATCCCTTCATTCATAAAAAAGGAAAAGCCTGGACAAGAGAATTCTATTTTTAGTAACAGTGACCTTGACCTTTGACCTACAGGCATGGGCATGGTACACGACACACCGCCCTGTCATGATGAACATTTGTGTCAAGTTATTTTGAAATCCCTCCATTCATAACGAAGTTACAGCCTGGACAAGAAAATTCTATTTTTAGTTACAGTGACCTTGACCTTGGATCTACAGGCATGGGTATCGTGTGGACACACCGCGTTGTCATGGTGAACATTTGTGCCAAGTTATTTTGAAATCCCTCCATTCATAACGAAGTTAAGGGCCAAGTGTATATTTTGCTTAACACAAAATGTAAGTGTAAAATGGGCATAATTTTAAAAATATGGGAAGCAGGGTTATGGGTCTTGTTGGAAATGATGTAGATTTTGATGGTGAAAATATATTTCAAGTTTCAAGGCAATATCTCAAGTAGTTTTAAAGTTATGGGCAAAATGCATATTTTGCTTAACACAAAATATAAGAAAAAAGGGGCATAACTTGAAATATATTGACAGCAGAGTTATGGGTCTTGTTGGTAAAGATGTAGAATTTGATGGTGAATATATATTCCAAGTTTCAAGTTGATATCAAGTAGTTTATAAGTTATGGACCAAAGTGCATATTTTCCTTAACACAAAATTTAAGTGAAAAAGGGGCATAACTTGAAAAATATTTGTAGCAGAGTTATGGGTGTTGTTGGTAATGATGTAGAATTTGATGGTGAATATATATTCCAAGTTTCAAGTTGATATCTTAAGTAGTTTTCAAGTTATGGACCAAAGTGCATATTTTGTTTAACGGACGCTGACGGGAACGCCGACACCGGGGCGAGTAGGATAGCTCCCCTATTCTTCGAAAAGTCGAGCTAAAAAATAAACTGTAGAAGACTTGTAAACAAAGAATAAAACATGTAAATATTGTTAATCAAACACAAATCAATGTAAGGGTAAATTTACATTTAAATCCAAAGATGTTAAGTGTTACTCATGCAAAAATTTTCTCTCACACCAGATCATGACATTTGACATGTACTTATTAGACTAAAATTTCTGCCAAATTTGCTCTTTTTCAGTCAATTATAAGTTTTGCATATTGGCACACTTAATAAAAACCACAACTAAATCATGCTACTTATTTGATACAGTTTTTTAAACAGTAACTTCCCAATTGGCAAAGGACGCCACTCTCAAAAGCGTTCTTATGTATAACGGTTGGCTCCCATTACGTGAATACGTATCTTAGACCATAATAGTTATAGTAATTAACTAATATATTTAATTATTTATCACCAACAAATTCAGATTCGCTTAACCCGGGTGTTAAGAGGCTTTGGGTTAGTTCTTAGTTGATGCCTTCGGGACAGAAAGACATTTAGGCTATTTCGGAAGATCATTAAGATAAATGGGTCATTTATCTTGTCAGTAGGGCTGGTGGTATTGTTTCATAAAGATAGCAGTTTGCGGAAAGATATGGAACATGCAAAAAAGCATAGAATAAATAGTATTAAGGGATTGCCACACTCCTCCCAACTTTGTTCATCGATAAAAAGAAAATTATCAAAATCTCAATAATGCCAAAATGCCGTTCAATAAAACTTTGCACAATTGAATGTTACAAATGAATCTTTATTTTGCATACAGTAGGACTTGTTAGAAAAGTAAAGAAAAAAAGCTTGACCTAAAAATTCCTTAAAATTCTATTTACATAAATTCACAATAACTAAACGATAAAAAACATATTTTTAAATTCCCACGTGAGCGCAATGATACTGACAAGAAAATGTTGTGTACTTTGTAAAAAAATTTCAGCTACTAAAAGAGAAATCAGTGATTGTCATCGGTTTACGCGACCAGGAAGCGAACAGAAAATTGAAGGTCAAACACACTTTTACTAATATCTCCTAAAGTTTACATATGTAAGTCACGAGGACACAATAAATTGTTGTCAGTATCATATTACTCATGTGGGCATTTAAAATGATGTTTTGTGTTGTCTAGTTTTTGTGAATTTATGTAAATAGAAATTTAGGGAATTTTTTGATCTCGCTATTTTCCTTGACTTTTCTAACGATTCTTATCATCTGCAAAATAAAGATACATCAATAACATACATTTGTGCAAAGTTTTGTTTAACGGCATTTTGCCGTTATTGAGATTTTGATAATTTTCTTTTTATTGATGAACAAAGTTGGGAGGAGTGTGGCAATCCCTTAAGGTTGAAATAAGGGAAACTATACCATTATCCAGTCATGAATTTACATTATCCATTGACTTTTTCTAGGCGAATTCCCGTTATCCAATTTGCCTTAGGTGCCTCAGAAAAAAGATGTTTGTTCAGGAATATACTCATATTACTGGCTAAAGCGGGGTGGTAAATTGATTGTTGATGTTTGGGCTTTGATAACAGCGGTGTCGTTTACAAAAAAAAAACATGTTTAAATATATTTTAAAAGGTCATAATATGTAGTTTTTTGTAGAAATCTGGGATGTTGCATGATCATTTTCCTGTTTTCCTCTTTATCTGACGGCCAATTCCGAATGTATGGGTATAAGAGGAAGGTTAGGACATCACTTGATAGTTATCTATCGCAAAAGGTAAGTATTAGATCACAATAACATGAAATTCATACAATAACTAACCTCTCCATGCTGTTTCTCGGAGCTGGCGATCTATCATTTTTCTCAGAATCTATCGTTATCCGCAATTCTCATTATCTGGGTACATACCGTGGTTAAAAGAAATAAAAATTTTCATTCTTTTGTCACATATTTATGAGATCAGGAAACTCAAAAGTTGAACTGATTTTATAAATATCTCATATTGTCAAGATTTGTTAGATAAAAAGACATTGGTACAAAAAAATTTTGGCTTTATCATGACCCTTTTGTCATAAGGAATAAAAAATTAAGGCATCGCCACACTCCTCCCAATCATATTCATCGATAAAATAAAAATCATCAAATCTCAGTAATGACAAAATGCCACTCAATGAAACTTTGCACAAATGAAGGTTACTAAAGTATCTTTATTTTGCATACAGTAAGACAAAATAGAAAAGTAAAGAAACAAAGCTAGACCTAAAAATTCCTTGAATTCTATTTACATAAATTCACAAAAACTAGGCGATGCAGAACATAACTTTAAATCCCCTCGTGAGCGCAATGATACTGACAAGAAAATGTTGTGTACTTTGTTAAAAAAGGTTTAACTATTAAAAGAGAAATCAGTGATTGTCATCCGTTTACGCGACCAGGAAATTGAAGGTCAAACACTCTTTTACTAATATCTCGTAAAGTTTACATAAGTAAATCATGAGGACACAATAAATTGTTGTCAGTATCATATTACTCATGTGGGCATTTAAAATGATGTTTTGTGTTCTTTAGTTTTTGTGAATTTATGTAAATAGAAGTTGAAGGAATTTTTAGATCTCGCTATTTTTCTTTACTTTTCTAATATGTCTTACCATCTGTAAAATAAAGATACATTAATAATATACACTTGTGCAAAGTTTCATTTAACAGCATTTTGCCGTTATTGAGATTTTGATAATTTTCTTTTTATCGATGAATAGAATTGGGAGGAGTGTGGCAGGCCCTTAAGTTTGGTGAAGAAATATTATGAAATGGAAAAGTTATAGTCATTGTTGAGTCTTTGTTATTCACAGACTAAGCAGTTCTTATGTATAATCTTTTCTTCAAAAGGCCAACAGAAAAAGAAAACTTTAAATTATATGGATATGACAACAAGTTCGTAACTATTACAAATTCTTTAGGTCAAGGTTACATTAGATGGAGTTATGCCCCTTTTTTGTCCTTTTATTTTTACACGAAAACTTAATGTTGGCTACATAACTTTGCTTTTTCTAAACATTTCCTCATCAAACTTTCAACTTTTATTGTCTACAATTTTTGCTGTTGTCAAAAAAAGAAGAATCTATTGATAATTTGATGAAGAAATATAAGGATGTCAAAAAGTTATTGCCAACAATAAATTTTCATGACAAATCCTATGTACAAGAGCGGCATAATTCCCTTAAATGATACCTTGACCTACAGATTTTTCTGTTGTCATAAGAGGTTTAATCCGAAAGTTCGATAAAAGTTCTGGTATATTCCTTTTCCAAGCTCTCCACTCGTGAAATTAATCAACAAAATGAAGCCAATAAAAACTTGGACATTTCTACTGATATACAAAATGTCCTATTAATTATTAAACTTGGAATTTAAATAACAAAAACATTCGTTTTGTAAAACATTTTAATAAAATATCACATAGAATGACCATACTGCTCTAAGTATTGCAGCAGATTTGTTAAGGCATACCAGAGACATCACCAGCTTTTGGTGGAAGTGACTTTAGTCTACCACTTTCAATGGGAGTCTCTCTTTCGGGCAGGTTTCCCACCTTTGACAGGAGTCTCACACTTTAGGTGAACGTCTTCGACCTCTAAACAACCCATTTTTTCAGGTGATTTTAGGGTGATTTTACATATCCTACACCTTTTAGTGGCCATATTTTCTTTTTTGTGGCCATATTTTCTTTTTGTGATTTTCAAAATCTACCAATTTTGCAAGGCAATGGTAACTTTCCCACTTGTTCACAAGAAAGGTTGACAAGTATGCTAGTATAAGTTCATATTATGCTCCTTCAGGCATGCAAACTTTATCCATCTAAAGTCAGATCATCTGTACATGTAAAATGTTCTTGAATTCATTACAATACATGAAACATATTAAGTAAATACAAGTAAATAGAGATAAATTAGCAGTGCTTCTTGTGTGTATTGATGCAAACACGGGTAAATGTCAAAAAAGAACAAAATTACAGTTACAAAACAATATCAACCATTTCAATTGTGTGTGGCTTCATTAATGTTATTATTAAGAAGCTGTTTTTTTAAACTGAAAGACTGGTAAAATATATAATAATGATTAACTCCATAGATACATGTATCTTTATTCTGTGGGAGAACAGTGAACACCCAGAACAGCAGGCACATCCTTGCTGTCTGATCAGGATCTACACAGTTCACTTTTTGTTAATTAGCTTATTTTTCACCAACGAAGTGTACAATGCAGATCATGATATGACGGCACTGATATGCCAGCTGATCTGTTACACTGGTCACATGTAATAGTACCTGTTTATATGGAGTAAAGGATAATACGCTCCTATTTACCTTTGGATTAGTCTATTATTTACCAGTGGTGCCTGTAAGTTTAGCATACACTAATAAATCGCATACACTAATAAATAGTTAAATACAACAATATTTCTCATGAAATACAGAATCTTTGAATATCTAATAACAAAAAATTCAGTGAAACTTTTATCAGTTGTTCTGTCGGGCCCGTTCCTGTATTACACTTCTGTATATCAAGCTCACATATATGGCCAGTAGTAATAAAATGAATAAATCGTCTATAAACCCAAATATTCCAAAAACTGCCTCTGGAATTATGTCTAATGGTGAAATAAAATACAAAAAGGCGAAGAGGAAAATAACGATGATACGCAGCCGGAACATGAACACAAGTCCTCCAACTGTGAAGAATTCACTCACTAGATGCCGTAGAAGTGTTGGCAAGTCTCGAAGATAATCAATCCACTGAAAAAAGAAATTTATTTCCGTTGAAAGAATTAGAAAATCATAAATTATTTTACGGAAATATAATAAACAAGATTCAGGCGAGTTTACACCACACCTGTCAATGTCAGTGATCTCTTTTCAACAATTAGTGAACTGGTTACAACAACTAATAAACTAGTTTCAACAACTGCTGAAAAAATTTCAAGAAAATGCATTGAATTTAAATTCCTGCTGAGGAAAGTTCACACCATGTACAAATAACTCAATAATAGGCCTAGTGGTCAGAACAACCAATGTAAAAGGATTTCAAATATTACACAGAAAACT
Organism: Corbicula japonica; assembly: GCA_038501625.1. NCBI lineage: Eukaryota > Metazoa > Mollusca > Bivalvia > Venerida > Cyrenidae > Corbicula > Corbicula japonica. The sequence continues at coordinate 918,395 of JAZAYU010000062.1, read as the reverse complement.
AAAACAGCTGAGTAAACATGCACTATACACGAAAAAAAAACTCCTGAAGAAATAATGGTTAATGGAAAGGGAACACATTTTTTGGCATTTAAGGTTATGATGTAGGTCACCTTTAACATGACCTTGAAATCAATATGAATCATCTACTCGTTATGACCTACAAACATACCAAATTCGTAGAAACTAAGCTCTAGTTATTTATACTACTACTTAATTGATTGCTAAAGGTTTGATCTACTGACAGCAGTGGTTATCTCAATTTAACCAGTGTTTTTTTTTCTCTTTTGGGGGAAGGGGGTCACAGCCCTTTGGAGGGGGAAAATTGCGACGTGAACAAAGGAAAGGGGGAATATTTGGAAGATACTTGCTGCCTGTCAAACACAACATAACAAAGTATTCACTGATCTTTTATTTCAAAGAAAGTCAGTGGTCGACAGTGAAATGTCTTTTTCTGTCTGCAAATTTATCAATTATTCTTGTCACTGTATTGTCCATCAGTGGGGTATCCATTAAACATATCCAAAATTCAGATTTATCATCTTCTTTATCGAACGGTGCTTAACAGACTCCAGCAAAGGGGGAATTTTTTTATGGATGTGGGGGAAAAATAAATACTATTTTGAGGGGGGAATGGGGCCCAATTTCTCCAAATATTTGGCATAAAAAAAAACACTGTTAACAATGCACCATTACTTTGCTATACCTAGATGGATTGTGAAGGTTACATCACATCACATGACCCAATAGTTAAAATAGATATTGGTCATTACCTCCCTTGGTTCTCCAGAGAACCGTCTATTATACTGGTATATTTTGTTCACAATGTTACGCTTCTCTTCAGAAGAGTCGTTGTGCTCATCTTGAGTAAAATTGACTAGCATCAGCGTGACCTAGAAAGAAAATATTGAAATACATGCATCATTCAACAGCCGTAAGATTCTGCATCAATTACTATTCTAGAACCAAAGTGTAAACTGCATACAATGTAATAATAAACTAATTTCAGTGAAAAGGTGCACAAGACTAAAAAAGTTGCGAAATTTGTCAGAAAATAAGTAAAAAAATATTCATGGTATACATTCATCTGCTCCCTATCAATTACATGGTTAATGCTGTTGCATCAACACTTTAAAGAAATTTATAGTGTAAAAATGGCATACCAAGAGTTATGGGACTTGCTGAAATTGATGCACATTATGATGGTGAATTCTTGTTTAAAGTTTATATCTTTTATCCCTTAACTACATCTATAGGACTTCTATTACATGGGTAAACATCTGATCAGGATCTACACTGTTTGCTGTTAGTTCTGACCAAGAAGCAACCAGTGCTTATCCATATCAGATGGCACAGGTGATTAAGCCCTTATATATGAAGTAAAGGGTTATACATTTCAAAAGACAGACTAACTGCATACAAATTTCAATGCATATTACATCGATATTATATTTCTTGCTGCTTTAAATTTCACAAATTTTCTTTCGGGGGTAAATGCAGGAATTTAAACACCAGCAAAATTACACCATGTTATAATTTGTATTTATAGTAAAATACAATTTAACTCATTAATGCCCATGCAAATTTATCATTCATTGCATTTGTGTGATAAGCAAAAAGGGCAGAACTTAAAAATATTTATTGGAGAGTAATGTAATAGTACATTTTGGTAACCATATACAAATGGCAGTGCAAATTTATTTCAAGTTTGATGTTTATACATGTACCTTTAGTATTATTTGAAGGATGTACATGTGTACTAACTTATTCTTTTAATATGAAAACAAGTCTCCAATCTTTCTTTAATATAGACCAATATCATAAAATAAACCTATTATATATGTGTTCCTGGAAACTTACAGCTTGTCTGCATACAGGGCAGCTTACTGTTCCAAGCCAGGAACCATGTTGCCAGTAAGTGACAAGACACAAACCTGTAATAGATTGTCAATGTCAAGAGTATATATATAGGCTGGGTACCATGGTGCCAGGAAGTGACAAAACACAAACCTGTAATAGATTGTCAATTTAGTGTATATAGTCCGGGTACCATGGTGCCAATAAAAGATCAGACACAAACCTGTAATACATTGTCAATGCTTGGTGTATATATTATATGTTTAATATAAATTATTGTATAGAAGTAAATATGACAAAATAAAAATCTTTAATATTATCATAAAAGATTTAATTTCAATGTTTTAACTTTTATTTAAAAAATAAATTCAAATATACCACAAAATAGATGGCCACAGTTGGTTTGCACGGCAAATTCTGCTGTTCCTAAACATATTGGACATGTATGTTGACCATGGTTTTCCCTGATTGGGCGATTTCTTGTTGTAGCAGACTGTGAGCTGTTTGTTTCAGCCTCAGTCTGATGAGCTCTCTGTTGTAAAACTTCCTCGCGGGTTTCTCGAACATTTTCCTCACTCTCAGGGTGAATTCTTTGCTCAGCATTCATTCTATCATAGAAATCAACAGTTCCACTTTGTTAAGACAGGTGGAGTAGATTCTCTAAAACACTAAACAAATCATATGATACTTTCTTGATATTTATTCTTGGAAAAAAACAAATCATTATAGTCTATAGAAAATTTTTTCTACGTTTGTTTTAACTTCTGATTTAAAAAAAAATTAACACCTGAACTGGCAATGTTTGAAAAAAAGTAAACATTTGTTAATTTATGTCACAAATTAAACTTAAATAATGAAGTACCTAGCATCGTGAAATCAATATCAACGTACTCATTACAAAGTGTTTAATATATATGCTCAATAAATTATATCTTATGTATGTATACATGTAATGGCTCCGGGAATAGTCGTACCACTACAATCTTGTACTGTTACAATCTCGTACCGAATTGGGAATAGTCGTACGACATATAAAATATATAGGCTTTATATAGCTAAATGTTTAATATGGAGATTTTTATCCAGGAAATTGATACTTATTTCTAATATTGTAGTTCTTGAGATCGATCCTGTTGATTTTCTGTTTTATTTGTTATATGAATTCAGATTACAAAATAATATATAAATACATTAGGTTTCGGGCTTAACAGATATATATACATGTATTACATATTTTAATAGAAATAATGTTACATAGACTAGTTTCAATATAAATTTTCGTTATTGAAAAGTAAGATTACTAACTAAATATTTTAAACATATGTTGTTCTGTGTTTGAGTATTAAAATGATAACTAATTTGATGACAATTTGTTTGTTTTTATTGTCCAGTCAGTGTTTGGTACATGTATATGACAATTATCCCTTAATTACATTGTTCTATAATGTAATTTTATATCTTATTTCAGGTTGGCATCGCCGACTAAATGCAAGAGCAGCCAGAGTGGGACTCACATATTATTATATGATTTCGTTTTTACCTTTTAACTTGTGCGATTTTTAGGAATAATAAAGTGTATTTATTTAATGTGTTTTGGTGACTTTCGGAAAGGAAGATACAAATATCTAATACTTTAATTTCATATTCTTTCTTCATAAACGATTTTGTATTTATCTATTAGTTATTTTTGGGGGGAAAGTGTACATTGTTGAAATCTTCCTTTTGTTTAGGTGATTTTCGGAAAGGAAGATACATATACTTAAATTTGATATTTTTCGATTAAGTTTGAATATAATTTGCTGATATATAGATCTGTGTTGCTAACTATATTATACATCTGGCTTTCGTAAATTTCTTCAGTGTTCATCAACCTGCAAATATAAAATACATTGTTTAATGATGAAATGAGGACTTGGTAGAAAATATCAACTATCCTTTGTCTTGATCACGATTTCACTGTTGTTTGCCATGTAATCCCAAAAACCTTAAATAAATATTATCTTTTATTCATTCAATTCTGTATTTTCCGTTTCTATAGTATTTTTTATTATCTAATCAGATCGTGTTTGTTTATGTAAGTTTTGTTAAATATTTATTACAGAATAAATTTTTAATTGAATTGTATTGACTTCATTCATTTTGAAGAATTAATTTAGTTAATGATGTAAGTCACAAGTTTTTATTAAAAAAATGACAAAATTAATTTTAACGAAGAGTAATATCATATCAATATTATGAAATATTGCGGAATTTTAAATGAGAAGTGACAATTATCTAATCTAATGATAACTATCGAATATTTCACAGTAATGTATGTGGAATTTCACACATTTTATATGGAACTCGGTGTAACAAATTCCATGCTCAAAATGCATCATTCAGGATATTTACAGGTATTGTAAATTATAAACTAAATTTAAAAAGAGTGTCTTTATTTTTCATATATATGTATTTGTTTGATATAAAAAATAACAAAATTATTGAAAAAAATCATTAGGAATAATTTTTCATTCTGAAATTAATAGGAAATGATACAAAGAAGAATGATCTATTTCCATATTAATAAATTTGAAATTAAGATTATTACAATAAAATTTGAATTTATTTAGAGGAAATAATTTCTTCATTTGTGTGCTTTCATTCATCTTTTATATCAGTTTGTCATTCAATTATCTCATGAATAGACCACTGCAAAAATTTGATATTAAGATTATTTCAATAAAAATCTGAATTTATTTTGAGGAAATATTAATTACATTTGTATGCTTCCATTCATCGTTTATATCAGTGTGTCATTCATTTATCATTCAATTATCTCATAAATAGACAATTTTAAATACCATCACTTATATGGAAACACCTAATCACCTCTGTTTTAACCCACTACATAACTCCCTATACAATTCATATATGGTACGACTATTCTCAAAATGGTAGGAGTATTCCCGGTACGAGATTGTAGTGGTACGACTATTCCTGCACCCCATGTAATAAATAGCTTTTATAAAAGGGTATGCAAATGGGTTATCAGTGCCAAATGACTGTTATGGCCCTGCAATATATAATGAATGATCCTTGGGAAATATTTCGAATGGCAGAGTAATTACGTAAAAGTGGCAGTGCTTATCCATTCATTAACTTATACATATTTGTTTTTCTTTTATTGATGTTCATGATGTCAGGGGTACAAGATGTTTTTCTGGTTATACCAATATTGACAGCCCAACAGCCAGCAGCATAGATGCAAGTATCATAATTGATATGTTAATAGCATTTTGCCACTTTTAAATAATGATTTCAGGAATTAACCAAGAACATCACAATATTATCTTTACTCCCTTTCCAAATTAGATAGAGACTAAGAGAGAACCTGACAATTTATAAAGATAAAATATCCCATACCTTTGATAAACCATGATCAGGACAGGTACAAACATACCAAAGAAAGCGCCAAGAGCATAGAGAACTTCATCACCGATTCCTTCTATCCACATGTTTCTTTTCATCTTTACAAGCCACTGCCAAAATGGTACTGCTCCACTATAATGTGATTAAAACTTCTAATAATATGTACACGTCAACCTTTATATCGATACTTAGTTTCGTTTTTGTTATACATACATCGCGAATTCTGATGATAAATAAATCAGTATCCCATCAACACGGTCATACGAGTCTACAAATGAAATTACAAAAGACGTTTTATTGTTCTTTGTTAATTTTATGCTTAAATATACAAATAAAACTTTGGCGAAAAGTCTAAATTTTACTTCATATACCTGACAGCTTCTTCTAAATTAACGAAAGCTTGTTTTACAAAGCGTTTGGGCGATGAAGATGAATAAGGGTCGGTCAAAAGTAATTAGAATTTACAAATCCAATACTCAGGGGCGGATCCAGGATTTCGGGAAGGGGGGGGGGTTCAAAACAACAACTCATAATTTATAACAGCGTTAATTTGTAACTGAGCTAGAACATCACTCCGTCGGATGCATATAATGGGGACATATTTATACAAAAAATGTGTAAGAGGCCTAACTAATCTATGGGGTCTGGGGGGAGAATGCTCCCGTGAAAATAGTGAAAATTTATATGCCAACTCCTGCATTCAGAAAACTTGTGTTTTTCAATATCTAATATTTTCTGTTTTTATTCAATAATATGATGTTTGCAATATATCTACCAAGTTTCAGCTTTCAGTTAGCAAAAATGAACTCAATATGAGGAATTTTCCAACACCACCTATTCTGGTACGCGTTTGCGGCCAAGCGGCTAAACCTAAGAATTCATTTCTTGCTAATAAAAATTAAAAAACATCAAAATTTTCAAAAACATGGTTATGAATAATAGTAAAACATCTCAACTAATAAAAGTAACTCACTTTTTGAGCTGACACATGCAAAATGGGCCAAACAGTGTATCAATTGTGGCATTTTTAAAGGCAAAAACAGTTAAAAATGACCCCAAACCTTATTAAAACCTAAGTTTGCCTCCTGTAACACAGTTATACTGATTTTTGACTTTCAAATTTGCTTAAAATTGGTCAGCACACAATTTTAGTGGAAAATAACATTGCAGAGAATTTAAATATTCAAATGCTGCCCTCCACTTGTACTTCTTATAGGTGTAAGACCTGTAAATAGACTTCCCTATATAAACTATAGTAAACATGACATGTTTCAAAAGGCTGGCAATCATAGCTGGTACCATTTTAGTAAGGGCTAACTTACATGCTTTTAAAGCTAATTGTTTCTACTGTCCATTTCCAGCAAGAAAAGTAGGGGTCATATATCAATTAACAGAGATTTGACACCTTGAAACCGGTGGTCTGCTTTTTTCACTTCTGTGTGAACTTCAAAAATGTTTTACATATGCCGTCCTAAAACCAGGGCCTTTTTTCATATACTGCATTTCCAAACATAAATTTGCTATCAGTGTGTCAGTAAAAGCATCTCATTTACTTAACATGTTCCTTTCAGGCCATACTAGCCATTTAATGCCCCCAAAAGGCAAAAAAATTGGGACTATTTAGTGTCAGCCATTGTCTGACTAGCCCGAGTAGGAACATCCGCTGGACTATTTACAAGTAATTAGCCTTCAGATGTATTTTGTGGTAATTTTATAGCAGGTTTTCGACTACTCTTTCATAATAGATTTTAGATACATGTATTTTCCTGTCAACAGTAGTAATGCAATTATAAGCACTCGGATCCAAATAGGCCTACTCTATCACATTATTTGAATCTTGAGAAGATGTGTTTCACCTCGAGAAGTTGTTAATAAAAGAAACTTCGACTGCTCGAAATGCTTGTAGTTCAGGGTTCCCAGTTTGTGACCAATACTTTCGACAGTTGGAAAATGCTGGAGCCATTTTAGATGCACTGGATCCAAAGTCTGTAACCAAATAACTGTTTGTGGTGGAAGAAGTTTAGAGAGTGAAATTAGCTGTGAGATACTTGGTTTCCTACTAGACAAAATATTCAAAATCATTATCTTTTGAATCAATTTGCATAAAATAAATTTATAAACGTTAATTTGCCGATTCAAGAGTAAACTGTTTATGGAAAGGGTGAAATATGCATATCAGGAATTGCCACATTCAGAAAAAACAGCTTCCCCACACAGTTGAGAAGAAGAGAGGGAGAGAGCATGGTTAATAAAATGATCAGTTTCAAAAGAGACACCACTAACAATTAACAAAAATGAGAACCCAAGTGGTTACCGCCTTGGAACGGTCAGTGGCAAATCAAATTGTTTATGGAGAAAGAAAACATTCTATTCTTTTTTACCGGCCGAAATTATATTTATTGATACTTATATCTAGCTAGGACAATAATCAAAGAGAGAGAATGAAATAAAAACTTTCATATGATAGGTGGAAGAAAAAAAGATATCTGAATAAAGAAAAGCTTTCTTTGTAAGAAATATTAGAAATATTCACATTTGCAAAAAGCAAATAAAAACAGAGCATGACAGAAATGAGAACCCAATGGGTTACAGCCTTGGAACGATCAGTGGCAAAGCAGTTTACTACTGGTGGTTTAAGCCGGTTTCTAAGGTGCACCAACTACACGTGCGTGGTCTGGTTCTTGTATGCCTAGCGGAAGCATCACAGACCGGAACTTTTGAAAGGGCCCTCATCATATTTTTCACGATGACTAGTTATTACTTGGACGGATGTAATGTGTCAATGATAGTTCTGAATCTACATGTATTTTGATCGGGAAAAAAGATGTTAAAGACTTGTGTGTGGTAAACTGTTTGAAGTTTGATTAACAGTGCTAATGTTCCAATTTTTCTACAGTTTGTAACTGTATGTTCACCGGAATTGTGAACATGAGTGGGAAACGCTTGTTTCCGGATACGGTTCGGTCCGAATTGAATGAAAAATGTGTGTGAACAAAATCAAGAGGATTTGTCTATTCTAGTTCTTGATGTTTAAAGAATGGAGTAAAATGGCAAGTTCAAAGAAAAGCTTGAGCGAAAAATTTGCGCTTGAATCAAAATCAAAGTCAGTTGCAAAAAGCTCCAAAAAGAGTTCAAAAGTTTCAAAGTCTCTGTCCAGAGAACTGGTGAGGTCTGCTTCACCATCAGAAAAGAAACGAGCTCAGAAATCACGCAGTGATACTGCTGTTGTGGCACCGGGACAAGACAGGACCGGCAAGTCCAAAGATGATTTGGAGGCAGTTCCTTTAGATTCTGTGGGGGAAAGCAAGGTGAAAAGTGAGGCAAAAACTGTAGCAGGCTCCTCGAAGGATGGAAAAGAGGTCAAAACAGATGAAGGTTGTTTGCCAGTTGTGCAAGAACCAATGGAAATTGATGCAGAGAGGCATATTCATGTGGAGAAATTGCAGCAACCATTACATGAATCTTGGATAAGGCCAGAAGAAATTATTGTGCCCACTAATGTGTCTCAACCAGAAAGTTGTGAGGTTTCTCAGTCTGTATCACCAGCTTCTCAGTGTGAAACTACCAGTACTAGCTCCCAGACAGTCACACCTATTTCATTTTCCACAGCATCCAGCCCCATTATCTCAACAACTGAATCTCAGGGAAATGAAACAACACCAGATCCCAGTTCCAAGGATGACATGGTTTTCTTACCATTATCACCATACCCAGCTCTGAAGACTCCTCCACCTTCCTCAGTTTCATCATTTTTGAAGAAATCTCTATCGATTACCTCTTCATGCTATAGCACCGACTCTCTTGCTAGTGAGATGGAGTCCTACAAGCTTGGTGCTTCAAGGAGCTCAAGCTCCAGTGACATTGATACTGTGAGACTTTCAAGCAGCAACAGCTGTGAAAATATTAACATTGGTGAATGTAGTTCAACAAGCACACCAATCAAGTTCAGTTTGTTTGATGAGCTGAAAAGTCCACCCGTAACAGTGCTAAGAAAACGTCCTCCGAAGTTCAGTCTCATTCGAGAAGCAACCACTGAAGATCCGCACCTAGACAACCTGTCAATTTCATCAGACCATTCACCAACCACAACCACAAGCATGAAGAGTTTAGATGAGCGTAACAGAATTGATGATTTCAGTGATGAGAGTGATTCCTCACGAATGAAAGAGAGCCTGGAATTCAGCGATGACCCCGATTTCCAAAGCCATGCCCATTTTGTACCTCTCAACAAACAACTGCAGATTGTGACATCCATGGATCGACTAATGGACAGGTAACTCTTGCTTGAAATTAAGGTCTTGATAGTTTTTATTAGCCATTTCCTTCATATATATGCCTTTGTGTCATGGGCAAACAGAGTAGATCCAGATCAGAGAGCACATCCATGGTTATTTCTGGCCAAAGAGAAAACAGTGCAGATCCTGATCAGATGGCAAAGATGTGTCAGCTGATCTGGATCTACACTGTGTAAATGTAAAATTTACTTTTTCAATGGCCAGTCTAAAAACAATTCAGATTAAATTTTACAAAATATATTATTAAAAGCAAATTAGCCATCAATAAAGGTCCAATGTATGAAAACAGGACTTTTTTCCTTCCTTGACTTGAGCCTTCCCAGCTCTAAATATGTTTAAAATCCCAAAGTTCTTTCTCAAACATTAAGTTTACTGTAGTTTTTTTCATTCTATAATACCTTTAAGTGACCACATAGAGGCAATATCACACTATTTACCCAAATTTACAAGCTGTAGCCTTCTTCCCAAGGTTGGCAATTTTTGCTAGCAAATAATTAAAATATGAGTGTAACCCGGCTATGGTTGAGTAAGTACTGTGCTTGTACTATCTCGCCATAGAACTAGCTTTTATGGCGACATGATAGAGCGTCGGACTGTCATGCGAGGAGTCCCGGGTTCAATCCTTTTTTCAGGCGTGCATTTTGCAGAACCCTTGTTACGCCAACCAACCAAATAGTGGTCGATTAATACTTTTTGCAAATACATGTAGTGGTTGATTGAAATGACCACCTTAGATTTTTACAATATCCCCCAGGCCTATAGTCAGCATTCATTCAGATAATTTCAAATTTAACCCAGCAATTAATATTATATTTATTCTTAAATTTAACTCTAGTATCAACATATTTAATAAATTGTTTATTGAATATTAACAATTTAAAACTGGCAAATGCTGGTTGATTGAATTTACCACCCAGGAATTTATAGAATATCCCTGTAGTTAGCATTTGGATGATTCATTTCAATTTTACTGATCAATTGTCATGATATTTTTACTGAAGTTTTACCATTTACTTCCACCTAGACAAAGTTTTAACAGAAAATAATGTATGGCATTTTACATGTTTCCTTGGCAGTCCCTAGCTATTACATCCCCTTATATAAATTATTTTAATAATCTAGCTTGTCAAGCATCAATGGCCAGGTGCACAAGTGCACAGGTAGATTTGCATTAATTTTTTGAGGTTCAAAGTTAAAATAATAATAATTATTATAATGATAAGGCTTGTAGGATGCACATACATGTATATGTTGGTAAAATTAAAAGCCAGTGAGTATTCCACAGATTGATTGTGTATGAAAGCAATTGTAAAGATTTCCATTAGCCATTACAACAAAGTGGAAGTTGATTAAGAGACAGATAAATTCAGATAATCAATTTGGTGTGAAATAATGCTAAAAGAGGTCAGCATGATCAGGGTAATTTGTCTGAACTATTGATCTAGGAAAAGTTATCACCAAAAATGGCCAAATCATTAATAACCAGACACCGGACAGAAGAGGGCCCAAGATCATAAACCTGAGTTTGGAGACTAGTCTTTATTTCACCCAATCAGATGCTTGAGATTTGAGACTGGTCTCCAACTGGTTACCAGTGTTTGTTTTATGATATTGGGTCCAGTTTCGTTTGGTTATTTCCCATCATACATCAGACAGCCATAGCCCACTGTCTTATTTATAGCATTTTCATAGAAATTTTTATAATATGTTTTATGTGAAGACAGATTCCTTGGAAATCAGGGTAAGCTCTCTACTGCTAAGTCAACCTCTAAAATTACTTGGTCAGAATTATGTTGTCACTTTACAGATCATTTATATGATGTTTTCCAGACTGATTATTTTTTTTAGATTTTTGAGAGTATTAAATATTTGAAGATTTTTTTATAGAACTGTTAAAACTTCGAACCGATTTTAGTGAAACAAGGTTACTCAACTTAAAAATAGTTTGCAGATTCCCATCACTTGTCCAAACACCTGTTGATCATCAGCCATGATTTGAAAAAAATTGTCTCAAGTAATGATGGTTTGATAATCTGTGATGGACTTGATGGTCCTTGTTACATTTACCATAACCATCTAAATAAGTGAGTAAATTTTGCAATAATTAGACATTTGTTTACCCAAGTACTCTGCTAACTAAAATTTAAGTTATTGTATGTTATAAAAGAACTTGACGATCTATTGCAGTGGGATCAACAGACGAAGGTCACATTCTCCACCAAAAGCTGGTGACAGCAACTTATTACATCACCAGTCAGCCAGGCTCGCATTTGTTGATTTCATGCGACGTAGCGGACTGTCTACACATCTGTATAACCTGCCAACAGACATGACCCTTGAGAAATTCAGGTACAAAGTCAAACCTTCATCCACAGTATAATATGGTAATGTGGCAGTCCAGTCCAATTAGTGAATTACTGCCGGTAGTCAACATGATTGTGTGATTGGTTACCCTTAAAGCCGTGCTGACACACCCTTTCTACCTTAACACTTTACTCCATATATAAGCATTTTAACACATGTGACCAGTGAAGATCTATACAGATCAGCTTGCTCATTTCTGCTGTCTGATCATGATCTGTACTGTTTGCTTTTTGGTCTGAAAAAACCTAATTAATAAAAAAGCGAACAGTGCAGATCCTGATCAGACAGCATGGACATACCGGGTGATCTGGATTTACACTGTTTACCCATGCCAACCCATTGCATTTATGGCATATATACAGAGAAAAGGGTTAATATGTTGTGGTTGTTGTATGAGTCACAGTCAACACTGCCACATTACCATAACTGGTCTGCACTGTGCATACTATTTCAATTAATTAGTTAACCCTTTACTCCATAGATATGGCTTTTATCACTTTGACAAACAGTGTAGATCCTGATCAGACAGCACCGATGTTCAGATAACAGACATATCACATGTTTATGTTTAAGAGATCTGTTAGACTTCTGATCAGACAGCACATATGTTCTGGCTCTTTTTGGACCTACACTGATCACCCACGCAATAAAGATGTATCTATGGAGTTAAGGGTTTAATAACTATACTTATTACAACCATGATGAAGAATTTATCAATAACTTTAAATTGAATATTTTATTATAATTGAACAGTTTGTGCCATTGTTATTATGTGTATTTAAATTGTAAAAATCTTCAAAATGTTATCGACTGTCATTTCACATACAGTGTTTACTTTATACAAAAATATTGAATAAACAGTCGTAAACTGCTGATATTTGAGGCATTAAAATGGTAAATTGTAAATTGATGTTTGCTTTATATAATTAGCGGTGCATAAATGTCTGAATCATAAACACTTTGAAAAGTTCAAGTAAAATTACATTTTATAGATAACTTAAATGTATTTTGGAGTGGATGAGGATTAAGATGTTGTTAGGTGGTGTGACACTTGTGTCCAGCTTCTACAGGTTTCGAAGAGTACAGGCTCCAAATTGATTAAACTAAGTATGAAACTAGTCCTAGATCTAAAGCTTGCAATTGGTCAGTGCTGATACTGCTTAACTTTTAACTAATCAGATTGCAGAGATCTGAGGCTGGTCTCTGTTCTGACCTCTAAGGACCAGAAGGAAAACAATACACGTCATTGCTGACCCACAGCTATGAACATGATTGCTTCACAAAAAAAGTTCATTTTTACAGAAATGAAGACTATAGCTATATAATTTGATTGAAGGGACAAAAAGTCTTTCTATTTTGGGATTTAAAAAGTTAGCATTTTGTAAAATTGATCGATTATTTAGTATTTATTTTACAATAACATGTACTGCAATAAAGTTATGACGTCAGGTTTGCATTCTAATGGTTATATAGATGTCTTTTTAGCAGGTCTTATCAGTGATTTATAAAATGTTTAGCAAATAAATCACATCTTAAACATGAATCAAAAATTTGATAAAGACCTTATAACTTGTTTGTATATAAATACAAAATCTTGAAGAAGCGCACACGTGATAGCCTTTATGTTAACCCTTGACTCCATATAATTTATAGGTTTATCCCATGTGCAAACAGTATAGATCCAGATCAACTGTCATATCTGTGCCATCTGATCTAGATCTACACTGTTCACTGCTTGATCCGAAATAACCTAATAAATCTAAAAGTGAACAGTGTGAATCCTGATTAGATGCCACGTATGTTTGCCATAGGATAACAGCCTTGGAGCTTCCTATGGTACAGAGCTACAGGAAGTTATTTCAGTGAAATTGAATAGCATATCATAACACTTCTTTAGAAAATGGTTCAAATTTTATGGCTCAAAGATGAGAAATGTGATGGGAATTGCCGGACAAAGAGCATATTAACTAGTGTACCAATGAGATAAACATGTTTAAATTATTATTTCCAAATCATTGCAATAGGAGGAACAGTAGTCTAGCGGTAGGCCGTCTAACTCCAGATAGAGAGGTCGAGGGATTGAATCCAACCAGGGAAGAGATTCTTATGCAGTTTTCCCAATCCACATTCAGTACTGGTTTCAACAAAAGAAACAGTCATCGGGTGTGGTTAATAACTTGTTTCACAATCTATATAAAAAATAAGTTTAACCTATTTAAACTAATCTCATCATGCACATAAATTTGTACAGAGCCTCTAAGGTAGCATACTTTTTTTTCCTTTTCCATACTTTTTTTTTTTAGGATATTTAAATTTATTTTGTTTAAACGAATTATTATTTCGTTTAAACGTAATATTAATACGTTTCATTTAAACGAATTAATATTTCGTTTAAACGAAATAATATCCTTAAAAAAGTATGGAAAATGAAAAAAAGTATGCTAAATGTCACCTTAGGGGCTCCGTAAATTTGTGTGTCTGTGACATGTATTTTATTCAGATACCGACAAGTCTTTATTTGTTTTTACAGTATCTTGAAAAGTTTGTTCAAATGACTTAAAAGATCAACATTTATTACATGTGTACTTGGAGATTTTGAGTATCATAAGTCATGTATCATTATCTGGCCTACATATATTTTGTCATGTCAGCTCAGTTGTCGAATTTCATTGACATTGTCACTTTCAAAGATAACATGATAAAAGGTTTGAAAGGAAAATGTAATGTACTTGTATTAAAGAGGTTTAATCATTTATCATGTTGATAATTTTTGTAAGTGGGAATCAAGTACTGGCTGGCCGGAAATGGTGCTAGGTTAGCGATGTCTTATATTTAGAACATGAACAAAATTAAGTTAACCTGGCAATATTTAGCACATACATGTATTGTCACCTTAGTGCAGTAACTGTATAACTTCTTCTTATTTCAATGTGCTTATATCACTTATGTACAATATTAATGTTTTCCTCATACCAAAGCAAGTATTGCGGGGGTGGGGGCATCAACTAGGAAAATTTCAGAATTTTCAATATTGCACAATATAATATTTGTTAAATTTCCATTCATGTGCTGGTCAGCTTTATGTGTAAATTGCTTATTAATAGTTGTTGTCTTCAGACTAGCGCTGTTGTTGTCTTCAGACTAGCGCTGTTGTTGTCTTCAGACTAGCGCTGTTGTTGTCTTCAGACTAGCGCTGTTGTTGTCTTCATACTAGCGCTGTTGTTTTCTTCAGACTAGCGCTTTATGCTGCTACTCCTACTTGATGACACTAGATGTCTTCATAATTGCTATATGGAATAGGGTTACTAGTACAAATTTGACCCCAGTTTAGCCCCCAAGAGTTGTAAAAGTAATGCTGCATTCCATATATATATGACCTATATATGGGTTTTATCCCAATTGCAACTAATGTGGACGGCATGGATCTACACTGTTCACCCACATGATAAAGGCCTATTGGTTAAAACAGATATTGTTGAGTGTAAATAACCTACTGTCCTTATACCTAATGTCCTAGTGTAATGACCTACTGCCTTCACTATCATCATAAATTTTGTTTGTTAGTTCAGTAGTACAAGAGATAACATGTAACATTATTGATGTCATAGAGTATTGGGCTACTGGTCAGACATACTGTACTAGTTCTTGTAAGTGACCCCTCCCCCAACTCCTTATGTGAATGTTTTTGCCATATGATTTTAAATTTGTTAAAGAACAAGCTTTCCTGTCATGGATTACCTACCTGCCAGAAGATTCATTTTACAGGTTTAACTCATAATTAGCTGCAAGTATTTGTGTTCAGTCAAAATTTCATTGAAATAAGAAATGTTGTTAAATCCTTTACTCCAGGAGATATGGCTGTTATCCCTTTTGGCAAACAGTGTAACTCCAGATCGGCTGAAACATCTGTGTCATGTGTCATCTGATCAGGATCTACACTAAAAGCTTTAGATTTATTAGTTTTTTTTCTATGGAATGCCTGCTCATCTGGATCTACACATCATGTACATGTGATAAAACCAGTATATATGGAGCAAAGGGTTAATCAGTAGATGGCAAAGTGTTTCATCGTATAAAGAGATTGGATAATTATTGCACATAGCCCTCAAGAACATGTCATAGGTATTAATCAGAGAAAATAAATTGACATATCAAGGGTGAGGACAACTCATTAAGAAACAATGAATCTCATTTTTAGGTTTTTTGATGAAACTACCCAATTGAGACTGCACAGGGATGCTAATAAGAAGTATTACAGTACTTGCTTATTTAAATTTCAGGTCATTAGCATGTATTATTGTCATTGTGAATGGATTTTATACTTAACTGATATCAGTATATAATTTAGGTATTCTTCCTTTCAGTATTTTTATGCCCTCACAACAACCATAACTCTAGTAAATACCATCACAGATAAAGTTACTCTTGTCGGTGTCCATAAATGTTCGTAGCTTCCTCCTTATTCATTATTTGGCTGATTTCTTTCAAACTTGCATAGATGATCATGCATGATTTGTAGATGTTCTGAAAAAAGGAACAATTCCTGTTTGAGCTATGGCCCAATTGTGTTACAACTTTTTGAATCACTGTTAGGTGGGTTTCAAATGACCAGGAAGTTTAAAAAAAATAGAGATTTTTTGGGTTATATTGAGTGGATTTCAAATGACCAGGAAGTTTACAAAAAGAGTTATGGCCCTTTGATAACTAAATTACTGACATTTTGTGTTGAGATCTGTGTTGTGATCTGCACATTCACCTTCTGTTAGATTTGTTTCAAACTTGCACATATGGTTGACAGGTTAAGCATGATATCTAGCTGTTTTTAAAGAAAGGACATTTTCCTGCAATGGTTTTTAGACTTGCGGTGGGCATGCACTGACAGTCTTTAAAGCCAGAAATCGAATGGACTCATAGACATATTCATAAAAGTAGTTCAGCCACACACGGTTTTTAACTTCTGGTTAAAGACATAGGTGTCTTTGATCAAGTAAACGGGTTCTATGATGTCAACAGATCAGGCTGAAATTTTATGCAGCCACTGCATGCTTAACATTTAACAAATTTCAAGCGCTTATTTGTACGTTCTGGTGTAATTTTGAAGCTTTCAGGACAGAAACACTATCCAACAAAGAAAGAAAAACAACGCTGTGAGCTAATCTGCTGAGATCGATTTGGCTGGTAGCTGGTATCCCCACCATTTATAAAAAACAATTACACAATTACACACGCTCTAAAAATAAACTTGCGCTTGCAAGTAAAAATAAAATAAAAATGCATCAAAATAAAAATATTGGTATAATATAATAGTTTCAAACTTAGGTTATGGTAGCTGATACTGCACATAAATTTAAAATGTACTGAGGAAAATCATTGTCTTTGAAAGCTACAAAACTACACTTTCATACGTACCATCATACGTGTAAGCTGTTGACCTAGTTTAACAAAAATCTTGTTGCTGTTTAAAAATGCGCATGGGGTAACTGTAAGGCATACTTCCCTTAAAAACTAATTATTTCTGCTATTTGCTGAACAAGGTTTTTTTCTAGCAATTATCTAACGAGAATATTATCTTTAACTATTTATTTTTAATTGCCAAGCAAAACAAATTCAATTTGAAACTAATGACACCTTCTCAGCATCTAACCATCAGCTGCTACAGTATACAGTACTGAGAACCAGGCGTGTCACACTTCGGCTTTTTAACCAAGTTTCCATCAAGGCCGACAGTCTTTCAATTCTTTCAGTGCATTGATTACAAGATATAGTGTTCAATAAAATCTTGCCTGTCAAACATCTCATTCACTATAATGTTGGATATCTTTCAATCTTAGAAAGTTTATCAGGAAGGATGCGTTGATGGTTGTAAAGAAAGAAATTGTTCCTGTAACAATTTTTTCCAGTTAATGTCCTTTGTTATTTACAGTATAATGGAACCTGTGTCAAACTACATTTTTATGAGTTTAAATCTTGATAAAGATGAAAAAGGAACTTTGAAAGCCATCGTACACGACAAATATGAAAATATTGCAGGCTTGGTTTGATTAGCATAGTATAAAGTATGGAGTGGAGTCTTGGAAAGGAGTCTGGAGTCTGACATTGGAGCTGAATTTTTGGAGCGAAATTTTGGAGTGACCTTGAAATTGATTTGAATAGAGTGACTGAATCTAGACTGGAAACGCACTATTGTAATTGTTTCATTGGTCTATTACTTCTTGTAATTATAATGTTATGTTTATTCATGTCATTAGATAATTTATTTTTAACATGCCAAGAAATCCCCACAGCAAACTTTAACCTTTCAGTTTCTACACAGCTGTCCTGAAATGCCCTTTATTTGACCAAATGACCCTATTAACCTTCTCTAATTGCAGTAGTTCGAAACAGGCGATTGTTTATTCAACAAGGTTTATCAGTTATCATGCAGTAGAGTTGCAGATGATACTTTATACATGTACATGTATACAGTGGTGGCATTTCAGTAAACATCTCTTAATGCATGTATCAAAATATTGTTATATCAAAGAATATGATAGAAAGTTTCCAAAATAAATTGATAAAAAAAATGAGTGATTACAGTATAATGTATATGCGATAAATAAATGGGCCTTATGTTATCGAATCCAATATTCACAGTAAATAACCCTTTCCACCATATATATGATTGAATGGCATGGACGAACAGTGTAGATCCAGATCAGCCTGCCATCTGATCAGGATTTACACTTTTTTTGTGTTATTTCTGATCAAAAGGCGGACAGTGAAGATTCTGATCAGACATCACAGATGTACCGATTGATCAGGATCTTCGGTATGGTAATAAACTTCACCTATTATAAAAATGCAATTAAAAATATTGATCATAAATAGCTTAGAAGACATTCGTGTGTACTGAAGCGTGCTTATTAATACATAAAAAATAAATATGTTTACTATGAGATTCGAACACATGACGCTAAAGATGAAAAAGAATATCTTTGTCATAATGAATAATAAAATATTTCAAAACAAAACCAAAACCAACTCCTAGGTCAGACTCCTAATTCTCACTCCAAAAATTCAGCTCCAAGGTCAGACTCCAGACTCCACTCCAATACTCCACTTCAAGACTCCACTCCATACATTATACTATGCCGGTTTGATTGAGCCTGTTCATGGACAGTAATGGAAATGCATATTACTACCCGCGCCGCCTAGCCCCGGGTTGAGCGCAACACAATATTTACACCAATAAACAGTACAATTTAGACCATCCCAAACGATGGTGTGCATATGGCGTTGGACATGGAAGCTTCAATGTGGTATTTTCAGATTAATACCATTCTATGTTCAGCGGCGTATGGTCCCCAGCTAAAAGAATTTTGACAGGGGATCTTAGAATATAAATCTTGTTTATCACAAAAAATGCCAAAGGCAAAATTTAAAAAGCAGGAAGTATTAAACCTTGGGGGTTATGAACAATATCAAATTCTATATTGGCTGGGAAATTGAAATCACCTATCTCATAACTGGCCAAAATATTACAGCATATGGAAATTTAGAAGTACTATTCACATAGTACACAAGTATCGTGCTTAACAACCTTCAAAGGACGTAATTGACAACAGCACTGATGGAATGTATGGGGAGACTATTTCTTCACAAATTAAAGGGAATTGCATCTCTCACAGAGTTAATTTCCTACAATCCAGTTTTTCACACACTCTGTGTACTTCTTGTTTGAATAGCTGCTGCATGCAAAACTGTTGAAAGCTATGGTTTTCGTGCCCAGGAGACCTGTTTAATGGATAGTAGTTTCTGTAGCCAGCCCACACATGCTTTATATGGGTGAAGCCTGCCAGCAGTGATGCAATAAAACCTCTCATGAGACATATTAATGTCACCTGACACTTTGACATTTTGTGTGATGCTTCCAGGAATTTCCACCAAATTTTTAAATGACAGGCATTCTGAGTTTCTGTGGAGACCTCAGGAAACAGTTTGGTTGTCAGGCTTCTAGACAACTTGTTGATATTATTTTAAGCCTTTCCCTTGAGAATAGAATATGATTTGGTTTTAGCCCTTTTTGCCAAGGTTAAGATATCTCTGTGAAATAAATAGAAATTTTTGGTATTTGAAGGTGATAAGCCAGCAAGCCTACATTACCAGGTTTACAACACATATTAAAGAGTTTTTGTCAAGGAAACCATTGTGATTATGGAATTGATGAGCTCTCTTCAATCTTCCCTGTTTTCAGATTTCTATAATTTCATAAATATAAAATGCAATGAAACTTCTTCAGCCATAAATTTTAAAAAGCTTTATAATTTTCCCTGTTAGTCATCATTATAAATTGAACTTGGACCTACTTGAGTAATAAAGATAACAGATATGAGACCATTATGCCAATGAGCACAAAATTTAATATTGATAATAACACAAAAATAAACAAAGACCTAGGAGAAAGATTTGTGAATGTGGGATGTATGCCCTTAGTGGAACAATGGTCCCGATTATTGTAGTTTACAGAACTGTTCTTGGCACTTTAGAGAGGAATTCTGCTCAAGGTAGATGGGGAGAACTGATTTTGGTCTGTAGAGCTCAGATAGTAACTGATGCCTGGCTATCAAATGCCATAAAAAGATTTTACCCATATTTATCAACATGGGCTGGAATGTTGCAATCCCAGATCCCATATATCATACACAAACTGTATATCCTTCCATCATGGGATACCCAAGGTTGATTTCCGTAACATTACTCTCTAATCATCACCCATGTGGAAATTGGTAGCTCTCTCTTTGTTTTGTTTCAAATTAATACTCTTAACCCTTTCCTTGATATATATGCATTTTTAGGCATGTGCGACCAGTGTAGATCCAGATCAGGCGGCACATCCGTGCCGTCTGATCAGGATCTGCACTGGTCGCATTTTGGTCAGGAATAACCTAATAAATCAAAAAGTGAATAGTTTAGATCCTGATCAGATGGCACGGATGTGCCCGCTGATCTGGATCTAAACTATTCGCCCTAGCAATAAAGGTGTTTCTATACAGGAAAGGGTTAAACTGGAGGAAGAAAATGGTGAGACATGGCAACCAAGCAAGTTGGCTAGTGGCATTTCATAGTCAACAAATCCTTGTTTCGTTAATGTTTTGTTTACGAATTTGCCAATGGGGATGAGAGTAACATAATAGAAAATCAGCCATGGGTTGTCAGCAATGTATATTATACTAATAAATGAAAAAGAAGTTTGTATCAAAAGTGCTGCTTATAAAAATAGAGCTTAATGTAATAAAATACCGGTCAAAACTGATAAACAAGTAAGTAGGCTATAAGTCATCTATTTAATCGGACAACATGTACACTATCATTTCATACATTCTGGAACAGCAACTCTGTATTAATGAAACAACTCTCAGCAGATTTTAGTGGTGATTCTGGACTTTGTATCATCACAAGTCAATACTGCGTTTGGTGTTTAAACTTTTCAGGGCAAGTAATCAATTAAATGCTGAGCTGCTCTCCAGGTAATACACATTAAAGGAAATATCAAACATGCAAAAACATTTCCTAGTGAATCACATCACAGCGGGGTTACTCATTTACCAACAATCAATTTTTCCATTCCTAGACAATCAGGACATCAACCTATAAAAGCCATTTAAAATAACTGCTATTCATGCTGCGAACAATAACCCTACAAGTTTTTGAAAAAAAATTGTATTGGAGACATTTTTATTGAAATTGTTCCTTTTTACAGCTGAATAAATAATTTTATTAAAACTTTAGAAGGCAACTGATTTAGTATTAATTAGTTGTATGTAAAACTATAATCTTGGGAAGTTTTAATGGAAGAATATTGAAGTGTAATTTTTGTATCTTCATCATATGCCCCTTTGCTCCAAATATATGGGATTTATCATGTATACAACCAGTGAAGATCAATGTCAGTCGGCACATCTCTGCTGTCTGATCTGTATCACACTGGTCGCATCTTGGTCAGAAAAAAACTTATGAATCTAAAAGCAAACTGTGACAGTACAAACGTCTATACCACCTGAACAGGATCTAGACTGTTCGCTTTTCGATCCATTAGGTTATTTCTGACCAAGATGTGATAAAGGTGGATCTATGAAATAAAGTTTAGCCAAGGAGCATAGCAAAATATAAATCTTTGCTTGCATGAGCTTATCATACACTGAAACATTTAAGTTGTGGGGTGTGTGGGCGAGGACACATTTATGTAATATTATGATGCTGTTGACATCAGTGTCTCTAATCACATCTTTGGTGATAAAAGAAATGGGAGTATTATAAGAAACCTGGAGTCTTCAACAAAGCTTGCTATTCCTTTGAGCTTACTACTGGTAAAGCAAGGCTAATTGTGCTAACTGCTTGCAAAACAGAAGCAGGTTGTTCTCACATACATATTGTATGACTCACGTATATAACCTTGGCACATATAACATTTTGTAAACTTTGAAAATCAAACCTATACTACTGGTTTTTGCTGCTGCTGTAGGCTTGTAAATGAAGGCATATGCTTAATGTTTTGTTAATGTTAATTGTATTGAAGTCATGCCAGGCATTCTGTGTTCACTGCACCAGACATTACTCTTAAGATGTTGTTGAAAACCCCAGCTTCTGCATCGTGAAACTTGGACCCAAGATCATAAAACTGAGGTAAGAGACCAGTCCTAAATCTCAAGTATCTGATTGGCTGAGTTTGAGACTGGTCTCCAGTTTCAGTTTTAAAATTTTGGACCCAGGTCACATCCTTATTTTTCTTTAAGCTACCCCTGTAAGCAGTTAATGGAATAACATGATTCCAAGAGAGGCATTTTGATTACAATTATTCAGTGTGATATTTAGAGATAAACATTCACATCAGTATAGCTAAAAATTTCATTCAGTAAATTTTGTTTATTTTTTTGTCACTGATAAGGTATTCTTAGTACATTACAGCCTTCATCAACTTTTCTTGGTTGTGCAACCAGATATTTTCTTTAAATTCATATGTTAGAAGCAGGTGCTTTTACAATATCATCCATGTTCTTTGGGTAGAATTTCTGCAGTTTAGAATGATGTAATCTTATCAAGTGCTGATAAAAATTATAATCCAGAACCAAGTGGTGTTTTTAAGAATTTTATGTTTTAAAACCTTAACACTGGATTCTGAATATCAGCCTTTAAAGAATTCTTGTTCAGCTCCGCACTTCAATGGAAATCTTCACTCATGTTTGTCCTATTAGAGAGCTCCGGTCTACCAACCAAGCAGTGCAAGATTTAATTTCCGTCACAGCCAGCAATCAGTTATGAATGAGTAAGTTTTTATGCCCCCAAGGCATATAGAGTTGCAAGTGTCCATCCATCCGAATGTTTGCCCCCCAAATCTTGTGGCATCATGTCTTCATTAACTATCAGGCAAATTTCTTTAAAACTTGCACAAATAATCAAGCAGGATGTGTAGATGATGTTTGCCCCCCAAATCTTGTGGCATCATGTCTTCATTAACTATCAGGCAAATTTCTTTAAAACTTGCACAAATAATCAAGCAGGATGTGTAGATGATCGTAAAGAAAGTTTTTTTTACCTGCAACTGTTTTTTTCCCAGAGTTATGGCCCTTGGTTACAAATGTTATTGTAGCAGTTGTCCGAGGACAGTCTAGTTTAATCTATGGACTTGGCCTCTCTAAAGTTAATATGGGAAAAATTAGTGTTTACTTGTTAAAATTATTGTAGACATGTACTTAAAACTAAAAAGAACTTGAAGGCCACATTTTAATTGAATTATCATCAAAATTGCTTAAAATATTTGTCTGGGTAAAAATTGTCTTGATACATTTTGAAATTGGGTCATCAGTGGTCAAAAATAAGTCACTGGGTCACATTAAAGAAAAAAAAACATTGTCAGTTCATTACAGGCTACATTTTTAATCAGATTGTCATCTAACATATGCTGTTTGTATAAGAGCAACACTTTCTGTCTGATTACTACTAAACTATGATATAAACTGATATAAATGTTTATTTAATATACAAACTTTTTGTCAGCAATATACAGGTATTTGGTCCTCTCACTTTCATAAATCTGAAAGTAATTTTAATAGCTATGTTTTAAATTAATAGAAGTGATGATGCAGCTGATATTAACAAAAGGCAAGGTAAACACCAATGTATTAATTTAGTGGTCTCAACATTATTCATTGAATTGTTTTGTCAGAAGTTTTTAACAGAGTAACAGACAATGTAGAACTTTTTTGGACTGCTTGGATGCTTAGGCTGATCTGGGTCTACATAAAGCTGTAGGTAGATGCTAAAATGTTTGAAAACAAACCTTTTTTCAGAGGGTGCCCTATAATGAAATGACTTATTTAGTACCAAAATGATAAAGATATTATTTATATAAAGGTTAGACACCTTGTAACCATTACAAGACTCGGCATACATTTTGATGACAGCCCCTAGGATTTTACTGAATCATCGTTCAAGGGCAAAAAATCGCAATCTGTTCAGGCTGTTACCCCTGAGGACAACAAACAGTTTATATTACTTATGTAAACAGATTTATATTACTGCCTACAGTTCAAATTCAAAAACTGCACAACAGCTTATTTATTTATTGCTGTAAGTGTCGTAGTTTTG
Source organism: Corbicula japonica (assembly GCA_038501625.1). Taxonomy (NCBI): domain Eukaryota; kingdom Metazoa; phylum Mollusca; class Bivalvia; order Venerida; family Cyrenidae; genus Corbicula; species Corbicula japonica. The sequence goes on along the minus strand of JAZAYU010000062.1, from coordinate 893,850 downwards.
ACAGGGTATCAGTGATAATGTATTAATTTTTACATACTTATATGTCTGCCCTTTGGTGTTTACGACTGCATGTGATAAATCTGTACAACTCATAAACTATTAGGTTACTGTACAGTGTCTCTAAACTATGGCACTACTGATAACAGGCACTGTTCACCATAAGATGTGTCCCCAACAGAACTTGCTGATAATGGCCCAAGATCATGAAACTAAAACTGGAGACCAGTCTTAAATCTCATGCATGAGATTGGCTGAACAAGACACCATTTCAGCTAATCAGATGCTTGAGGTTTGAGACTGGTCTCCATTCTCAGTTTTATGATCTTGGACCTTGGTTCAAGGACATCAGCATGGATCAGTGAGGCTTCTGCTCCCCACTGTATGAGCGACCTAGGTTATTCTGACAAATATGTACTGGAACCCCCACCCTCACCCTTCTGAATAATGTTACTTCCATGTCAATTGCCCCAAAATATATTTCCCAGTACTCAAGTTCCTACAGTGCTCGGTGGACTTAGCAATTCCTGGCTATTAAAGGAGATTACAGTAGTTCCTGTTTTCATAACTTTATGCATTTTAAGTGTTACCATTGAATATTGATGAACATTTAAGTTGTTTCACTTGTATAATTAACAAACGAAAGATGCTCCTGAAAGTTTGCACAATTTACATTTCTTTGAAACAAATGATTCTTAAAAGGACATAAATATGCAAACAGTAATCATGTAAAATTTATAAAGTTGTGAGATTGGAAATTGCGGCAAATCGTCTTTAATGATTGTTGAGTAAAAACCTTCCTACTTCTGCTGACGAGCCTGTTTCATTAGGTCCATATTTACCACTGTGACATCTGTCATAGTAACTTGCTTATAACCAATTAAGGATAAAAGATGGGAAAGGACTTCATTCAGAGCCCTTCGTGACAATGCCAAGTTGTCTTTTTAGACAGTGAACTTGTTAGAAAGAAAACAATACTTTTGGATAATCAGCTGAATTAAAATAAAGCTTGTTGATTTAAGATCAATAAACCTGCCTATGTTAGAGCAGTTTGCTGCAAAAATGTCTGATTAGATTTCTGGAAATTACAATAAATATGCATGTAGAATGCTTCAGGGAATGGCTGCATGGACTGGAAAATGTTTGTTTTGTGAGAAAGCTATCTTTTAAGTGTGTATATTTACTCCAAAATTGATTGTTATCTTGGGTCACTTTATTTTATATTATTTTCAAATGTCATGTTCCATGCATGCTTCAAGCAACTTTCTAGCTAGAACAAAAAGAGTTGTTCCTGACCAATTAAACAAAGAAGTTATGGTTTGTTTGTGTAAAATTAATAAAATTGATAGTGTCCATTTTGACAATTTTTAGAATATCTGCAGTATTTATTTTCTGAAGTGTTATTTAGAATTACAGCCTTAGAAGCGGCCTACATTCAGCAACCACCAATCTTAAACAGCCAACTTGAATATGTCCTAAACTAGATTTTGTTCTAACTTTTACCTGTCTTAAAACAGCCACTTGTGTTACCCTGTCCTCCTTAAATAGGCTTTTTACTCATGTGTGACCAATGTAGATCCAAATCAGCTGGCACATCCATGCCATCTGATCGGGATCTGCACTGGTTGCATTTTTGTCCGAAATAACCTCACAAATCAAAATGTGGACAGTGCAGATTCTGATCAGACAGCATGGATGTGCCGGCTGATCTGAATCTACACTGTTCGCCCACACAATCAATGTGTGTCTATGGAGGAAAGGGTTAAGCAGCTACATTTTCACTCCCTTGGGTGGCTGCCTAACATAGGTTTGACTGTAGACATATTATAAGATTGTGAATAAACCCTTCACCATGAATTAATATTGGTTTAAAGTAGGCTGTGGCTGCATTAAATAGGGGTAGGGAACACTTGAATTGGGGTATATGGTAATTCCATGATTACAATTGAATACTTTGCATTTGATTTCACAATGTTCCAACATCTGACAAGTAGTGATGTAAGGATTGAATGGCATTTATTAACCATAGTGTGCCAAATCCTGGAATCCATTATTGCTCTAGTCTTTTAAGAACTTGTTTCAACATCAGTTGTGTAAGCCTAATGGGACTTGTTTCAGGGAAGAAAATATTCTTTCTTCAAAGTTTTATTGTGTTTTTCTGAGTATTTAATTGATGTTATGTCTACTAAAAACCTAGCCAAAGTCTTTTCTGCAGGAGATATAAAGAAATAATGAAATTTGATGTTGTCAGATTTTTCTATAATCAATATTGACTCCTTCTCTGCCAGAATACAAATTGAATTCATATAAACAGTTTCTTGGGAACTAATATTTTGCGATGTTAACATTCTTGAAACATTTTTTGAATAATAAATACATAATATGTTTAGCAAGAACCTTGCATCCATCTTTTTTATTTTTTTCATCATTTTGGTGTTTTTTGCATTTACTTATTTTCAGTTTATTTGTCGGGTTGGGTGGGGTGGGGAGGGGAGTGAACACACATCTGCATGTTGTTTGTTTCATAAGCTTGTTATTTATAAAGTATAGTGTAGATTTTTATGATTTGCAAACTCCAGCAATTATTATAAGGAAGGTTAGGAAGTGGGAGGCAGCATAATATAGAGTTATCAGTCCGGAACTTTTAATATATTTACCATCATAAACCTCATCATCACCAACAGAACTTATAACTCCATTGATTTTTAAATTGCACTTTTTATACCCCTAGCAAATGAAGTTTCTGGGGCTTTTGCACTTGTTTGTTTTGTCAGATGATCAGCCGATCAACACATCCCTCCATTGGTCCTGCCTAGTTTATGTCATATGACTTTCTATTTATCAAGAACTTACTGTACTAATAAGAAAACATGTACACTAAATCAATATTGATATAGTGCTTGTATTCATGATGATAGACAACTGTTGATGGTGCTTCAATGGTATTTGGAGAGTGAATTATTTATGAGCAAAGAACAAACATAAATGGTCTTAAATTGATTGGTCTGCTGATGTGCTCCTGGTATACAATAACTGATGAATGGAAAGATAAAAGTTTTACGATTGCAGGAATTTGGTTCCAACTTCAATATTAATAATCTTCTTGAAACTAAAGACACATTCTATCGATGGATGGGCAGGGGCCAGTCAGTAGGGAGTTGCCGACGGACCTGTCTTAATTTGGGCTTGTCAGACATGATTTCTTGTGTTATCAGACTAAGTCTCAGACAAAACTGCTAATTACCTTTTAACATGTTTTGGTCAGACAAAAGTTGATTTGGTCAGACAGACTTTCACATCTTGTCTGACCAGATGTCTGACACTTTTTCAACTTTCGGGAAGTTTGCATTGGGGTTGCTTAAAACCCCTTTTTGGCTATCAGTTTTTAATTTTTATGGGGACTTTGGCCAGAAAGTTGGAAAAGATCATGTAGCAATTCTAAGACTGCCCTTAAGGCAAACCCCCTTTTTGGAAATCTTGCATCCGGCCCAGATGGGTTATTCTTTCTTTACTTAAATGTAAATCAACAAAATTGTTACAATTTTATGGGGAATTTGGCCAGAAAGTTGGAAAAGATCATGTAGCAATACTAAGACTGCCCTTAAGGCAAACCCCCTTTTTGGAAATCTTGCATCCGGCCCAGATGGGTTATTCTTTCTTTACTTAAATGTAAATCAACAAAATTGTTTGATGAAAATCACATCTGTTGTATTTGTAGACTGATTTATGAACTAATAGACACACCATATTCACCACAGATGCCATTACAACTTTTAATATAATAAATAGTTTTAGGGGCAGGGGATAGTTTCGCACTTTGGTCCTGGTCGATTTTCTAAGTATTTGGGGTAGCCGTGATTAAAATGCATTAAAATCATTGTTTGAATTAAAGATGACATATTCTTTTATAATATTGTATAGTATATGAAATGTGAAATCTGATTACAGTGGCTCAAATGCATTGATGCTAGCTTTGTATGTTCTGAGTTGAACAGTTGCCGGATGAAAACGCATTCGGCCGGGCTGAATTTGAGAATAATTTGGGGGTGAGGTATTTCAATGTCAAATGCTGAAAAATCGAGACGGATGGGAGACACTTTCCAGCTGCTTGGGAGATTAGGGACACATAAAATATTAGCATGAAAGGGGTTTTATTTGAAAAATCATTGCAGGAAATATTTTGCAGGTTCTCAAATATGTAGAATTTCGGCCAAATTTGCATTGGAAAATCAGGACTTGGGGTGACTTTAAATGCCTGTGTAGTTCAAATGACTGGTTCTGTGGAACAGTTGGTTGTGGTTTGTAAAAAACTAGAACCCTGCAACACAGAAAGTACAACAACACAATTTTAGCTGTGCAAGTTTTTATTTTCGGTCAATGTAAGCTTGCACGGGTTCCCAGACTCTGGCAGAAGCCTCGGAAACTGTCCCCTGCGCCCTTAAGGCAAAACTGAATATTTTTATTCTGCGAAAGTTGACTTTGAAAACATGGATATTTAATATCTGGAGATGGTTTGAATAAGAATCAGTGAGTTTTCCTTGTTTTGAAAGGGATATAGTGCACTTGGTGACTTGTGAAAGGGATAAAGTGCACTTGTGCCCAGGAGGGTAATTTTCTTGTTATTTTCCTTTACTAATGTATATAAGTCAAACTAGCGCTATTGACCGTGGTTGGCTTGCAATACAGGTTTAGAGTTGTTTGTTGAGTCAGGAATAGATGAAATTCAGAAAAGAAGAGCTTTTTATGCAATTTGAGGGTAAGACAAAAAATCTTAAAGGGGCAGGGGATAGTTTCGCACTTTGGTCCTGGTCGATTTTCTAAGTATTTGGGGTAGCCGTGATTAAAATGCATTAAAATCATTGTTTGAATTAAAGATGACATATTCTTTTATAATATTGTATAGTATATGAAATGTGAAATCTGATCACAGTGGCTCAAATGCATTGATGCTAGCTTTGTATGTTCTGAGTTGAACAGTTGCCGGATGAAAACGCATTCGGCCTGGCTGAATTTGAGAATAATTTGGGGGTGAGGTATTTCAATGTCAAATGCTGAAAAATCGAGACGGATGGGAGACACTTTCCAGCTGCTTGGGAGATTAGGTACACATAAAATATTAGCATGAAAGGGGTTTTATTTGAAAAATCATTGCAGGAAATATTTTGCAGGTTCTCAAATATGTAGAATTTTGGCCAAATTTGCATTGGAAAATCAGGACTTGGGGTGACTTTAAATGCCTGTGTAGTTCAAATGACTGGTTCTGTGGAACAGTTGGTTGTGGTTTGTAAAAAGCTAGAACCCTGCAACACAGAAAGTACAACAACACAATTTTAGCTGTGAAAAGTTTTTATTTTCGGTCAATGTAAGCTTGCACGGGGTCCCAGACTCTGGCAGAAGCCTAGGAAACTGTCCCCTGCACCCTTTGCACAGTTTTCTGTAACAACTTCCATTATGTTACAAGGGGAACAAATCATGAAAATATATTACTGTCCCTTGATTAGCAGAGCAAGAGAAATCCAGCTTTGTTGCACAGTTGATGTAATTGAGTTAGTTCCCTTAGATAGCAGTTTATATCAAAAAGGTTGGCATAAACATCTAATTACAATGCAGTCTATAGAAAAAGTTTGGATTTTAAATCAAGTATAAAAAAAATCAGAATGATGTTTGTGGATAAGAAAAAACATCCCTCAACAACTGGTCTTGGAGCTAAGTTGGTCTAATGGCACATGTGAAAGATCTGCCACATGTAAAAGAGCTGCCTCACTTCCAGTGGAAAAACACAGTCATATTTTATTCCAAAAATGTCAATAGAAATTCCAAATATGAAATATCATATCATATTAATGTCCTATTTTTTTATTATATTTTGGTTTGAGTTCTATCCGTAGACCAGTTAATCAACATTGTTAAAGTTGAAATTCCCAATTTTAGTAAAAACAACAATTTTTGAAAGGCCCCAGCAGAATTGCTGCACAGTGTGATTAATCTTACAACTTTAAGAGGTGTGCACACCCGGGAATCATTGCGACCACGACGTTCCTGTAATGTGTTAAAATTGTCGCAATGCTACTTCTGTCGTGGTGTCAATTATTCTTGCATACCAGATCAGGTCATCTGTTGTTTTCACCCGTGTATGAAATTTTGATTCTACACCCCCATTTAGAATGAATCGTGCGCCTTATATGACGTCACAACATCTTACGCATTTATGAATGAACGATGGAATGTCTCGTATATCACTCCGCTACTATAAAAAAGTAGTGAAAAGAAAAATTTACAGGAAAATACCCCAAAATGCGCAAAATAAATACAGTATGCAAGAATAAGTATCATTCACTTATGTTGGGTTAAGATCGCGTGATCCAGCCCTCATGAAATATGCACTTAGGCGGTAACTCGGCAGAGCCTCGTTACCGCCCTTGTGCATATTTCACTCGGGCTGGATCACATGATCTTTACCCAACACACATGAATGATACTTATAATGAAAATGGAGGAAAACTGTTAGTATGACCCTTTGTTTTCGCTTTGTAGATACTTGAATTTCAAGTAAAGCCTGGACATATCTAATTCAAATTACATTGTCCGATTTTTTAATTTCCTGATAACAAGTATCTACAGAGCGAAAATAAAGGTTTTCCTCCATTTTCATCAGTTGACACCATGACGAAGTAGCATTGCGACAATTTTAACACATAACAGGAATGTCGTGGTCGCAATGATTCCAGGGTGTGGTGTGGCTGCAACAAAAGCCAGAAATAGTCAATTTATTGGTGCATAGTGTTTTGACTTGTGACGTCGATAAGCACATACTTTTTGCCAAGAGTTGCTGCAAAAAATTGAGCCGTCAATTCCCTTTGTCATTGTGGTGGCTTAGATTCCAACCATTTAAAAATGCCAAAATTTCACGAAATTTTCACAATTTTTGGGTATGAAAACATTTGGATTGTTTAAAGAAAACATGACACCCTCTTTGAACTTTACACACTTACAACAACCCAAATATTTTCCATACCTAAATGAATTTAATTAAATATCAATTCAATCCTGAGATGGTGAAAAAAATCACACACATTGACGTCATGCTATAATATAAAAAGCAATATATCCAGTAAAGTAGCTAGGGAGATGGATTGTGACTTGGTTAATTAGTCTTGTCTCGAGAGGAATAAACAACAATCAATGAACAGTAATCTGTAAGATGACCACTATGGTTCAAGTCATTTAACCAATAACCTCTAAACCACTGAGTGATCTTGTAGATTAGACCAACTTGTTCAAGGAATATTTTGCTGTAATTGTCAAATAGTGAACACTGTAGATATAGAGTCTACAGGTTTCATGGATATGCAGGCTGCCAAATTGGTCTACAATGGCTCTAAGTGTATGCTTATTTCCCTCAAGCTGGTTCAGAGAGGACAGAATTTTTCTGCAACAGAAAACTTTAAGTGATAAGCATTGCTTTGGGGGTGGGGTTAAGATGATAGTCATCTTCGCATCATGGGTGTCTAGCAGCGTTAACCCTTTCATCCATATAAATATATATGCATTTTATGGCAGTTCCAACCAGTGTAGATCCAGAGCAGCCAGCAAATCCATGCCATCTGATCTGATCTGCACTGTTTGTGTTTTGGTCTGAAATAACCTAATAACCCTTTCCTGTATAGACACACCTTTATTGCTAGGGCGAACAGTTTAGATCCAGATCAGCCGGCACATCTGTGCCGTCTGATCAGGATCTGCACTGTTCCCTTTTTGATTCATTAGGTTATGTCTGAACAAAATGCGACCAGTGCAGATCCAGATCTGGATCTACACTGGTCGCACATGCGTGAACATGTGTATATATCAAGGAAAGGGTTAAATCAAAATGTGAAAAAGTGCGGTTCTTAGCATTCAGCAGAAGGAAACTGTTAACATAAAGTTGATACTTCAAACTATGAAATTTTCACACAATGTTGTGTTTTCTAGCAGCCATTAATCTAAATGACCAGTATGACCCAAGATCACAAACCTTAATTTGGAGACCATTGCCAAATCTCAAGCATCTGATTGGCTGAAATGGAACTAATCTCTAGGGATGGGGGTGGGGAGAAATAGTGTGATTTTCCCTTCATAGGGGAGTAAAAAAAGCAAAGTAACTTAATTATGGGAAAAACTGAATCATTTAAAAGAATTTTTGAGTAGTGAAGTGCCCAAGGTTATAAAACTTAGCATGGAAACCAGTCTCAAATCTCAAGCATCTGATTGGCTGAAATGGCGACCAGTCACCATTTCAGCCAATCAGATGCTTGAGATTTGAGACTGGTTTTCAAACTCAGCTTTATAACCTTGGAGCCAGGTGTCTGTAAATGGCCCATTTTAAAGAAGGATAAACAGCCCTGGAAAAACTGTTCTATGTAATTTGACAACTATTGTAAAGATTAAGTGTCAAATTTTGAAAAAAAGAGAAAATTATCAATATGGTTAGAAGCAGTATAATTATTGTCTCAAAGCTATTTATTCTCAGATGAGGAATTTTGTTTTCTTCTGAAAAAAAAAAGTAAATTAAATAATTATTTGAAATTAGAATAAAAGTATTAATATGTGATTAGAGTATTTTGTCTTACTGATTACTTGTTCCACACCTAGACATTGACATCTAGCCTTCTAGAAATCTCAGTACACTAGGACTTAGTGAGGCAAAGTAACTACAGACAGATTCATCAAAATGTAGAGACGATCCCCTTACATGTGACGTAGTTTCTTTGTTAGTGTCATTCCTGCGTATTGAAATCGTACTCTGATCTATACATTACGTCTGCTGGTGCCTAGGGTGTGATAGATTTCCAGCAGTAATAGACAAGTCCACCGAACATCCTTGATGATCTATTCTAATGAAATGATCTATTAAAAAGTAAATTAATTGACATCTGAGTTTTTTTTGCACTGATCACATGAACTTTATATGCGAAGTAGTCACGTTGTCTATTTGGAGCTAAGGTGAAAGTAGCTCAGCTTCCAGTAGCAGATTTCTTGTGATTTTCACGACTTTAATCACCATTTATTCTCACTTATATGGAAACTGTTGTAACTGTATACAAATAAAGAAGGTTATACAATAGTTTCACATGTATGTGCGGTAATGTAATAATGTTAAAATATGCAAGGCTATATATATCTTTACTAATCAAACACAAGATTATTTTTATTTGTTTTTCTCCTACTAAAATTTTAATGTAGGTAATAAATAGGGTTAAAAGTCAATTATGGAATCAGATGACATTTAACAAAATTTTTAGGGATTGGAACTAGTAGCAAAATCGGTACTCGGGTACTCGGATCTTGTTCCAGTCGAGTACTCGAAACCTTTCTCTATCGTAAGAGGAAATATCAGCTTCCATAAGTTTTAATGATCGTACCGGGTATGATCATGGTGGACTGCCTGTCATTATCGATCATTAAAGAAGATACATAAAACGTTTAAAGAAAACAAAAATACCTTAATGATATTTAATAATATTTAATGCATTTCGATTATCAAAGTTTAAAACATTTAACTTAGCTCGGGTCACAAACTAGATCATCACCGTAAAATGTACACACCGTGAAAAAAGTGTATGTTTTCCAATCAAATTTTATTTCAGTTTTGCAAACTTACAATCAACAATCACATTTGAATATAATTACTCAATAAACAAAATCAAATAAAACGCCAACGAGAGAAAGTGTTGGTTATAATATTCAGGTGCTAATTTTCATGATTGCAAATTGTCTGTGTTAAGACATCAAACATTAACATCAATTAGGCGCCAAATTATCGGATATTTGTGCCCCTAAGTGTCATCTAGTTGATTCGAAACCAGGTGCAAGGTGTTGACAATTAACTGTCAGTCAGCAATTTGTAAGACTTTTATAAAATTGGTTGATTTTTTTGTTTACATTTTTAATCGGGTACTCGAATACTTTATGAACTACTCTGGTACTCGGACGTTAATCGAGTACCCAAGTACTCGATTACTCGTTCCCATCCCTAAAAATTTTCTTTTATTTAGGAACGTGAACTCTGTAATTCTGTTCATTTTTGGTAACAAATATAAATTTCATTGATCAACAAGTTAGGGAGGTTTTTTATGATGATTTCTCCAGTAATTGATGAATTGGCACATCACTAGTTCTTTCTTCTAAAATATTGTAAAGAAATGCGATTACACAGCTCTTTGGAATGGAACAGCCCCTCACAGCCCCTCAACAACAGAACAAATAACAGCATGCTGTTTGAAAGCAACCAGTCATAACAGTGCTATCATGCAACCACATTTTAAAGAAAATATTTTTCATCTCAAAAAGTGAGTTCAGATCAGCAAGGTGGGAAATGAGTGTAAAAATCTCCTTGACTACCTTACAAAACTGAAATGACTCCAGCTTAACTTTATTTATTTATAGAGTGCTGAATCGTCAAGATTTGGTGGACCAGTATAACATAGTGGACCCTTGTGCCCTGGAACGTTTGTTGAAAGCCATCCGGAGGGCTAGAGAGGAAGATACTGATGAAGAGGTAGGTCACATGATTTGGTAACAGAACTTGGTCACATGGCCAGGACACATGATCACATGATAGTCACATGACCTGATCACATGTTTTCACAGAGTTACTAAATATTTCAACTACTGCGATCTCAATATATTTCACACAATGTTTTAATTTTGTGTCTTCTTTGCACTTAGGTCAATGTTAAAACGCCATTTATATAGCCAATGTTATAATATGTTTTGATAGAAAAATACAATAGCATAAATATATGACCATGTGGATATATAGTTTATGGCTTTTCTGAGAAGATTTGTCCCTGCAAAATTTAACAATACCACAGTATGAGAGAGTATTGCCTTAAACAGAATAAAAATACTTTTAATATGATTATTTTTTTGATGCATTATTTTACTGTATTTCTCTACAGACTGGCGCGTTATTTGGAGTCCACTACAGTGTTCGCTTGGGCCCCTCATGTTGCAGCTTTTCAATATCAACACAATCAAAATTCCTGTCTCAGAAAAAGTATTTTTAAGAAAACTAAGAAATTATTTTAATGATGTGAATTATTGTTCGCTTGCATTCTGTGAACTATTAGAATTGACTTTAAAGAAGCCGGACCCTTAATCATGACCACACCTACCTTAATGAAGACCACTCTATCTTCACCTTTTAACTTCCCCTATTTTGTAGCTTTGAAGTATGCTTATAGACAAAAGTCTTGTCTGGTCTATAAAAACTACACTATGTTTATTGTTGTTTTTATCGCACACTTATAAATTTGGTATAAATAAAAAAGAGGATTTTTCTGCATTCAGTCGACAATCAAAATTCAGAAACCGGTTTTAAATACAGGTGATATAATGTAGGCAGATTTCAAGTCGCAACTTTACGCATTTAAAAGATATTATACAAAACCAAACCATACAAGACTTTTGTTCTTAAATATATTTTCCACCTTAAAATAAAGACCACCATACTACAAAGATCACTTTTGCCAAGTCTCGATGATGGTCTCTGTAGTGGTTGGAATAGGCTCAGACTGTAACATTATATAACAGTAATATGTGGTTTGCAATGCTATAAGTTACACAAAATGGTCAATTACCTTGTTAAAATAATTGCCATTTTCTGAAAAAAATGTTACAGGTCTCCTATATTTATAAAGTGCCAGCTCCAGGAAATTCTCTGCAATTATTAGGCAATTTCTTTCCTTTTTATTAAGTTAATGGTTTCTAAACATGCACTGTATGAATAACTTTTACCAAGAAAGGTACAGTTATTATATCTTTGTGTCTGGAACGGCAAATCTGTTTTAATTATTTGCTGATAAAGCTGTTTTATGGAGCCTTTGATTGTCTTTGATTTTCTTATGTAGATTCTTTTTCCTTTTGTGGAGCAATACATGCATTGCTGTGATAATTCCGTATATTATTTTGGTGTTGATACAAAAATAATTTAATTATAAATATTTAGTCATGTAACACATACCTTTATTTTTGAGCAGCAGAACCCTTATTAACTATTTGCTTCTTTGGATCCATGGGCAAAAAGTGCAGATCTAGATCAGCTGGCTTGGATCAGCTGGCACATTAATACTATCTGATCAGGATCTGTACTATCCATTTTTATTCATAAGGTTTATTTCTTGCCAGGAAGAACAGTAGTTTAGTTTAAACATATTTTATTGCTCTATTTTATAAACTTTACACACATGTAAATGTACAGTCAAATAAACAAAATAAAATAGCAGATGGGTTGGGCTACAAGTTATGTCAACATTAGAGACAGCCCCTCCCAAAATTAAGTTTATATAGTAATGTCATTAACAAAAAGAGCAACGGCATGTAAAATAAGCATAGACATAGAGAAGAACAGTATAGATCCTGATCAGACGGAACAAATGTGTCGTAAAAAAGAGTGAAGGACTGTGGTCAAGTGGTTTAGCATCTGCAGGTTGAGTTTAACAATTATTTGAAACTATGATCTTGAACTGTCTTTGTAAACTAAACGACACAGATGAAATATAATTCGTAGTATCACAAAGAGATATAAATAATTTTACAAAAGACAAACTTTAAATAGAAGGGACAATAGGATATCCTCCCACCCTGGCAGATTTCCTATGAAAGTCACATCTGGCCAGATTTATTTGAACTTGGTGTGTACTGTCTTGATGAGTCAGTGCCAGAACTACCTGTTGTTCAGGCTAAACCAAAAGATTTATGTTGTTTTTCACAAATAATGATTTTTAGGGGGCAAAAAGTTTTTCCACATTTTGCCTGTTTGTCAAGTGGAAGAGGATATTTTAATGAGAGTGCTGGCACTATTTTTGGCTAGGATCAATTTTATTTTTTTTTAATGGCAATCATTGGGTGTTTAATGTAAAAGAACATGTGATATGTAGAGATCATAGTACTACTTAAATGAGGTGAACCCTTTCCTCCATAAATACAAGTTTTTACGCGTTGTGACCAGTGTAGATTCAGATTAGCTGGCACATTTGTGCCATCTGATCAGGATCTGCACTGGTCGCATTTTGGGTAAAAAAATAATCTAATAAATCAAAAAGTGAACAGTGGCACAGATGTGCCGGCTGAACTGGATCTACACTGTTGGTCCATGATGTAAAAGTGCGTATATGGAGAAAATGGTTAACCAGACATTCACCTAAGCATTGCTGGCAGCCACAGCTGGATTCACCTGTCTTAGATATTGAAGAAAAAGCCATACAAAGGGATGGTTTTGTTCGTTAAGTCAGTCCGTCCACCTTAAAAATTTTAATGTTGCCTATAACTTTGGCATTTCTTAATATTTCTTCATCAAACTTTCATTTTATATTGCTTATGATAACAGGGTCATGATAACGCCAAAATTTTAAGTCGTCCTCACATTTGACCAAGATATGCCCATTTTTGTATGAAATCTTTACATTTATTCATCAACCTTGTAAATTATATTGCTCTTAAATTAATCGCCACAAGTGTACAAAAGAATTTAAAACCTGGGGGTGAGGATGCGCATGGGAGATGGGGAACTAGAAGTTGTGGGTGAATAGTGGATTTTGTTGCCTATGTCTGATTGGGATTTTGAAATTTTAGAAAGTTAACCATTTCTGCTATTTTTACTGCTCTGTAAATTACACTACTTTGTAAGGTACACATATTTTGGCAGCAATAGTTTGGTAGCATTATGATTCCATCTGCTACATAATATCTTGTAACTTTTCCACAGTATGGTTAATAAAAAATATAGACAAATGTAACTTTTCCACAGTATGATGAATAAATATAGACAAATGTAACTTTTCCACAGTACGATGAATAAATATAGACAAATGCACAGGTGGAAGGATCATGCCTTGGTCCTGCCCCCCCCCCTACCCCCCAACACCCCAGTTTAAAAAATCCAGTCAACCAGACTGCAGATTGCATTTAATTTTATCTTTTCCTTCAAAAAGAACATGTAAGAAAAAGCATTTTCTTACATGTTTTTCTTTAAGGAAAAGATAAAATTCAATGCAATCTGCTATCTGATTGACTGGATTTTTTAAACTGGGGTGTTGTGGGGTTGGGGTCAGCAGGGGGGGGGGGACCAAGGTATGATCCTTCTACCTGTGGACAAATGTAACTTTTCCACAGTATGATAAATAAATATAGACAAATGTATTTTTTCCACAATATGATGAATAAATATAGACAAATGTGCATTCTGTTTGAATTAATTAACAAAGAGGCTTATGGCCAAGTTGATATATACAAACAAGGACTATGAGACAGTTTACTGTATCTTATTTACTCTATATAATTATGATGAATTATAATCATCATCACGAAATAGTCTTTTTCTGGAGAAACCAATGAAAATATTAAATGGTTTCACAGCAGATCTTGGCAGAGCAGTCTGGCTATGAACATAGGAAGAGCTTCGGTTTCCTGGAATACTGTTGAGTCATTCTTTTTCCATCATTGAAATTTGAGACTGGTTTTCTTTCTCAGTTTTATAATCCTGAGCCCTGATCTTGGTTTATTCCAGTTGCAACAGCAAGTGCATTTGTCAGTTCTCAGATTCTAGAGATAAGAAATGATGTTGGATTTTGCAGAAATATTTGTATTGGTCAGATACCAAGAAAACTTATTAGGTTTGAGCATTTTACTTAAATTTGGGCAGTAGATTTAACTTTTTTTCATTTTAGCAAAGCCATTCATTGTGCATTAAGCAGTTGTGTTCATAAGGGTGTTTTGCAAACATTTAATGAAAATTACAGTGTTTGCCTATAAAACCTGCAAAAATGAATATTAAAATCATGCTTTTGCATGGTTCTGTCTGACATGTTTTTAGCTCACCTGAGCCATAGGCTCATGGTGAGCTATTGTGACCCATCTTTGTCCGTTGTCCGGCGTCCGGCGTCTGTCGTCCGTCAACAATTTCCTTTAAACAACATCTCCTCTGAAACCACTTGATGGATTTTAACCAAATTTGTCCTGAAGCATCCTGGCACTGATGTCTACAAAAGTTGTTCAAATCATGACCACAAGGTCAAGGTCACTGCTGCTAAAAATAGAAATTCAGTCTTTGCTCAATTACTTGAGTTGCTTAGGGTTATTGACTCCAAACTTGGTGTATGGGTAGCTTATATCAAGCGGCAGCTTGGGGTTGCTACCCAGGTGTCTGTGATCAAGGTCAAGGTCACTGTTGCTAAAAATAGAAATTCAGTCTTTGCTCAATTACTTGAGTTTGCTTAGGCCTATTGACTCCAAACTTGGTGTATGGGTAGCTTATATCAAACGGCAGCTTGGGGTTGCTACCCAGGTGTCTGTGATCAAGGTTAAGGTCACTATTGCTAAAAATAGAAATTCAGTCTTTGCTCAATTGAGTTTGCTTAAGCCTATTGACTCCAAACTTGGTGTATGGGTAGCTTATATCAAAAGGCAGCTATGGGTTGCTACCCAGGTGTCTGTGATCAAGGTCAAGGTCACTGTTGCTAAAAATAGAAATTCGGTCTTTGCTCAATTACTTGAGTTTGCTTAGGCCTATTTACTCCAAACTTGGTATATGGGTAGCTTATATCAAAAGCCAGCTTGAGGTTGCTTCCCAGATGTCTGTGATCAAGGTCAAGGTCACTGTTGCTAAAAAAAGAAATTCAGTTTCTGCTTAATAACTTGAGTTTGCTTTGGCATATTGACTCCAAACTTGATGTATGGGTAGCTTATATCAAAAGGCAGCTTGGGGTTGCTACCCAGGTGTCTCTGATTAAGGTCAAGGTCACTGTTACTAAAAATAGAAATGCAGTTTCTACTTAATTACTTGAGATTGCTTTGGCCTATTGACTCCAAACTTGGTATATGGATAGCTTATATCTAGAGGCAGCTTGGGGTTGCTACCCAGGTGTCTGTGATTAAGGTCAAGGTCGCTGTTACTAAAAATAGAAATTCAGTTTCTACTTAATTACTTGAGTTTGCTTTGGCCTATTGACTCCAAACTTGGTATATGGATAGCTTAAATTAAGAGGCAACTTGGGAAAGCTACCTACGTGTCTGTGATCAAGGTCAAGGTCACTGTTGCTAAAAATAGAAATTCAGTTTCCACTTAATAACTTGAGTTTGCTTTGGTTTTTTGACTCCACACTTGGTGTATGAGTAGCTTATATCAAAAGGCAGCTTGGGATTGCTACCCAGGTGTCTCTGATCAAGGTTAAGGTCACAGTTGCTAAAAATAGAAATTCAGTTTCCACTTAATAACTTGAGTTTGCCTGGTCATATTGACTCCAAACTTGGTATATGGGTAGCTTATAACAAGAGACAAATTGGGATTGTACCCAAGTGTCTGTGATCAAGGACAAGGTCACTGTTGCTAAAAATAAAAATTCAGTTTCTGGTTAATAACTTGAGTTTCATACTCAGGAGGTGATTCAGGGCCATCATGGCCCTCTTGTTCTAAATATAAAGTTACTATTGTGTGATATCACGCAATTTTACCAACTGATTTAATCCCACCTCCAGATTTTTCAATCCGGACACTGAGTTTTTGTTGGACATCAAATAGATATAAAGTGCAATAAAGAAGTCAGCAGACTTGCAATACATTTGAAGTTCTTTAAAGAAACAGCAACTACTACCATGCTTAAATGTTAAAATATTTCACAGGTTTGGTCAAAAGCATCACATGCATTAGTTGCAGGTTTGGTGGTGCGCAGGTTTGGTGCACAGGTTGAAAATGTTAAGATTAAATATAGTGCACAACAGTTCAGATTTATTGTTCAGTACCCAGTAGTAACATAACATCAGTCTCTTGAGATTGTAATAATCAGCAGAAATGTTTGACAGTAGCACCTTTTGGAGATGTCCCTAAGATTTTTAACCCTCTATTCCATATAAAAGCCTTTATTGTGCAAGTTAACACTGTAGATCCAGATAAGCCAGACTTGGCACATTCAAGATATCTGATTTGAATCTGCACAGTTCGTTTTAAGATTCATTAGGTTATTTCTGACCAAGATTTGACCAGTGTAGATCTGTTAGGCAATTACTGACAACTTTTACTGTAGCCAAGGTTAGAAAGAACTTTACTAACAGCATCTGGGGTTAGACAGTTAGGCAATTACTGAAACTATCTACAGTTAGACAATTACTGACAGTATCTACCGTCAGGCAGTTACTAACAGCATTCTACAGTTAGGTAATTACTGACAGCATCTACAGTGAGGTAATTACTAACAGCATCTACAATAAGACAATTACTGACAGCATCAGTAACATTGTTTACTACCTCTCTATTTTACACCTTATTTAACAAGCTGCCAGAAAATAATTTTTTATTCTTTTTCTTGTCTGGCTGATCTCAAAATTCCCAAATCCTGCAGATGATGGATTTAGCTTGTGTGGCATTTATAATGTCTCCCATGGGCTGATCTACCATTTTCTCATTTATTTTTTCTGATCGGTAAAATTAGTATTAGTGTAAGAGTGTCTTTTCTTTAAACATTTAGTCAGAATAATAAATTCTATAGAACAGAAATAACGGAAAACACAAGGGAATGAATTTTATGATTACATAATGGCCGCGAAGTTTGCAATATTATTTCCTATCTGCATGTTGATCAGAATATTTGCCAGAAGATTTTATAGATTTTTGTATACAGATTAAATTACTACTACAATCTCTGTTGAAGCACAGGTTTTGTTGTTATGAAATGTTTGATCGGCTTTTGATTTTTGTGTTCAATTTTATTACTTACTGCTTACTTTTATTACTTTGGGAAGTTATTTTGCCAATAGTTGTAAACATATTTGCCTGATGTATTGTAAGGCCTCAAAAAAAAAGGTTTGTTTCTGGTTACCCGACCGACCGTCTCTTTTAAGCGCCGACCGTAACTTTTTTCAGCCCTCCCAAAAAAATTGTATGAAAAGCTGATCAAGTTTTTGACCGACGAAAATTGTATTGTAAAGTGAGTGAAAGAAACACCACTGATCAAATTATTAACCCTGCTTTGGTGGTAGTGATAGAACTTTTACCATCATTGACGGGATATGTATATATTTGATTATGTGTTAATTGCAACAATATCACGAATGTAAAGCTAAAAACGACTTAATACGATTTGAAAGTGAGGCACAGTGGTTGTAAAAAGTGGTAGGTATTAAGGTAAGTATATCCAACATATTTTTTTACAACAATAGCCATGAACAAATCAACAATATCAATGCATTAAACCACATTACGGCATTACACATCTAATTGTAATTTAAAGAATAATTATTAATATTACATGTTAAGCAAAACAATTCAACTTTAAGTTGAAACACTGGTTTATTAGTTTCAATGGAATTACAGTATAAAATGCAGTAAGTTTTCCCATTTCTACACTTCAATACCTTAAAAGATACCTCTAAAAAAGATAGATACTAGTTTAAAAATTTTAATCTTTGATGTACTTACTAACACCCAAGATGGTATATACCTGGTCTTTGGTTCCTTCCCCTAAAAAAAAAAAAAAAAAAAAAGCCTACCTACCGACCCATTGTTTTTTCAAGGATGTAACCAGAAACAAACCTTTTTTTTAGGCCTAATTTAAAAAAGTTTTTTGAGTTTGTTTATGCAATATTTGGTGTGAGAAATTTTAAACCTTTACTTCATCGATGTAAACAATGCAGATGTAGGTCAACGTACACATCTATGCAATCTGATCAGGATCTACACTGCTTCATAGTTAGAATAATCTAGTAAATTAGAAAGTAACCCGTGCAGATGATCATTTTCAGTCTGCACAGAATAGAGCCGGGGCTGAATGCCGTAACCCATGGTTTACGTTCAGTTCAGTGAATAGGGATGTAAAGTTTGATGATCAGCCTGGGTCAATGCCACCATAATATAATCAGCTGTTGTAAGCAGCATTGTTTGGTACGAGAAGTTTTATGGAATAACAGCAGCAGCAGGAGTAGCAGCTGCAGTATTTTAAGAAGCAGAACCACAATAACAAATGTTGCTGCAAGCAGTTTATTGTTGGAACAAAATAGAAACTTAACATTGAATTTTTATCTTAATTTGAATGCATACATTTAAAAAAGCAAAAAAAATAGAGAAGAAAATGCATATCAACAACATTTAGTGTAACCTAAGTGTAAAAGGCTATAGAACAAGAGACATCAGGAAATGGTCTGAGGTTCAAATCTTGTGGAATAATTGGCAAACACTCTTTATTAATCATAATAGCAAAGAATGTGATGTTCCTATTTACTACAGGTGGAAGGAACTTCTGAGAGTTTCAGAATCGTGCACAAAAACAATATGTACTACTAGCTATTATAGAAAAAGCTGCCTTGGAGGATTAATATGATGGTGGAAATATATACCATAGGTATTTGTGTGGTAATCCAACATGTGTTGGTGTTAGTCAACTCTCTGATCATACAGAATGCAAGGATAAATATTGGAATTTCTCAATTTCCTAGGAAAACATGCTGTATTTGCTGTGGATTGGAATTTAGTGTCTCTTCTTGGTGGGAGAATGTAGAAATGTTGTTTTTTTTGCTATTTATTATTCTTCCTATGGCAAAGATTGTTGTAAATTAGTTTTGGAATTTTGATTTCTGTGATAAGATTTTTGTGGAATCAATTCTTCTGAGGAGATCAAATATTTGGAGGATAAATATATTAATTTGTGTGGCGCTACATCTAATGTTTGTAACAGATTGTTCAATTCTGATGTATTCATTAAATAACTATTTACTCCATATATACATTTTCAAGCATGGTCAACCAGTGTAGATCCAGATCAGCCAGCAAAGCCTTGCCATTTGTTCAGGATCTACACAGTATATTTCTTGGTAAGAAATAAATTAACAAATCAAAAAGTGAACAATGTAGATCCTGATTAGATGGCACAGAATGTGCCAGTTGTTCTGGATCTACACTTTTCAATTATGCCATAAAAGTCGTATATATATGGAGGAAAGGGTGAATAAAGTATTTTATGTGGGGCTGTATCCTAAGGTTTGTTAGAGATTGTCCAGTTCTGCAGTAATTCTGAATTAACCTTGCCAGTGTTGAAGACACACGAAGCTAGTGTAGATCTCGATCAGCCCTTACATACTTTTGATCAGGGTCTATACTGCTCACTGTTTAATTGATATATTTCTGCCAAACTCCGTTATAAACAATAACTTACTATTGATTGCATTACATGTGCATTGTAGAATTCATTGTGTTGTTTCAGAGGTTAACTTTAACCCTTTCCTGGATATATACGCATTTTTACGCATGTGCGACCAGTGTAGATCCAGATCAGCCGGCACATCCGTGCCGTCTGATCAGGATCTGCACTGGTCGCATATTGGTCAGAAATAATCTAATGAATCAAAAAGCAAATAGTTTAGATCCTGATCAGATGTGCCAGTTGATCTGGATCTAAACTGTTCGCCCTAGCAATAAAAGTGTATCTGTACAGGAAAGGGTTTAGATATGGTTTTTATCCCATAGGCTAACGTGGTAGATACAGATCAGCCAGCACATTCATGCCAACTGATCGGAATCTACAATGTTTGCTTTTAGATTCATTAGATCATTTCTTACCAAGAAAGACCAGTATAGCCTCAGATCTGATGGCATGGAAGTGCCTATTGATCATGATCTACAATGTTAACCCATGTGATAAGTTGTATCCATGGAGCAAACAGTTAATTATGCCCCCCTTCGAAGAAGCGGGGGTATATTGCTTTGCACATGTCGGTCGGTCGGTCGGTATGTCGGTCGGTATGTCGGTCCGTAGACCACATCTTGTCCGATCAATAACTAGACAACGCTTTGTGATACAGTCCTTATATTTGGTGTGGAGGTTGGTCATGACCAGTAGAAGACCCCTATTGATTTTGGGGTCAGTAGGTCAAAGGTCAAGGTCACAGTGGCCTTGACCACAAAAACCTTGTCCGATCAATAACTAGACAACGCTTTGTGATACAGTCCTCATATTTGGTGTGGAGGTTGGTCATGACCAGTAGAAGACCCCTATTGATTTTGGGGTCAGTAGGTCAAAGGTCAAGGTCACAGTGGCCTTGACCACAAAAACCTTGTCCGATCAATAACTAGACAACGCTTTGTGATACAGTCCTCATATTTGGTGTGGAGGTTGGTCATGACCAGTAGAAGACCCCTATTGATTTTGGGGTCAGTAGGTCAAAGGTCAAGGTCACAGTGGCCTTGACCACAAAAACCTTGTCCGATCAATAACTAGACAACGCTTTGTGATACAGTCCTCATATTTGGTGTGGAGGTTGGTCATGACCAGTAGAAGACCCCTATTGATTTTGGGGTCAGTAGGTCAAAGGTCAAGGTCACAGTGGCCTTGACCACAAAAACCTTGTCCGATCAATAACTAGACAACGCTTTGTGGTACAGTCCTCATATTTGGTGTGGAGGTTGGTCATGACCAGTAGAAGACCCCTATTGATTTTGGGGTCAGTAGGTCAAAGGTCAAGGTCACAGTGGCCTTGACCACAAAAACCTTGTCCGATCAATAACTAGACAACGCTTTGTGATACAGTCCTCATATTTGGTGTGGAGGTTGGTCATGACCAGTAGAAGAACCCTATTGATTTTAGGATCAGTAGGTCAAAGGTCAAGGTCACAGTGGCCTTTGCATACAAAAACGTTGTCCGATCAATAACTAGACAACGCTTTGTGATACAGTCCTCATATTTGGTGTGGAGGTTGGTCATGACCAGTAGAAGAACCCTATTGATTTTAGGATCAGTAGGTCAAAGGTCAAGGTCACAGTGGCCTTTGCATACAAAAACGTTGTCCGATCAATAACTAGACAACGCTTTGTGATACAGACCTCATATTTGGTGTGGAAGTTGGTCGTGACCAGTAGAAGACCCCTATTGGTTTTGGGGTCAGTAGGTCAAAGGTCAAGGTCACGGTGGCCTTGACAACAAAAAACCTTGTTCGATCAATAACTAGACAACGTTTTTATGTTTATTTGTATAATAAAATAAAATACTTCTCAGTGTAAAGTTGTGATTATTTTTCCCCATGACAATTTCAAGTAAAGATATATATTAATGATCCATAACATTAATTTTAAACTATTTCAATATATGCCGTGTCATAAATAGGCACTGATTATCACTCACTTGTGTTTATTAAATGCTTTGGTTTCGTATGGATGGTCACTAAAGCCTGCACATTACCGGAATTGACATAACACTAGAGCTACTATATCTCCGCCAATAGCGAATATTTGATTTAAATTACAATAAAATCCTTTGTGTTAGACTAGGTTAATCTACACGCGCTTATGTTTGTCGAGGTAAATGTAATCCTCTCATTGGATGACCTGGTTATTGATATATAGGAGTTCCACCGTCTTGTAAATTGCTTTCATGACTGGTACCCTTCATTGCTAAAGCTTACAAAAGTCTCTAAATTTCCAAAAATTTAAATTCAATGCTAATAGATATCACTTGCACGTCAGGGGGGGGCATTTGTGTT
Source organism: Corbicula japonica (assembly GCA_038501625.1). Lineage (NCBI taxonomy): Eukaryota > Metazoa > Mollusca > Bivalvia > Venerida > Cyrenidae > Corbicula > Corbicula japonica. The sequence continues at coordinate 871,352 of JAZAYU010000062.1, read as the reverse complement.
TGACAAACACCTCTTGTTTTCTTCTAGTGCATAATTGGGTGTGAATAGGTCAATAGTTTCTTGTTGCATTGCAGTGGGTTTAGCCAGGTTTAGTTAGTTAGCGGGAGTAGAATGTGTTGGAGTATCATAAGGGTTTGTAGGAGATTTTGTGCCAGGATCTGGTGTCTATGCTAGATTCTTCTGCAGCAGTTTTACATGTGTGTCCTGGAGTCAAGGACTTAAAGTTCTGTGCTTTCTGTAATAATGATAGCATTATTTTTTTAATTATATACAGTTTAATTTACTATTACAAAGTACATTGTTTGAGGAAGCAGTACAAGTTAAATCAACACCTTATTTACGGATTTTATTGCATGTGCAATCATTGTAGATCTGTATCAGCTGGCATACTCTTGCTGTATATTTTCTAATTCTTTCATATGTTGCAAATAATCAATGATGAAAGGATACAATTACAGCAAAAACAAGAACCTATGGGGAAAATGTTAAAAATTAAGTAAAACTTGACTACGAGCCTATAATCATGTTGTTTTGCTTCATTCAGTCTTTCATGTTTTTATTTCAATTCTACATATGTAAGATTAACATGAAATCATCTTTAAATACTCATTATTCAGAGTGTTTTTAGCAAAATTAAGGCCCAAAATATAGCCTGTTTTTAGACCTTGTTTTAAAAATTAATATCCTGGGACTCCATAAACTCCTTAAAAACTAAAAGAATACTGGAAGTTAACTTTATATTAAGATATTATTATTTATTTCTTTCTTTTCTGGTAACAATTGCTAAGAGATCGTATGTCTGAGTGTGTTGATTTTCTAAATTAAATGTGTAAAAATAATCGTTTTCAGCAAGTTTTTGCTAAAACCTTTCAGAGAAAGGTGTTTCCAAAGAAAGATAAACATCTTGTGCACCATATCTCTTTGCCTAAATGTTTAAAAACTTAAATAGAGCAAAACAACAAGTATTTGTATTATGAATAAATAATGTTTACAATACAGTTAAAGTGACAAATTTTTAAGACTTGTGGTCATTGTGCTTTCAATTTTCAAGAATTATTTCCATAGACTCGATTGTTACCATATGTTCCCCTTCTGTGACGAGTGCTGTTTAAAAGTTGTTTTTTTTACAAAATTAAATATGTTATGTTGCAAACAAATGTTTTGATTCACACTGAATTACAGAGCATTTAGTAATTATTATGCTGTTGTATTTCTAGAACTGGAAATCAGTTCATTGTAATGTGGACAGTGAGTTTCCTGAATAATTAACTAATTGAAGGTTGACAAGGAGTTCATTAGCTTTGTTTCTGTATAAAGCCACAGTGGTCATGAACAATTACATTGTTTGCTCCTTAATAAAAATATCAATTAATAATGATAGGTGTTGTCATTGATCTCTCTTTACATCAATTAGTGTCCATTAACCAGGCTGTTAACTTTGTCTTTAATGTCACCAAGTATTACAGTTTTTGTAAGCACTGGTCAGATGGAGTGTAGGCTGTATCTGGCTAAAATGAATCACAATTTGCAAGAAAGGTGGAGTCTGTTCAGGGACACTTTCAGCTCAATCCTTGAAGGAACTGAAATCTTGTAGAATTTTTTGGAGAGGTAAACAATTTTACCTGAATTCTTATTGATTGGCTTTATTTTAAAGTGGTACATAAAGCTTTATTCATAAATGCACATCCCTGTCATCTGAAAGGGATCTACTCTTTTGCTTTTAGATTCATAAGATTATCGATGACCAAGATGAGACCAGTGCACAGTGTCAAAAACATGTATATATGGAGTAAAGGGTTAAATTCTAATAGCCCGAGAAATGTCAGAAATTGAGCTGCCTTATAAAGGAGTCAGTTACATTGGAGTATACTATTTTCAATTAATTGTATATGCAGTGATATATGTGAAGCTTTAGTGAACATGATATTGATCCTTCATTAAAACAAACATTTTTCTTTAAAAAAAAATTAACATTTAAGTTGTCCAATTAGTTACTGTTACATTCAGTTTAAGTAGAATGTCGAGTTGATTTTCTCTTGAATTTTGCTATCTCATTTTCCATGCAGTTTAGAAATTTAACCTTTGATCCTTAGGAAACGGCTGTTATCCATAAGCGAACAGTGTAGATCCGTATCAATCAACACATCCTTGCCATCTGATGAGGATCTTCACAGTTTGTTTTTTTTATTCAATAGGATCAATTTTTGATTTATTAGGTTATTTCTAACCAAGAAGCAATCAGTTAAGGTCATGGCAAGGAATCGTGCCAGCTGATCTGGATCTACATTCTCCACTTCTTCACTTCTTGGTTAGAAATCATTTTTCATAATGCAAATAAAGCCTGTAAAATTATATAGAGTTAAGGATTAAATAGATGTGTGATGATGTCCTTGGCAAATACCATCTGCTTTTCTTCCACATTTTTGGAGTGGATTCAGCAACTAGTAAAATTCCATGTGTTGCATGCATTGGGATTGATGTGGTATTTGACTGACACATGGGCTGTATAATTACATCTAATTACATGTTTGTAGAGCATCACACTGCTGATAATATGCATTATTATCATGAGTTAATTTTCTTGCCATTAATTAGTGCAGAAGGTCTGATAACCTTTAGTTGGCACTGTTTTATTGTTTATGTGCTATAATCATCTAGGCTTATCTTGTCAGCTGTAATTGAAGAAATGTTCAGTATTGATTTCCTTCCCCTGGATAACTGATTTATGTGACAATGGCATTTTATTTTTATTCTAAATTTCATCCTCCCACTCCTTTGTTTTATAGAATTGAATTTGCACTTTTAGACTTCTAAATTTAAATTAAAGGTCCCCCATTTCTAGGATTTTCATTTTATTTGAGACAGGTTCACACCCTGAATTTGATTTGCAGACTATTTTTTAATATTAATTAATTTTATTCTATTTAAGGTTCATTTGGTTTCACTGATTTTCTGTTTAGAGTTTATACACTTGACAGTCAAAGGAATTCTTGTTTTAAAATGTGAAAGTCTAAAAGGGAGTGCTACAGTGTACAGTGCAATTACATTGTGGTTGCTAGAGTTAAACAGTTAAGCCAAATAGTGTGATTCTTATCATGTCTAATCTACAAGGTAGGTACCCGGATAATGGAGATCGCGGATAACGAAAGATTGTGAGTATAATGATAGATGAACAGCTCGGAGCAAACAGCAATAAGAGGCTAGTTATCGCATGAATTTCTTATTTTTTTGATCTAATATTTATCTTTTGCGATATATAACAATCAAGCGATGTCATATCCTTTTTCTGATACCCATATATTTAGAATTGGCGGTCAGATAAACTAAAAAATCGGAAAATTATTTCACAACATTCCTGATTTCTACAGAAAACTACATATCCTTTCCGCACCTGACCCTGCTTTCCGGACGGACGCCCGAAACGTATTTAAATATGACAAAATTTTGACTTCTCAAAACCCGACCTAGTTTTACCGGAGGATGCCCGCAACGTATTAAAAGGTATGCTTTTTTTTGCGATTTTAAAACCCATAACATAAATCTGCGTAAACTTTTTTTAATACCCGTTGATAAGCGTATGTTTGAATAAAGCAAATACGCTTTTGTCCGTTACAGGTATTCTACCTTTTAATGAAATTCGGAATTTTTAACATGGTAAGAAACCCAATTAAAGAACTGTAAAACACGTAATCTAACGTTACGGTCTTTCTTCTGTAAAAAAAAAAAGTGGAATATGCATATCAAAGATAGTGCGTTAAAATCCCTAATCTCAATGCTCTTTTACGTAATGGGAATAACCAAACCGAAAAATTCAGTTTATCGCTGGAAGACTGTAACGGAAAATTCCGTAAATTAATTAACCTAATTAACAGTCATTAATTTTTATGTCATTGCAAAAAATGACATTTTTAATTAATAACTAGGTAGATACAGGTATTTTTTAACATAATTGATAACTGTTTTGGAGCCACTTTTTTATTTTGACAATGAAAGATGAAGAAACAGCAACACTGTAATTAGATTTTTTTTCCTTAAAATTTGACTTTTTAAAATCACTTATTTTCTTATAAGATTATCTAAGTCACATGTAAACAATTTCTTACTAAATGATATTTGAGAGAAAATAAGCGATGCGTTCAAAGGACTAATAGTGTTAAAATACTGATCGATGATTCCGTGTTCTAATAAATAGCAGCCAAAGTAAGGACTTTTTAATAAAAAGTAATAAAAATCGACGGGTTTCCGATAGAAAAACAGGGTTGGGTTTTGAAACGCGATTTTTTTATACGTTTAAATACGTTTCAGGCGTCCTCCCTTAAAACAGGGTCGGGTTTTGGGAAGTCAAAATTTTGTCACGTTTAAATACGTTATGGTCGTGGAAAGGATATAGTGCTCAATTAAAAAATATAACAAAACTGTTTTTAATACTGAAACATTTAAACATGTTTAAATATATTATAAATGGGCATATAATTATGTAGTTTTTGTAGAAATCTGGGATGTTGCTTAATCATTATCCTGTTTTCCACTTTATCTGATAGTTTATTTCAAGTGTGTTGGGATCAGTGTAAAGACAGGACATTGCTTAATTGTTATCTATTACAAAAGATAAGTATTAGATCACAATAACACGAAATTCGTGAAAGAAATTACCTCTCTCTGCTCTTTGCTTTGAACTGTTGATCTATCATTATACTCACAATCTTTCATTATCCATAATCTCTATTATCATTAGTACCTACCGTGATCTAGATCTAGATCTACATTGTGCACTTTTTGGTCATAAATAATTTTATGAATCTAAGAGTGATCAGTTTAGAATTTTATCCAATGGTACAGATGTGCCAACTGATCTGGATCTGCACTGGTCACCCATTGAAGAGAATCTTATCAGCCATATCGCCTGGAGTAAAGGGTTAAATGGTTCTTTGCTTGTTTCATTATCTAATGTCTCTATACCCACCTGTCTCAGATAAGTTATAAGAAACATTTATCACACTGTGGACTTACTTGTTGTTTGTGGGAAATTTTACATTTTTTAGGGTTGTTAAATAAGTTCAGAACTTCTGTTGTTTCTAAATAGCATCAGCTTTGATATGCTTTCATGCTGCAGATTCTTGGTTTAAAGTGTCTGTTTTCTATTAGTGATTTAATAATAAATCGCTAAAATTTAGATTTCGCAGTACGCTATTAAGCTGTTTTAAGTAGATGCACTGAAGTAAACCTCTGATGTGGAATACATGTACAAGATGTTGTTTGTTGATCAAAATTGTTCAGATATTTAATTTCATGATACTTAATTTCAAGTTTACATCATTTCAATTTGGTATTTTTCTATTGGGAGATGAATTATAATGATTTATTGCTAAACACTTTGTCTGTATTTAAAGTAAAGAACAACTTGTATTTCATTATAAGGTATTAAATAACTATCGAAAAATAAAAGTACTGCATTGGATTTCAGAATACAAGTACTGACATAATGCAATATGTGGTAAATAAGACCTTCAACTCGTAATAGATTATTTTATGGTTATTGTGAATATAAAAGTCAATGATGGAAAAAACATGTGAGGAATGTATGGTGTTTACTAATGGGAATGCTTTTGCTAAAATAATTTATGTCAGATGCTGTCCAGATTGAAATAAATAAATGAAATAACTGGAATAATATAAACAATGAACTAATTTGCTAGTGAGCAGTGCTCTTTTCAATGGAGGAGGAGAGTGACATAACTCTACCAAATTGTACTTCAAAGGTGGAGAGCTCTTTGCAAACTGAAAGTAGCCAATGTGACTCTAAAAGGAAAGAAAGATTATTTCGGTGTACTGTCTCAAGTACGGATATTTCCCATTTAAATGCAAGATGTCATAATAGTTGTTTGAAACGTAGACTTGGTTTTGAAGGGAGTTCATCTGCTCCTCCCTTAGGTAAGCATTCTCTGCACTACAGGAAAGGTGTAGAACTGTTAACAGAAGTTCAGGAAGATGTTAAGACGGACACAACTTTTATTCCAACACATGGAACGATAGGTAATTCCAGTTTATGTGGAAATAAGCAAGATGTGAATGTACAGAAAAATATGACAGAATCGACGATATCGGAAGAAGATATTCCAGTGATTGTGCGAAGACGAGGATGTACTCTCCGTGTAAGAATCACATCAATAACGGATGAAGATATTGAAGCCTTTGAAAAACAATGTGTAAGTTAAATAGGATGATCAAGTTTTAGATGTTTTTGTCCTTAATCCTAAGAACCTTGACTACTTCAAAGGCCAGTGGGATGGGGTTTAAAGAGTACCTTACCCCTCCCTGCTACTCATTTTCTAAAACATATTATCAAATTAAAAAAAATACATGTATATGGAAGTGTTGGGTGTAGAAAGTAGAGACACCCTCAACACCCTCTCCCCTTAGTTTATTCATAACCTTTAATATAAGTATTGGCATTAGTTGTTTAGAAGGGCTGTAAGAATAAACAAACGCAGAAATGTGAATTATTAGACTTGGTTTTAGTGATAAATTTAACCTTTACGGATTCTCAACTTGAGTTTTTGATAATTTTACCTGATAAACAACTTTTCTGATCAGATATAATTTATTTTGTGTATGTGAACTGGGGCACTTACAGTTTAAATATATTGTAGCTGTAGGACGAAAATGAAGAGGTTCTACCTGCTTCTTTGAAAATGTGTTGATCATAGAGGCTTTAAATTACTAGAAGAATAAATAAATTTTCTCATTTAACCCTTTACTCCATATATACACGTTTTAACTTGTGGGCCACCAGTGTAAATCCAGATCAGCCAGCACATGGCATGGATGTGCCGGCTGATCTGGATCTACACTATTCACCCACACAATAAAGTTGTATCTTTTGAGGTAAGGGTTAACACAAAACATATTCAATCAATTCCATAGTGCTTGATACTGAGAAGTCTTTGAATTCAATACTTTTTCCATACTTGTTTCTGCGTCATTAAACCATTTAATGGCCAAGCACAGCAGCTTATGTCATTTTGTCAACCAGTGTAGATCCAGATCAGCCTGGAAATCTGCACAGAATAGATCAGTATCAACACTTCTCAGTATTCATTTGTTATGCCCGCACAAAGTGGGAAGCATATAGAGTTGCACTCATCCGTCCGTCCGTCCGTACATAGGTATGTACGTCCCCAATCTTGTGGCATCAACTCCTCCTAAACTATAAGGCAGATTTCTTTCAAACTTGCACATATGATCAAGCAGGATGTGTAGATGATCCTAAAGAAAGGATTTTTTCCTGCGACCATTTTTACCAGAGTTATGGCCCTTTGTTATTAAAAATTATGTTGCAGCAGTGGGAACATCAGTGTCCGAGGACACATTCTAGTTTAATTTCTGTAAAACACCTTTTAACAATATAAATGGATTCGCTTACATTGAATGGAAAGAATACCTATTTTCACAGCATTAAGTTTTCTGGCTTCTGGACCATTAAAAAAATTATTATGCGCTTAAATATGAATTTGCAATAACAATACTCTGAATTCTTAAATTGGCAGGCCAATTTGGAGGATGATGGATCTAACCTTTTGTATGAGTAAATGTACATTACAAAATATTTTATATTTAAAATATGTTTTATTGGATTGACAAACATTCAAGAAGTGTTGCTCTGATTAAAACTAAATCTAAATTGGAAATTTGTTTAACCCTGAACTCCATAGATACACCTTTATTGCATAGACAAACAGTGTAGATTCAGATCAGCAGTCACATCCATGTCACCTAGTCAGGATCTACACTGTTAGATTCATAAGGTTATTTTTGCCAAAATGCGACCAGTGTTGATCAAGATCAGATGGCACAGATGTGCCAGCAGATCCGCATCTACACTGGTTGCGCATGTGTTAAAAGACATTTATTTATGTAGTAAATGGTTAAAATATTTCAAAAAATATTTATTAGGAAAAACAAACTAATATTGGTCTTTAAAAAAGAAACAAGATCATTCAGCTCTATTGTTAACCAATTGTGTCATGAGTTTACTACTGTTTACTCCTAGTGTAATGGCATTATCCCATGGACAAACAGTGTAGATGTCATGAGTTTACTACTGTTTACTCCTAGTGTAATGGCATTATCCCATGGACAAACAGTGTAGATGTCATGAGTTTACTACTGTTTACTCCTAGTGTAATGGCATTATCCCATGGACAAACAGTGTAGATGTCATCAGTTTACTACTGTTTACTCCTAGTGTAATGGCATTATCCCATGGACAAACAGTGTAGATGTCATGAGTTTACTACTGTTTACTCCTAGTGTTATGGCATTATCCCATGGACAAACAGTGTAGATGTCATGAGTTTACTACTGTTTACTCCTAGTGTTATGGCATTATCCCATGGACAAACAGTGTAGATGTCATGAGTTTACTACTGTTTACTCCTAGTGTAATGGCATTATCCCATGGACAAACAGTGTAGATGTCATGAGTTTACTACTGTTTACTCCTAGTGTAATGGCATTATCCCATGGACAAACAGTGTAGATGTCATGAGTTTACTACTGTTTACTCCTAGTGTAATGGCATTATCCCATGGACAAACAGTGTAGATGTCATGAGTTTACTACTGTTTAACTCCTAGTGTAATGGCATTATCCCATGGACAAACAGTGTAGATGTCATGAGTTTACTACTGTTTACTCCTAGTGTAATGGCATTATCCCATGGCCAAACAGTGTAGATGTCATGAGTTTACTACTGTTTACTCCTAGTGTAATGGCATTATCCCATGGCCAAACAGTGTAGATGTCATGAGTTTACTACTGTTTACTCCTAGTGTAATGGCATTATCCCATGGACAAACAGTGTAGATGTCATGAGTTTACTACTGTTTACTCCTAGTGTAATGGCATTATCCCATGGACAAACAGTGTAGATGTCATGAGTTTACTACTGTTTACTCCTAGTGTAATGGCATTATCCCATGGACAAACAGTGTAGATGTCATGAGTTTACTACTGTTTACTCCTAGTGTAATGGCATTATCCCATGGACAAACAGTGTAGATCCAGGTTCATGAGTTTTTTTCTGACCAAGATGTGACTAGTGTAGATACAGATCAGACAGCAAGGATGTGCCACCTAATCTGTGCCCAAGGTTATAAAACTGAGCATGGAAACCAGTCTCAAATCTCAAGCATCTGATTGGCTGAAATGGCGACTGGTCGCCATTTCAGCCAATCAGATGCTTGAGATTTGACACTGGTTTCCATGCTCAGTTTTATAACCTTCAACCCTGGATCTACACTGGTTACACACATGTTAAAACATTTGAAATTTAACCTACCAGATTCAGAAAAAAAGCCCTAAAAATTTCATTGTTACATTTTACCCCCAGGAGCACTGAATATTACTTTCGTTGAGTTCAGATTTAGCACTTGAGCAGACCTATTTATTCTCTTGATTAGACTTCTTGTTTCTCAACAAATTGGATTCACTTGTGTGGTTGACATTTTTCATAATGACTTTCATCACTGTCTCTTTAATATGACTAACCACCAAGGCATCAGGGGAATGCAGCTTTTATGAAGGTACAGTCGGACCATCAGACTTCTGAATACAGATCTGGACTGCCATTAACTAACCAAATATCTGCTTGCCGAGTTTTTGTTCATGTTACTGCAATAGATAACACTTTCAAAGGCTTAGAATAAGGGAATAAAAGCCCAGAAATGTTTCATTTTAATTGAAAACCTTTCAAAGCAATCAGAGTAACTAATGGTGGGTGTTTTATAAGCATGGTGTTGTTATATCTGTTTACTGCTTCAGGAATGAAACAAGGTACAGCTGATCAAATTGGATTCAGAGTATTGCATTTTTTTTTCCACTTTAGCCAACTATTGCTTGCTATAAATGTTTTTTTCTAATCAGACTATATATATTTTTTCTACTCAGAGCACTGTATATTATCTTTACAAATGAATACAAATGTAACACACATAATATAATTATAAATACTTTTATTGGTGGATTCTAAATACCTGCAATTTTGCTTATTTTTTTATCCTTTACTGATCCATTATTCAGGTTTAATATCATATGTGCAAACAGTGTAGATCCAGATCAGAATCTACTCTGTTTGCTTCTCGGAAAACAAACCCTAATGAATCAAAAAGCAAACAGTGTAGATCCCGATCAGATGGCATGGATGTGCATGTTGATCTGGATACACTGTTAGCCCAATTGCAACAAAGGCATGAAGTTAAAAGGTTTAACCCTTTCCTCCATAGATACAGTGTCACCTTAATTGCCAGGGTGAACAGTTTAGATCCAGATCTGCCAGCAAATCTGTGCCATCTGATCAGGATCTACACTGTTCGCTTTTTGATTTATTGAGTTATTTCTTACCAAAATGCAACCAGTGCAGATCCTGATCAAACAGCACAGATGTGCCGGCTGATCTGGATCTTCAATGGTCACACATGCGTAAAAAGCGTATATATGGAGGAAAGGGTTAGGACTTGTTCAGATTTAAATGACTTTATTTTTATATTTTAGTATTGACTTGATTATTTTAAAACTGACACAATTCAAAACTGCAGTCAAATAATCGCAAGACCATAACAACAAGTGATGCCACACTTAATTAAAATCGATTCTATAACAACAAATGACAAGTTAAAAGTATTGTAGCAACTGATTCTGATAATGTCAGAAATCTGTATTTTTTATAACAGAACAGATCTTATTTCTGGTGGAAGAAAATCAAATTACTTTAAGATACTGGCTTGGAATTATCTCAAAACAATGAGATATCAAAGAAATGTCAGGACTGTATAAACCGCTTCCCAGAGGACCCCCAGAGAAAACTTCCTAGATGCTTCAAGCCAGGGTGGCTATACCATGTGACTTTTAGAATATTGTGTTTATAATTAAGGGTCTGCCACACTCCTCCCAATTCTATTAATCGATAAAAAGAAAATTATCAAAATCTCAATAACGGCAAACTGCTGTTAATTGAAACTTTGCATTAATGTATGTTATTAATGTATCTTTATTTTACAGATGGTAAGACACGTTAGAAAAGTAAAGAACAATAGCGAGATAAAAAAATTCCCTCAACTTCTATTTACATAAATTCACAAAAACTAAAGAACACAAAACATCATTTTAAATGCTCACATGAGTAATATGATACTGACAACAATTTATTTTGCCCTCGTGATTTACATATGTAAACTTTACGAGATATTAGTAAAAGTGTGTTTGACCTTCAATTTCCTGGTCGCGTAAACTGATGACAATCACTGATTTCGCTTTTAATAGTTGAAAGTTTTTTACAAAGTACACAACATTTTCTTGTCAGTATCATTGCGCTCACGAGGGAATTTAAAATTATGTTCTGCATCCCTTAGTTTTTGTGAATTTATGCAAATAGAATTCAAGGAATTTTTAGGTCTAGCTTTGTTTCTTTACTTTTCTAACGTGTCGTTCTGTATGCAAAATAAAGTTACATTAGTAACATTAATTTGTGCAAAGTTTCATTGAATGGCATTTTGCCATTACTGAGATTTGATGATTTTTATTTTATCGATGAATAGAATTGGGAGGAGTGTGGCAAGCCCTTAAATCAGAAAAGTTGCTTCACTTGTTGTTTTTTTCAAATTTCTCTGTAATTTCTGAAACAATTTAGAGTAGATACAGCACAGCATAATTCTGTTTAAACCATTTCTATTTACACTTATCCTCCATAAGTGGCGGGCTGCTGTTTTCTCAAACATTTAAAGACAGATTTGAAAATTGTTTACACACAATCTTAAAATGTCGCCCCAGACATCCTAAAAAGGCTTCCCTTTTTAGCTCACCTGTCACGTAGTGACAGGGTGAGCTTTTGTGAGGGGGGTTCGTCCGTCGTCCGTCCGTCCGTCCATTCACAATTGTTGTCCGCACTCTAGCGGACAGAATTTTGGTCCAATCTTCTTCAAACTTGGTCAGAATGTTTATCTCAATGATATCTAGGTCAAGTTCGAAACTGGGTCATGTGACCCTTCAAACAAGGTCACTAGGTCAAATTAAAGAAAAAGCTTGTCTGCACTCTAGCGGTTGTAATTTTGATCCGTTCTTCTTTAAACTTGGTCAGAATGTTTATCCCAATGATATCTAGGTCAAGTTCGAAACTGGGTCATGTGACTTTGAAATCTAGGTCACTAGGTCAAATTATAGAAAAAGCTTGTCCGCACTCTAGTGGTCGTAATTTTGGTCCGATCTTCTTCAAACTTGGTCAGAATGTTTATCCCAATAATATCTAGGTCAAGTTCAAAACTGGGTCATGTGACCTTGAAATCTAGGTCACTAGGTCAAATTATAGAAAAAGCTTGTCCGCACTCTAGTGGTCGTAATTTTGGTGCAATCTTCTTTAAACTTGGTCAGAATGTTTATCTTAATGATATCTAGGTCAAGTTCTTTACTGGGTCATGTGACCCTTAAAACTAAGTCACTAGGTCAAATTAAAGGAAAAGCTTGTCTGCACTCTAGCGGTTGTAATTTTGGTCCGTTCTTCTTTAAACTTGGTCAGAATGTTAATCCCAATTATTTCTAGGTCAAGTTGGAAACTGGGTCATGTGACCTTGAAATCTAGGTCACTAGGTCAAATTATAGAAAAAGCTTGTCCGCACTCTAGTGGTCGTAATTTTGGTCCGATCTTCTTCAAACTTGGTCAGATTGTTTATCCCAATGATATCTAGGTCAAGTTCGAAACTGGATCATGTGACCTTGAAATCTAGGTCACTAGTTCAAATTATAGAAAAAGCTTGTCCGCACTCTAGTGGTCGTAATTTTGGTCAGATCTTCTTCAAACTTGGTCAGAATGTTTATCCCAATAATATCTAGGTCACATCCGAAACTGGGTCATGTAACCTTGAAATTTAGGTCACTAGGTCAAATTATAGAAAAAGCTTGTCCGCACTCTAGCGGTCTAAATTTTGATGCGATCTTCTTCAAACTTGGTCAGAATGTTTATCTCAATGATATCTAGGTCAAGTATGAAACTGGGTCATATGACCTTGAAATCTAGGTCACTGGGTCAAATTATAGAAAAAGCTTGTCCGCAATCTAGCAGTCTTAATTTTAGTGCAATCTTCTTTAAACTTGAACAGAATGTTTATCTTAATGATATCTAGGTCAAGTTCGATAACTGGGTCATGTGACCCTTAGAACTAGGTCACTAGGTCAAATTAAAAGAAAGCTAGTCTGCACTCTAGCGGTTGTAATTTTGGTCCGTTCTTCTTTAAACTTGGTCAGAATGTTTATTCCAATGATATCTAGGTCTAGTTTGAAACTGGATCATGTGACCTTGAAATCTAGGTCACTAGGTCAAATTATAGAAAAAGCTTGTCCGCACTCAAGTGGTCGTAATTTTAGTCTAATCTTCTTCAAACTTGGTCAGAATGTTTATCCCAATGATATCTAGGTCAAGTTCGAAACTGGGTCATGTGACTTTGAAATTTAGGTCACTAGGTCAAATTATAGAAAAAGCTTGTTAGCACTCTAGTGGTCGTAATTATTGTCAGATCTTCTTCAAACTTGGTCAGAATGTTTATTCCAATAATATCTAGGTCATGTTCGAAACTGAGTCATGTAACCTTGAAATTTAGGTCACTAGGTCTAATTGTAGAAAAAGCTTGTCCGCACTCTAGCAGTCTTAATTTTGATGTGATCTTCTTCAAACTTGGTCAGAATGTTTATCTCGATGATATCTTGGTCAAGTTCCAAACTGGGTCATGTGACCTTGAAATCTAGGTCACTAGGTCAAATTATAGAAAAAGTTTGTACGCACTCTAGTGGTCTTAATTTTTGTCCGAACCATTGAACAGATGTTCGCAGGTGAGCGACCCAGGGTCCCTTGGATCCTCTTGTTTGATCAATGCCAATTAATATTCTGTCATATGTTCTATTTGTTTTGAATTGTGTGCTGCTTATTCAAAATTTCAACATTTCAGACGAAATTTGTGTTCAAAATTGTTTGAGAAAATGGCAGGAGACTCTTATATCATGAAAGTAAACTTTGAAGAAAATGCTTGTTAAGTGAATTACAGTGTGCTTTATCTGGTCAAAATCAGTCCAGAACTGTTACCGAGAAATAAGCCAAATACCAACCTGAAGAGAGTGATTTTCCCGTATTGATATGTGCATGATATTCTGAAAGTCACATTGTAAAGATGCTCTGCAAGCTAAAGGCTTTTAAATGATTGGTTTTGATTTACTGAAGCATTGATTTAAGAGATATATGATGAATTTAATAATACAAAATCTTTGGATTGAGGTAAATGTAAAACCATTTTCATTTTTCTGTCCGCTGATAAATATGGGTCCACTGGGAAATTTTGGAATATTGACGTGTTGAACAATTATGTTTTATGTTTAAGAGAAGCACAAATTTCTCTTCTTAAAAAGTGAAGTTTTTTGAGTAAACGTTGAACATTTCAAGCAAAACTACAAACTATTTACAGTTATGAATATTTTAAGATAACAGCCATTATCATTGCCCATAAAGGCATTTTGGAAGTCAATAGTTACACTTATTTGATGTCATTGATTTCACCGTGTAAATTGCAATGTTTAGTTGTTTACATTCATAATGAAGTTATTTTTTCTCGAAACATTACCAAATAACAAACAATTCATTGATAAGTATATTACTTGTTTTAAAATTGTTGTAACTTATTAGCTTCATAAAAAATTCTTATTTTGAGAGCTTAACATTCATGGGGCTTGTCACGGGAAAAGATGTCTTCGGGTGTATTTTATTTTACATTTTGGGTGTCACTATTTTTGAAAAAGACCCTACATTTTTCTATAATTTTCTCATGACTTGTTTGAGATTTTATTACACATTTTGACAACTTAATGTTATTTTAATGTGAAAAAAATGCATATTGAATTTCTGTAATGTTGTATTCTCATTTAAAGACGTCATTCTTAGAATTGACATCATCTGCTTTCCATATAATATTATAGCATTAATATTTACCTCTCCTTCTTCTAGGAATCGTATCTTTATGTAAAAACTGCATGTTGACGTAATTTCCTGAAACTCTTTGAGCATTGATTGCATCATGAACATGTCATATATTACAAAGGAAGTCTTTTCAATAATAAAACATATTTTCCATTGTTGTGGAAAAGTACGTAATAGCCACATTATTTTCTTAGATACCAGGATGTTTTTTTTCCGTTGGGGGGAAAAGTCATGTGACACAATGTCATGTGAACAATTATGAATTATGATTTTGATTATGAGAAATAAATTAATTGTAATAATGACTGCAGAAAACAGTGCAGAAACGATGTATAAATATATTAAACTGGAAGGTTAAATGGATATTCTGTATGCAAGAAAAAGTGCCTATCAAGCAATTTTGGTAACTTGGTAGAGTCTCAGGTATCTATGCAGACATAGTGTCCTTGAGTTGAACTACCCAATTCAAACCTTTCACTTGAAAGATGCCATGGCAAAGAAAGTATTAGTTTGTTTTTTTTAAATTTTCCAGTTTTTGTAGCTTGCTAAGAAGAGTTGTTTGTTGTTAATGGAAGAAATTATATTTACATTATTATCTATATATGGTTTTGTTATGATGTATAATGTTTCTAGACAAGGAATGGTCTCTGTCTGGTATGGGATAAAGTGTTTATGATATGCTAAAATGACTCTTCCCTTCTAGAAGTTTCTAAAATGTCAAGAATCACATAAGTGGTCTTTTAGAAATATAATATAATTGTCTGGTTTAGAAGCAAAAAGTCCATTTATGTTATTACGGTAAAACAACAGGGAAAGCCCTGTCCATTTAGCCTGTCATTTATCATTTTTAAGTGATACTGTTCAAAAATATTGATCAGTCCTGAAGAAGCAGTGCCTGTATACCAGACAAAGACATTATTGTATGGTCAATCTGATGTTTTCCCCTTAGTGCAAAAACGGTCATGTACTGACAGTTGAAATAAGAAGTTATACAGCTGTGTTTGCACAAAGTGACGGTGCTTCAAGGTCACAGTTTGTAATTGATCAGTTTGCAATCCTGCTTAATTTTGCAGGACAGATTTTTAAATAACTTGCCTCATGTGTTTGACACATTCAATTGAATAAAAAGCCTACATATAAAATAGACGCCAAACACAAAGTTATATATCCCTTTGGAGCTAATTTTATGGGTGGTCATTGTTAAAAAAATCAACAAAGGCCAAAGTTAACTGGTCTCTGCAGGAGAGTGGTCTTTAATCAGGGGTATAATAGATATTACCAAAACGTGTGAGAGCAAGATGGAATCGAATGGGTTTCTTTACATTTGATATGTTTTATGTATTACAGTCTGATGCGGGATCTGCAGGTTCGGCCCCTCTGTCGCCCGTTGGGTTACGACGCAGCCATGAAGATTACACACATCCACTGCAGCTGCATGGCGGAATTCGGCGTCTGCAGAGAACGCTGTCTGAGGACAACAAGAGAAGAAGAGATAGCATGCCTTCCACACCCCTGGGCGCTCCACCCAACCTTGGGGCTATGCCCATACCTAGCCCTAGCCCTATCAGTCATAGTAAGTCATGTTCTTTCTGGAATAGTATTTATGTATGATATGTCATCAATACTGCTTTTAGTCTTAGGTTTGCCTTTATGAAGTTAAATGATATATAACTTCTACCCCTCTTTGTACATCATCCAACCTTGGGGCTCTGCTCATACCTTGTCCTAGGCCAATCAGTCACATCTCTTGCAGTTCTTAAGCAAATCTGTCTAGTTTTTTATGCAGCATGCATTTAACTGTAACTGCATAAAGCTTGAGACTGCCAGTGTACACGTCGGGGTTGATTAAATTTGCAGTGAATACTCCATTTTAAAGAAATATCTTTAATACCATTTCTGTCTATGAAAAGGCTCAATCAAACCGAGCCTGCAATATTTTGTCATTTTCTGTGGCTGTCAAAGTTTCCTTGTCATCTTTTTAAAAAGATAAATGACATTTATCAATATTTTCTGTAAAAAGGGAATTATATTGTGATGAAGAAAGAGCTATTTTATTAACAATAATTGAGCTTGATTTGTGATGGATTTCACGAAAAGAAAATGCTTAACAAGCTACAATTATCTAGTTGCTGTATTAACAGTATTTTAGTCCCCGCAAAAAAACACAATATTAATCACTTACTGAAAATTGGACCTGGGGCCTTAGCCTGTGAATCTAGTGTCTTATCCTCTACATTAGGCATCAAGTTTAAAATTCTGTTCTAAAATATGACCAAATTACCTTCCTAATCATTAGCCATGCCTGTAAATGAAAGTTACCATTCAGAGGAGTGGAGTTATATACTCGGTCAAAAGAGATCTGCACACTTGGATGTTTTCTAAAATATCTTTTTGATTTCATCTAACACAACAAAATGATACATATCAAATAAAAAAGCAATTACAAGTTGTGAATGTAAAAAAAAGAAAAAAAGAAATGAAATCCAGTCACTACTTTATAAGCAATGCATCGTTAAAGTCAATGAGGGTTGCTCCGCAAAAGTTGCAAAAAACACTTAACTAATAGTAAGTAAATCCACCACGACGAATAGGGCATTCTTCAGAGCAACGTCTAATGGAATTCTTAGGCGACAAATTTTCAATTGCTGAATTAGGTTCCCATCGTGAACAAAAACCAGGTAGATCAACCAGCCGTGTGTGTCTATTTAAAACAAAAAGCCACTATACGATCCTTGTAATAATTCATAGAGCCTGGTTCACATTAGACTTCCCCAAATGAACTCCCTTTGTGAAAATCTTGCATCTGACCCAGGTTCCAAAGTTGTCACATCCTGAACCTGCTAGAAATGACAAACTACGAGGTTTAATGAGGGAATATGAGACATATTTAAGGGCCCACTGCACTCCTCCCCAGCACTTTCTTCGATAAAAAGAAAATTATCAAAATTTCAATAACGGTAAAATGTCGTTCAATGATACTTTGCACAAATAAATCTTACTAATGTTTCTTTATTTTGCATACAGTAAGACATAAGTAAAGAAAAAAAGCTAGACCTAAAAATTCATTAAAATTCTATTTACATAAATTCACAAAAACTAAGCAATACAAAACATAACTTTAAATTTCCACATGAGTTTAATGATGCTGACAAGAAAATGTTGTGTACTTTGTAAAGAACTTTCAACTACTAAAAGAGAAATCATTGATTTTCATCCATTCACGCGACCTGGAAGCAACCAGGAAATTGAAGGTCAAACACACTTTTACTAATATCTCATTAAGTTTACAAAGTTTCATTGAACGGCATTCTGTCGTTATTGAGATTTTAATTATTTTCTTTTTATCGATGAATGTGCAGGGGAGGAGTGTAGTAAGCCCTTAAGACATAATAAACAAATACAATTTTCTAATATATATTTCTCAAAATTGACTACTTTACAGGTAGTGCCTTACAAAGGGGTAAAAAATATCATCAGTTGGGGTTAATGGCCGTAAAGTGTCAAAGTTTTGTTGAATATGTTTGTTTATTGACCTAGATACAGCAAAGCAGTCGGAAAACAAACCTCTTTTGTTTTACTGTAGAACTAATAATTTGTGTCCTAAACAAACAAGACAACACCAGATTGTCATTAGGAACAGGAAATTGTCTGGGAACTCTGCCACCGACAGTTCATGTCGCCACATATTAACCACATGGATTTACATAAAATTCAATACCATGCTCCTGTTGCTGTTAAAAGGTTCCTGGTCACGTATCAGAACCAAAATATAATTCTGATATCAAACATTATAATATAACCTGTAGAACACCTGTTAACAATGTAAATGTGATTCATTATTTTCACACAGTCGACATACGTGTGAATATATTTAAAGCTAAATTTGCATTAGCATTACTAATGCAGTAAAATTCACTCACAGCTGTTACTGATGCTAAAATGCACTGTGCCCAAGGTTATAAAACTGAGCATGGAAACCAGTCTCAAATCTCAAGCATCTGATTGGCTAAAATGGCAACCAGTTGCCATTTCAGCCAATCAGATGCTTGAGATTTGAGACTGGTTTCCAATCTCAGTTTTATAACCTTGGGCACTGATTAGTCCGAAATTTCGGCCAAATTCGCTCCATTTCAGTCATTAATAGGCATCAATTATGCATTGGTACAATTATTATAAATCACAACTGAGACATTGAAGTGTTCCACTTTGACCTGTGAATAGGCAGCTTTAATTTATTATTCTTAGAGAATTCATTGATATAAATCAATGGCAAGTTTCCATTTCTGCCAATCAGATGCTTGAGATTTGAGACCGGACTCCAGGTTTAGTTTCATGATCTTGGGCTGACTACTAGATTGGCTGGAAATAAGCCCACACTCCAAACTGACACACAAGCTAGTTTTGAGACTACCAAATATAGGATTTATAAAATGTGGACCCTGAAGACAATTTGATAAATTTTGAAAAGGGAGACAATTCTGACATTTTGCTCAGTCTCCATAACCAATCAGTCAGAAGTTTGAATTTTGAGACAGTTCACCAATCTATACTTCTGAAGACTAGAAATCAGGAAACTTGTTTGACATACGCAAACCGAATACTTGTTGAAAACACTTGAGAATACATCAAGTCCGACAGAATAGATGATCAAATCCCTTCTCAATAATCCTTTTGTCAGAGCAGTGATTGGTTATTGGTTTGCAGACTGCAATCTGTTGCAGAAGACTAAGCAAACGGTTTGGTGGGTGTAATATTGTTTTCTGCTCTGACAGATTTAATGACTGTGCACCAGGGTTAATGCGCTGTATACTGTGGTCAATAAGATTCTTAAAGCATTTAATTCTCAGAATTTCTGTACTAGAGATTGCGAGAACAAACAGTGTAGGCCTAGATCTGCCAGCACACCCATTACACCAGTCGCCATTTCAGCCAATCAGATGCTTGAGATTTGAGACTGGTTTCCAATCTCAGCTTTATAACCTTCAGTCCTGATCAGGTTCTACACAGTTTGCTTTTAGACTCATTAGCTTTTTTCTCACCAGAATCAACCAGCGTAGATTCAGATCAGATGGCACAGATGTTGCATATGCTATAACACCCATACAAATAGAGTAAAGGTCCAAGTCATTTAGCCAGTTGCCAGGCATGAAGATAGAATGCATATTTCCTTACCTTGAAATAGGCTAAAAATGAATGTCATGCTATGTAATGTGGTTCAACTGTTGTTTTTTGGAGTGTAGATAACTTCATGTTAAGGGATGAGCTCACTAAATGTTTTAGTCCTCAGTTATTAAAATGCACATTACTGCCAAAAAAGCATAATCTGTTCCGACATGATAGAGGTATTGAACCTGCTATTTTTTTCTGAAGTGGTACTTTTCCATTGAAAAAAAAAGACTCTGGCATCACTTATCTATGCTTAATTGATTTGCATATTTTATTCCTCAATTATGTAAAAACCATGACAACATTTTTGTTTGCTAAATGTGAAGATCCTCCCAGCAAGTTAATCTGGAAGAGCACTGGGTCCAAGATCATAAAACTAAAATTGGAAACCAGTCTCAAATCTCAAGAATCAGATTGGCTGAAATAGAGACTTGTCTCCATTTCAACCAATCAGATGCATGAGATTTGAGACTGGTCTCCAATCTCAGTTTTATGATCTTGGACCCAGATCTTGAAATTTTCAACTATAAACTGGTTTTGGCATCCATTGCTTCATTGTTGTGTTTGGTGCGCCTAGGTTGTATTTCAGTTACTGATAAACAAGGTGGGTAACCTTTAGTTTGAAACCCAGGGGAAGTATCAGATGTTCTAAAGAAAAAAAAGAAAGTTAAGATAACTTCTAATTGATATTGCTTATATTAGTTCAGACTTCTTTCCCTTGAGAATAGAAGATTCATTGAGCTTCATTTTATGTCTTATTGTTTTTCTCCTCAGCATCAGTCTGTCTGTCTGGGCCATCCTTAAAAAATTGTATGTTAGTGCCATTGTATGTGGTGCCACTAGTGATCTAATTCAATTCATTTGTTGTATGTAAATATTTAAAAAATACTGTAATATACTTGTTTTCTCTGGCAGATTGTATGTATCATTTATATTAAATTCTAACTGGACATTTGATGTTTTCAGGTGTTGGAGCCTTGATAGAACCATCCAATCTCATGAAGATGCGAAGCACCAACTTCGGTCAGTCTGCCCCATCACTTACTGGAGGACCTTTCATTTCATCGGTAAGTAATTTCTTTGGAAAACAAGTGTGTCTTCCTTGAATACATCAAAACTATGCTCTGTAGTTGTAATCATTCAGAACTTGTTTCCATTTTTGTCACTTTACGAAATTTTAATGGCTTGTTTGTGAGCAAGTATACCCAATGAACTGAAGTATTCATCAAAGAGAGATAACCTGAATATAGTTCAGTAAAATAACTCGAGGAGTTATTCGCCATGAAAGGGAGATAACTTGAATAACTTGATTTAATGAACTAACCAGAGTAATCTAGCTTAGTACTTGATAAATTTGTAGCATATATTGGATTATAGGAGTTCCATGGATGTCTATAGACCTTCACTAGACTCCTGTGTAAAAACTTGTTAGGGACTTTTATATGGAATTTGTTTTTTATGCCCCCGAAGGGAGGCATATAATAATCGCACCGTCCGTCTGTCCGTCCGAAATAATCTTGTCCTCGCTTCTTCTCCAAAACCTCTTGAGGGATTTCTTTGAAACTTCACAGGAGTGTTTGTCACCAAGCCTAGTTGTGCATATCATCAGGAACTTCTGCTCGGATTATTTTTGGCTGAGTTATGGCCCTTTTTAGCAAAATCTTGTCCTCGCTTCTTCTCTAAATCCGCTTGAGGGATTTCATTGAAACTTCACAGGAGTGTTTGTCACCAAGCCTAGTTGTGCATTTCCTAAGGGTTTTCTGATCGGATTATTTTTGGCGGAGTTATGGGCCTTTTTACCTAACCCTAACCCTAACCCTAAACCCTAACCCTAACCCTAAGGTAAATTTTGTTAATGCAATAGAGGTTACATTTTTTGTCCGATTGTCATGAAATTTGGTATGAATATTGATATTATTTCTACACAAAGTTTTAAAATCATGTTAAATTGACCAGGGGCCCCGCCCTGGGGATTTTAATTTTTATTTCTTTTAAATTCTGTTTTTAACCTTTGATTTTCTACAGTTATTAACCAGATTTTGACACAACCTTTATACCATCTTAAAATTCAATCTTTCCTGAACAATTCATTCACTGGTTGTTCAGTGATTAAATTTGAAACAAAAATTTTAGTAGCAGAGTGAAAATTTCAAGTGTCAAAATCCAATATTTCTCCCTGTTTTCAGCTATATTTAGGTATGATGTTTACCAGTTTATTGGTACAGTTGCTGGACAATGACCTGATGAACTTTGCTGCTTAGATCTGTGTTATGCAATATTAAGAACTTTGCTCTGGAAGATTTTATAGGGTAAATTTTGTCATTTTATGGATAGTGACAAGTAAACTTTCTTACTTTATAGCACTTTGAAAATCAGGCTTTTCTGAATATGTTATTCACTGTTTGTAAGTAAAACAACAACAAGAACAACAACAACAAATTTGTAGCACATTCTCAAAATGTTAAGACTAAATTTAAGCGAGCCTTAGATGTATACAGTGTATGTACACAAACTGGCAAGTTAAGGCCACACTCTTTTAGCTCAGCTGAGCTGTAGGCTCAGCATGAGTTCTTAGGATCAATCAATGTCCGTTGTCCGTCCGCACTTAGTTAGTTAACACTCTAGCGGTCACATTTTTGCCTCGATTGTTTTGAAACTTGGTCAGGATGTTTGTCCCAATGATTTCTCAGACGAGTTCGAATATGGGTCATCTGGGTCCAAAAACTAGGTCACTGTTACTAAAAATAGAATTTTCTTGTTAACACTCTAGCGGTCACATTTTTGCTCCGATTGTCATGAAACTTGGTCAGGATGTTTTTCCAATGATTTCTCAGACGAGTTCGAATATGGGTCATCTGGGTCCAAAAACTAGGTCACTGTTACTAAAAATAGAATTTTCTTGTTAACACTCTAGCAGTAACATTTTTGCTCTGATTGTCATGAAACTTGGTCAGGATGTTTGTCCCAATGATTTCTCGGACGAGTTTGAATATTGGTCATCTGGGTCCAAAAACTAGGTCACTGTTACTAAAAATAGAAAAACCTTGTCCAGGCTGTAAATTTGTTATATCTGATTGGATTTCAAAATAACTTGGCACAAATGTTCACCATGATAAGACGATGTGTCGAGTACAATACCCATGTCGGTTGGTCCAAGGTCAAGGTCACTGTAACTAAAAATAGAATTTTCTTGTTAACACTCCAGAGATCACATTTTTGCTCTGATTGTCATGAAACTTGGTCAGGATATCTGTCCCAGTAATTTCTCGGAGGAGTTGGAATATGGGTCATCTGTGTCCAAAAACTAGGTCACTGTTACTAAAAATAGAATTTTCTTGTCTTGGCTGTAAATTGGGATCCTTTCATCTTTCACATTATATGCATGCAGTATGCTTTGTCTTCCACAAGCATATTTTTCATTACATATGTTTATTTGATACATATGTATACCTATTCGATTTCGAAGCCGCATTTCGGGGGCATATGTCAATTTCAAGTGACAGCTCTTGTTTGTTTTCTTCTATACAAAGTTTAAATGTAAAATTGCCATCACTTGCTGAAGTAACTTTCTTTCTGTGACTGTAGTTTGAAGCGTTTTAGTTTAGTTTTAACTTACTTATTTTACATTAATTGTGAAACAAGTTATTTCAACTTAAATTAATCACGCTCGATGACTGCCTCCTGGGTTGCCAACCAGTTCTTGTGCCAAATGTGGATTGGGGAAACCTATCTCATCCCTGGTGGGTTTTGAACCCACAGTCTAGGGATCTGGAGTCAGACACTCTACCCCTAGATCACTGTTTTAAGGGGAGTTATCCCATACCTGAAAATTTTTTCAGACAGACTTGATTGACTGTCCCAGTGCAAACATATATCTCTATGATTTTGTTCAGTCACACCTCTTCTATTTTGACTACCAGGTTGTGTTGTACATCTTCCATGTGATCTGATAATCAGTCATGTATGTCTTTATCCGATCTTGCCAGTTTTCTCCTAGCTTCCTATCTAATTTGATGATGCTAATAATATTGATATTTGTGTCACATAAATAATCAAACTTGGAAGTTTCTCTGTTTATTTTGTAATCGAAGAACCACTCTGTCACACTGTCATACTTTAGGTTTCACCAAGATATTTCTAGTTGCTTGGAGACATATGGTTAGGGTTTTTATTTCAGTCTGATGATCTAGATGATTGCATCAGCATATTAAGTCTACCCTAGTATAGATTGTCTAAGTCATTTCCGTCCTGTCTTGTTCGGTCCTGTTTCTATGTCTGTCTGGCTGTCTGTTTGTCTGACAATCTCTGGCCTGTTCTGTCTGTTCGTCCGTACGTCCGTCCGTCCTTGCTGTGCTGTTCTTCCTGTCCAGTCCTGTCCTGTTCTGTTCATCCCATCAATCTGTCTGTCTGCATGGATGAAAGTTTTCCGTATTATGACTAACGGCGCGGAGTGCAGTTGTATCGGCAATTCTGATTGGTCAGTGAGACTCCGGCGTCCAATCGTATGCTTTCCATAAAGTTAAACAACAATAAGTACAAAAAACAACGCTCGCAAATGATAAAAGAAATCTGTAAAAATGAAGATTTTGCCCCTGGGTTATAACACGAAGCAGCTTGATGCTAACATAAAGAATGAATGGAGATGGGAATGGCTAAGCGAAAGTGATTCTCACGGCGACAAATGGGGAGAATGTCTGCAGAAGCCAGAAGCAAGCGGCATGTCGTCAATATTGCAACAAGACTATCAATTAAAAATCAAACGGAAAGAAGTCCATTCGTCTTCATGCAGACGATGCTGCGCATTTAAAGAACAAAAAGATCGTCAAAACTAACCAGAGTTATTGAATAGATTACTTCTGAAGGCTGTAGTAATAATTTAGAACTCCCAACATTGGTGAATATTTTCTCAACTGCCAACTTGAAATACTTATTTCACACCCCTTTTATAGTAGCTGCTATTTGCCAGGAGAGGTCATTTCTACACATTAATTTGCAAGGAATGCAGGAGCTTCCGGGGGCCTCCTGGGCCCGGGGCCAGGGTGTTGCCCTGGACCCCCACCAGGGGCTCTGACGGCCCCCAGCTTTAGGTTTCAGTATTTTCAGTTTTGCCAACTTTCACCCATGTGTCTGCCTAAACATAACTGAGAAAAAAGCTAAACTTGACCTGCCATTGGTAGTTTTTGACAGGTGGCATGTTTGAACAGATAAAAATAAGTTTTAATGAATTTTTTTTATTTGCCCTTCAAGACAAATGATCTTGTTAAAATGTAGTCTCAATGAAAAGACCCAACACTGTAATTGTAAAATATCAAACAATGTATACTATCAGCCTTTAATAAATGGAAACAATGAAGTAATGAAACAAAACAGAATATTAGAATGAAAACCAGCAGAATCTGTAATAATATTATGATTGTAAATTGTTAGGTCAATATTCAAATGACGTGTTTAATTACATTGATGTATTGCCTAAATGTTACATGTGATGATGTCATAGATGTGGCTCTCTTATAAACTTGTCTAATACTGTTCAATTACCATTTTTATTCTTGATCCAATATCAGAGAAAATGATTAAGTTGGTTCGATAATGGTTCTTGTTGTGGTTAATGTGCTGTATGATTTCCCACTGCTGATGATGATTATACTGTTGAAATCACGCCTTGAATAACAAGTACATTGGCGAATTATTGTCTTTGAGAAGTCATTGACACTTACTTCACTTAAAACAATTAAAAAATTATTAGCCATCTCTTAACCAGTGGATTGTTTAACAAGAACAATACTGCTTTATTAGCCATGTTTTAATCAGTGGATTGTTTTACAAGAAAAATACTGCTTTATTATCCCCAGCCGATGAAATCGGGAGGGGGATATTGTTTTGGCGTTGTCCGTCCGTCATGGTTTCACGGTGTCTGGTCGTCACGGTGTCACGGTGTCCGTCCGAATTTCGTTTCCGGGCTATTTCTCTGCAACCACTGGATGGATTTCAACGAAACTCTGTGGGAAGTATCAGTACTGAGAGGAGATGCGCATATCGTCCTCTTGTTCCGGTCAGACTATTTAACACAGAGTTATGGCCCTTTGATAACTTATGCATTATGTATATAGGGCAGTATTCGTTTCCGGGCTATTTCTCTGCAACCACTGGATGGATTTCAACGAAACTCTGTAGGAAGTATCAGTACCAAGAGGAGATGCGCATATTGTCGTCTTGTTCCGGTCAGACCATTTAACACAGAGTTATGGCCCTTTGATAACCTATGCATTATGTATATAGGGCAGTATTCGTTTCCACGTTATTTCTCTGCAACTACTGAATGGATTTCAATGAAACTTGCTGCAAACTATCTATACCAAGAGTAGATGCGCATATCGTTGTCTTGTTTCGGTCAGACCATTTAACACAGAGTTATGGCCCTTTGATAACTTATGCATTATGTATATAGGGCAGTATTCGTTTCCGAGCTATTTCTCTGCAACCACTGGATGGATTTCAACGAATCTTTCTGAGAACCATCAATACCAAGAGGAGATGCGCATATCGTTGTCTTGTTCCAGTCAGACCATTTAACACAGAGTTATTGCCGTTTGATAACTTATGCATTATGCATATAGAGCAGTGTTCGTTTCCGCGCTATTTCTCTGCAACTACTGAATGGATTTCAATGAAACTTGCTGAAAACCATCTATACAAAGAGGAGTTGCGCATATCTTTGTCTTGTTTCGGTCAGACCATTTAACACAGAGTTATTGCCCTTCATTAACTTATGCATTATGCATATAGAGCAGTATTTGTTCCGCGCTATTTCTGTGTAACTAGCGGATGGGTTTCAATGAAACTTGCTGAAAACCATCTATACCAAGAGGAGATGCGCATATCATGGTCTTGTTTCGGTCAGATCATTTAACACAGAGTTATTGCCCTTTGATTACTTATGCATTATGCATATAGAGCAGTATTCGTTTCCGCGCTATTTCTCTGTAACTAGCGGATGGGTTTCAATGAAACTTGCTGAAAACCATCTATACCAAGAGGAGATGCGCATATTGTCGTTTTGTTCCAGTCAGACTGTTGAACACAGAGTTATGGCCCTTTGATAACTTATGCATTATGCATATATAGCAGTATTCATTTCCATGCTATTGCTCTGCAACTACTGAATGGATTTCAATGAAACTTTCTGGGAAACATCAATACCAAGAAGAGATTCGCATGTCATGGTCTTGTTCCAGTCAGACTGTTTAACACAGAGTTATTGCCCTTTGATAACTTATGCATTATGCATATATAGCGGTATTTATTTCCGCGCTATTTCTCTGCAACTTTTGGATTGATTTCAATGAAACTTTCTTGAAACCATCTATACCAAGAGGAAATGTGCATATCATCCTGTGTTCCTGTCAGACTATTTAACACAGTTATGGCCCTTTGATAACTTATGCATTATGCATATTATAGAACAGTATTCTTTTCCTCTATTTCTCTGCAACTACTGGATGGATTTCAATTAATCTTTCTGAGAACCATCAATACCAAGAAGAGATGTGTATATTGTTGTCTTGTTCCAGTCAGACTGTTTAACACAGAGTTATTGCCCTTTGATGACTTATGCATGATAGAGCATTATTTGTTTCCGCTCTATTTCTTTGCAACTTCTCGATGGATTGAAATGAAACTTTCTGGGAAACATCAATACTGAGACGGGATGCCCATTTTGTCATCTTGTTCCGGTCAGACTGTTTAACACAGAGTTATTGCCCTTTGATAACTATACCTTATGCAAATAGAGCAGAATTTGTTTCCACGCTATTTCTCTGCAACTACTGGATGGATTTTAATGAAACTTTCTGGGAACCATCAATACCAAGAGGAGACGCACATATTGTCATCTTGATTCAGTCAGATCCTTTAACACAGAGTTATAGCCCTTTGATAAGTTATGCATTTTGCTTGTAGAGCAGTATTTGTTTCCTTGCTATTTCTCAGCAGGAATCTATGGAAACCATCAATACCAAGACAAGATGCCCATATTGTTGTCCTGTTCTGATCTGACCGTTTAACACAGAGTTATGGCCCTTTGATAAGTTATGCACTATGCATATAGAGTAGTATTCGTTTATATGCTACTTCTATGCAACTTCTGCATAGATTTCTTTTAAATACAGCACTATATTTTTATGCCCCCACAAAGTGGGAGGCATATAGAGTTGCACTCGTCCGTCCGTCCGTCCGTACGTCCGTACATCTGTACGTCCGTACTTCCCCAAATCTTGTGGCATCAACTCCTCCTAAACTATAAGGCGGATTTCTTTCAAACTTGCACAGATGATCAAGCAGGATGTGTAGATGATCGTAAAGAAAGGATTTTTTCCTGCGACCATTTTTACCAGAGTTATGGCCCTTTGTTAATTTCAGTTATTAAATCTTTTGGCGTCAACTCCTCCTAAACTATAAGGCGGATTTCTTTCAAACTTGCACAGATGATCAAGCAGGATGTGTAGATGATCGTAAAGAAAGGATTTTTTCCTGCGACAATTTTTACCAGAGTTATGGCCCTTTGTTAATTTCAGTTATTAAATCTTGTGGCGTCAACTCCTCCTAAACTATAAGGCAGATTTCTTTCAAACTTGCACAGATGATCAAGCAGGATGTGCAGATGATCGTAAAGAAAGGATTTTTTCCTGCGACCATTTTTACTAGAGTTATGGCCCTTTGTAAATTTCAGTAATTAAATCTTGTGGCGTCAACTCCTCCTAAACTATAAAGCGGATTTCTCTCAAACTTGCACAGATGATTAAGCAGAATGTGTAGATGATCGTAAAGAAAGGATTTTTTCCTGCGACTATTTTTACCAGAGTTATGACCCTTTGTTAATTTCAGTAATTAAATCTTGTAGCATCAACTCCTCATTAACTATCTAAGGGATTTCTTTCAAATTTGCACAGATGATCAAGCAGGTTGTGTAGATGATTGTAAAGAAAGGGTTTTTCTTACGGCCATTTTACCAGAGTTATGGCCCTTTGTTAATTGCAGTGATTTAATCTTGTGTCATCAACTCCTTGTTTACTATTGGATGGATTTCTTTCAAACTGCTCACATGATCAAGGTGGATGTGCAGATGATCATAAAGAAAGGATTTTTTCCTGCGGCCATATTTACCAGAGTTATGGCCCTTTGTTAATTTCACTTACAAAATTTTGTGGCATCAACTCCACATTTTTTATTTGGCTGATTTCTTCCAAACTTACACAGATGATTAGACATGATGTCTTAATTGCTGTAAAGGACATTGCCTTGCAACCATTTTCACCAAAGTTATGGCCCTTTGTTTATGTTAGTAATTAAATTTTGTGGCTCTTACTCCTCATTCACCACATATTGTTGATACCTAGTACACAATTTTGTTACAGATGTACTTGCAGCAGTGGGGGCATCAGTGTCCTGAGGACACAGTCTAGTTACTACTGCATTCTTCATTTCAACAACTTGAAGACTTTTTGTCTCATTTTTATATTCTGGTGAGCTGCCCAACCCTTTTCACCATCTGAAGTTTTTTTTTCACCTTTTTTGCCATCCATAATAAATATCTAAATAAAGCCCTATGACTTCAGCTGTTGTGTTAGTAATAACCAGTACTCGGCGGGGGATATAAATTCAACGAATTTGCTTGTTAGCCATGTTTTAACCAGTGGATTGTTTTACAAGAAAAATACTGCTTTATTAGCCATGTCTTTACCAGTGGATTGTTTTACAAGAAAAATACTGCTTTATTAGCCATGTCTTAACCAGGGGATTGTTTTACAAGAAAAATACTGCTTTATTAGCCATGTCTTAACCAGTGGATTGTTTTACAAGAAAAATACTGCTTTATTAGCCATGTTTTAACCAGTGGATTGTTTTACAAGAAAAATACTGCTTTATAAGCCATGTCTTAACCAGGGGATTGTTTTACAAGAAAAATACTGCTTTATTAGCCATGTCTTAACCAGTGGATGGTTTTACAAGAAAAATACTGCTTTATTAGCCATGTTTTAACCAGTGGATTGTTTTACAAGAAAAATACTGCTTTATTAGCCATGTCTTAACCAGGGGATTGTTTTACAAGAAAAATACTGCTTTATTAGCCATGTCTTAAGCAGGGGATTGTTTTACAAGAAAAATACTGCTTTATTAGCCATGTCTTAACAGGGGATTGTTTTACAAGAAAAATACTGCTTTATTAGCCATGTCTTAACCAGTGGATTGTTTTACAAGAAAAATACTGCTTTATTAGCCATGTCTTTACCAGTGGATTGTTTTACAAGAAAAATACTGCTTCTTGTAATTCGGCCTTGAATTTCTGTACTCTATAGACCCTGATATGTCCAATGCAGACACTGATCTGTCCAGTGTAGATCCCGCTATATCCAAAGTAGACTCTGAACAGTCTATTGTAGACCCTCATCAGCTAAAGAATCCAAAATGCTGTGTGATCAGGGTCTAAACTTGTTCCTATCCAGACTGTGAGAGTTCATTATTTAAACTTTAAAACTTCATGTGTGTTTGACTTAAACTTCACTCAAAGATTCTTATCACTTATAAAATTAACATAACTTGTCCTGTGATTTGTACAGTTATTGCTTTTGATTTCTTATAAAGTTAAACATTTTTCATTAACTTATAATTACTTGAATGATAACCTCAAGCCCCCCCCCCCCCCACACACACACGCATAATTTTGATCACTCTACACATCAATTCAGATCCTGTAACTGAGATCTCATTTTTTAGAGTAATGTCCCTTTTATTTTAAGCATTGCCAATAATTTTAATATAATTATTCATGCCAACAATTTTAATATGATTATTCAAACCATCAACCTTCCTTCTGGGCTAGAAAAGCATGTGATAGAAATGCCTGTGGAATATCCTCTGTGACCTTTGTTCACTGATGACAGTACTGCTAGATGATCAATGCATGCTTCACATTATTGACTGGCAATATTTCACCACTAGTTAAGCAGACAGATAGCCACTTGAAGGCTGTAATTGATCCTCAGATTACTTCAAGAACAGCTCTGTGCTGAAGATGATCATACAACTGAAAATGAAAACCAGTTTCAAATCTCAAGCATCTGATTGGCTGAAATGGTGTCTGATTGCTATTTCACAAAATCAGACGCTAGAGATTTGAGACTGGTTTCAATTCTCAGTTTTACAACCTTGGGTCTTGATCCTATAACTCCTGTTGAGAAGTGTGATCTTGTATTATCTTTTAGTATGCCTTTCTAAGGTTGTCTACACACCTGTCTGATATAACAGATCTGCACATTTTCTTTTACTTTTTGTGCTACCCTCCATAGCAGGTAGACACATAGGGATCCTTATGTCAGGTGGCAGCATCTGTAGATAGTCCCCAACTTTAACATAAAACTTAATGTTGACTGTAACTATGAGAGTACTTGTCCTATTCTTTTAATACTTAAAATACTTAATATTTGGAATCATCTGCATGAACAAAGCCATCAGTGACAACAAGAATGATATCTCCAGGTTCACTTTTTATTTAGTTATGCCCCTTTAAAATTCCACCTTAGGCGACACAATGTATTCTGTGGAACACCAAATTCTAGTGTAATATTAAGGAAGTTTAACTAGGTTATATCTGACCAAGAAGTGAATAGATTAGATCAAGATCAGACTGTACAGAAAGATCCTGATTAGACAGTATAGATGTGATGACTGATCTGGATCTACACTGTTTGCATATACATGTATATGCCTTTGGAGTAAAGCTGAAAAGAAGGTATCAGGAATGTTCAAGATAGATTGTTTTAATTATGTAGCAAGACAATGATCACTGACATGTTGATCATTAACATGCATGTTGAGATTACTTTTAACAAGTGCAGTGCAAAATTTATGATGATATGCGTATAAATGAACATTACAATTATTTGATCTAACAAGTTTTATGGTTTAACTTTATTGCAGTTATTCATAAAACAAACTGCTCAAGGCAATTCTGGAATGTAAAAGCTTTTTAATTGATTTGAAATAGTATTTGATATTGTTTTAATGTTTACCATAACATAGAAATGATTAATAAGCAGTTTCCTTATGATTTAAGCACTGCACATGTTCTGAGATCAGACAATTAAAATAAAGATTCTGTTGACCCTTTACACCCTTTATCACATGTCGACCAATGTAGATCCAGATCAGCCAGCACACCTGTGCCGACTTATATAAATTAACACTGCTTCTCTCTTATTTGGTCAGAAAAAAACATTTTATTGGCAGACTTGAGGTATGAACGAAAACAATCAATTTTTGTTTAAACCATCTGCACATGAACATGCAGACCTTAACATGGTGAAATGTGAACAATTCCAATTTAAAAGCATGTGGGTACTAATTAGTAGCCGGTGAAATCGAAAATTCCCCAACAATCCTATAAAAAAATCATACAAAGTCTTAAAAAGAAAGAAATTTGTATGAAAATAATCTCAGTCCAGTTGACAGTGGAGGGCAGGATGTCACCCCTTTCTTCATTCATTATTCAAACCCTTAATCAGTATAAATTCCATATGGATGGGGACATTAGTCACACCATGCTGACTGCTTCATGTTATTTTCTGAATACCTTGTGCTCCTTGACCCTTTCCTCCCTATTAACCCTTTTCTCCATATAAATGCATTTTTACGCATGTGCAACTAGTGTAGATCCAGATCAGCCGGCACATCCATGCCGTCTGTTCAGGATCTGCACTGGTTGCATTTTGGTCAGAAATAACCTAATTAATCAAAACGCGAACAGTTTAGATCCTTATCAGATGGCACGGATGTGCCGGCTGATTTGGATCTAACCTGTTTGCCCATGCAATGAAGATGTATCTATGGAGGAAAGGTTAACTCTTGCCTCCATATATATGCCTTTATGGCCTGCGTGAACAGTGTAGTTCCAGATCAGCTGGCACATCTATGCTATCTGATCAGGATCTGCACTGTATGCTTTTTGATCAGAAACCTAATAAATAAAAAAGCATACAGTGCCAATCCTGATCAGAAGGCACAGAATGTCCTGGTTAATCTGGAACTACACTTTTTGCACATGTAATAAAAGGTGTATAATGAAAGAAAGGGTTATATTGTAAAATATGTCTCGGACAATCACCATGGTTTCAATGCATTTATTTTTTATTTTGAAATGTGTTCCATGTTTATGTGAGTTGCCAAGGATTTGCACGTTTTTCCTGTTTTCCTGAGCAATAGAAGAAAATTCTGTACAATGTTTTTGTTTTAGATGTGATTGTAAACATACCAAGGACACTTATAATTATGTTCATTGTGCTTCTTAGAAACTTTGAGCATTTACCCTGGACTTGCATACCCTAGACATGTGAGACAGCTTTTAGTGCCCAAAATGGCAACCAGTCGCCATTTCAGCCAATCAGATGCTTGAGATTTAAGACTGGTTTCCATGCTCAGTTTTATAACCTTCAGCCCTGACCTTTGCAAGGAATGCATCAATCAGTTCTGTCCTGTAACTAATTAATTAAGGATATAAACCTTGAATTGTGCAAATGCCAGTTAGTTAATTAAGGATATAAACCTTGCCTGTCCCGGCTGCAGTAATCAGTTGGCAGTGAAAGAACTGATTAATATGGATTGCATGCTGAATCCCTAAGCTTAATACTGGCCAGATTGATTGCAATTGATTTGGAAATGTTGTTTCATCAACATGATATTTGATCATAGCTGTGTGCTCTTGACTTCATGTCACATAATCTACAGAGGAGAAAGGCTGCATGACAAGAGTTAGTTGGAAGCCAGATCTTTGACATTGCATCGCATGGTTGAAATGTAACATTGCCCTATTATGTGTATATATGATTGTTAGAACACTGAATCTCTGATATACCGGTAACATCACTGGTTGACATGTTAGAGCTGTTCACACCAGTTAGAACACTTAGTCACATGGTTGCTGTTTATGAGTTGGTTAGAACTCTGGATCTCTGACATTGTGCTGCATGGTTAACATGCATATTGGAAGTGAACATAAATATGTGAACAAACAAGTCCATGCAATGTAAATTCCTTCATTTTATGTGTATTCTCACTGTAATGTTTGTAATAGTCCATATGAGAGAATGTAGCACAACAGAATATGATTAAAAATCTATAAATATACTGAAAGGATAAAGAAACGCAGGGTAACATTTGTTCCGATATATTAAGAACGCGTTCTCCAAATAAAGTGAAACTTTGTGTATTGAGTTATTAGGTCATGATACACCTTAACATGTGTCGAAAGTGAATAAAACTTGTCTCCACTGCCTCAGTGTAAACCGTCGTGGAGCATGAGCTTTCGAACCTGCCTATCCAATTGTTACCCTGCGTTTCTTTATCCTTTCAGTATAGTATTATAAATAATTGCACAGATGGTTTTGTTGATGCACTACTTAATTTTGTTTAACATTTTGGAGCCAATAATATACAGAATTTGATTGTCATTGATGTTAAAAAAGAAATGCTTGATCAATGTCAAAACATGGACAGTTGATTTCCATTTAGCAAAATTGATTGCTGGTAACAAGACGTAATTCCATCTAGTCCAGGCTATTCCCTCAATAATATCCGCCTAATGCGTTTTCCAACTTGCTTGAATTTTATGCGCTTTCCGTAATCGATTAATTTATTTGTTGAAATTGTTTCATTATAGTATTGTTGCCACATCTATAGCTAGATGTTGATGTTCAGGGGAGGATCCAGAAGGGCACATTTGGTTTGCTCTTGAAAGCCACTTTTTGGGGCAGCAGTATTTAATTTTCAAGTGGAATTGGCCAGAAAGCCGGAAACTATAGTTTCTATATATATAGAGTAACTGTCTCAAGACTGTCCCAAAAGAACCCCTTTTTGGAAATCTTGCATCCAATGCTGATGTTTCCGTTAAAAGTTGATATTGCATTAATATTGATTCCAGGGTAATGTATCAAGTTCAGGATCACTAATTTGGAGTAAGTAATTAGAGTAACATTTATCGATGATGTTGATGATTTTTTTTCAGGGAAAATAATTCATTGTATATGAGATTGTCTAGTAATGAGACACAATGGGAGAGAAATGAGATTTCCAATTTTATTCCTTCATTCAGCACCAATTATCAGAGAAAAGGGTCAACTGCTTTTTTTGATTTAGACTTAAAACTTTACAAGACTGTTTTTGCAGAACCCACCCTTATTTGGTCATAGTAACAGACTAGTAATTTGGAGTTAAACACAGGTACTGTGGTATTATTATATTTCGCATGGGTTTAAATTTTGCATATGTTGTGCTAGGGTAAATGCACAAATTTAAACCCTAATAAAAACACACCAGTTATAATAATGTTAATAGATAAATATAATTGCGTAAGTTGGTGCCTGCACGAATATGGAAACATTCATCACCCTCCAAAAAAGCTAAATGTTACCACCGTATTTTGAAATCATCATGTCAGAGTAGGACCTGGGCCTATAATCACCCCAACATGCGTGAGTAAGAAATCAAATTAATTAATTTATAAAAAAACAAAGCTAAATCAATTTAACCAAAAGTAAATAAGTGATGTAATTGATGTGATCAATTATGAAGATCATGTCATTATAGTGGAATAAATATTAATTAGTTTGAAACCTAAGCATTTTAACTCTTTTCTCCATATGTTATACGCTTATCACATGAGCCAACAGTGTGGATTCAGATAAGCTGTTCACTTTTTGGTCAGAAATAACATAATGAATCAGAAAGCGAGCAGTCTAGCTCCTGATCAGACAGCACGGATGTGCTGGCAGATCTGGATCTACACTGTAACATTATAGTCTATACCATAAAAGTTGAATCTATTTAATTAATGGGTTTTAACCAAATGTTTGAGTGAAAATTATTAACAGATCAACAAAAATATTACTAAGTATTTAGTCTTAGTTTGAATAAAAAGAATTATTGACAATAACTGTTATTTATAATACTTTGGAAGGCTGATAATTCTTAGTTCACTCTATATCAGAAAATGTAATAATAATTATTTTAACTATCATATAAGCTGATATATTCTAAAAAAAAGTCAAAAGTTTCATGCTTAATCTAAGAATTTATTTCTGTAATAACAATCAGTGAATTGCTCTTAAAGAGACAATCTAATTAAAATAGTGATGCCTATCTGTAAATTGTTCTGATTATTGAAAAGGTCTTGGTCTTGACAACGATTTTCTTCGCAAAGCCAGCATGCATGTGAATTTTTGTGCAGAGAATTTCTCTGAAATAGTTCTATTTTGAGATTTGTCAGTTTCTAAGCTCAGCTGATGTCCAATAAGGTGCTTTAATATGATTCAATACTGTACAATACACCACTACCAGATGGGGCTTGGGGTTATATTTTGTCAGTAATTTATGTTACAGTTTTGAAAAAAACTTTTACAAATGTTCACCTTAATTAGACAGAGTGTTGCATACAAGATCTGTGACACTATATGAAAGGTCAAGGTCACAATGAAGGTCAATTTTGACAAAATTTCTTTGTTTGGAATTTTGACAAAATTTCTTTGTTTGGACCAGTATTCAGTCTTATAGTCAGGCATTTTAAATAACTTACTACAATGTACACCATGATAAGACTGTGTAAGACCCTATCTCAAAGGTTATGAAGGTTTTAGAAAGTCAAACTTTTAACAAAATTCTTTTGTTTTAAGCATTTCTTTGCAATTGCTGAAAGGAACTAAGCCAAATGTTCAACACCTTGTGGCGAATTGTCGCATCTAATGACCCTGACCATAGTTTTTAAAGATCAGATATTATTTAATTTCTTTGGCCTGAGAATAATTTTATATAATTCTCCGCAAACCTTAGTCTCAAGTATTCAGCATCTTGCTTTGGTTAACCAAACATGCTTGATCAACTGCATGTTATTCCATATAGTCACCAGCAAAGTTGTTGTTGTTCTCAGACTATCACAGAGGAACATGAAACATTGATGGCTTTATTTGGAATGATGATTTAACAAGTCTTAATATTGATTGGTTTATAACAAATTACCAGCTTTAGGACCATTCAGTGTTTTATAGCCTAAAAATGCAGCTTAGCCTCTGTTTCACAAGCATCACTGTTATTGTTTTTCTACAAGGCAACTTTCCAATTGGTAGTGGAAAATTAATGTATCATGACTTTGAATACAGGCCAGCTTTGTGGAAAGTTTGTACTTGTGTGACAATTAGTGCAGTGTAAATGACAAAAGACCTAGACCAACTTGGGAAGCTTCCAATCTACCTGCCAGTAAATTAACAGGATTTGCTGGCAAACCTATAACACTTCTGGCACATGATCACACCCTGAACACACTGAATTTCTGTAAGCCTTCACATCAACTTGAATTGTAACTTGTTCTTCATGCATAGAGATGTTTTGTGGGAGTTAGTTAACTACGCAGAAACCAGTGTAGACCTTAACAGCAAAATGTGTAGAAGTGTGGACCCTGAACAGCAAACAGTGTAGACCTGAACAGAAAAATGTGTGGACCCTGAACAGCAAACATTGTAGACCTTAACAATTGTAGACTCTTAACATCAAACAGAACTGATCTAACTAGCAAAATAGCAAACAGTGTTGTCCCGGAACTGCAAACAGCTTAGACCCTGAACAGTAAACAGTGTACACCTCAAAGATTCAAACAGCAAAAGCAACAAGGGTTAGACCTGGGCCCAAGGTCATAAACTGAGATTGGAGATAAGTCTCAAATTTCAAGCATCTGATTGGCTGAAATGGCAACCAGATGCTTGAGATTTGAGACTGGTCTCCTGATATCCTTTCCGCGCCCGACCCTGTTTTCCGGACGGATGTCCGTAACGTATTTAAACGTGACAAAATTTTGACTACCCAAAACCCGACCCTGTTTTACTGGAGGACGCCCGAAACGTATTTAAACGTATGCTTTTTTCACAATTTTAAAACCCATAGCGTAAATCTGCGTAAATTTTTTTTAATGCCAGTTGATAAGTGTATGTTTGAATAAAGCATATACGCTTTTGTCTGTTACCGGTATTCTACCTTTTAATGAAATTCGGAATTTTCAACATGGTAAGAAACCCGATAAATAACTGTAAAACACGTTATCTAACGTTACGGTCTTTCTTCTGTAAAAAAAGGTGGAAAATGCATATCAAAAATAGTGCGTTAAAATCCCGAATTTCAACGCTCATTAACGTAATGGGTGAAAAATTCGGTTTATCGCAGGAAGACTGTAACATAAAATTCCGTAAATTAATTAATCTAATTAACAGTCATTAATTTTTATGCCATTGCAAAAAATGTCATTTTTAAGTTATTACTAGGTAGATATAGGTATTTTTTAAAATAATGAATAACTGTTTTGGAGCCACTTTTTTATTTTGACAATGAAAGATGAAGAAACAGCAACACATGTAATTAGATTTTTTTTCTTAAAATTGAACTTTTTAAAATTACTAATTTTCTTATCAGATTATCTAAGTCACATGTATTCAATTTCTTACTAAGGCCATAGAAAATTAATTCCTAGATTCTCATCCTAATTTTGGGAAAAAATGGGGCGGGTGGGTGGGTTTTATTTTTTTAATTTTTATTTTTCATTCTCACTGTGAACGTATCCATATATAGGCAATATATAAGAATTTGTTGTTGTATAAGTGATTACTATTTTAAAATAAAGACTAAATTTATATAATTCATGAATAAAAGCAATATACACTGTGATTATTGTGCTTTATTGAATCCTTCATATAAACCAAAATATTAGAAATTTAATTTTCTTTCGGTATGACTAGATAGGTATCACAACTAAAATGTATTCAGTATGACTAGATATTTAAGTATCATTACACATGTTAGCATTATAGCATGTAATATCGTCCGATATCATTCAATTATGTACTTGCTGAAAATGTTCAACTTGTGAATATGATCATATCCTAAGAACATGAAGTTTAGCAATATTTGATCGAAGCATTGCATTTCAGACAATGTATCACATGTTGACAAATGGGCCTAATACATGTATGTGGATAAATTAAATATTTCTTGGATAGCAGGGCTTTTTTTCACTACCAGGGGAAGAGGCCCACGCCCTATAATTTAAGGAAAATAGCATGATTTTTTCTCTGAAGGGGAATGCATAAACCTGATGTAAAGTTACTTTTTGGGGTAAAATGCATGATTTTTAAAGAAATTTTCTGAGGTGAAGGCGCCCATAAATAGCCCCTACTAAAGAAGGAAAAAAAAGCCCTGGATAGAAACTTAAAATCTATGCTGTTTTACACGAACAAAATATCACTGGGGTCACACTCAAAGAATGTTTTAACATAACAAAATTTGATTGAAATGGAAAATTTAGAAAAAACAATTAATAAACTTTCTGTTCTTAGCATATCAATTAATCAAAAACTACTCAGTTCAAATAACTGATATACACAAACATTATGTTTTAACTGTCTAACAGTTGCACTTTACACAGCTTTTTGAGTTGCTGGTTGCCGTTTCTTCTTGGCCAATGGTTTTTACCACTATTTTTACAGTCATCACACAATGGGTTTTGACTGTTTCTAATGACGCTTGTGTAGTGCAAAGATAAAGCGTCTAGCCGAGTATGAATAATATTGCCAATTCGCACTTAAATGTTTCATACTGCGTTTTCATTTTCTACCGATTAGTACTCGTAAGGTAAATTTTGATGTACATATTTTTTTTTCAAAATAAAAAACGTTTGGGCGGAGTGATTTTCGAGGGGCGGGCGTGGATGAGAATCTAGGAATTAATTTTCTATGGCCTAAATAATATTTGAGAGAAAATATGCGATGCATTCAAAGGACTAATGGTTTTAAAATACTGATCGATGATTCCATGTTCTTCTAAATAGCCACCAAAGTAAGGACTTTTTTAAAAATGAAAAATAACTTGACGGGTTTCCGACGAAAAGACAGGGTCGAGTTTTGAAAAGCGATTTTTTTGATACGTTTAAATATGTTTCGGGCGTCTTCCCGTAAAACAGGGTCGGGATTTGGAAAGTCAAAATTTTGTCACGTTTAAAAACATTATGGTCGTGGAAAGGATATAGTTTTATGATCTTGGGCCCTAATCAGTAAACAGTGATTTCCCGAACTGTAAACATTGTAGACCATGAACATACTGTATTGATTTGCAGGTTGCATCTCCACAAATTCATACATTTTTAGCATACTGCTGGCAACTGTGTAAATTCCAGAATCACAGCTTTCCAACTGTGATCACTTCATGCCATTATCTGCTGTTAGGAAGCATCAGTTGTCATATACCCATAACCCTAAACTTGTTGTCATCTACCACACACACATTTTGTGTAATTACAAGAATTAAATTAATCTTCATAAAATGAATCAAAACAGTTTCATTGAAATTATGTGTCTCCTGTCTGGAAGAGAAATATTAATGTTTTTGCCCTGTCCGTCGCTGTCCATCTGTTGTCCATCCATCATACTTCACTTTCCACTTGATAACATAAGTTCTGTGTAATTAACAGTCTTCTAACTTCATACAATGATTGGACTTTCTAAGATGATGGATGCTATTGCTTTTGGGGTCA
Organism: Corbicula japonica; assembly: GCA_038501625.1. Taxonomy (NCBI): domain Eukaryota; kingdom Metazoa; phylum Mollusca; class Bivalvia; order Venerida; family Cyrenidae; genus Corbicula; species Corbicula japonica. Next base: position 830,562 of record JAZAYU010000062.1, on the reverse strand, counting down.
CTTGGTCAGAGGTCAAGGTCACAGGGGCCTTAAAACTTGAATCAAATAAAGAACCTTTTAACGCAGAGTATTCAAATTTCAGAGTATAATTGTAGCCCTTGAAGAGATGGCTGCAGTTCATTCTGGGGGTTTCTGGTCAAGACAAAGGTCAAGGTCACATGGGCCTTAAAGATTAAATCCATTTTCACTCAAAAAGCCTTCAAACTTCATAGTAAGATTGGACTCCTTTAGTTGCTTTTGTTGTTGAGGCTTCTGGATCAAAGGTCAAGGTCACAGGGGCCTTAAAGGTAATTTCAACAACTCTTTGACCCAGTCTTCAAACTTTACAGTATTATTGTACTCCTTATGTAGATGGCTCCTGTTAATTTTGGGGTCACTAGATTCAAGTTCAATGTCGCAGGTGCCTATGAGTGAGTGAATTCAACTCCCATTTCAGCTCATCAAAGCAAGAACCATTTGCGCCAGAGACCTCAAAGATAACTTGATGATTTGATTCCATCAGCAGATGACTAGCCCTATTGTTTTGGGGGCACTGGGTAATAGGCCAAGGTCACAGTGTTCTTGATGGTCAAATCTATTTGCACTCATGTAATAAAAAAAACAACAACTTCCATCTGGAGTCTTCAAAATAATATCTCACATCACAGACTGTATGCCACAATTAAGCTCACAAGTCCATTAAGCTCATGTTCTACACATTATAACTATTTTCCACATGTCTAATGCCGAAGTTCAAGGTCAAAGTCACTTAGTCAGATGTCCAAGAGTTAATAAATCTTTCCTTATGTCTACACTTAATTGTTAACAAATTCCATTCCATGACTGTGCAGTGAGGCAGATGTGCATCATTCTGTTTATTTTATTTCTGGGCGACTTCAATGATTGTTATAGTTCAAAGTTTGATTATTATAATGTTAAGATTATCAGGGGGTAAAAAGTCTAAAACATTCTGAATATTGGCAGAGACGTGGAATATCTGAAAGAGCTTGAAAACTGTAAATAATTAATATGAATATTGCTGTGCATCCAATGTATTGATCAGATCACATTAAGTATTTATTCCTTTACAGAAGATATTTTATTAGTTTTCGGATGACGTCATTAAAGTTGTATAACCATATATTATTTAGGTAGATTGTAACAATTGTGTATTTGTCAAGATAAGATATTAACCTTGGATTAGTAAATTCATTGAATAATTTACTTTTGCTTTAAAAGTTCAAATAATGTGGGCATGTTATTAAATAGAATTAAATAGCTTTATTGATATTAGTCAGATTAGTTTAAGCTAATATTAATATGCTTCAGTGGGATCACCTTACCAACTTGTTTGATGTATTGTAACAGACCCAGTGACCTTCAGTGCCCAGTGCCCTTAAATAGACTTGTTAGTAGGTTATACAGGGAATCCAGCAGTTCAGCTTCAAACTTATGTCTACCAATGAGCAATAATTTTCAGATCTTAACCTTTTCTCCATAGATATGACTATTATGGCCTGCCAGAACAGTGTTGATCCAGATCGGCCAGCATGTCCACGCTGTCTGATAAATATTCACAATCATAACCCACAATCGATGAGATTTTCTGATTTTCAACAGCTTAAGCCCATGACTGTGTTAGTTTTGAGTGAAGATTACAATCTGTGTTAATTAAATCAAGTTGAATGTAACTGAATATCATTTGATTAGATATGGTCACTGCATACTGTGTTTATGTAAGAACTAGATCGATCAGTGATGTTTTAAGTGATTCACTGGATTCTGGGACATGTGTGTACTGTATCTCAAATAACCCTTTACTCCATAGATACAGCTTTAATCATGTGGGCAAACAGACTTTAGATCCAGATCAGCATGCACATCTGTGCCATCTGATCAGGATCTAAACCATTTGCTCTTTGATTTATTTGGTTATTTCTGACCAAGATACAACCAGTGCCAATCCAGATCAGATAGCATGGATGTACCAGGTGATCTGGATCTATGCTGATTGCACATGAGTAAAAAAGCATATAATTATATGGAGGAAAGGTTGATTGTAAACAAACCAATGTCAAGCTATCTGGCAATTTACTGGAATTGTAGTTTGCCAAATAGTGGTTAAAACACAACCACCTGATGTGTGTAAAATTATTCATTGAAGTCTCAGTGTTTATTCTTTAAGCTTAATGCACAGTGGCTGTTCTTTCTTAAATGCTTTGCCAGTGATATAAAATAAAAGGTGGTTTTCCCAATAAAAATGATGAAAGGAACAAACATCCCATAACTATAATGTGCTAAGCAATATGTGCTCTGAGAGAAAAATTGGTGAGAATTGGAAAATATGCCTACATCGTACATGATTATATGATTGGACCACATGATGGCAGATGGATATTACAACCTGCGTTATTACATGGATTAATTGGAGAAAAAAACACTTGGAATACACATATCTTATTTACATATAAACAATTTACGGAAACTTATGATAGTCTGAAAAACGCTTAAGGCAAAATTGAATACCTTTTGAATTAATGAGGTGTGAAATTACTAGAAGTGTAGTAAAGTACATAGTGAACGTAATGTCAAGGTTGCATATATACTAAGTGAGAAATCAGTCATAAATTCGACAGTAATTGCAAATCAATGAAATATTGAGAAACTTGTATCTTATTAGTCTTTCAGAACATGCCTATGTTTATTTTAGTGCATGTTAAATGATTTATGGCTGTGAAATGTTATCTGTTTTGTGGGTTACATCTTGGACGTCTAGGAAATAAAGTAGGATCTATCACTTGTAATTGAGAAAGAAACATAGGAAATGCAGGCCATATTGATGAGTCAGTAAAACATGCTTTAATTGAGACTTAATTCTTTCAAAATCTTGGCAAGGATTATTTAGTTCATTTGGGAAATGGTTCAATGGGAATAGATTGGATTTTAGATTAAGACGTTAAAACCACAAAATCATGGATTAAAACGTAAGAAGTATACATGTCATCGTTAAACTGTTAGAAATGACTTTTTACAAAATGTTTGTTTATATTCTGTGTAATGTTTACATTATAAAAATATGTAAGCAAACAAATTCTTGATGAAATGAATAGAGACGGTGGAAAAAATAAAGTCTTAATGTAAAATTGATGGATAAATCTAATGTGAAAAAGAAAGTTAAAGGCAGTTTTGTATTGCAATTTCTTGTAAGCGGTTGAACACAGAAGAGAGATTTATTTACAAAGTGAAGTCATTGATTTCCTCAATGTTAGAGTAACAGTTTTGTTAAGCTTTGTGTGTGTCTAACAAATATTTGTATGGTGCATTTTTACTAAGTGCAGGAAATAGGTAAAATTCAATGGAGAATAGAAAAATAAATTAGTAAACAAATGGAAATTAACAGTGCTAACAAATGAAGGATAGATAATCAATTTTTATGGTGAAAAGTTTCATTTCATTTCTTGTTTATCTTGGGTCCCATTCTGTTTAAGTAAGATAATCTGTTCCTTATTATAAAATTAGTTATGTCAAGTAGTATAAAATGGAACATGTTTTTGCTTAAAAGTTGCAGCTTATGTTATATTTGAGACCATTGTAGATCCGGATCAGCCGTTACCATTTCAGTCTGATCCACCAGTCTTCACGTAACAAGTCAGTTTATAATATCTGAAAAACTCCCCATGATTGGCTTAAATTTGGTTGGTCTACAATTCTACTTTAGCTGTGGAAACGTTTACAGAATATTAAAATTTTTTACATCTGATACTATTTTACTTTTATAAGTTTTTTTTTATAAGATTTTAGCACAAGCTAAAGCTTTGTTGCTAATGGTTGCTTTTGTCTGTCATGTCTACAAACATATTCTTTTCTCAGACAGTTAACCAGGCGATTGCTACAGTTTCAAACAAACTAAATTTTTTGCCTGTTTTGTCTTACCTCTTTATGGATTATATGGTGAATTAAGAAAGTGTCTCTTCTAGAAATTTTAGGGACTTGCTTCATAAATGTTATTAAAATTAATCATCATAAATTACTAACAAGATCTCTAATTGTTCCAAAACTATTTTAAGTTGTTCATCATTTCAGTTAAGAATTTATAGTGCATTAAGGAATTAACTCTTTACTTCAAATCAATTTTCTCTTTGATCATTGACTTGTCCATGTTATTCATGTTTTCACATGGATGTTTGACATTTATTGTCAATCAGCTACAATCATTAACCATTTACTCCATAGATACTCCTTTATTGCATGAGCAAACAGTGTAGATCCAGATCAGCTGACACATCTGTGCTGTCTGATCAGGATTTACACTGTTTGGTTTTAGATTCTTCAGGTTATATCTGACCAAGATGCGACCAGTGCTGGTCCAGATCAGACATCACATACTTGCCATCTTCGTGCCATCTTATCTGGATCTGCACTGGTCGCACACTTGTTAAAAAGCATATATGTGGAGGAAAAGGTTAAATAAATCATATCAAAAGATAATTATTTTCAAAATTGCTGGCAAGTACACTGTCTCCTTTGACAGCTCTCCTAAGTTTGTCTTCCCAGAAAGAAATGTTCATTAATTCATTATCTTTTTGATGTCATGAGGTTACCCAAACAGTTGTCTTGATGGTATCTCACATAATATTATATTTATAACTGTGTCTTATGGATTAAAAAACAACAGGACACTAAGGGCTAAGGCGGCAGTAAACGGTTATTCTGATATATGGCAAACCAAAGAATCACAGTTGACACGACAAGTCCACTTGCTCCCTACTAGCACATACCTGAAACAGAAAGGGCACATAACTGACATCACAATGACATTCAGTTTATGAAAACAAAGCAAAATTATATTCAAAACATATCAGTTGATTTTTAAGCACCATTAACTTTCAAATTCTGGTCGTGAAAACTGGTCAGCCGAAGAGGCAAAATTTCAAACATTCATCAGTTCACAGCTTTCTTATTGCCAACAACCAAAATAAATGCTTGCCACTCACACATGGTAAAATCCCTACTGATTAATTAAATCATACTCAAAATATACCATAACCACCTAGATTTTGCACTAATCACACTTGTTTGTATGCCCCTTGAGAATTGCAAGTTAAACTGAAGGCAGAGCCAGAAATGTATTAGTTTCGCATTTCCAAGCACCTGCCTCACACTGAAAGTGTCAAGGTCAAAAAGAGCATGTCAGGCAATTTTTGGGGATCCTAGCTACAGATGTGAAACTGCAAATATAGCATCTAAAAATATTTTAAAGTGCCATGAAGCTTACAGTTTGCCCACTTACCTCTTATCTTCAAATTTGACCGGGGCCAATTCGCATCTACGGCTACAAACTCTTTACTGCATCCTAATGAATGAAATGTCTTGTTAATAAAGTTGATGTCAAACGAGGTCCAAATGTTTGCCTGGGTGATGGTTGGACAAATTTGAAACTTGGTTTTCTATCATCCATAACTATGTCACTAGGTCAGATAGAACATTATCTATGCAATGGAGGCAACTTTTTATGTGATTATCATAAAATTGTTTGTCTTGGAGTTATTAGGCACAAAGAACAAGATTGAGGAAGACTAATGGCCACATTTTCAACAAATTTTGATAAAACTTGCTTAGATTGTTAATTGTAATGAACTGGTTGACAAATTTTCAGCTAGGTGATTTAGGGTGAAAACTAGGACACTATGTCAAACTTAAGACAAAGATTATCAAGACAGTGTAACATATTGAATGTTTCAATGAGAAGACTTAGAATTAATTAGCAAATAGTAGTAAGAAAAGTTTCAAGAACATTTCCAAATATCCACAAGGCTCTAAGCAGATGTCTGTGTATTGGCTAATAATCACAAAAAATGACTATATTTTCTTTCCGATCAGAATGCCTGAAGATACATTTTCTCATTATTCAGCTTGTTATGCAGGTCATACCTACAATATAATTGATAAATTTGTTCTGAAGCCAAGCTGTCACCAAGACAATCATGCAGAAGTAAGATAAAGTTAGCCACTGATCACTGGGTCATAGACAGACTGTCAGTCACAAAGCAAACAACTTCCAGTGATTTGGAATTTGGAAATGAGTATGAAAAGAAAGCTGGCTTTACACCCACTTCCCAAAACACACACTCACCACACAGTCAAAATCTTAGTATTTTATTCCCCACCCCCTTCCCCCTCCCCCCCTCCCCCCTCCCCAAAAAAATATCAAGGTCAAACTACTATTGTTTATATACAATTTACATTGTATAAAGAAAGTTTACAAGAGAAGGTGACATATCAGACATTCCTATGTAGCTTTTCAACAAATTGTTTAATCAGCATTTACCAGGAAAGTGAAGATTTTCATGAAAAATCAATGTGTGTGTTATTAGCACAGTAAGTTATTGTTATTCTTTATTATGTTGTTTCTCCAGCGGATAGGATTAACATCATTCCAGACAGACAAACTGCATTATTTGTGGTCTGGAATATATCACACACATGTCTCTTCTTGGAAATATCTATTTAACATTGGCTGTACATACAGAATCATCCTGAATGCTAACACTGCTCCTGTCAGGATCTTAACCTTAACCCTTTCCTTGATATATACGCATTTTTACGCATGTGCGACCAGTGTAGATCCAGATCAGCCGGCACATAAGTGCTGTCTGATCAGGATCTGCACTGGTCGCATTTTGGTCAGAAATAACCTAATAAATCAAAAAGTGAACACTTTAGATCCTGATCAGACGGCACGGATGTGCCGGCTGATCTGGATCTAAACTGTTCACCCTAGCAATAAAGGTGTATCTATACAGGAAAGGGTTAAGTATCTTTGGTAGCCTTTTCATTTGGCATGTTGATAACAGTTGGGACTCATGGAGCGGAAGAGGGGTTGGTCATTGAAAAATTGAGAGCTTTTGCCACAGAAATAGATTATTGCACTCCAATGAAAACATAAAGCCCCTTTCTTCCTTTTCATAGTTGCATCAACATAATCATCATCATTTTTTCTAAAAAACATGAGAAAAGGAAAAAATATGTGAAAGAGAAATGGAAGATGGCACTTGTTTTAATTGTCTTTTAATGTCAACAAAACTGCAATTTTCTTGATTTTGCAGGCAGATTAAAACACATCTCGTGCTCTCAGCATTTTATCCTTGCTGATTATGGTTAGACACTGATTTCATTTTCTGCTATTGATTGTTTTGAAAACAACAGAAAACCATTTTATTCCCAGAAATACATATGAACATGTTGAGACAAGAAAATAGTAATGGAATTATCCCCAGTAGGTTTCTTAATGACAAACATCTAGGTTTTGTATTTACAGTCAAACCTGTATAAAGCAGCTACTCAAAGGAGTGACAAAAAGTGGTTCCTTAACACAGGTAACTGTTTAATACAGGTTATGTCAGTTTAGGACATATTCAAACTGGCTGTTGCTCAATGAAGGTCACTAAGACAGGTTTAACTTTATACACTAAGCCTTATGTATTTGATGTCCTCCTCAAGTCGCCAGTATTTTACCATAAAAAAATCTTAACGCTTACAACAGTTTTGATTGAATTCGAAAAAGTGTAACGGAAAATTAATACCATTGGTACATGTACAACAGTACTTCGGGCAGAAAGAAAGGAAAAGTAGTACCTTCAACATTAATTTGAAGAGCACTCCCCCAGATACGGAAATTATATTTGACAGTGCTTGTCATAATGTTAAACATGTAAAGGTTTCTTCCAGATAATGTGATTTTATATACAATTAATGTTGGGCTATCAATTTCCTCTGTTTTATTCAATAGCTCACATAATGCTTGTATCAGTGGCACAGGCACTGCCTGGAAACAGTTTGTTCATCAGAAATCAATAGCAAATTATTGATTTCATCATGACTTGTCTGATGAAATTGACTTAACCAAGGTCTGGTTTGCCAGAAATCAGCTCAACCCTTTACCCCGTGGGATATGGCTGTTATCCATGGGCAAACAGTGTAGATCCAGATCAGCTACCAGTATGATCAGGATCTACAGTTTGCTTTTTGATTTATTAGGTTATTTCAGACCAAACAGTGAACAGTGTAGATTATGAGCTATCAGTGTTTCTAAAATTTTCAGCAGGCCGGTCATTGACCGATTTTCCAGAAGAATGTCCGATTGAAATTTCAAAATTGGTCATGAATAGTTGCCCATAAATTGTAACAAAAATGACCTACATGTACGTTTTCACAGCTTAATCAGCTATTAACCTCTAAATTATCGACTTCACAACTCTGCCACCATGACTACCAAGACTACACATCCTGTGAATAGCCTGGGGCATAGATGAAATGCGCTGAACGCAGGGACCGGAAGAGGCTGTTCGTGCGAACCCTAAGTAGGGGAATAGTAATTTTGTGGCCAATGTCCGATTGGGATTTTGGAATTTTAGAAACACTGGCAGTTACACTTCAGATATGTGTTAAAAACTGTATGCACTGAGTAAAAGGTTAAAACCCTTGACTATGGTTACAGCTATTTCCCATGGGCAATCAGTGTAGATCCAGATCAGCCGGCACATTCCATTAGGATCTGCACTGCTCACCTCTTGGTCAGAAATAATCTAAACAATGGAAGAGAAACTGGTATGCAGGTTGATCTGGATCAGCACTAGTGGCACATTGGATTTATACCAGTATTATTACATGATGGAATAAAGGGGTAATATTGTTAACACCAAGGCATGTATGAGCCTCTCTCATTCCACATCAGTGTTCACACACAGTTCAATTCGACTGAATATATTTATTTCAGATTAACACATGAATAGGCTGATATAATACACAGGTTTATAAAGTGCAGATTAATGGATTAAGAAGGATTGACGGGCTTATGATCTTTTGATGTTTCAAAATGTTAGGACACCTTAACTGTTAACCTTCTGGATTGAGATATAATGGACTCTTAGGGTTTATGGGTAGTTTTATTAAAAATTAATTATCTGAATAGCGAACAATGTTTAAGGTCTTCACTTAAAAACAAAATATTCCAAAACATCCAGTAGACTTTAAGAGATCCAGAACAGACAGCACATCTGTGCCATCTGATTTGAATTTTCACTGTCTTGGTCAGAAAAAAACATTTTATCAATCAAAAAACAAACAGTGCATATCCATGCCATCTGATCTAGATCTACACTGTTCACCCATGCCATAAAGACGTATTTATGGAGGAAAGGATTAAAAGTTCCACTCCGCTATGTTTTGTTATTACAGATGTCTCAAAAATCTGTAAGTTCTTTCTTGTGAAAATTGTCAAAGATTAATAATCATTATTAGTTATACCTTAGGCAATATATAATTACGTAGACAGTATATAAAAGATCCATTAGAAGATTAAAGACATTATTGTATTTCCCACCAGCAGCTTTAGCGCTGGAAATTATTGAGGGTTCCTGGCTTAATGTTAGCCTTCATTAAGATATAAGCAAATGGTGGGAATATTAATAAGAATCACATTGTTGGGAAATTGTTTTATTGAAGTTTGATGTTCAGTGATTGATCTTTGGTTAACTGGATCTGTGGTCTGATTGTGCTGGATAGGAGAAGTAATGGAAATTGAGTGTGAATGGTCTGTCAAATGTGAAAAAAGGGATATTTGTTGTGCTTAAGTCTACTAGAGGAATAAGGGAAATTGAGTGTGAGAGGTCTATCTAATGTGAAGAAGGGGATATTTTGTGTGAAGCAGATGTCAGTATGTATCGGGTGCATTCCATCATTTGTGCATTGCTGGTGGATGTAGTGTGAATGGGGTCTGTGAATGTAAGATATGTAATGTGGTTATGTAACATATATGTGTCAAAGAGTGATGTTGCTGTGTGTAGAAGGAATGTTGTTGTCTGGGAAATGAATTGTTTATCACTTGAAAGGATATTGTAAGATGTTGCTATTGTGAGATTATCATTAACTCCATATATACCTGTAAATAGGATGTGCAAACATTGGGCATGCTTGATTGGAAATTCCGGCTGTTAGAATGGGGAGAACTCCAATCGAGTATGTCGGAACTGTGTTCCGGCAGCGTTCTACCCATTCCATCGAAATAGGTGGTGTGAATGGAATCGGTCAGTGTTTTATACTTCTCCAAACTGAAATCTTTTTTTAGATACTGTTTATTTGCCATAAAATTTGGTAATGGTAACATTTCAGTACACTGCCAGGAATTTCACAAACAGAAATACCAGAAATAGTGTTATTTTTCAGTAAATTATAAACATTGCTTTGTTGTTGACTGATCTTAAAACTAAGAAAACTTAGTTGAACTATAAAGTATGGCTTATTAAGACTATTCAGAGTTCTTTAGACTTCAAAAGATATAATTAACATGCCATTATGTAACACTTTTTATATTAACCTAACATGATTCAGTTCCGACATACTCTATCACTTATTTAAAAGAACTTTTGGAAGAGTTGGAATTCAATTCTGGTTCAGTTTTGACTGCCCAATTGAGCGTGCCCATTGTAAAATTAGCACATCTGTGCCATCTGATCAGGATCTGCACTTTTCACTTTTTGATTTATAAGGTTACTTCTGACAAAAAAGCTAATAGTGCAGATTGTGATCAGACAGCACTGATGCGTTGGCTGTTCTGGATCTATACTGGTCACATAATATGTGTTTTTATCTAGTTAATGGTTAAAAGATTTATTGTTACTTATGACAAATTCAGAAGATTATTTGAATCATTATGAAACGTTAAAATAGATCATCAGTATTGTAGTGCTTAAATATTCATTGAAAACAGAATTATAATTATGTCAACTCTAAGTGCAAATTGGTGTATGCACCATTGAATTTAGAAGTAGTTGTACTGTTTTTGCACTAAGATGGTGAATATAGGACATAATATACTTATACCTTCCAAAAATTCTTTCAAAATATGTTATCGGATCAAGGATTACATAATTATGAACTTTTAACTTTTAACAAAATTTTAAACATGAACAAGTCTCATTAAAATACAGACTATTAATTGACCCAAACTTAGAAGAACTATGCCTGAAACTGGAAACTCTTGATTCAGATGGAGACAAGTCTCTATTTCAGTCAATCAGGCACCTACAAATATACTTATGCTACTGGACTCTTATCCTTAGATATTACTTATCAGGCTGAGATTCATCAGTCAGCATTTGATTTTGGTGATACCTTGTGGCTTCCATGTTGTTCCAGTGAGCATGATATAATTAGGAGAACAAAATATCAAGTGTTTAAATTGTAAAATGAACTTACCTATAACATGGCTGCCTCAGTTATTTGTGTGTTTTTGTGTGTGTGCATACATGAGAGCATGAGCATGTGTGCAGGCATACACATGTTAGTGTGGTGCATATGTGTATGAAAGTATGTTCTTGAATGTGTTATGTGCAGGCATACACATGTTAGTGTGGTGCATATGTGTATGAAAGTATGTTCTTGTATGTGTTATGTGCAGGCATACACATGTGTTAGTGTGGTGCATATGTGTATGAAAGTATGTTCTTGTATGTGTTATGTGCAGGCATACACATGTGTTAGTGTGGTGCATATGTGTATGAAAGTATGTTCTTGTATGTGTTATGTGCAGGCATACACATGTTAGTGTGGTGCATATGTGTATGAAAGTATTTTCTTGTATGTGTTATGCACAGGCATACACACGTGTTAGTGTGGTGCATATGTGTATGAAAGTATGTTCTTGTATGTGTTATGTGCAGGCATACACATGTGTTAGTGTGGTGCATATGTGTATGAAAGTATGTTCTTGTATGTGTTATGTGCACGCATGCACACATGTGTTAGTGTGCTTATGTGTGAGAAAGTTTGTTCTTGTATGTGTAATGTGAGATCGAGAAACTCATGCACATGCAGAAGGGTATGTATTCTAGTGTAAATGGAAGGTTGCTCAAAAATAGTTTATTCTTGTGTGAGATTTTCCAACATTTTATCCTGCACACATGAATGGACTTGCTTTCTTTTCCCACCAGATCTTTAATGTTTTTTATTCTTTTACATAAATCTAGGGTAAAATGAACAGTGTAATAACTTTATTATGACAAAAAGATGTCTGGAACATATTGGCATGTGGTATTTCCTCAATAAACTTTAAATTCTTGAAAATAATATTCTTGAAAGTGCAATGAAAGCAAAAGTTTTCAGTTTAAAGAAGGAATGTGAAACTTGTGAAGGACCTTTGCAGCACTGTCTGTGAAACTGAAGGAACTGTTTGGAAATGTTGAAGTTGTCATGGTAACCATGGAAGGTGAAATAAGCGAGGAGAAGGTAGAGGAGGATGAATACGATGATAGCATGTGTTTGACGGTGCCGAAGACATCGCTCACGCGCACTGTGTCACTGAATGACACTAAATCTGTGCTAGAGCGTGTGAAAAGAAAAGATTCTATAATAACATCGACCAGTGAAACTGATTTACGGAGATACTTTCTCTCCCCGGTTAATATACGAAGATCTGTGTCTGTGAATGAGTGCTCAGAATTAGTGCGCAATGTTCTGTCAGTTCGTGTAAACTACAGTGATGATGAGGTGTTTGAATTCCCGCACACAAGATCGCCCATTTCACTGAAGGTAATTTATTAAGCATTGCAGATGTGTTGCTAGATTCTTGTGGTTGTCTTTAAAGAAATATTTTGTTATCTGCAAACTTATGTAATAATAATGATTATTGATGCATTATGAATTATAAAAGAATACATTCCAACATACTAACATTATATGTACATCTCTGTGTCCATTTGCCGGTTATGAAACATCACAGGTAAATTAATGCCCAAAATATTTTAAAACAGCTGTTAATTGACTGTAAATTGGTAACTTTATTGTACGAGAGTGAATAAAAACTAAAAAAAGATGTTCAATATCATATGTGAGGCCCAATGTTTGTTGTGCTCATTGCACTACATGTATAGGCAGTGGAATAGACTAGTGATTTGAATGTAAAGGGGCCATCACACAATGATGTTTTCGTCAACGTTCTCTGAACGTTTCAATCATCCATTTTTTTAGCGTTCTAGAATGAGGATGACAGATCTGGCGTGTTATTAACATTTAGTCTAACGCACCAAGTGCGTGTGCCTAACACTCTAGAAGCGTGTAATAGCGACCATTTAAGAAAACCTTAAAAACATTAGCATGTTCTCACGTGCAACTGGCATGCGAAGAACGATTGGTCAATGTTAGATGAGCGTGCTGAGGCATGGACGTTCGGGTAATGTTCGAATGACGCTCAATGGATGCCAAAAGGACATTCGTTTAACTTTAGTCACATGCTGCGTGCGCTATGGAACCATTCAGCGGTTGTTGACAGGTTGCCAGGGAGTCGCTAACAGCAAAACAAACGATTTGTAGCAACCAAGTAACGCTTGAGTAACGACTGACTGACGATAGCCGAACGCTTGCAACGCTCGGCGAACGTTAATAAAACATTCTAGGAACGTTCTGAAACCTTCTTCAGCATTTAAAATTATATGTTGAAGAACGTTGGTCTCAGTAAAAATTTTTGTGCATGTTCAAAAAATTTTTTCCGGACCAGCGTTCTCCTCCGATTCCCGGCGATCACCAACGTTCACTAGCGTTTACACAACGCACTTCTGGCGCTATCCCAGCGACAATGGACGACTAACAACGTTTCCTCATATGTCGTAGTACGCTGGCCAGAACGTCATGTTGTGACGGCCTCATAACAGGTTGAAATTCATCAGACATAAAATATTATAAGTCTTACATATTTGTCTTAATCCATTCACAGTGCAAGTACAGGTTCTCACGAAGAAGCACCAAAGGTGTAATTTAACCCTAAACATTGCTACATGGTTTATGGCTGTTATCCAAGTGCAAACAGTGTAGATCAAATTCAGCTGGCACATTAATGCCATCTGATCATGATCTGCACTGATTGCTTTTTGATTCATTAGGTCATTTGTGACAAAGAAGCATATCCAGATCAGACAGTACAAATGTGCTGGCTGATCTGGATTTACACCGGAAGCACATGCGCTAAAAGTTCATAAAACCCGTATGGAGTAAAGGCTGAAATAAATTCAAAGGACTTTTTCCAATCAGTTGTTTTACAGAATATGATGATCAGTATTTCAAGTGTCTGATAATAATTTGTTGGTAAACATTATGAACATTATGCAGCAGTGTTTCATCCCTCTCTATACAGGCGATTAAGATAAGCTGTCAGGTTAATTGAGACTTCAAAGAAACATCTCAAGCCAGGCATGAACTATATGATAAGGAACTGTTTCCCATGTTGCCTTCACTGCTCAGTATAAACTACATCTTGTTAAGCTGGCAGCATACTCAATATTTTATTATTTATTAATGTGTAGTAGTGCTAAAATAACAGGTTTCTTCAGTACTAGCTGCCAGAGCTGGTAGAGTTTCATCTTAGCCCTTTACTCCATATATAAGCATTTAAATTGTGTGCAACCAGTGTATATCCAGTTCAGCCACCACATTTGTGCCATATGATCAGGATCTGCACTGGCCTCATCTTGGTCAGAAATAACCTAATGAATCAAAAAGCGATTGGTGTGGATCGTGGTCTGATGGCAGGGATTTACTGGCTGATCTGGATCTACACTGTTCACCTATGTGATAAGGGCCTGTGTATGGAGTAAAGGGTTGATGATGCTGATATTAGATGTTCAAATGTTGGTCAAGGTTCACATGAATTGTTTCCACAATTCTGTTTTTCTTGGTCAAACTGTTGTCCCAGTGTGCTTTATACTGGAATTGTTTCTGTTAAGAGAAACCAAGTTGTTTTCTGGTGTTGATTTCTGTTTTTGTGCCAACACTTGCTTTTTCACTGTCCTGTAAGAGTGCCCATATTGAGTGAAATAGTGATAAATTTGTTTGGCTTGTGAAAACAGAAAAGAACATTAATGAAAAAATATGACTATGATTGTTCAGATCTTCTTTTCACATGCAAAATGCTGGTAAATCAGAACATCATATGACTTGTGTTTGCTATATGTATTCCTGCACAAAGCTGCATAAAATTGGTTGGTTTTTGCAACATTTGTCTGATGTTCACAAACAAGTATACCTGTCTACACAGAACTGTATGTGGACAAACTGGAAACAATAAAAAATTCTTTGGGTTCCTTATTTGTCCCCATTATGAGAACCACCCTTAGGTACTCGGAAATTTCCACAGAACCCAATTTTAAAGGTAAAAGATATAGCTCACTGACATGAGTGATGTCATGGCATTTATGGCTTGTGTCTTGTGTAAAAATGTATGACATCATTATTTTTGAATAATAATGTTAAAATATAAACATAAGAAATCTTGAAATACAAACATATGACGGTCATAAGAAATGAGGTCTTTGGCCAACATGATATATTTGTTTCCCTAAGGTGAACTGCTTTGGCTGAATCTCCATAGTAACGCCCAAAACATTCAAATTTGGGCAAAGAGTTATACACTACACACTACTTGCACCTGGTGACATTTGTTTAGGTTAGTGTTCTTCTAAATTTTAAGATTGATGGATTATTTGCACTGAGAAGTTTTTTTTCCAACATTATCCAATTCTGGGTTTTATCAAATGTCACACCACTTTCTAAAATTAAAACTGAGGATTTTGGCAGATCATTCGGATTTCCTGTAATTTACAGCATGTGCAATAGGGGGATTTTTCTTTTCAATTAAACATTACTGACAGTGCTTGCATTAGAAAGCTCCCCATCAAAATTAATCATGGTAAAAGACAATGATATGAAATTAGGTCACCCCCTGTAACTAACCATTCTGGAACCATCGTCTTAGGAGACATTTTCCTGGCTTGACGTTATTTCAATTTAGGAGAAATATTTCAGAGATGGCTGGTAAACCCTCATTATATGTCCCGCAGGAGGCTCCAGACGTCAAATTAGTCTTGACTTTCCATTTTGCTGTGTTCGACTTGGGTTTTTAATAAACTATTGTGGATGTTTTTCGCAGTTAAGTTTGTTAATTTTTTCACTTTGTAAATTGTACTTCATAAGTTGCTCACCTTTTAAGGTCTGTTTAATTGTCATACTGTTTTGATAAATTTGTCTCGCCATTACATGTACTTTTGAGAAAATATAAAACCACCTCTGGGAAATTTCATGAAAAAACTTTCCTGTGCTGAAGATTTTAACAATAAATTTTGAAACCAGTCTCAAACTTTAACGTGCTTAAGATTATAACATTGAGTTTTGAAACCAGTCTCAAATCTCATGCACCTGATAGACTGAACTGGCAACCAGTCGCCATTTCAGCCAATCATATGCTTGAGATTTAAGACTGGTTTTCATTCTCAGTTTTATAACCTTGGGACCTGTGCCGTACATTTCACAGCAAAGAACCAGTTCTATATGGTGATTCTCTAGGACCATTACAAGTACAACTATTAAAATGTGGCTGACTAATTGGAATTCAGTTAAAACCGAACCTTATTCAAACTGACCAGTCATATTCTCTGTTGTTTATGTTTTTGGCCCTCTTGAATAGTGTTGGTTTAACCCTTTCCTCCATATATACGCATTTTTACGCATGTGCGACCAGTGTAGATCCGGATCAGCTGGCACATCTGTGCCATCTTTTCAGGATCTGCACTGGTTGCATTTTGGTCAGAAATAACCTAATGCATCATGTATCTATGGAGGAAAGGGACAGAATTATAAAGGGACTCGGGTTCTTTTGTAACAACAAGCATTATACAATTATTCAATTTTTCAGATTAAAGATTTTGTATGATATTTACAAAACTCTCAATATTTTGTTATTTTATATTTTCAGAAAGAGCTAAGCTTCAGCAGAAGATCCACGAGGTAAGTCATAGAGGATATTTGTTTTTACTAGTGTAAGATAGAAATATATTTCACCGAGTGAGCTCCGGAATTGGTATTTTCACAAGTGGTGAAGCCACCAGTTAAATACATAATTACAGAGTTCATGAGTGAAATATATTTCTATCTTTCACTGGTAAAACAAATTTTCTTTTTATTTTATGTTTTAAATGCACAATTTGTGTAAACTTGATAGAAAAATTGCTTGAAATCATGCGCCAAAAACGTTGGTTGATGACTTGACATCATGACGTCATATACCCAAACTTGAGTCTGTTTTCTTAATGTTCTCATTTGGAATGTTCTGTGCTTTTTGGTACCGTGAAAAAAAACGGTGAAAATAAAAATGATATTCCACTGTTTGATAACAGTGAAATACCAGTTTTATTTCACTGGGAAAATTCTATAATTCACTGGAAAGCATAAAATAATAGTGTTTGATACCTCTTCAGTCAGCATTTTGATGTACAGGCTGAGTGTTAGACATCACTAAGTCAACATGGTGGGAGGAATCTAAGTACATGTATATGGGTTGAATGTTTGACACATTTTAAGAGGAATCTTTGTATTTTATAGAAATTATTATTATTTTTCTGTCCAACAATAATTTTCACAAAGACTGTCTCCTCTTGTCAGTGTATGTTTCAATCATTTCTGGTCAGTAATCCCAGGGTTTTTTTTGGTCGATTTTATAGCCGATATTTGGTCATGTTCCCAATGGCAAAACATATACTTTTAAGAAGAAAGATTCCCAACTGAATCAATACAAAGCCTGTGTTACCTGTATCATTTCAATAATAGATTATTATAGCTTGTTAGTAAAGCAGGCATAATTTGTTCCTTTGATTCAGAAATGCTAATAAGTGTGAAACTATTTATTCAACAATGATGGAAATAAAAATCCCAATTTCTTCTAAAAGCAATTCAAACTTTACCAATTCCAGAAATATAGGTAATATTGCAAAAATTTTACAAAAAAGTCCTGAATCCTGATGTGTTCCATTAAAATGAAAATCAAGTAAAATTTAATAATGGTGGAGTGCATAATTATACATGTTTGAATATTGACAAAATTCTTTTGTTACATTTTTGTCCAAGATGATTCAAAATATGGGAAACACCATAGGTAAGGATTTGGTTCACTGAATTGCCCCAATTTTGAACTGTGAGGAGTGCACCAGTGGATCATAAGAGCCTCTATGGGTGGACACTTTGGAGGAATGGTTCTCTACACTACTTTGTTCAGGGGTACCATACTGGGTACTAACTAAAGCTGTAGGGTCTATTTTACTCTTATGTCATTTCTTGAAAGCACAAATGTGATACAAGTACTGGTTTCAGCCTATGAAGAAGTCACACTTCCATTTCAGCAATCTGTGTACAATAGTAAGTTTAAGGACTTAAGTAAGTCTGTGTCACTTGTAACTAGAACTATGTTTAACACTACTTAAGTATGAGCTACTAGTGGTAAACAGTGCTTTAGTTTAACCCTTTTCTTCATAGATACTCCTTTTATCACATGCGCAACCAGTGTAGATCTGTATCAGCTGGCATATCAGTGCTGTGAGATCTGAATATACATAGTTTTCTTATATAATTAATATATTAATTTAAAAGCTAACACTGTAGATCCTGATAAGACGGCACAGATGTGCCTTTTGATCTGGATCTATACTGGTTGCCTATGAGATAAAAGGTCATATCCCACGGAGTAAAGAATTATCATCAATATTCAATTTAACTAAACCATTGCAACTATTGAAGAGGGACAACTATGTATTTCATACTGGGTTTAAGCAAAAAAGAGTTATCTCTCTTACATAACTATTTCTATTTCAGCCGTGGTCGGAAGTCAGTGGTTGGTCCTAACAAGTCACCTGTACTTCAGCCGCGAAGTTCTTCTCCACAGATCTGTGGTAAGTTTTTAGCTAGATCGTGTTGTTACAGAAGTGTTTGACTGATAAATAGTTGTACAACACAGTCAGCTTAGGTGCACAAGAAATGCTGTCAGCTGCAACATGAATGTAGCATCAGGTAGTTAAATACATATATCAATCACAAGTTGTATACTTAAATAGTTGCCCAAGGTTATTAAACTGAGCATGGAAACCAGTCTCAATTCTCAAGCATCTGATTGGCTGAAATGGAGACTGGTCGCCATTTCAGCCAATCAGATGCTTGAGATTTGGGACTGGTTTCCATGCTCATTTTATAACTTCAGTCAGTATTGCATGTACTATGTTTAATCTGCATAATCAAGCTGAATAATTAGGTAGTTCTGAAAGCACTGATCTGCTTCCTGGACAAGAGTCGAGAACACTAAATTTAACCCTTTACTTCATTTATGGTTATGATCATTTTAACACGTGACAAAATTTTAATGTATATCAAGATTACCTGGCACGTTCATGCACTGGATGCATCATGATCAGAAATAACCTAATTACACTAAAAGCAAACAGTGTAAATCCTGATCAGATGGCACAAATGTTCCAGTTAGTCTGGATCTACACTGTTTGCCCATGCAGTAAAGTTGTATCTGTGAAGTAAAGGGTAAATTAATAAGGTATACCAGTTGTACAGCTTTTGAAATTTCAAGATAGAGCTTCCACAGTTCTAATCTATTTCTATGTACTGAATTACTAATGCTGTTAACTAAATGGAAATAAGGAGACCGACATACAGATCAGCTTCATTATGAGATAACTGTGCTCTGGTAATGACATCAGACACAGCTAACTTGGTCACTAGGGGGTCTATGCCCAGCTAATTAGACTGTAGATCTATTTAAAGATGCTTGCACTTGAAGACCAGTGAAGTGCTATTATCTGAGGAAATTTATTGCAAGTACTGTTGCCGACAGTGTTCATAGGTTCATTCTCAAGTGCTTGGAAAATCACAAATAATGTGGTGCATGTCACAGGAAAAGAAATTACAACTATCTATTATTTTTTAATCAATTATTGGTGATTTTGTTACAAATTTCAACTATAATTTGTTAATTTTACTGCAAATTACATTTTAAGGAATCTTGTCTGCTTAACTTTATGACGACATTTCAAGGAATAACCTCATGTGTTCAGAGACACCCTTCCCATGACGTGTCCCACAGCTCTGTGTATACTGGAGCTTGCATGTACAGGCTACCTTCACCTCCATCACCACATATACTATGTGTGTATGTGTCTGAAGCTAATTAATAACAGATTAATACCTTAAAATAGTTTAATACAGACCTTATGCTTTGCGGTGTCACCAGTTTGACTTTGTTCCCAGCTGGGATCCACATGGAAGCTGTTTGCGTGTGAATCTGTTTTTAGAACAAATTAGCTTGGTTGTGATTGATGACGAGTCTTTCTTGGTAATCATAATATAAAGTAACTATATAAGTTGAAGTAGTCATAGAGACCACAAAAGTGGAATGTGACGCAGGTGTTTTATTATTAAATTTTGAACTTTTTGTAGCCAGCAAGGTTGTATGTCGTTGTCTCCGCGCATTCTTATTTGTGTTCAGAAGAGATATATAAACCCTTTCCTCCATATGCCTTTATGGCCTGAAAGAACAGTGTAGATCAAGATCAGCTGTCAAATTTGTGCTGTCTGATTAGGATCTGCACTTTTTGCTTTTTAATTATTAAGTAATTTGTGTTAAATATTAGGTAATTTGTGAACAAAGAATAGTGCAGATTTGATCGGATGTGCCATCTGATCTGGACCTACACTGGTCCCACGTGCGTTATGGAGTAAAGGCATTCAGAGAGAATCTTGCTCATTCTATAGAGTTATTTGCTTTAAGGAAACATGCTTTTTGTGACACCACTAGATGTATAGCCAGCGGTTCAATCACTCACTTGTGAGGACATTCATGAAGTTCACGTCTGTTCTGTAACTGTCTAAGAATTTGAAGATCATGTATGGGCTCTTTGTGCCCTCAATGGCTATCCAACATCAGGCTGCATAAGTTTTCAATCTATTCAGTGTTTGTCTTTGATAATTCAAGACATCTGGAATGTTAACGATTTAGAAGATGATTTGAGTTTGTTGATCCCAATTCTTATAATGCCATCTACACTGTCTGTTACATCATGGGAAACTGCTATTGGCATTCTGTACCCATATCAAGGTACTAGGTCAGTAGACTAATAAACCATTTTTGAACCCAATTCTTATAATGCCATCTACACTGTCTGTTACATCATGGGAAACTGCTATTGGCATTCTGTACCCATATCAAGGTACTAGGTCAGTAGACTAATAAACCATTTTTGAACGTTCTTATTTATTTTTGCAGCATACACTTCACAGCAAAATGTTCATTTAAAATGACTTAAACACTTTATATTAATATGTGGATTAGTGAAAAAATCCTTAGAAGTGCAAATGGTGGCGGTCATAATTTGACCATTTTAGAAATTACTTCACATAGAGTTGTCTGTGTTTAAGCTTTATATGTTATTTTCTCCTTAATTACTCTTGCTATTGCATGTATTGCGCATTTGTTTATATCGTCATATAATGATGAACTATGTATGTTCAAGTTTATGGAAATAAAAGTTCTGTTCTGTTCTGTTCATAATAATGATTCACTCTAATATTTTAAAGATTTATGTAGATAAATCAAATTCTTCATATGATAATCCATCCCTTTACTCTGTGGGATATGGCTTATATCCTGTGGTAGGCCATCGTAGATCAGCCTCCGCATCCTTGCAATGTAATCAGGATCTACTCTGTTTGATTTTGGTCAGAAATAACCTTTTTGATATAAAAGCAGATGACAGGATGATCTGGATCTATACTGGCTGCATTATGGGGCAAATGCCATATACCTTAAAGGGTCAATACTCTAAAATAATTTAATTTCATTGCCATTAAATTATATAGTTTGTTTTAAATATGTTATGTTTGGTGGAAATTTTAATGAAACCATATGGGTACCAATGGTTGTGGAATCTCTCTATATTAACCCTTTCCTTGATATATACGCATTTTTACGTGTGTGCGACCAGTGTAGATCTGGATCTGCACTGTTCGCATTTTGGTCATAATAACCTAATGAATCAAACAGCGAAAAATTTAATTCCTGATCAGACGGCAGGGATGTGCCGGCTGATTTGGATCTAAACTGTTCGCCCTAGCAATAAAGGTGTATCTTTACAGGAAAGGGTTAACGGGTTTTGTAGCATGTATGACTAGTGAAGACACAAAATCTACCATGAAATAATAATATTTCACAGTAGTCGTTAAGTGTTCATTATATTGCCATATGTAGAAATTAACATAAAATTAGAAATTCATAAATGTAAGTCCAGCACACAACAATTCATGGGAATTTATTATCCTCCAGCTCTAAGCTTTTTATGTTGGTGATTTTTTTGTTGGTTTCTTTAAGTTTTGATTATATCTGGCCTTGAGTGGTTTGGTTGAAATGAGTTTAGTCCAGTTTATGTGAAATTACATATACTGTACTGTGACCTATACTCAAGATTGTTTATCACGATAATTATGTACATTATAAATGCAGAATGCGAGCAATTAGGAAGGAACAAGATTGTCTGGGACAGGAAGTTATTTTGTAAAGGGAAGGGGGAAAGGGGGCCAGCCATAGTACAGACTTGTTGATTTGGGGAATTAAAAAAACTAACATCAGGCATTTTTGTTTGTTCATGGACAAGTGTTCTAACATATTACAGGTTTACTGTGAAAATTTTAGTTTTTTGTTGTTTTATTTTTACAAAAAGTACAAATTAAGAAATATGGTAGAAAATTGTGAAGCATAGTGTAGAGTGAACTACAAGAATAATGATATTCCGAAGTAAAATCAGGAGATTTAAAAGAATACTTCGACTTGGATGTAAGTAACATTTTTTTTTTTAATTCACTAAAAGGTTTATGTCAGTAATTCTTTTTCAGCAAAAATGCTACCCTTTTTTCGAAGAAGACAGTCCAAAGGCATTACTTTGTCCACCCTTCTGTCTAAAAAAAACGTTGGCAATAACTTTGTCATTTTTCATTTCTTATTTAATTCTTCATCAAACTTTCAAAATTTATTTATATTGCTTACAAAAACGGGGTTGCGATTCAGCCAAAATCTTCCAAACATTTTAATTGTAAGTGTAGGCAGTGTATAAAATTTGTTAAACAGCTGTGTTTGGACTAAAACTGGCTCAATATGCTTCGCTTATACTGTATATGGATATTTATGAACCCTTTATGAGAAAGTATTCAGTCAAATTCTGAAATGTTTTGAAGTCATTCTCTGATCTTTTATGGATTTACACTGTACACTACTTGGTCCATAATGCCTTATGAATCTAAAATGGAACATTATAGATCCTGATCAGATGGCACAAATTTGCCTGCTGATCTAGATCTACACTATTTCCTCGAGCAATAAAGGCATATCTATAGAGTAACTGACATAGCTATGGAGTAAGCAATTGTTAGATGCAAGTAAAACTTAATCAGCTAATTGATACACTAATGAGATCTGGATATCACCAGGTATTCTGCAGATTGCTTAGAAAAACAAAATCCACAGAAACATGCTATTCTGCAGATTGCTTAGAAAAACAAAAACCACAGAAACATGCAAGTATCTAGTATGGTCTCAAAGCTCAAGCATCTGATTGGCTGAAATGGCAAATCAGATGCTGGTCGCCATTTCAGCCAATCAGATTGCTTGAGATTTTGGACTGATCTGCAGATTTACTTTTATGATCTTGGATACAGGTGAGTGTTTGGGGACCTACAGATACTTTAGTTTTTATTCTTATTGCCATGGTTTACCTCTGAAACATAAATCTGAGTGTTTGAAAGACTAGCACAGGTATCAGTATCTAGACATTTTCCCAGAGTTATTGCTTCATTTCTCAAATTCTGAGCATTTTAATTGAAAGTGCTCCATTGATTTACCATGACTATATTATACATAAGACCAGTTTTGATCAGAAAATAAAGAAGATTGGCAAGGAAATAAAAACTGTATCTGGTATAAACATAATTGTGGTTAATAGAAGGGCTGATTGATGTGGATATTTTTCTAAATATGACATATTTAATGTATAGATGTAAGCAAGAATTTAGATGGATGTTTGGGCTGACAGGTAGGACATGACTATTTTGCTAATTGGTTTTTAATTGCTTGTTAAAATATAATAGTATATAATGAAAAATGTGGATATACTGTTAGTAATGATTAATTTGTTGATACTGTAGGTTCAGCATACAGCTATTTGTGTTGATAAATTTAAGGAAGCTGGGAAGTTTCATTTTTTCACGTGCTGACAGCTCTCCATTAGTGTTAAGAGAGCATTGTACTATATTTTAGGGCCACACATGTAGGAATATGATGGTGAGTTTTATTTCCTTGAAACCATGTCCTAACCCATTATATCTGTTAAAACATCTGTGTGATGTAATGATTTGAAGATCACATTGTGTTCATACTTCCTGTCTACATTGAATTCAAGCATTGAATAGAATAGTCTGCTCCTTGAAGTGGAATTCATATTTACAGTTCAGCTTACATTCTCAGCAGATCAGAAGCCTTCGTTTCATTCAAATGAAAGAAATTAATGGCATAATTTGGCTTTTCCAGTAGCTGCCTGTTAAATCAGACCAAATAAATAATTAAATCTGGCTTGTTTAAATTGTAACATTTGTCGTTTTTCAGTTTGATAGAGCGTAATAAACACTACGCCATTTATTTTCTTGAAAATGAATGAAAAGCATTACACAATTATATTTGGTATTTCGAAAACCTCACTAAAAATTAGAAATAAATATTTTATTACACACATTCAAGTTATTAGCACAGATTCATAATGTTTTAACAATCACTTTGTAAACACTGTTCTCATGCAATGCTTCTTTTACTGTTTGTTGATCAGTTAAATGGACATAACATTTTAAGATCTTGGATAAATTAAAATCTGGGAAGCTAGCAAGATCCTGGCTGTCACTCTGGAGTAACAGCCTTTATTCTGCAATTATTTCATCAGATAAGCAATCTTATATAACATAATTCAATCTTTAATATAACAAATTACAACACTAAACCAGCTTGATTGTTCCATAGTCCCCCTTTAGTTTA
The DNA here is from genome assembly GCA_038501625.1 of Corbicula japonica. Taxonomy (NCBI): domain Eukaryota; kingdom Metazoa; phylum Mollusca; class Bivalvia; order Venerida; family Cyrenidae; genus Corbicula; species Corbicula japonica. Next base: position 805,640 of record JAZAYU010000062.1, on the reverse strand, counting down.
TAATAAGGCCCTGAAAATGTCTCAATTTCCACCAATCAGATGCTGATCTAAAATTTCAGTTTAAAGATCTTTAACCCTATAATTGTCAGATGTGAGATTTACTCACAGGACATATGTAGAAGGAGAGATAGTGTTGGAGATCATTTATTACCAATAGAAGCTTTCATCAAAGATCTGAGACTGGTCTCCACTCTCAGTTTTAAAAAAAATATGTCTGCCTGTGATTCTTTAAGGAAATTTTATTATTTGAACATTGAACTGTTTTTCTATAAAGTTCACAATCTGTAACATTGTCATAGATTCATTAAACTACAGTATTTGTGCTTATAAGCGTGCCACACAACACAAGTTGAGTCAGTTTAAAATTCATACTGGCATTCCAAAATAATTAAAAAAAATCAAGATGGACACAATCAAATGAAATTGCTCCGATGAAGGAAAGGAAAATTAAACATGCATTCAGTAATGTAAGGCATTTTAATTGTAAGTTCTGTGTGGGATCACTAATAAGGAGAACATGGTATCAAGCCCCAATATCAAGATTATTGTTGTCACAAGTAAGTAATTTGTTGGCTAAATATTTGTTCAGATAACCACAGTAAATAAAGTTAAAAGATACAGTCAAATTTAGCAAAATGACAGATAGGCATGACCTTTATCTTGGACATAGATACACGATCTTCTGGAGTATGTGATTTTTTTGTGGCCTACATCATTGGCAGCAGTTGCCAGTGTAGACCAGGTTCATCCAGCATAGAAATGTTTGCCTTCAGTCTACATGAAGACCCGGTGCTGTCAGTGTAGACATTTATTACCAGCAGTAAAGACCTTGTGCTGTCAGTAAAGACTTTTAAGCTCACCTGAGCTGGCTCAAGGTGAGCTATTAGAATCGATGAATGTCCGTCCTCTGTCGTCCGTCGTTCGTCCACACATAGTTCGTTAACACTCTAGCGGTCACATTTTTGCTCCGATTGTCATGAAACTTGGTCAGGATGTTTGTCCCAATGATTTCTCTGACGAGTTCGAATATGGGTCATCTGGGTCCAAAAACTAGGTCACTGTTACTAAAAATAGAATTTTCTTGTTAACACTCTAGCGGTCACATTTTTGCTCTGATTGTCATGAAACTTGGTCAGGATGTTTGTCCCAATGATTTCTCGGACGAGTTCGAATATGGGTCATCTGGGTCCAAAAACTAGGTCACTGTTACTAAAAATAGAATTTTCTTGTTAACACTCTAGCGGTCACATTTTTGATCCGATTGTCATGAAACTTGGTCAGGATGTTTGTCCCAATGATTTCTCGGACGAGTTCGAATATGGGTCATCTGGGACCAAAAACTAGGTCACTGTTACTAAAAATAGAATTTTCTTGTTAACACTCTAGCGGTCACATTTTTGCTGCCATTGTCATGAAACTTGGTCAGGATGTTTGTCCCAATGATTTCTCGGACGAGTTCGAATATGGGTCATCTGGGTCCAAAAACTAGGTCACTGTAACTAAAAATGGAATTTTCTTGTTAACACTCTAGCGGTCACATTTTTGCTCCGATTGTCATGAAACTTGGTCAGGATGTTTGTCCCAATGATGTCTCGGACGAGTTCGAATATGGGTCATCTGGGTCCAAAAACTAGGTCACTGTTACTATAAATAGAATTATCTTGTTAACACTCTAGCGGTCACATTTTTGCTCCGATTGTCATGAAACTTGGTCAGGATGTTTGTCCCAATGATTTCTCGGACGAGTTCGAATATGTGTCATCTGGGTCCAAAAACTAGATCACTGTTGCTAAAAATAGAATTTTCTTGTTAACACTCTAGCGGTCACAATTTTGCTCTGATTGTCATGAAACTTGGTCAGGATGTTTGTCCTTATGATTTCTCAGACAAGTTCCAATATGAGTCATCTGGGTCCAAAAACTAGGTCACAGTTACTTAAAATAGAATTTTCTTGTTAACACTCTAGCGGTCACATTTTTGCTCCGATTGTCATGAAACTTGGTCAGGATGTTTGTCCCAATGCTTTCTCAGACGAGTTCGAAAAATGGGTAATTTGGGTCCAAAAACTAGGTCACTGTTACTAAAAATAGAATTTTCTTGCCAACACTCTAGCGGTCACATTTTTGCTCCGATTGTCATGAAACTTGGTCAGGATGTTTGTCCCAATGATTTCTCTGACGAGTTCGAATATGGGTCATCTGGGTATAAAAACTAGGTCACTGTTACTAAAAATAGAATTTTCTTGTTAACACTCTAGCGGTTACATCTTTGCTCCAATTGTCATGAAACTTGGTCAGGATGTTTTTCCCAATGCTTTCTCAGACGAGTTCGAAAATGGGTAATTTGGGTCCAAAAACTAGGTCACTGTTACTAAAAATAGAATTTTCTTGTTAACACTCTAGCGGTTACATTTTTGCTCTGATTGTCATGAAACTTGGTCAGGATGTTTGTCCCAATGCTTTTTCAGACGAGTTCGAATATGGGTTATTTGGGTCCAAAAACTAGGTCAATGTTACTTAAAATAGAATTTTCTTGTTAACACTCTAGCGGTTACATTTTTGCTCCGATTGTCATGAAACTTGGTCAGGATGTTTGTCCCAATGATTTCTCGGATGAGTTCGAATATGGGTCATCTGGGTCTTGGTCACTGTTACTAAAAATAACTTTGTTGTACTCAGGTGAGCGATAAAGGGCCATCATGGCCCTCTTGTTACTAAAGTGAATAAACCTTTTATATAATTAAAACTCTTTTCCTCTTGGCTAATATTTAAATGTATGTATTTTTTCTAAAATTTGGGTGTGGTTGTGCCTTTTCACAGTATTTATGCTGTAGTACATTTAAGTGTGAGCATAGATATGTAGACATAGATGTCAATTGGTCGGTATCATTGTGGTAAAAAAGTGTGCTTCTGAGTCGAACAAATGTTTCATAATGCAAGGCAGACCTGGTTCTGGTAGAACAGCTGACTTCAACAATCTGCATGGGTGCAGTTCCGTTGACATAACCCCCTTATACAGGCATCCACAGGATTCTCTACCTTCTTTTCAGAAGAAGATTATGTATTTCAATAGAGTTCTTTCACATTGTTGTGCGCATGCGTCGTACTCCACGTTTTGGTACGAAAATATTGGTTTTATCCTAAACCGACGCGTGAGGGGGCATTTAACAGTGTCATTGCTAACAGAATGAACGGACATGATCACGGTGTCGTCTTAAAACTTATGATAAATTATAATAATAATTGTGATGAGGCACAATAAATTCGAGTTTTACGAATTTTCGAATATTGCAGGCTTTAAAAAGTCTGGTCGGCAAGATTTCACTGTGAAAAGCGTAAAACAATCAAAGACGTGGTTGAAAATTTGAATCAGGAAGTCTTATATAAAAACAAAGACAATGTGGATTGCATGTTACTGTCTATTTGCCACAGACACATATATAAACGTCTCGAGTTTTTCTGACAAAATGCGTTTACTTCAAAAAATATATTTTATGTAACCTGATCTCCCTAAGTTGGAAGAGAAAACGGATGAATTCAACAATGTATCGCCGTTGTATTCAACGCCCGTTAAGCGTTATTATTTTGTTTACTATTTTATTTCCTTCCAACATTATGTTTAAAACTACAATTTATTGTGATCATTCGTATATTTCTTTCATCAGTCCTGGATTAAAATTATTTTTATGTTTAAGAACTAGAAATCATACTTTGAACACGACCGTGTTACTGTTAATTGTCCCTATATATTTGACACAATATTCCCATTCCCATTCTGCCCAGAAAACGATGGTGACATATTGAGGTGTGAAAACTTGTTTGATATCTGACATTTGAGGAGACTTGAAATTAATTATCTCAAATCATCAAATTGAACTTAACTGTTATTGTCACTTCAAGCGATAACTTTTCGAATACCTAAAATTTTCACGAGTTCAGTCCCATATTTCTATAACTATAATTTGTAGCGTTGAAATGGCCGATCATGTAGTAGTTTACGTCTTATTCATGTTATTATAAACATCATTTTTTATAAAATCGTCAGCCATAGTCAATAGACATTAGTTTAAGTCGCATTACATGAATATCTACGTGTTACGGGAATGATGTAGAACGAAGATAAAATGTCCGCAGACCTACAAAATCTCAGGATTTTATCTGAAATCTCCGGACCGTAAGGTTCTTCTCCGGATCTAAGGATTTTCAGGCAACATCTCAGGATTTAAAAATATTGAAAAGGATAATTAATGAAACATAAATTTAAATGAATTTAGAATGGGTTTTACAATTATATTTAATATCAGAAACTTGGTCTTGGTCACGGCTCCAAAATTTCCGGTTTATTGAGAGACTACGTGATAGTGACACGATGCCTCGGGCACACATGTACACAACAGCTAAGTGTCATAAAACTAAGCTCGGACCTGAATATCGCACTTCCGTTCATTTGTTTTGGTCCATGGTCATTTTGATTTTAAATAGAAATGAAAATATTATATATAAAACCTTCAGCGACAACAATTACGAACTTCAACATCAAAATAGTTTTTATTTAAAAAAAAACAACAAACAAACACTCTGGATTTTTAAAAAAATAGTTTTGGTTGGCCTGCCGTCCGGCAATATTCGTTTGGTTCAATCAATTTAACGATTTCTCGGGTTGTAGCTGGAATCATCCTATTATGTAAATACGTAATATTTTTTTCTCAAAAACAAAACACGCAAAACGCGTATCAACCTAGTCGCCGACGAGCTACATAAGAATATAATTATGTCTCATTCCACTATAAATTATAGCGTTACAAAAAATGCCATAAAACGGTAAAATGTCCGATAATGTTCGTCTGAATTGTCAATTATACACGTCAGATTTATTTTTCGTAAACACAATTCACATGTGTATTTTCATAAAAAAAAACTAACAAATCCGTTGGATACTCGCGTCCTGAAAATACCGCGATAAACAATGTTTAAAATGCGCATAAACTTTCTTGATGTGCTTGTAAATGATCATAACGTTTTTTTATCCTTCGTTGTTTGACTAAACTCTCTTATTTATAAATTTAAAATGATTAATCAACATGTTCTTAATTTTATAATCACTTAGTCATATTAACAATAGTAAACGATGCCCCCTCGCGTGCATTTATCGACTAAATATGCTCTTCAATTTTAGAGAGCGCTAAGGGGAGGTAACAATGTGAAAGAACTCTATTCAGTCATATTTTTATTAAGGTAGAGCAACTGTAATGCTTTCCCGCGCAAAAATTTGCGACGTCATCAAACATCGGCTCGCTTTCGGTGACTTCCGACGCTACTCGTCAGAGCCGAGAGTAGCCGAAGCAACATCGATTATTGTCGACTGTTGGTGACAGTTCACCGAGTATTCCCGACATTCGAGAAAAAAGCGCGGGAAAGCATTACAGTTGCTCTACCTTAAATATTGAATTTTTATTTATTGTTACATTTTCATCCTCTTTATTTATCCTCATTCTATTTTTTTATCACAAACTATTGCAAAAATCTAAACACTACAAGTGAATTAGGTAGTCTAAATCTGATTTAAGTGTATTACTCATGTTTGAGTTAACTTGTGTTTTTAGCTCACCTGAGCATGAAGTGCTCATGGCGAGCTTTTGTGATCGCCTGATGTCCGTCGTCCGTCCGTGTGTTGTCAACTTTTTCTTCAAACAACTTCTTCTCCTGAACTCCTGGGCCAATCTTGCTGAAACTTGGCAGGAATGTTACTTGCATGAAGCTTTACCAAAATTGTTCAAATGGTTCCAGTCCATTGCCTATCTAGGTCACAGAGGATAAAAATAGATTTTGAACATGAAATTTTTTAAAATCTTCTTCTCTGAAACCGCAATGGCCTAGAACTTTGATATTTGGTGTGTAGCATCACCTAGTGGTCCTCTACCAAGATTGTTCAAATTATAGCCCTGGGGTCAAAATTGGCCCCGCCCGGGTGGGGTCATGTGTTTCCCTTATAAATATATAGCAAAAACTTAAAAAATCTTCTTCTCCAAAACCGCAATGGCTAGAAGTTAGATATTTGGCATGAAACATTGTCTAATGGACCTCTAACAAAGTTGTTCAAATTATAGCCCTGGGGTCAAAATTTGCCCCGCCCCAGAGGTCATGGGTTTTCCTTATAAATATATAGCAAAAACTTAAAAAATCTTCTTGTCTGAAACTGTAAGGCCTAGAACTTTGATATTTGGTGTGTAGCATCACCTAGTGGTCCTCTACTAAGATTGTTAAAATTATAGCCCTGGGTTCAAAATTTGCCCCGCCCCAGAGGTCATGGGTTTTCCTTATATCAATATATATATTATGAAGCATATTTTTTCAGTACATTTTAAAAATATTTTTTTTGAAATATACTGAAAAAATATGCTTCATATGAAGCATATTTTTTCAGTATATTTCAAAAAAATATTTTTAAAATGTACTGAAAAAATATGCTTCATAATATATAGCAAAAACTTAAAAAATCTTCTTCTCCGAAACCGCAATGGCCAGAGGTTAGATATTTGGCATGAAACATTGCCTAATGGACCTCTAACAAAGTTGTTCAAATTATGGCCCTGGGGTCAAAATTTGCCCCGCCCCAGAGGTCATGGGTTTTCCTTATATCAGTATATAGCAAAAACTTAAAACATCTTCTTTTCCCAAACCACAATGGCCAGAGGTTAGATATTTGGCATGAAACATTGTCTAATAGACCTCTAACAAAGTTGTTCAAATTATGGCCCTGGGGTCAAAATTTGCCCCGCCCCAGAGGTCATGGGTTTTCCTTATATCAATATATTGAAAAAACTTAAAAAATCTTCTTCTCCGAAACCGCAATGGCTAGAGGTTAGATATTTGGCATGAAACATTGTCTAATGGACCTCTAACAAAGTTGTTCAAATTATGGCCCTTGGGTCAAAATTGGCCCCGCCACAGGGGTCGCCCATTTTACATAGAATTATATAGGAAAAATCATGTAAAAGTCTTCTTTTCTAGAACCATAACACATAGAGCTTAGAATTTTTACATGTAACATCACTTTGTGGACCTTTACCACGTTTATACATATCATGACCCCAGGCTCGAATTGGCCCCACCCAGGGGCTTATCAATTTTTACATAGAGCTAAATAGTAAGAACTGAAGACATGTAGAATGTTTGCTAGTGTCAAACTACACCCCTTGTTCTCTGAAACTAATGCGACTAGACCTTAGATATTTCGTGTTGAGTATTGTAAAGAGACCCTTTACCAGCATTATTTAAATGTTGGCCCTGGGGTAAAGCTGAAAGTACTTTTGTACTCAGGTGAGCGATACAGGGCCATCATGGCCCTCTTGTTTATTTGTTAGGTTTTCATCTGTCAAGCCATGTTTTGTACAGGGTTGAAGATTATAAAGCTGAGTTTGGAAACCAGTCTCAAATCTCAAGCATCTGATTGGCTGAAATTGCGACCAATCAGATGCTTGAGATTTGAGACTGGTTTCCAAACTCAGCTTTATAACCTTTGGCCCTGGTCAACTTATGAATGATGTACTAACCTAGCATTGCTCAAATAGTTAACCTGGATAGTAAAGGTGAAGGGATGTTTGTTAATGCAAGAGCAAAGTTACATAGTACTTTAATCTATCTGGATTTATTTAAAACTTAAACAAAAAAGAACTAGAACGTGGACAGGATATGAAAGAGCTGTAACATTTTATGTATGCGGAGTGTACTGTTTGGTGGAGGATTATTAAATAAGTGAAATTGACACCAAGGAGATTAAATACAATTTGTTTTAAAGGTTTGATTTTTGTGGAAGTAAATTTATGAGCTGATAAATAAACAGTTTTTGGAGCAATTAAGAAAGTGGTTGCATGTGGTTTGCTGAATTATTGATGATTTGAATATAAAAAGCTAATTTGAATTATTTATTACAGTAACTATGATGATAGGCAAGTAAACTTCATGAATTGTTTATGTTAAGAGCTGTTACAGACGTAACAACAACTAACTGAAAGAGATCTTTGTTTGTATGAAGACTACGGTGTCTGATCTGTGCCATTTTGTGACAATCTCTAATAGCATTGTTGTGAGCTGTATCAGAATCTTGCCACACAATGATTTTCAAAACCACTTTAACTTCCTAGCTAGACAAAGGTAACCATGGCGAACAGATTTCACTGAAATATCAGCATCGGATTATTTATACTTAAATGTTCTTTACTGTTTAAGTGTTGGTTTGTTTTTGCTTTAGGCATGACACGATAAGTTAGTTATTATAATTTGGCATATAGCACAAGAGTTATGCCCCATGCTTCAATTTGTTCAGTGTCTATGGTCAGATTGTAATAATGAGTGAGAAACCATTCTTTATCACACATTAATTAAATAATGAGCAAGTAAATAAGCTGTAAATTGGTCATATTAAATAAAATTTGAACTTCTAGACTGATTTATCAAGAAACAATGAAACATGGCACGTAACAGTTTCCATATGTGCTTCCACAGTATAATAAAACCATGTAGGATAATTAAAAAAATAGTACCATTGCTTATACATGATTTTCTGATTCTTGTATATTTCAGTGTTGAATAAATCCAATGGGCTAGCCTTTCTCACTTAATAGGCCATTCTGGTCTTTTACAGAAATTTTTATTAAGTGAAGACCCTGGTGTTACTGATGTCAATATTTATCTGGGTCTTTATTTAGTAGCCAACATGAAGAATGATGTGCTTAGCTCTTAATCAGTTCATTACACTTGGTCTGTTATTGGCATAGATTGAACTGTTATGAAAAGGTTATTGCTTTACTCCATGGGATATGACTGTTACCCATGGTTGAACATTGTAGACCCTTTGGGTTATTTCTGACCTGGAGACTATAAATCAGTATATAGATACAGATCAGATGGCATGGATATGCTGGCTGATCAGGATCAACACTTCTTGCACTTGCTATGAAACATATGTATAATTATGGGGTCAAAAGTTTATCGGTTATTGGCATGGATTAAACTATAAAAAAGATTATATAGAGAGAAAAAATTGGCTGTTGTTTCATTTATCCACATTACACATAAGTTTATAGTCTATATAAGCACACAAATTTCACAAGTATGACAAAGGATATTGTCATTACAAAGCATCTACTGTATGCAAAGGAGGACTTGAGACAGTGGTTACCATGATGAATTGACAAATATGCTATTATTTATACATCAGGAATGTCTTGACTGTCTAATTAACTATTTTAGCTTGACTTAACTTCTGTTTTACTACGAAGCGAAATAAATATGTACATATAGTGATAACATTACAGAACAAAGTTTTAAATTTTGTCCGTTCGGGGGAAAAAGAAACTAAAGTGAATACAGGAAGTTAAGTGCTTAAATTTAAAGAATAATATCTAACATTTTGAACAAATTAATCTGTTATTATTGAATAGGAATAAAACGTTGTGAATCTAAACACCATTGTGTATGGTTAATACTGCTTTATTGATTGATCATGTTGAAAATTGCACGATAATATAGATAAAAAGAAAAACCAGGATGATTTAATTGTATATTATTGACTATAGTGTGGGGCTAAAAACACATCACTAATGTTGAAAGAATTCTAGAATACTATCAGCAAAGAAATAATTAATGCATAGTCGTAGCTGCGAATACTATTATTGATCAGTTGGCTCTCTCTCAGACCTATTTCATTCTTGACATATGATGTGCAGGTCTGAGAAAATGAGAAAAAACGACGGAGGCAATTACTATATAATATACCGATTTATTTCTAATTTGTTTGCTGATTCGTGAATTTTAACATTTGTTTAGAGTTGGGACATTTTTCTGCTGACAATATTTGTCTGGACTGGTGAGAAAGGGAGTGTTAATTCAGTTTCATTTTGGAAAAATACAGGATTTTGGAGACAATTTTATAGCATTAATTACTAGTTTTCAGCAAATAATTTTTGTTACGGAATAAAACTTATTGTTTGTGAAAAACATCATAGGGAAGGAACAGTTAACTTTAATTACTGGGTGAATTTCAAATCAAATGGAAAGTGATGTTTTTTGATAGAGTTGATGTGAAAGAATAAAAACTGTTGTGCAAGAAACTAAAATACTATAATGCTTCCGGGAATAAGTAATCGGTACTTGGATGCTCCGTCTGAATACGACGGAAGGAGACGTGCCTCACTGCAGCTTTGGACTACTTTCTCAGTTGAGAATCTTAGTTTGAGTCATGATGATAGCGCACTACAGGTTTGCTCAAGGGGGCGCTCCAAACAACGTAAAGCCAAGTGCTTGTCATGGCTAGGTAAGAGCTTTAGGTGAAGTTTTCCTATCACATGTATATTTGAGCCAATATATATAATTTTCAGATTCCAGATTATATATCTCTGTTAAGCTTTCTTGCTCTTTAATTCAATTTTTTGGACTTGTTTTCTATTTATAAAAATCTGTATTTTTCTTAATGAATGACACAAGTTAAAAATTGAATTTAAAGGTAAAACTCTATTAGTTTACTTACTAATCCCTTTTGGAGGATTTTATGCATTCCAGAATATATAGCTTATATAAAATTAATTTCGCTATTTCAGCCTTAAGCAAGAAACTGAATTGTAAATAGGGCCTACCTTTAAGTTTCTTAACAAATAATAAACCAGCAACATTTTTATGTTTGTCTTTTGAAAAGGCTTTGATGCCAGTAACAGAAATTGAAAATTCAAAGTTTGAAGATCAAACACTGAACATGTCTAAAGCTATTTTAATATTTATTGCAAGTTAAATAAAAGCATATGGAAATCAATACAATATATTATAAAGTTATGAATCAGTTAATTCTGTTGAATGGTAAGTTTGTAGGAAGGAAATACTTTGAAATAATGTATTTTCACTGGCATTAACTTTTGACAAAGGTTTGCCTCCCAAAAAAACACAATTGTTGGTGTGTGTGTATGGGTGGATTTAGTCCTGTATTTTGATATCCAGAAATTGTATGTTTTACATGTATGTTTACATTAAGTAAACATTAAACAATTAGAACCTCGTGTAAATTCATTGTTTCATTATTTGTTAAAACAAAGGCTGTTGACTACTTTTAAAGCTTCCTATTCACCGTTCAGGGTGGAATACTTCAATACGTCTCAGTTGTGTTAAGTTTTATTTTACCGCTTTATAATGCCTATAAATGACTGTAAGCAGTTAATTTCACTGAAATTTTGAACATAACTTTCTTAGAATTGGTTGTGAGTGAACTGTACTGCATAAGTAACACTATAATAACTTGCCATTTTAGTATACGTACTCATACATCGAGTGTGAAATAATATTGCATCACATTTACTTTGTTTACACTGGTCTTGTCAGGCAAGGTCATTTCATTCTGGTTCATTTTGACTAAATTCTTAAAATGAAAGAAAAAATAAACAACAGCCCACCAGTGACTTTCATCTAAATGTCTGACCTTATCTAAAACTCATGCATAGAGACCAAGGGAAGCTCATAAGCTTCTGATATTTGCTCATATTTGCTTCCTAGTCTGTTTAACTCAATAAACAATTTATACAAAATGCCAGCTTTTCAAAGATTTAATCTAAAATTTTAAAAAAAGATTAGATTGCTGAATTTTGTTAGAGGCTGTTAGGGTTGAAGGACATATGCAAATATCCAGTGTTATTATTTAATTATTTTGGTGTTTGAAAACAGTGAAAACAATAATAATGGCATGATGATGGTAATTTGTCATTTAATAACAAAGCAATGTAACATAAGCACCTGATGCATAGTGATATAAGGGATATAAAATAAAATTTATGTTCTATGTGAGATGTTCAATGAGAGACTATCACTAGGTAATGTTTTAACATGTTTTTACAAAATTTCTCCTGGGAATTTTCGCTTCAAGTTTTTTCTTAAAGCCTTATTAGATTTCATTAATATTTCACACATAAGATCATTTTCCTCTCCTAGAGCGTCTAATTGCTAAGAAAGGCAGATGAAACAGTATTTGTACATTTTTATCTTATAATGATGTGGGGCCATCTCTGAAAAATATATTTTTACAATGCCTCTTAACCCTTTACACTGTAATAAGCCTTTTATCACATGGGCAATCGGTTCAGCGGCACATCACTGCAGTCTGATCAGGATTTACACTGATCTCTTATAGATATATTAGATTGTTTCTGATGAAGAAGGGAATAGTGTTAGATCCAGATCATATTCCACAGATGATCCAGCTGATCGGGATATATACTGTTTCTCCATGTTATAAAGGGGTTTCCATGGAATGAACGGTTTAACTCTTTCTGGTCTCCATTTCAGCAAATCAGATGCTTGAGATTTGATACTGGTTTATGAACTCAGTTTTATATCCTTCACCCCTAGTTGCAAATCACAAGTCATCTGTCAAACACATAAAAACACTGGATAGATTGCCCAGTCTAACTTGTAACTGTCAAAGACAATTAAAGTGTGTTGTCACCATGAAATCACAGGATTGTTAGGAACAAAATATGCAGTTTCTTAAGAATTGATTTATGCAAATACAACTGCAGGGTGATTTGATCATTTCTTGATTGTTGATTTCTTGATTGTTCCTTGAGACCTATATTGGAACACAAAAGTTGAACCAGATTTATCAACATACAAAATGTATTCAGTAATTAGACTGAAGATTATAAAACAGAGAATGGGGACCATTCGCAAACCTGAAGCATCTGAATGGTTGAACTGGAAACAAGTCTCCATTTCTTCTAATCAGATGTTTCAGATTTTAGTCTGGCAGATGCTTGAGGTTTGAGACTGGTCTCCAATATCAGTTTTGTAATCTTTGTCTTAGATGCTTGAAATTATAATAACACTGAATCTTGAAAAACTGAGAGCAGACAAGATAAAACTTGAAATGATATACCAAGAGTGTTTGCATGCATGTGTGCAAGAGATGTGGTAAAACTATTTTTGTACTTGCTATTACTGATACTTTTCCTGATAATTAAAGTTTATAGATCTGTATATCTCTATATAGAACTAGATTTCAGTTCCAAACTGTGTATTTCTCAGTCTCTGGCCTCAGCAGGTGAGAAATCGGTAACTTCAGTATTCTTGTAAACACCATCTGCCTTTCCTTCTACTTTATATTAGTATTTATTGTTCTAAAAATGTTCTGTAATTTATCACACTTCTTCCAAAATGTCTTTTACAGCATGGACCCTGCTAATAAAATCAAATCAAACCAAATCCAAATAAACAGAATTGTTACCGCAACAGTACCACAACAGTACAAAGACAATACAAACATACAATGCATATTAATGTAGAATCAACATTAAATAAATAGACAAAATATACAACAAGAGGAGATCGGTAATCCTGAGTCTGTGGATTTCCATTCCATGACTGTGCTTGCTAGCTAACCTATCATTACAATCAACTTTCTTCATCTTGGTCTTTAAGAAGCCAGTTAAATGGGCTGATCTTGATCCGAAAAATACAAATCACATTCTTTTCACATAGGTGGCACCACACATGCTCATTTATTAGGTTACTCATTAATTAAGGCTAATTACAGGGGTCAAAGTTCTCAGAATTATTCTTGAATTTAGGATTCTGTGTGTTTAAAAATGGTTGATTTTTCTTTATTTGCCATAATAAACGTGAAAGGTTACAAACGAAATGCACAATACGTGATATACAGACGCACGATACATGATAGACGGACGCATGATACGCGATAGACGGATGCACTATACACGGTAGACATAATTATGATACACGATAGTGCCGATTCATATAATTTGTGTACGAAAGTTTAAAAATTTGATTATGCTTTCGAAATATAAGATGAATGGTTGAAATTAAATCATATAAATTTGTATATGCAAGTTTTTTATTAAGTTGCACGACAAAATTAAAAGACGCATGATACACGATATACGGACACACGATACACGTAAGACGAACGGGCGATATACGATAGACGGACGCACGATAAATGCAAATTTTGTAACATTAAACGTTCACAGTACTGTATATATATTGACAAATTTTCAGGATTTCAGGATTTTCAAAAATTCCTAACTTTCACCCCTGTAATTAATGCTAAAAAATTACTGCAAATAGACCCCAAAACATGCATAGTTGCCTCTGTTTTACATAACAAGTGTCTATCATAGACATTTACCAGTACTGTTTGAAAATATGAAGAAATGATTGTGGCTTGAGGCTTGAGCTTAGTACACCCACACTGTAGAATAATAATTACCTGGGTTCAACACCAGTGAAAAATGTTATAGAAACATCCTTTGACATTCAAGTGATTCTTAGTTCCACCTGTGAGTTTTCTCACCACTTCTAGAATGGCTGAGATTCTCTTTTAAGTGTCACAATTCCCTTGAGGTTTTTAATGTAATAAAGAAGCTCGAAGACATTAAAGATTTATCTGGCTTCCAAAGATTGGTGAAAAGAAAGATGTTATATGGTCTTTAAGGTGTTCCTGATTATGGTGTTGGGAATCCTGATAACAGTTCGGGCAGGTCACACAAAAAGGGGGTTTTCTTACAGTTGGTGTCAATCGTTGAAATTATGTCATTAAGTTGAGAAGACACTTCTTGTTAGCATTTTGCAGTAAAAATAACATTATATAGTCAAATGTGTAACAAAATTGCACATTAACCCTTTCTTCCATATATACTTTCCTCCTTTTTACGCAAGTGTGACCAGTGTAGATTCAGATCAGCCGGCACATCTGTGTTCATCTGATCAGGATCTGCACTGGTCGAATTTCGGTTAGAGATAACCTAACAAATTAAAAAGTGAACAGTTTAGATCCTGATAAGATGGCACAGAAGTTAACGCTTCCTCCATATTTATGCTATTTTAAGCATCTTTGACCAGTGGAGATTCAGTTCAGCCAACACATTCGTGCCATCTGATCTGGATCTGCACTGGTTGCATATTAATCAGAAATAACTTATAAATCCAAGAGCTAATGGTGTAGATTCTGACCAGATGGCAAGGATGTGCAAGCTGATCTGGATCTACACTGTTTGCCCGTGCCATAAGGCTGACATATGGAGGAATGGGTTAAGTGATGAGAAATAATAGATAATTATTGTATGTTCTTTCCATTAATAAATGCCAAAAATATCATGGAAGGCCCCTTATTCTGTGGCATGCCCCTTTTAGGATCTAACGATATTAAGAAATATTTGAAATAATAAAGGAGTGTTCTTGTGAAATATTATAAAGCAGTGTTTCCATGGCATTGTGATATGTAAATAGCCTTCAGTGAATGAAATTGAACCCTGTTTCTTTAAATTAAAATAGCTGTCAGTGACTGTGTGATGTGGATACGCCACTTTCCTGCAATAAAAGTAGAAAATCCCTCTGATCAGCATCTGCAATGTTCACTACTGATTTGTTTAGTTATTTCTGAAATAAAGAAACAATATGTGCCTGTGCTGTGGATCCGATTAGATTGCATGGATGTTAAGGTATAAAAAATGATAGATTCATGCCCTTGGTCTTAATAATATAAATTGATATTTTCAGAACATTTTTTTAATTTCCGTGGCAGATCTAAAACTGAAGGACTTTCAATGATTTTTCAACCATTTTAACTTGTCACGCCCATGTGATTTCAAGATACAATCAAAGCAACCAGAAAGCACTTAGGTTTGCAAAAATCTAGGGAATTGTGGGAAATCAAACAGTTTTAACCCTTTCCTGGATAGATACACATTTTTACGCATGTGCGACCAGTGTAGATCCAGATCAGCCGGCACATCCGTGCCGTCTGATCAGGATCTGCACTGGTCGCATTTTGGTCAGAAATAACCTAATGAATCAAAAAGCGAACAGTTTAGATCCTGATCAGACGGCAGGGATGTGCCGGCTGATCTGGATCTAAACTGTTCGCCCTAGCAATAAAGGTGTTTCTGTACGGGAATGGGTTAAATCTTGTGAAGTTGCCAAAGTGATTCTTAAACATAAAGGCGAAAATCCTAAAAAATAATTGTATTATTTTATTATATCTAGAATAACCTGTTAGTGAGTATGTGTCAGTTTTCAATAAAATTCTCTATTCCCATTTGTTGTAATTTTAATATCAAATTAAGTGAAATGCGAACATCAATTTTAGAAGTTATAAAATGAAGTATTCATCTATTCTCAGCAGTTGATCACTGAATTGTTAAAGTTATTTGTAACACAATGTTTTCTCCTCACCTTACTGAAATGGATATTCTTTTAAAGTCTTTGGAGAATCAGGTTTAAGAAAAAGAAGAAAGCTTATTAATCGTAGCCTATTCTTCCCAGTTATTTTCCATCATTTTGTGCTTGGAAATATTAAAACTCTGTAACAATAGAACATAACATTCTCACTTTTTCAATAGATGACATCCATTGGTGCAGTGAACTTTATAGGTATCTTGCATGAGGATGAGGTTATTTAAGATTGAAAAATCTGTGTGAACTGTTTTTTTCCAGAACAAGTCACTGCTGAGTTCCCACCAAAACAGTTCATCTGACGTGACAGATATTTTTATCTTGACATAATGTCTCATGCAGATTTTTTTCTTGCATGCCCATTACTCTTTATAACATGTATGTATATGTGTAGAATCTAAATTTTGTTTCCTGACGCTGAAATATTGATGTCAACGCAAACCTTTTTTTAAAATGATGTTGCTAACTTGAATGCGTACCGAAAAGATAAATTCCCCACTCCCTTCCCAGTAAATTACCCATTAACACTTATAAGTAAGCAAGAAACCCATGTGCAGTATGCTTTACTCTTTACTCAAAAACACTATTGTTTGAAACTCATTAGAAATGGTAAGGAGATGTTACAGTTGTATTTGAATTGAACCCTGGTTGGGGCACGTGAAAGGGTTTTATTTACCCCACCAGTGGTTGGGCATGTTTCAGTTCATATTGTGTGAGGTATGGAGGACAAGTTACAATGTATTGAAACTACAATGGTAAATAGATAACCTTGGAGTCGGGTATGTTACAGCTGCCTTCAAGTGGCAAGAGTTTCAGCTGAAAGGAAGGGTAGGGATTGGAACTGTTAGAGAAGTGCCAGGAGTTTCAGTTCAGTGTGAGAGTAAGAGCAGGAACCCTAAGGAATGGCAGAAGTTTTAGTTCAATGAAAGATTTAGGGATTGAAACCTTAGAAATGAGAAATGGCAGAAGTTTTAGTTCATTGAGAGGGTTAGGGATTGAGTCTTTATAAATAGCAGAAGTTTGAGTTCAATGGGTAATACTAGAGATTGGAACTCTTAGAGAAATGGCAGGAGTTTCATTTCAATGTGAAAGTAAGGGATTGGAACCCTAGGAATGAGAGAAGTTTTATTTCAAACCAGGGTTAAATATATGATTCAATTATCCAACATCTGGGTGCAGGGAAAATTTAAGTAACACAGCAACTATAATCCTGTTAACTATGTAGGCGTTGGCATCAATTAATTTATAACAATGTAGATACAAAACGACATTTAGATGGAAGTCATTACATCAGGGCTTGAAAATTCTTTGTTCCAGACAATTCAGGAGATTTCTTGCACGCAACTTTGTTTGACATGGTGTTATTGGTAATAAATGATGTGGTAAATAGTTGTCATACTACCTGTGACTGCTGTCAGGTTTTCTAGTTGTTTTCTAGGACAGTTTTTATACATTACTTTGTTGCATTAACCCTTTCCTCCGTAAACACGCCTTTTTACGCATGTGGGACCAGCGTAGATCCAGATCAGCTGGCACATCCGTGCCATCTGATCAGGATCTGCACTGGTCGCATTTTGGTCAGAAATAACCGAACAAATAAAAAATCGAACAGTGCAGATCCTGATCAGACAGCACTTCTGTGCCATCGGACCTGGATCCACACTGTTCGCCCACGCAATAAAGGTGTATGGAGTAAAGGGTTAAAGCATTTCAAAAATGAACATTGCCAGACCATTACTCCGTGGATGCACCTTTTATCAGATGGTCAACCAGCAATAGATCCAGTTCAGCCTACTCATCCGTGCCATCTGATCTGGATCTACATGGTTCACTACTTTGACAGAAATAATCTATTGAATTGAAATGTGAACAGTGTAAATCCTGATTATATGGCAAGGTTGTGCCAGCTGAACCTGATCTAGTCTGTTTATGCTTGTGATCAAAGTCATATATATGGAGGAAAGGGTTTATCTAGAAGTTATTTGTCATTTTCTTATCTTTATGGTGGTATAAATTTAAGAGCAGAAGAGAGACATTTACAGAGTATGATACTAACACATGTCTATCTGACCCTATGTATGGGTTCTTCGGGGAATTGTTCCATTTATCAGAATCATTAATGACTCTTCCCTTTAAGACAGAATTGCCAAATTAACAGACGAAAAGAATTTGCTATTAGCTGAATTTGCTATTAGCTGCACGTAAATGACCAACATCTTAGTAGTGCTGTTTATTTCCCATGAGCACTGATAAATATGGAAATATTCAGAAATTATCATTATTAATAAAATGAAGTTTGTCAGCTCAAGTCTTTGATTCTGTTGACTTACTTTATATTCAGCTAGCGTTGGTGGAAGTTGACAGTTGGATATGAAACTTGTGTCTTGGGAACAGACATTCATGCTTGTATCTGACACCAAGCTTCAACTTGGTTTGAAAAACCCAAAGCTATCTAGTAATTTCCAAGTTGTTGACAATAATTTTAAGCAAATTTGTCTACCAGTTTGTGATTTTATTTGTGTATCTGGCTGTTTTTCTGATGGTGTTTATTTATAGATTCGTACGAGATTTATTGTAAAGTGTTATTCTCAATGTTGTTGTTGTTGTGTATTTTCAGGTAGCAGTCCCCACGACAGCCCGAGAAACTTGTCACCCAGTACCCATGGCAACTTCAACTTCCAGAATGTGCGAAGGTATAATCTGTTAATGTTTTAAGTCAATTACTAGGCTCAGTTAAATTGCAGTTTTAGCGAAGGAAAATTCCAGTTTGAGTAGGTTTCATTTACAGTAGCAGACCGCTCTATTTACTGATTTTCCTACTAACATTTTACTCCATAAATATGCCTTTTATCTGATAGGTGACAAGATCCAGATCAGCCAGCTCATTTGTGTTGTCTGATCTGGATCTACATTGTTTGCTTCTTAGTCAGAAATATCATGATGAATCTAAATGCAAACATAGATCACCTCTGTTTGCCCATGGAATAACAGCATATGATGTAAATGGTTTTATCATAAGTAACAACTAAGATGTTGAAAGATTGCAGGTTTCCTTTTTATACGCCCATTTGAAAAACGGGACGTATTATGGGAACACCTGCTGCGTGCGGGTGGGTTGGCGGGCGGGCGGCGTCCACAGGGTTTCCGCTCTCCAAGTCAAAGAGTTTTCATCAGGTCTTTATCAAACTTGGTGAATATGTTGGTGGGCATAATATCTCGACCAAGTTCTATAACCAGCCAAATCCCCCCAGGCACTCCTGAATTATGGCCCTTGAATTGTCCAAAATTACTGTTTCCGCTCTCTAAGTCAAAGAGTCTTCATCCGGTCTTTATCAAACTTGGTGAACATGTTGGTGGGCATAATATCTCATAACCAGCCAAGTTGCTTCAGGCACTTAAGAGTTATGGCCCTTTATTTATAAGAAAAAATGTGGCAAATTAGCCAAATTTTTTGACGGCGTATTTTGTGGCAAAAAATGGCACTCTTGTTAGAAGAGATATATTTTATTTAGAGTCTTGAGTATTTGTGTACTGTTAAGTAATGGATCCCCATATGACAAAATGCCATGAATTATGTGTGGCATTTGTTTTATCTGACCCATTCTGGTGCTATTATTGTGGTATTTTATATTCAGTAATGATAATTTGACATTATCTACTAATTACCACTGACTTTATAACATTATATGCACTAATTATGGGTGAAACAGATAAACATGGTATTTACCACTATGTAATACATGTAATTTTATCCATGAATTTTTATGTCAAGTTTTGTAATACACAACTCCCACATGTCTTCAGATTTACAGTTCATGGGAATTAGGGTTATCAGAAAAACTACTGGAGTACTAATTTCATGGATTAAAAAACAAAAATGTATGACAAAGACTGCATGTAATATACTTGTATGACAGTTATTTTTCCCCCAGAAGGTGACAGTTGACTGACAACAATAGATCATGCTCTCACAATATGGGGCAAAGTTTGTATCAAAGGTCTTCCTCTGTATCAACTCATCAACAGAGACATTTATTATACTGCAAAGAAATTTGCTTGAATTTGATTGGATAATTTGCCGTTGATGTATATTCGTATTTACGGATCGGCCGTAGATATGAACGCACGTGCCTTAATTTCCCTCTCCGGCCTCCCACCTTTTGTTGTCGTCCGCCATTTTGTTTTGAATTTCCGTAAAAATGCATAATTTGAAGCCGATCTTGTAAATTATAAAGCGGTATGCTTAGGGATTACTAAAATTGTTACAGAAAATATTTGTAGTATGTCTTTAACGTTGAAAACGATCAGATTATTCTCAGATTTTGTAAATAAATATCAAATCGATAATCCATTATTTTCTATAGAAGTGACGTCATGCAGGTAAATTAATGACGTCAGACATGTAATTATTGAGGCTCTCAGAGGGGAATTAAGCCGTTCGGCATTAAATAAAAGAAATAAATGAAAAATCGATGTTTTCTAATTATTTTTGTCTGAAAAAGTTTTTGCAGTATAATAAAACAATTATTTGGTTTCTTGAAAGGGTATGTGAGGATATATTGCCGGTCTGGGTGTCATATTATCCCTCGCCTGCGGCTCGGGTAATATGACACCCAGACCGGCAATATATCCTCACATTCCCTGTCAAGAAACCAAATAACTATATAATATCTAAAATAAGCACAGTGAAACAAAAGACATTTTTCAGTTACCCACTTCATACAAGCAAACCTCATTTACCCGTAACTCCATAAATACACCTTTATTGTGAGGGTGAACAGTGTAGATCCAGATCAGCAGGCACACACTGTACGCTTTAGATTGAAACAGTTATTGCTGAGCAAAAAGTGACCAGTGTAGATCCAGATCATGTGACGAAGATGTTCCAGCTGACCTGGGTCTATACTTGTTGCACATGTGTTAAAACCTGTATAAATGGTGTAAAGGGTTAATCCTACCCAAAAGCTGGCACATTAGGTTGTATTTATTGTATTTATGAATATTTCAGAGCGGATGGTAGACGCTGGTCTCTGGCCTCTCTCCCATCATCAGGCTATGGTACAAATACCCCCGGGGGTTCTAGTCTTTCAGTAAGTTAACATGTTTCTTTTACTTTTTGCCTGCTATTTAAAATGTAGATTTTGAAAAGCTTTGTTGATGAGAAAGTGCAGATAAACAGGTTATAAAACTGAGATTGGAAACCAGTCTCAAACCTCAAGCATCTGATTGGCTGAAATGGCGACCATGTTTTCATTCTCAGTTTTATGACCTTGGGCACAGTACAGTATTTGAAAAATGCTTCAAATGGTTAAAAAAAGCCATATAAAGAAAACACAGTTTCACCACACAGCCATATAGGAGAGAAAAAGTGTTAACAAGTAATGTGATCAATTTCAAAGACATCATAAACAGTTAACCCTTTCCTGTACAGACACACCTTTATTGCTAGGGCGAACAGTTTAGATCCAGATCCGTACCGTCTGATCAGGATCTCAACTGTTCGCTTTTTGATTCATTAGGTTATTTATGACCAAAATGCGACCAGTGCAGATCCTGATCAGACTGCATGGATGTGCCGGCTTATCTGGATCTACACTGGTTGCACATGCGTAAAAATGCGTATCTATACAGGAAAGGGTTAATGATTAAAAGAACACTAGTCTAGTGGTTAGCACCCCAGAATGGTTAGCCGCAAACATATCTATCACAGGAGGCTTAAATCAGGTTCTAATATGTACAATTGGCACACTGGCTCTGTGAAGTTCTCATGAACAAACATGTACAAGTTGCCTTGGTGAACTTACAACCCACCCAGCAAGTATATGTGTTATGTGTCAAATACACAGACTATTTGGAGATCATATTTTATGTCCAATAGCTGGTTATTTCTTGTGTTCGGTTGGGTCACAGGTACACCTTGTTGACAACAGTTTTGGTTGACCATTTTTCATTCATGAATGCCAATGGAGCAGCTATTTGTCTCTTGGTTGTTAACAGAATAAGTCATAAAAGGTGATACAAATCCAAATGTAAAATTGCAAATGTCAAAAAAACATTTTTCTGGCAAAATATCATGTGAAAGTAACTAAACCAACAGAATTAAAATTCAGTGTAATGAACACTATTGAGTTAAATTCTTGGAGTTTTTATGGAATACCATTCTCACAGTGTTTTATGTTTAAAGAGAACTTTACCAGTTATAACACTAAAATCAGTGGATCAGGCAGATTTTAAATGTTCTTGCAGTCACAATACTCCTCTCAAGAACGTCTCCACCAGTTGCCATCACAACCAACAGCCGAGGATATTGGCAAACTGTACAAACATTTCAGTACAAATGATGACCATTCTAGTCTGGAAGAAGATGGCCGACAGTCTCCAATCTCACCCTTCATGAGACCGAGATCCCGCAGTTTGAGGTAAGTTTTGGGATATGATAAGCGCATAGTTTGTAAACCTTCCTTTGTGGAAAAAGTAATATAGTGTAAAACTATAGTCTGTATCACATTGCATGTAAAGGGTCAAAGATGTTCTTCATTTTACACAATTATCCTTGGGTCAAAGATATTCATTTTACACAAACATGTTTGTTAACCAAATTTCTCCATATAAGAGGTTTATCATACATGGGACAAGTGTCAACCTGAGTGTTCTGATCAGGATCTACACTGTTGTTGTTTTGTTGGTCAGATATAACCTAATTAATCATAAAGCTAAAGGTGAAGATCCTGATCAGACAGCATGGATGTGCTGGCTGATCTGGATGTAGACTGTTTATCCATGCACTAACAGCTTGATCCCATAGAGTAAAGAGGTAAACTAATAAATAAATTGGTTCAGTTTTTCAGGGTTTGTCTGATATCTATTATATCTAACCATTATCTGTGTCTGGGTGTCAGCCGATTATTTTGATTATGAAGGAGTCAACAAATTTATCAAAGGGTCATTTGATGTCAAATCCGATATCTATGTTTTACACAAATAATGTCCAAGATAATAAAACTAAAACAAAAGACTAGTCTCAGATCTCAAACATCTGATTGGTTGAAGTGGTAATAAGTCAATTTCTACCACTATCAGATGCTTGAGATTTGAGACTGGTCGCCAATCTCAGTTTAATGATCTTGGGTCAAGGGACTGTGATTTTTCTGCCTTGTTTTCTGTATTTCCTGAAACTGTTACCTAGGCTGAAGCAGTAATGCTATGAAATATGCTTTTGGCAGAAATCTAATACAGCTTTGTCTGGTTTAGGAGTCTGACACACATCCATATTGTAATTTTATCCCTGACTAAGTTTTATATTAGAAAATTTTTCATTCATGTGCATTTAAGCCAAGTTAAGTATTAATGAACTGCACTAGATCTACAGTTGATAACCCCATTCTGGTATGAGATTAAGCATCTGTTGGAACAAATTCTGAGCCATTACTCATATAACTAAGATCAGAGACTGCTGTGAAAACATAATCTTGAACTTTGTCACTTTGACACTTGACATAATATTTCTCAATCAGCTGTAACCCTTTACTCCATATATATGCCTATTTACGTGTGTGACCAGTGTAGATCCAGATCCACCCGCACATCTCTGCATTCTGATTAGGATCTGACTTTTTGGACACAGATAACCTATTTAATCAAAACGCAAACCTTTCAGAAACTCATCGGACAGCATGAATGTGCTGGCTGATCTGAATCTACACTGTGTGCCCATGCCATAAAAGAATAATTATATATGAAGGAAAGGGTTAACAACAAGAAAAATTACTTAATAAGTCAGATAAGTGATCTGATGATCTTGTTTGTATGTTTCAACAGTCTTTCCATGCTTTTAGAACAGTAAGATGTTTTACTCTTCTTCTTGCTCATTTCTAGCTTCTCTAAGAATGGCAAACATATTTATTGCTGCTGTTGACCTTAGCCCTTACCCTACTGAATTTGTATCACGAACTTTCTTTCAGTCAGGCTAATTCCATTCTCATACAAAGGGAAACTTTGCTAGAATTTTTTTATTGTTTTATGAGGACTGCACGGATAGGCTGGCAGTCCTGAGTCTGGTAGTCACTATTCAGACTGCACATCTTAGCTATATACTGATTAGGCATAATATTATTCAGCAGGGTAAGGGTTCAGATGTCCAGACCTACATGGCAGTTTGCTTGAGATCAAAATAATGAGATTGGTTGAGACTTAAAACCAGACTCCAGTCTCTAGCTGCTGATTGATTGGAATCAAGCTCAGTTTTCAAACTGACCAATCACAAGTGAGAACTTTGAGACTGGTCTAGAATCTCAGTTTCTAATCATGATCATTGAATGCTTTGTACGTCTAGAACATTCCAGTCTCTTTTCTTATTGATTGCATGATGCAGCAGTTTTCTTTCCATTGTTCTGTCTGAAGCTCTTTTTGTTTCAGTCTGGGGTACACCAAAGGGATTTCTGCTGATTCAATCGACTTAAAAATATGTTTTCATGGCAACCCAGTGCTAACGCTTGCTTGCCATTAACTAGCTTTTCATTAATATAAGTGTAATTTAATGGCTCATATTGAGAGAACACATACTGTTTTAGGTAAATGTTAACCCTTTTCTCTATGGCACATGGCTTATTCCATAGGCAACCAGCGTAGATCCAGATCACCGGGCACAATCTGATCACGATCTGCACTGTTTGCTTGTTTTTTTTCCGAACAAGACATCGCAGGGGTCAAAGTTTTCAGGATTATTCCTGAATTCAGGATTTTGTGTGTCTTTATTTTCCATATATAAATTTTCAGGATTGCAGGATTTTCAGAATTTCTAACTTTCACCCCTGGAAGTGCATTTTGTAGATCCTGATCAGACTGCACAGATATGCAGGTTGATTTGGATCTACACTTGTCACCCTTGGGTATAAGTCATGTCCAATTAGGTAAATGGTAATCTTGTAGTGAAAAAACTGGAGCAAAAAATACATGCATAAAAGAAACAAGTATGATCAACGGTGGTCACCAGTGCAGTAAAATGCTTATGTGAAGTGTTAAGGGTTAAGGGAACAGCAATGTAAGGAACAGATTGTAAACTGATAAAACAGACCAGCCCCAAGTTTCATACTTTTGTTTGTGGACATCTGTCAGAAGGAAATTGAGTCCTTTTTGTGTCGCCTGCGATAGCAGGTAGACACATAGGGATGCTATTGTCCGGCGGCGGCATCGTCGTCATCGTCGTCGGTGCCGTCGTCTGGTAGTCCCCCAACTTTAATCTGAAACTTAATGTTGCCTATAACTTTGAAAGAACTTGACCTATTCACTTCATACTTGGAATATATCATCAGCATGAACAATGCCATCTGTGACGACAAGAATGATAACTCCAGTTTCAATATTTTTTTAGTTATGCCCCTTTCAAATGCAACTTTAATCTGAAACTTAATGTTGCCTATAACTTTGAAAGTACTTGTCCTATTCACTTCATACTTGGAATATATCATCAGCATGAACAATGCCATCTGTGACGAGAAGAATGATAACTCCAGTTTCAATATTTTTTGAGTTATGCCCCTTTCTAATGCAACGTTAATCTGAAACTTAATGTTGCCTTTAACTTTGAAAGTACTTGTCCTATTCACTTCATACTTGGAATATATCATCAGCATGAACAATGCCACCTGTGACGACAAGAATGATAACTCCAGTTTCAATATTTTTAGCTTGACTATTCGAAGAATAGGGGAGCTATCCTACCCGCCCCGGTGTCGGCGTCGGCGTCCGTTAAACAAAAAATGCACTTTGGTCCATTACTTGAAAACTACTTATGATATCAACTTGAAACTTGGAATATATATTCACCATCAAATTCTACACCATTACCAACAACACCCATAACTCTGCTACAAATATTTTTCAAGTTATGCCCCTTTTTCGTTTAAATTTTGCGTTAAGGAAAATATGCACTTTGGTCCATAACTTGTAAACTACTTGAGATATCAACTTGAAACTTGGAATATATATTCACCATCAAATTCTACATCATTACCAACAAGACCCATAACTCTGCTGTCAATATATTTCAAGTTATGCCCCTTTTTTCTTATATTTTGAGTCAAGCAAAATATGCATTTTGCCCCTAACTTTAAAACTACTTGAGATATTGCCTTGAAACTTGAAATATATTTACACCATCAAAATCTACATCATAACCAACAAGACCCATAACCCTTCTTCCAATATTTTTCAAATTATGCCCCTTTTTCGCTTACATTTTGTGTTAAGCAAAATATACAGTCGGCCCTTAACTTTGTTATGAATGGAGGGATTTCAAAATAACTTGGCACAAATGTTCACCATGACAAGGCGGTGTGTCGCGTACAATACCCATGCCTGTAGGTCCAAGGTCAAGGTCACTGTTACTAAAAATAGAATTTTCTTGCAAAATCGTGTCCGCTCTGTTACTTTGTTATTTCTTATTGGGTTTTTAAATAACTTGGTATAATTGTTCACCATATCAAGACGGTGTGTCACGTACATGCCCAAGCCTGTAGGTCAATGGTCAAGGTCACTGTTACTAAAAATAGAATTTTCTTGTCTAGGCTGTTACTTTGTTATGAATGGAGGGATTTCAAAATATCTTGGCACAAATGTTCACCATGACAAGGCGGTGTGTCCGCACAATACCCATGCCTGTAGATCCAAGGTCAAGGTCACTGTTACTAAAAATAGAATTTTCTTGTCCAGGCTGTAACTTTGTTATGAATGGAAGGATTTCAAAATAACTTGACACAAATGTTCAACATGACAGGGCGGTGTGTCACGTACCATGCCCATGCCTGTAGGTCAAAGGTCAAGGTCACTGTTACTAAAAATAGAATTATCTTGTCCAGGCTGTTACTTTG
This sequence comes from Corbicula japonica, assembly GCA_038501625.1. NCBI lineage: Eukaryota > Metazoa > Mollusca > Bivalvia > Venerida > Cyrenidae > Corbicula > Corbicula japonica. The sequence continues at coordinate 778,546 of JAZAYU010000062.1, read as the reverse complement.
TTATAAATGGAGGGATTTCAAAATAACTTTGCACAAATGTTCATGAAAAGGCAGTGTGTCCGCACAATACCCAAGCCTGAAGGTCCAAGGTCAAGGTCACTGTTACTAAAAATAGAATTTTCTTGTCCAGGCTGTAACTTCATTATAAATGGAGGGATTTCAAAAAAACTTGACACAAATGTTCACCATGAAAGGGCAGTGTATCGCGTATTATTCCCATCATTGCACTTGAGTGTCTGAAAATGATGCATAGCGGGGCATCCGTGTCCCATAGACACATTTATAGTTTCACTTATATTTTCACTTAAGTGCACTTCATCGATAACTTTGCAAATACTTAAGGTATCAACTTCAAACTACCATTATATTTTCATTTCAGTTCTTTTTCTGTTACATTACTGAAGTGATTGATATTTGACTAAAAGTAAATGTCTCTAATAAAAAATTACTAACAAGTTTTCTAACAAATTCAGAAATATTTCATAGTTATTCCCCTATTCAGTTTAATACTTATGGTACATTTAGGAATTATTTCTGTTATTTGAAAAGAATTTCTCCCGTACCATTCACTTGTTAATATTTTTCCTGATTGCACATGAATGTATGGCCATAGTTATTATTGTTTTAATCTTCAAATTGCATTTGTTTCAAATGATTCGAATAGTCGAGCATGCTGTCTCCTCTGACAGCTCTTGTTTGAGTTATGCCCCTTTGAAATGCAACTTGAATCTGAAACTTAATGTTGCCTATAACTTTGAAAGTACTTGTCCTATTCACTTCATACTGAGAATATATCATCAGCATGAACAATGCCATCTGTGACAACAACAATGATAACTCCAGTTTCAATATTTTTTGAGTTATGCCCCATTGAAATGCAACTTTTATCTGAAACTTAATGTTGCCTATAACTTTGAAAGTACTTGTCCTATTCACTTCATACTTAGAATATATCATCAGCATCAACAATGCCATCTGTGACGAGAAGAATGATAACTCCAGTTTCAATATTTTTTGAGTTATGCCCCTTTGAAATGCAACTTGAATCTGAAACTTAATGTTGCCTATAACTTTGAAAGTACTTGTCCTGTTCACTTTGTACTTGGAATATATCATCAGCATGAACAATGCCATCTGTGACGACAAGAATGATAACTCCAGTTTCAATATTTTTTTAGTTATGCCCCTTTCAAATGCAACTTTAACCGGAGACTTAATGTTGCCTATAACTTTGATTATACTTGTTCTATTCAATTCATACTTGGAATATATCATCAGCATGAACAATGCCATCTACAACAACAAGAATGATAACTCCAGTTTCAATATTTTTTGAGTTATGCCCCTTTCAAATGCAACTTTAACCTGAAACTTAATGTTGCCTTAACTTTGAAAGTACTTGTCCTATTCACTTTATACTTGGAATATATCATAAGCATGAACAACGCCATCTGTGACGACAAGAATGATAACACCAGTTTCAATATTTTGGAGTTATGCCCCTTTCAAATGCAACTTTAACATGAAACTTAATGTTGCCTATAACTTTGAAAGAACTTTTCCTATTTACTTCATACTTGGAATACATTATCAGCATGATCAACAACATTGGTAACAAAAAGAATCATAACTCCTGTTTGATTATACTTTGAGTTATGCCCCTTCCAAATGCAACTTTAACATGAAACTTAATGTTGACTTTAACTTTGAAAATTCACTTGATATTCGAAATAAATCATCTTCATGAAAAGCGTCATTATGAAGAACAAGAATGATAACTCCTGCTGGACTATTTTATGAGTTGTGTCCCTTTAATATACAACTTTAACATGAAACTTAATGTTGCCGATAACTTTGAAAGTACTTGTCCTATTTACTCATCGAATATATCATCTTCATGAACAACAACATGGGTTACAACAAGAATCATAACTCCTGTTTGACTTTTTTTTTCAAATGCAAATTTCACATGAAACTTAATGTTGCGTATAATTTGAAAGTACTTGCCCTATTCATTGAATGCTTTGATTGTATCATCAACATGAACAGTGCGATCGACAACTACAAAAATTATAACTCCTGTTTGAATATTTTATGAGTTATGTCCCTTTCAAATGCAACTTTCACATGAAACTTAGTGTTGCCCGTAAAATGGAAAGTACTTGTTCAATTCACTTAATACTTTGAAAAACTCATCTGCGTGCACAAACCAATTTTTGAAGATGATAACTCGGGTTTCACCATTATTATAGTTATTCCCCTTTTAAATGCAATTTAGATGACACATGTGTTCTGTGGTCTAGTATTGAAATCAACTTAAATAAAATATTTTTATTATATATGATTAAAAATAGGCCCACATTTCAACTTTTTCCATGCAGGCTACACATGTGTTCCGCGGAACACAACATTCTAGTTCATAGTCCAATTATATAGCAAATCACTAAACTTGTATTGAAGAAGGCTGTAAGGCTGTTTGTGCCCAGGAGATATTGGGGGGGGGATTAAGCAGTTTGGACTGTAATATATTTCTGTTTATAACTGTTTTTGTACTTTTTTAATTGCATCGCATTAGAATACAATTTTTGTTTGTTTCTCATATGACATAAGATGCATGAAGGTTTGCTGTGCAAATTCTGTTGAGTAGGGTATTGTCTTTTCAATACAACAATATAAAACATGATTTGTTAAGCCTTTACTCCATGGATATAGCTTTAATCCCATGTGTGACCAGATCATCCAGCACAGACATGCCTCCTGATCAGGATCTACACTGTTTGCTTTTAGATTCTGTTTGCTACTTCTGAGCAAGCAGCAAACAGTGTTAATCCTGATGGGACTGCACAGATGTGCACACTTACCTGGATCTACACTGGTCAGCCATGGGATATTAGCTGTATCCCACAGGAAAATAGTTAAATCTTAGTGATAAAAGTGAAAAAATAATGCATGTATGAAAGAAGTAGCAATAGTTAAAGGCAAGACTTTATGGTACTTGATTCCTACTGTGTTTATAACTGTTATACAGCTAATAGAAAACTGACAAATACAGACTGACATGGCGTCATAAATAGTGTATTTGGCAAGTAATTTGGCTTGACTGTGAACATTTGACATTTCTTAACCACCTGTTTACAGTAGTATAGTCCGAGATAAGTTTTAAGATTTGACTTATTTATTGGTCTTTTAAACATTTTTGGTACCATATTTTTGCCCCAGTTGAATACAGATTTTGATTTCACGTTGAAACAGGCCTGCTTTGAAATATCTGGATATAACAAATTTTATGCACTTGAGGTCAACACAGTCCAATATTTATTCTTAAGAAAGTTAAGAGAAGTTACAAATCCATTTGTATGAGTACAATAAAATAGACATAATCAATTATTCACATTAAGTCTAAGTGGATTTTCTATGAACAACTTAATTTATTTTTTTACATCATCTGCTCTAATAAAAATAGACTTGGTTTGCTTCTGTAGCACTTGGGCATTACACATTAATTCACTAATATTGATATTTGTTCATTGCAGTAGCCCAGGCCGCTCACCTGGCGGAGACTCAGAGATCATTCTAATGAACAGTGTGTACAAGGAACGTTTTCCTAAGGTAAGTGCATGTGTCCTTACCCAAGAATTTATTTGATTATCCAGTAAATGTCTACAAGAAGTAGCATAAAATACTATTTAATGATAAAGGTCCATTCTCACTATTGACAAACTAGGGTCATTAAATACATACTTTAGTCCTCTGGAGAAGCTATACACTGTTGTGATTTCCATAATTTAGACATCCAAAAAAAAATCAAGGGCATTTATATGTGAATGGAAAGAAAACAGCATTTTATTCACAGTTATGTCTTCCATACCAGAAACAAGGCTCATGATGTGGCCTAGACATTGTGTGTGATATAAGCCTGTAACTTTGCCACATGCAAATAGACATTATGTGAAATAAAAGCCTCTCACTTGGACGCACATAACCTAGACAATGTGTCTTATATAAGCTGCAGCATGTCACTGTGCCGGATGTGACCCAGACATTGTGTCTTATACATGTATAAGCCTAACTGGGCCTTAAACTGGGCCTGATGTGACTTTAGACTTGTTCCAGTTGCCTTTGATCGTAAAACTAAAACTTGAGATGCTTGAGATTTGAGACTAGTCTGTAATCTCAGTTTTATAATCTTTGACCCAGATGTATAAATGACTGCTACAAATGCTTGTGTATGTTTAGGCTACAGCGCAGATGGAGGAGCGGCTGCAGCAGTTCTTGGAGCACTGCCGGCTGATTTACACGGAGTACGAGTGTGATGCCATCTCCAGCTTTCTCCTCCATCAGGTGATGGAACTTGCCAAGGACTGCCTTGAGAAGTCACAGGGTAAACTCATCACCAGCACATATTTCTACGAACTCTCTGACAGCCTCGAAAAACTGCTAAAAGATGTAAGTTCTGCTGGAGTATGGAGATATTCTAGTTAACAGACCTGCTCACCATTCATGTACCCAAGTATTATACAAAAAGGGGTTTAACCCTTTGCTCCATACATATACATTGGTTGCTTATTGTTCAGAAATAACCTAATGTATCTAAATGCAAACAATGTAGATCCTGATCAGATGGCAAGAATGTGCAGGCTGATCTGTATCTATCTGTGAACCAGTGCAGTAGGGGTGTATCTATGATCTGGATCTACACTGGTCTCGTATTGGTCAGAAATAACCTAATGAAGGCACATAGCATAGATCCTGATGAGATTGCACAGATGTGCCAGCTGATCTGGAGATACACTGTTTGCCAATGCCATAGAGGAGTATCTGTTGCGTAAAGGGTGAATTGCATTTAAATAATTACATGTAACCACCAACATGTACTAAAGCAGTGTTCCAATTTTACCTGACTTGTCATTAAATCATGAGAGAAAATCTTTACAAATTAATTCTCTCACTCAACCAAACATAAAGTTGTTCTTTCAACCTAATTACTCTGTACTTTTTCTCCTAATTTTATTGTTCAGTTGGGTGCAATAAGAATAAAATCAACCTTACATTAGCTAATTATTTAATGGCAACATTTTCAGCGTTTTCCAGATTCCAATTACATTTTCTAGAATGGGAAATACATTTGAAGACATTTATAGAAAATGATTGTAACTTGTGCACTTTATGTGGTGTTGTAAAAATGTTAAAAGCATTTGAAAGCAAATATCCCAATTATATTCCTGCATTTTCTGCCATGATTTGTTAACAAGTAATTCTGCTGTCAGTATTGTTTATAAACTACTGACATTTTCCTAGAAACAGCAGGAAATGCAGCCAGTTGCTCTATTGATTTTATAAATCCTCGTGACAGAGTGAGCAAGGAATATTACGACATTGACATCTGATTGTTGCTCCTAAAGACAGATTTGACTCAATAAGAAATGACATTTATATTTGTGTCCCGCTACTTAAAACATTTTCATTGGTGTCAGTTTCCCACTCCTTAATACAACAGTGTCATTGATGTCAGTTTCCAATTCCTGATGACATCACTTGATGTCAGTTTCCCACTGTAAATGACATCAATGTTATTAATGTCAGTTTCCCACTCCTGATGACAACAATTTTATTGATGTCGGTTTCCAATCCCAAAAGACAACTGTTCCATCATTGTCAGTTTCCTACTCCTATGTAATGACAACACTTTCACTGATGTTGGTTTCCCATTCTTTATGACAACACTTTCATTGATGTAACTTTTCCACTCTTAATGACAACACTTCCATTATGACAGTGCTTCCGTTGATGTCAGTTTCTTACTCCTAATGACAATGCTTAACACTGGTGTCAGTTTCCCTTGATGTATGACAGCGTCTTCATCTATGCTCTCTGGTCTGGATCTTACATGCTTCATGGTTAGGCATAACACTATAAATCTTAAAATTTTGTTCCTAATCAGATGGCACAGATGTGCTGGCTGATGTGGATCTACACTGTCAACCTCTTATATATAATCCATATACGTAAATGGTTCATATCAAAAGATCACATTAAAGTGCAAATATGTATTTCCATCTCTGAAAAAGCTCAGGTGGATGGTGGTACTTTTATAGATCAGTTTTCTCATTTGTAAGATAATAACACAATGTAAGATAATAAAACAAATTGCTTTGGGGTTTACTTAAGCTATACAAATCACATTGCTCTGGGGATTACCAGTACTTTCTATTTCTGTTTATATTAAAAAAAAAGATTTTCTAAAATTTTGTGATTTTTATATCAAGATTGATATAGCAGTCAGATAAATATCAAATGTATTACTTCATAAGTCTATGCCAGTCCCATTTGAATAAAAGCTTAGTAAGGATTTATGAGTTTTGCAAGAGAAATATAGCTGAGAATTATGGTCTGTCGCAGATTGTCAATATTGAAGAGAGAGAGATTAGCCATTAATTGTCTGAAGGAGATGATATAGTACTTGTCAACACTGGTTTGAGTTTGTTTCTTGCTGATTGCAGGCAAAACATTCATTTATGAAAATTGAATATTGCGAAATAGCATGCCTGTCTTCTCAGGCAAAGTAAAGGTTGCCTATCTGTGGCGATGATGCTGTAATCTTTAGGAGTGCTCTGTCTTCAATATGTTCTTATCTTCTGTAATATATCAGTCTGCACAAGATGTCAGCATAATCCCAGCATTATCTGTTTGATTTCTGCTGGATGAACCTTCAAGGTTTTCCATAGGTCATTTGCAAACAGATAAATATACATTTGTACATATAGATTAGTGATGACCCAGATCAGCGTAGACTGAGATGTGCTTGTACATTGTGAGATCTGGCTGCAAGGTTATAAGAGCATGAAAACCAGTATCAGATTTCAAGCTTCTCATTGGCCAGTTTTGAGTGTGATTAAATTTCAACCAATCAGATTGCTGTGATCTGAGACTGGTCTCCATTCTTAGTTATATAACCTTGGGACCTGATTATAGCTTGCAGAGTAAGCTTAGAAACATTTCTAGACTTCATTTTTTGTGTGTTCATTGGTCAGACACATGTGTGTACCCTCTTTCCTGAACTACAGTATAATAATATTAAACATTTCTCTTGTATTTTCAGGCCCAGGAGAGGTCAGCTGACACATTCATGTACCCCCTCATCAAGAAGATGCTGCTGATCATCTCCAGGCCCTCCAGACTTCTAGAATGCTTGGTGAGTTACTTGTCACACCATATATAAATCTGTTTAACGTGATGTTTAAATACTGTCACATAACCGCTTGAGAACTATTAATCCTCGAGAAAAAGTAATTTTCTGTTTCTAGTTTTTGGTCTACTTTTGAGAGATCTTGTTTTATCAAGTTACACCATTTTATAGAGTGTAAACCAGTAATACACCAATTTATTTCAATTTTAGACATGTTTTTTTTTTTGACATGTTACTTTTTAGAGGTGATGGTTGTCATTCCTTTGGTTGTGAGAAACAAAATACTATAACTAGATAAAGCCGATCATGTAGGAACTGGAATCTTTTTGATAAACATACAAATTAGTCACTTGTTAGCTTTGCTAAACATTGTTATGTGTTGTTTTTGTGTCGCCCTTTCAAAGAAAATGCAATACGCATGTCCATCCATTTGTCTGTCTGTCCATCACGAAAAATGAACATTGCTTACAACTTTGCCATTTCTTAATACTTCTTCATCAAAATTTTAAAAAGTATTTTCTGACAAAGTACATGAGGATGACAAAAGTCATGAAATGAACACCCATATTGTTAGTATATCATATATACCTCATCCGTTATGATAAGCTTGTGTTTTGGCTAGAGAATTGTAGAGGTCTGTTTGTTGTAACACTGAGCCAAATTATGTGGTAGGCCTGTCAGTTGTAAGACTAATGAGAGATGAAATGGTGCAAAATATTAATATGTGGTCGATTTTGAGGTATGCGGTGTCTGCTGTAACACTGATGAGGGGTGAAAAGATGCTAAGTATTGAGATATGGTCAGTTATGAGCCAGTCTTCTCTTGCCAGGTATGCTATTTCATCTGTAGCAACAAAGAGAGATGAAAAGGTGCGCAATATTGAGATATGTAAAGCTAGTGAAATACCTTGTCTTGATCAACTATTAGGTTATTGGGACTGTAAAAAAATCTAGTATTAAATGCTTGCCTGGGTATTTCAGGAGTTTGACCCGGAAGAGTTTTACCAGCTACTTGAGGCGGCTGAGGGCAAAGCTAAACAATCAATCAAAGATATCCCAAGATACATCATCAGCAAACTGGGGCTTAACAGAGACCCTCTAGAAGGTATGTTAGCAGCAGGGACATTACCATCATTGTCAGCAACATTATTGTCATTGTTATCAGCTGTAGCAAGTATATCCAAAGGTTATTGTTAACAGAAAAGTGATCACAGCCCTGAAAACATTCATTGTCATTAAACTGAGAGGCAAGAAATAAGATTATTGTTTCCACATGCTGTCATTCTGTTCTGTTCTATTCTGTTCTGCCATCAGATGAGTCAGCTAATGGCGTAAAATAACTACCTATAATAATGGCTTATAATACACATTGTTGAATTTATAAATTATTCTCAGACTAGACTGTTTGATGATAATGATATTTTCTAAAAAGTTAATAAGATCTTGGAGTTTTCATTTTGCTGAAGAGATTTTCATGAAATCAATTTTTAATACACAGTTTATAAGTTATTCAAAACGTCACTACATTTGTCATACTGCATTGAGAGCTATCCAATTTAAAAACATTCAGAATGAAATCTGTCTATACATTGGTACTACAGACCTAAATACTTGACTAGTGCTATGTTATTTAAGAGATATTGGTCCATCTACATTTCTTGTTTTACTTTTAACTTAATGGGATATGGCTTATATCCCATAGATTTCCAGCATAGATCCAGATCAGTTAGCACAACTGCAGTCTTATCAGATTTACACTGTTTGCTTTTAGATTCATTATGTTCTTTCTGACCAAGAAGTGAACAATATAGATCCAGATCAGATGGCTTAGATGTACAGACTGATCTGGGATAAAAGTCTTACCCCTGAAGTAAAGGGTTAAGATTAACAAGTTCTAAATTTTGACATTTGGTTACAGAACTAGAAATCGAGAACCGTGAAAGTGCTGCTGTTGATGAAAGTCTGAAAGACACGTCGGCCATTCTGTCAGACGTTGAGGAAAGTCTGGATGCTTCACGTAGAAAAGATCCAACGCCCTGTGAGGAGGACTTTGAAACCATCAAGCTTATCAGTAACGGAGCCTATGCGTAAGTGCAAACTTAATTTGCTGCCAACAGATCTTTTTTCAGGAGATGTTAGACTGTATTTATGAAGTCCTATATGAATTATATTTAAGTATTGCTCCTGATTTGTTAGCAATAAACATAATTTGTCTCCAGTCTTTCAAATTCCACATGCTTTTTAGTTTCTGAAAGAGAAAGAATTAGAAAAGCTTGTCAGCTGAAGAATAAATTCATTATACCAATTTATTGTCGAGGTATTATTGGAATTCTGTCTGATAAAGTGCTTTTGTGATTTCTTTAATTGATTTAAACAAATGATTTCTCACATTTTCAGTGCTGTATATTTGGTGCGGCACAAGGAGTCAAAACAGAGGTTTGCCATGAAGAAGATCTGTAAACAAAATCTGATATTGCGCAACCAGACGGAACAAGTGTTCACGGAACGTGATGTGTTGACATTTGCCGACAATCCATTCGTTGTCAGTATGTGGTGTAGTTTTGAAACAAAGCGCCATCTATGTATGGTAATGGAATATGTTGAAGGTGGGGACTGCGCCACACTTTTGAAAAACTCTGGACCACTGCCATTTGATTTAGCGAGATTATATTTTGCCGAGACTGTGTTAGCTCTGGAATATCTCCATAGTTACGGAATTGTTCATAGAGACCTTAAACCAGACAACCTGTTGATAACAGCTACTGGACATATTAAATTAACAGACTTTGGATTGTCAAAGATTGGATTGATGAGTCTGACCACCAATCTGTATGAGGGATCCGTGGATAAAGACAGTAAACAGTTCAAGGACAAGCAGGTGCTAGGGACCCCAGAATATGTGGCCCCTGAGGTCATCCTCAGAAAAGGATATGGTATGTACATGTTTCCATAACAGTTGCACCTTGAATAGAACCGCTTTGGTAATGATAGGTAGTGGTTATTGTTGACAGGTGTCATTGTTAAAGGTTAATTTCTATTAAAACAGTAGTTTTCATGAGAACTTATTGAAATGTTTAAGATAAGGTGGGCCTGCTTGGAGGATGTCTTTTTCACAATTTTGTACGGGATAACTAACTACCATAAGCTTCAAAATTTAATCAGTGATTGTTTGGTGATAGTTTGTAAATATTATGTCTATTAACCATATGATTGTAGAACCAAAACTTTACACGAAAAACCTGTGATATTAAGACGTTTGAAAGTCATCAGTGAGGTAATTAGACCTGGTTTTAGGGCAGTATGACTAATACATAATGTAACATTGCCTTATGTATTTCAGGAAAGCCAGTTGACTGGTGGTCAATGGGTATAATTCTGTACGAGTTTATGGTGGGTTGTCCCCCTTTCTTCGGAGACACACCAGAGGAACTGTTTTCGCAAGTCATCAATGGTAAGTTTCTATCATTGTTGATAAAAAATTTGTTCAAAATGGTGAGAATTGAGATTAATTGATTTTCCCAATAAATGGCATTTCCATTGACAACAAGTTAATGAAAAGGTCAATGTTAGATAAACAGTCAAGCTAATGTCATGTGAATGTGCTCAAACAAAGTGTATACATGTATTTGTTTTAGAAAAATGAAAATTTACAGCTCATTATTCTTATGTGTTAATCTTTTTTTTCATACATGAATATTTTGTTTGCTTGAATCCGTTCATAGTAATTATTATAGTGATGTTACGATTACAATTTATCTTTTAAAATAAATTAGTCATAAAACTGAGAATTAGAGATTAAAAACCAATCTCAAGCATCTAAGCAATCAAGCAGTCAGATGCTTGAAAATTGAGACCAGTTCTAGTTTTAAGTTCTAGTTTTATGATCTTGGGCCCAGGCTGATTCTAGGCTAGCAGTAATGAATTTGAGCTGAAATTGAAGCTGGTTCTCTGTGCAGTGTATGATACCTGAACCTTTAAATGCTAAACACAGCTTCTGTTATTTCTGAGACTAGTGTAGATCCAGATAAGCCATGACACTTCTACAACTGGTGTATACCCAGATCAGTCTGTGCCACAGTGCAGTCTGGTGAGTGTCAACAATGCTAACTGTTCATTTACTAATTATTATTTGTTAAAAGCCATAAAAACATTGAATGGACTTTGTCCTAGATTGAAAGAAATGTCAGTGCATTGATAATGGGTTAATATTTGATATCCTGTTTACAGAGGAGATAGAATGGCCACAGGAAGAGGAGTGGCAGGTTCGTGATGATGCCAAGGATCTCATTAGTCAGCTTCTACAACACAACCCACTCAATCGCCTTGGAGCAGGCGGTGCTCAAGAGGTCAAAGATCATATTTACTTTGATGGACTTGACTGGGAGGGGCTTCTCAGACAAAAGGCGGAGTTTGTGCCGGACCTATCCAATGAGGAGGATACTTCGTACTTTGATAGTATGTAGCATTTGCTTTGAACCAGACTTTTTTCAGCTAGAAAAATAAAGGTGTTATGAAACATTTGCTGCATTGTTGCAAAAAAAAAATAGATCCACATTTGTACTGAACTTCAATTAGTAAATACTTCCTCACAGCAATACTAGTGACAAATTTCTGGTCATTAGTAAGAAAGTTCTGTAAAGTTCTTAGAATTGTATGAATGAAGGAGTGGATTTATTAATAGAGGGTAACCCAATTAGCCAGAGACTAATCTCCCTTGAAACCCTATTAGCAATTCATATAATATAATACATTGAGCATGCAAGAAAATTAAGAATGAGCAGACAGTTACAAGAAATAACTCAGATAATACATGGTTTAACACTGTAGAATATAAAGTTACAAGCAATAATAATTTATGAAAAACAAATTTAAAAATTAAAATATGTTACATTTATTATATTGAAAATCTAGAGAAATTATTGGTCTTATAATTATATAAAAATTATACTTATTATTTTGTTGATCACTGAGTGAGTGTTTTGGAATTTGTTTATTGTTTGAATTTCTGCTGATAACAGGTAATCTGATTCATCACACCAGAATATGACATGCTTTCTTTGAAATGTTCAGTTTTAGGTCTTGGAATATAACATTCTAAGTCACCTAATATTTTGCAAATTTTCACCACCGATTCTGTGCTCAAACATAGAGGAGGTACATGTTTATTCAAGCACTATACCTTTATTTACCTTATAAATGAAAAATATTTTGTGGCGAATGGAGAATGCCAATATCTTAAGTCACTACAAACATGACAAAAGAATGTGATTCGTCCATTTGTCATCTCACTGGTCCCAAGGTTATAAAATTTGGAATGGAGCCAGTCATAAATCTTAAGTACATGTATCTGATTGGCTGAAATGGAGACTTAAGACTCAAATCACCCTGAAATTAAGACCACCTCGATAGTATGACCACTTATTTAATGTGCCTTTTAACAGTTCTGCACTAGTTTTTACCCCAAAGTTAAGATCAGTCCTTTATTAAAATCACTTTTTGTCAAGTACCAGATATGGAATTAATGGAGAGGTTTCATGAAATTTAAAAACAAAAAAAAGATAAATGAAATTTCCCAGAAAACACTCAAAAAACAAAATTGAAATCAGTTCTTCACTTGTTTTGTGATATATTTATTTTGCAATGGCTATTGTTTTATGTTGACAGCTCGCGCAGACAGATATAACCATGAGCTGGAGACCGAGGACACCGACATCGATGATGCCGAGGACCAGCTGTTCCATAGCTTCTCGTCTATGTCTCCACGCTACAGCAAAGTCTATGCTCGTGGCATCATGGAGGAACTCACTGAGGTAAGCATTCTGGTCTATGTCTCCACGCTACAGCAAAGTCTATGCTCGTGGCATCATGGAGGAACTCACTGAGGTAAGCATTCTCGTCTATGTCTCCACGCTACAGCAAAGTCTACGCTTGTGGCATCATGGAGGAACTCACTGAGGTAAGCATTCTTGTCAATGTCACCACTGTACAGCAAAGTCTATGCTCGTGGCATCATGGAGGAACTCACTGAGGTAAGCTTTCTTGTCAATGTCACCACTGTACAGCAAAGTCTACGCTCTTGGCATCATGGAGGAACTCACCGAGGTAAGCATTCTTGTCAATGTCACCACTGTACAGCAAAGTCTACGCTCGTGGCATCATGGAGGAACTCACTAAGTAAGAACTCCACTGTGGGGAATCACATGATCAAAGTAATCTCTAAGCTATAGGGAAATTTTGAATTTTGTGAAGTTTTCATTTCTGAGTTGCACAAATAAAATTTATAAATGTACTATCATATGACCACAGACTATATACTTTATACTACAACTGCTAACAAGTGTTTTGTTTAGAATTTTACCAGATTACCTCTGCAGTGCCATGTTTTATAGTGCTTGGGTGTTCTGAATTATGAGGAAGAGGTCATGAGCGAAATATTGTCAGTATAATTATACCTTCCAGCAGGCATATGATAGGCTACATAATAAAGCTTCACACAAACCATGGACAAAATATACTTCATTTTTCATTGTTTTACATTTGTTTAGAGATTATTTTGATCATGTGATTCCCCATAGTGAACTCACTGATGTAAGAGGGTCCCAGGTGGATTATTGATAAGTAGGGCTATGAAAACCTGATGATCCACTTATCTTTAATGAAGAAGTCAACATGAGGCTGTATAAAATCTATACTGCATATATTTGTTTTTTTATTGTGTGTGGCCAGTATAGATCAAGATCAGCCAGCACATCTGTTCCATCTGTGCCATCTAAGCATCTACAGTGTTCTCTTTAAGGTTCATTAGGTAATTTCTGACCTAGATGTTACCACTGCAGATGCAGATCAGACAGCACAATTTTTCTGGCTGACCTGGATCTACACTGGTTGCATGTGCATTACAATGCATTTATGGAGTTGAGGGTTAAGATTTCCCTAAATATCTTCGTCCTGGAAATTCCTGTTCTGTAATGCATAATTGAATCAATCATCCGATTTCTTTATATCTGGAGAAATAATATTTTCTTTTATTGGAATAAATCTATAAAAATAACAGTCCTCCCCACCAGGAACAAGATAATTGGAACAAAGAAGCCTAATTTCACCATTTGACTGGAAAATTTTGTAGACATTCATTTTGCGTCTTAGCTTGATAATGGGCAGTAATTACCATGACAACGGAAATGATCAGTATGTAATTGACAGGATTATATCAGGAATGGTCAGCTTTAGTAGGGGAATAACAGAACTCACAGATCACAGGACTGTGTCCTTGAAGCTGTCTTTGATTATCAAATGTACTTCTATTTCCTACTGATAATGGTCAAGGATGTTTGCTACAAATGCAAGGCATGTACATGAAAGTTTCAAGACATGTGATTAATGTGTGGCTAGCTGAGCTGATAGGGTGGAGCATTCTGTTACTGTTTTGTTGTTTATAGCTGAATCTTAGAATGATTTACTGCCAGTAATTCATTTATATTAGTGGGAAATTTGTCATTTTCTGTAAATTGAATTTGGAGCCATCTTTTTGGTAACAAGGATGAAAGCTATATCAGTACACTGTAACCTGTACTTGTCAACAGCCTCTAAAAACACAATGAGCTGTTATGTGAGACCTTGAGTTTTCTAGAATAGTGTATACATCTTGCAGTTAGAAGGCTTCATCTTTCAAGCCTGAAAGCCTAACAACACTGAATCCTTGTAACTTACTTGCCTTTGTAGATTGATTTTTCTTATGGAAGTTTTATAAATGTGGACCCTTTTATGACTCCATTGATGCACAAATTACTCTGGCTTTAAACTGATTTCAACTTCTACGACTTTAATGGTTTATTGTGATAGTTATACCCCCACAAACGAAGTTTGAGGGGGTATATAGGAGTGCGCTTGTCGGTCGGTCGGTCCGTCGGTCGGTCGGTCGGTCGGATTCTTCGTTTCTAGATGATAACTCATGAAAGGCTTGACAGAATTAAATAATTTTTGGTACACAGGTATATTGTCATAAGATACAGGTCAAGTTCGATTTTGGGGCTGGTGGGAACAGTGTCAAGGTCACTGTTACTAAAAATAGAAAAATGGTTTCCGGATGATAACTCATGAAACACTTCACAGATTTAATCCTCGTTTGGTAAATAGATGTAACATCACAAGATACAGGTCAAGTTTGACTTTGGGTCTGGTTGGGTCAATGTCAAGGTCAATATTACTAAAAATAGAAAAAGGGTTTCCAGATGATAACTCATGAAAAACTTCACAGATTAAATCCTTTTTTGGTACATATATGTAATATCAGAAGATACAGGTCGAGTTCCACTTTGGGGCCTGAGGGGTCAGTGTCAAGGTCACTATAACTTAAAAAAGAAAAATTGTTTCTGGACTATAACTCATGAAATACTTCATAGATTTAATTATTTTTTGGGATACAGATGTAGCATAACAAGATATAGGTTAGGTTTGACTTTGGGGCCTGTGGGTTCAAGGTCAAGGTCACTGTTATTTAAACTTCAAAACTTCGTTTTCACTCAGTAACTATAGCTGGGAATGAGATTCTTAAATGAAATTTGGTGTATTGGTGGTTTTTGTGAAGATGACTTTTGGGATTCAAGGCCTGTGGGGTCAAGGTCACTGTTACTAAAAATAGAAAATAAACTGTATGCTCAATAACTTTGGTTCAGAATGAGATATTGTGATGAAAATTGCTACATAGGTAGTGTCTGTGAAGACGAAAATTTGTATTGAAATTGGGCCTGATGGGGTCAAGGTCACTGTTACTAAAAATAGAAAAAATGGTTTCTGGATGATTTCTCATAAACAATGTTTGGCACACAGTTCTTAGATAAAAGTTAGATAAAGGCCACTGTTACTAACATATTCAAACCATTTCTGCTCAATAAATTTAGAAGGAATGAGATATTGTGATGAAACTTACTGTATATGTGGCTACTGTGAAGACGACACTTTGGATTGAAAGTGGGGCACATTATGCAATTGATTCGAAGCATTCCCAGTTCAATTATCAAGCATACATGTGGGGGTATTTAATCACTTTCAGTGATAATTCTAGTTTTACCAACTTTTGTATAGTTTATCCTTTAATGCCCAGAACTAGGGTTTCATGGTCAGCCTTTTATAAATTTCAGCCAGTAGATTAATAGTTTACATGTATATACTAAAGACATCATAGACCCTGAATAGACAAGATGAATGTGCTAATGTGTGTGGATTAACCCTGGTCAAGGCTGGTTCATTTCATATGGTTAATATTAATAATGTATTTCTAACCATTATGTATTACTATTTGCAAGCCATACATTCTGCCACTTGGTTACCTTTTATCTTGTTCTGGTGCGAGATTTATAGTTTGGCCTGTAAAATGTAAGGGAGATAAATCTTGATCAAATCAGCCATTTTCCGGACAATCACTATATATATCACTGTATAAGTATGATGGAGCATGTGATTTGGTGGTGTTTTATGTCCCAAAGGCCAGGGCTGAAGGTTATAAAACTGAGCACGGAAACCAGTCTCAAATCTCAAGCATCTGATTGGCTGAAATGGCAACCAGTTGCCATTTAAGCCAATCAGATGCTTGATATTTGAGACTGGTTTCCAATCTCAGTTTTATAACCTTCAGCCCAGTAGTTGTCTGACCAATACATCAACATCTGGCTGAGACAGTGTTATAGGTCCCTTGGTGCAAACTTTCAGAGAGGCCAGAATTCCAACAAGAATGTCTGATTTATAAATGTCTCCTCTCAATTATGGCCTGTGGGGATATACAGTGATTAACAACATTTTTTATGGTATGATTACTGTACTCAACACTCCATAGATTATTATGTTGTAGATGTAGTATGTCTTCTGGCTGAAGGACCTGTATTTGTACCATGATTTAAGTGTGCTTTGCACAATTACAAAATTTTTAGCCACAGACTATAAGATCAAGAGTAGATTGCAGAAATATTTTGCCTCAAGCTTATAGTTTAAGATTGGTTTGTCCAGCTGAAGGTTGTTTGTTCATGTAAATAAAATAACAAAAGATAAGTTGGGTGGGATTTGTCTTTTATCCATAGACAAACAGAGAAGATCCAGATAAACTGGACACATGGATCTACACTGTTTGCATTTGATTCATCAGGTCCCAAGGTTATAAAGCTGAGATTGGAAACCAGTCTCAAATCTCAAGCATCTGATTGGCTGAAATGGCGACCAGTCGCCATTTCAGCCAATCAGATGCTTGAGATTCGAGACTGGTTTCTATTCTCAGTTTTATAACCTTGGGCAAAGGTTATTATTGACCAAGAGTGTGGATCCTGATCAGATGGTACAGATACTGATCTGGATCTACACTGTTCACAAATGTTATAAAACAGTTATATATAGAGTAAAGTGTTACAATAATAGGTACTTCAAACTTAATAAAAAGATTTCTGTCATCTAGTCACCATGTAGACTTTTCTCATTTGTTACAAGTGAGCATTAACACCACCATTAAAGGGTAAGGCAGTTACTTACTTGCACAAAAAGTAAGCAAAAACATATTTGTTGCGTCATGGCAACCAAAACATCAGCCTTGGAGACTTGATTCACTGTTTAAAAAGAAAACACTAAAACAAAATGAATAGGAAGCAATTCAAAGAAAAGCAATTAATTTCTCTTTGGTAGAATAATCACCAGAATGCATCCAAAGAAGAATTAATCAGCAGTCTGCATTTTGTTACTTACATGCAAAACTGTTGTAACTGTTTATAAATAAAGGTGACACAATAGTTTTTCGTATATAAGTGAGAAATTATGTTCTCTAACAATAGTGTCACAATGATAGTCTGTGACTGGATATCAGGTTTTATCTACTTAAGTATATTACAGGATTACGGAAGTCAGGACCACCGAGATCGCAGAAGACACTCAAGTGCAGACGAGATGAGAACAAGGTTGCTTGAGAAACAGGCATTGGAGCGAAAAGACTCAAACCAGTCCACAAGTTCAGAAACCTCACTTGAACTTCAGTCCTACCTAAGTCACGCATCTCATGTAACTTCTGAACGTACTCGCGCCTTGTCTGATACGACGGACAGCAAGACTGATCATAAACCTGAACAAGCCAGTTCTGTTAAGACAGATGAGGAACCAGATGTGTTCAGTAGTGCTGAAAGGTACTGTGAAGCAGTAATTACCTAATGAACCTAATGCCAGCTAGATTTCTTTGGAGAATTTTGAAATTTTATAATAACCCTTTAATCCTATTATGCCTTTTATCGCATGTGCAAACAGTGTAGATCCAGATCGCGTAGCACATCCTTGCCGTCAAATCAGCATCTGCATCGTTCATTTTTGGGGCAAAAATTACCTACTAGCCAAAAAGCAAACAGTGCAGATCCAAATCAAATGACACGAATGTGCAGGCTAATCTGGATCTACAATGTTGGTCATGCTGTAAAGGTGTATCTATGGAGTAAAGAGATAAAGAATTTCAACATCTTGAAAATATATTTTGGAATATATCAAGAATATATCAGACCTGTAACAGTGTTCTTTGTTATGTATTTTGTAAAATTTCACAAAGAAGAGTTCTGATCTGTCATTTAAGTGGACTTGTCTGAAAGAAACAAGGCAGCAACTTGTAGTATAACATACATTCTACATTGCAGCACCCCACGCTCCAGTATCAGTGTTCAGGGTACCCCAATGACGAGTTCAGCCTCAGACTCATCACAGAATGAGAGTGACTCATCACCTATGGTCACCAAGAAAACTGTGCGATCCAGCATCAATATTCCACATCCCACAATCCCCAGGGTGGCAGTGTCGTCAGATGATGATAAAGTCACTACAACTGGTAAGTAATTTAATGTTTTCAAGTTTGAGTTTAACATTTCTCAAGCAATGTGTGTACTGCCTGGTTATGATAAAGTAAATGGCAGTTACCGGTACGTATTTTTCTCAATATAATGTGCCTATCTGTAATTTAGGTTTCTTAGTGATTTCTAAGTTAGCGATTGCTGGATATTGGATTGCTGAGTCATTTGCCAAAATCGTGTAAACATCCCTCAGTTATCCCTTTACTTTGTAGAAACACCTTTATTGAGTGGGTGAACAGTGTAGATCAAGATCAGCCAACACATTTGTTTGATCAGGATTACTCTGTTTGCTTTTAGATACATTACGGTATTTCTGACCCAGTAGGCAACAGAGTAGATCCAGATCAGATGGAATGATGGTGCCCACAAATCTGGATCTACACTGTTCACCCATGCAATAAAAGTTGTATATATGTATGGACTATGGAGTAATGGGTTGATCTCTATGTGCACAATTTTCCTCAACATCTATTATTCAAACTTGAAAATTTTGTTTTATTTCTTTGATTCATACTTGCATCACTTAAATGTATAATGTTTTTTCAGTGGAGCTTTCTCCGGTAGATGAGACAAGGGAGAAACGAGACATGAAGTTCATGCAGAAATCTGTGTCAGCAAATGCTTTAACACTGCTCATCCAAGCTCCTGGTAAGTCTGAGTAATGATGGACATAACAGGACTGAAATGTTACTTGTTTGCCTTAGATATCTTAAAACATTTCAACTGCTGTTTTGAGTACATGCATATCCTATGGTTTCTTATATTTAAGGAGGTGTTTTTCAAAGAAAGAGTTCTGGACTAAATTTTAGTTCAGTTTGTTCAGTTAGTTAAAGATTTTTGGAACAGTAATTCTAAAATTTTTGTCAGGTCAGAAATTTTCTGATTTTGCATGAATCATGGATTGAAAAAGATCAGAAATATAAAAAAATAAATTGCATAAAGGCCCATTAAATTGTCTTGTATTCATGAATTGTTTTTACTCAAAAACCAGATTCATAGAACCTGAAGGTATACCTGACATCGGAAAGGCAGCAGTTTTCAGTGACAATTTTCAATTTGGATTTGCATATTGTAGAATATTTGCCTTTAGTGGGAGATCAAATTTGGTACATTTATTTAAAAACTTTCATCAGTAGTTTAAAATCTAAACAAATCTATTGTCTCTTGCAGAAGAGTTTCACAATCAGCCAATGGAATCACCAGGCTCCAGCACAAGTTCTCGGGATGGTTCCCCTTCTAGAGAAATGTCCATGTCTCCATTAGCTAAAAGCCTGAAACCACCTATAGTGATTAAGAAGGGGGCGAGAGGCTATGGGTTCACACTAAGGGCCATTAGGGTTTATCTTGGCAGCTCAAACACCTATGCGTTACAGCATATTGTTGTGGTGAGTTCTTGCTATATGAATAATATATACAGTCCAGTCGCGATTTTACGAATAGGTATCGGACCGAGCCGATTATTCGTAAAATCGCATTTTTCGTAGAATCGCATTTTTGATAGTTTTGGTTGTATATAGCGATGCAAATCGTCAATGTCGTTATATGACGTAATGTGTCATTGTTGTGATATGTAAAGGTTAATAAATAAATAAAACAAAGAAAATCAGTGTTCGATGTAGTTATTTTTATTGTGAAATTACATGTTATCATTAATCAATTAAAATTAAGATTCAGCTAACCTCCCTTTGAAAGAAAAAACCGGGCCCTTCATAAATTGCTCAGAATGCCGATATCAGTTTACTAAATTAATAATCGCCGTTGTAATAAGATTATGCAGAATTAAAAGGCAGAAGTAGAATGACAAGCTATACAATTGTTTCAAATTCATACAATTTAAAACATTTGACATTTAATCACTCAGACTGTTTGTTACAAGCAAACACGCCCAATGGTTGTTTACAGAGCATTTCGTGTCACAACTACTTGGGTCGATAATTGCTCAACAAAACAAAAACGGATATCGCTCGAAAAGGTGTGAAAATCACCTGCCTGACCAAAATTCGTTAAATTGCATTCCTATTGCACTGGAAATAAGCTTAAGGGACTGTCATAATTATTCGCTAAATCGCATTTTTCATTAATCGCAATTCGTTCGATCGCATCTTTTTTATATTGAATGAAGGAATACGGACAGGACCGACCGCCTTATTCGTAGTATACCGTTATTTCGTAAAATCGCGATTCGTAAAATTGCGACTCGACTGTATGAGGCCTGCCATGGGAAATATTACCTTCAGACAGTAACAATAATTGATGTCACTTATTGAAATAACAGCATAAAGTTGAGTTGACGACATCACCTAGTTACGAATTATCAAGCGTGTATATATTAGGTATACGTATTGAAAAAGAAACAAGAGCATTTTAACACTTTAATCCATGAATATGCTTTACATTGGTGACCATTGTAAATGCAAATTAGCCTGCACATCAATGCAGTCGGATCTGTATCTGTACTGTTTGCTTTTTGGTTAAAAATTATCTAATTAAACAAACAGTGTAGATCCTGATTACACTGCACAGATGTGCTGGCTGATTTAGATCCACACTGGTCTCACACAGGATATAAACCACATTCATAGAGTAAAGGGTTAAGATTATTCCAACTTTATAATGTTTCTAAAAAACTGCAGTATTAAAACTTTGCAGTTTACTTAAAAATAAGTATACTGTTGTAAGTACTCTTGTAATATTTTTTTACAGATTTGGATATGTTGACAGCATCACACTTATTAATTCATTATCTGCTGAATTTATTTAATGGACTTTTATTACTTTGAGCCTGTCCATTCATTGTTCAGGGGGATGTTATAAAGAAATTTATTATCTGACATTTGTAGTGAACAGAGTAGTCAGACTGAGGGAATGCGGTCTGGATCTACACTGATCTCAAGTGCAGGCGTTTACTTACGATAATAATGAAATTATATTTCTGTGTTTCTATTTCAGGCTGTGGAAGAGGGTAGCCCCGCCTTTGAGGCTGGACTTAGACAAGGTGACCTTATCACGCATATTAATGAGGAGTCAATCCACAGTCTTCTGCATACACAGGTCGTACAGCTGATCCTTAGGGGTAAAGAAGAACTCCGTATACGAGCCATGCCCCTGGAAAACTCCTCTATCCAAACTGGTATGTGTCAGCATTTTGTGTTCAACTGTACATTGACAGTTTTTTAGTTTCAAGTTGGTTGTAAACTATTTGAATATTGAATAATTGCAGTTACATAAATATGCAGTAGTTCATGTGTTCATGTTTATTTCTATATTGCCTATCATATACATATACAATTTATTTGCTTGTAATAATCGTAACAGTTCATGATAAGAATAAACATCTGTAGAAATTTCATTGGATTAAACAGTATGTCACATTATCATGTCTTGTGTTAAGATTTAATGGGTGTCTCCCTGAATGTCAACTAGCTCACAAAGGAAGAGCTTTAGACTACCAGATGCAGGATTCTGGGATCAATCTTTAAAATGAAGCTTTTGTATCATTGGTAATTTGTCAAATGTTTCTGTAGGAAAGTTGGCACATTAAAGAACAAGACCAAATATGTTTGCAATGGATATAAACTGAAAAACGATAACTATGAAGTTATATAACAACCCATTGAAAAACAACTCGTACTGATTAGTAAATGCATCTTGAAATTTGACTGTTATCCTCCAAGCGGACAAGTATACTGCTCTTAGAATATACTTTATTCAGTTTATAGGAACATGTCAACACATTTAATGTTATTGCAGCTGTATAAAGAAGGACAATACATTCATAGTTTCTATGTTTTCAGGAACAAAAAAGAAAGGATCTAATCCTGGGAAAATGGCTCGTAGATCTAAAAGGAAGACTGGCAAAGGTGGAGATAAAAAGAAAAGTAGATCATTGTTCAGACGACTCAGCACTAAACGGGCGGAACAGCAAGGTCATGTGACAAGCTCTCTTGTTGGACACAGTTCTCCCCTCATTGCAGGAAGTTCATACAGAGAACACATAACAGGAAGTCAGTACAGAAGTAGTCCCTTCAGTAAATCCTGGTCCTTCGGAGACACGTCAGCCGTTACGTTTAAACCAGGAACATCGCCTTTGTCATTGACATGGTCGCCGGAATCGTGCCATACGTCATCCAATAGCAGTTCACCTAACTCGAGCTCCCAGACCTCACCAGCCAATCAGTCTCACTCACCTAGCAGCTACGGTCGTCCAAGTACTCTGACAGGATTAAAACATAAACGGACACAAAGCTTGAAATCACCCTGCAGAAGAAAATCTGTTCATAACATTCCATTGTCTCCACTGGCAAGGACCCCGTCTCCGTCACCTATGCCAGTTTCTCCCACTCGGTCCCCCAGCCCACTAGCCTTTTCCCAGGGGCACCAAGTGGGGGCCTGTAATCAGTCCCAAAAGACAATACCATCCCATCTCAATACTACACCCAGCCCAGCAATTGTGAAAAGACATTCGTTTTCAAAGCACAGACATGAACTCTCTTCTCACAGTTCCCCGCTACTGAGGCGCGCTTTGTCTCCGGACAGACTTCATCCAAACTCCGCAGAGAAGCTTGTTTACCGGAAAGCTTCATTACAGGAAAGCAAGAGCAAATCTAATCTAGATCCTCCTTAGAATCTGAGTAAATCGGCTGTATATAAGTTGTATATATAGATAGTTATTTAATTACTAAGTCACCTTCTGCTCAAAACACAGTGGCATTTATGTAAATATTGTAATAGCTTTGCTCTGTTTCATGTAAATAATCACAGTGTTGTCAAAGTTTTTATATTAACACTTTACTCCATGGATATCGCTGTTATCCCATGTGTGAACAGTGTAGATCATGATCACGATTAGCAGGCACAACTGTGTAGTCTGATCGTAGATCCAGATCAGCCGGATCATCAGTTTAGTCTGATCAGGATCTACACATCTGCAATGATTACTTCTAGATCTATATGGTTATTTTTAATAAAGAATGTGTAGACAGATCAGGATATAGACTAATTGACCATGGGATATAAGCTTTGTTACATGGAGAAAAGGGTTAAGAAAGTATTGATTTCAGATGTGTTAAAAAATAATATGTTTGAAAAATATATTTATTCCAAAAGTAATGAAATTTTACATATAGATTGATAGTTTCGACTTATAAATGGCACGTTTGTGTAGTTTTTGTTTTGTTACTGTCATCTGGTGTTTTATTGGTTAATGTTGTGTTATAATATTCTACATCTGTTGAAGTAAGATCAAACATTTAACTGCTTGTATATAGTGGCTGCTGTGGGTTTTATTATCTTCCTGGTTGTTACCAGTACCAGCTTTAGGCAGATCTAGGCTTATAGTGACATTGTATCTTGGGTTGTTGGATGGTCCTTAACCCTTTCCTCCATTACACACCTTAATGGCATGGGCGAACAGTGTAGATCCAGATCAGCCGGCACCTCCGTGCCATCTGATCTGGATCTACACTGGTTGCACATGCGAAAAAAGGTGTATTTATGGAGGAAAGGGTTAAAGATAAGAAAACTTTTAAAATCACCAGCAGTTGTATAGAAAACGAAACTGTCAAAAAGCAAAACAATTCAACAATGGCAATTTCTTGTTTAAACTGCACATCTCTCTGAGTCTCTTTAACAAATCTTGAAAGTAAGCTAGTGTATACATATAACATTTTAATTTGTCCTTCTATACTATAGTAAGGTTGCATGGACACAAAATCAAGTTCTCTTTTAATTGTTAACAAATAGGGCAGAGTCTGTGAAACTCAAAATGTTTCAATTTTAATGTTAATTATTGTTGTTTTGAGGTGGAATCACAAATAAATATAAACACTGAAATAACCTTCAATTGTCAGTGAAACTTTTCATTATTCAAAAATGATAAAAATTGTTTTTATGGCTTAGGCACAATATATACACATGCCAGCTCACATTCATGATCTTTAATGGAAATTCTTGGAGATGGGTTGATGTTTGATTGCCAATTTAATGCACTTGGTGTTACCATTTCAAGTGGTAAAACTACCTAAAAAGTAGTTCTTGTTAATAGTTGTAACTGGGTGCACCAAATCAAGCTGATTTTAGCCCAAAACATGCTAAGTTAAATAAATGGATTCAGAAATATATAAATCTGAGCAAGTCGATTCATTGTTGTAATAGGTGATTTACTGAATTTTATAACTGGATTATTTAAATGAAAAGTGGACAGGGTAGACCCGGATCAGACTGCACATGTGCTGGTACTGGTTGTAAATGTGATGTAAACTGTGCTAAGTGCTTAAACCCTTTAATGCATAGGATATGGGTAAACAGTGTAGATCCAGATCAGCCGGCTGACGGGATCTACACTATTTGCTTTAAGATACTTTAGGTTATGACCCAGAGGTCAAAAAGTAAAGAGTGTAGATCCTGATCAGACCGCATGAATGTGCCAGGTGATAAGGATCTACACTGATCACACTTGTTATAAGACCTGTATAGTGGAGTAAACAGTTAAGGTGTGGATATAGCAGCATTTTTTTTTTATATTCAGTGCTACCAGTGTAAGATTACCTCTGCCATAGTTAGTTCTATCAGGCTGCTGTATGTTGGAGTTATGTAAGTGATGCTGTGAACTAAATCATGTGTTATAGTTCATTTTATAATTTTAAGTTCAAAATGGTGGATTATGAAAAAAAAATTGATAGGAATAAAAGTATCTTTTTTCTTCCTTTAACTGTCAATGAACATTAAAAAATACAAATGTTATTAAAATAAGTATAGGTTAGTGTTTATTAATTTTGTATTTGTTCATTAATAAATGCTAACCGGCTTAGTGGTGGAAGTTATATCTAGTAAATCAATTCACTTTCTGGGTAGATCATTCAGTGATGTGCATGTACTGATTTATAGAAATAATGTCTCAACAATTTGAGAAATACTGCAGTTCCATTGGACAAAATATAATTTCAACCACTAAATATGACAGTTGCTGTGAAAAACAAATTCCAACTGTATTAACTGTAATGTCAAATTATAACATTTTAATACAATTTTTTACAGAGGTCACATATTGTTCAAGAATTGAAGGAGAAAACAGGTGCAGATATTACTATCTACCTCTTTAATGCTCTACTCCAGAAATATGCCGTTTTTGCATGGGTGAACATTGTAGATCCAGATCAGCTGGCACATCCATGTCATCTGATCAGATTCTACACTGTTGACTTTGTGGTCACAGAAAACTTAATCAAAAGTAAATACATGTACATTTAATGTAGATCCTGATCCGATGCCACAAATGATGCAGCTGATCTGGATCTACACTGTTTGCCCATACAAAAGTTATCATATATATGGAGTAAAGGGTAAAAAAGTAAAACTCACCCAGTTATAAAGTTATATTCATATCTGTGAATTGGAAAGTACTTGGTCATAATTAAATCAGTGCTGTAGTTGTTTAGTCCACAATGGAGCGTTTGATGGTGATTGATGCTACAAACCTTTCCTTCATATATACACATTTTGTTGCATGTGTGACCAGTGTAGATCCAGATCAGCTAGCAAATCTGTGCCATCTGATCATGATCTGCACTGGTTGCATTTTGGTCAGAAATAACCTTATAAATCAAAAAGCAAACAGTGCAGATCCTGATCAGATGGAACAAATGTTTTGGCAGATCTGGATCTAAACTGTTTGCCCCTGCAATAAAAGCCTTATATATGGAGGCTAGGGATTATCTATCTGCTGTATAAAGCTTGGTTGTCTCAAGCTCGTAGTGCATTTATATATCTGTGATACAACTGTAAATACTGTGTTCATATCTGTATTGTTGAAAATGCTTCGATTACACACCCTGATTAGCTAAATCATTAGCATCCATAATGTACATCTGTGCTGTATGTGCCCAGGATCCAGCAATTGATACTGGATACCAGTCTTAAAAGCTGGCTTGTGATTGGTCAGTTTGAAAACTGCTCTGCTTTGACCAATCAAATGTTTGAGATTAAAGATTGGTCTCCAGAACTTAATACTGCCCAAATAAACCCCATTTAAACAAATCTTGCATCTGCCTTGGAAATGCATGTGTGGGGCAGCTGCTGTCACCTGTTCCTGTTGAACACTGATGAATTTCACATCTTACAGGGGCGTGAAGTAGGGTTGTAAACTATAATGAGGCATGACTGTGTTAGTTAGTGTAACTGTTTGCTTGTGTTGTTTTAAAGCCTCTCCAAGTGCTTAACTGTATCTCAGGTCGTTGCATTGTTGTCATTTCTGCACATGTTGATAGTCAGTTAAAATGTTGTCATGTGACATGTCACATGGTCATGCCATTGTCAGTAAACCATTGACTCCATAGGGTTTGGCTGTTATCTCATGGGCACATAGTGTATATCCAGATCAGCTGGCATATCCATACCATCTAATCAGGATCTACACTGTTAGCAGTTAAATTAATAAGGTTATTTCTGACCTGGAAGCAAACAATGTAGATCCAGATTAAATGGCACAGATGTGCCAGCTGATTTGGATCTATACATGTCACACATGTGAAAAAAACCCATTTATATGGAGTAAAGGATTAAGATATTGTGTCATGTGACCCGTCACATGAACAAGCCTGCAAATTATCATACATTTATGTTAAAACTGACAGTTTTAATGACTTGTTTCTCAACTTCCTTTCTCTACCTACGTTCTGCTTAGTAAATTTTACATGGATACATTAGCCGGCTTAGGCAGGCTTCTGAAAAAAGGTGCTTCATGAAGAAGGAATTGGAACAAGGCATTGATTCTCTTATTTGATAGTCAGCTATTTACTTTGAAATACAGAGCCGTGCCTTGTGAAAATGTGTCTTCTGGGATTTTTCTTTCTTTTTTTTTTTGCTAAGAAATGCTTATCATCTATCATTTCTGTATCAATATAAGTTGATTTTCATACAAATTTATGATTTATGATTTATTTCAGCAATATGCACAGTAAATAGTGGTAATTGCTCAAGATCTTTTCAGTGATTAAAATCAACTTCTTTAAGACACATTTGAGCATGGCACAGCTGTGATTATTTTAACAGCAATCTGGAGGCTTCCGTTATTCTAAAATGGACTTGCACCTCCTTTTTTAAGTTAAATTATAAAAACCTTTGAAGAAAGACCAACATATATTTGTCACTAGTGCAAAAACATTACAAGTTCCTTTAAAATATGAAGGAGATATGCCATTATGGCACTTAAGTGACATAATTATTATTGTTGTCTAAGACTGGGCTATGTCATTTCTCTCTACTGCTATCTGTATGTTCTATTCTAGCTCTATGTCTACAAGCTTATTGTGATTGTAAATCTAGTTTTATTGTTTGAACTCATTTTCAAATACATTTATTATTAATTCAAATAAAGCAAACTGGCTGCTAGGCTGGTTACTGAAAAAACTCTGTTGTTCTTCTTTATTTTATTGATGTGTTTTATAAACCTGGATTCTAGCCTTGGGCAAAGTAGAGTTCATGTGTATGACTTGTTCTGCAGCTAGTGCTTTTGGGCAGGATGAATGTGGCTTTTTCATGAATTCTCATAAACCTGCACTATCAAATGTAGTTGGTTATTTTCACAATTTGTTTGTGTTTGTTATATACAAAGAAACCATGGAATGCTCCGGAGTTGTAAAATCCAAAGAGAATATCGGTGTATTGTTGTGGTCTCCTGAAAACAAAGCAAGTATGTCAGATATGTGAATTGGTTAACTTATAACCTATACTACACAGAGCTGTACATAAGAAGCACCTTTAGCCCATCATGCAGATGCTTATGACATGTCAGTTTAATATTGTAGCTGATAATTTCCAACATCTGGGTATCTTACAAGGCATATCAAATACTCTTCCCCCACCCCTTCCACCCGCAAAAATATTGGTCACTATACATAACTGTTCAAGTTACTTTAAGTTACTATAACTACGCATAAAAAACTTAAGACCCATTTTCCCTTCAGTTTTTATTGTCTAACTGCATTTATTGCCTATCTGCACTTTAAAGAAACTTCAAACATCATTAGACAAGACTTGGTGCAACTTCATTATGCTGCAATTATAAATCAGACATGTTTAAGAAGTGTGCAAGCTTTCAGAAAGATTATAGACATCATTGACAACCTCTAATATTCATCATTGACAATTAAAATGGGGTTACAGAAAAGATGAAAAAGACAAATGAAAATCTTTAATCTACAGTTTGATCACAGGAGTTTGACATATGTACAAAAATAAAGTTTTACTTGTTATATAGTCTCTATTAAGACTAAGCTAGTTAATTGTTTCTTTTTCGGCGTTAGCTGTCTAAGCTCACTTTTGACCTAGTATTTCGACCAATGAAATGTTGTAAATAATACTCGTATTCTATTATTATGCAGAGGGAAAATGAAATAAACTATTTCGATTAGTAGCTATTTACACCAGAGAGGCATCTAGCAGGGTGGAGAGGTATCTAGTGGGATTTTTATTATTATGCAGCGGAAAAATTATATAAAATAAAAAAAACAAGAAAATATTGGTGTGGCACCACTGAAAAAGAAAGGGAATTTATTATCTGATGCTACAAATAAAGCAGAAATACTCCTAGAACAATTCCAATCGGTATTCACCAAGAACACAAATCAGCAAAACCTAAACCAATCTAGTAATACTTACCCGGAAGCTCCACAAATACAAGTTAGCAGATCAGGTGTCTTGAAGCAACTGAAAAACATAAACACTTCCAAAGCCATTGGTCCTGATGCTATTCCAAGTATTATTCTTAAAGACTGTGCCGATGAACTAGCGGACGGCCTGAGCGATATATTTCAATATTCCTTAAACCACGGGGAACTTCCAAATGACTGGCGAGATGCAAACATTACACCGGTATTCAAGAAGGGGGACATACACTTAGCAGAGAACTACAGACCTGTAAGCCTCACTTCCGTAACTTCCAAGATACTAGAACATATTATATGTAGTCACCTTCTGAAACACTTTGAAAAATATCAAATATTAAGTTCACTAAACCATGGATTTCGTTCTGGATACTCCACCGAAACTCAACTCCTCGTCACAATGCACGATCTTCTTTCTACATTCGACAAGAAGCAACAAGTCGATGTGGCTATTCTTGATTTTTCGAAAGCATTTGACACGGTACCCCACGATCTTCTTTTATTGAAAATGGCAAACTATGGTGTCAACGGACCACTGCTAAAATGGTTGTCGTCATTCTTGAAACATCGATCCATGAACGTTGTAGTGGAAGGCGAACATTCTAGAAGCGTCCATGTTGAATCTGGAGTCCCTCAGGGAATAGTATTAGGTCCTCTGATGTTCTTGTGTCATATAAACGACTTACCTCTCAGCGTTAAATCCTACGTTAGATATTTTGCAGATGACTGTTTATTGTACCGAACCATACATACCATTCACGATCATATTGATTTACACCAACTGGAAATCTGGGCTGAAACATGGGGCATGAAATTTAATGCAAAGAAAAGCTATATATTAAGTGTTAAAAGTAAATCCACATATTTTTATGAATTGGACAAAACT
Source organism: Corbicula japonica (assembly GCA_038501625.1). NCBI lineage: Eukaryota > Metazoa > Mollusca > Bivalvia > Venerida > Cyrenidae > Corbicula > Corbicula japonica. Next base: position 747,953 of record JAZAYU010000062.1, on the reverse strand, counting down.
ATACTAAAACACGTTGACTCAAATCCATATCTTGGAGTACTTATATCACAAGATCTTACATGGTCCAACCACATAGCAAACATCTGCAAAGGCGCTAGCTCAACACTCGGATTCCTGAAAAGAAACTTGAAACACTCTCCACTTGAATGTCGTAAAACTGCATATATTGCCCTTGTTCGTTCCAAATTAGAATACGCGTCAATTATTTGGGATCCCTATCTAAACAAAGACATCGACAAAATTGAAAAAATCCAAAGACAAGGTGCTAGATTTATCCTCAATTATTATAAAAGTAGAGAGGAAGGCTGTGTAACAAACATGCTCAAGTCCTTAAAACTAACAACGCTTCAAGAACGTCGCAAATACAACCGACTGGTAATGCTCTACAAGATCGCAGGGGGGCTGGTGCCGGCAGTGGACCCTAACATATATTTGGCAAAAAAAACCTGAAGGAAGAACTGTTAAACCTAAAAACTACACAGATCATATCGCATTAAATATTGTGGAAAATAGAATTTCAAAAAACTCTAGATCATTCAAAATCCCGTTTGCTCACACAGAACAATTTAAAAACTCCTTTTTTGTAAAAACACTTGTGGACTGGAACCATCTGGAAGAAGAAAAAGTGCACGCGCTGACAGTAGAGGGCTTCAAGACAGCCCTTCAACGGGACTAAATTCCATACTCCACTCCCCGTAGAACATATGCCAGCAGTGGCCCTTTCTACGTAACCAAACAGATACAGATACAGAAAATCAAATAGATTATTTCGATTGGTTGTTAGTGGGTGTTGTATTGGAGAAAAACATATTTACGATTTAAATAACCAGTTAAGATAATATTGATGGCTTAAATAAAATTTTATATGGAATATTCTTGGGTGTCAGGTAAAAACTTGCGTACAGTACACAGTGTAAAACGAAAAGGAAGTGTAGATATTTCTAGTTCTTACTGGTTCCTTTCTAGTTCCTTTGATACTGATTGTTAATTTCAAGTTCAAAATACAAGTTCATTGTAGTGTAGTGGCTAACACTCTCGCCTCGCAAGCGTGAGGCCCCGGGTTCAATACTCAGTACTGACACTTTTTTTAAGTTAATTTACGTAAAGGTTGGTAGATTTCGCTCTTGTAACAGGATGTTTTATTTATTTATATTAAATTTCAATGACATTTATTCATCTTGAGTTCTTACTCTACAAGAGGTATTTTATTGAAACTGAATAAATGTAGATTAAGACTTAATGTAATACATTGCTTCTTTAATCGACTTGTTATCACTGTATGAAATTGTTGCAACAGCTTCAACATTTTTTTGAAAGACACTTGAAATGAATTTATAAGTTGTCATGATTCGGTCGCTTAATCTCTTGGTCATACTAAGAAGGCAGAGAGGGTTCGTCAACAGCTATAACAAGTAAAATAAACTAACTAAACTGTGTCTGCTTCGCCTCTCTGTATTTCTTTCTTTCTTATATACATGTATATATAAATCTTTTCCATCAACGCCGTTTATCTTTTTTAAAGATATTTCTTGTTATAATTAACAAGAATGTCAAACTCCTATGATTTGATTGAGGGTTTCAGTATACAGTTATGAAAATACATTTTATTGCCAGAGATGCATATTCCCTGAAAGAGAACAGCTTCATATCTACACGAGTATTGTACAAAGTTTGATCCATCCCAAACGATGGCGTACGAGGATGAATGCTGTATTTTCTAGATTATAATATCATTCCATGTTCAGCGCGTCCCCGTGAAAAGATGCGTTTGCCCTACACGAGAAAACAACAGGCGAAATTACTCAGAACAGAACTCTGACTGGGGGATCTGAAAACAAGAATCATGCATATCACAAATGCATATCACAAAAACATTAAAAAAAACAGCAGAATGTATATCCTAGAGGTAACTGGAATATATGCAAAGCTACACATGCAGGAATCTTGTAGCACAAGGAAGCGTAGCCTATCATAGTAGATAATCGAAAACAAATAATTCAGAGAAAATTCAGAGAAATTACAATGATTTGTTGGATTAAATTCAGGTTGCGCATAATCATACTTTATCAAGTAAACTATCCATAATCATATCACTAACCCCGAGAAGGCTTTTGATATGATGCATAGGAGACAGTGACAATTCTGCAATTCTGCTCGGTTAGGAGTCTGAATCCCTGATTCTATGCAAATTCTTCTTGAATGTGAATATTTTAAGAATAAGTTTAGGTATTCAATTCACTTTTTTCAGTGTTAGTGCTATTTCGATGAGTTACAGTGAAAGAAGTTATAACCATCTTTTCAAGTCAACATTTAAAGTTAAAGCATACATGTCAGTGCCAACACTACAGTATTGAATCGTGCTAACAATTACATCAAGAAATTTTGTTTTTGCAAAGTAACTTTCACTTGATCTTGTTACTTTATGTTAAAGTTACATACTAACAACACCATAGTTGAAAAATTGAGTACACTTACTTGATCGTATATGCTAAGTTATTCCCTCTGCGTTTTACTCGTCATGAACCCAGAAACAATTTTCCAACTTTAACATCTCTACTCCCTTTGATCAAGACTCAGATATTTTTTGTAAATAATCACTTTTTTAAAGACAACCTTGGACAATGACGACCCTATCATCGCCCAACCCAATGATTTTAAAAATGAATTATATTTTTCCTATATTTAACAGAAAAAGTGGGAGGCCATCACGTTTTCAGAGATTTATTTTTATATGATGATCTAACCCCCCCCCCCCCCAAAAAAAAAAAATCCCGGCTGATTCCTCTATTTTTATTGTTATTTTTAGTAAGATTTTACTCCAAAACGAACAAGCCCTCTTCCATCCGATGTTTTATAAATCTCAGCATAAATCCGACCCTGTCAGGCTGTCCTCAAACAAATACAATTCACACACAATCTCACACTTTTTTTTAAATTTGGACTGTGACAATTCTTTCCTTTTTGTGTCGCCTGCGATAGCAGGTAGACACATAGGGATCCTATTGTCCGGCGGCGGCGTCGTCTTCGTCGTCGTCGTCGGTAGTCCGGTAGTCCCCCAACTTTAACCTGAAACTTAATGTTGCCTATAACTTTGAAAGTACTTGTCCTAGTCACTTCATACTTGGAATATATCATCAGCACGAACAATGCCATCTGTGACGACAAGAATGATAACTCCAGTTTCAATATTTTTTGAGTTATGCCCCTTTCAAATGCAACTTTAACCTGAAACTTAATGTTGCCTATAACTTTGAAAGTACTTGTCCTAGTCACTTCATACTTGGAATATATCATCAGCACGAACAATGCCATCTGTGACGACAAGAATGATAACTCCAGTTTCAATATTTTCTGAGTTATGCCCATTTAAATGCAACTTTAACCTGAAACTTAATGTTGCCTATAACTTTGAAAGTACTTGACCGTTTCACTTCATACTTGGAATTTATCATCAGCATGAACAATGCTATCTGTGACGACAAGAATGATAACTCTAGTTTCAATATTTTTTTGAGTTATGCCCCTTTCAAATGCAACTTTAACCTGAATCTTAATGTTGCCTTTAACTTTGAAAGTACTTGACCTTTTCACTTCATACTTGGAAAATATTTTTATTATATATGATTAAACATAGACCCACATTTCAACTTTTCCATGCAGGCGACACATGTGTTCCGCGGAACACAACCTTCTAGTTAAATTTAGTGACGTGTGTGTATGTCTATTGAATAAAAACTTGTTTTGATTGCATAAAAGATGATTTTGTATATGTATAGTTTGTTATATTGAAGGCCTCATTGTAAAGAAGCGATCTCATCTTGATGATAATGTCTTTATGTGTAATCTTCGTCATGTAAAGATATTTTAAGCATTTAAACGACAACTGCAAACTAGAACAACATAGCAAAATCTCAACGCCCGAATACAAAATTGTAGCATCCTGGCTTAAATTCTCAATATTTTTCTCAATCAAGGCATTGTTGCTGAGACTGACGTCATGCACGTGTTGTGCCAATATTCGAAATGGGTAGATATATACCCGCGAATGATGGAACATATTGTGGCCTACATGAGATTTGAAATATCGTAAACAATGTTCTTGTTGAATCACAACATGTGTTCAGGAATTAATTTAACGCGGAAAAGGTGTTAAAAAATAGTATTTGATGGTCCGTCTCATGTCACACCTTGCATGCAAGATTAATATATACAATCATTTGAAGTATGGCCGCTGAGTTCAGTATTGTTTTAATTGCACCGAAAAATACCAAAAACAATTAACCGTTAAAGTATTTAAAGTACCGGTATACGATAAAAATATATATTTACATACATTGATGATAGAAACGTTTCTCAAGGTCACATACAAAATTAGCCTTTATGGAGAAAAGACCCAATGCCCAGATGATAAGAAACGCCAATTGTGTACAAACTTTCAGAAAATAATGGTGTTTGAATTTTGCTTAATGAGGAGGGAGGATAGTTTTACCTATTGTTTAATATAGTACGTGTATGTCGTTTATTCTTACATCTGTCAATCGGTTACAATTTTTGTAAAACATACATATGATTTTTTGAAATCAAAATGACAAACAATAAAGATTTGAAGTCGATTAAAATACATAAACGGGTATAAATAACGAATTACTTCATCACGACAGACCCATTTGAAGAAAAGCTTAAACTGTAACGATCGATAACAATGTTAAACCTTGAAATATGATATCAATGCATGGGACATGCGCATAAAAATGACAAAAACTTATTAGGAACTACGCCATTTTATTATCTACCTAGTTTCGATTTTAAAACTGCCTATTTACTTATAATAATGGGGTAAAAGTGGAGTTCGCGGAATTCAAAAGGTGTGAAATGAGGGACGATTGGTACCCATTTAATATTGTTCTAGTGGACTTCGAGGATTTCATGTTGTCAATCAGTAAACGGTAACAATGACCACGAGTACGGCTAGTGTCACTACGGACACAACAAATTACACTCGCATTCATCTCATATTGATGAAAGGAGGAACTTTGTTGACGAAAACATTATTCCTTAAACGTGTAAAAGATTTAAGTCCTGCAGGCCATGAGCTCACCGTTGATGAATTTCTGGGTAAACACAAAGTTCAAATATTGTTAACGTCTACGGGAAAGAATAACGAAGAAAAACTATATCCTGCGACTGGGACTCCTACCAATTTAGAAGAATGGGATCTACCGTTATACTGTTTTATTTTAAAGACAGTTTGTGGCTTGCCGAATATAAACAAACTGGATATGGGATTTCTTAAGACAATGCGAAATGATCTTTCACATCTTCATGACCCATCTCTAACTGATGCGGATTTCAAAAACCATTTGAGTACAATAGAGCCTATTTTTTCAAGAAGTCTTCAGATCATTAACGATCCTTTGTTCGAAGCAGAAATGAAAACCCTATTGCTGAGATGCGAAACAGGAGCCCTGGCCGTGGACGAAGTCGTCAAAGTTCACCATGACTCCAGTCGGAAGCACATAGAACTTCTCAGCAATCAAGTGAAAATTATGAAAAATCAAGTCGACATGATACAAAATCAAGTCGCCATGCTTCAAAATCAGACTACTCGTAAGTAAATATTGTCTGATGTCGTGGCAAGTATAGCTATTAATTTTGAAACTTAGCTTTGAATTTTTTATAACATTTTGGTTGGAAAATGTTGCTCAAAGGAAAACAATTGAAATGACTACGTGATAGAGAGCGATAAAGCGGACGAAATAACTGTCTGTCTCTAATAACAATTTAAGATATCATCAGACTTTGTTAAAATACTTTGGCGAAACTTAAACGAAATTCGCGTTACATAACATATTTCTCAAACAAACTTTTCGGCACATTCAATGAAAGCATTTGAACGAAAAGTAAACATAAATACATCAGAAACTATTAGCATAACAGAAACAGAGGAATGGTCAGTGACAAAGCATTTCAATCGCAACTGGATGTAAAAGCCAGGCTTAATAGTACACTAACCTCACACTTGCCCTATGAGGTGCCAATATCAACAAAAGATACAAGTTGCCCCGGTTAATTAACTCCAAGTCCCTTAACTATAATATTATATGAAACAGCACACAAACACAAAAATACTAGTAGCAAATGACAGTCAGTCGAAATGGGTAGATACTCGATGACCTTACTAAGACCAGAGCTCCTGGAGTTATATCATCAAAAGAGCAATGGTAGTAAAACGATAATTGAGTAAAGGTAAGGCGACGTTCAGCTACATGTATATGATTTAAGAGATTTAAGCATAGAAAATGGTACCGATTTATTTAAATGAAAAACAACAATTTGTAAATTATTAAGTTTGTATCCAAGTAAAGATACATACACATATTCTTTTCAGTATTTTGTTTTTTTCAGATACAGTCCAAATGCACAGTGCGCTTTCAATGTTAATGGATATTAAAGACAGACTTCCATCGGAACCTGATATTCCAGGTAGGTGAACACAAAAATTCACACCAATTTTGAATGGTTTCATTTCATAAAATTAATGTTTTTAATTAACCAAACTCAACTTGAACCATGCAAAATCTCAATCATTGTGGATAGCAATATTAAGGTAAGACCTGTGTAATAGGCACTATTAAGAATCCAACATCTGATTATATTTTCATCAACTGCTTCATACCACTGACTTGTATGCAAAATTTTAATGATTTTCACCGTGTAGTTTTTGAGATTTTTAGCTTTTTTTATTTAAAAAAGTGAGAAAAAACGTGAAAGTATCCAATTTCTTTAATCGGTGACAAAATTTTTTGTTATTGATAAATTCAACCCTAATTTTTTTACAGTTTATCCAAAATATGTTATATTTTACTAAACCAATTTAAGATATAATATATAAATACAGAATTTGTCTTAAAATGACATTTTTTGACCAAATAAATTAAAAAAATGCATTTTTTATATTTCACGAGACTAAATTAATGAAAATTGTGCAAAATCCTGATTGGTGCAATATATCAAACTTTACCATTTTTAAACTATATACCTTAAACAACATTTTAACAAAATTTCAGAGAAGTTTACCGTCCAGTTTTAGAAATTTTCAAATTGATGACTTGAATAAACACTATTCTGATAGCGAAAACCCCTTTAATCTTGATTATTTTGCTTATTTTAGTTTAAATCATGACAATTTTATATTCAATGACAGAATTACACAGGAAAACAAGAAATATGACAATTATTTAAGCTCTAGGCTTACAAAAAAAAATTAGCTTCCAGTGGGATTTGAACCCTGGTCCTCTTGCTTGATAGAAATCTATCCTAATTTGATACTATAGTTACTTCCCTTGGATACTCTTCTGGATATAGGTATTCATTACACAGGTCTTACCTTAAGGCATACGTGAAATATGCTTTATTGGGGGATACGGATGTTTATGCAGTGTGTCTGTCTGATTTATGGTTGGCTTGACGCTGCCGCTTGTGTTTTTTTTTAACTTTGAGAATATCTATAAATTTAGTACAATAAGTTTACAACAGCAGATGTTAAGGTTCTATGGTATTTGTCATTGCACTCTCGTTGATAATAAAGAAAATAATCAAAATCTCTTTAATAGCAATATGCATATAAACTTAGCACAAATCAATGTTATCTACGCATGATAATTTTACATACGTTTAGAAAAGTAAGAACAGTAAAGAAAAAAGTTAGGCCATAAAATCCCTAACATTCAATTTTGCAACACCAAAACGAAGCAACACTAAACATCAATTTAAATGCCACCATGTGTAATGAGTAACTGACAACAATACCTAAGGTCCTCTTGTCTGACAATTGCATACAATATGAGATATTTGTAAAGTGTGTTTGATTTTTATCTATGACACAGCAATGACGAAAGCAGTAACGCCTTAAATGCTGTAGGCGGCTGTAAAAATTCTCCCCGTTATTCACTTCAGTGTAGTTATCAGTTTCAATTACCTTACTTGATGGTTATATGCTAATTTCAATACATGCAGAGTGTCAGTAAATCTGTTTGGCAGTATTTAGGCATACCTGAACTACGTTTTATTGTTGGATACGGATGGTATATACTGTGTCTGTCTGTTGTATGGTTGGCTAATTAGAAATGCATAATCGAGAATGTTGGACAATATTCAGTAATATGGATTAATTATATGTATTTTGTTTACGAATGTCTTATTACTTCTGTTTGCAGATGTCCATGTAATTATCGAGGTGAAAAACTGCACAAAAGAAAAAGAAAAGGAATTGTTGGATTTTTTAGTGAAACAATTCAACGAAACTGTTTCGAAACCAGAATGTACCTTAAACAAAGACTTCCCCAATCTTGCCATGCACACAATATCTGAGGCTATTTGCAAAACGTTTCAAAGTTTCCTTGAAAAAGGCAGACACATTATAAAAGTTGAAAACAAGTGCATTTCTCTAACTATAAAGTGCAACAGCATATCGTCGTTTGTGTGTTTAGTCAGAGACTGCATGGATGGGAAGCTTTTAGATCAACTAAAGATCCTTATAGATGCCGTAAAGAGCTGGGAGGGCTGTACAGATGTAAATTGTGAACCTACTCTCTCCCCAGATGAAATTACCGGAGCAATTGTCAAACTTGGTGCGTAGAAATATTTGTGTTTTTTTTCAGTGATTCCTTTCCATCAATTTCAAAGCTATCTATCCACTTGTCCAGTTTGAAGGGCATGCATATACACATTTCTTTTTTATCTTAGTATACTGCTTTAAGCAATGGTATTATCATAATAGTACTCGTATTATTACAACGGTCTCAAATATGCTTACGTTATTTAACTTTATTGAAGAGTATATCATTTCAATTTTGTTTTAAAGGAACACTAACAATAATTGCTTTGACTCTTTACGAGACAATTCACGCCCCCCCCCCCGTCCAAAACACACAAACGCACAAACGCACTTTTTTTAAAGCTCCGTCATATGTAATACTTAAAAAAAACAACAATTGAAAGCATATTTCAATAACATATCTAAATCAAATAACATAGTTCCTATGACCAATTTTAAATAATAGCATAGTTCATATGACCAATTTAAAATTAAGGTAAGCTACAGAGATTTTTACTGGAGGGGTTGGCTGGGGGTGATTCATAAAGTCAAAGCAATTATTGTTAGCGTTCCTTTTACGCCAAGCGTTTCCTTTTGGGTGTCAATATTAAATTAATATAATATACTAAAAGAAATTAGAAACGCAACTTCTTTAAACAAGAAATATAATTCATGTTAAAAGAAGTTGCGTTTCTAATTTCTTCAAGTACATATAATAGAAATTAAAAACGCAACTTCTTTAATTACGAAACATAATATGTTTGAAGAAGTTGCGTTTCTAATTTCTTTAAGTATATAATATTTTACATAAGAATGGGAGAAAATGACATGTCATGGGAAAAAAGCATTAATTATTGACATTATGAATAATTACTTATTATCTTTATCAAGTTTATATAGGATATAATACACTTACAAAAGTTCTAACTGGACATCAATTGTATATGAACGCTAGTCTCGTTTCTTCCTTAATATGTCAAGAGAGGTTGTAAAAAGAACTGTTTTGTATGAAATCAAAATTAGTTAATGTTTTTAATCTTTATTGATTGTTCTCTTAAATGAATCCATAACATTCACTTATACCGCAGGTTCATAATTAGAACATTCTTTAATAATAAAGTTTATAATAAGAATTGGTACTTTGATGGAGATATATTTCAACAAAACTGCTGCTGATTAATAAAGTTGTACGTTTTTCCTACTAAAAATGGGTCCTATTATATGGCAAGCGGTTTGTACAATTAATCCGATATCCATGGATAATAACTATGGATATTGGACCAATAACTATGGATATTGGCGAACACTATAGTACAGACCGAAAACCATAGTTCTCGGCGTTAACCGTGGTTAACGGGCAATATCTTGGGTTTTCACCAATAACTATGGATATCGGATTTATTGTGCAAATGGCATAAAACTCTAGATATAAATCAATATCATAGGTTATTATATTGTCATTGTAACTGGTTGACATGCGTTTTTTCCTAAATAATCCAATATTTATAGTTATCGACCAATATGGATAGTTATTGACGATAACTAGGGTTACCGGCCAGTAGCAATAGATTTTGGTGAAAATCAAAGTTCTCGGCTGATAATCATAGTTTTCGTTCATATCTGTTGCAAAATAATTCCGATATTCATGTTATTGGTGAAAACCCTAGATATTGCCAATTTGGCCTAACCACGGTTAACTCCGAGAACTATTGTTTTCGGTCGGTAACTATAGTTTTCGCCAATATCCATAGTTATTGGTCCGATATCCATTGTTATTGACAATAACTATGGTTATCGCCTAATATCAAGGGTTTTCACCAATAACCATAGATACTGGGTAGTAACCCTTGTTATCGGGTCGATATCTATAGTTATTGGTCGATAACCATGGATATCGGATTAATTGCAGGCTGTCAACCGATTCCTATATTCCTATATTTCTCCTATATTTTGGATCAGAATCCTATATTCTGATTAACCTCCTATATTCCTATATTTCTCCTATATTTTTAAGTATATTCCTATATTTTTTATTAATTTTTTTTGCCGATTAATGAAGAGAGTAAATATTGCTTTGATACTGCTTTTGACTTCATAGTTTTTGCTGATTTTTTAAAGGAAAAAACTCAACTTATAGATTGGTAAAATCTTGGCAGGTGGCATTTAACTTAGTTTTTTTCTGATTCTGATTCTCTCACAACCTTGTAGCTCTTTGTATTAGGGCTTACCTAACAAAAACAAATTTTCACTTCCATGCAAAAAAATTTTATTCATTAAATTTTATTCACCAACTTCAAGGACTAGAGCGCTCATATTTGGTATGGTGTATGTGGTCGTTTAAAACATCAAGATGGACTCCCCAGGAACAACATTCTTGACTGCGAACAAGAATTCTTCAGCTGACTTTTGTGGTCAGTTTTCCAGTTCGAAAAGAGTGTATGCAAAAGAAGGTGTCTTTACGAAAACAATTTTCAAAAGGCAAAGCCAAATAAAGGGAGGTTATAAAACAATATTGTTTGATAATTTGCAACAACTGTTTGTTCAATAAATTGAGGTAACTTTAGGATTTTTTATTAGGATAATCTGCAAAATATTTGCATAGTTTTCTAATATAATTTTTTATATAGAACCACTTAATGGATTTAAGTTAAATTACTATTAAACTTCAATGAACCTGAAAGGTATAATGTCCATCTATTCTCAAGAAGGCTTTGGCTTTTGAAAATTATTGCTTTTGTATAGAAAGAGTTAAAAAGTCACCCTGACTGTTTTAACTTCAAATTCTCCAGTGTTGTCAATTTTTTTATAAAAATAAAAAAAAACAAGTGTCTGTACTGATCTGTCAATTTTTGTTGGCTAATTTTAACCCTTTCCTCCCAAGAAGGCTTTGATTTTTGAAAATTATTGCTTTTGTATAGAAATTCAATGGCAGTTTGAATTAAAGTTCAGTTATGCTTATAACTTGATAAGTTTTTTCATTTCTCTTGAAACTTGGAGCAATATTCTTTGTATTGAAAATGATAGTGCCTCTAGCTGGGAGCGAATCCCGCACCGTCACGGCGACAGCGCCTAGCCCTGCAATTCCTGCAACGCAACCATTTGAGCTAACCGGGACAACCCCAAAAAAGGTTGATCGGATAGCCCTGATATACGTAACAATCATTGCATGACATTCGGTAACGGGTTATTTTACTGATAACAGTACTGACTATATGTAAGGGGAGACATTTTACGGCCGCCACACTGCACAAAAAGGATAGGTTAACTTACTTATTTGACTGTAGTACTGTTCCATGCAGATTAAATAAATAAATGGAATCATGTTAAAAATCGTTTATTCCGAACTTCTAGGATAGTGAAGAGCATATAATTATGTATTGCCTACATATTCTCATTAGAGTTTGTCCAAAGTAAGGCCTTGGGGTCACTTTTGAATGAACCCTTTTGGACATTGGGTAAGTTACCCAGATTTTTACACACAAAGCAATTTGACTATGAGTGGATTGGTCGTTGCTGTGTACAGGATATACAGAAGACTATCTACCGATATATATCTGTATATCATAGATAAAAAAAACCTGAAAAATCTGGCTTTGATGAGGTTTCTGCATTTGCCCCTTGTTTGAATGGTCATTCAGATGCTAATGATGTGCTTGAGATGTGCTTGATGGTGCTGATGTCAAAATTATTGGTTTCCTTCATTTTTACAGTAGACATTTTGGACATTGATTATTGTAGAAACAGTACAATGCACAGGTGAAAATCATTTGTATAAGTGCTAGTAAATAAAACTATTTTCAGTTCCAAACTCCTATATTTTGCCTCAAAATCATCCCAAAATTCCTATATTTGTTGCAAAAATATTCCTATATTTTTCCTATATTTGAGAGATGACCTGGCTGACAGCCTGTTATTGTGCAAACCGCTTGCCATACTATTAGAACAAAACAAGCAATTTAGAGCAAGTTTCTGGTAGCTTGACCATTTATTGAATGAAATGCATATTTATTAAATTTTAGGTTTACTCTCGCAGGCTTGTTCCAAAATCACTTAATTCAAGATTAAATCTTAAATTAAAGACTGTTGTTGGCAACGGATCACAAATAAATAGTAATGTCAATGTCTTTCTAATGAAAAATTACATACAAAAAGTGACCAATTAGAACTTTGGGTAAGTGTATGTACCATATTATTATTACCAATGTGTCCTAGGAGATACGAAAGTGGGGACTGATCTGTTTTGCCATTCAGATTTAATATTAAAATAATCGATTTTACATGAGATGTTCATGAAAAAAAAACAGGTTTCAAAAACGCCTCCTGTTCATGCGTTCATGTTAGTAGAAGGAAAATGAGAGTTCTGGAACACCCTGAGGGCATTTTTAACAATAGCTCATCCCAAGTAGGACAATAGCACACCAAAAACGGGATAATAGAACAGCTCGCGGACGGACAATAGGGGGATTAACACATCCTTTTTATATTTAACGACCGCGGGTTAACAATAATTTAAATGGAATCATTTAAAATAATTTTATATTAAATTAAATAAAACTCATTTGAAAATCTATTATTATTATTATTATTATTATTATTTTAGCAGATAAATGCGATAACAATAAAAGGATTCACATTTATTTACAACAAAAACGCATTGAAGTGAGCTTTGAAAATACTCATTGAAGTGAGCTTTATTCACTCTTCTATCCTTTTAATTTATGAAATGGACTCTCCTTTATATCGATTTAAGCCAGTTCATCTATTGTGCACAGGGGTGTTTTGCAGAAATTTATTAACTGAATCCTGAACTGTGTGTGTTGACCCAGAGCAGACGCAAACAGATCTACAATGCATAGCAATTAAACGGGGTGCAACTCGACGTTTTAAACCAGAAAACGACTCGTTTTGAGTATGATCATTTAAATGAAATAATTGAAAAACGGTCTTCAGTTCTCGAACGAACGAACGCTGTAAGAAAGCATGGCATACCAAACTGAAAGCTCGGAATCCTGAACTGTGTGTAGACCCAGAGCAGACGCAAACATTCGGATCAGCTTATCTTTTTTATTATTATTATCTTAGCAGATATAAGAGATAACAATAACAGCATTCACATTTATTTACAACAAAAACTCATCGAAGTGAGTATTACAAAAAAAAACAACTCATTGAAGTCAGCTTTATTCACTGTTATCCGTTAAATTTATGAAATTGTTTCTTCTTATTAACGATTTAATCCAGTTTTTAATAACGGATGTGTGTACTAGATACCCCACCTATTAAAAATGTAATGATTTTATTCTAAATGTTATTATCACCAAATAATTTATGCGTTTTCTTAGTATTAACACTTATCATCAAATAGTGCATTCTTGTTTCTTATTCTTAATAAATTATCAACTAGTCCTAATAATCATTCTGAAACTATATTCGAAATTCATTTTTTCTTAAATGCACAAGTTTTAATTCACAACTCAGTTTTGTCGATGCAAAAACTATTAAATTAGAATTAATAAATATTTTTGACTTTAAGAATAGAAGATTTGTTTTCACTACGTTATCCACATATTTAACATGTTTAGTATTTAATTTAACAATAAATATTTGTAATCCCTCTGAAGTGTTTGTTAAATGGATTAACGCAATAATTAATTCATGTCAATTGTTTGTTAAGTGGATTAACGTAATACTTAATCCGTGTTAAGTGTAATTAAGTGTATCACAAGTATGTGTGTGTGTCCTTAAGTGCAAGCCTGTCTGTCAACTGGGCCCAAAACAAATAATCAAGTTTGTCATTAATCCTTATTCTTGAATGAAAGGGGTTTCTTATTAGCACCAGAAAACATCCAAATTAATTAAGTAGAAAATCCATCGTGTTTGCTAAAGAAAATTTGGAATTAATATTGAAAGGACTTGTACACCAATATATAGAAGGTATGTAAAAGCATTTTGTTTCAAATATTTTTGATTTACTTATTTTACATTTGCATCTACTCCAAAAAGAAATGATTAATTCCTTAAAACAACTGAAGATAAAGATTGTTAAAATGTGCGCGCTTGAAATTGCTAATATTATAAAGATTATGACTACACATGTTGTTTTTTTGTAGAAAGAAAAATGGAATTCCAAACATGCGGAAAGTGTTTTGCTAATGAATGGAACCGGGACAGGCATTTTTCTTCCGTGCATGGCAATATCAAGTCTAAATCGCCACAAAACATCCCGCTGTAAAAAGCAAAGCCAGGAACCACATAATCATCGTCAGCAGGAACATCTGCTGTATGAAAAACAACAACAGAATCATCATCAACAACCTCAACAACACATTGGTCATCATCAGCAGCTGCAACAATATCAGAAGCAACAACGTCTGATGCACGAACAACAACATCAGCAACAACAACAACATCATCAGCAACAGCAACAACTAGATAATCAACAATATCAGCAACAACAATTGGCACTCTTACCTCATTTATTCACAATTTTGCGTGAGAGTGTTTTGACTTTTTCAATAATCTTTCTATTTATAGAACATGAATAAATTTCCCTTTTACCATTTTCGAAAGTAATATACTTGGTGATAATTCATTTTGTTGATATCCTGTGATTCATCTGTAATGACTTCATAGAAATCATCCCTTCGTTTCAAAAATAAAAATACAATTGGTTAACATGTTGACTTTCTGTTTATTTCAGTAGGGCACATTAATTATTTAAATTGTTATGAACGGTGATATTCAAATGTGGCAAAATAACAGTGCGGGTTTTTTTGCCCCCGAAGGGAGGCATATAGTAATCGGACCGTCCGTCCGTCCGTCCTTCCGTCCGGACGTCCGTCCGTCCTTCCGTCCGGACGTCGGTCCGTCCGTCCGTCCGAAATAATCTTGTCCTCGCTTCTTCTCCAAAACAGCTTGAGGGATTTCTTTGAAACTTCACAGGAGTGTTTGTCATCAAGCCTAGTTGTGCATATCGTCAGGAATTTCTGCTCGGATTATTTTTGGCTGAGTTATGGCCCTTTTTAGCAAAGTCTTGTCCTCGCTTCTTCTCCGAAACCGCTTGAGGGATTTCATTGAAACTTCACAGGAGTGTTTGTCATCAAGCCTAGTTGTGCATATCCTAAGGAATTTCTGATCGGATTATTTTTGGCAGAGTTATGGGCCTTTTTATCTAACCCTAACCCTAACCCTATACCCTAACCCTAATCCTAAGGTAAACCGCTTGAGACATTTCATTGAAACTTCACAGGAGTGTTTGTCACCAAGCCTAGTTGTGCATATCACAAGGAATTTCTGATCGGATAATTTTTGGCAGAGTTATGGGCCTTTTTACCTAACCCTAACCCTAAACCCTAACCCTAAGGTAAATTTTGTTAAAGCAATAGAGGTTACATTTTTTGTCCGATTGTCATGAAATTTGGTATGAATATTGATATTGATGATTTCTACACAAATTATTAAAATCGTGTTGTTAAATTGACCAGGGGCCCCACCCTGGGGATTTTAATTTTTTTTTAATTCTGTTTTTAACCTTTGATTTTCTACAGTTATCAACCAGATTTTGACACAACCTTTATACCATCTTAAAATTCAATCTTTCCTGAACAATTCATTCACTGGTTGTTCAGTGATAAAATTTGAAACAAAAATTTTAGTAGCAGGGTGAAAATTTCAAGTGTCAAAATCCAATATTTCTACCTGTCTTCAGCTATATTTGTGTTTACCAGTTTATTGCTCCAGCTGCTGGACAATGACCTGATGAACTTTGCTGCTTAGATCTGTGTTATGCAATATAAAGAACTTTGCTCTGGAAGATTTTATAGGGTAAATTTTGTCATTTTATGGATAGTGCCAAAAAACTTTCTGAGTTTATAGCACTTTGAAAATCAGGCTTTTCTGAATATGTTATTCACTGTTTGTAAGTAAAATAACAACAAGAACAACAACAACAACAACAAATTTGTAGCACATTCTCAAAATGTTAAGACTAAATTTAAGAGAGTCTTAGATGTATACAGTGTATGTACATAAACTGGCAAGTTAAGGCCACACTTTTTTAGCTCATCTGAGCCATAGGCTCAGCGTGAGTTATTAGGATCGATCAGTGTCCGTCGTCCGTCCACACTTAGTTAGTTAACACTCTAGCGGTCACATTTTTGCCTCGATTGTTTCAAAACTTGGTCAGGATGTTTGTCCTAATGATTTCTGGAATGAGGTATTAATACAATCTCCGAAATGTTATATAATGAAGCATTTAAGAAATTTGGTATAAAAAAGACTATAAATCCTAACCGTGTAAATAAGCGAATATACTGACTATACCATGCCTCTTATATCATACTTTTCTTGTGTTTTCTTTTCTTTTATATTTTATATGCCGCCAATATGAAATGTTGTTTGGCTCTGAACATGTATTTGTTTAATGCCAATAAAAATTTGACTTGACTTGACTTGACTTCTTCTTTATAAATCATCAAAGTATGATATGTAAACTTGTCCAAAATTAAAATGCTCTTTTCACAACAGGGTGGTTTTGATATAAGAACTTTTGACATATGATTTCGGACTTCTAACCAATTTTGATAACAAGTACAAACTTTATTACTGACACTTTAAGAATAGAATTTTCTGTTAATTATTTGCATATGTTTAGCAGATACTACTTGTGTTTTTATACTCCTAATAAAAGATCGCAATTTGCCAAGAACACCATTAATAAGACTCAGCTGATAAATAAAATTTAAGGCATTCGCCTCTGGTTAAATAACATACAATGAAAAATATGTTATCATTCATACGTTCAAATTAGCTTGTCTTTTATTTCATTACAACTTTCACATTTTCAAGCAGTGTCAAGTGTACTTTTAATCCTAATCATTGAAAGAAATGGAATTTGTATTGTTGATTATCAAAATTGTACTCCACTTCTCACCTATTAGACAATGTTTATTGTAAACTCCAGAAAAAAGTCTTTTCACAAATTTTACGCAACATAAACAAACTTAATCAAACTATTCATTTAAAATCGTCACAATAGCCATTGCTTGTAAACGGTTACCAGTATGATAACATAATAACGTACACTGCTCAATCGATAGGGTATACAGCATTTTGTGGATAGGCACTGTCGCTGTACGGGGTTACTTTCCAGCGTGGGCGTATAATTAGTGATCTGTTGTTTTGATTGTTTGTTCTATTCAAGAAGGAAATCCGAATATGTCTCAAAGTAAATTCAAATGTATCTGAAAAGAATTCTTTGCGTACGTTTTAACATTCGTTTCTATCTAGCTAGACAAAATTAAAATTTTTCAACAGCATTTCAAATTTAAAATAAATTTAACCCTATTTCACTGTTGTTTGTTTTTAACACCTCTTTTCTTGTATGCTCATTTATATTCAGTTTTATCATAGCTTTAAAATTTGAACTCTTAAAGTGTTTAGAGTTTCCAATGTAATTAATATTTTAATTTCTTTTAAGTAATATAATTGTTATTTTGCTTTTAAGTAATATAATTTTTATTTGGTATTGAAGTCTTATTTTATCATTCCTTTTTTTCAAATTATATTTTCTGAATTGATATTTTATAATTTCATATTTCTTTCACACATCATTCATCTTATTATTTTCTCGTGTATTATTATCAAAACTATAATATTACTTTTGGATCTTGTGGTTGTTGTTTTTTTTTATTTCTAGCACGTTAAATGAAATGAAAAGTTTGAAATATACAATCGTTGTTTTCAATATCGTGTTAAGGAATAGTGTCACTTACACTTTTGAAAGTGTGTTTCCTCTCACATAAGATTTAAAAGATTCACAATTTAAAAAAATGTGACTAAATGTATGCTGTCACTGTAAGAACAATTAAGAAACAACAATTCGTCATTTTTGTTCTTTTCATACAAAAACATTCAGACAACTCAACAATAAAAAGGATAACATGGTGTATTACTCATTTTTGCATAGATTACAATTTAGTTTCAAATTTCAGTAAGTAAACCACTTACTCACTTCAATTTTTTTTTATTCAACCATTATTATGTCATGATCATTCAGTTTTGATAGTTAACTCTTTTCGCAAAATAATTAATTTCTTTTTGGGTTTTTAGCGATTTTTGTGAACGACTATCCAAAAATGATGTTTTCGTTTAATGGAAACTAAAAACATGTTGTTCAAGTGGAAATAAATTCGAAAATGAGTACTATTGTTTAGTATAATTTCAAAGCGTGCTTATTCATGTCTGTCTTAAAA
Organism: Corbicula japonica; assembly: GCA_038501625.1. Taxonomy (NCBI): domain Eukaryota; kingdom Metazoa; phylum Mollusca; class Bivalvia; order Venerida; family Cyrenidae; genus Corbicula; species Corbicula japonica. The sequence continues at coordinate 729,104 of JAZAYU010000062.1, read as the reverse complement.
CAAAGTCTCGATTAAGTGTTATGAGAAACAGTGTGTTTTTGTTAATTCTTTTCGCTCATATTCTTTAAGCTGATTTCAATTTTTAACGCATTCCGTTTCGAGGCAACACCCTGTTGAGTTCTCTTTTTGTGTTAAAGTTTTGCAGTGTCTTTTGATAATATTGTAAACGAATATCTCTTTCAACCCCTTTCTCCTTGGATGTATGCTTTGTTTGTTGTTAATGTGGCTATTTATGACATGACTTTTTCACGTTTTAATAAAGCATTCGACATTGAGTGATGTCAAAATATTCTAGTTTTCAAATTTTAACTATCTTCTATTTCAAAACATTAAGAAAATAATATCATTATAGTTAATTTTCATTTGTAAAGGAATTACATGTATTGAATATCATACCAACAGTATATAATATGCTAATAAAAGTTGAATAAAAAAGGAGATAATAAGTATTTCAGTGTTTTCTTTAATAAACCGTTTAGCTGGTGCCAGGCTAAGAACAAACAATCAAAACAACAGATCACTAATTATACGCCCACGCTGGAAAGTAACCCCGTACCGCGACAGTGCCTATCCACAAAATGTTGTATACCCTATCGATTGAGCAGTGATCGGTATTAGGTTATCATACTGGTAACCGTTTACAAGCATTGTCTATTGTGACGATTTTAAATGAATAGTTTGATTAAGTTTGTTTATGTTGCGTAAAATTTGTGAAAAGACTTTTTTCTGGAGTTTACAATAAACATTGTCTAATAGGTGAGAAGTGGAGTACAATTTTGATAATCAACAATACAAATTCCATTTCTTTCAATGATTAGGATTAAAAGCACACTTGAAACCTGCTTGAAAATGTGAAAGTTGTAATGAAATAAAAGACAAGCTAATTTGAACGTATGAATGATAACATATTTTTCATTGTATGTTATTTAACCAGAGGCGAATGCCTTAAATTGTATTTATAAGCAGAGTCTTATAAATGGTGTTTTTGACAAATTGCGATCTTTTATTAGGAGTATAAAAACACAACTAGTATCTGCTAAACATATGCAAATAATTAACAGAAAATTCTATTCTTAAAGTGTCAGTAATAAAGTTTGTACTTGTTATCAAAATTGGTTAGAAGTCCGAAATCATATGTCAAAAGTTCTTATATCAAAACCACCCTGTTGTGAAAAGAGCATTTTAATTTTGGACAAGTTTACATATGATACTTTGATGATTTATAAAGAAGAAATTATTTATGTTTTCTTTTATTATCAGTGAAATATTAATGCGTTTAAACGTCTGGCATTTGCTGCTTTAAGTATCCGGTCAATTATTTGGGTATTTGATTTTGTGTTAACCAATCCTTAAAAAGTAGGATCTAAATGAAAAGATGAACACTCAATTTACAATTAAGTAAGAACTAACATCTGCAGCAATGGTAACAAATTATATATGTTACCGAAACACCAACTATTTAATTTTTTTATTTTATAATTTTATTATATTTTTTTGTCGTATTTTTTTTCAAAACTTTTTTCTGTTTCAGTTTAAATAGTTTATACATTTGATTTTTATTTATTATTTATTTATTTATTGAACAATTTTAACCAGGAAACAATTACCTTTTAATTTTGGAAGAACTTTTACTAAGATAAAAAATGACATTGTCTCTATTTGGGAGACAAATAGATGAAACGGAAACAAAGAGCGCATCGGACGCAATAAATATGAATAAATTGCAGTATAACCTTTCCTGAAAATTCTTTTGAGACCAATTTTTTATTGGTTTTATAAAGTCTCATCTTCATTTAGTATTATTAAGAAAATCAACAGAATCTAACGAATACAAAGGAGTATAATGCCCTTCTTGCTTCGAAAAGGATTAAAAGCACACTTTTAATTTATGCGAAGTATGTGTTGAAAGAAAAGATAAGCTAATCTGTTTAAATGACAAATAATTTTCATTGTATATTCTTTCTTTAACACTGGATGTATTTGATTTGACAAAGTACGAATTACGTAGGGTGTCAGTCACAAATACTTATAATTCCTTATTGACAACAGTGTGTCTTGAAGCCATTGTTCTTATGAAAAATTATGAATGTTAATGTCAATAATGGGTTCATTATACTGATAAGTACTTTGATAAGTTAAGATGTAGAAATGAAATACGAGATAGAATATCAAGTATTTTTTTTTGTTCACGTTTATTGAAGGACCTATGCACTGTTATTTTGTCAAATTTGAATATCACTGTTCATTACAATAATATTTACGAGTATAAATTTGTGCACCAAATTGTTGAAATACGTCAAAGCTTAAATAATTAAAGTGTCCTACTGAAATAAACAGAAAGTCAACATATTCACCAAATGTATTTTTATATTTGAAACGAAGAGATGATTTCTATGAAGTCATTACAGATGAATCATAGGATATAAATAAAATAAATTATCACCTTAAGTACAGTACTTTCGAAAATGGTGAAATGGAAATTTATTCATGTTCTATAAACAGAAAGATTATTGAAAAAGTCAAAACACTCTCACGCAAATAATGTTTGTGAAATAAATGAGATATGAAAGTAGGAGTGCCAATTGTTGTTGCTGATGTTGTTGATTATCTAGTTGTTGTTGCTGCTGATGGTGTTGTTGTTGTTGCTGATGTAGCTGTTGTTGTTCTCGGCGTTCGTGCATCAGACGTTGTTGCTGCTGACATTGTTGCAGCTGCTGCTGATGATCAATGTGTTGTTGTGGTTGTTGATGATGATTTTATTGTTGTTGTTCATACCGACGATGATTTTGTGGTTCCTGGCTTTGCTTTTTACAGCGGGATGTTTTGTGGCGATTAAGACTTGATATTGCCATGCACGGAAGAAAAATGCCTGTCCCGGTTCCATTCATTAGCAAAACACTTTCCACATGTTTGGCATTCCATTTTTCTTTCTACAAAAAAAAACATTTGTACTTTTAATCTTTATAATATTAGCAATTTCAAGCGCGTACATTTTATCAATCTTTATCTTCAGTTGTTTTAAAAAATTAATCAATTTTGTACGAATTTACATGCAAATGTTAATTAAGTAAATCAAAAATATTTGAAACAAAATGCTTTTACATATCTTCAATATATTCGTGTACAAGTCCTTTCAATATTAATTCCAACTTTTCTTTAGCAAACATGATGCATTTTCTACTTAATTAATTTGGCTGTTTTCTGCACACAGATGTTATCTGGTGCTAATAAGAAATCCCTTTCATTCAAGAATAATGATTAATGACAAACGTGATTATTTGTTTTGGGCCCAGTTGACAGACAGACTTGCGCTTAAGGACACTAACACATACTTGTGATACACTTAATTAGACTTAACACGGATTTGGTATTACCTCAATCCACTTAACAAACACTTGACAGGGATTAATTATTGCGTTAATCCACTTAACAAACACTTCACAGGGATTACAAATATTTATTGTTAAATTAAATGCTAAACATGTTAAATATATGAATAACGTAGTGAAAACGAATCTTCTATTCTTAAAGTCAAAAATATTTATTAATTCTAATTTAATAGTTTTTTCATCGACAAAACTGAGTTGTGAGTTAAAACTTGCGCATTTAAGAAAAAATGAATTTCGAATATAGTTTCAGAATGAATATTAGGACTTGTTGATAATTTATTAAGAATAAGAAACAAGAATGCACTATTTGACGATAAGTGTTAATACTAAGAAAACGCATAAACTTTTGTGAAAGTAACATTTAGAATAAAATCATTACATTTTTAGAAGGTGGTGTATCTAGTACACGCATCCGTTATTTAAAACTGGATTAAATCGTAAATAAGAAGAAACAATTTCATAAATTTAACGGGTAACAGTGAATAAAGCTGACTTCAATGAGGGTTTTAATACTCACTTCGATGAGTTTTTGTTGTAAATAAATATGAATGCTGTTATTGTTATCTCTTATATCTGCTAAAAAATAATAATAAAAAGATAAGCTGATCTGAATGTTTGCATCTGCTCTGGGTCTACACACAGTTCAGGATTCAGTTAATAAATTTCCGCAAAACACTCCTGTGCACAATAGATGAAAAGTGCTCCCAGCCACATTTCACTGCGAGGATTAAAGGCACAATATTGCGGCCTCTTAAATATTTGAATAACATACTGATTCTTCAAGCGTCAGTCGCAAATATTTATTATTAATACTAAACATGTTAAATATGTGAATAACGTAGTGAAAACGAATCTTCTATTCTTAAAAAAAGGTGAAATATGCATATCAGGAATCGCCACATTTAGAAAAACAGCCTCCCCACACAGTCAAGAAGAAGAGAGGGAGAGAGCATGGTTAATAAAATGATCAGTTTCAAAAGAGACACCACTAACAATTAACAAAAATGAGAACCCGATGGGTTACCGCCTTGGAACGGTCAGTGGCAAATCAAATTGCCACTGGGGGTTTAAACCAAGTTCTAGGGTGCACCAACCTCACACTTGCCCCAACAGGTTCTCATATCACAAAACAAATACAAGTTGTCTTGGTGAAACAACTCCAACCCACTAATTGGCTCAACAATGTTGCATGCAAAAGCACACAAACATATAAAACATAAGAATCTAATAGCATTGAAAAGCCAAACGGCGGGTACTCAATGATCTTACAGAGACCAGAGCTCCTGGAGTAAAATCAGCAAGAACACGATGACAGGGATAAAAGAAACAAATCGAGCTTCTATGTTCTTTTAAGAAAAGATTTCCCCATAAATCTTCATAAACTCTTAAATCCCTGCCACCGTCGTGAAACCAAAGAGGTAAGCATAATGATCAACTGTAGAAGGGTTAATCACCAGGCATGCAGAGCGCTGTAAAATATCATGTTGGTAACCTTTCATTTTAAATTTACAGATGGTTTTTACGAATAACCGGGAGAAATAAACATTGCCCTTTATCTTCTTAAGTTTATAAATTAAATCTCCATAAAAAACTGGCTGTGAAATACCTTGTTGCAATAGCGATTTTAAACTGCACCTGTATTTATGAATTAGATCTGGGTATCGACGATAAAACTTGCAAAATGTTTTCCTTAATTTGTGATACCGATAACCTTGTTTTAAAAGTTTTTCTGTAAAGTAAAAAATATTAATTAATTCTAATTTGATGGTTAACTAATGTTTTTTAATGTTCTGACGGTCGGATTCAAAAGACACTATCTAGAACGAATCGCGAGGTTTACAAGGTCATTATCGATTTTAACTATCCGTACGTCACGGAAGTGCAGGGTTTGATGAGTAGGATGACATAACTGTTTCAAATTGAGTCATTGGGATAAGAATAAGGGGCTTAGTATTGATGTCTCTTTTCTTTCTTTTTTTTCATAATAAAGCACAAAACATAAATGAAAAGGTGCCAAGAAGAGATCAGGGTGCTGTCTCACTATTACCAAAGGAATTGTCTACAACAACTTTTGATGTCAGCACATCAATAGAGGATCCGTTGCCTTCTTGTTCAACTAGTCAAATCCTGCGACTTACAATCAAACCAGAAACAGTTGATCAGCGGACAGAAATTGAGGAATGCTTTAGCTCGGGCAGTGTCTCGAACATACTAGAACAATTGCAAAGCGAACTAAAAAAGGATCCAGGTTTCTCAAACGTCGAAATCAAAGCAAAGCTCTTACCATCGGAGATTCAGAGAACAGGTAATTCAAAGACCGATGGAAAACTTGTTTCCAGCGCAATCAAGCAAGACTTGAAGAGAAACCCCGAGAAATTGATGCGTGACACATAATAAATCATTCAACTTTCCGTCCATTTCTTAGTTACAATTAGCCTTATACCCTCTATCATCTTATTTTAAAACGACCGAAGATCTTGACTGAATGTTTATACTATTGATGTCTTGAAATTGAATAGTTTATTTGTCCCAGAAATACTTCGTCTACATCTTCCACAACTATGCCTGCTACTTTTATCGTGATAATAATAATAATCATCATCATCTTCCACTTCTACTGCTGTGGATATTTACTACTACTAACACTTCTGCTACTTCTGCCGCAACTAAACGCTTATGGTATATTACATGACACTGTATGACCATTTTCTTATTACACTAAATATTTTTTTTGAAATAAAGCGGTAGACAACTCACAAGAATCGATGGCGTTTATAACTCAAAAACACTTAAACAGTAAACTGAGTACACACGTAGACGAATCAACAATTTCTAGACAATGTGAAAGAACCCAAAGTACAGATGATGAAAGATCTGATAGTGATCCTCCAGCCAACGACGGAAGTTTATTGCTGTATCGAAAAGAAAATAAAGGTAAAATAACAATAAAACAGTTTTATTCTGCCTTGAAAATACAATGTCATACTAGGGGTGTTCAGTTAATAATGAAACTACCTTATTTTCTCTGATTTCTGTGATGTTACATGTATTGTCTTATGCAGTTAACTTTTTACAGTCCCTTAAAGTACTCTTCTCTCAAACAGTTGCAGTCGTCAGTGCCTTATATCAAATACCCGTATTTAGATGTACCCCTAATTTACTGCTTTTGGCAGGTTTTGGGCTCGGTTGTATTATTTTCCAGATAAAAGTTCTTTCAGTGTACTAGTAGGAAATAACAAGAAGTCGCAAGGTGCTTGGTAAGGACTATAGATGAGATCAGGGAGAGTTGCAATCCGGCTCTCTGACATAGTTACGGCCCCTATTTTATGGGCACTGGCATTGTCATGCAAAATCATAAAGTGGTACTTACGCTATAAAGGATAATTGTGGTTGTTTGTTTTTGTTTTTAACTTCTGTAATGGTAGTTTGCATGTTGTATTTAATTATTTGGTTAATATTGTTTTTCATTCCGATTTATTGAACATGTTGTTTTGCACATGTATACAAACTACTGTAACGAAAAGTTGCGGCAATATTGCTTCATAACTTTATGCATTTTACGAAAAATAAAATTTTCATAATGTTTTTTTTCTTTCAAGGAAATGCTAGAGAACAGGATTTGTTCATTGGTCTTCATAGCCATATGGAGGTATGGAAGTTTGCTATAAATTAAGATTATAATTAACTGTTTTACATCTACTCTTGTTAGATATTTCGTCACATGTATAAGCTTTCTTAAAATGACATAAAAACAACAACTAAACAATGTCCCAATTGAACTCTCATGACATTTTAATATCAACATAATTTTCAGTTCTGATTAATCCTGTAATACTTTTAAGATTAGAAAAAATACGTTGGGAAAGAATAATATATACATTATTTAATAGTTACAACATATTATTCCACAAATTAATTGAATATATTTTAGTAAGGGTGTATAGTGTATTGGTGTTCAGAATTATATCCTCCTCCATTTGACAATTGACTGCATTTCATAATGTTGATTCTCTTCATGACACATCTTTATAAGTTGGTGAGAACGTGAGTTTTTTGTAGCATATTCTTTTCTTTTAAAACTCGGCTCTCTTTGCACCTAATAAATCATGTTTCACCGTTGAGAGTAATGTTAACTAAATTTCACATTCATTTTTCTAGTATAAATCAATCTTGTTAGATATGCAATTTATGATATATGTTTTCAACTTTCTAAACTATGCAAAAATAAGAGAATTGGAATATAATCCTCTCACCCATTTTGTAAATAAGACAAAATTAAGTAATAAAATCAAGATTTATCATTGCAAAAGTCTGTTAATTGTTAAACATGTTAAAGTATTTTTATTTCCTTGGGCATTACGTTTTCCTGAGATTTTACTTGTAATTTCTTATGTCGTACTTCTTCGTTTTAAGATAATGTTTACCAAAAGGGTACAACATAATAAAAATTGCATAATTCCGACATCATTATTCAAGTTTGCTTTGCGATGTAGAAGGCAGATGTCATTTTGGGTCATGAAACCTAAAAACCAATAACATTTTCAATTACAAATATATAATAATAGTTCATGTGTTTGCTTAAAATACTGTTGAAATATGTATTATATGTTTGCATGCTGCGTACTAGAATTAATGCATAAATATTATGTGATATAATCAGTAAATGTAAAGTTTGGAACTTTTTAAAAATTGCAATCAATTTCTAATTAAATAGTTGTTTGTTTTTTTTTAATTATTTCGCTTTTAGCCTCTAATCCGTATCCCACAGAATGGCTTTCTAATACGGTATTTTGAAGCTTTCGGTAGTTTAAAGAAACAATCCGTTTAAGGTGGAACGCGCCCCAATTTTTGTTCGAGTTTTCTCACGAAATTTCGCATATATATTCTCGAGCATATGCTTCATTTGAATGTGTGCTTAATAAACTTTAATCTAAGGGATTAAGCAAAAACGTTGAAACCTATGGTTTAAAGTCTTAATCCATAGGTTTAAGAGAAAACAGTGAAACGAAGTCTTAAACTATGGGTTTAACAGTTAAACCTATAGTTTAAGACCTAAATCTATATGTTTAAGAAAAATAAAGTTTAATCTTTAGGTTTAAGAGTCTAAAACATAGGGTTTAACTGTTAAACATAGGGTTTTACTATTAAACATATAGTTTAAGGCCTTAAACTACAGTTTTAATTCCGAAAAGTTGAAGCTGTAGGATTAAGACTCTTAAACCCTAGTCTTTTAAACTATGGGTTTAACAGTTAAACCTATGGTTTAAGTAATTATTGTGCTAACCGCATGCCATAGACATGTGTCCCTTATCGACAAGGCTAATCACGTGTGAAATTGCAAGTGCAATTTCAATGTTTGAACGGCTTAGTACTATAGTTTCTATTGGTTCGCTTTTAAGGTTTAAATGTTAAACATATAGTTTAAGTAATTAATGTGCAGACGGCGCTGAAACTCATAGTTTAAGACTTCTATCTACGGGTTAAAGTATCTAAATCTCTTAACCATTTAGTTTTAAGACAAAACACGTAAAATGAAACTTTAATCTATAGGATTAAGCAAAAACTAGTGAACTTGTCTCTTAATAAATTATGAGGGAATAAGGTGTACATAGTGGAGAAATCAAAAGTTGACAAACAGGGCGCCTGGAAATTAAATTATTTGATGAAAGCTTCTTTAAAACGTAACCTTAGTTTTAGACCAAAATAGATTTTTACCAGTGGTTTCATAAACTTTTTCGCAATAACTTATTACATGTAAATTAACGGCTTTAAGGTATTGCGCCTTTCGCCATTGCTTTGTCATAGACAAAAAGAAAAATATAAAAATATCTCAAACGGCACAATTCAGTTTCATCAAACTTTGCACAAACCATTGTTATTAATCTATGTTTACCTACGCTAAGAAAAGTTAGAAACGGAAAGAAAAATAGTTAGACCCCCCCCCCCCCAAAAAAAAAAAAATAAAAAAAATATATATATATATATATATATATATATATATATATATATATATACTAAGAAATGTGGTAAGTTACGGGTCTAATTTCGATATTACACCTTTATGTGAGGTGCTATAAAGTAATGGGGTATATATGGTACCCCGTAATTTTCAATGCCATTTCTATGCATAATCGGACTTCTTAAGTACGATAAACTTTATTCCCGTAACACGGTTTATTATCGAAATTTATTTTCGGTCTATAAAAAAAAACCCGAAATTTTTTTTTATCATAAACCAAATTTTTATATTACAGCTTATAGTACTTACAAGGTCAGATAGTGCATAGAAATGACATTTAATTAGCGGGGTACCATATATACCCCGTAACATTTATAGAACCACACATATAGGTATAATATCGAAGTAAGACCCGTAACTTACCACATTTCTTAGTATATATATACAACCCCTGATTAAGGTTTATTACAGAGACCCCATATCTGACGATATTTCTGTATATATATATATATATATATATATATATATATATATATATATATATATATATATATATATATATATATGCAATTTATCACAAAAACGAAGCAACACTAAACATCAATTTAAATGTCTTGATGAGTAATGAGTTACTGATAACGATACCTAAGGTCATTTAGTCTAACAAATGTATACAATGTGAGTTGTTTGTAAAATTTGAGGTTAGACTACAGTAATTCATTTCCCATAGACTCCCAGTATAGCTTCATCTTCTATTCTGAATAAGCTATTGGGTGAAGGCCTTAAAATCTTACTTTTTCAAATAAAACTAAACTAGAGACATCATAAAACACAACAAAAATATAGCGTAACCAGTAAACTTTTTCGCGACATGCACTGGAATACCACCACCCTCAGCTATGCGCCAGTTTCACTTTGTCCAAAATATTACCCATTTTTAAAGAAAAAAATTTTCATACACTCAAAATAAAATTGCAAATGTTTTTTTTCAGCTTCTTCTATACACTGTGCATTTTCACATAGCTTTTAAAAAAAATTATTTTGCTTTTGCATTTTTAACCAATCACAGAGTTACTTTATCTAATGGTCCGCACAAACCCTAGACAAAACTGACTGATTACTGTAGTCTTACCTAAATTGATTTTCAGTTTTCTGGTCGCGAATATGAATGACATAAAAAAATGTTGATTTTTCTCTCTTCACAACTCTCTTCACAATTGAAAGTTCTTTTCAATGATCTATGATCATCCAGGGGAGGGGGGCGATCACATGACTTGATTTTGGCGCGTGAATGTAACCTATATATGATGGTTCTGTGTTTACAAATGATTCTGATGTTTTCGCCATTTGCAATGTTTGCGATACCTAAAAATTGACGGTTCTAGTGGGTTTCTGTTTTACAAAGAGAAGGTGATTTCGTGTCTGTATTATAAAGTAAATAATGATTGTATAACCATTTTTGTAGGTCTTTTTCTGTTGTTTAGAATAATTTGGTTTGAGGTGGTATTGCAGTGTGACTCAACCCAACCCCCTGGTTTACGGGATCAACATGCTGTGTCTGAATATAGATAATTAGTTTAGATTTTCATCCTGAAAGCACCAAAAAATACCATGTACGTGGTAGGACAATTTTGAAAGGTACTGTCGAGTTAATATGAAGCAAATTCATTGTAATGTGGTTAGTGCTATGATATTTTTTAACTTCCCGGCAACTCCTTCATGAAAATAAAATGTTGGTGTAACTGTCCACAAAGTGCAAGGTCTATCATTATCTTCAGCTGCTGTTGATATCTACAATGACAATAATGAAAAATCAGTTACATTTACGAAATTTTGAGTGCTCTTTACGATCCACTACACTCCTCCTTGTTAGACCATCGATTAAAAAGAAAATTATCAAGCTAAACAAAATTTAAATTTATTTGTGCAAAATTTCATTGAAAGGCATTTTGCCGTTATTGAAATTTTGATACTTTTCTTTTTATCGATAAAGGTGCAAGGAGGAGTGTAGTTAATCCTTAAAATGTGAGAAAATATTTTGTATCCTACAATGAATACATATCAACACACATAGTTCTGGTAATGCTTCATGTTACCATAGCAACCATCTATTCCACCATTTTCCAGCTACTCATCATTATATTTAAAAGGAAAACTGTTCAGTTCGTTTGTTTTCAAATCATTCACTACATTTACTGCAAACTAGTAAATGTTCTGTAAATAAATTCAACATAAACCCCAGGTCATATCATTTCCGGTATATTTCATTTCAAACCTCACTCCTTGTATACTACGCGTTCCACAACGGCATGTAATACACACGAACGTCCTTCAACGTTCAATACCTTTTGCCAATTAAAGACAACAGTATATTATCACTTAATTCTTTCTTTGTTTAAAAACAACCCCATCACCTGCATGAACTCTTACACCCAACATCTAACTTCTTTTAAATGTTGTCCACATATAACACAGTTGTGTTAAACATTTCTTGTTACAAATGTAAATCGTTTTATATACATGTACAGTTCCGCAGAATTTTAAGAAGGTGCACCAAATAGGGAAAACCCATGTCGAGCCGTAGATAACTTGTGTACGGCAGAGCATGTTGGTGTATATTTAGATGATAGTGTATAAAATATGCTGAACAGGTATATAAAGGTAAAACACATTTTGTCTTTATTCCAGCAACAGCCTAAAACATCTGATCAAACGAAATTTACACCTGATTGGTCTAAAGAAGATCTTGGAATCGAAGGCATTGAAATTCTTGAAACGTAAGTTATCTTAAAAATTGATTTTATAAACATCGAAATAAACTATCGAAACTGAAACTGAATTGAAACTGATGGAACACAAACTCTACGTGTTTTCAGTTCAGTTGATTCAGTGACCTGTAAGATATTAAGGTTTGCTTTCTGTCTTTAACCAAAAGTGCGACAGCGGCCCGACGCCAGTGAGTAGAATAGCTTGACATTGTTTTTCGAAATGTCGTGCAAAATGGCATTTAGTAGTAAATCTGGGTATCGGCGATGAAAGATTTTCCTGAATTTGTGATACCGATTACCTTGTTTTAAAAAATTCTGTTATGCAAAGATTACGTTCATTGAAATCATTAAGAAGTATGCGTTTATCTTATCAGGGTTGCTAAAAGCAATATGATGTCACATACCCTGATCATTGATTTATAGGCATGTTTACCTGGGATATAGATTAGAGAAGAGCCCCAAGTGCGATCATACAGCTATTGTTAATTTATTTATAACGAGGAAGTTAAATCATTAAAAACAAAAAGCTCAACTGGAAAAGGAATCTAAAAAACTAAAAGTTTGCCAATTTTATTTTCAATACGAAACAATTATTTGTGGTCTGTTTTTGTTTTTGTTTTTTAAAGCAAGAAAAATGACAATACTACATTTCTCGTAAATATTCCCTGTGCCACTGACCGTTTCAAGCGGTAACCCCTCTCATTCTCTGTCTCGCTAGTGATGTCTATTTTGAAATAATTATTGATCATTACTACCCATGCTCCTTTTTCCTCTCTACTTGTTGGTCGTGTGTGTTTTATTTTTGTTTCTTGTTTTTTGTTGTTTTTCACGTTTCAAAGTCCGATGTAAAACCTATGATTTATGTGTTCTGTTGCTCTTTTTTAAAATGAAAATCTCTTTATTTATCATTAGAATGTTTGAGCCCCCTGATTACTACCACAATCTGTCACTGCGGGTGTCGGAGGTCCTGAATGATATCGGCGTCAATGAGCAAACAGTGATAAGGAGGAGGAGGACGTGGTTGCTAAGGGAGACCATGGGAAACATTCCGTCCCTGATATATAAACTACCTGGATCAACGTTTCATTTCGGAAGTCAAAGTGAGGGATCGACCACACAGCAGCTTAAATCGGACATAGATAGACTTATTTGTAAGCATCAATTCAATGTTATACAGGACTTGTCGGACTGGCGGGAGGAGTCTGACAAGCTTCAGCTGCTGATGGTCCAAGACGAAACTACATCACCGGGATATTGCCTGCTGCAGGTGACGAGGGAAGATGCCCGTCTTCCTGAGGAGAATATCGAGATTGAACACTTCACCAGAGATGTCAAAGGAAGAGTGGTAGTGAAACATTCAGGAATGTTCATAGACTTCGGAGATGGAAGAATAAGACATGGTCCTGCAAATGCACGACAAGGAATGCCTGGTGTTATTGATAACGATATTGTATCTGCTTACAGCTGTTCGTCCTGGCCCAAAGAGGCTGAACCATGGCTACATCAGCAGAATGTGAGTGGTTGGCCTACAGCAGATATCAAGAGATATGCAGCAGAGAAAGGATGTTTTGTTGTCCCAGTTGCTAGCCGAGTAAGTCCAAACCAGGATATCGAGTGGAGAATTTCCACGTCTATTGCCGAGAGATGTTTGATGTTTAGTCTTAACATGACACAAATCAGATGTTATATTTTAATGAAAATGATTATAAACACTTTCTTTAAACAACGATGGGAAGATGCTATCTCCAGCTTTATGTGCAAGAATGTTTTATTCTATTGCATAGCTGATTCAAGAACCAGTGAATGGAATGACAGCAACTTATTGCCTTGTTTAAATCGGTGTTTGCAAGCTTTACTAAACTGTATTATAACTGAAAACTGTCCACATTTCATTATACCAAGGAACAATCTACTAGCTGGGAAACTGTCCGTTTCCGTCAAACAGCAATTGGTAGAGAATATGACCAGCTTGACAACGAACATTGAGCAATCGTTACTGCGTATATCTATAGATCAACTAGGAAACAGGCTTCGGGTTAAATCAGGTGGAATAGTGGCAGGTCTTCCATCTCCAGAGGATGTTATTGGTAATGTAAACGCTATGTTAATTGTTTCGGTTGCTAATGGAGTAATGCAAAGGATCAATTCAACACTGACAACAATAAATCACAAAGATGTTGTCTCTATTCACAAATGTCTAGAAGAGGATGTTGCCAATCTCTGCCAGGTACATTCAGATGGTAGTAGCATGGAACGACTGGCATGCCGTCTATTTACACCTCTGCTCTGTGCTAGCATTGGGTCAATACTAGCATCAGTAAGCATAAATCATACCCAGGCGATCTCTCCAGCATCCCATACGTGGCTTTCTGCAGGCTTGATCTCTGACTTCTCATCCTCCAGGCTCAAGCTGGCATCGGCTCTTTACTGTGCAGGGCAACATGAGCTATGTGAAAGAATTCTGGAAGAGCTAAGCAGACTAAAGGAACTAACACCTGTGATCAGTATGTGTAGTTGCTTGATTAGGGGTCATAAAAATATGGAAGAATTTATTTTACTTTCCAATGAGAAACACGAAGAAGAGGTGATCAAACAAAACATTGCTTTCTGCGTTCGATATTTGCCTTGTGAAATAAACTGTGTTCCCAAAGAACTTAAATATGAATTCTTGAGATCTTCCGATGAAGACAAGCCCTATCTGAGTGGAAGAGAAAAGATGATGATTGACTGGGCTTCTGTTGACTCCCTGCCGTACATGTACTTTCTGCAGTACATGACGTACTCCCGGCTCCAAATGCCCCAAGAACAGCGAAACGCTATCCGCAACTTGGTGAAGATAATCAACTCTGAGCCTAACCTATGCCACAAAGAGACAGACCTGAATTTACTTGGACAATGCATGGAACAGGAGAATAAAATGAACGCTGCTTTACGCTGCTACAGGAAGTCATTGGATGAGAGGGGAAGAAACAATGTAGCAAACTGGCATATATGTAGACTGTTGGCTGATGTGGTCCGCCAGACAGTGAGATAACAATCAAGGTGTCTGTACAGAGATGATGCATAGTCGCCTGAAAAATTATTTTTTTTGTGTGAATGTTGACCCTTAATGCCAAAGTTTGACCTTAACTGTTAAGGTATGCATGTGTTTTGGACACAACACTCCTCTAAGGTGAACATTTGATTGTGGGCTGGCGTCCATTCATCAATTGCAGGGAGTAGACAGAATAATTTGGTCAACAACAGTTATTAAAGAGCGATAATTCTGATGTTACTGCGGCAATCTGGCAGGTTATCAAACTTGACTGAGATAGTGTTGCCATTAACATTCTCACTAAGTTTGATGAAAATTGGATAAGTAAGGTAACGGACAATTTTACTGAACAGATGATGAAAATTTACAGTTCTAAGACACAGGTTTGCCAGTAAGGCAGACAAGCAAGAAACTGTTAAGTTCTAATGATACAAAAAGTTCCTATATGTTCTGTTCTCCAAAGGGCATATTAAAAAGTAACTTTTAAAAGCTAAACCAATATACATGTGTTCATACTGGTCTAACATAGATTACACAAGCAGTATCACGGTGCTTATCCATATCGGCTGTTTCTTTGCGAAATTCGCTATATCGGCTGTTTCTTTGCTTCGGCAACGGCTATTCTTTGCTAATAACAATGGATGGAGAGCATATGTTAAAGATTCCAGACGCAAATGTTACAGATATTAGGTATATTGTACAAAAAAGGTTGTGCACGGAACATTAGAATGTCTAAACTATGCATTGCAGTGTTTACTTTTTAAATGTCGGCGATTGTGGCCGAAATCTCGATGAAACTAGTTGACGATACACAGACGTAGAGCACAGACCCAGCTTTTCTGCAGTCTATAACGAGTGTTTGCTTTGATATCTAACGTATCAAGCGATATATTATATTCATTTCTTCAATATTTTTCCCAAAATACTTACAAATAGGTAGAAATATTAATAGATTTATCCAAAACAATTTACTTTCGGTTTAATTGGGGCACCGGCGGCCTCTCTGCTCACCAGTTTTTGATGCACAGGCTGACTCTCTGCATTGCGCACAGGTAGGCTCAATGATAATGACTACTTAGGCACCTGTTTACTCACTGTATTATGGACAATTTAGAATTTTGTCACTGCATTCTCCTTATTAGAATGTAAATTAACGTTACATGAGCAGGGGACTTCGAAGTTGCACGAGAAACCTTAAGGTTTATCGCACCTGTGTTAGTATCCTTTTTATGTAGGGTTAATGCATACATTGCTAAATGTTTATGAAAATGCTAATAGATATGTTTAACAATAATAAAGCTTTTCAAAACTTTAACAAGGTTAAAACACTTATTTGATATGTACAGCCTATGTACATTCTTTATTGCAGTTTTAGCACAGAACTCCACTTGCCCATTTATTGGTTTATTCGCCGGTTCATTCGTTCGTCCGTTCGTTCATCCGTTCGTTTATCGTCCGTTCTCCATCAACCGATCGTCCGTCGGTCGTTTTTTCTCTCATCCCTTTCTCCCTCTCTCCGTTCATTCGTCCTTTTATCGGCCAATACCATAAAAGGTAATGGGGTTCAATAAGGGTATATAGCGTTAATTAAATAGATCTACTTACGGGAAGTTACGCATTCAGTCTCCCAGACTGACTTTTCTCTCTTTGTTGAACTTGAGGTGGTATGCGTACAGGAATCGAACTCCCCAAATAACGTTGAATCATTATCGCTCACCAAATCAATAAATGTGAGTTCTTCCGCATCCTTCATTTGGGTTTTGCGGGCTTCGGCTGTCCCACATCTGGCTCAGCGGCCATTTTTATTTACATGACGAAAGGTAAATAACAGGTGCGCGTCTCCTACGTCATCAAAAAATGCGTACTCAGCTGAGTAGATTCTCACGCTGTTTTATAACCACAAAAGTTCTACTCCTACTCCAGGGAGAATAAAAAGTTGAGTACGAGTAGATTCTCGACTGAGAATGAGTAGAAGTTTTATAACCTCGGGGCCACTGATCTCTCCCTAAAATAGCAATATTTAATTTTAGAGTTTTAACCTTGAAGATTTGGTCGTCAAAAGGCTGGCGACACGTTTTTCTCAAAATTGAGTCAATATTTTGAATCTGGCTGTATATCATAATTGTGCATTAATTAAATTTTTACTCCATATAGGTCGATCCGGGTAAGTACGGACGGATTTTACACAACGGCGCTTGAATCTACTGTCAATGATTTCAGACTGGTTCCCAATCAACCCTGCTAACTACAGTATATTTGGAACTCATTAGCAACGGATTTTATGGTGCAGTTGTAGTGATATATGCGTCCGAGAAGTGTAAAATAGTATTGAAAGGTGTTGAGGTAAAACCGGGATAGTACGGACGCAGTAGGTAAACTACGGACACCAACAGGGAAACTTCGGACAACCGTTAAAATAATGATAAACGTAATGGTAAAGTACGGACACATAAAATTTAACATGAAATAGGATAAAATCTACTATGCTTAACATGAATTTTACTGACACTGGGTTGCGAACTGTTTTGTGCGAATCAACGACGCTATTGACAGGAAAATATTGCACTAAAATCACAATAAGTTAAATAATAAAAATTGCTAGAAACGAGTCATTTTAAAATACTAAGTTTATAAATAATCAACCTGTTAACAACATTATTTTTTATACTTTTTATAAAGTATAAAGTAGATCAACAACTCTATTATTTTACGTTGTAATTTTTACGTTGTCTGTTTACTTTTAAGAAAAAACTTGCCTGAAAAATCTAGCGTTTAAGTTCATTTAGTGGATAAGAAATGAATAACTGCCCGATCTTGTACATGTCATATTCAGAACTCGGATAAAATACAAGGCGGTCTTGAGGATTAACGCTATTTCTAGTTCCGCTCAATTTCTTGAATTCTTGTAAAGAGAAGTTATGAATTGAATGTTACATAAAGTTTGAAGATTATAATACCAGGTGAATGTAGTTTTATTTCAGATCCTTTAAGAAATGGTTTGATAACTGACCCAAGACGAAATGGTTAAAATGTTGATTTAAGATACATATAACTATACAGTACTCGATGTAATTTACTAGTGTAATTTGTCGGCGGGGTTTATCTTGCTGTCGGTGAAGGGCCAGTTCCAAAGCAACGAAAATTTGTTGTCTAAACTCAAGTTCAGTCTGTTTAACAAGCTAGTATTTTAATTTTCCATTGAAAAGAATTGATAGATCGACAACGGACGCATCACAAACTACGGAACTACCTTCGTCTCTGAATATTAGTGAATATTCTTTAAGAAAATTGAGGGACCGAAATATAGTTTAAGAAATTTGTGACAACAACAATGTTTTTTTTTATATGGCACCAGTTCAAAAATATCATATAATATCATATTAAAACACACAATAGACATAGGTGTCCGTAGTAAAACAGTTTGCAGAAAAAGCAGGAAAAGTGCGGACAATTAGATTTTCTTTAAAGATATATCTGGCGCATCTGGCGCATCTGAACAAAAAAAATTAAAATCCATCTTTTTGCCATGAAAGCTTACACTTCTTAATTTAAACTAATTTGACCACATGGTATGTATCAAATTATGGTTTAAAATAAGATTTTTGCAAAACAAATATTTGAAGCAGACGCTCTTTCGCTACCTTCCGACATTTTGGCGATGTATAATTTATGCATACCGGAAGTTCGCGCAAGAGGTCAACAAAACAAAAACAAAATGTCGGAGCAAATCTAAAAAGTAATACCTGTTTTGTGAAATACAAACAACTCCTATGTTGCAAAATCCTGGATTTTTCTTTAAAACTTATATCAAGCTTACAATCGCAAAATTTAAATTTCCTATGGCATGTTGCTATTGTTTACAGTATTGATCTCCATTTTGTGAGGTAACGCGTGACGTCATCGCGATTGAAACAGAGCGGGGAAGTTCTCAAACGTTATTTTGACTGTCAAAATGTTCGTATCATCCGGACTGACGAACAAGACAAAACAACTAATTTATTAAAAATTCCAAACTGATTTGCGATGTTTTGATTTAATTTCTCAATCACTTGCAAAACACAGTACAATCAGTTATATCGTATTACTATGATAATTTCAGACATACTTTTATGTTGTAGACCTACAACGGATGTACAAACACCAGGAATCACATGTGAGATCGTGGTGCTTCATATAATTATCATAAGCGGTATGTTTTTAATAATTATACATTTGTGTTAGCGAGCAAGGACTGCTGCATACGACCGGAAGTTTGACGTTCACTACGACGATGAATATTTCGTTTTTGTATCATGGAATAAATATGCTTTAAGGAAAATATTTATTTAGTGTGTAGGCCCTATTATGTTTCAGATAATGAGGGTGTTAGCAAATGTATTTAGTTGTGTATTAAATTATTAACACCCGAATAAAGAAATATCGTTGGGTATATACCATACCTCAGTGTCCGATCCGCGTCCGTGTCTGTGTCCGCGACGTGAAACGGACACGGAGGTATGGAATATTTGGCGAGTGAAAAATCGCGGACACGGACGCGGAGACGGAAACGGCGCATAACGGAACTATGGATTACCGGCCTTAGGCCCACGTTCACGCACTTGCAATTGCGGCGGGTTGTGACCGGGGCTTAAGCGATAAGTGTAATATTCTATAAATGTTGGTGACGTTATGTCTCCGATTTTAAATAATAGTTCTGGATAATTTCAGTTCCTGGGACCAGTTGTTTTACTGTAAATGTTTAAAAATGAAGCAATTCAGTTTAAAATCCACTTTAACTAGCGCAGTTGGTTAACTCAATGAAAACGTCACCTTTGACATGTCCCCCGGTCTTTATTTGTATACATGACGTCACGCGCCTTTTCGTACCTCGACATTTTAACGTTAGAGCGGATGGGAAAACTTATAAAAATGTCCTCCTTCCCGATGTGAATCCTTGCCTTACTAAATTCTATGTTGTACGTCTGTTTCCGCCTTTTCTTTGCTGAATCAGTCACAGTTGACTTTCGCTTCCTTTTTGTTCGAAATGGGTCATCCGCCATATGTTTTGGAATGTTTTGGAATTTCATCTAATCAATATTCATGTCACGTGATTTACGGAGATCATCGTAAAATTTCCGTCATCTTCGGGTATATCCGCGAGTTAAAAAAACTGCCAGTTTTTTTAACTTTATACATATTTCATTTTTATTTATTGAACAAACGGGAAAGAATTCGTAATACATGTATTCTTAGATTATGCCTAGTTTTTCATTAATAATCGATCTAAAATGTTATTTTTATCATTTGT
This sequence comes from Corbicula japonica, assembly GCA_038501625.1. Lineage (NCBI taxonomy): Eukaryota > Metazoa > Mollusca > Bivalvia > Venerida > Cyrenidae > Corbicula > Corbicula japonica. The sequence goes on along the minus strand of JAZAYU010000062.1, from coordinate 708,667 downwards.
AAGGGTAAAATATAGACCTTGGATAACTTTAAATTTTGAACTAATTTCTTGATTTTCTCTGCAAAAATATTAAAAAAACATTTTTAAAAATTAACCTTTTCTTTGAAACGCACAAAAACTCTAAACAATTACTTAATACATTCCCGTAAAGAACGGTAGAAGTGTAGCGTTTTATCTAGCCTGTCAATCAAGGTTGACAGTCAATGACGTAAGAGGTTGATGAGGTCACTTCCGATCCTAGTTAAAACAATTTCTACGCACAGAAACATATGCAAAAAATTTGAAATTTGAAATGGCAAAAGCCTTGTGATAAAAAGTAGACAATGTTTAACGAAATTTGACAGCTTTAGGATATTTGGAGGCTTTAATATTCATCGTCCGTACTTACCCCTTTGTCCGTACTTACCCGGATTGACCCTACATGTTTTATTGCATGTGCGAAAGTGTAGATCCAGATCAGCCAGTACATTTCTGATCAAAATCAACACTGTTTGCTTCTTAGCAATAACCATATGAATCAAAAAGTGAACTGTGTATATCCTGATCAGATGACGCAGATCTGCAGGCTGATCTGGATCTACACTGTTTTGCGCAAAGATTAACAGCCATATCCCTCACATTGAAAACATTAAAAGATTAAGTGAAAAATATATAAAGTCTACAAAGAGAATCTCTAAAAGGAAACTGCCAGAACTTCCTGCTCCCTCCTATTTCTATTTCTTTTTTCTAATTAATAGCTGCTGTTCTGTTCATAGAATGGTCTGCAGAGTTTTTTTTATGTAAATGAAGAATATGCCATTTGTTATGATGACATCTTATGGATATTAAATTGCTGCCGGGCTGAAGATGATAAAACTTAAAATGAAGACTGGTCTCAAATCTCAAGCTAGTGATTGGCAAAAATAGAGACTTGTCTCCACTGCAGTCTCTTTTTTTATCCAATGAGTAGCTTGAGATTTGAGACTGGTCTCCAATCTCAGTTTTACAATCTTCAGCCTGGGGTTTTACAACAAGAAATAAAAGTATATTTAACATATCATTCTTCAGATTTTAAATATGAACTTGTGTTTGTGAAATACTACACCATATTGTTGGGATCAACAGAATATTTATTGATATAAATTATTTACATGGTGACTGTATACTAATTGAATCTTTATTACCTTTCATACAAAGGCATGCTAGAGCTGTAGTCAATGAGTAAGTTTAGATATTTCCCCGTTGATAGCTTATTGTGTGTTCTAATTAGAACTGCTGATTTGCTTTTTTAATGTCTTTTGTTAAATAAGGAAGAGGGGTTCTTGCGTTTGCTTTTTGTTTGGAGAAAATGGTTATTTGAAGACATTGGTTTGAAGCTTGCCCAAGTGTGGATAAGCTACCAATTTGAAACTAGTCAAAGAAGGTTGTTGGATGCACCCCAAGTGGCTCTTGGGTCTCCCTGTCTCATCCCGGGAGGGGTGCTGTAAACTCATTGTTCCTCAGGTTATTTCTATCATGAAAAATGGTATTTGGGGTCTCCTGGGGTCTATCATCCTGCCCATAGGGCTCAGGGGGTATTCACCTGTCATTCACCTGGGTTTCTGGGATCTCCACTAATTAATGGGGTCTCCTCCCATCATTCCCAGAGGGGATTCGACCTGTTATCCTTGAAGGTCTTTTTTGGTTCTGGATTTCCAGAGTTCTAATTAGTCTCAACAGTCATTTCTAGAGGAGCTCCTTGGGTCTCCACCTTTTATTCCCAGAAGAGCTCCTGGTTGTCACGAAATATTAATGCCACTGGGAGCTAATTGGGTCTCTCATCTATTCATTCTAATTGGGGCTTCAGATGTCAGAAAATTAACAAACACTGTATGACCTTCATTTGGTGCAAATGTTAATGTCAGTAAAAAAACATGACTGGCCATGTTCACTTCCTACCTAGGGGGCATGGGGAATAATAATGCTAGTGAAGTGTCTCTGCATGCATTATTGTACACAAAGGTAAGAAAGTACTCCAGTTTTACTGCTGTACATGACCCAAACTAACAGTCTGACAGTAGTGGAAGTTAAAACAATTCAGAGTAGTTTGCTTCATTAATTTTAATTATCAGCTGTTTATATCATGATTTCTTGTATTGGCTAACACTAATTTTAAACATATGTGGTCTCTTGATGAGGTCATGACCAAATCTATAGACATGATCTCTGATACATTCACTGAGGTGAATATTTCATAGATCAGGTCTGTGGATTGGGATAATGACCAATATCAGCAGACTATGTGTTTTCTTATATGACTTATACAATCTAATACAGTCTAATATGACTATTGTATTTTTGACTTTTCAAACAGAAAATTTGCAGTTTTTGCACAAAATTTTATTCCTGCTAAATTAAATGATACCACATTTATTGCAAAGACAGATATTTATAAGTCTTACATACATTAACCTGCTTGTGTTGTTTGATTGTGGTATGGGTATTCAGTTTTTAATAACAGAGCCTTCACTTCACAAAGATATTAATATTTTTTCAGATAACACATTACTGTAACAATGCAAATCACAGAATATATTCCATGATGTAGCCATAATAGATATGAACCAGTGCACACAACTTCCACCTTAGTGCAAAATGGTATAAGTACTATTGAAATGAGACATTTTCCTGTTTTTGTAATTAGGTGACAGTATATTGAAATACATGTATGTGTATCCAAATTTATAATAAAAGTGCATAAATTCCACTTCAATAAAATAGAAAATTGTTATATTGTTGAGTGAGAAATTATTTAGCAACATAATTCCACAAAATTCAAGTCATGCAATCAGGTTAAAAATAGTCTGAACAGGCGTATATGTCATATTATGCTAAACAGAGCACTTTTTATACGCCCGTTTGAAAAACGGGACGTAATATGGGAACACCTGCGGCGGGCGGGCGGGCGGCGTCAACATGGTTTCCGCTCCCTAAGTCAAAAAGTTCATCCGATCTTTATCAAACTTGGTGAATATGTTGGTGGGCATAATATCTCGACCAAGTTCTATAACCAGCCAAATCCCCTCAGGCACTCCTGAATTATGGTCCTTGAATTGTCCAAAATTACTGTTTCCGCACTCTAAGTCAAAGAGTTTTCATCCGGTCTTTATCAAACTTGGTGAATATGTTGGTGGGCATAATATCTCGACCAAGTTCTATAACCAGCCAAATTCCCCCATGCACTCCTGAATTATGGCCCTTGAATTGTCCAAAATTACTGTTTCCGCTCTCTTAGTCAAAGAGTTTTCATCCGATCTTTATCAAACTTGGTGAATATGTTGGTGGGCATAATATCTCGACCAAGTTCTATAACCAGCCAAATCCCCCCAGGCACTCCTGAATTATGGCCCTTGAATTGTCCAAAATTACTGTTTCCGCTCTCTAAGTCAAAGAGTTTTCATCCGGTCTTTATCAAACTTGGTGAATATGTTGGTGGACATAATATCTCGACCAAGTTCTATAACCAGCCAAATCCCCCCATGCACTCCTGAATTATGGCCCTTGAATTGACCAAAATAAGGGTTTACGCTCTCTAAGTCAATGAGTTTTCATGCGGTCTTTATCAAACTTGGTGAATATGTTGGTGGGCATAATATCTCGACCAAGTTCTATAACCAGCCAAATCCCCCCAGGCACTCCTGAATTATGGCCCTTGAATTGTCCAAAATTACTGTTTCTGCTCTCTAAGTCAAAGAGTTTTCATCCGGTCTTTATCAAACTTGGTGAATATGTTGGTGGGCGTAATATCTAGACCAAGTTCTATAACCTGCCGAATCCCCCCAGGCACTCCTGAATTATGGCCCTTGAATTGTCCAAAAACTGAATTAGCAGTATCTGCTCTCCAAGTCGAATAATTTTCATCGGATCGTTACGCAACTTTGATGATCAGCATTTTGACGGGCGTATTTTGTGTCAGTTTGACACTCTTGTTGACACTTGAGATCATTGTAGACCCAGATTGACTTGCTCATTCTGTGCAGTTTGATCAGGGTCTAAATTTTTGCTGTTCTGTTAATAAAGTCTGAGACAAAAATGCATGGTTAAGTTTCACTGTGGTTTGGAAAGAGTGGATTTGTTTCAGACAGTGAATGCAAAAACTTTAATTTTCTTGAAATGACATGATTCTACAGTAACCACTACCAACTGTAGCCAATAGTTCTAAATTGTTATCAAGATTAATGGATTATGAAATTTTATACATGGCATTTCATTATTTCTAAGACTTCCGGCATTTAGAATTTTTTATAATAAAACAATATTTATAATTATTAATTAAATAGCAGTGGTAACTACTTTAGTCCTGTTTTCCAATACTTGTGTTTCATTTCTGACAGTGTGCACATATCATTATCTTCTTGTATTCTATGAATCTGTTGAATTGAGCTTTAAGGTAGAGCAACTGTAATGCTTCCCCGCGCTTTTTTCTCGAATGTCGGGAATACTCGGTGAACTGTCACTTACAGTCGACAATAAACGATGTTGCTTCGGCTACTATCGGCTCTGACGAGTAGCGTCGGAAGTCACCGAAAGCGAGCCGATGTTTGATGACGTCACAAATTTTTGCGCGGGAGAGCATTACAGTTGCTCTACCTTAAAAGATTAATAAATTTTGATTTATATACTTTAATATTATGTAGTAACTATATATTAGTGCATTCCCTCCTGTTAGTTAATTTGCATTACCAATACACGAATTAAACAGTTTGTCCCATGTGTTTCTAAAATTTAATGGATATTGTTACTTCATTAGAATGATGAGCAATCCATATTGCAGTGTTTGACCAGACACCCTTTCAATTTATTTAACTATTTACTGAGGTAGATTTTATTTGTAACTAGTGTATTGTATAATATTCCCAAAAACTTAACTTTTGATGCAGCATTTTCCCCAAAAAACTCATTGTAGCTAACCAATTGACAAACAATCTTTTACTACCTATTATATGAACGCATTATCATCATTATTATCAGGGGTCACTTCATTTTATATAGACTTGTATAGGAAAAACTTAAAAAATCTTCTTGTCTGAAACCAAAAGGCCTAGAGCTTAGATATTTGGCATTTAGCATCGTCTAGTGGAACTCTACAAAGATTGTTCAAATTATTTCCCTGGGGTCAAAATTGGCCCCGCCCCAGGGGTCACTTCATTTTACATAGACTTATATAGGAAAAACTTTTAAAATCTTCTTGTCTGAAACCACAAGGCCTAGAGCTTAGATATTTGGCATTTAGCACCCTCTAGTGGAACTCTACAAAGATTGTTCAAATTATTTCCCTGGGGTCAAAATTGGCCCCGCCCCAGGGGTCACTTCATTTTCCATAGACTTGTATAGGAAATCTTTAAAAAGCTTCTTCTCACAAACCACAATGCATACAGCTTAGATATTTTGTAAGTAGCATTGTCTAATGGATGTCTACTAAATTTGTTCACATTATGTCCCCTGGGCCAAAATCTGCCACTCCTAGGGTTCTCTTGGTTTACATATAGTTATATAGGAAAAACATGAAAAATCATTTTTCTCCAAAACTAATAGGACTAGATCTTAGATATTTGGTGCTGAATATTGTGTAGAGACCCTTTATCAACTTTGTTCAAAAGTTGGCCCTGGGGTCAAAATTGTCCCCGCCCCGGGGGCCCTTAATATGTGAAAAAGGCAAACTTTAAAAATCTTTCTACTTGAAACCTCAATGCCTAAAGCTTAGATATTTGGTATGTAGCATTGTCTAGTGGATGTCTACCAAAATTGGCCACGCCCCAGGGTTCTCTTAGTTTACATTGATTTATATAGGAAAACATGAAAAATCATTTTTCTCCGAAACTAATAGGACTAGACTATAGATATTTGGTATTGAGTATAGTGAAGAGACCCTTTACCAACATTGTTTATATGTTGGCCCTGGGGTCAAAATTGGCCCCGTCCTGGGGGCCCTTAATATGTAAAAAAGGAAAACTTTAAAAATCTTCCTACTGGAAACCTCAATGCCTTAAGCTTACATATTTGGTATGTAGCATTGTCTATTGGATGTCTACCAAGTTTGTTCAAATTATGTCCCCTGGGCCGAAATTGGCGACGCCCCAGGGTTCTCTTAGTTTACATTGATTTATATAGGAAAACATGAAAAATCATTTTTCTCCGAAACTAATAGGACTAGACCTAAGATATTTGGTGTTGAGTATTGTGAAGAGACCCTTTACCAACATTGTTTAAATGTTGGCCCTGGGGTTAATATTGGCCCTTCCCCGGGGGCCCTTAATATGTAAAAAAGGCAATTTTTAAAAATCTTCTTACTGGAAACCTCAATGCCTTAAGCTTAGATATTTGGTATGTAGCATTGTCTAGTGGATATCAACCAAGTTTGTTCAAATTATGTCCCCTGGGCCAAAATTGGCCATGCCCCAGGGTTCTCTTAGATTTATTATTGATTTATATAGGAAAACATAAATAATCATTTTTCTCTGAAACTAATGCATCTAGACCTTAGATATTTCGTGTTGAGTATTGTGAAGAGACCCTTTACCAGCATTATTTAAATGTAGGCCCTGGGGTAAAGCTGAGAGTACTTTTGTACTCAGGTGAGCGATATAGGGCCATCATGGCCGTCTTGTTTGTTTATTAGGTCGATTCTGAGCAGAAAAAGCAAACACTGCAGATCCTCATCAGATGGCACAGATCTGAATCTACACTGGTCACATGCATATATCGTGGAGTAAAAGGTTAACTAAGATGGAGATTTCTTCCTCTTGTCTTGTAGTTCTTTATTTCAGGTTACATGTATTATTATTGTTATGTTGTTTTTTTTTAATAATATTGCTGAATCAGTAATTATGTTGAATTAATTGTTTAATTACCCTCCTCATATTCTCGACAAATTGTTGATAAAAACGTGATTTTAGATTACGTTTGTGTAAAATCCATTTTTACTTTTCTGTAGAAGCTTGTGCTACTTGTTCATAATTAGTTAATAACACAGAATTCAGTTATACAGACATGTCTGGTTTAAATTGTGTTACATTAACATATTTTGGGTAATGTTCTATCACAGTATGTACCCAGATAATGAGAATCACGGATAATGATAGATTGTGAGAATAATGATAGATTGCCAGGTCAGAGGAAACACCATGGAGAGGTTAGTTATTGTATGAATTTCATGTTATTGTGATCTAATACTTATCTTTTGCAATAGATAACAATCAAGCGATGTCCTAGCCTTCCTTTCATACCCATACATTTGGAATCGGCCTTCAGATAAAGTAAAACAAAGGAAAATGATCACGCAACATTCCAGATTTCTACAATCAAAGCGCTGAAAGCGTTGAAAGACTGGCGCGCTGGTTGAATCGGCATCTGCACAGATATCATTACTGTAAACATATGAAACTATGTGTGATTTTTTCGTTACACTTTGTGACAGTTACTATCATCAACATTAGCAAATAATTCAGTATATTCAGGGATTTCAATAGATGCAGGTACTTGTATTTTGATGCAAGGAAATTAGGTTTTCCACTTTTTTTTTTCACCTGAATCTTAGGTTGGGGGTCTTTTTGATGCAGAAGCGTATGAGTAGTGGTTAAATTTTGCTAGAATAACGATGATCAGGCTCCGCCACAACTGAGTAGTGTCAACAATGAAATGCACAATGCTCACGTACCTTAAGAGACTGAAACAGTTACAATCTTAATTTTTACGTCAATCGCAACAATGGATTAACAAAAATATTCGCCAACTTACTAACTGTCTCCCCAGGATTTTCGGAAGGGTTGTCGCTGGACTGTTCGTGGAGTTAAGCTCTCGAAACTTTATTTTCTAACTATCATTTTATACAGTTTTATATTTGTACCAAAGTTTACTGCAAAAACTGTATATAGTACAAAAATGTTTTTTATCTCTTTAGAGCCAAGAAAGGTACAAAGTTAAAAAACATAAATAATGTGAAACAATGTGTAAATAGTATGTCAACATGTGTTTTAATAACATTAACTGATCTGATCTCATCAAATTGCAATGTCAGCTATATACTCTGTATAGTTAGTTTTTCACCTTCATTTTCCAAGATATCTCACACATATCAAACTCAGTGTTTCATTACAACTGACAGAATTAGGATTAAACTTTCAGAAGCCTCTTTTTTCCTTGGGCCCAAGTGCTGACTGTCTTATTATAATCAAATTTCAGTACATCTGGACCTTCCATGGATATCATTAACAATGAATTTAATGTTGAATTGTTAAGCCTGCTTCTAAGCTTTGTCTTCACTCTTGATAAGGTGGGAAAAAAACCACTCACAATCTGAAATTAAATTAATTTACGATACCAGGAAACATACAGACAGCTTCACATATATAAAAATAATATCATAATAGGTATTCAGTTAACACAAACAGGTATAATAAATTATGTAGTGCACCCCTAGAACCTGGTTTAACCCCTAGTAGCAAATTATTTTGCCACTGACTGTTCCAAGGCGCTAACCCATACGGTTCCCCTTTTTTGTTAAGCAATCAACAAACAAATCATTTATTTTCCTCTCTTCTTTTTGCTGCAGGGGAGGCTGTGTTTTATGAGTGTGGCGATTCCAGATATGCATATTTTCTTTTTATATATAGTAGCATGAAATTGAGTTATTTTATTTATTTAATGCAAGTCACAAGGCTAAGTAAATATATTTAAAAAACATTGCCAACTTCTTGCAACCAGGAGTAGACTTTCTTCCACTTAGGATCGACACCTGACTGGATCGAACTGGCTGTTCGAGGTAGCCGGCGTTGATTCAGTGTCTCGGCATGTTGGGGTACCGCGTCCGGCGTCGGAGTGATTTCACGACGTGAAGGGGTACTTCATCGTCGTCAGAGTCGCTTTTGAAGGGCTATCCGGAATGATCTCGATCTCATTTCTAGAATTTTGAAGTTCAGAATGCCCGATGAAGTTGGCATCAGCCTCACAAGGCTGGTTTCTCTTGAAATAACTTAAGATAGAATTGACGAGTCGTCGTTCTTTCGCGCATGCATACTTGAAAATGTGTCCGACGAAAATGAACTGATCGTTACGATGATAGCGCATTAAAATACCACAGAATGTATTTCTTTTGCAATTTAAGTTCTACCTGCAACTTGCCAATAGATTTGTTTAAAACAAATCCATTATAGCACAATTATTTTCATACATGTATACAGTACAATTTTCGAAGTGTTTGTCTTCTAATCACAGAACTAAGAATAACCAAATTATTACTCATGATCGCATCTCATTAAAATCATTGAACATTATGTCAAACACACCGGGTTCCGCTATTAATTGAGAATATCAACAGTCGGCAGAGCCAAAATACGATCAAACGACACCGACAGACTTGCGTATTCACCACGTGGAGAGGCGGAGTTATCCAGCTGATAGTAAAGAAATCGATTGTGATTGGTCAAATCGCCCATTGCTTAACCTTGAATGAGGTGTGTATTGAAAAGCGACCTGTGTTTACAATGCAAGGAACAGAAAATTATGACATGTCGATTTTGAATAAACGGATGTCGGCGAATTTAACACTTGTTGGAATTAGATCAAAGCTTGTTAACGGTTGTCTGGGGAGAACACTGGAACCCGGCCCGGTCCTTGATAGCCGAGCAAATTCTCGATCCACAACTGCTCCAACCTAACCAAAATGGCAACCTACGCTATCTCCCGCTTGTCACGTGACTGATTTGTTTTTAATCGTTCTTTTAATATCCTTTCATAGTTGTTCGAACAACAACATTAAATTGTTTTCTTGTTTTTATTTGTAGCATTATCTTTCAAAGTTCGCATTCCTTCTCGAAATATTTGTATTTTCTTTAAATGCACTACTTTTAATGCCACACAACTACGAAATCTTTCAGGCGTAACTAAACCACTCATGCATATCCAGTTGCTTGTTCACTGCCGTAGCTGGTCATGGTTTCACTCCACATTTGTTCGATGGAATTTTTGGCATGGATGTTCCAAACTTACACGGAAACTTACTATGAATCATTCAGAATTCGTGGAATGGTGTGCTGCATTGTGCTTCACACTCGTGCAGAACATTTCGGCCTGATCTCGCGGTGACAACTTACTTGATACGCTCTCGTGGTCGCAATGATACACCCGAAGTTCAGGACTGCGCGTCGCAATGTTCGCGGCATCGTTAGATAAGACTGGCGCATGCGCCAGTCAAAAAACTACGTATTATGCCCATTTAAAATAAATTTAAACATTTTTTTTGTAAACGACACTGCTGTTATCAAAGCCCAAACATTCGCAATCAATATGCCACCCAGCTTTAGTCCGTATTATGAGTATATTCCTTAACAAACATCTTTTTTCTGAGGCACCTGAAGCAAATTGGATAATGGGGATTCGCCTAGAAAAAGTGAATGGATAATGTAAATTCTTGACTGGATAATGGTATAGTTTCCCTTATTTCAACCATAATACTATTTATTCTATTCTTTGTTGCATGTTCCATCTCTTACCGCAAACTGAAATTCATACAATAACTAACCTCTCTATGGTGTTTCCTCCGACCTGGCGATCTATCATTATTCTCACAATCTATCATTATCCGCGATTCTCATTATCTGGGTACATACCGTGTCTATAGTCAACTGCAAGTACTGCTGTAAGTAGCCATCCGAAACTTGTGATTTAAATAGCTATAACATTGTAACATTCACACAACACATTTCCAACCAATCTGATTTAAGTTGGAATTGAATTTAAATTATTAGTAAAATCATAGACACAAATTTTTCCTCTGTACTAATTTGTCGTTACTTATATTAATTGATGTATCGCATTCATATTGGCAATCTGCATGGTGCTGAAATGTCGTCTTTTTTTCACAGTGTGCAAAGAAATCGTTTGAGCAGTTTAAAGCCCAAACCAGGCGCTGGACGCCCTAAACTCAGTTTAAAGCCCAAACCAGGCGCTGGACGCCCCAAACCCACACCAAAACCGAAGCCCAGTCTTCCGCAGTGTAAATGCCTGTATGCATATGACGCACAGGATACAGATGAACTCAGCTTCAATGAAGGAGATCTTATTGAACTGGTCAAGGAAGGTATATAATAAACTTTTCTGTTCGTTTAAAACTTCAAACTTAGCACATTTATTGATGAAAACAAATGTTGTAAATTTCAAGTATTCCATAGTGCTGCATTGGGTGTTGAAAAATAACATTATGGTAGTCTTTCTACTAGTTTTATCATAAATAACAAGATTCTTTATAAACTAATTCTAGTGGGGGAAAAAAGTGCATCAAAAATGGTTTATTGTAAATGAAATTTTTAGTTAAAAGCCAGAAATGTGTTGAACATTTTTTTGAACTGTGTTTTGTCATCTCAAACTTCAAGCCTTTACTCCTTCGGATATGGATGGTTTTTGTGTGAACAGTGTAGATTCTGGTCAGCCGGCATATCAATGCAGTCTTACCAGGATCTGCACTGTTGGCTTTTTAATTCATTAGGTTTTATCTGAGCAAGAAGTGAACAGTGTAGATCCTGTCAGCATGAAAGTGCCTGCTGATCTGGATCTACACTGGTTGCACATGCTATTTATTGAATGAAAATGTTTAAAGAAACATGGATCAGTCTAAAAAATTATTACTGTAATGGAATTATGACTGGAAAACTGGAAAATAGTGGACTTTTTTAGGGAATTGATTATTAAGGCATATTATTAAGAAATGCGAGAATCCTGCAAAGAACCATTACAGATTTGATGTTTTTAGTATTGTTTTCATTGAGTTTTTTGTAAGCAGAATCATAAATCTCATGTGTAAACCACACTGGAAAAATGTTAAAAGTAACTTTAGGATTTATTCTTAACCCTTTATATCATAGATACACCTTTATTGCATGGGCAAACAGATCAAGATCAAGGTGGCACATCTGTACCATCTCACTAGATCAGGATCTACACTGTTTGTTTTTAGATTTATAAGTTTATTTCTAGGCAAGATGCAAACAGTGCAGATCCAGATTAAATGTCACAGATGTGCCAGGTGATCTGGATCTACACTGATTAAACACACATTAAAATGCGTATTTCTGGAGGTAAGGGTTGACATTGAAAATTTGGCTGGAAAAATGCATACCCTTTACATAAAAAATCATCCAATCTCTGACTGTCAAAATTCTGTTATGACAAAAACCTAACAACATATCAAGAAGTAACGAGTTTTTAAAAAAGTTTTGATGTTTTATCATACCTTGGCCAAGGATCACAAATGTGAGATTGGAGACCAGTCTCAAATCTCCAGTATAGGGGCCCAATTCATAAAACTGAGATTGGAGACTAGCCAGCCAGATGCTTGAGATTTGAGACTGGTCTTCAGTTTTAGTTTTATGATTCTGGGCCCAGATTGGTTGAAAGGAAGACTATTTTCCAGTTTGTGTTTCTTGACCTTGAGCCCAGATTTACTGTTGATTGTTTCAGATCCAGCAGGTTGGTGGACTGGTATATTGCGAGGCAAGTATGGTCTGTTCCCAGCTAACTATGTCGAGAAAATATAGTGCAATACCTTCTTCAGTGTTTGAACATGGCTTTTGTGCTGAAAGACAAGGGGATGAGGTGGATATGATGAAGCAGAAACCATATGGAAATAACTGTAACTGTGGAACATAAAGAACAGAAGGCCAGGGTGTGACAGTTCACACTTCACCATGTGCAAAATACTGTAAATCAATGTTACTTGTGCAGAATTGATTTTTATGGATTTTGTGTTTGGTTGGTGAACCATAGTCAGTCATCAGAAAGATATCACATTCCAATTATTTTATATTCTTTAATTTTATATCAATTTAGGTTGCTACCCCATGAAATAGCATTTCTCAAGAACACCACAAAGGTCTTTAAAATTGGATGATTGTAAAATAAGTACCAAACTGCTATATCCCTATCTGATCCTGCATAATTGCCGTGATCTGTAGACATGTTGATCTAAAATGATGTAAGAATTGTTTATTTGTTTGTTTATTGCAAAGTTTCCTTTAAAATTAAAGGGCCAGTCTCTCAGGCTTATGAGATGTAGTTTTCACAAATATCATTACTTCCTGAATCCTGTCCCTATGTGGCAGGCACTTATCAGGCAGGCAGTCAGTCAGTTACCATTCTTTTACTGGCCATATCAGGCACTGAGGTTATAGAACTTCAAGTCCTTTAGACATCCAATTCTGTCAATGGATGCCTTAACCACAAGGCCATGGAAATGGAAGATGTATTTGTGGGATCAGATGCAGAATTTTTGTTATGATTCATGACAGTGATGTTGAACTTATTTAGAATAGGCAATATCAGTATGCATGAAGTCTCTAATCTATATTTCAGTAGTCAAATGACATAAGTGCTATGGAACAATGGTCTCTTCAAAAATGTATATTTGTGTTTTTATTGTGTATATGACCAGTGTACATGTAGAATCAGATCAGTTGCCACATCAGTGCTGTCTGATCTGGATCTACACTGGTTGTTTCTTTTGTCATTAATAACCCAAATGAATCTAAAAGCATAGAGTATAGATCCTGATCAGGTGGCACAGGTGTAGATAAGTCACCCATGGGTAAAAGCCGTATCCCATGGAATAAAGGGTTAGAGCATAATGTGAATTGTGCAAGTATTGTTAAGTAAGACCTTTTGTTGGTAGATGTTCAACCCTTTACTCCATATTTATGCATTTCATCACCAATGTAGATCCAGATCAGCTAGCACATCCATGCCATCTGATCAGGATCTGCACTGTTCACTTTTTTGGTCAAACAACCTTATTAATAAAAAAAGCAGATAAGTTAGGTCCTGATCAGTTGGTATGGAACAAATTTGGCAGGCGATATGGATATAAACTGTTTGCCCATGCTACAAAGGCATATGTATAGAGGCAAGGGTTAAGAGATACATCTTTTAGAAACATGTCTTGGTTTGATAGTAGTCAACTTTCTGTGAACAGATTGTCTGCTGTGAGTTGTTAAGTAATGATAAATTACAGTGTTTACCTTGTAATGACTGTATGAATTATTATGAAAATTGAATATATTTTTTGAAAACAATAAAAACTACACCCAGTGATTCTTACATTTTCTACATATCTTTGCTGTACATGTTTTATGTTAAAACCCATTTTGTTTATGTAAATTAATTACAATATTATAGTACAGTACATGGGCTGATCCAAGCATTGCCATTAGCATAAGCAAAAGTGGTATTAAATTATCATTAAGCTTGTTTTAAACTTGTTGCATTATTCATTACTTGGCATTCTTTGTAAAAAAAAAGTAATGTATTAGCAAAACCACAATCCTACAAGGAATGGATGACTGCAGTCTCCATTTGATATAATTATTAAAATTCATGAATAAAATGGGGCTTAAATCCTTTCTTGTATACATTGATGTAAAGTACAGTACATAAAGTTTGTGATATTAAAATAATAACATGTCTATTTTTGATACACTTTCTTTTGTTAAGTTTTTGTAAAATATATTAATATAGTGATAATTCAGTATATAAAGATACCAGTCCTTTGAAGGTGATAGAAAATAAGGAGCCAGAAATACACCCAACTTGTAAATTATATATTTTTAGAATGTTTTCCCCTTTTTTAGATAAATAAGATTAATGAAAACTATATTTATATATTAGGCATGATGTTGCATCAAGTCCATGAACAGGCAATGGCTGCTTTCACTGACAGTTTAATGGGTTTACTGTAAATCAGTAGTAACTATATATGATTAAAGATGGCAGTTTCAACTGTTTTGCACTTCATGATATATGTTAAGTTAAGCAGCAATGTAGAGTATTTCCCACTTTTTCAGAAAAGGAACTTAATATGCTTAATGCTATTAAATAAAGCAGGTGTTGTTATTGTTGTATATTATAGGAGCAGAGAAAAATAGAGTTCAGGTGTTTGCTTTTATTTAGAGATCTAGCTTTATCTTGCATTTTCTGTCAGTCATAGATTGTATTAATACCAATGATCTATTTTACATGTTAGAAAACTGTGCCACATAATAATAAAAAACACATCTAATGATGCTTGTTTACATGTAGCTATTTTTGGAATTAAAACTGGTGTTTCTTTCAATTTTTCATTAGTTTTATTGCAGTGACATTCCATTGTCTGTAAAGAAAGGATTCAGAATCAATAACATGTTAAAATAACTACTACAAATATGTTTGTTTCCATTTAATGGATATCAACCTCTTGCCCATTTTATGTGGTGAATAGAATCATTCAATAATGCTCTAATGATAAGAAAGATAAGAAATAGTAGATGTGTCGTTATATGTTATGATATTTTATAGAGGGAAATAAATCTAAACAGATAGAAATTGTGAAGCAGTATGAGAAAACTTATTGGAAAAAAGGTTTTTTGCTGTTAATTGATGTCATCCCCATGATTTAACATGTCTCATAATAAAGAATCTCATAATATTTAAGCTATTTATCAGATCTGTATGTAATTTACACATTTTGTTCTGTCTCATACAGATGATAACAGCATGAAGTGCACATTCTAGACATATTTGATTTCTCCTGGAACAAGTTAATAATACCACCCAGATTTCTGAGGTCTGATCCTCACAGCTGTTCTGTACTATTATCAGCATTTCTTACTTACTCCATATATTAGGCTTTCTTGCCTCTGCTAGCAGTGTGTAGAGCTGGGTCAGCAACCACATTTGTGCCTTCAGGGTCTGCCCTGTTTGATTCTTGGTCAGAAATAATAAGTAATATTCCATAATCAATCAAAAAATGAACAGTGCAGATCCTGATCTGATCTGGATCTACACTGTTTGCTCAAAGATAACAGCCATATTCAATGGATAAAGAGTTAATCTGAGAATTGTGTTGAGACAGCAGTGGTATTTTTTATGTAGATAGATCTAATGTTTATGCCAGTCCTAGGAATTTCTTAAAGACTTCTGCTGTCATTAAAGTCTGATAACAAAACTGAAAGATCTTTCAAAAATGGACAAACAAAAATGAAGCTATTAGCATTTGAGGTTTCTAAATAAATGCTGAGGTGAGGCCACCATGTTTAAAGTGCATGATGTCAGAAATACCATTATGCTATGTTTGTGGCCATTTTGTGATACTGGGCACAGGTAGAAAGTACTTTTCAACTGATCAGTATGAAACTAATTTATTTATTTAACCCTTTCCTCCATATATCTGCATTTATATGTGTTTGCAACCTGTGTAGATCCAGATCAGCCAGCACATCTGTCCCATCTGATCAGGATCTACATTGTTCACCTTTTGATATATTAGGTTATTTCTGACCAAGAAAACAGGACAGTGTAGATCCTGATCAGCTGGCACAGATATGCCATCTTGTCTGGTTCTACACTGTCAGCACATGCAATTAAACCCGTACACTAGTATATATAGAGTAAAGGGTTAATTATTTTGTTTGTAAGATATTACAAAATGAAGACCTAGTTAAGAGATTCATAGAAAGCTCTCTCAGTGGTTTTATTGTGCACAGGTATTTGTGGATTCAATTATTAAAAAAAACAACAAATAGAATTGATCGGACCTTAAAGCAAGCTCTTTCACAAGGTGATTATTTTCCACATGTTGCATGGTTTGTGAAAACATTGACAGCTTTGTGCTGCTTAATCCTGAGTATGTGACATGAGCAACAAACAAATCATCACTTACTACACCTTCTGCCTTCTGGTAGATGTGTTTCTTGTGTTACTGAGGTCGAATTATACATTTTCCATTTGCTCAAATGTGATCGATCATGACAATATCCTTGCTATCAGGTACATTTTGCATGTTGGAACTATTGTATGTTGCAGTTGCGGAACAAAATCTATAGAAACATTGTTCTTTTATAATTGTCTTTTTAATATAACTGATTTTGCTAGAATTGAACAACTGATAATGGGTTATAATAAAAGCACAATTTCATGATGTGTCACAATAAATGCACAATTTCAGGGCCCATTTCAGTTTAAATAAAGATTGTGTGTCTAAGAAAGTTTTGATACAAAATCCATTGTGCCTTTGTTGTGTAGTAAAATTCCTCACTACATGCAAGACCACTCTACAAATGAGTTGTTTCTGCATTTTTTAATCCTGATATGATGTCCTGCCAACTAAAATGAAAACTTGATGTTTGTCAATCTAGTTAATGATCTTAATTGCTTAACATAATTATGAAAAAGGAGGCTATGCCGTGTTCTTGTTCATCTATGGGATCTGTAGTTGTTGGAAGTCTGCCACTGGTTTCAAAAGTGTTTTTTTTTCACAGGATTTGTAATCCTAATTAATGTCTTGTTTATATATGTAATCCTACTTATATTATACAAAATCTGTACAAGTACTCTTGTTTGGAAGCACAGATGTACTCGTGTTGCTATGCATTATGATAGATATTATTTGATGCTAGTGATTGTTATATCTTGTTGGATTTATTGGTATGATTTAGAGTAACACATACATGTATTGTTAAATTATATTATAAAATATTAGGTATTAAAACAATTAAAAAACTATGACTGAGTGTCTTGTTGAGCATGATATACTTCTCAGTTTGTTTGATTCTAATAATTTACATACTTCATCCTGCTACAGTTAAAACAGTATGATAATGCCCCATCATTATACCCCCGCTTCGAAGAAGAGGGGGGTATACTGTTTTACCCTTGTCCGTCCTTCCGTCCGTCTGTCCGTAACAAAATTTCCGTCACAGTTTTCTCAGCAACTATAACATGCAGCAGCCTGATATTTTGTATATTGCTTAATCCTATAGTCCCATGTGGTGTAAAGCAATTTCATGCTTCTTGCTCATCTACTTCCGTTTGCCGCATATTTTTAGATTTTGTTACTGTGAAGGTGCATTAGATAGACCAAAAGGCATGTTAATTTTTCGTCGCAGTTTTCTAAACAACTATAACATGCAGCAGCCTGATATTATGCATATTGCTTTATCCTATAGTCCCATATGGTGTAAAGCAATTTCATGCTCCTTGCTCATCTACTTCCTGTTTGCCGAATATTTTAGGTTTTGTTACTATAAAGGTGTATTACATCAACCAAAGGGCATGTTAATTTTCCGTCACAGTTTTCTAAGCAACTATAACATTCAGCAGCCTGATATTATGCATATTGCTTTATCCTATAGTCCCATATGGTGTAAAGCAATTTCATGCTCCTTGCTCATCTACTTCCTGTTCACCAATTACTTAGATTTGTTCACATAGTTGACATACATGCACAATTTCCGTCGCAGTTTTCTAAGCAACTATAACATGCAGCAGCCTGATATTTTGCATAATGCTTTATCCTATAGTCCCATATGGTGTAAAGCGATTTTATGCTCCTTGCTCATCTACTTCCTGTTTACCAAATACTTAGATTTGTGCTCATAGTTGACATACATGCACAATTTCCATCGCAGTTTTCTAACAACTATAACATGCAGCAGCCTGATATTTTGCCTAATGCTTTATCCTGTACTCCCATATGGTGTAAAGCGATTTTATGCTCCTTGCTCATCTACTTCCTGTTTACTGAATACTTAGATTTGTGCACATAGTTGACATACATGCACAATTTCCATCACAGTTTTCTAAGCAACTACAACATGCAGCAGCCTGATATTTTGCATTTTGCTTTATCCTGTAGTCCCATATGGTGTAAAGCGATTTTATGCTCCTTGCTCATCTACTTCCTGTTCACCGAATACTTAGATTTTTACATATAGATAACATACATGCACAATTTGTGTTGCATTTTAAAAAGATGCGAACATTATTTCTGTATACTCTGACAAAGCAGTATTGCGGGGGTATTAATCACCTTCAGTGATAGCTCTTGTTCTTAGAAGCATGGTACATTGCTTTTCACATGTTGGTCTGTTTGTGGTTCAGTTCATAACCAGACTGACCTTGTTGGAGCAATAATTAAACAACCATTTCCTACGGTCTCCCCTCATATTTGGTATGGAAGTTTGTATTCACATGTAGATGACAACTACTGATTTTAGGTCAGTAGGTCAAATGTCAAGGTCACACTGACTAAGTCATTTCACCTATGGTTCTCATATTTGGTACAGAGGTTTGTCATGACTTGTAGATGACACTTATTGATTGTAAGTTCAGTAGTTGAAAGGTCAAAGTAACAGTGTCATTTGATAAAAAATGTTTCCAACCAATAATTAGATCTATGTATATGACCCCTATTTATTTTGAGGTCAGTAAGTCAATGATTTAGGTAAGATTCAACTTCAAAACAAAAACCTAGTCTGATCAACAACTAGACAACGCTTTAGCCTACAATCCTCATATTTGATACTGAAGTTTGTCATCAGACCCCTTTTGATTTTATTGTCAGTAAGTCAGTCGAGAACATAGTGGCCTCAACACAAAAACCTTGTCCGACCAATAACTAATCAATGATTTCTTTTGACGTCCTTAGATTTGTTAGCAGGTTTATCATGAGATGTATATGACCTCTATTGATAAATAAGTCATTAGGTCAATGGTCAAGGTTACAGTGACCTTAAACACAAATTGTCAATAACTAGACAACGATTTGGTCTACGGTCCTCATAATTTTTACGGAGGTATGTCATAACCACCCTATTAATGTTAAGGTCAATGTCACAATGTCACAGCTACCTTCATGACAAAACATTGTCCAACCAATAACTAGACACCGATTTCACATTTGTCATCGCATGTGACCTTTAAACAAAATCCTTGACTGAGGACAGAATGTTGTCAGGGTCGCAATTACACTTGGTTTGAAATCATTGTGAGATCAATCCGAACATTAACAAATGGTATCCAGATGGCGTTTGGGAGCATATATGTTTTGCAAAAGTTTCATGTATGATGTTTAAACTTTTTTACTCCTAGATTATATATTAGTAGAAAATCACGAGTTTTGTTACTCTTTAAACATAGACAATGTAAACATAAAAACAACACTAATATTAACTGAAAAATCTAATCATTTACCTGGAAATTTATTTAGCTGGTAAATTTTAAATTTTAATGATGTTTTTTCGACTAAATACGTTCCGCCAAAACTTGCTGTTTTTACCGGCATCGGAAGTAATAACTGAGCCACCGTACTCGAAGTTAGCATGGCCATATATGACGGGTCTATTACCGTATTTCCGTATTTTTGTTAAGTCGGTTTCAACCGCTCTTTTCAAACTAGCTTCAGTATAACATGCTTAATAATGTGGGTACATCTGTGGATATTTTAACCGCTTTATGCGGGTACTTTTGGTTAAAGATATATCTGGCGCATCTGAACAAAAAAATTAAAATCCATCTTTTTGCCATGAAAGCTTACACATCTTAATTTAAACTAATTTGACCACATGGTATGTATCAAATTATGGTTTAAAATAAGATTTTTGCAAAACAAATATTGAAGCAGACGCTCTCGCGGTATATCCGCGAGTTAAAAAACTGCCAGTTTTTTTAACTTTATACATATTTCATTTTTATTTATTGGACAAACGGGAAAGAATTCGTAATACATGTATTCTTAGATTATGCCTAGTTTTTCATTAATAATCGATCTCAAATGTTATTTTTATCATTTGTAAGGGTAAAATATAGACCTTGGATAACTTTAAGTTAGATCACAAGACAAATTCAACTTGTACTGTAGAATAATATGTCATTTCAATCAAAGGACTGTTGTTCGATATTAACAACTGAATTATAACAACAAAGACAAGTATTTTCATATGACAATATTTTAAACAAAAAGCGCTTTAAGTAAAGATCTTTGTTTCATTACACATCTAACTGCACGGAATGCATGGTAATGTTAAATATCATCTGAAATTTCTCAACATAATACTTGTACAATGTTTTTCTTAATTATGGTAATTTTCTACTACTGTCTCACTTGTTAAATACGTCATATATATTGGTAAATTTCTAGAGACTTTTTCAAGAGTTTTACCGGTAAAAACATATTGGTTTCCATGTAAACAGACTTTATGATATTGAAAAAATATTTATACTGGTAATTAAAAGTTTATGATAAGTTATCATAAAAGAAAAAGAAACTTGTCTGGTTGCACGACGGTGGCAGGGGTTTGAGAGTTTTTGAAGGTTTATGTGGAAATCTTTTCTTTAAAGAACCTAGAAGCTCAATTTGTTTCTTTTATCCCTGGCATCCTGCTCTTGCGAATTTGACTCCAGGAGCTCTGGTCTCGGTAAGTACTCGCCCCTTTGGCTTTGCAGTGCTATTAGCTTCTTATGTTTATATGTTTGTGTGCTTTTGCATGCACCCTGGTTAAGCAAATGGGTGAGTTGGAGTTATTTCACCAAGACAACTTGTGCTTGTTTGTTGATATAAGAACCTGTTGGGGCAAGTGTTAGGTTGTTGCACCCTATAACCTGGTTTAAGCCCCAAGTGGCAATTTGTTTGCCACTGACCGTTCCAAGGCGGTCACCCCAAGGGTTCTCTTTTTTAACCAGCGAAGCTGGTTTTACTAATCACAATTCTGAAATCGGTATCAAACCAAAACGAGGCACTGGCAACCGGCGATTTACGCATTTCAGAGTAATCAGAGTAAGTAAAGTAGTCTCCAGGTTTCCTGTTACGTGTTTAAGTTGGCTCTTGCCACGTAAGTATCGCTAAAAGAATACTTGACTGCTTCACTGCGCTGTCCCTTATTCAGAACACAATCGACAACAGTAAACCAATTTTATTTTCTAATTCACTGCGTTCAAACGAAAATAAATTATTTATCCCATTTTCAAGTAATTCATAGGTAGGAAAAGAAATAACAAGAGCTGTCAGAGGAGACAGCATGCTCGACTATTCGAATCATTTGAAACAAATGCAATTTGAAGATTAAAACAATAACAACTATGGCCATACATTCATGTGCAATCAGGAAAAATATTTACAAGTGAATGGTACGGGAGAAATTCTTTTCAAATAACAGAAATAATTCCTAAATGTACCATAAATATTAAACTGAATAGGGGAATAACTATGAAATATTTCTGAATTTGTTAGAAAACTTGTTAGTAATTTTTTATTAGAGACATTTACTTTTAGTCAAATATCAATCACTTCAGTAATGTTACAGAAAAAGAACTGAAATGAAAATATAATGGTAGTTTGAAGTTGATACCTTAAGTATTTGCAAAGTTATCGATGAAGTGCACTTAAGTGAAAATATAAGTGAAACTAGAAATGTGTCCATAGGACACGGATGCCCCGCTATGCATCATTTTCAGACACTCAAGTGCAATGATGGGAATAATACGCGATACACTGCCCTTTCATGGTGAACATTTGTGTCAAGTTTTTTTTTTGAAATCCCTCCATTTATAATGAAGTTACAGCCTGGACAAGAAAATTCTATTTTTGGTAACAGTGACCTTGACCTTGGACCTTCAGGCTTGGGTATTGTGCGGACACACTGCCTTTTCATGAACATTTGTGCAAAGTTATTTTAAAATCCCTCCATTTATAACAAAGTAACAGCCAGGACAAGATAATTCTATTTTTAGTAACAGTGACCTTGACCTTTGACCTACAGGCATGGGCATGGTACGTGACACACCGCCCTGTCATGGTGAACATTTGTGTCAAATTATTTTGAAATCCTTCCATTCATAACAAAGTTACAGCCTGGACAAGAAAATTCTATTTTTAGTAACAGTGACCTTGACCTTGGATCTACAGGCATGGGTATTGTGCGGACACACCGCCTTGTCATGGTGAACATTTGTGCCAAGATATTTTGAAATCCCTCCATTCATAACAAAGTAACAGCCTAGACAAGAAAATTCTATTTTTAGCAACAGTGACCTTGACCATTGACATACAGGCTTGGGCATGTACGTGACACACCGTCTTGATATGGTGAACAATTATACCAAGTTATTTAAAAACCCAATAAGAAATAACAAAGTTACAGAGCGGACACGATTTTGCAAGAAAATTCTATTTTTAGTAACAGTGACCTTGACTTTGGACCTACAGGCATGGGTATTGTACGCGACACACCGCCTTGTCATGGTGAACATTTGTGCCAAGTTATTTTGAAATCCCTCCATTCATAACGAAGTTAAGGGCCGACTGTATATTTTGCTTAACACAAAATGTAAGCGAAAAAGGGGCATAATTTGAAAAATATTGGAAGAAGGGTTATGGGTCTTGTTGGTTATGATGTAGATTTTGATGGTGAAAATATATTTCAAGTTTCAAGGCAATATCTCAATTAGTTTTAAAGTTAGAGGCAAAATGCATATTTTGCTTGACACAAAATATAAGAAAAAAGGGGCATAACTTGAAATATATTGACAGCAGAGTTATGGGTCTTGTTGGTAATGATGTAGAATTTGATGGTGAATATATATTCCAAGTTTCAAGTTGATATCTCAAGTAGTTTATAAGTTATGGACCAAAGTGCATATTTTCCTTAACGCAAAATTTAAGTGAAAAAGGGGCATAACTTGAAAAATATTGGAAGCAGAGTTATGGGTCTTGTTGGTAATGATGTAGAATTTGATGGTGAATATATATTCCAAGTTTCGAGTTGATATCATAAGTAGTTTTCAAGTAATGGACCAAAGTGCATTTTTTGTTTAACGGACGCCGACGCCGACGCCGACACCGGGGCGAGTAGGATAGCTCCCCTATTCTTCGAATAGTCGAGCTAAAAACACCAAGTACAATAGGAATGCTATATACTATATTTCAACGACAACATTTCATTAACGTCTATTAGCCCATCTATCCTGCATCCTCGTCTTGGTTCGTGTCAAGCCGCACAACCGGAATCCTCGAGCCTGCTGCAATGAATGTCTATTATCATCCAGAACCTACTTGAATAGAAAAATAACATCATCTTATACATATGCAAAAGAAAAACAGCCAGTATTGTTTGCTAATAATCTGCGCCCAAAGTTAAAATAATGAAACAGAAAATGCCAAAATTTAACTAAACGTCTTTGTGTAGATTCCTATCATCTTATTCAACTTTTTACATTCGACTTAACTCGCTTACATTAAGAACAATTAAAGTCAGACAATCCAGCGCCAAGTGGCACTCACTTTCAAGCCAGTCAGCTAGTCTTCCACAAAAACAACTTCATTCCATCACAGCGCCAATCGGCACTACAGCGCCAATCGGCACTTCAATTTTACGCCACGTGGCGAGGTTCGTTCCCAGGAGGGGCAATATCTGATAATCAAACTAAACACTACCAATGCAGCGCCAAACGGCACTCACTTTCAAGCCAGTCGGCTAGTCTTTCACAAAACAATTCCATTCCAACACAGCGCCAATCGGCACTACAGCACCAATCGGCGCTTCAATTTTACGCCACGTGGCGAGGTTCGTTCCCAGGAGGGGCAATATCTGATAATCAAACTAAACACTACCAATGCAGCGCCAAATGGCATTCACTTTCAAGCCAATCGGCTAGTCTTTCACAAAACAATAAAATTCCAACACAGCGCCAATCGGCACTACAGCGCCACTCAGCGCTTCAATTTTACGCCACGTGGCGAGGTTCGCTCCCAGGAGGGACACTATCATCTGATAATCAAACTGAACACAACCAAAGCTTCACCAAATGACATTCACTTTCAAGCCATTCGGCTAGTCTTCAAAAAACTATTCCATAACACAGCGCCAATCGGCACTTCAATTTCACGCCACATGGCGAGTTATCACTCAAATCGTTAACCTGATAATCGAGTTAAATACAACCAATGCCGCGCCATGTGGCACTCACTTTCATGCCAATCGGCTAGTCTTCAAAACGCAATTCCATTTAAATACAGCGCCAATCGGCACTACTTCGCCAATCGGCATAACAATTTCCCAACACAGCCAAGCGGCTACACAGCGCCAAGTGACACCTCAATCTAATTCCAATCGGCTATTCTCTTAGCAAATCAATTACAAACAGCACCATGCTACACTTCAATTTTAAGCCAATTTGCGGGTTTAAAGCAACTCCTTATTTAAGTTAATGCAATCAAGCACTTCTAAGTCAAATTAACAGCGCCAAGTGGTTAAATTTGCAGTCCAAAAAATCATCATGCTTATCAATTTATGTTAAGCGTTTTTCGATTATTTTTAAATGAAGTGGCTAATCTTTTCTCTAAATCGAATCGCATATAGCGTTCACATTTTGTCAGGTTATGGGAGATCAGTCCATTAAAATCAAATATTTTGGCCAAATCAATTAAAATGCTTCATTCTCCGCTAAGAAGTTTTCTTCGTCCTTATCGTTTTAATCGTAGAAAATATATCCAATTCCACGTGTAAATCGTGTCAAATTATTCTTCCAATAACTACTGATCTTAATCAAGATAAAATTTAAATTATACAATTTCTAATTTTCACGGTAACTTAAAATCAAGACGCATTTAAGCAAATGCAATGAAATATGCTGAAATGTTAGTCAAGTTGCTTTTCTTGTTTCGAACAAATGCCATTCTTGGCAAGTGACACTTAAATTTAAGACTAAGTGGCGATTTCGGAATTCGTTATACACCATGAGAATCGAACCAAACACATCCACGCTAATACAGCGCCAAGTGGAAACGTAATATTGATGCAAATGAATATAATTAAACGCCAAGTGCGCATAAAATTTTACTCCAGTAGCGAGATTAAGGCCACATCAGCCTCTAATGAAAACAAAATACATCCGGTTCAATGCAATGTTATGTTAAACTACTGATTTAGTAAAGTGATTGTTTTGTCTAAACAAACACAATAGGATATATCGCACACTTTCGCCAAGAGGCGATTGATCAGAATCGAAGCAAACATACCCAAACACAAAATAACAGAACGCACAATCTAACTTTCAGCCAAGTGGCTTGTTCACATAAAATTGTAGAAAATGTTCTCAGTCCAATGCAGCTTCTGAAAAGCGTTTGATATATACGTCAAAAATTACGAACCATTCTAATTGCGAAAAGAATCATTTGAAATTTATCTTTCATAACTTCTAAGTGACTTAATGCAAACTACCAAATCTTGATAACAATCGTAGAAACAAAATCAGACAAATAAGGTAATTAAGCTGCCACCTATCAACTAAAAGTGTACAAAAGTGTTAACGGAGTTCTAACCGTCTTCGCAAATGGTGAAATCAAACACATAAAATGAGGGTGGGTGGGACGGGAAATTAGAAATATTTAATATGTCTGTACAATAGCAATGCGACGACTCGAATGAATTTTATCCAAGGTTTACACCATATATAATGACACTGCACGAGAATTTCGTGAATCCTCACAACCAATAACCTTGAAGCATATATGAGATGAATTACATAGAAACGTGGATAAATACATTTATCTGCGGGTTGTTACTAAGCCGCCAGGGATTCTTTAGCGAGCCACAGATATGTTATCTTTAGGTAGAGATATAAACGATATTCCCGATGTTAGGATATTACAATAGCCAAATATTAAACAAGAAATATTTAATATATTTTTTCTGCTAATTCGAAGCTCAAAATAACAGTGAAAACATTTTCTTTATTTTGTCATTTTAAAGCCATTTCAATATTGGACGTTTGTTCCGCGGCTAAACTGTTTGTTTCACGAAATAGTTTTTTTTTTATTTTTATCATTAACAATAACGATAATTTAAAATTTCCATCTTAGCATATTTTTCTTCAATTGTCCAATTTATGAAATCAATGCGCAAATGCTTTCACTTGAAATTTTAAAGACATATTGCAAACATTTGTTTATTATTTGATGGTAGGCGTTCATGAGCGTTGTAAATCACTGAACATGAAGCAATCATCATTGCTGAATATGTTTATATATTGGATTTCCCCATGTAAGCTTGATCAGTAAACAGTAAACTATTGAGATGTGTAAAATTTTACATATTAAAACTAGTATACCGGATATTATTCGTACAGAAATAAGGACATGTAAGATTTACAGATCTATGTATTCGAAACATGCTACGAGCATGCGCGGTACGTGTCCGGTTATCACGTACGTGGCAGGAGACACGTCGACAATAAGGCCATCAGTGGTCCAAGGAACGGACTATGATTTGTTTCAGGAATAATGCATAATTTACATTTTTTCCAAAGGTTAAGATGTTTACTCGGTTTACGTTTTCGATTAAGCTAGAGATGACTACTATTTTTGTTCGGAGTACATGAAATCATAGGAGCAGTGACACATTGAATATGCAAATGTCAGTGACGTCACAATTTCCCGCGTTTTGAAGACAGTCAAAGAACAGTAAAAGTACGTGTGAATATAGAGGACAAACCATGATGAAGCCTAAAATTAAAAACGACACATCTGTCTGCTGAAACTGATGTTATATGAACGGATTGTAAGCTAATGGACATTTATCCCAGCTCCTTAACAACCAAAACTCAATGACATGTTTTAAATCTGGCACCTTTTTCTAATAATATGCTACATGAAAAAAAACCATCGAGTCCGTTATTATATACAACTTAATACGGTGAAATTTTTTGGTATAAGCTACAGTAATTCATTTTCCTCTGAAATTGTCTTCAATTTAACATGTGTGTTATCTAGCATTAAATTCCAATGCTTTCGGCAATGTTATGACTCTCGGTTGTTTTATCTTAATATGTAGGATTCTCAATTCTATGATTTCCTTTACATGTTATTCACAATGAAGGAAACAATTATATATTTTTTATTTCAAATAACTGCATAATCTTTCCCATCAATGGGGTCTCACTTTTTATATCATTTTTCGTGTTCATTCTGTCTTTGGGATGTCAGTACACAGATTTCACTATTATAATTTCTTGCTTAAAACCCTTTACTCAATATATACGCCTTTCATCACATAGGTGACCAGTTCAGGTCCCGATCAGCTGGCACAATAGTACCATCTGATCTGGATCTAAAATTTGTGATAACTGGTCAGAAAAAAAAATATTATAAAAGCGAACAGTTTAAATCCTAATCAGATCGCACAGATATGCCAGCTGATATTGATCTAAACTGTTCGCCCAAGCTATGAAGGTATATCTATGGAGTAAAGGGTTAACAGAAGCCTTCATCCAGATAATACATGGAAACCCTTATTTCCACTATCATTTAGACAAGTTGAAGGTCTTTGCGAGTGAACCAAGTTATTTTGCTTTTTCGTAAATGGATACATATATGAGAATCATGGCACTGGTTATTCTCAATAAGCAAAATCGCTGAGCTGGTTTTCTGTACTTTCAGTACTTTGATTGGTAATTGTTTGTGACGTCTTATTTGAATTGACATCCTTTAACAATATGCTCTCTTTTCCTCTCTTCTTCTTTCGTTGCGTGGGTACAAAGTCACAAAAGCTTACTGACGGGTAAATTCTCCGTTAACGAAGATTCGTGACATCTTATTTAAATACGGATTCATAGGCAATTTCGATTAATGCATTGCAATGCAACAATAATGCGATTGCTTAGCTGCAAGACAGGACAGGTTTTAGGAGTTTCAGCCGGTTATATAGTCTAGATAACCTGCCCCTTGGTTACTGTAATAGGAAATAAGAAACCAGACTTCGGTACATCCTCTTTACAAGAGCAATAGTCTAGACCATCTAGACGTTTGAGTCACGGTTGATTCTGTGACTTTTGGTTTTACCCCAACCTAAGGCCGGAAAAAAAATATTTTCTCATCCGGATTTTTGGAAATATGGGGCGGGTGGACACTTTTTAATTTATATTTTTTATAAACGAAATACCTGAGAACGGAAGTAAAACTAATTAAAAATTTTGAGAAAATGGCATTTATAGTTACCAGAACCTCTGATATAGAATATTCGTCCATCTTTTCAATTTCTTCCAAACAATCATAACAACTTACAAAAGTAGCTGGTTGGTGCCTATTCTAGCTTGAAAAGCCATACCAGTCTTTAAAAGCGACACTATCACCTTCGGTAAGCTTTAAAATGATGAACATTTTATTTTATTATAGTCGGCCATGTTATTTTTTCATAGCCGGGATGGTCTAATACCCATTCTGTCCGGAACAGAATATGATCCGATTTTTTTACCAATAAATGTTTTGGGGGCGGGTGGTTTTGGACAGGGGTGGGCAGGGATGAGAAACTAAAATATTTTTTTCTGTTGTCTAAGTTAAGGTATGACCATCCTAATGGGCACTATTAAGAATCCAACATCTGATTATTTTTTCATCAACTGCTTCATACCACTGACTTGTATGCAAAATTTTAATGATTTTCACCGTGTAGTTTTTGAGATTTTTAGCTTTTTTTATTTAAAAAAGTGAGAAAAAACGTGAAAGTATCCAAATTCTTTAATCGGTGACAATTTTTTTTGTTATTGATAAATTCAACCCTTATTTTTTACAGTTTATCCAAAATATGTTATATTTCACTAAACCAATTTAAGATATAATATATAAATACATAATTTATCTTAAAATGACATTTTTTGACCAAATAAATTTTAAAAATGCATTTTTTTATATTTCACGAGACTAAATTAATGAAAATTGTGCAAAATCCTGATTGGTGCAATATACAAAAATTTACCATTTTTTAACTATATACCTTAAACAAAATTTATACAAAATTTCAGAGAAGTTTACCGTCCAGTTTTAGAAATTTTCAAATTGATGACTTGAATAAACACTATTCTGATAGCGAAAACCCCTTTAATCTTGATTATTTTGCTTATTTTAGTTTAAATCATGAGAATTTTATATTCAATGACAGAATTATACAGGAAAAAAAAGAAATATGCCAATTATTTAAGCTCTAGGCTTACAAAAAAAATTAGGTTCCAGTGGGATTTGAACCCCGGTCCTCCTGGGTGATAGAAATCTATTCTAACTTACTACTATAGTTACCTCCCTTGGATACTCTTCTTGATATAGGTATTCATTAGGATGGTCATACCTTAAATGCACTTAGTCTGGTTCCCGATCCGTTCTGTTGTAGGATCGAGAACCAGACAAAAATGCCCTTGGTTTATGAAATGCACGAGGAAATTCGAATGGCAAATGCGCAAACGAAGTAAAATTTAGTTAACATAGTATGTATTAAATTTAAAGTGTGTACTCCAATTCTGTGCGGAGAAGTTAAAATTTTATGCTCGGTGTAATGTTCATATTGTAGCAGCGTTTTCGTGATGTTGCGGCTTTCATTAAACTCTTGCAGTCGGACGCTGCCATTCGTTATACAATGGAGTTATTGTTTAGACACGTTTGCGTATTTGTTATACATTTTGCACAGGCTAGACTTTGCTGTTTAAATTGTCAGTCAGATTTAAACAATTCATCAACAAATTCAGAAAACACCGGACAGACGACGCCGTTCAGCTTTAAGTTCTTGACAGCGGTCACACTAAAACCGACAGTGACCGATTTTCAGCCGCAAATATACACATAAAATAAATCAAATGTCGATGTAAATGGAATTTTAAATACTAATGAAGAACAAAATAACAGCGTTCATCTAGTGAACACCACAAACATTCCGACCTACGATCAAAGTGATCAAAGTATAACATATGATGTCAATTCAACAGTGCAGCAAGTTTTGCAAGTTTTCGATTTGCTCGAAATGCACACTGTTTGTTCGCCGCTTACATCATACACATATGACGTACAATTAACAATACGTCAGACGTGTGCAATAAAAAGGGCGTGATTTACACGTAATGCAAGCTTTTTGCGTCGTGGGCGGTAAAATCTTTACGTTTTTCTTTTTTCTCGAGGAAAGATTCGCATGAATGGCACGCTACGTGACTGAAAAGGCTTTCAGTTATCAATGATAAAAAATGATGTACGATCTTTTACGTCAGAGTTCACCGGCTGTGATCTTTTACCGTAGATAGTTGTTATTTTTTACCGCACCAATTGTTCATTTGTAGTTTCCAAGTTAGTGTACCACACATGTAAAGTACAGCATTTTATCCAATGTCTAGTACATATTACATGTTGCGTTCGTCTTAATATAATTAATCAGCAATAGCAAGTTAATCAAAAGTGATCTCCCTTCGACAAACTGACAGAAGGCACTTTCCCGTTGGTCAAAAACTGCTTATTGACGTTGTACGATTCTTTTATTCTGTTTATAGTATAAACTTTATACTAAACAAATATCCAGTGTAACTCTTGAAAGTGAATAACTTTAACGTATAACAGCACTGAATTTACATGTGCGAGAGTATATAAAATACATGTATTTGTTCCAAAAGTTTCAGTTCTAAACAAACTACTTAACGAAAAGGCTTGCAGGCTTCAAATCCAAATCAAAACACAATGGCTTATCGCACTTGCATTTTACTGAGGTATTTTAATTAATATGAAGGGAATTGAAATTACTGTTGATAGCAAAAGATAGCTATCGGTCGCATCGAGACGCGCATGAGGATACATGACCGGAGCTTCTCATTTTAGTGCCTAACTGTTTAAGGTATTCTGTGGAAATTCGTTTCAATACTAAAAGGGTTCATAAGAAAATAAACAGTGTTGTTGGAAATACAATATAAAAACTGTAAAGCGTGCTTCTCTTGCAGACCACGCCCTTTAACCGCTTTATCCCGACGCCAGTTCCGGTCCTGTCTACGCACGTGCGTCCCGCTATGGGATTTAGCGGAAAATTATGTATCCAAGACTGTATCGCTTATGTTAGAGTTTCACATTATTCTGATTAGAATTATTCCAAATAACCAATACAAATTGGCCTTTGTCATTCAATTAATTTCAATATGGCTTGAAAAAGTGACAATTAGGCTAGTTATCGTAACTAATATTCATTTATTTTTACTGTAATATAGAACATCAATTTACTGAGAGTATGAAAATGGTTATTAATATATTCACTGAATTGTAAATAAACATTTGAAAAATTGGATTGCCATTCCTTATCAAATTATGAGCGTCCAGGCTTCTACGCGGTACTTCACTGCTATGTCGCGATGTTAAATTTTAATTACAACTTCAAAGCTGTGTCCGCTCGAATAAGCGTGCAAAGTGGCCTTGTTCACTGTGATCTCCTTTCCGCTCCCACCCCCAAACAAAATACTGATCGCCGTGGTATCGTGTTGACGCGCTGCATGTACGCCGTAAGCTGGCATCCAATTTTGAAGGTCTTCCTTAGAAAACCGATCAGACATCAGGATTCGCGTCGTTTTCTTGTAACGGGATTCGGAAGTCACTCTATGCAATTCATATCGTCCTCATATAAGTTCGGCCCGCACGCAGACGGTTTTCGCCCTGCACGCCGACGATTTTCTAGCCACCAAACTATTGGTCTTCCTTTTCTTGTCCGGCAAAAATGGAACCCCCTTTAGAAGTGAAAATCCCTTTTTCCCCACCCCCATTAGAAGATTAAATTTACAGGACCCTCCCCCAATAGAAGTTCTTTAGTTTGCCGTCCTGGGGTAGGGTATATGTTTAACTGGAATAGCCCTGAATATCATCTCAAAGTTTAGAAATGAATTCAGTATTGAAGAAAGGACTTATAAAATGACATTGTATAAACTTGCATCACTAAAACACAACTGCAACAAAAATTAAGATTTCCCTGACAAATAATGACCATAAATAAATTTAAAAAAAAACAATACTCACGGTGCCTATCCATATCGGCCGTTTCTTTGCGAAATTCGCTATATCGGCTGTTTCTTTGCTTCGGCAACGGCTATTCTTTTCTAATAACAATGGATGGAGAGCATATGTCAGAGATTCCAGACGCAAATGTTACAGATATTAGGTATATTGTACAAAAAAGGTTGTGCACGGAACATTAGAATGTCTAAACTATGCATTGCAGTGTTTACTTTTTAAATGTCGGCGATTATGGCCGAAATCTCGATGAAACTAGTTGACGATACACAGACGTAGAGCACAGACCCAGCTTTTCTGCAGTCTATAACGAGTGTTTGCTTTGATATCTAACGTATCAAGCGATATATTATATTCATTTCTTCAATATTCTTCCCAAAAATACTTACAAATAGGTAGAAATATTAATAGATTTATCCAAAACCCTTTACTTTCGGTTTAATTGGGGCACCGGCGGCCACTCTGCTCACCAGTTTTTGATGCACAGGCTGACTCTCTGCATTGCGCACAGGTAGGCTCAATGATAATGACTACTTAGGCACCTGTTTACTCACTGTATTATGGACAATTTAGAATTTTTTCACTGCATTCTCCTTATTAGAATGTAAATTAACGTTGCATGAGCAGGGGACTTCGAAGTTTAACGAGAAACCTTAAGGTTGATCGCACCTGTGTTAGCTAGCTCTCTCGTGCACATCCAATCTGCACGAACCACACCAAAATAAGAATCATTACTTTTTTACATTTTATTCATTTTTTCTTTAAATAAACTTAAGTCGAACACTTTCAAAAATTAGTATTAATTGAAAAGGGGGAGTAATACGTCGGATTTTTCAATAGTAACAGCCATGACATATTATAAGTTTGTAAGATTTTAATGTTAATTTTGTCTTTGTAGCGCTTGATTCAAGTTCGGGTTCGCATCAAACTACGGGAACTGTCATTTCAACACAGCCTACTGCTTCCAGATCTCCAAGACCAGGCCCTAGATCAAGGTTAGACTGTATACTTCAATAAATATTCTTTGGTATTGCTACTTTGTGTTGCCAGAGACATCTGATAAAATTGTTGCAACATGGAAGTTCATTTTGTACACTTGCTATGAAGTGTCTACAGATTTCATCTCCCTTTTGAACAAATTGTGATACTGGTATATAGTGATCCTTCTTTTGGTCATCATGAAAACTTATATTTGGCCTGTTTTAATTGTACTTGGGTCAAATGAATTGAATATCTTAGTGGAGCTTGCTTATAATTATATCTTCTTACAGCTCTTGTTTTTATTCACACAGGCTGGAGTGGACACAAGTTCAAATGAACATTCATCTATTTTCATTTATTCAGTGCCATGTACTATTAATATTTATTATTAACTGTGCTTAATGTAAAGTAAATTGAGGACTGAAACATAATACATCCAATCATTTGACCATGTAAACAGGATTTATCAAACTTGTTCCTTGAGTAGTTGACCACAAATTTTTATTTTGTACACATGATCAAAGTTAATAGTGATTAAAACTAATACTAATTCCTTTGACTCAGAGTATATTTTCCAACTTCAAATGGATGAGTAGTCTCAGAAAATATCTTTTTACTCCATTCATAAATATATGCATTTTAGTGCATATGAAACTGGTGTAGATCCAGATCAATTGGCACAACAGTGCCATCTGATCAGGATCTGCATTGTTCACATTTTTTTGGAATAAACTTATAAACCATAAAGACATCCAAAAATGTATTTATATAGAAAAGAGAATACATTTGCTCTATTGTTTTTGGAGTTTAATTGACAAATGTCCAAGATTTCAACAGGGACTGTTAGCAAATGGATAAAATCAGTTTCCATCATTCACTCCATTGAGTATCATTTGATCTGCTATAGAAACTGACATGGCATAGATTGAATTTATGTTAATGGCTTTTCTTTTTTTAAGGGAGGAGAATGGATGCACTGCACTCACTGGAAAAGGTAACATTTGTTTATAAAATGTTTAGAAAACTTTGAAAATCAGGGCTTTTTTCACCATTTTGGGAATATGACCCATACCCCTGGAATTACTAGCCCTTTGTCCCATATATACAGTCTTATCCTAAATTTGACCGTTGTAGATCCGTGCCTTCTGATCTGGATCTATACTGGTCAGTTTTTTTATATACATGTTGAGCTAGTGATTATAAATAACAGCCTTATCCCATTGAATGAAAGGATTAATTGATTTTCTTATTGTTGAGCGTTTTTTTTTCTGCAAAACAAAAGTTTCTTAAAAATTAACAATTTATGGTAAATAATATGTATAAATGCATAAAAATGAGGATATAGATAGGTAGCTAACAATCTATTTAAGAGTTTAATTGGCTAATTTAAAAAAGTACATGATATATGTTGGATAACAGAAGAGTGAGCTAAAATTCAACATTTGTTTGTCTTAAGTTGATATAAAATGAGTTTAAAAATAAATTTTTTTATTTTTTTTTCAGGAAAAAGGAAAGCTCAAGACAGTATTCAATTGCTAACTGAAAAGAATTTAAAATTGGACAACGAAAGACTGGAACTGGAAGTGGCAAAACTGAAACTAGAAATTAACCTACTGAAAGAAAAGGAAATGACAGAAAGATCAACAAGAATGCTTATTGAAAAGAAAATGGAATACATTGAAAAAAAAATGTTTGCTAATTTTTCCTCAGGTGAGGCATTTATTGATGGGATTTAACATTAACATATAGCATAATATTACAATATCATGGTGTGTATAATATTCAGCAAAAATAAAAAGTATCCATTGTTAATGTTTGTAATCTAATTAAATAGATGAAAAGGGAACTTTGAAGACCCTCGACCACGACAAATATGAAAATATTGCAGCCTCGGTTTGATTAAGCCTGTTCATGGGCAGTAAGGGATATGCTTTTTACTGCCCACTCGGCCTAGCCTCGGGTTGAGCGCAACTCAATATTTACACCAATTAACAGTACAATTTTGTTCCATCACAAACGATGGTATGCATATGGCGGTGAACATGGAACCTTCAATGCGGTATTTTCAGATTAATACCATTCCATGTCCAGCGGCGTATGGTAAAAGAATTTGTTTGCGCTAAACGAGAAAACAATGGGCGGAACTAAACAGAAAAGGATATTGAAACCAACCTTCTTTAAACTGGCCGAAATGTTAAAAACAAAAAGTAAATTTAGAAGTACTAGTAACATAGTACATAAATATCGTGTTCGACGACCTTCAAAGGACGTAAGGTATTTCCAAGTGTTTAGAAAGTATTACCCTTTACTCCATATATACACCTTTAGGCATGGGCAAACAGTGTTGATCCAGATCAGCTGGCACATCTGTGCCTTCTGATCAGGATCTGCACTGTTCGCTTTTTTGATTTATTAGGTTATTTCTGATTAAAAAAGCAAAAAGTGCAGATCCTGATCAGACAGCACAGATGTGCCAGCTGATCTGGATCTACACTGGTTGCGCATGAGTAAAAAGGCATATATATATATATATATATATATATATGGAGTAAAGGGTTAAGGGCCATCTTCTGTAGTCACTGCACTGTTATCGATTATTTATAAAGTAATATTAAAATCTTTAGGGCAAGATGCAATAACACAAATAACTGTTATTAATGTATCTTCATTTTAAATATGTAAAGAAAAGATAGGACAGTTAAGAGAATGGCTAGACCTTAAAATTCTCTAATAATTTATTTACATAAAATCACTTAAATTTTTAACTAACTTTCAATTATTACCAAATGAGAAATCAACGTTTGTCAGAAATTTATATGACCAGGATATTTAAGATCAAACACACTTTAAAATCTCATATTGTTCACATAATTTATGTCAAAAGGACACAACTTATTGTTGTCAGTAGCATATTACTAATACGGGCAGTTAATATGATAGTGTGTATTGTATAGTGTTTTTTTTTAAATTTATGTAAGTAGAATTTTAAGGAACTTTTAGATCTAGTTATTTTTCTTAAAATTTTTACATATGCAACAGTGATGATACATTAATAACATTTATTCGTGCAAACTTTCAGTTAAATATATTTTGATCATTTTCTTTTTACTGGATGAACGTGCAATGATTACTGCAGACGGCCCTTAACCACAGCTGATTGAAACTGTATATGATATTGAACATAATCTGTCAAATTCCTATAAGTAGTTGTTTTATGAATGAATGTTGTACACTCTAATTTAACCCTTTCCTCCATAGTTGAACCTTTACTGCATTGGCTAACAGTTTAGATCCAGATCAGCCAGCTCATCCCTGCCTTCTGACCAGGATATAAACTGTTTGCTTTTTTATTAGTTAGGTTATTTTTTACTTAATTGCGACCAGTGCAGATCCTGATCAGATATCACAAAATGTGCTATTTGATCTGGATTTAAACTGGTCACACATGCGTAAAAATGCATATATGTAGAGGAAAGGGATAAATAAGAAACACTAATATATAAACTCTTATAACAACGGAAAATATGATTCCGTTTTGACTGTATACTGTTAACCATTTACAACATATATATGAATTTTATAACAGAAGCAAATTTTAGATCGAGATTGTCTGTCACTTCTGATAAAGATTTACAAAATTTGCTTTTTCATTTGTAAGGTTATTTCTTACCAAAAAGCAAAAAAGTGTAGGTCATGATTAGATGACATCAGTGTACCATCTAATCTGGATCATCACTGGAAAGAGTTAATAATATTTCATGTCATGTGTGTGATTACAGGAAGGAAAATGTTTCAAACACAACATTTTAAACTTTGTTTTATATATTATAAAAGTGGATGTTTTTTATTATTTTCTTAGTATATATTCAACAGCAATCAGTACTAACACTTGCTGAATGATCAACTTTGTATTTAAAAGGAGCATGTCACAACTTTGTATTTAAAAGGAGCTTGTCATACTTTGACTTTTCCTGAAGACCAATTTGCATGCTTTTCAATAGCATAATCTTGATTATTGCACAATAATTTTTATATTAAACTTGGCAGTCATCTGGAGTGTTAAAAAAGATCTTTAAGAAGTCAAGTAGACCTATCAGCAAAGGTGCAGTCTAAATGTAATTAACAAAGCTGTTAACATAACTGTGTCACTATAAATTCACTTTGTAACATGATCTTAGCCACATGTTTCACTTGAACTGAATTGGTATTCAACGAACAGACTCAATCAATCTGAGCATGTGTTTGGTGGCTTTAAGAGTTTCCTTTCATTCTAGTAAGTGACAAATGTTCAGTTAAAAAATGTAGTAACTAGATGGCGTCGAATGGCAACACCATCTTGTCGTTCAGGCACGGCCACCATTGGTTCTACCTCGTCATTAATATCGAGATTATCAGAATTAATTGTATCTCCACGTTCAATACCAATGTCGTGAAGGGTTACACTGGCAGTGACATAGATGACTGCTCTAGGAGGCTTAGCTCTTATGGGAACATGAAGAACTTGAAATCTCAGTTTTAAAATTCCGAAAGTTTGTTCAATTAGAACTCGGGTGCGACTAAGTGCTCTATTAAATCTTTCCTCGGCCGCAGTCACTGGGTTCAGTAGTGGCGTCATGAGAAAGTATCGGCAAGGATAACCTGAATCCCCAAGTAAAAAACCATTGTGTACACCTGAAAATAAAAACAAAACCACGTAGTTGTAAGCACTATTTGTTAGCAACATCCATGTATTATTTAAAGAAGCTTTTCCTGAAGCTTTCTTAATATTTTAGGATATTACTGCAGTTATGGACCATTGGTCATGCAGCATGTAGTAGCCATTTCTCTCATTACCATTTATCAGCATCAACAAAACTTAATATAACATGTCACATTGTGGAACTGAATAGCAGAGAAAATATAAGCAAATTCGCAAATGATAGATTGTGTCTATAGAGTTAAGGTCCTTTAATTATTGTTAACAGAGTTATGGTCCTTTGTTTTTGCTGTATATTATAAGCTGTAATTCTGCACCATTACATACATGTGATATCTGGACTTGAATGTTAAAATTACAGATGTTAGACACTTATCCCAGCTGGAATTCTAAGGATTTCCTTTCATTTAGTGCTAAAATGTTATATAATTACTGTTTTAAGATTCTCTTGAAATTTTATAAATATATCATTTTTGAATTTCAAAACTATTATAATTGCTTTACGTTTTGTCTACAAAACATTAAAACACAAACAGAATTCATTTTACTAAGTATCTGTGAAATTTCCAGTTTTAAGGTTAGATTTCCAGTTTTGGAGAAGTAAAATTCCAGCTTTGTTATTCGCAGGTTATCATGCGTATGCCATGCTGTTTTTTCAACAATACACTAGGTAGCATTTATTGGATCCAACAATATCCATAGCCTTGTGCTGACTGTTTATGAAAACTATATCATTTGCTTGTTCTGTTATTAGTGGAAATCATAGAGCTTGAAACTATGTAATGTTTTTAACCTACTACTATGACTTAAAAAAAAACAAAAACAGTGTAGATCCAGATCAGATGGCACATCCTTCACATCTGATCAGGATCTCCATGGTCCACTTTTTGATTCATTGGTTCATTTCTTATCAAAAATTAGTTAGTGTTAAATAAGATCATACAGCACAGAATGATGTGCTGGGTAATTTGGATCTACACTTTGCAGAAGCAATGAAAATTGAGTATAAGGAGTAAAGTGTTAAACTATGTTATTTTTTATACCTGATTTAACCAAATGTTAATGTCTTATTTGAATTAATACCTTGTATCAAAGTATGACAGTTTAAGAAATATCAAAATTAAAGGAATATATATTTCATTTTTTTGTGTTTTGTATATGTTTTCAGGTATGTTAATATTATGAAAGGGACTATTTTTTGCAAGTAATTTAAATATTTATATTTGAAAAAAAATAAAACAACAACTTCATTTTAGAATTACAGTCAACAGTAGTTGTTATTACATCAGTATTATCAGTGCAATTTTGTCAATTTACTTTTCAAAGTGTTCAAAATATGGTACAATTACTTAACAAAGTTTATTAGTTTTGTATTAACTGACATTAGATTATCTCATAAAGATTTTTTGTGTCACTGACTGTTTTTGTACTGACTGTTGTTGCGCTGACTATAAAGAAAAGTTCATTTCAAACAGAAAACACATAGTTGTTTTTACTTTCCAACCAAATTCCAAAGTGATGCTCATTTCAGTCTTATGCTTCTGACGAGCTGTGGACTGGTATACCCAAATAACTGACTCTTGAATAAAACAGTTATGTTTTTATTGGTCCAGAATGCCACCTTACTTAAACGTGCTATAATTCCGATTGTAATAATCCTTTACCATTTTCAAACTGAGTACATAGGGCAGATTGTCGAAATATCCGGCTGTCGTGGACAGATCCTGGCCATGAGGCGTTGAGACTAGTGATTTTGAAACGGGCATCGCAGCACATCTGAAACAACATAACAACAGAAACGTCTTGCAGCCATCAAGTACACAAAATGCAATCAATCTTGTACTCATTAACATTAATTCGATGAAATAATGGTATTCTTGGTTGTCAATATGAAAATGTTGAAAATAATTAAAATAACTCAAATTTAATGAAACATCAGTTGGTTTAATTGTTAGATTTGTTTCAACATAGACTTTATTGACAGACGTTAATGAATATAGCATTTGTGTTACAATTTTAATTATGAATCTCTGAAATTTAATTTCTTAAAATACAATCATTACCTGCACATTAAGTGAATGGACCCCCTTTCTGTTCACGTAATCTTGTTCGTTATCATGTGGCTTGCTTATTTTAATAAATGTCCCGTCGACACACCCAAGTACATTTGGAAATCCTAAATAATAGAAAAAGGGAAGATCAAATTCAAATTAAAAACAAGTTAAAAGATTAATTAACTGGCCTTTTTTCTTTGAAATGCCTTGCTGTTACACCCTAGAACCTGAATTACATCCCATCCCCGTGACAAATTTATCATTTGACCTTGCATGGAGGGGGTCATAATATTATTAGTCATTAATATTAACAAGAGGTGTTTGTCAAACACAAATGCCCCCCCCCCCCCCCTGACGTGCAAGTGATATCTATTAGCATTGAATTTAAATTTTTGGAAATTTAGAGACTTTTGTAAGCTTTAGCAATGAAGGGTACCAGTCATGAAAGCAATTTACAAGACGGTGGAACTCCTATATATCAATAACCAGGTCATCCAATGAGAGGATTACATTTACCTCGACAAACATAAGCGCGTGTAGATTAACCTAGTCTAACACAAAGGATTTTATTGTAATTTAAATCAAATATTCGCTATTGGCGGAGATATAGTAGCTCTAGTGTTATGTCAATTCCGGTAATGTGCAGGCTTTAGTGACCATCCATACGAAACCAAAGCATTTAATAAACACAAGTGAGTGATAATCAGTGCCTATTTATGACACGGCATATATTGAAATAGTTTAAAACAAGGTTTTTTGTTGTCAAGGCCTCCGTGACCTTGACCTTTGACCTACTGACCCCAAAATCAGTAGGGGTCGTGTACTGGTCATGATCAACCTACACACCAAATTTGAGGACTGTATCTCAAAGTGTTGTCTAGTTATTGATCAGACAAGGTTTTTTTGTTGTCAAAGCCACTGTGACCTTGACCTTTAACATAATGACCCCATAATCAATAGGGGTCTTGTACTGGTCATGGCCAACCTCGACACCAAATATGAGGACTGTATCACAAAGCGTTGTCTAGTTATTGATCGGACAAGGTTTTTGTGTACAAAGGCCACTTTGACCTTGACCTTTGA
This sequence comes from Corbicula japonica, assembly GCA_038501625.1. Taxonomy (NCBI): domain Eukaryota; kingdom Metazoa; phylum Mollusca; class Bivalvia; order Venerida; family Cyrenidae; genus Corbicula; species Corbicula japonica. The sequence continues at coordinate 667,248 of JAZAYU010000062.1, read as the reverse complement.
CCTACTGACCCCAAAATCAATAGGGGTCTTCTACTGGTCATGACCAACATTCATACCAAATATGAGGACAAAATCAATAGGGGTCTTGTACTGGTCATGACCAACCTCCACACCATATATTAGGACTGTATAAAAAAAACGTTGTCTAGTTATTGATCGAACAAGGTTTTTTGTTGTTAAGGCCACCGTGACCTTGACCTTTGACCAACTGACCCCAAAACCAATAGGGGTCTTCTACTGGTCACGACCAACTTCCACACCAAATATGAGGTCTGTATCACAAAGCGTTGTCTAGTTATTGATCGGACAACGTTTTTGTATGCAAAGGCCACTGTGACCTTGACCTTTGACCTACTGAACCTAAAATCAATAGGGTTCTTCTATTGGTCATGACCAACCTCCACACCAAATATGAGGACTGTATCACAAAGCGTTGTCTAGTTATTGATCGGACAAGGTTTTTGTGGTCAAGGCCACTGTGACCTTGACCTTTGACCTACTGACCCCAAAATCAATAGGGGTCTTCTACTGGTCATGACCAACCTCTACACCAAATATGAGGACTGTATCACAAAGCGTTGTCTAGTTATTGATCGGACAAGATTTTTGTGGTCAAGGCCACTGTGACCTTGACCTTTGACCTACTGACCCCAAAATCAATAGGGGTCTTCTACTGGTCATGACCAACCTCCACACCAAATATAAGGACTGTATCACAAAGCGTTGTCTAGTTATTGATCGGACAAGATGTGGTCTACGGACCGACCGACCGACCGACCGACATGTGCAAAGCAATATACCCCCGCTTCTTCGAAGGGGGGCATAATAATTAATGTGAACATCCACATCATAATACTATGACAGGGGATAAGGGAATTTACCATTTTAAATATCCGGTCATTATTCCACGGGGTCAGTTTACAATATTACACAGGCTAATCTAGATCTACACTGTTGCCCCATTCCAAAACATATGTACCCTTACATGGAAGGGTTATAATTTAACTATCATTTAATAGTACACTGCTTACATAACTAAATCAATTTTTAATAGCAAAGTGTAGATCTGGATGGCACTTCATATACGTGATCGTTGATCTACATGTACATTGCTCTCACACTATGTTTAAGATCAATAAATGTATTGGGTGGTGAAACCAATTTTCAATAAACAAATTATTTACAATCCCTTCTAATTTATACATTTTTACTGAAGCAGACTATATAATATCAATTAATGACTTTCCCTAATTGGTACCCCTTTTATGAATCATTCCGAAACGGACTATAGTATTACGTCACTTCACCTTGAACGTGTATTAAAGCAGGAGCTTCGAATGTAATAGAATTGTTATTGTCCAACAATAGTGAACTGGCACTTCATTAATTATCGTAAAGGTCATTGGGAAAAAAACACTGGTATCTAACCAGCGAATATATCGATATATTTGTTCACTTTTGTTAAAACTGGTTATGTGGATTCTTATAGATCTATTTATATGTAGATTGCAACGTTTACAAAATTTGCAGTCTATAGGGATCAAATGCATGAGTGCCAGGTCAATATTGTTGAAAATAACAGCCGATTTAAAATTGAACACTCCGACTAAATATTTACATAAAAATAAAACGTATATCATTTCTATCTTCAAACATATAATATGTATTAATTACACGAAGTTTACAGTTTACAGTTCCGTTAAACATTTCGTAAACTTAACCTTCAATACACCCTTCTTTAAAATCTATTAATAATTAGAACAGGTAGGCGGGAATTTATATCCAATCACAATGCGCTACGTATTACACAAGCGGAATTTTCCAGTCCAAGTTTTGCTGTTAACATAATTCAAACTCATTTCGAACCAGGACCTCATGCTTTGCACATGGACGTGAAAATGGATTGGATATAAATTGGAAACACTTATTTTTCATAGGATCCAAGTTGTGTTGTTTAAAAGCGGCTGTCTTCCTTGCATGGTTTTGCAAATGTGTGTGTTAGATTCTAAATAATATTTCACTTTCATGCAAAAGCTTACAGTCAGCACACATCATTCTTTTTTAATGTGATTGATTTTGGAATAAGAAGGGTGGCACATAAGCGGTAGGTAGGAAGACAAACCTAAGTTTGCTTTTAATGTTGTTTTTGTGTTGTTTTTTTTACCTGCGATCGCCGCAAATTCATTTTATGTCCGTACTGCTTCTCTTCCCGTTGGGAATTTTACGAATCTTCCGGCCAAGTCCGAAATCATCTCACACCCTCCTGATACACCTCCCGGCCGTCGACCTGCTGACTCTGACTGATTCTGACACCAGAAGATGCACAGATCCGGTGGCTAGAAATCTCAGGGCACATAACAGTTGCAGAAGGGGTGGTAGGGGCATGTTTCTTTGGGTGGGGGAAGACAAATCGGGCAACAGTCCCAGGATAAAGTAAATGGTTACGGGCCTGAACCTATAACGCCGGAAAACCTCGTCTTCCGGCAGGATTTCTAACGGGTTTTCCCGATCTCGAAAGAGCCTTGGTCGTCTGAAACGTTGAGCTACGGCTGGGCGGTGTTCCCGCCTTAAATTTCGCATAGCGGCCGCCATTTTTCTTGTCTGAGAAAGAGGCTGAGAATGATAAAGATCATTCTCAGAATTTCCTACTCAGGCTGAGTAGAATCGGGCACTGACTTCTACTCCAAATTTTTATAACCTCGATTTTACTGAGAATCTACTCCAGCCTGAGAATCTACTCAGGTTTTGAGAATGTTCTCAGAAGTTTTATAACCTCGGGGCCTGAACGTCCCTCCGTCCGTCCATTCATATTTCTCCCTAGTAGTCCGTTTCATTGAACCTTTTCTATAAAATGATCATTTGGTTGTATAGCCTTACATAATATTATCTGAACAATTTTCTTTAAAATCACTTTTTATACGCCCGTCGAAAATGGATCGTATTATGGGAACACCCAAGGCGGCCAGGCGAGCGGGCATCCAACCTCTGTAGTGGCTTGAGCGATTTCGCTGGTTATAGAATATGGCCGAGATACTATGAACACAAACATTTTTCTTAAGTTTCATGAAGATCTGTCAACAACTATTAAGTTATTGAGCGGACATCGCTGTAGACGCCGCCCAGAGGTTGGACGCCCGCTCGCCTGGCCGCCATGTGTGTTCCCATAATACGACCTATTTTCGACGGGCGTATAAAAAGTGATTTTAAAGAAAATTGTTTAGATAATACTTTGTTAAAGTTTTGAAAAGCGTTGTTATTGTTAAACATATCTATTAGCATTTTCATAAACATTTAGCAATGTATGCATTAACCCTACATAAAAAGGATACTAACACAGGTGCGATAAACCTTAAGGTTTCTCGTTCAACTTCGAAGTCCCCTGCTCATGCAACGTTAATTTACATTCTAATAAGGAGAATGCAGTGACAAAATTCTAAATTGTCCATAATACAGTGAGTAAACAGGTGCCTAAGTAGTCATTATCATTGAGCCTACCTGTGCGCAATGCAGAGAGTCAGCCTGTGCATCAAAAACTGGTGAGCAGAGTGGCCGCCGGTGCCCCAATTAAACCGAAAGTAAAGGGTTTTGGATAAATCTATTAATATTTCTACCTATTTGTAAGTATTTTTGGGAAGAATATTGAAGAAATGAATATAATATATCGCTTGATACGTTAGATATCAAAGCAAACACTCGTTATAGACTGCAGAAAAGCTGGGTCTGTGCTCTACGTCTGTGTATCGTCAACTAGTTTCATCGAGATTTCGGCCATAATCGCCGACATTTAAAAAGTAAACACTGCAATGCATAGTTTAGACATTCTAATGTTCCGTGCACAACCTTTTTTGTACAATATACCTAATATCTGTAACATTTGCGTCTGGAATCTCTGACATATGCTCTCCATCCATTGTTATTAGAAAAGAATAGCCGTTGCCGAAGCAAAGAAACAGCCGATATAGCGAATTTCGCAAAGAAACGGCCGATATGGATAGGCACCGTGAGTATTGTTTTTTTTTATTTATTTATGGTCATTATTTGTCAGGGAAATCTTAATATTTGTTGCAGTTGTGTTTTAGTGATGCAAGTTTATACAATGTCATTTTATAAGTCCTTTCTTCAATACTGAATTCATTTCTAAACTTTGAGATGATATTCAGGGCTATTCCAGTTAAACATATACCCTACCCCAGGACGGCAAAATAAAGAACTTCTATTGGGGGAGGGTCCTGTAAATTTAATCTTCTAATGGGGGTGGGTAAAAAGGGATTTTCACTTCTAAAGGGGGTTCCATTTTTGCCGGACAAGAAAAGGAAGACCAATAGTTTGGTGGCTAGAAAATCGTCGGCGTGCAGGGCGAAAACCGTCTGCGTGCGGGCCGAACTTATATGAGGACGATATGAATTGCATAGAGTGACTTCCGAATCCCGTTACAAGAAAACGACGCGAATCCTGATGTCTGATCGGTTTTCTAAGGAAGACCTTCAAAATTGGATGCCAGCTTACGGCGTACATGCAGCGCGTCAACACGATACCACGGCGATCAGTATTTTGTTTGGGGGTGGGAGCGGAAAGGAGATCACAGTGAACAAGGCCACTTTGCACGCTTATTCGAGCGGACACAGCTTTGAAGTTGTAATTAAAATTTAACATCGCGACATAGCAGTGAAGTACCGCGTAGAAGCCTGGACGCTCATAATTTGATAAGGAATGGCAATCCAATTTTTCAAATGTTTATTTACAATTCAGTGAATATATTAATAACCATTTTCATACTCTCAGTAAATTGATGTTCTATATTACAGTAAAAATAAATGAATATTAGTTACGATAACTAGCCTAATTGTGACTTTTTAGGCCATATTGAAATTAATTGAATGACAAAGGCCAATTTGTATTGGTTATTTGGAATAATTCTAATCAGAATAATGTGAAACTCTAACATAAGCGATACAGTCTTGGATACATAATTTTCCGCTAAATCCCATAGCGGGACGCACGTGCGTAGACAGGACCGGAACTGGCGTCGGGATAAAGCGGTTAAAGGGCGTGGTCTGCAAGAGAAGCACGCTTTACAGTTTTTATATTGTATTTCCAACAACACTGTTTATTTTCTTATGAACCCTTTTAGTATTGAAACGAATTTCCACAGAATACCTTAAACAGTTAGGCACTAAAATGAGAAGCTCCGGTCATGTATCCTCATGCGCGTCTCGATGCGACCGATAGCTATCTTTTGCTATCAACAGTAATTTCAATTCCCTTCATATTAATTAAAATACCTCAGTAAAATGCAAGTGCGATAAGCCATTGTGTTTTGATTTGGATTTGAAGCCTGCAAGCCTTTTCGTTAAGTAGTTTGTTTAGAACTGAAACTTTTGGAACAAATACATGTATTTTATATACTCTCGCACATGTAAATTCAGTGCTGTTATACGTTAAAGTTATTCACTTTCAAGAGTTACACTGGATATTTGTTTAGTATAAAGTTTATACTATAAACAGAATAAAAGAATCGTACAACGTCAATAAGCAGTTTTTGACCAACGGGAAAGTGCCTTCTGTCAGTTTGTCGAAGGGAGATCACTTTTGATTAACTTGCTATTGCTGATTAATTATATTAAGACGAAACGCAACATGTAATATGTACTAGACATTGGATAAAATGCTGTACTTTACATGTGTGGTACACTAACTTGGAAACTACAAATGAACAATTGGTGCGGTAAAAATAACAACTATCTACGGTAAAAGATCACTGCCGGTGAACTCTGACGTAAAAGATCGTACATCATTTTTGAGTCGGCAGACTCAGTGAAAACCAATTTTCGACAATCGTTTTTGCTTTACTATGAACCTAACAATTTGAGGGTTGCATGCAATACTGTTCTAACTCCTTCTTTATTTCAATGTAGTAACGACAGTACTTGCATGCTACCATAGAATGTATGCTTGCTACCCTAGAATATAGTTCTTAGTTTCAAAAAGTAAGTCAATGCTACAAAGCGGTCAATTTTGTAATTCTGTGCAAAACGATAAAATTTATATTAAAAAATATGGAATCAATCAATATTTGAAGAAATTTAACTTGTGGAACGTTCGACAAGATTTTGAGTCATGAACGCGCATGAATACCTGATGGCGGAACGCCATATTGGATTCGACAACGTTCGGTGAAGACGAAAAATCCATCGTAATCAAATCAACAGTGAGTATTTATCGAGTTATTTTCGTGATGCAATGTTTTTATAACACCCAGGTTATATTTGAATGTATATTGACAATAGAAGTTCTCTTTGTAAATAGAATTATTCATATGGAAATGGAGGTGGATTTGGTGGTTTTCGAATGGTAGCCTACGTTACAAAATCATTGTAAAACTTGAAATTTTAGATTCGAAAGACTACACCGCAGTAAACTTGATTTTGGCTCTTTGGGTTCTATTGAACGGTTACGTCATTTAATTAATTAATGCACTCTCCAAAATGAAAGTAGGAGTCTCAAAATCGACCGTAGGGCTAAGCGAAACTTTTTTAATTTAGGGCCCTAATCATTGTGGATATTAATTGTGGAACCTTGTAGAGATGTAAGTAATCAAATTATTTCAATGTATTGCATTGAAAAAAGTTGGATTTTGAACGATTAACGAATTACTTGGTAAAATATCGTCGCTCGTGAGTCGTGTAAGAATTATATTCCCATTTGAACGCTTTAAAGTAAAACATAAAGCATCTGATTCACAATGATTTTTTATAACATTTTGATCTATTGAAAATTATGTTTAAAGTAATTTAAAATTCATACATGAATTGATTTAACAGATATATTAATAAATGCATTTTATGCATTTGATCATAATCTTGAGCCTGAATTTCCATCAGAAAATATCCAGATCTAACCCATTTCCAAACCGTAACCAGCTACATAGTTGACACAAGATTTTCTGAAGTATAAAATTTCAAAGAAATGAAAATCTAATGTTTTCAATAATTGCGTGTTATATGTACACCTTGTGAAATCCGCTATCAGAAGTTTTTCCTGCTTTCAGTTTTGTCTTAGTACTCTTACACTCCATTCCATATGTCTCACAGGTCATTTAATCAGAACAGATATTCTCAAAATTAATAACCCAGGGAAAACCATAAGAAGAAAAAGAGTAGCACCTCAGGGATTCACCAAGTTTATACAGAAATGGGAACTTCACAATATTTATTTAATAGTATCTCTTAAATGCATTTCAGGTAAATTTTGCATCCCGGAAGAAAGAATGAAGTATTTATTAATTGATTTAATTATTCATAAACAGGTTTAGATGATTTTTGGTTCTGGTCAGACATGTATCAACCATTTGAACCATTTGAAGCGGTATAGAACTATATTTTAGTTTCTTTGTAATGCTTGAGCTGAGATAACGCTGTCAACATTGCAACTGGTAAATTATTTTAATATGTTAATGGGTGGGGTACAAATCCGTTGCATTGGGAAAATGTAATATTTTTTCCTATCTGAATATTTTCTGATGGAAATTCAGGTTCCTGTAATTTGATAAATAACTCAAATTAGTTTTATAGTGTTAAATTAAGTATTGTTAATAGTAGAATTGCCTAACAAAGTGACAATAAATTATGAAATGAAAACCAAAGATATACATTTTGTTCACTACAAACATGTGCCAAATTATAAAAATGAATATATTGTGTCCCTTTTGATGTTACACCAGTATTAAGTATTGAAGTGAACCTAGGTTTACACAGTGTTTCAGTTCAATAATTTTGATGTAACAAGTATTCATTTATTAGCCTTCCATTACAAATTGTTTTTAGGTAAAATAAACCAAAACTACTTAAGACATTAATTTTATGTCTATTTCATTCTATGATTTTTACCCAGACTTGAATTCTGATCAGCAATGTAAACGAAATTACCGGTAGTTATTTGAAAAGGAACCCACTTTGTGAATTTTAGTGATAACCCAATTTGACCAGTTTATAAGAGCAGTCAACACATTTTTGACTTTTTGCAGTCTGATACTTTCTGGTTAATTTTAAAGTGACATGCCTGGATCCATATTTTATTTTTTCAAAAGAAGGAAACACATAATAACTCTGGCAGTGATGAAACAATATGGATACTTAATTCAGTTAATCAACAGTTAATCAATATAACTTTATGAAATTTTCTTGAACGGCTGTTGGAACAGGCATTTTAACTACAAAACAAATGACAGCACTCTTTTTCACAGCAACTAAAGGAAAAACATTTTTCACAGTCCAAAAGATTGTGGGTGACTTTTTGTAGATACACCTCACACCTCAGACTGAATGGATTTCAATGCAGAATAGAAACAATCTGAAGAAAGACCATTCTAGCAAAGTACAAAATGGGAGTAAACTAATTGTTATGATCACTCACTTAAAAAATAAAATATGTTATTATAAAGAATATTTGTAATTTGAGCAAAGATCAAAATAATTGTTATTATTTCATGGGTGCGTTTGCCTGAAAATCAGGTTTTTGTGTGTCTAAAAATGATTGATTTTCTTCATTTACCCTAAATAAATTTTCAGGATTTCAGGTTTTTTAGAAATCCTAACTTGCACCCTTGCAATTTTGTGTTTGTTTATTTCAGTGATAAAATCAAATGAAAGAAATGTGCCATCTCTGGTTCAAAAAGCATGAAATTGGAAAAGGAGTGGAAGAAGGATAATGGTATATTAAATTTTATTAATTGACTATTAATAGGGCTCTCACCAGACTTGCAAATCAGGGAGAGTTTTGTCATAATTTACTGCATTATGGAGAAGTTTGCAGTCAACAGCTTTCTTTCCCTATATCGTAAATACAAAATGACTTCTAACAAAGCTCAACAAAGAGAGAAGTCTGGTCACTTTTGATGAGACTAATTCCTTCAAGTCTCTCTCTAGTGAGAGCCCTGTATTAATATACAGTAAAGGCATTGCATACTTTGCCCTTTTCTTTTACATGACTGCAGTGTGGCAAAATCTCGAGGCATGTCATCACCTGACTTGAACATGCCATTTTCCTGGCAGACACTACATGGTACACCACATCAATACTTAAGTATTTTATAATGGCCCAGCAATTCTCATATTGGTCCAGAACACCTGTATTGGCCCAGTTTAGTCTTCATATGAATTTGAACATGTTATTGGGCCTCGGGCTGTCATATTTACCCTCGGCCTTCTGTCTCAGGCATATATGACTACCTTTGACCCAATAACAAGGTCAACTTGAATTCACTTGATTATTAACATTATATATAACAATATTCATCTGTGGGCCACCTTGAACTAACACGATGGGTTGCTTATTTGTTTTTTAAGTTGGGTAATCTCATATAAATGTGTCTCAAAAATCCAATGCTGTTTCAACTTTCATGGTTAATAACTTGACCCTTTACTCCATTTACACGCCATTTTACCACATGGGTAACCAGTGTAAATCCACATCAGATAGAGATAGCACAAATGTAGCTCCAGACCAGCTTGCACATCAGACATTTTGAGGTCTCATCATTCTGTATCTACTCTGTTCATTAGATACATTTAAAGCTCTAATTAACAGGAAGGAGATGTGTCAGCACCTAGATTTACAATAGTTGCTCATGTGTTAAAAGGTGTATCCAACGAATAAAATGAAGTATCAAAATGCAGGTGTTTTTTTGTAGTAATTAACCCTTTACTATAATATTATACACATTTTCATGCCTTTTCATGATCTGATCTGGATCTGCACAGGTCACATTGTGGTCAGAAATAACCTATTGAAATTTGAATAAAAAAGCTAACGCCGTAACGGTTTAGATCCTAATCAGGCAGTATGGATGTGTCGGCTGATCTAGATCTACACTGATTTCCCATGCCATAAAGGCATATGGAGGTAAAGGTTAAATGGGATAAATTGTGTATGAGCCTATAGGAACTGAAGATGGCTTGAAGCTTACACCAGAAATACCTCTTTTTTGTGATATTTATAAAAATAGATGAATTATGACAACATTGTAATCTGTTAACTAACCTGCAACATCAAATTATGTACAACTTCATAAGCAACAAAAAGTACAGTGAAATTGGTTTTGGTTATTTGTTATGATTAAAATACAACATTTATTTTCAGCCATGTGTATCATCAGTCTTGTGAAAGCTGTGGACTTGAAATGTCTGCAGAATTGGTAGAACATAAGGGAGCAGAATATGAATGTTACTGTAGAAAATGAAGACAAGGTTTGCATTTTTTATTTTCATTTATTAAAGCTGCATGAATGTATGATTGAGACACGCTAAATCTATCTGTATATGTTGGTATTTGTATTTTTGTATCTTGTAACAAGAAAACATAAAATTGTGTTTATATGTATGTGTTGACTTGTGAGACCTCAGTTCACAAGAAAATTAATCATCCTATATAAAAATTACTGTGTTGTTTTTGCCCCTTTCTTCCATGAATACATGACATGAGTGACCAGTGTATATCCAGATCAGCAGGCATATCTGTGCAGTCTTAACAGGATCTACACGGTTCATAATAAGATTCATGAGGCTATTTCTTACAAATATGCAAACAGTGTAGATTCCAATCAGATCCAGATCAGACATCAAAGTTGTTCTTGCTGATACATGTACTGATGTATTGTTTTCCAGGTGTCCACTAGCTGCTTAATCTAAAGGGTCATTTTTTTGTGTCGCCCTTTCAAAGAAAAGGCAATACATAGGGATCGCTTTGTCTGTCTGTCCATCTATCCCAAAAACTTAATGTTGGTTATAACTTTGCCATTTCTTAATATTTCTTCATGAAATTTTCAAATTATATTGTTTGTGACAACATGCTTGAGCTGATATTAATTTTCAGGTCAAGGTCACATTTGATGGAGTTAATCCTTTTTTGTACTTTTTTTTAACAGAAAAACTTAATGTTGACTTTAACTTTGACTTTTCTTAATATTTCTACATCAAACTTTCAAATTATATTGCTCATGACAACACACTCATCATGACTCCAAGTTCTTTATGTCAAGATGGGGTTATTCCCTTTTAAGCTCACCTGAGCTGGCTCAGGGTGAGCTATAAGAATCGATGAATGTCCGTCGGACGTCGTCCGTCCACACTTAGTTCATTAACACTCTAGCGGTCACATTTTTGCTCCGATTGTCATGAAACTTGCTCAGGATGTATGTCTCAATATGTCTCAATGATTTCTCGGACGAGTTCGAATATGGGTCATCTGGGTCCAAAAACTAGGTCACTGTTACTAAAAATAGAATTTTCTTGTTAACACTCTAGCGGTCACATTTTTGATCCGATTGTCATGAAACATGGTCAGGATGTTTGTCCCAATGATTTCTCGGACGAGTTCGAATATGGGTCATCTGGGTCCAAAAACTAGGTCACTGTTACTAAAAATAGAATTTTCTTGTTAACACTCTAGCGGTCACATTTTTGATCCGATTGTCATGAAACTTGGTCAGGATGTTTGTCCCAATGATTTCTCGGACGAGTTCGAACATGGGTCATCTGGGTCCAAAAACTAGGTCACTGTTACTAAAAATAGAATTTTCTTGTTAACACTCTAGCGGTCACATTTTTGCTCCGATCGTCATGAAACTTGGTCAGGGTGTTTGTCCCTATGATTTCTCGGACGAGTTCGAATGTGGGTCATCTGGGTCCAAAAACTAGGTCACTGTTACTAACAATAGAATTATCTTGTTAACACTCTAGGTTATTTGTTGAAATTAATATTTCAGGATAACAGCTCTACATGGAATGCTGTGAGGAGACCAGTTTGACAATTCTGTCTATGACTGTCTGAGGGAGCATACAGCCTTTAGATTGCCACTAATTCCTGCAATGGAGCATGCTGCTTTTGTAATGGACAAGAATAAAAAAATCACAAATGTCAATACAAATAGTGGATGTGAAATGGAGACAAGTTATATAAAATATAACCAAAACGTTTTAATGTGCACCTCATTGAAAAAACATCAGTTGACAAAAAAGCATCAGTGTAATTGTGTGTTTGAACATTATTTGCTGAATAATAGAACCATTGAAAAAAACCATAGTGTCACTTGTAGTATTATTTTAAATCATGTGACCCAATTCTGTTTGTCGATTTCAAGTTTGAATATTCAAAGATTATGACTAGCTTAGCTACTTTTTTTCTGTCATTGGTGTCACCGTATCTCAACTCAGAATTTTAGGTGCTGTCTAATGATACTGCGCTTGCAAACAACTGCTCACAGGATTCTTCCACACTTACAAAAGTATTCACGCCATTAAGGTAATATTCCATTCGTCATTGCACTCTCATTGATAAAATGAAAAATTAAAAAGTCTCTCTGAATGCAAAATGCAAGGATGAAAGGAGTAATACTTTTAAATAAAGCGTTGTGTTTGAGAACTGACCAGCGTTGTTTCACTGTTGACCATATGACCTATGAAGTATGATATCCTTCACTTAATTGTGATTGGTCAATTTCATTTTATTGTCTACAAGTCCAATCATATTCAAATTATGCCTTTAGACATATTGTCCTACCACCAGGTTCGCTTTCCATGTCACCACGTCTGCAAACTTGATAACAGTATTTGTCTTGACTTGTTAATTGGACATTAATTGTTTTTGGGGTCGAAGATCTATGTCTCGGAGGACATAAAGTAAATTGTTCCCCGTTCTTGAGGCGAAAGTTTATTTCTGGTCCAACTTAATCAAACCCAAAAATCCATTGCTTTTCAATTGTGTTGATGGCCGACTCATCAGTACCTTCAGTCCTTTGATTTATCATTGATAACTGAAAGCCTTTTCAGTCACGTAGCGTGCCATTCATGCGAATCTTTCCTCGAGAAAAAAGAAAAACGTAAAGATTTTACCGCCCACGACGCAAAAAGCTTGCATTACGTGTAAATCATGCCCTTTTTATTGCACACGTCTGACGTATTGTTAATTGTACGTCATATGTGTATGATGTAAGCGGCGAACAAACAGTGTGCATTTCGAGCAAATCGTGTGTTTATTTACCGCCAAAAATCCAGACATCAGGGATGAAGGTTATAAAACTGAGCATGGAAACCAGTCTCAAATCTCAAGCATCTTATTGGCTGAAATGGCGACTGGCGCCATTTCAGCCAATGAGATGCTTAAGATTTGAGACTGGTTTCCATTCTCAGTTTTATAACCTTGGGCACTGATATTATTGTTAGCGTTTGATTGTTATGACGTATGTCAGATTCCCCAAATCATTTTTTTCGGAAGGGCAGTTAATGCTGTTGCCCACCAGTAAAATAAACTATTGCTACATGTTTTTAGTTTTTCATTGCCGAATCTCTGACGCAAAAAAAAAATCGCATAGTCCGTGTTTTTTGCTTTCATTATCGCGTAAGCTATAAACGGAACTAATAAAACACATCTTCGAAAAAAAAAACAAAACGTAAATGCATAAACATACACAATGCGAAAGTTATGTCTGTGAATTTTCTATTGAAAATTCACAGATTTTGTTTTTATTTGCGATATAGACAGTGTAGGAGAAGTGTTCATGCGTGTATCTTTTCATAAGCGTTAGTAACTATTTCATTATTACGGAATTCCGTTGGGTCATCATTGTTTCGCGCTGTCGACCTCTAGGGCGAGAACATGAAAACACGATGCGAGATCGCGAAAGTACGATGCGAGACCGCGATATTAATATCGTGCCCTCGCATCTTACTTTCACGACCTCGCATCGAGTTTTCGCGTGTTGATACTTTCGCGATCTCGCATCGAGTTTTCGCGTTTTCGTGGTTTCGCCCCCGGGACAGCGATATAAATATCGCGTTCTCACATCGTACTTTCGCGATCTCGCATCGTCGTTTCGCGATCTCGCATCGTGTTTTCGCGTTTTCGTGTTCTCACCCCAGAGGTCGACAGCGCGAAACATCGATGGCCCATCGTACTTTCGCGATCAGTACAGCGAAGCAACGAACACGCGAAACAACGATGCAAGGTCGCGAAAGTACAATGCGAGAACGCGATATTAATATCGCGTTCTCGCATCGTACTTCCGCGATCTCGCATCGTGTTTTCGCGTTTTCGTGGTCTAATGTACTGAGGGCGAGACTGCGAAAATGCGAAAACACAATGCGAGAACGCGAAACAACGATGCGAGGTCGTGAAAGTACGATGCGATGGCGCGATATTAATATTGTATAATTATTAATATTGTACTTTCGCGACCTCGCATTGTGTTCTCGCGAATTCGCATCGTTGTTTCGCGATCTCCATCGTTGTTTCGCGATATCGCATCGTGTTCTCGCCCTTGGGGTCGACAGGGCGAAACAATGATGGCTTCAACGGAACACCGTACAATGCAGATTTGGAGAGAACAAAACAAGCTTCGGTCAGTGACCTTGTGCATTATTTTTACTTTTGGCACTCCTAATAAAATTAACTCATCACGAATTAAGATGTATTTAACTTATATTTCAAAATTAAAATTGTACATTTGTACAAAACATTATCAGACGAAAATTCACCACAAATTGCTAGCGCGTTCGCGCGACCAGCCACGGCGGATCACGTGACACTCGAGTAATACTAAAAATTAAAATATCATACATATGCAAACTGTTTCACAAATATGATATTTCATGCTCCTTTCCCGAAAATTACCAGATGAAAAATATTCAGCTCCCCTTTATATGCATTAAAGATAATAAGTGTCTACTTTAATAGCATTAATCAGTTATAGCTTAAGCTAAAGATACAATCTTTGGTGTTTATATTTTCTCCGGACTTTGAAAACTATTATGTTATCAATTCATCCTTTTAGTCAAATAACTTGCTGACATGGCAATTCTTATTACACAGAAGACGACTGTGTCATGCATTTATTGTTTATCCTCAGTAAAGTTCAAGATGCTGTTTCTGAGTTTTTCAATATTAAAATGTTCTTACAGATCTATAAGTCCGTCCTTGCCAACCGATCACGATCTACATTGTTCGCGTTTTGATTCATTAGGTTATTACTGATAAGAAGGCTTCAAAACAAGATCCTTACTTTGCAGTGGACCTGCCTTTTGGAAATCAAACTACAAGTCTTGTTTCTTTATAATGTGGTATTTGAGAATATGGTAGACTTAACCCTAATATGGCAAATGCATATGAACTCGCCACACATAAAACGTTTATTTATGAATGATGTTCAACATTAAAAAAAACTTCTAAGGGTTAAAAAATATCTCTTCTAAAGGTGGACCAACATTGAAAAAAAATCTACTGGGGGGACCGTTTTCAATTTTTTTTGCTTCTAATGGGGGATGGTCTAATTTGAAAGTGTCTTCCTGGGGTGGGATATATGTTTAAATGGAATAGCCCTCAGTTATGATATGTGTGATTACTGTACATATTTTTCGGCGTTAGCTGTCTAAGCTCACTTTTGACCTAGTTTTTCAACCAACGAAATGTTGTCAATAATGCTCGTATTCTATTATTATGCAGCGGGAAAATGAAATAAACTATTTCGATCGGTAGCTATTAACAACAGAGAGGCATCTAGCAGGGTGGAGAGGTATCTAGTGGGATTTTTTTTCTTAAATCAAATAGATTATTTCGATTGGTTTTTAGTGTGTGTAGTTTAAGATTACCGTAACGATTTTTATATTTTGTGTAAGTATTTACCTGGCACTTACATTTTCGAGCATTTTCGTTTTTAAAAGCGATAATTGTATTGAAGTAAAACATATTTACGATTTAAATAACCAGTTAAGTCAATATTGATGGCTTAAATACAGTTTTATATATAATATTCTTGGGTGTCAGGTAAACGTTTGCGTACAATACTAAGTGTAAAACGAAAGAAAAGTGCAGATATTTCTAGTTCTTACTGGTTCTTTTCTTGATCCTTTGATACTGATTGTTAATTTCAAGTGGGAAAGTTACGTTCTCTGTAGTGTAGTGGCTAACTCTCTCGCCTCGCAAGCTGAGGCCCAGGGTTCAATACTCAGGATGGACATTTTTTTTAAAGTTAATTTACGTAAAAGTTGGTAGATTTCGTTCTTGCAACAAGCTGTTATTATTTATATTTATTAAATTTCAAGGACATTTATTCATCTTGAGTTTTAACTCTATAAGAGGTATTTTATTAAAACTGAATAAATGTAGATCAAGATTTAGTGTAAGGCTTTGCTTCTGGTTTAAACCCCTGTGGCAATTCGATTTGCCATTGACCGTTCCAAGGCGGTAACCCCTCGGGTTCGCATTTTTGTTAATTCTTTGTGGTGTCCTTTTTAAAACTGATCATTTTATTAACCATGCTCTCTCACCCTCTTCTTGACTGTGTGGGGAGGCTGTTTTTTCTGAATGTGGCAATTCCTGATATGCATATTTCACCTTTTTTAATCGACTTGTTATCACCGTATGAAATTGTTGCAACAGCTTCAATATTTTTTTTGAAAGACATTTTCAATAAATTTATGAGTTGTCATGATTCGGTCGCTTAATCTCTAGGTCATACTAAGAAGGCAGAGAGGGTTCGTCAACAGCTATAACAAGTAAAATAAAATAACTAAACTGCGCCTGCTTCGCCTCTCTATATTTCTTTCTTTCTTATATACATTTATATAAATCTTTTCCATCAACGCCGTTTATCTTTTTTAAAGATATTTCTTGTTATTCTTTCATTAACCATTTAAAATTCAAATATATTGACTGATTACTTTTTTTAAAATTCTACAAATAGATTGAATGTGTTGATATTTTCATATTGGAATTGTCTGACAATTATGTTAACAAGAATCTGTATTATTTATATTGCAACCATACTATATTTTTTATTGAATGTCAAGCTTTGTCAAATTTCTCAATTGTTATTTGTCTGTGCAAATAAATTTTCAAATATTTTGGTACTTTATTTACACATATTACATCAACTTTGCCTGCAGAAACCATATTATCAAGCTCAAGTCCTACGTGGTCTGCTTTAGTTCAATTATATTTCAAGAAACAGTTCAATGACATGTTATTAGATCAAGTCATTATTCAGGTTTGTATTTTTAGAATTTTAATTCTACCATGACCTCCTTGATGTTCACACATGGAGAGCACTAAACACTCTTGATGTTCTGATTTAGTGATGTAGTGTCAACAGGGTCCAAGATCATAAAACTAAGATGGGAGACCAGTCTCAAATCTCAAGCATCTGATTAGCTGAAATGGCGAATAGTCTCTAGATTTAATTTTATGATCTTTGGCACAGATATGTTGTATAATGAAAATTACTTTTAACCCTTTCCTCCATATGTACACCTTTATTGCATGGGCGAACAGTCAAGATCTAGATCAGCTGGAACCTCTGTGCCATCTGATCAGGATCTAAACTGTTTGCTTTTTGATTCAATAGGTTATTTCTGACCTAAATGCGACCAGTGCAGATCCTGATCAGACGTCACAGATGTGCCTGCTGATCTGTATCTACACTTGTGGCACATGCGTAAAACCGCGTATATATGGAGGAATTGTTGTAATAAAGTAGCCACCAGTTTCTTATCTCAGGATTTATTATGGGCTATCCTCCTCCATTCTGTACATTATATCACCATCAGCTATTTATGATATCACAATTTTCAATAACAGTCTTTATTATATAGGGAAATCATCTGCACACATTTAAAAATAGGTGAAATGAAATAATTTGGTTTAATGTATGTAGATCTATTATAGTAATCAACTAACTACCTTTTATTACAATGATGAAATTTTAAAAGGTTTTATAGGTGTTCAACTTGTTATGTTTTTATCTGCAACAGGAGACTGTTATATAGGATGTTGCGCACTCATTAAAATCACTCGCTTCAGTTAGGTTTTTTGCTTATTTCTTAGTCATTTCTGGACCAATTATGATCAGGTAAAGAGCACAGAGGACTCCTGTTACAACAAAGGACTCCTGTTAGCAGTTTCTTCAACATTTAATCTCCAATATCAATCGCCTGCCGTTTTCTCAAAAATTCAAAGACCAATTTTGTTTTAAATGTCTTTGAATGTTAGAGAAAATGGCAGCCCACAGTCATGACGAAATGTTATAAACAACCTTTTTGGCAACATAAAATGCATGTTTTCCGTCAAAATCACGCCAATTGTGCACTAAAAGCTTAAAATAAAAAAATTGTTTTCACCCGTGAAAGATAGAAATATATTTCACTCGTGACTTCTAGAATTATGTATATTCACTTGTGGCCCCTCATGAAAATGTGAGTTCCGGAGCTCACTCAAACAAATATATTTCTATCTAACACTGGTAAGAACAAACATTTTCAATGTATTTCAAACATATCAACTCAGTTAAATGCAACAAAAGCTTACTGTATGTACACGTAATGACAGAAAGTACTTGTTAAAAGTTCAGGAGAGAGATTGTATAAGTTATTGTAACTTTCTTTTCAATCCCGTTTGTGAATGTTATGCAGTATTGTGCATGTACTTTTGTCAAAGAAATAAATCTCATTTAAACCTATTATTCTGCCATTATTCATATTTTATGACTGAATAAACTAACGGATGATGTAATTCATATTTTTCAAAGATTTTCTGAGTAAATTTCGGACTTTATCTTCAAAAAACTGGAAGCGGACCTTTAATGCATTAATTGTATTCTTCCAGAATTTACTTCTAGGTGAAATGTTTACATTGCTCAATACACAAAGAGTCCAGAGGGTGCAAACATCAGATTTTAAAAGATTTTTCAAGTTGGTGGCCTGGAATTATTTTGCAATCTGGTTATAAACAGTAACAAAACACCTGTTTATTAACTTTTATTTTCAGTTTTATCATCATCATCATCATCATCATCATCATCATCATCATCACTGTCTTTTTCATCATCTGATTTACTTGGGGCAGCCCCTTTTTCATCAGCTGCCATATCTGCAAAAAAGTCCCCTTTATCGGATGATTTCAGAAACTTATTCTTGCTTCCTTTCTTGGCTTTAACTTTCACATCTACTTGTTCTTCCTTTATTGACTCAACATTCCAGAACTTTATTTTCTGGTCAAGTGCGCAGATTGCAAGCCAGTGCTTGTCCCTGGAGAGAGAGAGGTTCTCAACGGGGAAATCTCCTGGATGTTCCCCGACCACACCCAGAAATCTGTTTGGCAGAATATTCACAGCTCTGCAACAAAGATGCATAAATTGTAGCATTCATAAAGTGTTTAACCAGAGGTATCACTAGCTGCTCAATATAAAGGGTAATTTAAGGTAGGATACCTGTAATGGGCACTTTTATGAATCATTAATATATTTATACCACGGTGAAGTACACCACTTGATTGACTTATGTGCACATTTTCATAAAGTTTTGCCGTAAAACATCATAGTTTTTAGCAATTTTGCATTTTTTACTCCTCTCGGTCAAATCCATCTATGTAAAATCAGGACCTGGGAACAATAAATACAAGTGAAAATTGGATTTCTTGATTTTTCATCATATAATTCAGGTTTATTTGATTCACAGATGATCATATATGAAAAAGAAAATGAAGACAATGAAAGTTGTGCAAGCAAATTGTATTTTTTTACCAAAACTTATGACACAATGCCACTGAAAATCAACAATTTTATACAAAACGAATTTCTATCACACAAAAATAATGAAAATTTTGACCAATGGACATGTTGGGGCATAAAAATTATGTTTTTAGAAATTGATTTTGATATGTTATTAATAAACTGGGTAAATTTCATGACATGTTTCCATGTGATTTTTTGAGAAAATAGCCATCTTAATGTTATGGTGTCCACAATTGCTAAGAAAAAAATATATTTCAAAAAATGTCTATTTCACATTCCTAATCATCACAACACTAAAATAGGTTAAAACATCAAATCACAAAAACTAATGGTTAAATCTTAACATGTAACTTGCCAGCAATAAGTATAACCATGTATTTATCTAAACATGATAATGAAAAAACTTCAATGGACAATGTGTATCAAACCTGTTGTTTGAGCTAGAAAATGCTTCTATGAAAAGATACTTTTATTATACTCTTAATAATTATGAGTTTTAACTTCTATCAATACACTAAAACATAATTAACATATTAAAAGTGTCAATTATATGTAGTTTAGATTAAATAATGGCAAAATTTTAACCCATGGTTCATATAATAACATATTTGGTAACTTCAAAAACGAAGCAAGTGTTCATCACCAACCACTACAAATCACTTTGAGAAATAAGCTGCCATTTTTTGGAATGACTTCATCTAAGACTTTTTTGACATTTGTCACCCTTGGTGCACCATCTGAATTCTTATTGGTGAATATATCCCTTACACCATCTTCGCTAGATCTCCTATAAATGGTTTTCAGGTGGTGAATGTTCAGTCCCAACTCCCGAGCCAGCGATATTTTCAGCTGTTGTGATCTTACACACACTGGATGATACAAGGCAATGTAAAGATGACATGTTCTTTTCTTGATTAAACAACTTGGAGTTGAAGACATCTAAAGGTGGATAGCTATAACCAAGTAGTTCTTTTGATAAAAACTGAGTGAGCACTGAGCAGAACCAGATCCTTCAAGGATGTGACATCTGCTATGGCATTATGTGCCTCATAGGCGATTCCAAGGATATTTGACACAAGATCTGCATGCTTATGAGAACCCTTAGGGCAAAGTTTCCTAAATATTGAGAGGGAATCAACCATTCCGACACAGCATTTGAAAAAATCTTTCAGTTTGCTGACTGACTGAAAGCTATTTATCAGTATAGGGAAGTCAAACCAATGTCCATTGTGTGCCACCAGTATAGGGTTTGGAAACTTTCTTAACCAATTACAAAAGTGGTCCAGAGAATAGTCCAATTCCTTGCTGTCAACTTGCTTTCCATGCACTGTCATTTGGCTGTCAGACACTCTAATCCCAGTAATTCTCTCAGCATTAGGTGCAATATGGCTGGTGGGTAAAACATACTGGTTGAAAGTGGCACCAGTGCTGAAAGTTGATGCTGCTATTTGGAGTATATCTGGCATTTGTCCACAACGAACTGTAATAAAATTGAATTGATTACTCAATTGCATCAAGCAATGGCAAATGTAAAATCAGTTACATATGGCAGGTTGGTTTGAAGACCTCACATTCTTATGCCGACTTAAGATTTGAACACACTAAAAAAGCTAACAAATGAAAATTGTAACTAAGAGCCAGTTTAGATCTTTAGCAATATAAAGCTACAATATATAGCTATTTCTGGTGGAGAAAATGACATTTACGTTGAAAAGCAGCATTGTGGCTTGTTGGTTAGACAGATGAAAAAAATACTGGTTCATCCCAGGAATCGGTTGTTCGATGCACCATACCATCTGTATGTAGCCTTTCTTTGCTGACTGGATAACAAACACAATTTATGCCTAAACATAATTAAATTATATAAATGTACTTACTCAAGTCAGTAGTCTCATAAGTCAAAAGATATGAAGGATGATGGCTCTCCTGAAGGAATCATGACCAGTTTGAAACGTCCTTTCGGTGTAGCCTCCGGCAGCTTCTCAATATCTGGTTCAGGTACATGACCAATACCTGAAATGTAGTTTTGTTTTCATGAAAATATAGGGAAAATCTGTCACAGTAACACAAAGGAAATATAAAATCGTAAAACAAAAGGTCTAACAGTAATTGTGTTGAAAAAAATCTCTAAAAAGAATTTTCATTTATTTTTACTGTTATGAAATGTTTCACTGTCATGCATGTTTTTGGTGTTGTTTTTTTTTTTTTTGCAAAATAGACAAAATAAACGGAAGACAATCACTGATTTCTCTTTTAGTAGTTGAAAATTCTTTAAAATATAAACAACATTTTCTTGTCAGTATCATTACGATCACGTGGGAATTTAAAATTATGTTTTGTATCGCATGGTTTTTGTTGTGAATTTAGGAAAATAGAATTTCAATGAATTTTTACATTTGTAGGTCAAGCTTTGTTTCTTTACATTCTAATGTGTCTTACTGTATGCAAAATAAAGATACATTAGCAACAATCATTTGTGCAAAGTTTCATTGAACGGCATTTTACCATTATTGAGATTTTGACAATTTTCTTTTTATCGATAAATAGAACTGGGAGGTGTGTGGTGAGCAAAAAACTGCATAGAATCAATAACAGCATGATTTCACAGCCTCATAGAATGGTACAAGTAAATAACATTGACTTACCTGACTGAAAGCAGTCTCCTTCTAATGTTTTCTGTACGATTTTTCAGCAGAACATCAAGCTCGATCACTCTCCGTCCATGCCAGCTTTACAACCCGCCATTTGTCTGCTTTCGGTGCGAAAATATCGGACAGTTCTGAGTTTTACACTTGCAAATACATAGTATGTGTGCATAGTTGTGCTCTGCGATTATTTTGGATGAGTTCTTTCCAATCTTTCTTCTTGATTTTGCTTTAAAACGACCTTTTCTGACGACTTTCAGAACTTTCAAGTTTTCGCAATCTTTTACCGGAAGTTTGAACCCGGTGATTTCCCTTGAGTTTTATAAAATATTTGTTTTGTTATTCTGAGTTTTTTATATCAACATTGTAGAAAATCTGTATTATATATTATAAACATTTCTTCTGTAAAGGTCTTGACAAAAAATAAACAATGTTACTTAAAAATTTTGTAACCGACCGACATTTTACGTATGACGACGTATTTTACCGGACGTTAGCTAATTCGGCCGAATTCGAACGGATTCGCCCGAAGTCATTACACGTATTCTACCTTAAGTCATTTAAATGTGGATTCTGCCAGTAATAGCCAAAATACCATTAATTTTAGCAAACAAATTACCCTTAAGCCGGAACGGCTAAAATCATAGTGGTAAAAATAAGGCTTTTTGTGAATTCCAAGAGTCTAAGGGTCATCTACCAGGTTAAATAAAACCCTTAGCACAACTATTTGTACGCGACAAGGGCTTTTCTATATATGCGATATTTGCCCTTCGCGTTCAACCCAGTTACTATTCAAATCAATGCGGAAAATTTTCCTTCTTTTTCTATATGCCGCCGATCGGAAAATGAATCGCAATTTCAATCTTTTGCCGGCTTCATAAAGCATCTTAAACATATTTATTTTTTAAAAAAATTACATACCTGAGAAGTAGAATCAATATATGTCATACTTTATAAGTAACGTTTTCGTTTTTTATGCAACTGTTTTAAATCTCCACCCATGTCGATTACACCGCATAAAGTTTATCTGACTCGCGTTTATCGATAATTTTCACCGTGTAAACGGCATATGCTGTGGTACGTTTAACAAGTTCATTTTATTGTTACTTTTTTCATTATTTATGTTTTATAACGATATTTGACATACCAGTGTTGAAATTTTCGTGTGGGAGTGAAAAAAAAGAGAATTTAAATCGGGTCGATTTCCACCACAGTTTTGATCGTAACTGCTTGAGACGTAAAGTACAGACAACGAAAACGTCCGTATATTAATGGGTCTGTGCTTGCAGTAGAATTATTGAGACTAATAAAACCCCGTGTTTAACAAAAAGTTATCAAGACAGGAATAAATCATATTCTCATAATTGTTTTGTTGGCACAAGTTACTTTACTCCATATATACAGGTCTTGTGGCATATACAAACAGTGTATATTCACCTCTGTGCCATCTGATCAGGTTCTACAAGCAAACAGTGTAGGTCCTGATCAGATGGCATGGATGTAGATCTGCACTGTTTAAAACCTTTGAAGATACTGAGTAGCGCTCAATCAGGCGCCAGGGGTAAAGTTAGTTTTAAGTATTTCTATTGCTGCCACTGAACCTACACTATAGTTCGATTTTGACCCGTGAGCTGTGACCTTTCGGACAAGTCCACTGTTATTATACTACATAGGTGAAGTGCGTCATTTTACAGAGTTACCGTTAAATTACTTTACTTATATGACATTACAACCTGTTCAAAGCAGCAGATATTTAGTCAAGACGCAATAGCTCTGTAGATAAGCTCCCGGGCTATGATGCAAAACATTGCATGTTCGAATCCAATAAAAATAACTTTTTATTTTTGTCTCATTTCTTTTTAAATAATTTTAATTTAGTTCATATGATATTATTTTTAATAGTATTGAGCTGTTTTATCTTTATATTTTGCAACCAACGTTCAATTTTGTGCATGTTCATTCCATTTTAACAATTAATTTTTGTTGAGCAGCTTGCCCTGACCCCATACACCTCCGTACCAAAGGAGCGTTGACAATTGTGAATCCTGGCGTTCTGTAAACACTTGTTGTTACATTCTTTTTCTTTAATAATTTACATAATTCAAAACCACTTTATACAATGTTTTGCATCGCCCAAAAATGTGTTTTGAGTAAGCACCAATCGCGACATTTTATCAACTCGCTTGATGAAAGCTTACTCCATTGTACGTTTAATGTCATTTTTGACGGTGTCAATATGAATTTATTGAATAAAAAGACATTAGAAACAGAAAAAAATGACATTTCCTCATGGGATTCGAACACACAACCCGTATGTCATATTACAAGAAATCAGTAGCGTTACTGCCACGACCATGAAACCTTTTGTTATAGAGCAGTACAATTTCAACATAATGAGCTATAATGGAAATACCTAACATCCCTATTTTTTGGAATATTCCAAAAATCTATAAATACAAAAGTACATTCACGGCTCAATGCGTAAAATCGAACTATTAGACTAGATTCTGAAAGTCCAAACGGGCTCAAAAATGAGTTTTGGTAGGGCCGACAAGATATACTTTTTATTTTGGTACCAAATTAAAGCCTATTATATGGCCAAACAATCTGGACTGGCCTGCAAAGAAAATTTTATTGCGAATCGTCGGAAAATAAGGGGAGATAACTCATGCCAAATCATACAAAAAATCAACAAAAAACTGACAAACTCAATGATATGGCATATAATATAAAGACTTTTTTCTGTCTTCATTGAAACTTGGTCAAATAAGTTGTAGGATGCAATTTAAAGTCCAAGGTGAACAACTTTTGTATATAATTTGTGAAAAACAAGAGTTATTCCCCTTTATTTTATTGAAATATAATGTAAATCGCTTATGTCCCATTGTTTTTGCTAGAAAATGATATTTCTGGTGATTTTTTTAACTTACAGAAAGGAATTATAGCACAAATTCTCTGAAAAAGCTTGTTTAACACCAATAACCATCCAGGTCATATTATTAAATAATAATTATATACATTTAATTTCATACTTGAGATCAAGACATTTATTACAAGCCAGACAAACACGACGTATTTCGCACTCAACGGTGGCAGAAAACCTCTACAAAACTCTCATGGCAATAATACTTATTTGGTATTCGCCAAACTTGGTTTAAATGATTTCGACAGTAATATATTTAATAACCTGTCAGATTACTTCAGTCAGACTAGAGTTATTGCCCTTTAATTAATAATTTTGACCAAATTAGTAATTAAAGGGCAATAACTCTAGAGTGACTGAAGCAAACTGACATTTTAACTCCTCCACATTTTAACTTAAAAAAAAGTTTGTGCTATCTTCAACAAACTTGCTTAGAAAGTTTAAGGTAAACATATCCAGTTCAATAACTGGCAAATAGCTTTGAACACCAAAGAAAGTGTCCTCTTATTGGTGTTTTTAGCCAAATTAGGACTGTCCAAGGACCCAGTTTTTAAGAATGCTGCGGGCATAATATTTCTGCTTAAATCTATACAAGATATTGTAGATCGCAGCAATGGCGTTAGAGTCATTGATATTTCATTGAATTTTTAAATCAAATGAGCAATGGATGGTTTCTTAATTAAAATGACAATCTTCATCAAATTTAGTAAGAACATATATGTACATAATATTTTAGACAAGTTTGATAGCCAGTCAGATTGCTCTTGTCACTATTGAGTCATGCCCTTCAACTGGAAATATTTGACAAGTTACATCCATACCTAACAAGACCTATATTTAGTATCACTAAACTTGTAGGACTGTTTAAGGGGACAATAAGAGCTCAGCTAAGAATGGTTACAAGCAAGATTACATCAGTAAGGACACTGAGGAGTTATGGGCCTTTAATTGCCAAACAAACAAATTAACAATTTCTGCTCCCTGACGGTTTTGTAGCAGTTTGACAATCTTGTTCTTTATTAGTTGTACAAGGAAACAAGTTTTTTTATTAATCATTCTAGTAAATCATTCGTACTTGTTGAGTTAAACAATATGTGTGTTAAACACATTTATGTTTCTACTTTCTAAGTGCAATCAATGCAGACGAAATTAAAAAAAAATCTAAATCAAAGACAAATACAAGTAAATGAGTAGTGATAATATGACGACATCAAACTAAAATTTTTAAATAACATTTGGTTGAAATATTATTTTTGAGATTACCAAACTAATATTTTGTATAGTGTTCTATTGACTGCTTCCGCTTTAGAGCTTATTTGAAATAGCACAAGAGAGTCTTTAATACATATTTGTTATGGCTATTGATAAATATGCTTGTGGCTTATGCTACACTTAAACTATAGTCAGACATACTCGCACTTGTCCTTTACAACATTTTCAAGCTTCTGAACGTCAGTGCTATTATAAGAGTAAGGTTTGTGTCCATCTACGGGTAGTGCTTCCAATAAATAATGATGGTTCCATTTGGACAGAAGTCTTAAGAGTATTACAATAGGTGAAAAACAAAAAAAACCCCTTCAAATCTATGGTTTGTTATGTTTAATTATTAAAGCTTAATCTTGATAATTCTATTTTTTCTTGAAACAATGAAGCCATTTTCATTCTCATGGAACTGGTTTTAATAATACTAAGCTTGAAACACGTTTGAGGAACCTCATGGAGACTATGTGTTTCGTGGTTCTGTTACCAGTTATTGTCTCAACAGTCGCTTTGCTTCAAATATGGCCTTAGTTTTCGTGAAAGGGAAGTTTCAGTCTTAGAAAAAAATGTTTAACCCCTTCTGAGCCTGAATAGAAACTTTGAAGTAGCAAGTTGGTTTTAAAACTTTCTTTGAAATTGACTGAAAGGCAATCTGAAGCCATGCATAGTAGTACATGTACTCCCTTCTTTGGGTAGGACTGCATCTAGAATAGCATAGTAGACCAAACAGAAAAGTATTCATAAACCAAACATTGGCCAGGGACCAAAAACCTAGGAATAGGGATATGAAAATAATAGGTGCTATGGTTATACTATCAGCTTGTAGTTGATAACAGTATTTTAAACTTATTTCAGCTCCTGTCAAATTGTTGCAGTCCATTCTGGATACTAGCACTACCCTTGTAATGGAGTGAGGGCATGGGTCTGAAAGATATTATCCTTTAAATAATAAAAGTAACCTACTCATTGCTATAGCTAACTCTTAACAATAGGGTTGAGGATCCTAGTAAAGGAAAGCATTGTCATCAGAACAAAGGGTCCAGATTCCTTCGTAGGGTTACCTTATTCTAATTCTTGGATCCTGCATCCTTTTTATGCCCCCAATCTGAAAGAGGAGGGGCCTTATAGGATGCCCTTATCCATCCGTCCCTCCGTACTTACGAAACCTGTGTCGCACATAACTCAAAAGGTATGAGAGCCACAATCATGAAACTTAACAGGTATGTTGACCATCATGTGTAGTTGTGCACCTGGGTTTTGTTTTGGGACACGCCTGTTAAGACCAGAGTTATGGTACCTTATGCATTTTAATATAATTCATTCAGCATGTAATCTTGAGTCGCATGTAATTCTAAAAGTATAAGCATTGCAGTTGTGAAACTTTACAGGCATGTTGACCATCATGTGTAGTTTTGCACCTGGGGTTCGTTTTTTGGCCACGCCTGTTAAGACCAGAGTTATGACCTATGTTTAGTTTTGACCTATCTTAAAAAGCGGTTGCTATAACATAGAACTGGGTAGTAACCCTTCTAAAACATCTGGATAGTGTTACCATACGTCTCATGGCAGATTATCATGCGTCAAAAAGGTGCTTACACTATTCTGTGGTGTAGGAAGCAAGACCGTGTCATTATAATGACTCTGCTAGCCTTTACAAGAGCCCCTCGTTCTATATTTGCGTTCTCCATTTTACATAAGCAGTCCTATTTCTCTAAGCTCGAACAATATATACTTGTATATTTTGACATATACATGAAAACTACTTTACTTACTGTCCTTAAAAGACTTACGATATTTGGGATTTTACTCTTTCTTTTACTAGTTTATGCTTGAAATTTCAAAATGTGCCATTCTCTTTCAAAAAAATATGTAAAAATGAAAACATTTAAAGGCAATACAATATTATGTTTTTCTTACAACCAACAAGATTATACTTTAACTTGCTTCTATACTTAATATTTCAAGACCCTTCTGTTTACGCATGATGAGGTGAGAACAGTGTATAGACTTTTATAAGGTTATGCCTAGCTTCTTAAATGTTGCGGCACATTTCAATATGAAGAAAATTACCCAGCATTATTCTAAGATTAGTGCAACACTCAATATGGGAACTTATCATTTGTCAATGCAGCCATATGTAATGAAGTTGGAAACAGTTTCATGAAGGAAAAGAAGTTAAGTTTGCAAGATTTCATTGTACTTCATTATTTAAAAATACATACCCGCAATGTTCCTATAATTTAGTAAAAGTTAACTAAACATCTAAGACAAAACATCTGAAAAATCTTCATTAAACACATGTTTCAAAATAACAGTAATATTTATCTAATGTTTTATTACTTCACTTTTTTTTTCAAGAAATTAGTTACCATCTGTATTCAGTTACTAAACTAGCTAATTTACCGTTATGCTGTTATATGCCATTATGTGACTGTACATGAAATACAACAGGCACTCTGATTTGCTTAACTTGTTAGGATGTTAAAATCATATTAGAATACAAATGTGTTGATACTGTTATTAAGGAAGTGCCTTTTTATGAGTATGGGGAATTACTTCCAAAAAGTAGAAGACATTAAAACGGGTAAAGTAACAATAAGCACTAAACACAGATCTATTGAAGACATCTGAACTTCGACAAATGTGTCACCAAATTATCATATTATTATATTTTCTTGAATTAACTCCCTTTATTTGGTGTTTTACAAAGCATTTCCTTTCCGGTTTGCTTCTTTAATTGAAGCAGATCATACTCTATATACATAGTAAATAACAAAATAAACTAACATAAAATGTGTTGATTATCCATTTAAGGTTTTATTAAAAGAATACTTGCTATAATGCTGTGGGTGGGGTAATTGTATACACAATTTTAAGGTTTTATCATTAATAACGCATATTCGTCATCATAAATTTCTTCTAAAACATCTAAATTAATGTTTAGAAGTGTTTTGTGAAATATTTGTATATAGATTTAAAACTGAAATGAACAGATACTTTTCTTAACTCATAAAATAGGGAAAATCATAAATGGTTGTGTTTTCTTTGTATATTTTACCAACAAAAATGTCTTAAAATAGGTATTAGTCCAATATTAAGCACTAAAAATATATCTTAAATAAATAATGGTTGCTAGATCATATAAAAACTAATGTTGATACTAAAATACGGACTGAAATCAATCCAACTCGTCATTATATCTAAATATTTTAAAGTTAACTTATAATTCTATATCAGAGTTATCTCCCTTATTTTTTCATGGTTTGCAAAAAAATAATTTTTGCAGGCCACCTAATTTCATTGAGACATACCATAAACTTCGACAAAATCGAGAAATAAAAAGTATATCTTGTCGGCCCTACCTCGACAAAATTTTCAGCCTCAGAATCTAGACTATATACACTACACTACAATATTTTAATATTCAAAAGCTTTCAAAGTACTCTTTCGTATATTTAAAATAGTTAAGAGGCTGTGTCACCAACCATTGAGCTTTGAGTGGAAACTGAATTTTTTTTTGTTCCAATGTAATTATGCCCCCCTTCGAAGAAGCGGGGGTATATTGCTTTGCACATGTCGGTCGGTCGGTCGGTCGGTCCGTAGACCACATCTTGTCCGATCAATAACTAGACAACGCTTTGTGATACAGTCCTTATATTTGGTGTGGAGGTTGGTCATGACCAGTAGAAGACCCCTATTGATTTTGGGGTCAGTAGGTCAAAGGTCAAGGTCACAGTGGCCTTGACCACAAAAACCTTGTCCGATCAATAACTAGACAATGCTTTGTGATACAGTCCTCATATTTGGTGTGGAGGTTGGTCATGACCAGTAGAAGACCCCTATTGATTTTGGGGTTAGTAGGTCAAAGGTCAAGGTCACAGTGGCCTTGACCACAAAAACCTTGTCCGATCAATAACTAGACAACGCTTTGTGATACAGTCCTCATATTTGGT
This sequence comes from Corbicula japonica, assembly GCA_038501625.1. Classification (NCBI taxonomy): domain Eukaryota; kingdom Metazoa; phylum Mollusca; class Bivalvia; order Venerida; family Cyrenidae; genus Corbicula; species Corbicula japonica. Next base: position 636,912 of record JAZAYU010000062.1, on the reverse strand, counting down.
GTGGAGGTTGGTCATGACCAGTAGAAGACCCCTATTGATTTTGGGGTCAGTAGGTCAAAGGTCAAGGTCACAGTGGCCTTGACCACAAAAACCTTGTCCGATCAATAACTAGACAACGCTTTGTGATACAGTCCTCATATTTGGTGTGGAGGTTGGTCATGACCAATAGAAGAACCCTATTGATTTTAGGATCAGTAGGTCAAAGGTCAAGTTCACAGTGGCCTTTGCATACAAAAACGTTGTCCGATCAATAACTAGACAACGCTTTGTGATACAGACCTGATATTAAACGATTGTTGGATGTGTCTCTTCAAAAGTTATATAAATGGTTCCGGTCCGCTGCCTAATTAGGTAATGACAGCTAAAAATAGATTTTTGACTTTGTCAGTCTTTAAACAACATCTCCACCCAAACCGCTAACCCAATTTCAACCAAACTTGACACAATTGATCATTGGATGAGTCTCTTCAAAAGTTATATAAATGGTTCCGGTCCGCTGCCTAATTAGGTCACAACAGCTAAAAATAGATTTTTGACTTTGTTGATATATAGGAGTTCCACCGTCTTGTAAATTGCTGTCATGACTGGTACCCTTCATTGCTAAAGCTTACAAAAGTCTCTAAATTTCCAAAAATTTAAATTCAATGCTAATAGATATCACTTGCACGTCAGGGGGGGGGGGGGGGGGGGGGGGGGGGGGGGGGGCATTTGTGTTTGACAAACACCTCTTGTTTATTTAAATGAGTTCAGTTATACCCAAAATCTATTATGAAACATGTCAAATTTGATTTCGGTCAACATTTCACTTATTTTATCATATTAATTGATGCTGCCAGGGAAACAGGAGAATAACCACAAAAAACAAACAAAATTCACTTGTTTTTAACTTCATTTTTAATAATTAAGCAGGTGAGTAGGGATTAAATGGATTAGCTTCAACAAAGCATGAAATAAAAGTAAATGAAAAATAGGGTGTAAACTACATTTCAACATGTCTATATGGTTACCACGGAAACATTAACATGGTATATATTGTTCAAATAAGAAAACTTAAAAATGATGTGATCATAAAAACACCTTGCTTAAAAATCTGCAACCACATGAGAAAAAATCAATGATATTTTCTGCTAAACTAAAGCTTTATCTTACAGAAAATAAAATAAAATTGGGGAGCAAATGATAAATTGTTGAAAAAAAACATAACTTGAAAAATGTGAAATTTTGTGAAAATATGAAAAAATGTCTTTCACTATTTCTTGAACAAACAAAGGCAGACAAATGTTTTTTTTTAATTTTTGTTAAAATTTTTATTTTGTTCATATATTTATGAACCAAATTAGAGTAATTACACAAAAATGCACCTTAGCAACCATTTTAATGCCATAGCAACGGATTTTTAACTTGATAATAATTGCACTTATTCTTTGTCTTCTTAACTAAATCTGTACAGGTATTTAAATTGAACATTGTAGTATGTTCAAACATTAAGAAATGAATCAAACTGGTGTTTGACCTGCTAAAAACTAAAGGGCATATTTCTTTAGATGTGGATGAGACTAACAAATGGGGCGAATTCATCAAATATTATGTTTTTGCAAAAATATTTTTGTCAAATAACCAATTTTTTTTAACAGGCACCCTATCAAATGACAAATATTGATGTTTATTGTAAAGTTAACTAAATACTTCTTTCTAACTTAATTCCACATAAAGACACTGTAACCATAGCAACCACTTTTTAAACATTCAAATTTGTAAAATAAAGACATCGATTCAAAAAGTTATAAAAAATGCTTGGAAATTAAAACAAAATTTAACAATTTTTAGTGTACTTCATGCTTTAAATTTTTGAACACTTTCTTTTCACATTTACATTATTAGGAAACTAAAACCTATTATGCCACTTACAGGGACATTTGTATGAGAGAATGAACATCATGTTTAAATCTTGAAATTCAGGTGACTGCAAATGTTTACTATTAATGTTAAAATGCACATTATTTCATGTACATTAAATCTGGATTCCATCAGCTTTATCCCATGCACATTTATGACCAGTGTAGATCCAGATCATTGTTCAAATGAGCGCAGTCTGATCTGGATCTACACAAGATAGTTGGTAACATTTTGAGGACGCTGCCTGCCGCCGGTGATTCCATAACATGTCCTGTTTTTCAAACAGGTTTGTAATAAATGGCTTGTTCTCAAGTACAAAATTAAACAGATATCATCATATTTTAATGATCCCTGAATGGTTACTGAGTGTTAAACAAGCTTTTTCAGAGAATTCGTCCTACAATCTTTTTCTTTAAGTTAAAACAATCACCAGAAATATAACTTTCTAGCAAGAAAATAGAACATTAGTGATTTGCATTATTTTCATTATATTTCAATAAAATCAAGGGGCTTAACTCATGTTTTTCAAACTCAGTAAAAAAAGTTGGTAACCTTGAACTTTAACTTGCATCCTACAACTTCTTTGACAAAGTTTAAAGGAAAAAAGTAAAGAAAAGTTTCATCTTTTGTCATATTAAATTTTACAGTTTTTTTGTTGCTTTCTGTGTGTTTTGACATTAGTTATCTCCCAGCATTTTCCAAGGATTAAAAATAAAATTTTCTTTGCAGGCCAGTCTAAATTGTAAGGCCATATAATAGGCTATAATTTGGTACCAAAATAAAAAGTATCTTGTTGGCCCTACCTAAACTCATTTTTTAGCCTTTTGGACTTGCAGAATTTAGTCCATTATTCAAAAAAACCTTAAAATAGTGTAGATCCAGATCAGCCCACATACCTGAGCCATCTGATCAGGATCTTTAGTTTGCTTTTAGATTCATTGGATAACTTCTGATCAAGAGGCAACCAGTGTTGAGCCACATCAGACAGCAATGATTTGCCAGCTGATCTGGATCTACATTGGTTACACAAGCAACAAAGCCCATATATATGTACATGGAGAAAAGGGTAAAAGATGTTATACATTGGGAGTGTGAAAGTAATTGCCACAAAATATTTGATAAGAATTGTTATTACATTATTGCTGACACAATTAAGACAGGGTTTCCTTATGGGTTTTGATTATTCATGAAATGTCTTTATATGAAAGCTGTTAACAAATTTAATTTGTGCACACCATCTTTCACCAGTGCTAAAAAGTTGTCTTGCAATGCCTGTAAAAGACGACTTTTGTGCCATTAATGAAATCATGTTTGTTTTTAACATTTTGAACATAATCATGAGATCAGACTTAGTTTAAAAGGAAATCATTTAAATTTCATCTTAAAAACCAGAATAAGATATATTTATCTGTGTCTACATAGATGAATTGACACTTTTGTTTAGTATGCAAGAAAAAGTATCATTCATGATTACTGTTATTTTTTGCTTGCCAATGAATAACAGATTTTTTTTAGAAAAATTAAGTGATATTTCCCAGTTTTGTAACTGTGGATTAACACTTTTATTTTCACTGCTTATTCACACTGGGCCTATAAAGCAATTATATTCCAAATTGGAATTTTGGAAAATATGTTTAAGTTTTAGAACAAGACAATATGTCATAATATCATAAACAGACACTGACAAATTCTACAATGAAAATTCTTCAAGAAAACACTAACAAAAATAACCAGAAAAGTTGTTTTGAGCTGTAAAAGATAAATATATGTTACACTAGTGATGTATTTCTATGTTACACTTGCTAAAACAATACCCTCTATTAACACCTGTCATTTGCTAGTCATTTTGTTGTAATGTGGGCTGTTGTGCAACTACAAATGCCTCTGCCAATAATAATAATGTTCTTGACTTGGTGCAATAACTTGAAGGACTTGTTCAAATATTTTGGAAGCTTTAGCCAGATAGTCTTTTTTAGTGCGAGCTGATCCTTCTGTCCAATTTGTTTAAACTGTTGTTGTTTTTTCACTGGACTTGGACCACAACATTCTAAGAAATTGTCCAATGCTCGCCTTTTCTTCTGGTTATGTGATATTTCTAATTTAAGTATTTCATAATATTGGCTTCCCTGTTCTGTGTACTGACTCCCTGGTAACCAAAGGCTACCACAATCTGTATCAGTGGTCTGAGTTCACACCTACAAAAACAGTTTTATCTGTCAAAATGATTTTCTTGTTTTGGAATTCAATTAAGTTTTAATAACAGTTGATTATATCAGTATTTTATTGTGTTTACAGGGTTTAAAAACATTTTATAGTTTGATAATTTTGTTACAAGAGCTGTCAAAACAAAGGCAGTCTTTACTATTCCAATCATATCATTTCCAATATTTTTTTATTAAATTTCAAGATTTAAAGTACAACAACTATATTTATGCTATACTGTACCTGGGTGTCCATTGTGTATTATTATTATTAATTTTTTTTCAGAAGCAATGAAAATCACTTACCACTCCTGGGTCACATGTATTCACTGTTGATAGTACATTCTGATTTCTATCTGGTCACTGTAAAAATAAAACAACACTTGGATTAAAAAACTATTCCAGTATTTTAAATACTAGAAATACCATCAGAGTTGAAATACCTCATTAATCTATGCATCACTATAAAAATGCAGTCAGGTTTGTGTAACTTTCCCCTGTGGTAACTATTTTAAAATTTTCATACACACAGTACACTGTGAGTGGGCACAGTTTTTTTTCAGAAGCAATGAAAATCAATTACCCTAACCAAAAAACAAGAGCCAAAAACTGATGTATGCCATGTACTTTTGCATTAAATGGCAGTGAATGCAGATCAAGTTACCAGAGCAACAATTTGAAAATTTTCTATTTTTAATATTTTCTATATTTAGATATAGTCTCCCATTAGTAATGAAAACAGACAAGCATAGCTCAAAATAAAAGTTGAAATACACATTATGTCAAGTAATATGTATTATTTATTGCATTTCTTGTAAAACAAGCTCAAAAAGTATTATATAATTGACTGCCTCATAGAAGTGAAAATAACTTTATTTCTACCTACTGTAACGTGCCTCGAGCGGAAGGCACTCAGACTATTTGTCTCAGCCTATATATATATAATTTTTCGCCTAAAATGATTTCAAGATGTCTGAGCAATGTATATTGTTTTGAACAATATAATAAAATTTTCCTGAGCTACTTTGCTCCAAAATGATTATAATGATTTCAGAAATGATTGGGACGAAACAAAATAATCAAGGTTAGAATCAGCTGAACATATAACAATATCCCCAGGACAATAAACCTCCTGGACAAAATAATTAATCTAAAACTAAGTTTCAACACAAACAGAGTCCGAAACATAACAATCTAACCTAAACTTCGAGCTCGCCCTCAGCAAACACGCTGAGCAATACAAACAACGAACCACAATGATGTTTGGCACTCTTAAGGCAAGACCTGTGTAATAGGCACTATTAAGAATCCAATATCTGATTATATTTTCATCAACTGCTTCATACCACTGACTTGTATGCAAAATTTTAATGATTTTCACCGTGTAGTTTTTTAGATTTTTAGTTTTTTTTTTATTTTAAAAAGTGAGAAAAAAACGTGAAAGTATCCAATTTCTTTAATCGGTGACAAAATTTTTTTTATTGATAAATTCAACCCTATTTTTTTACAGTTTATCCAAAATATGTTATATTTTACTAAACCAATTAAAGATATAATATATAAATTTAGAATTTATCTTAAAATGACATTTTTTTACCAAATAAATTTAAAAAATGCATTTTTTATATTTCACGAGACTAAATTAATGAAAATTGTGCAAAATCCTGATTGGTGCAATATACCAAACTTTACCATTTTTTAACTATATACGTTAAACAAAATTTTAACAAAATTTCAGAGAAGTTTACCGTCCAGTTTTAGAAATTTTCAAATTGATTACTTGAATAAACACTATTCTGATAGCGAAAACCCCTTTAATCTTGATTATTTTGCTTATTTTAGTTTAAATCATGAGAATTTTATATTCAATGACAGAATTACACAGGAAAAAAAGAAATATGCCAATTACTTAAGCTCTAGGCTTACAAAAAAAATGGCTTCCAGTGGGATTTGAACCCTGGTCCTCTTGCATGATAGAAATCTATGCTAATTTACTAGTATAGTTACCTCCCTTGGATACTCTTCTGGATATAGGTATTCATTACACAGGTCTTACCTTAAAACAAACCTGAGCGAGTTCAAAATAATGCTCAACAAGGTTTGAACAATCACTATTCCAACAAAACCCGAAGCAAACAACCTTCAACACTAAAATCTAACCTAGCCTGTTCAACAATATTGTCTCAGACGCATGTGTTTCCAGCAATTGTCTGAAGACACTATTCTAAACCCTATCCTGAACTCCTACTCTCAAACTACAAGTGGCTCAGACGCATGTGTTTCCAGCAATAGTCTGAGGTCACTATCTAACCCTATCCTCAACACTTATGCTGAAGCTACCTTACAAGTGGCTCTGACGCATGTGTTTCCAGCAATTGTCTGAGGACACTATCTAAAATCCTTATCCTGAAACTTACTCTGAAGCTACCTTACAAGTGTCTCAAACGCATGTGTTTCCAGCAATTGTCTGAGGACACTGTCTAAATCAACCCTAGCTTCAACCAATACTTTCACACTGAAACAACCCGGTCAATATGCCCTAGTACAGAGCTGTACTATATTGGACCTCTAATGCAGACCAATGTTGAATCCAATTTTAAAGACTCGACTCTCAGAAACAGACTGCCTAGTGTCAATGAACGGCACTTGCTTTTATACCATTTGAAGGAATTCCTCGGACTTTACCGTTCAACAACACTAATTTAACACAAAGTATTAAAATAACCAAAAAGATTTAGCAGTTAGACTCGGCCCAAGCTAAATCGTCAAATAATTTTCCTCACACTACCTCCTCCAACTGGAATAAAAACACCAAACTCCTTCCACACTTGTAAAGCTTTTCTGTAGATTGTGGAGGCTTTACCAACTCTATTTAGTACCATTGCAGTTCTTAAGATGCACAATTTGCTTGTATTCCATCATTTTCCCAGTAAGTATTGTCTTCCATTGATTTAAGAAATTCCAAAAGATAAACAATGTGCCATTTTGGAAACTTTGTTTATTTTAGAAAAGCTGGAAAGGGAGGTAACTCAGTGGAAATTAAGGACGTCAGGCACATTTTAGTACCTTCTTCACCACCATTGTATTGAATTTGCTCCCCGATTTTATTAGTGATTATTGAAGAAGAAAAAATGCTGTTTTTGGCAGTATCAATAAATAGCCTGGATATGGTTGCAGGGTTGAGAAAATTTCATATGAATTTTAACAAAAAACTAATGGCTACCCCTACCAGATGAGGGTTTAAACATTTACAAACATTAAAGAAATGAGTAAAGTTGGCAATGCTATCATCTCTTTTGATCAATAAAATGGTTTAGAACAATTCACATTAAAGTTTTCTATTGCAAATCCATTTTGCCACTGATAGTTTCTCTCTAAAAGTGGGCAGTAGGTAAATGCTGTTGTACATGGAAAAACTGTTGGTTGCCATGGCAACGACAACTTTCTAAAAAATATGCCACACAAAAAATAACTTGGAAGTTGATATAGATTAATTATTTACACAAAAAAATAAATTCTATTTTTTTTGAGTTTCCAACCTTTATATAGCCGAAGCTCAATGGTTGGTGACATAGGCTCTTAGTTATTTTGTTGTCATAAATGCACAATTTTATTTTCATTTGAAGTTAAAGTTTATTGAGTGGATTTCTTAATTTCAAGTTTTATGTTTTCATAAAATACTAACAATATGCAATAAAGGTGTATCTATGGACCAAAGGGTTCTAGGATCTTAAGCCAAAATCACATTCTAATAAACTAGACTGTGTCCTCAGGACACCGATGCCCCCACTGCTGCAACAACATTTGTTACAAAATTTTGTACCAGGTATTAACAACATGTGGTGATAATGATTAGTAAATGAGGAATAAGTGACACAAAATTTAATAACTAACATAACTCTGGTGAAAATTGTTGCAAGACAATGTCCTTTACAATAATCTTCATATCATGTCTAATTATCTTTGCAAGTTTGAAAGAAATCAGCTAAATAGAAAATGTGGAGTTGATGCCACACAATTTTGTAAGTGAAATAAACAAAGGGCCATAACTGTGGTAAAAATGGCAGCAGGAAAAAATCTTTTCTTAATGATCAACTACCCATCCAGCTTGATCATGTGTGCAAGTTATAAAGAAATCTGTCCAAAAGTAAAAGAGGAGTTGATGCCACAAGATATTATTACTGAAAAAAAAACAAAGGGCCATAACTCTGGTAAAAATGGTCGCAGGAAAAATTCTTTTCTTCACGATCATCTACACATCCTGCTTCATCATCTGTGCAAGTTTGCAAGATATCCACCTTGTAGTTTAGGAGGAGTTGACGCCACATGATTTAATTACTGAAATTAACAAAGGACCATAACTCTGGTAAAAATGGTCGCAGGAAAAAATCCTTTCTTCACGATCATCTACACATCCTGCTTCATCATCTGTGCAAGTTTGCAAGAATTCCGCCTTGTAGTTTAGGAGGAGTTGACGCCACAAGATTTAATTACTGAAATTAACAAAGGGCCATAACTCTGGTAAAAATAGTCGCAGGAAAAAATCCTTTCTTTACGATCATCTACACATCCTGCTTGATCATCTGTGCAAGTTTGAAAGAAAACCGCCTTATAGTTTAGGAGGAGTTGATGCCACAAGATTTGGGGACGTACGGACGGACGTACGTTTGGACGGACGACTGCAACTCTATATGCCTCCCACTTTGTGGGGGCATAAAAAGTGTGGACAATTAGAAGTCTATACCATACCTTATTTTACCATCACAGGATCCTGTACATATAATGTCATCTGTTAGCTGCACCATACAATCTACAGACATCGGATGACCAGGGAATCTATCACTGATTTTGCCCCACTCTCCCCAGGTGAAGATATTCAACTCGCCCTCACCACAGCCACAAACAACCTTCTGATCTCTCTGAAGAACAATACACACAAGTTAACCGTTACCCTCGGACTCTCTGTTATATGGCTCATCGGCCACAATGGAAATAACAGTTAATTCGTACTCTTTTTTTGTTTTATCCTTGACATTAAATGTTGAGTGACATGGCTATATTAATTCATACTTTGTTATATTGCTATATTTTATGCCATGATATTACACATTTTATGTTGAAATAAATCTGTCTATCTATATGACTGTTATGCATGGGTGAAACAGTGTAGAGCCATATCAGCTGGCACATTTTTGCCATCTGATCAGGATCTACAATGCTCACTTTCTGATTCAGTAGGATTTTTTACCAAGAAGTGACAAGTGTAGATCCTGATCAGACAGCACAGATGTGCCAGCTGATCTGGATCTACAACAGTTGCACATCCGATAAAATTCACATATACGGAGTAAAGGGTTATTTAAATAATTTATTTAAGTATACCTACAATTTATGCATTAAAGTATTATGCTTATTTACAATCTCCATTGTCAACAACAAACAAATCAACATAATCAAATGCCCATGGACTGCTGTTAATAAGTTTTGTGTAATGGCAATAGATAATCCAAAAAAAACTTGTAATGTCCAATTAGGGAATTCCTACTATTTGTGAAAGGGTATATTTCATGACCACCTTAATTCATGATAGATAGCTTCTGACAGTATTTTAAGCAAGAACTGGCCAAACATTCTAAATCACATTATACTGCATTATTTAGATATCTGTCTGTAATCTTACATATTCCTGCAGGTCTGAAATGTCTAACGAGCAATAACCTGTTACCAAGAATCTCTATCAATTACATGGTTAAGCATAATATTTGTTATTTAGTGCATGTCAAGACATGTCAACTTTCTCCGTTGTTATTTGCATTCATGCATGTGGTGCACATGGATTTCCCACAATTTTGGTGCTTTATTTACACATTTTTGCATTATTACAACATTTTTTCCTGTTCATATGTTTTTCTCACATACAAAATTGAACTCGAGGATTGTGAGGTCTGTCCCAGTTTAAAGACAATGCAAGGAACAGTTCAATGACATTGTATTTAATTACGTCAATATTTGCTTATGTTCCTTTCATTTCAAGATAATTTCATTCAGAAAAGCTGCACATTTTGCCATAAATATACAATATGAAATCAAATAAGTCTGAATAGTTTAAAATAAGCAAACTTTAACACTTTACTCCATTGATACACCTTTTTGTGTGGGTGAACAGTGTAGATCCAGATCAGCCAACACATCCTTTTATTTTCAAAAGGTTATTTCTGACCAGATGTGCCAACTGATCTGGATCTACACTGGTCACAGATGAATAAACATTGGTTTACTTGGAATAAAAGGTTTGCGAATGAGGTTATGCCTGTACATTTTCCATCAATCAACTAAATACCCTTAATTACAAAGTTTTTAACAGCAATTTGGGTGTACATGTTAAAATGTTCACCAGTAAATGCAAAATCATACAGTGTAATATGGATTGAAACAAGCTAGCTGTTATCTTAACAAATAATTTGTCCGCCTTTTGGCTTTGCAATGCTATTAGCTTCTTATGTTTTATATGTTTGTGTGCTTTTGCATGCAACATTGTTGAGCCGATGGGTGGGTTGGAGTTATTTCACCAAGACAACTTGTACATGTTTTGTGATACGAGAAACTGTTGGGGCAAGTCTGAGGTTTGTGCACCCTAGAACCTGGTTTAAACCCCCCAGTGGCAAATTACTTTGCCACTGACCGTTCCAAGGCGGTAACCCCTCGGGTTCTCACTTTCGTAAATTGTTTGTGGCGTCCATTTTGAAAATGATTATTCTAAAACCATGCTCTATTTTCCTCTCTACCTTTTGGCTGTGGGGAGGCTGTGTCTGCTGGATGTGCCCATTCCTGATATGCATATTTCACTTTTTTAATACACGCATTTCCTTTAAACACAGTGTCTAAGCGCACAGTTAACTGAAACGGAAGTTGCTGATCTGTACGCCAATGATCACATAGTTGCTTACAGAAAAACCTGCGACATCGAATTATTTATTGGTAAATAAACCAGATTTAATGTGCATTTGGAAAAAAATATTTCTGTGGTAAGTACAACGTTAATTGTTAGTCCTGCTGTGATCATATAGACTTAAAGGAAGGGTTAGTATTGTTATAATCCATCATCGTTCCCAACTCGATCAGTGAAAATAGGAGCAAAACATTGAACAAAACGGGACGTTTTGGGTTCAAATTTCTTTGTGTAAATAGATTTTGGACCATATTTGTGTTGGTATGGGAGAAAATTCATTTATTCAACTTATGTACTTCGTTGACCCGAGTTTGAACGACTTGACAACGAGAAAATGATACTTTCTTTATGTCACTGTAAATGATAAGATTGTACGCATAGTTGCAACTGTACGCGATCGTTAGTTGTTAACATACGCCTAACATCTGTACGCATAGTTGTCAAACAGATCATTAACAATTTATGGTTCCAGTTAATGCTTTCTGATTATATCGACAGATTATCATTTTAGCTTCTGTTAACCTTAATAATTCTTGCACGAGAATCTGAAAAATGCATCTTTTTCAACAAATTTGCTCATTCTTTTAATAATACAATTGTATAAACAAATAACTGATCTTGGTTTCTGTTTCAGTCAGATTTGTTTTTAAATCTCTTGTTAGCTCTTCATGAAGAGGCGTGAAAAAAACAACTATAGTCCAACCGAGCTATATCAGTGGTAAGACCGTGTAAGATATGTAGAGGCCCGCTGTAATGTTTTCATTTCTTCTCTGAAGTGCGAACAGTAGAAGCCATTATATAGCTGGACAAATACGCGTTAGTACTTCAACCATAGTTTCTACAGATTTCATAGAATGCTCCAATCAGATTAACATAATCCCTGAAATATACCAATGAAAGTTGGCCAATATGAAATCCAACTCGACATTTTAACGACCTTAAACATGAAATTCTTAGCAGTTGCAGACGTATTTGTAGACTAACTTAACTCGGTCACGAAGTGGTGGATTTCAAAATCTGAAACCACTTAATGGAATTTTCCTGTCAAAGACCAGATTGTTAAAGTCTTTATGATATTGGATAATATTTGTGCATAATGTATATTTTTGCCAACACCGGCAGGGATTTCAGCAGGTTTATACAAGGTTTTAATTAATGTCACAATCAGGGGATTTAGGATTTCTAGCAATTATCGATATCTTATTTGCAAAGTGTACCAATGCGTTCTTATGATCCAACAGTAGATCAGAGAAAAATACCTATCAATTTATAGCTCAAAACTTGCTTGTCAGTTCTAAAATGTGATCATATAAGGTTTTATTTTAGATAAATAATACATTAGAGTTTGTTGATTCCTTTGATTGATTCCTTTAACAAGTTCTTGCTTCATTAATGCTTTTCAGTTGATCAGTATATGATGCACTTATGATAGCAACTGTTCGTACAGTCTGACATTGCAGTACTGCAACTTTGCGTACAGTCTTGTCACTTTCGGATGCTACACAGAAAGACCATTTTCTCAGTGCTTATTCCTTCAAGCACCGTTCAACGCATTTTGTGAGTGTTGGAAATGATTTTTCTTTCAGGGGAAGTCAAATATATACCTTTCCAATATATACATTATAAAATATGAGGTCACCAATGCAGATTTTCTCAACACTTTTTCCCCATTTTGTACTGATCAAGTGTGAAAAGATTACAGATTACAACTTAACTAGCCGTTAGTTCAAGACTTCAAGATCACAGTAAGACTATTAATCAACGATTTACTTAATATAAAAATAATTTCTGCACAAAGCACGTTTGATTTGAATATATTTTACAAATAAAAAGCCGATGTCGCGGTTTTTCTGTAAGCAACTATGTGATCATCGGCGTACAGATCAGCAACTTCCGTTTCGGTTAAATGTACGCTTAGACACTGTTTAAATTTAGTAAAATTGCGGTAAATATTATAGGCATGTGCACCATATTCTTTTTATACTAGTAATGGGTAAAAAATTTCACAGGTGTATTAAGTAGTTATAAAGTAATGACTTTGTACACTATAGTAAAGTTATTTTTTAGCTTCCGAATTGTTAACATTAAACGTGCTCGTGAAACAAACAAAAATGCAAGTTCGTAAAAACCTAACACTGGCCTTATAATATCTAAAACTTTAAAATATTATATTTGTTTCTCTAATTTTAAAGAATTTAAATTCATAAACGATTTTATTTTGTACGAGAAATGGTTCTTTATTAAGCACTGTAAACACAATTTCATAATGGGCCTTATAGTGCGGCGGTTTTCTATCCGTTTCATAAGCATTTTCGTTGTTGTACTGTCTTTCAATTAAACAATTTATCCTTTCGTCGTCCGAATCTACGTTAAATAAATGACCGTGCTGCTCTTTCTTCGAGATCACGCACAGCGTACTCTATATTGGTCGAGTTCAAGGTATTATCTCTGAAAATATGGCCAATCCAATGCCTTAATGAAAGGTGAAATTTGAGACCGTAATCAAATTCTTTAGAAGACGAATATTATTTTGTATGCAGTATTAGTCCTTTATATAATGATATTCAAAAAGTATATTAAGATTTTATGCTAACCCGTTGTGTAGAAATTCATACATTAGTTAGATATTTAATCGATAAATGAACTGGTAAATGACAGTTTTAAAGGCTTAATTAAACTTTGAAAAGTATGTGAACATTTCTGCCATATGCACATCATCGTTGGGACTCGGATTATGCAGCCAGTGTAAATAATAGTGTACTTACTTTCAGTCGTGAGTAAATCAATTATTCACTAATTGCATGCTCCTTTTCAACAACAAACACCGAGAATTTAGGATATGGGCATTTATATTTGACAGCATTTCAATCACAGTATAAAGTCGAATTTTTGTGCCTGCAACGTTATTGATTTGGTAATGAAAAGTCTACTGAATCGTAATGTGAATCCAATTGATGCTCATGAAATTGTTCAGGTGATGTTAATTTACATTTGAAGCTTTCAATTGTCGTTTGTTCAGAATATTGTCACTGAGATAACTCTAATCTATCACTGTTCTTGGGGAGACAGAATATAAGAAATTGTCACTATTTGTCAGTATAAGCTGAACACTTTGTATCATTGATCACTAGTCAGTCTTGGTTCGTATTTCTTTGCTCTGTCTGTTTGGGTCCAGTTGCCTGTTTGTGTATCGGGTAGTATTCAACGATAAAGTCAAATCGAAACAAGTGGGTTGCAACAAGGCTCGTCCTAGACAGAAGCTTACTCCAGAAACTGAACAAGAGCCAGTCGGAAACGACAGCACGCTCGACTATTCGAAGTCAGACATATTTAAGCACATTTAAAACTGGGCTTCATTTAAACTGGGGAGTGATTCAGGAGTTTATGACACCCAACACACACACATGAACAAAAGTTTCTTAATCCAAGTTAGGAAATCAATAAATTACACTTAATTTATTATTGTAGTTTTTTTAGAGGGTTTACACAACCCAGTCCATACACCCCTGCCCACCTATAGTGTGGTGTAGTATAGTAAGGTATGGTATTGTTGTTGTTGGTGGTGGTGGTGTTGTTGTCAGTGTTGTTGTTGTTGGTGGTGGTTGCTGGTGGTGTTGTTGGTGGTGGTTGCTGGTGGTGTTGTTGGTGGTGGTTGCTGGTGGTGTTGTTGGTGGTGGTTGCTGGTGGTGTTGTTGGTGGTGGTTGCTGGTGGTGTTGTTGGTGGTGGTTGCTGGTGGTGTTGTTGGTGGTGGTTGCTGGTGGTGTTGTTGGTGGTGGTTGCTGGTGGTGTTGTTGGTGGTGGTTGCTGGTGGTGTTGTTGGTGGTGGTTGCTGGTGGTGTTGTTGGTGGTGGTTGCTGGTGGTGTTGTTGGTGGTGGTTGCTGGTGGTGTTGTTGGTGGTGGTTGCTGGTGGTGTTGTTGGTGGTGGTTGCTGGTGGTGTTGTTGGTGGTGGTTGCTGGTGGTGTTGTTGGTGGTGGTTGCTGGTGGTGTTGTTGGTGGTGGTTGCTGGTGGTGTTGTTGGTGGTGGTTGCTGGTGGTGTTGTTGGTGGTGGTTGCTGGTGGTGTTGTTGGTGGTGGTTGCTGGTGGTGTTGTTGGTGGTGGTTGCTGGTGGTGTTGTTGGTGGTGGTTGCTGGTGGTGTTGTTGGTGGTGGTTGCTGGTGGTGTTGTTGGTGGTGGTTGCTGGTGGTGTTGTTGGTGGTGGTTGCTGGTGGTGTTGTTGGTGGTGGTTGCTGGTGGTGTTGTTGGTGGTGGTTGCTGGTGGTGTTGTTGGTGGTGGTTGCTGGTGGTGTTGTTGGTGGTGGTTGCTGGTGGTGTTGTTGGTGGTGGTTGCTGGTGGTGTTGTTGGTGGTGGTTGCTGGTGGTGTTGTTGGTGTTGGTTGTTGGTGGTGTTGTTGGTGTTATTGTTGGTGGTGTTGTTGGTGTTATTGTTGGTGGTGTTGTTGGTGTTATTGTTGGTGGTGTTGTTGGTGTTATTGTTGGTGTTATTGTTGGTGGTGTTATTATTGGTGGTGGTGTTGGTGTTATTGTTGGTGGTGGTGTTGGTGTTATTGTTGGTGGTGGTGTTGGTGTTATTGTTGGTGGTGGTGTTGGTGGTATGTGGTGGGGGGTGGTAGTAGTGTGGTGTGGGGGTGGGTCTGGGGTGCTGGTGCTGCTGGTGCTGGTGCTGCTGGTGCTGGTGCTGCTGGTGCTGCTGGTGGTGCTGGTGCTGGTGCTGGTGTGGTGTGGTGTGGTGTGGTGTGGTGTGGTGTGGTGTGGTGTGGTGTGGTGTGGTGTGGTATAGTATAGTATAGTATAGTATAACCACTCAACACTTTCAACCAAAGTATGTTAAGTACATCTGTTTTAAACCTTTCCTATAGCATTACCTATGAAAAACACTAACATTGAAACTTTAACCATAATTTCTAAGTCTTAATTCTAATTTCAAAGCGAAAAAGGGCAAAAATTAAATAAAAAAAGCAAGGATGAGTTATGGGCCTTTGAAAATCAACCTGATGTATGATAAAATAAAGGTATACAAAGTTTTAAAGTTGTCGTTTTAATAGAATGAAAGATATGAGGTTTCACCACCTTGCACGCAAACTTTAACCTTAATTTCTAAGTCTAAAAAGGGCAATAATTTGATATAAATCAAAGAAAGAGTTATGGTTCTTGGCATACATAGTCAGGGTCATGATAGTGAACAAGTTTCAAAGCTAAAGTACAAGAAGTATGAAAGTAACTAGCTTGCACGCAAACTTTAACCTGAAATTCTAAGTTGAAAAAGGGCCATAATTTGATTAAAAATTAAAGAAAGAGTTATGGTTCTTGGCATACATAGTCAGGGTCATGATGGTAAACAAGTGTTAAAAGTTTCAAAGCTATAGTACAAGAAGTATGAAAGTAACTAGCTTGCACGCAAACTTTAACCTGAAATTCTAAGTTGAAAAAGGGCCATAATTTGAACAAAATGGAGTTATGCTTCTTGGCATACCCACTCGGGATATGATAATGAACAAGTGCTGAAAGTTTCAAAGCTGTAGTATAAGTAGTATGGAAGTTACGGGTTTGTACACTAGCTTGCACGCAAACTTTAACCTGAAATTCTAAGTCGAAAAAGGGTTATAATTTAAATAAAATGAAAGTAAGAGTTTTGGTTCTTGGCATACACACTTGGGAGATGATGATGAACAAGTGTGCCAAGTTTCAAAGTTGTAGTATAAGTAGTATTGAAGTTATGTGTTTGTACAGTAGCTTGCACGCAAACTTTAACCTGAAATTCTAAGTCGAAAAAGGGCCATAATTTGATGAAAATGAAAGTTAGAGTTATGGTTCTTGGCATACGCACTCGGGACATGATGATGAACAAGTGTGCCAAGTTTCAAAGCTGTAGTATAAGTAGTCTTGAAGTTATGTGTTTGTACAGAAGCTTGCACGCAAACTTTAAACTGAAATTCTAAGTCAAAAAAAGGGCCATAATTTGATCATAATGAAAGTTAGAGTTATGGTTCTTGGCATACACACTCGGGACATGATGATGAACAAGTGTGCCAAGTTTCAAAGCTGTAGTATAAGTTGTATTGAAGTTATATGTCTGTACATTAGCTTGCACGCAAACTTTAACCTGAAATTCTACGTCGAAAAAGGGCCATAATTTGATCAAAATGAAAGTTAGAGTTATGGTTCTTGGCATACATACTCGGGACATGATGATGAACAAGTGTGCCAAGTTTTAAAGCTGTAGCTATAGTAGCTTTAAAGATATCAGTATGTTGCACACAAACTTTAACCAAAGCGGGACGCCGACGCCGACGCCCAAGTGAGTACAATAGCTCGACATATTCTTCGAATAGTCGAGCTAAAAATACTAACATTCAATTGAGAAAAATATAAATAAAACTGACAGTTTTAAACGACTAGCTTATTTGCATTATGCCGCAGCCTTTCCGTGATGCGCATCTGAAAGAAATACCAATATTAATACGTTATATATCACACCAATGAACCACCGAAGGGCGGGCGGGCGGGAAACTGTACACAAACTATACTCAGCAAAAATAAAAAGTACCCACTTTTCTACCTGTGATTTTGTAAAACTAGAAAAATAAAATAGAAAATATCTTCTTTGAACAGATCTGCATTGCTGTAATCATTACAAAGAAATAAAATGTTCTTAAAAATCTGCAGTCACGACTAAGTTATCTTTCCCTTTGCTATTATTGGGGTTTTAGGAAGAAGTAAGTGATTCTAAACAATATTCACATTTGTTGGAATTAAATCAATTTTTCCAGTTCTTCATGTCAATAAAATCACAAAAAATCATTAATAAAACAACTCGTCCTCTATAAAAAAAACGCTAGAAATCCCAAACATTTCCTATTACCTCCCTTTGAATTGAATATATAGGGGTGTTTAATCCATCATTCATTGTTATCTGATGGGCATTTGCTCAGGTTTAGGTGTGGAAGATTATGTTCACGAAAATTAAACTTAAAAACAACTGAGATTAATTAATAAAACACCTTTTGAGGTGTTCGTAATTAAATGAAAACATGTGAATGAGAATATAAGCATAAAAAGTGGGTACTTTCTATTTTTGCTGAGTATAAATAAGTGACGCTGTCAAATATAACACCTCGAGTGATATTTTAATACACGCGCAGACTTTATATAGGCAAGACGAGAAAAACGAGAGGCGGGAAACTATGATCATAACAGGATAAACCGGACCAGATATCTATGCGCACTATAGACTATCCACACAGCAATCGTAACATGTAAAACGTGAATTTTATTTACTCACTTTCAGTCGTGAGTAAATCAATTATTCACTAATTACATGTTCCTTTTCAACAACAAACACCGAGAATTTAGGATATGGACATTTATATTTGACAACATTTCAATCGAGCAAAACAAAGAAGGGAATAGTTGCTAGAATGCTATTACATTACACATAGTATGAAAAGTTGATATGCCCGCATCTCTTGCAACGATTAACTGAAATTTTTATAAAATATGACCATCAGACTAAAAAGCAAGGGCTAATCGTTCCAGTCCAAAATCAACTAATTAACCAATTAATCAACCTATTAAATCAAATTATTAATCGATCAATTAATGAAATTATCAAATCAATCAACTAATCAATCAACCAAACAATTAAAGCTAAAATGTTTTGCAGTCCCTATAGACAAACATCTAAAAAACTTTCCAAAGTCGATTTATATCTCTGTAATTCTACTACAAAACTCCTTTCGATTATACCGAAAACGATCGGCAAGTGCATAAAAAAATAACCAAAGTTAAAGTTACCAAAGCCAACGCCACATAACGAAACAATGTATACACTCTATTACACAAACGGCAAAAATTTTCAACAAATAGTATTTTATCTTTGAACAACAAGGCATGTCTAGTAAATAACAGTCTTAAGCCAAAACGCCTCACGTCCTTATTCTATAAGTAATATTCAGTTTCACAAGTAATATTAAAATTATAAACATATGCACCTCTTACATATATGAGTAATAAGAAAACACAGTACTTATCCAGAGATGCCAAATGCCCCTTTCGATTTCTTTACTGTTAACGACTACCATTACGGTTTTAACACCTTCTGTAAAACCTTAAGTTTTCGGTTTTCCGTGCTAAGTTCTGAAATAAAACACAATATGTCAATGCGTTGTATTAACTTTACAAAGAGACAATAGCCAACGCCACAAAACAGCACAGCCTGTCTCTGAAAGGTCAACGCCAAAAAAACGGCACACACAACCTTGTTCAATCAATCATAGTCAAGCGCCACACAACGGCCTTTTCAGTCAAACATGGTCAACGCCAAAAAACGGCACGACCTTTTCAATCATGGTCAACGCCACAAAACGGCACGACCTTTTCAATCAATCATGGTCAACGCCACAAAACAGCACGACCTTTTCAATCGATCATGGTCAACACCACAAAATGGTATGAATCCATAATCAATCAAACATTTTATTTCAATCAAATCAATCCATATAATCAATTCAATAATGTCAATCAATTCAATCAAGTTAATGAATTCAATAAAGGTAATCACTTCAATCAATTCAATCCAAATTGTGCAGTTTGTAGTCCCTCTAGACTGTTTAATCAAAAACGACACGACTTTT
Organism: Corbicula japonica; assembly: GCA_038501625.1. Classification (NCBI taxonomy): domain Eukaryota; kingdom Metazoa; phylum Mollusca; class Bivalvia; order Venerida; family Cyrenidae; genus Corbicula; species Corbicula japonica. Next base: position 617,232 of record JAZAYU010000062.1, on the reverse strand, counting down.
ACAATTAATAAACTTTCCATTAACAATATTTCAAAACAAATTATTCAATATCATCTAGTCTATGAACAACGCGATTATAATCAAACCCAAAACCAGCACGAACTTGTTCTATTAAATACTCAGTTTCTTAAATTATGTTAAAATTAAAAGCGATAAGAGACTACGTAAAATAAATAAGACACAGTACGTATTCTTATCCAATGACGCTAACTCTCTTCCGAATACTCTACTAAATCGTAGACTACCATCGCGGTTTTAACAAGTTCTGAAAAACCTTAAGTTGTCTGTTTTCCATGTTATTTTCTGAAAAGAAACACAATATGTAAAATCTTTGTAACAATATTAAAAAGAAACAATAGTCAACGCCACAAAACAGCACAGCCTGTCTCTGAAAGGTCAACGCCAAAAAACGGCACAACCTTGTTCAATCTATCATAGCCAAGCGCCACTCAACGGCCTTTTCAATCAATCATGGTCAACGCCAAAAACGGCACGACCTTTTCAATCAATCACGGTCAACGCCATAAAACGGCACGACCTAATCAATCATGGTCAACGCCACAAAACGGCACGACCTTTTCAATCGATCATGGTCAACACCACAAAATGGTATGAATCCATAATCAATCAAACAATTCATTTCAATCCAATCAATCCATACAATTAATTCAAAAGTCAATAAGTTCAATGAGTTAATAAATTCAATAGTTAATCACTTCAATCAATCCATTCGAAAATGTACAGTTTGTAGTCTCTCTAGACTGTAATAAAAAAAAACAAAAAAAAAACGACACGACTTTAACAATTTTTCAACAGTCCATCAACAATATTTCAGACCGAAATATTTATTAATATCCTGTTTATGAATAACGTGATCATAATCAAACCCCAAAACAGCATGAACTTGTTCTATTAAATACTCAGTTTCTTAAGTAATGTCAAAATAATAAGCAATAAGAGACTATGTAAAATAAAAAGACACAGTACTTATTCTTATCCAATGACGCTAAATCTCTTTCGAATACTCTTTACCGTCTCGTAAACTACCATCGCGGATTCAACAACTTCTGAAAAACCTTTAGTTGTCCGTTTTCCATGTTATTTTCTGAAATGAAACGCAATATGTAAAATCTTTGTAACAGTATTTAAAAGAGACAATAGCCAACGCCACAAAACAGCACAGCCTATCTCTGAAAAGTCAACGCCAAAAAACGGCACAACCTTGTTCAATCAATTATAATCAAGCGCCACTAAACGGCCTTTTTCAATCAATCATGGTCAACGCTACAAAACGGCACGACCTTTTCAATCAATCACGGTCAACGCCACAAAACAGCACGACCTTTTAATCAATAATGGTCAACGGCACAAAACGGCACGACCTTTCAATCGATCATGGTCAACGCCACAGAATGGCATGAATCCACAATCAAATCAAATCAATCAAATAAATAAGTCAATAAAGCAAGTTGATTCAATCAAGTCAAATATTGCAATCAGTTCAATGAAATCAGTCAATTCAATCAATTCAATGAAGTTAATTCAACCAACTTCATTAAGCCAATCAATATATTTAAAATTTTTCATTTTGCAGTCCCTCTAGAATGTTACATCAAAAAACGCCACGGCCATTACAAAAATTTTACATCCAATCAACAAATTTCTGAGCAAATTATTCAATATCATATTGTCCAAAAAGCATGAAAACTTTTCGATTATAATCAAAACCAAAACTAACCCGGACATTCCTTTAAGTAATCAGTTTCTTAAATTATGTTAAAATTATAAGCAATTAGACGTGTACAGTAAGACAAACAAGGTACTTATCCAATGATTCAAAATGCTCCTTTCGAGTATTCTTCACCATTTCGAAAGGACTTCCTTTAAAACTTCTGGAAAACATTTAGCTTTCCGCTTGCCATGTTAAAGATTTTAGGACGTGGTGCCAAGCTTATCTGTCCTCCGTTTTCATAACGTCTGAAACGTCTTGTTCTTTCAGTTGAGATTAGTAGTTCTAAAACAAAAACGTGTATGTTGATTGGTACATCATTGACCACGAGACAAAGGCAAAAGGGACAGATAAGGATGTCTCCGTAAGATCAAAATCACAAAACAACCACAGTTTTAATCAACCATGATTAATACCACAAATAAAAATGACGTTACCAATAAGTTCTTGTCAACAACTTTTTACTACCTAATTCAGTCGACAAAATATAAATTTATGTATTTTTAATATTACTTTTATTTGATAAAACGTTAATAAGAGTAAACTATTATGCGTTTATTTTTATAAAATTTCTCAATAGAAAACCAAAAGATTTAATGAAAATATAACAAACAGCCGTGTACGCAAACTAGGCACGGCCTATTTGCATTCAAAGCCTGCTAAGAATGGCAGGCTTGATAGAACCACACATGCTCAGACGTCATCCTCACCAACACAATGCAATATTGAAGCTGATTAAAAACAACCGCGAAACACCCAGTTTATGAAGATTGGTCAATACCATCAATAACATTTGACCAAAGACGCTATGGCTGAAATATTCAAAATAAAAAATAATTTACTTATAAAGTAGTTGCTTAATGTACAGACATTTCCTTGGATCGTTCAAGTAAGCGACTCATTCATTATCATTTATCTTACAATTTACTTTAATCAATAATAAAGAATTCATAATACAAAAGGACTTACTAAACAATTACTCAAATACTCAACAATAAAATAACTAAGCATCATTCTTTTCGTATTAGGTCGCCATCAAAGTTAAAGCTAAGCAAAATCTGCCACTGCCATGAGCACGCCCTGCCAATGTCATTTAAAACATTTCAATTTTAGCAGTTAATTCTATTTATTTTACGCAAAATTTTCAAAAGTATGGTTTAAATTTGCTTTACCTTCTTTTACACACTGGTCCAATGAACTTTTTGCCCGAGAGTCAAGTAGTCCTCCGTGAAGTAAACTGTACACAAACTAAATGAGTGACGCTGTCAAATATAACACCTCGAGTGATATTTTAATACACGAGCAGCCTTTATATAGGCAACACGAGAAAAACGAGAGGCGGGAAACTATGATCATAACAGGGTAAACCGGACCAGATATCTATGCGCACTATAGACTATCCACACAGCAATCGTAACATGTAAAACGTGAATAATTTTATATAATTAGCTCAGAATTTTGTCACTTAATACATGTGGTATTTTGTCAAAACTAACTTGTCCTGATTTCGTCTCTTATATTGAAAAGTTTGATATAGTTTGTTTACAAGAAACGAAACCAGATGATGCAGATTTTATTAATATCCCCGGATTTGAAGTGTTTATGTTTAACAGGGTAAAATTCGCTCGCTATCGCTCGGGTGGAATGATTTTGTTATTTAAATGTAGCTTTATAGAACCTTTTGATACAGATTCTAAAAGCAATATTATTAAATTTTTTATTTTTTTTTTACAATTACAAATTCTATCTATGGAATGCCGAATGCACAAATTAGCGAAGACCTAAAATGTGGTATTGTCTACATTCCACCCATAGGCTCAAAATTCTCTCACCCAGATCCTTTTTATGAAATTTAGCAAGAAATTTTAAGATATTGTAATTATAGTAATCATATTCTGCTTTTCGGGGACTTAAACTCCAGAAGTGGAAACTTGACTGATTACGAACGTGTAGATACTTTGATTTCAGATATGTTTGACTTGCAAGTAATTGAAAACGAAGAAACAAATATAGATACACATTTTGAAATAAATATAAAATGGGTTGACCAAACGACTAATTACTATGGCACCCAACCAATTGATCTATGTCAAAATAATGATATTTATATTATAAATGGTAGAGCTGGGAGCGACAGAGATAATCCCAGACTAACATGTAAAACATCTAGTACTGTTGATTATTTTAGCAACTTCATGTGTTTTCCAAAATATTGTTGACTTTCATGTTGAAGAGTATTGTAGTCTTTATTCTGATGTCCATTGTCCATTATTTATCACATTGAAAACAAACATTTTTTACCTAAAGATAAAATATCAATAATCAGATGGAACCCTAGACAAGACTCTGGGACTCAAATGGGCTGATTTATTTATAGAAAATTTAGATATTCTCAGCTGTCTTAACCAAAACTGTCATAATTTGAGAGACAAATATCATAGAACAAGGAAAATGTACAACAAATATAAACACATTTTTATTCAAAACCCAACTTAAAAATATAAGTGAGCAATACAAGAACGCTCTATATAAGGCAAATCTTCATTTTAAATTACTAGTATCGCGCACAGTAAACCTTAAGATATTAAGAACCACTGACCCAAAACAATACTTGAATATTATAGATTTATTACCTAAACAAACTAAACCAAGTGCCTCACTGAAAGATTTTTATACGTTTTTCAAAAGTCTTAATGAAAGTAGTCACGACGCTGTATTTGATAAAGGTATCGTCCCTTTATGTTGGACAACTGGGTCAATTAAACCAATATACAAAAACAAAGGTAATCCGAAGGAACCTGAAAACTATCGTCCTATATCTCTTCTAAGTTGCTTCGGTAAACTATTTACAAGTATTTTAAAAAATGACGCTGATAGTACGAATCTTATACACGAAACGCAAGCTGGTTTCCAAAAAATTTTTCAATGATTGACAATATTTTTATCTTGAAAAGTCTTATTGACATCGTACAATCTAGTAAGAAAAAGTTAGATTGTTGTTTTGTTGACTTTAAACAGGCATTCGATTCTGTTTGGAGAATCGGTCTATGGAAAAAACTTAAGGCCGAAAATATAACAGGCAAATGGTTTAATGTTATTTACAGTTTATATAGTAACCTTAAGTCAAGAGTTACCACTTCAGACGGATCTACTCCATATTTTGATTGCCTCGTCGGAGTAAGACAAGGAGTAAAACTTTCGCCTTTCATATTTTCAATATTTCTTAATGATCTCGAAACGTTTCTGAGTCAAAATAATGTCAACGGTGTTTCAAGAGATGTTTTAATTAATGGCTCACACACCTTCATTAAGGTAGTCTAACTGTAATGATTTCCCGCGCTTTTTTCTCGAATGTCGGGAATACTCGGTTAACTGTCACTAACAGTCGACAATAATCGATGCCGCTTCGGTTATTATCGGCTCTGACGAGTAGCGTCGGAAGTCACCGAAAGCGAGCCGATGTTTGACGACGTCGCAAATTTATGCGCGGGAAAGCATTACAGTTAGACTACCTTAAATTAATCATTTTGTTATATGCAGACAATACCGTTATTTTCAGTGACAATGAAACAGACCGTCAAAATGCTCTAGACAATTTTAAAGAATATTGCGAACAGTGGAAATTAAAAATAAATACAGATAAGACCAAAATTATGATGTTTAGTAAGGGCCGTCTTAGAAACGACAAAACCTTTAAAAAAAGGAAACATGGAGTAAGAAATTGTTGGTAATTATAAATGTTTTGGCCTCTATCTCTTAAAAAATGGCAGTTTTTACAAAACGAAACAACACATTGCAGAACAAGGTAATAAAGTTCGCTTTACTTAAAAATCAATAAATTGTCATTACCTTATGATTTACAAATAGAACTTTTTGATAAAACTGTCAAACCAATACTATTATATGGAAGCGAAATTTGGGGATTTGGAAATCTGGAAATTCTAGAAAAAAAGGTACAATTAAAGTTTTTCAAGTATATCTTTAAGTTGAAAAAATCGACTCCAACAATTATGATTCATGGCGAGCTAGGAGTCACGCCAATAGAAATACATGTCAAAAACATAATGATATCTTTCTGGTCGAGGCTAATCGAAAATATAGAAAGTGATGAAATTACACAATTATCAAGAAAATTGTACTCGTTTTTCTATACACTAGTCTCAAAACAGAATTAAATCATCATGGTTGGATAATATTAAACAATGTTTATGTAATTTAGGCTTTCCGGGTATATGGGAAAGACAGAGCTTTATAAACAGTAAGTGGCAAATTAAAGCCTCTTTTCAAAAACTCAAAGACATATTTATTCAAAAATGGCATTCGAAAATAAATAAGTATTCTAGTAGCAATCTATATAAACATGTTAAAAGTAATTTTGTTAGAAGTCATTATATCGATAAACTTCCAAATAATCTTTCCCAATCGCTGATGTCTTTTTAAACTAGAAATCACCATCTGCCTATAGAAACAGTGAGATGGAGAAACATTCCTTGAAACGTAAATGTCCAATCTGTAATGATATAGGTGACGAATATCACTACATGCTTATTTGTTTTATTTTCGAAGACGATAGAAAAAATATATCAATATAAATATTTTTAGAAGACCAAGTATGTTAAAGTGAATCGAACTTATTAAATAAGAAAATTATGTAGTTCTAAAGAATCTTAGTAAATTTTGTAGTAAAATAATGAAACTTTCAAAATTAATTTTATTTTAACATAAGCTTATAATGCCTTATTCTTCTAGTTCTTTTCCGAAATATTATAAATGCATTTGCTGTTAACCTATTACTCCCTCTCTTGTAAGCATGTCAAAGATTTTATGTAATTGTTTTGTTACGCATCGATATAATCTGTATTATTACACCATACTATCCATCATTTATTAAAAACTAAACAATTGCCGTTTTCCAACTGATTTATGTTTGTAAATTGTATCGTGGTATCTTTGTTTATGTAATGTTTGCATATTTGTTAATTGTATAATGTCGATGTTTCCCGCATTATGTGGGACTCGAACCTTTATATGTAAATACAAGTTGAAAAGTTGAAAAAAATTGTTGGAGGGAGATATTTCAACCCCTAGATATTTCAACCACTTACTGAAAACAAATACTTCAGAAAAACAAGCCAAATGTCATGATCAAAATCTTTCCATTGAAAATGGTTACTCCACTAGTAAAATATATGATAGAAAAGATGATTTTAATTTTAATATAGTAAATTTTCCGTTTTTAGACGGCGATGTTCCTCCCGCAACATCTACGGGGTTTATTTCTCATGATTATTTCGCTTTTCTAGAGCTTGTAATGATGTTGGGGAATTCAATTAACGTAATATTTGCATAATAGAAAAACATTATAAACAAGGTTATCGGTATCACAAATAAAGGAAAACCTTTTGCAACTTTTATCTCCGATACCCAGATTTAATTAAAAAATATATATGCAGTTCAAAATCACTTTTGCAACAGCCAGTTTTATAAACTTACGAAAATAAAAGGCAATATTTATTTATCCACGTTATTCATAATAACCATCTGTAAATTAAAAAAGAAAGGTAAAGAAAATGTTTTTCTACAGCGCTCTTCATGCCTAGTGAATAATCCTCCATTAAGTACATGTCCTTTTGCTTTACAATGCTTTTAGCTTTTCCTTTCTACTTTTTTATGCCCCCACAAAGTGGGAGGCATATAGAGTTTCACTCGTCCGTCCCTACTTCACCAAATCTTGTGGCATCAACTCCTCCTAAACTATAAGGTGGATTTCTTTCAAACTTGCACAGATGATCAAGCAGAATATGTAGATAATCGTACAGAAATGATTTTTTCCTGCGACCATTTTTAACAGAGTTATGGCCCTTTGTTATTAAAAATTAAGTTGCAGCAGTGGGGCATCAGTGTCCGAAGACACGTTCTAGTTTGTTGTGTCTTCTGGAAGTGGACATTCCTGATAAGCATATTTCACATTTTTCTTAATGCTCAATATGTTGTTGTTATAATATGAAAAACCTAACATCTACTGACACGGTTGATTCTGAAATGTCTTGGGGTTGAAATGTTTTCGTTTTTTTTTTGAGGGGCGGGAATGTCTTAGGTATATAAGGGGTTGAAATAACATTTAATTTGAAACGTCTTTATAAAATGTGATTTATAAAATCACATAGGGGTTGAAATGTCTAAAGGTTAGACGTTTTGATACCGTTTTGAATAACCTGAAATTTGACTGAATTATGAATAGTGAGTTGAGTTCAACCAGAAATAGTCGTCATGAACAATATTATGCATTTCCAAATATGAACAGGCACAAAAAGATAGACAGCAATCTTTGTGTATGTGTCATGTAAACAGTAAACAAAGTTTTCAAGAAAATCTGAAAAAGTTAAAATTGTGATTTTTCTGTTGCCTGCGATAGCAGGTAAAAGCATAGGGATCCTATTGATCGGCGTGGCCTATTACTTCACTTCAAAGTAACTTGTTCTTCTCCCTTCTTATCTGGAATACATCACCAGCATGAACGAAGCCATCCGTGACAACAAGAATAATAAGTCCTGTTTCACTATTTTTAGTTAATGCTTTTTTCAAAAGCAATTTTAATATAAAACTTCATGTCGCGTATAACTTTAAAAGTAATTGTTCTATTATACTTTATACTTGGAAAATATAATCTGCATGAACTATGTCATGCATGTCCGCAGGAAAACTCCTGATTCATTTTTAGGTACGTCCCTATCAAATGCAAACTTATTGTTGCTTTTACTTTGAAAGTACTTGTTCTATTTACTTGATACTTGGAATATATCATCTGCATGTCTCAAACTAAGCTTCGGGCGACAACGACAGTGATAACTCCTATAACATTATTTTTGAGTTTTACCCCATTTCAAATGCAGCTTAAACATAAAAATATGCTGCATATTACTTTGAAATTACTTCTTCTCCCATTCACTATATATTTGGAATATATCACCTGCATGAACAAAGCCATAGGTGACAATAAGAATGATTACTCCTGTTTCACTTTTTTTTTAGTTATTCCCCTTTTCAAAGGCAATTTTACCAAATTCTAGAGTATTGTAGCCATAGTGATAAAGATTTAAATGCAGTGCTTATTATCTGTTACAAAGTAAATGTTTAAAAATGTTGTTTGATTTTTACAACTCTGATTAAATGTACATCAGATTTGTACAAAGCACGCAACCTTGTTTAACATGTACTTTGTAGCAGGTAAAATGTTCTTTGCAACAAACGTTTGATAGATCTCTTTTAAGAACGTTGGACAATATTTGTCCAAATACGTAAACAGATTCAGTCGAAATCTTCTGCGGACGAATACAACAAATATTATGTTAAGTTGTTTTCATAGAAAAAAAATGTATTTTTCATCAGGCCTGCAGAGAAGGATCAGAAAGATGTGAACTGCCCTGCATGTTTCGAACCATTGAATACAGAGTGTCTACTGAAGTGCAGCAGGTGCAAAAAGGAGTTTCATGACCAGTGCATCACTGTTTGTAAGTACATTATTGAATAAATAAAGAATTGTCAATTTAACCCCGCATTCTCAGGATCAGGCTTACAAGACTCGATTCATTTAATCACATATCTGAAATTGCATTTAAATTTAAAGGGGAATAAAATTAACACAATGTTTAGGTTTAAAACCACATAACTTGTAATTGAATTCTGATATTCACATAGTGAATAGTGCATTTTGAAATGAACAACCGCTGATAAATAGCCTTTTTAAAATGTTCTATATCAAAACATAATTTAAAGAAATAAAATTACATACGAACAGCTTGAAACCTTTTAGAAATCAAATATTTACTTGTATATGTTTTCGTAGTTTTCTAAAGGCCCTGTCACACTACAGCGCGTTTTCACGGCGTTGCCACGGTGTTGTTTAATTTTCCAGAACGCCGTGAGATCGCAAGAAAAATCTGACTTTTATCGTGAAGATGGAGACTGCACGGCGTCCTCACTGCGACCATGGCGTTGCTTCGGAGTTTACATGGCGTTCTATCGCGTTCCTACGGAGTTCTTTTTGGCGATTGCCTGCGCTCTTACGGCGCTTTCAATGCGTGCACTGCGCTTTCACGGTGTTCTTCCGGCGCTTCCACTGCGTGCACAGCGCTTTCACGTCGCTCACTACGCTGCGCTGGCAGTGTGTTGATTGATGACGTTCTAACTATAAAGTGTATCACGAGTCTTCATCATTTGCTTGTTAGTTCTTGAGCAGTTAAGACTATGCCTGCAAAAAGTCTCTCCTCTTTCGTCGTATAACAATCATATGCAAAACGTCTTCATCTTGATATGTTTGCTTGACATGCATGTAGGTCAGCAATAGCCCGACTTGCTGCTGTACTTCAGTCATGGTGAAATGAATGTTTATTTGCCAATCCTGTACATTATGTTTGTCATACAATTGTCAATGAACGTAGTAGAAGCGCATAGGGAGCGCAATAATCGCTGTGACAACGCGGTAGAAGCGCAATGGGAGCGCAATGATCGCTGTGACAACGCGGTAGAAGCGCATTGGGAGCGCAATGATTGCTGTGACAACGCGGTAGAAGCGCATTGATCGCCATGACAGCACAGTACAGTCGTTGAAAGAGCGCAGTGAAACAATTAACACTCTGTAAAAGCGCCGTAGACGCGCCATAAAGCGCTGTAAAGACGCAGTGACATCTCCGACAACGCCGTGCAATTTTCGTGCAAGCGCCACCGATTACCACAGCGTTCGCACTGCGACCTCTGTGCGCGCCCGCGGAGCTCCTGTGGCGTTGTAGGAGGCCTTACTGCGCTGCTATGGCGACCATACGGTGACCCCACTGCGCTCTTATCAGAACGCCGAGCGACGGCGTTTGTTTTGTGCATGCTCAAAGTGAGCGCCGTGGCTAGGCATTCTATGAGATTCCACTGCGTTTACTGGCGAGGCCACTGCGTTGCTGCGGCGATCCTTGCGATCGTACTGCGCGTACCTCGGCGTTCTTGAATGCCGTGGGAACGCCGTGAGAACTCGACCCTGGTGTGACAGGGGTTTAATGTCGTGTGTTAAAGTGATATAATGCAGATGCTGAGGGATAATGTTTTATTGTCGGTCATCAGGATGACCGACATATTATAATGGACCAAACATGAGCTTTCTACCTGAACACCGGTTAACAGTGATGTAAAGCAAAGATCACGTTCCAGACGGAACGGATAATTTAGATAATTAGACACTTACTCAGTCGTTATTTATGGATAGACTCTTACTCAGTCGTTATCTATAAAAACCTAGAGACCTCGTATTGGCTGTTGAAGGACGTCACATTTGGAGTCTGTATCTATTCTTAAATCCTCTCTCCAGCTTCTTATCAGCTAGTCTTATTACTCATAAAGATATTTCCGACAAAGAATAATAAACATATACATGTACATGGATTTTGTCTGGTAAATGTACACTGTGTATGATAAACAAGATGTACAGCTTATAAATTTATTAAACCAAAGCAAATAAAGTGTGTAGAGAACAATGAAAAGAGATTGGCTACTTATTTTGCTGACCACGAATCTACGAACCTGTGCAGCATTTTGTGAAACTCGGGGGATCAGGGGTATCCCATGGGATGTTTTACATGGTTTAGCTAGCTCGATATGGATACATCCGTCGGTACTTTCTTGATAATTTTCCTTAACTGTTATCTTGCATTTTGCCACTAATCAACTGGTTGCTAAAGTTTTGATAAGGTTTTGAATGTAAAAATTATCTTTGGAACACTAGAACACACAGTTTTGCAGAAATCTTAAATCAGGTAATGAAACTGAAAATAATAGACACTACAAGTTTAAGCTTTACTTAGTTGTAATTTGGTTAGTTAGTTGTAAGTTGAATCAACAAAATAATCTTTGGAACATGCGAACACACATACTTTTGCAGAAGTATCAAAACGGGTCATGAAACTGTCAATAATAGACAATACAAAATTTTGCTTTCCAAAAAGCTAGTCGGTCATTAGCATAATTTTGTAACAAAAAAGACGGCGCTGTAGTGCATACTTTTTGCGAATTTGAATTCAATGCGTTAGGTTGTTATTCGAAGTCATGAGATATACTAAGTGAATACCAACATTCTTACGATATTGTTCTAGATCAGAAAGAACAATTTTATTATACCTTTGAGTCCCTGACAGACTGTTCTCTCCCACCCTATGACTGTGAAAAAACTTTGTTTTTTAACATATTCTGTAGCTTTTGATATATATTTACAGCTTGCGAATGGTTGCTTTCTAACACTTTCTGACACAAAAATACTGTTTGACAAACTTTTCCATTTTGGTTTACTTCCAAGTAAATTATTAACTTGTTCGCAAACAGGGTTAGATTTATCACCAGCTTAAATACATCTCATTCGAAAGAGGAAATAACTTAAAGTAAACTTACATCTTTGTATGGCATCCAATAAAGGGGCTTAAAATTCAATCTTTTCTGCAGACTTGTTAAAAGGCTGTGCTAATGACCGACTAGCTTTTTGGAAAGCTAAAACTTGTTAGGTTTTATTATTGAACAAAGTTTAATGAAAATCTTTATATTTTGATCGCACAGCGAAAGTGTGACTGTGACTCCTGGCATTACTGGGCTTATTGGCAAAAATAACAAAATGAATTTTAAGTATTTTCTAATAAGATAAAATCTGTTAAGTAAATATTGGAAATGTCGATCAAAACTACCCACTGTTTTCTGGACGAATAATGGGTTATAACTTATTAGTACTATTTAAATATTACTTGATGACCTTTACAACGTACATCTATTCCGACCCAAAAAAATTATGGAACCGGCTTCAAAAAGACGTTTACAGCAAATGTTGAGTACTATGTGACCCTGCTTCATACGTATATAGGTTGTTAGCGAACGTTAAGTACCAAATCAAGAGGGAAGATTTTAACGTGTTTTTACATTGCTTGAGTATGTGCACTTTTAAAGTTGAATTATATCAGAAGATTATTGTACAACCCTTTTTGTAGGTCTTTTTTGTTGTTAAGAATAATTTGGTTTGAGGTGTTATTGCACAGTGACTCAACTCCCCCACCCCTGGTTTACGTGATCAAAATACTGTGTCTAAATATAGATAGTTAGAATAGATTTTCATCCTGATAGTACCAAAATAAATACCATGTACGTTGTAGAACAGCTTTGAAAGGTACTGTTGAGTTTATCTAGAGCAAGTTAATAGTAGTTAGTGCTATGATAATTTCCGACCCGGCAACTCCTTCATGAAAATTAAATTTTAGTGTAACTGTCCACAAAGTGCAAGGTCTAACATTGTCTTCAGCTGCTGTTGATATTGGAAAATGATATTATCAAGGAGGAATGGCTAACATAGCTCACTGTAGAGTATCTACTTATGAAAATCTACAATGACAATAATGAAAAATCAGTTACATTTACGAAACTTTGCGTGCTCTTAGCGATCATCTGCAATCATCCTTGTTCGACTATCGATTAAAAAGAAAATTATCAAAATCTTAATGCCGTTCAATGAAACTTCAAAAATGAATGTAACTTATGTATCTTTATTTTGAACATAGAAAAACACGTTAGTACTATAGAGACATATAACAAGGTCTAAACATTTCTAATTACATAAATTTACAAAAAATAAAAAACACAAACATAAGTAACATTAATTTGTGCAAAGTTTTATTGAAATGCATTTTGTCGTTTTTGAAATTTTGATACTTTTCTTTTTTATCGATAAGGGTGCACGGAGGAGTGTAGTAAATCCTTAAAATGTGATAAATTACTTTGTATCCTAAAATGAATACATATCAATACATATAGTTCTGGTAATTCTTCATCATAATGCGTGTTACCATAGCAACCATCTCCTCCACTATTTTCCAGTAGTTATCATTATATTAAAAGGAACACTGTTCAATTCGTTTGTTTTCAAATCATAACTGCATTTACTGCAAACTTGAAAATGTGCAGTAAACAAATTCCAACATAAACCACAAGCCATACCATTTCCGGTATATTGCATTTCAAACTTCTGCCTTAATTGTATACAACGCGTTCCACAACAAATACACACTCACATCCTTCAACGTTCAATACCTTTTGCCAATAAAAGACAATTATATATTATCACCTGATTCTTTGTTTGTTTCGAAACAATCCATCACCTGCATGAACTCTTACACTCAACATCAAACTTCCCTTAAATGTCGTCCACATATAACACATCGGTGTTATACTTTTCTATATACAGTTTTTGACAACAATTTTTAATATTGATAATTATGTTGATAATGACGTTTCTAGTCTCAAACAATAATGTTCACGTTCATTTATTTGATATGCACATTTGCTTTCAGGGCTTTTGATAAAGCATACGAACTGTCCGCATTGTAGATAAAAATGGAGGGCCAGTCAAATGGAAAACCAAAGGTGCGTTATTGTGTTAAAAAGCAATTTCACTGTCTTTATTGTGTTACCGAGTCTTTCTTTATTATTACTTTGCAAATTTATTGAGTAATTCCTTAATTTAGTAGTTAAAAGGTTTAATATCCATTGAACTTTCTGAATTCTGTTGACAGGTAAAGGCAGAACACCCATACCTGACTATCACTTCCAAGTCGTTAACTTAAACCATTTTTGGTAAACAAACATTGGGTTCCTGATTAATTATAAGGGTTAAACGATGAATGCATAAAAGAAGAGAAAACATTTAAAATGACAGAAATTCGAAAGTGTCGACAGCCGCCGAAAGTGCCGAAATTATGTCATGATTGATTAATCTTTTCAGCGTGAAAGTTAATATCAACACTACTTTAAACTAAGTTTAAAAAAGTGAAGACTCAACGTGGGATCAAAGATTTGAATGTAGATTTAGCTCTGTCACCTGTTCTTTACCGAACACAGACGCTTAATTACTTCATATTCATTAAAAATAATTCACCAAATACACGTTTTCCAATTAACTGCTCGTATAGTATTGTTCTACTTTAAAAGTGTTCAACTAGAACTTAAGTATATCGGTAATTAAAATCACTGGAATTGATGTTTCTTGTAAAACCAGATTTTACCATTTATCATGTTGTCATAATACAGGGGTATTAACCACTGTATATAAACCGATTGTATCATATGCCGGATAAAGTGAGGTGATTGCATGGCTGCGATATAAACAATTCGTAAATAACACATTGAAAACGGAATTATTAGGACCATTTTAAGTACTTCATCAAAAACAAGTACGCTATATTTTGTATAGTCCTTATTGGTTGTAATACCATCTGTTTTGCGCATATATAGGGATGAAAACTTGCAAAATTGCATTTTATTACATGAAGGTCTGGCAAATGACCCACATGATTGTATCAAAATACTGTTATTCTCTATAAATAAACGCTCTGATGCACGAATACATACTAGTTATATGACTCTATGACATTAATATAAAGATTATTACATTACAATATTGTTTTGAATGTATAGATAGTGTAAATTATTAAAATGTTTGAGGGGTGGGTTTCGTAATGACTGTATCATCTATAGCATTATCATACTATCATTTATAGCAAACACACCTATTTCTGTTGTATCATGTAGTGCGATCTTCGTTGAATGATTTTCCAATAATCTGTATCACTTATGGCAATGCGCATTTGCTGATTTTGTCAAGTGTATGCTTTTATGTAAGATGGAGCAGTTCGTCTACATATATTGTCTATACATATCGGGTATATTTGGAGAAATAATATATATCTTGGCGTACAAAAACACGAAGAAAGGAACTTTAAAATAATAAAACAGAATGATACAACCATAGGGACTATAGGTTATTGCTAGTTTGGAGGCTTGTATAAAAATTAAACTGTAAGGCCCAACGCTGCTGGGCGACCGTTTAATTTTTCATACAAACCTCGAAATAAACTATGAACTGTTTTGTAACTGATCAATTGGCATACACATAGTTTTCACAAATCAGTTGTCAAAACCGTGTTTTAATGGCTAGTATAAATGTATTATGAGAATATGTTAGAAAGTGATTTCGTTAATTTCTTTTACTGAAATCAGCATGGGAACATACCTGACTCTCAAGGGAAGACCTTTGTGATATTCAATCCTTGGGCGGAAAACAAGACATTGATTCCTTTGCTAAAGTTCCATTTGACCCTTTACTATAGGGGGTATGTAGTACGTTGTTTTTGTTGTACACTGTTTGCTATTACATTTACTAGAATATTTCTGAAAACATGTGACCATTGTATATTCCGATCAAATGACATGGATGTTCCAGCTGACGATGATCTACATTGGGCGTACATTGAGTAAAGGATTTATCATCAGATTAAAATATCAGTATTTAAATAACTTGCTTTGCCTCAGAATTTGTATGTCACGCCTACCTGCGTATGTATTTAAAATCGTGAACCTTCAGTTTCGAAACTATTACTTTTAAAAAACCTCAGACTATGTTTATCAAATCCAAAACATTTTGGGACGACATTAATTATCGCTTGTTGTAAATTGTAGTTCTCAGGGCGACATGGGTGTTAACTAATAAAGTCAGGTAGATCCATTGTTTCGTGTCGCCGCAGTATATAAAAGTACCTAGGCCCTTATATTTCATGACGTATCACATATCTCTGTACGAAGCACTTTTAATACATGTTTTTACATCAAGCCGTTGTTCTTAAATCCGGAAAATATACTAAAATCATCTTTAAAAAATCGCCATAACTGATACACATCGATCACTAGAAACATACAAATGATTGAGTTAATATGTTCAATAAATGATACAGTCTGGGTCGAAGCAGCATGCATGTTTGGTCTAATGTTTTGATGTTGAATTGATCAGCTATTGTATCATTATTATTGTAAGAATAAAAATGATATGTTTTATCATCGCTAGCATGAGAATACCTCTCAAAACCTGTTTAAACATAAACATTTACGCTGATTTTATAACAGTACACAGTGCAAACGGTACTTTGTGCGAGTGATTTAAGCGATTTTTCGGCGTTAGCTGTCTAAGCTCACTTTTGACCTAGTTTTTCGACCAATGAAATATTGTAAATAAAACTTATTATGCAGCGGGAAAATCAAAAAGATTATTTTGATTGGTTATTAGTGGGTCTCGTTAATGATTACCGTAACGATTTTTATATTGTGTGTTAGTATTTCATGGCACTTATATGTTCGGGCATTTTCGTTTTTAAAAGCGATAATTGTATTGGAGAAAAAGATATTTACGGTATAAATAACCAGTTAAGTCAATTGATGGCTTAAATACGATTTTATATGGAATATTCATGGGTGTCAGGTAAACACTCGAGTACAATACACAGTGTAAAACGACAGAGAAGTGCAGATATTTCTGGTTCTTACTGGTTCCTTTCTAGTTCCTTTGATACTGATTGTTAATTTCAATTTCAGACATTCAAATCGCCTTGGTGTAGTGGTTATCACACTCGCCTCTCAAGCGGATGCCCCGGGTTCAATACTCGGGAGGGACACTTTATTTTAAGTTAGTTTACGTAAAAAATGGTAGATTTCGCTCTTGTAACAAGTTGTTATTATTTTCATTTATTGTATTTTAATAACATTTATTCGTCATTAGTACTAACTCTACAAGAGGT
The DNA here is from genome assembly GCA_038501625.1 of Corbicula japonica. NCBI lineage: Eukaryota > Metazoa > Mollusca > Bivalvia > Venerida > Cyrenidae > Corbicula > Corbicula japonica. Next base: position 599,868 of record JAZAYU010000062.1, on the reverse strand, counting down.
ATTTTAATGAAACTGAATAAATGTACAGTTAATGTTAGACATTCTTCTTTAATCGACGTATTATCACCAGACGAAATTTTTGCACGCTCTTTATTTCTTTCTTTCTTATATATAAAAATCTTTTCCATCAACGCCGTTTATCTTTTTTAAAGATATTTCTTGTTTAAAGTATATTGCATAAAAAAGGTAACAACGTCTTTCAAAACAAATGCTACGAGAATTGCCTGTTGAACATGTATTTGTCGAATGGATTTCTCATTGCAATACATACAAAATCTCCTCATTTTTGAACTGTTTACTATGTTTTTGTGACAATCAGTGCGCTATATCCGGTAGATGATAGAATCGGTTTATATGCAGTGTTAACTGCAGTCGTTGGTATAACAGATTGCGATTGCCAGATTTGAGTTCATTTGTCCAGCCGGCTATTTTACAGCTAAACCACAGAGACATATGCATGTCATTAATAAATAATATACTAATTGCAAAATGCAATTTTCAGAATGTCAAAAAATCTTATATTTTGCATTAGCAGAACTTTTTTAATAAGTCCATTTTTTCAAAAAGATGGAAAGGGAACTTTGAAAACCCTCGAACACGACAAATTTGAAAATATTGCAGACTCGGGTTGATTTAGCCTGTTCATGGGCAGCAATGGAAATGTTTATTACTGCCCACGCCGCCTAGCCCCGAGTTGAGCGCACTTCAATATTTACACCAATAAACAGTACAATTTCGATTCATCCCAAACGATGGTATGCATATGGCTACGAACATGGAACCTTCAATGCGGTATTTTCAGATTAATACCATTCCATGTTCAGCGGCGTATGGTCCCCAAATAAAAAAATGGGTTTGCCCTAAACGAGAAAACAATAGGCGGAACTAAACAGAATAGAATTTTGAGAGGGGATCTTAGAACATAAATCCTTCACATCACAGACAACGCCAAAGGCAAAATATCTACCTACCTACCCACCTACCTACCTACCTACCTACCTACCTACACGCGGAACATCACCATCTAACATCGAAAACGGAATATTTACTATCACTTTATCATAAACATATTTAAGAAGTGACGAAACCTTTTTAAATGGATAGATATAGATCAAGAAAGTTTACTTTTCTGAAGCGTTTATTTTAATAAGTTGGAGTTCGTTAGGATATATTATTTTATGCTCCCCGAATAAATTCGGGGTTGTATAATGTCATCGCCATATTCGTCTGTCCGTCCGGTTGTACGTCACTCCGTCCCGAATTCGTGTCCGGCCCATTACTTTGTTATTTGAAGTCACATTTTAATTTTTGTTTTGAGAGAAATGATCGCCATATCGAGACGACGTGTCCCGTGCAATTTTCGGGTCGCTACCTTGAAGGTCGAGGTCATAACATGATCTTGAAGCAATTCGTGTCCGGTCCATAACTATTTATATTTATTATTTGATTTTAATATTTTTTACAGAAATGATGGAGATAACGGGTTGCGTGCAACATTTAGATCGCTACCTTGGATGTTATTCGGGAGAGCATATTATCGCCGTGTTTTCCGTTCGTCCGTCAGAACCACCGTCTCGGATTCGTGTCCAGTCCATAACTTTGTTATTTGAAGTCGCATTTTAAAATTATTTGACAGAAATGATCGTCATATCGATAAAACGGGCAACATTTGGGCTGCTACCTTGAAGGTCAAGGTCATAACTATTATTTATCGTTGGATTTTAAAATTATTTCACAGAAATGATAGCCATATCACGACGACGTCTCGCGTGCAAAATTTGGATCGCTCCCTTGAAAAAGGTGAAATATGCATATCAGGAATTGCCACAATAAAAAAACCCAGCCTCCCCACACACCACACAGTCAATACAAAGGAGAGACAGACAGACAGACAGACAGACAGACAGAGCATGGTTAATAAATGATCAGTTTCAAAAAAGACACCACAAACAATTAACAAAAATGAGACCCTGAGGAATTATCGCCTGGGAACGGTCAGTTGCAAATCAGGTTCTCATAATAACACACAAGTACAAGTGGTGAAATAACTCCAACTCACATATCAGCTCAACAATGTTGCATGCAAAAGCACACAAACATACAAAACATAAGAAGCTTATAGCATTGAGAAGGATAATGTCACAGCATGACCTTGAAGTAAAACCGTGTCCTGTCCATAACTTGATTATTTAAAGTTGTATTTTAAAATTAATTCACAGAAAAGATCACCATATCAAAAAGCCGTGTCGCACGCAAAATTAGTGTTGCTACCTTGAAGGTCAAGGTCACAGTGTGACCGTAAAGTAAAATCAGGTCCGGTCCATATTTTTATTATTTGCATTCGCATTTTATAATTATTCCATAGAAATGATCGTGATAACAAAACGATTTGTCGCGCGCGAAATTAGGTTCGCTACCTTCAAAGTCAAGATCACAATGTGACCTTGAAGCAAAATCGTGTTCAGCCACATTTTTTATTTGAAGATAGATTATTAAATTATTATTATCAATTTTGGATTGAATTCTATATTTGGGACTATTAGAAAAAAAATTACTGGTTCTAGTGTCTTTGATTACATTTAGATCGCCGGTAACGATATGCCTGGGAGGCTTATAATTCGAACAATCTCAAGATGTTAGTGTATTTTTAATAATATAAAAATCAGATGTAATTTTATTGTAATGAAATATGTGATTGGTTTGTTGTGTATATAACAAACGAAAGGTGATTCCGTAAATAATTAGGTATAGCCGATTCCACAGCTTTATCTTTTAATATACTTGGAAGGTTAATTTACTGTATTCCTTATTTAAAACAAGATATCATTATAAATGATGGATGCTCCCCTAAGTATATTCTGACCAATGACAATGCTTCTGTATCTGTGTAGGTCTCTGTTATAGTTATTAAATTATACCTTGGGCAAGAACAATAAAAAGGGGAAATAATTCAAAGGTTGTGCAGCGTTCTACCAAAATCTATCTGACTTTAAACTCTGTGCCTTGTATACTTTACGAGTTGCCAAATGGAAAAAATAAACACAACATAATAACAACAAGAAATAAACAAGAGGGCCATGATGGCCCTTTAGCGCTCACCTGAGTACAACAAAGTTGTGTTTTATGTGACCCAACGTCTCGATATGGTGAACATTTACACCAAGTTATTTTAAAATCCGATAAAAAACAACAAATTTACAGCTTGGAAAAGAAAATGCTATTTTTAGTAACAGTGACCTTGACCTTGACCCTACAGGCATGGGTATTGTATGTAACACACCATCTTGTCATGGTGAACATTTGTGTAAAGTTATTTTGAAATCACTCCATTCATCAGGAAGTTACAGCCCAGACAAGAAAATTTTATTTTTAGAATCAGTGACTTTGACCTTGGACAAACAGGCATGGGTATTGTACGCGAAACAACACCTTGTCATGGTAAACATTTGAGCCATTATTAGTTATTTTAAAATCCAATGAGAAATAACAAATTTCTTTACAATAGAACAATCAGAGCAAAAATCTGACCACTAAAGTGATAACAAGAAAATTCTATTTTTAGTAACAGTGACCTTGGACCAACATGCATGGGTATTGTACTCTACACACTGCCTTGTTATAGTAAACATTTGTGCCAAGTTATTTTGAAATCCAATGAGAAATAACAATTTTACAGCCAAGGCAAGATTTTTCTATTTTTAGTAACAGTGACCTAGTGTTTGACCCAAGATGACCCATATTCCAACTGTTACAAGTAATTACTGGGACATACGTCCTGACAAAGATTCGTGACAATCAGAGCAAAAATGCCACCACTAGTGTTAATAAGAAAATTCTATTTTTAGTAACAGTGACCTTGACCTTGGACCAACAGGCATGGGTATTGTACTAGGCACAGCCCCTTGTCATGGTGAACATTTGTGCCAAGTTATTTTGAAATCCTATGAGAAATAATAATTTGACAGCCAAGACAAGACTTTTCTATTTTTTAGTAACAGTGACCTAGTTTTTGACCCCAGATGACCCATATTGGAACTCATCCAACTTATTACTGGGAGATACGTCCTGACCAAGTTTAAGTTATTACTGGGAGATACGTCCTGACCAAGTTTTGTGACAATCGGAGCAAAAATGTGACCACTACAGTGTTATCAAGAAAATTCTATTTTTAGTAACAGTGACATTGCGCTTGAACAAATAGGCATGGGTATTATACTCAACACACCGCCTTGTCTCGGTGAACATTTGTGTCAAGTTATTTTGAAATCCAATGAGAAATAACTATTTTACAGCCGAGACAAGATTTTTCTATTTTTAGTAACAATAACCTAGTTTTTGACCCCAGATGACCCATATTCGAACTCGTCCAAGGAATTATTGGATTATTGGGACATACGTCCTGGCCATGTTTCGTGACAATCGGAGCAAAAATGTGGCCACTAGAGTGTTTACAAGAAAAATCTATTTTAAGCAACATTGACCTTGACCTTGGACCAACCGGCATGGGTATTGTACTTGACACACAGCCTTGTCATATTGAACATTTGTGCCAAGTTATTTTAAAATCCAATGAGAAATAACAAATTTACAGCCAATACAAGATAATTCTATTTTTAGTAACAGTGACCTAGTTTTTTTACCCAGATGACCCATATTTAAACTCATCCGAGACATTAATGGGAGAGACATCCTGACCAAGTTTCATGACAGTCGGAGCAAAACTGTCAGCGCTAGAGTGTTGACAAGAAAATTCAATTTTTAGTAACAGTGACCTTGACCTTGGACCAACCGACATGGGTATTTTACTCGACACACCGCCTTGTCATGGTGAACAATTGTGCCAAGTTATTTTGAAAACCAAAGAGAAATAAAAAATTACAGCCAAGACAAGATAATTCTCTTTTTAGTAACAGTGACCTAGTTTTTGGACCCAGATGACCCATTTGCGATCTCGTCCGAGAAATTACAGGGACAGACATCCTGACCAAGTTTCATGACAATCGGAGAAAAATGTGACCGCTAGAGTGTTAAAAAAATTCTATTTTTAGTAACATTGACCTAGTTTTTGGACCCAGATGACCCATATTCAAACTCGTCCAAATAAATTATTGGGACAAACATCCTGACAAAGTTTCATGACAATCAGAGCAAAAATGTGACCGCAAGAGTGTTAACAAGAAAATTCTATTTTTAGTAACATTGACCTAGTTTTTTTACCCAGATCACCCATATTTAAACTCATCCGAGAAATCATTGGGACAAACATTCTTACCAAGTTTCATGACAATCGGAGCAAAAATGTGACCGCTAGAGTGTTAAAAATAAAAAAATCTGTTTATAGTAACAGTGACCTAGTTTTTGGACCCAGATGACCCATATTCGAACTCGTCTAAGAAATCATTGGGACAAACATCCTGACCAAGTTTCATGACAATCGGAGTAAAAATGTGACCGCAAGAGTGTTAACAAGAAAATTCTTTTTTTTTTAGTAACAGTGACCTAGTTTTTTTTACCCAGATGACCCATATTCGAACTCGTCCGAGAAATCATTGGGACAAACATCCTTACCAAGTTTCAAAACAATCGAGGCAAAAATGTGACCGCTAGAGTGTTAACGAACTAATGCGGGACATGCTGACGGACGGACAACCCGGCGACTATATGCTGCCCCGAATTTTTTCGGGGAGCATAAAAATTTTTTTTAGGATATTTCTTGTCTTATTGATCAGATTCCAAGTCAATGTGTGGCCTCAGAACATGCCGAGTAAAACACTGAATAACACTTGCAACTTGGATTTTTTATAACAGTTGTCGGCTTCCTTATCCAGTTTCAGTAGATTTGATAAAGGAAGTGAAGTGATAGCCGGAATGATTTAAAATAATTTGAAGTTCACGAATAGTACAGTGATTTTCTTTTTATGTTACTAGTCCTTCTTCCATGCGATCTCGACATTCTTTAAAAGCAGGTTAAATATGCATATCAGGGATCGGCACATTCAGAAAAAACAGCCTCCCACACAGTCAAGAAGAAGAGAGAGGGAGAGAGCATGGTTAATAAAATGATCAGTTTCAAAAAAGGAAACCACTAACAATAAACAAAAATGAGAACCCGATGGGTTACCGCCTTGGAACGGTCAGTGGCAAATCAAATTGCCACTGGGGGTTTAAACCAGGTTCTAGGGTGCACCAACCTCACACTTGCCCCAACAGGTTCTCATATCACAAAACAAATACAAGTTGTCTTGGTGAAAAAACTCCAACACACTTATCGGCTCAACAATTTTGCATGCAAAAGCACACAAACATATAAAATATAAGAAGCTAATAGCATTGCAAAGCCAAAGGGCGGGTACTCAACGATCTTAGCTCAGAGCTCCTGGGGTAAAATCAGCAAGAACACGATGACAGGGATAAAAGAAACAAATCGAGCTTCTAGATTCTTTTAAGAAAAGATTTCCCTATAAACCTTCATAAACTCTTAAAGCCCTGCTACCGTCGTGCAACCAAAGAGGTAATGATGATGATCAACTGTAAAAGGATTAATCACCAGGCCTGCAGAGCGCTGTAAAATATCATGTTGGTAACCTTTGTTTTAAAATTTACAGATGATTTTTTAGGAATAACCGGGAGAAATTAACATTGCCTTTTATCTTCTTAAGTTTATAAATTAAATTTCCATAAAAAACTGACTGTGAAATACCTTGTTGCAGAAGTGATTTTAAACTGCACCTGTATCTATGAATTGGATCTGGGTATCGGCGATAAAACTTGCAAAAGGTTTTCCTTAATTTGTGATACCGATAACCTTGTTTTAAAAGTTTTTCTGTAATGCAAAGATTACGTTCATTGAAATCATTAACATCGTTGAAAGCTCTTGAAAAGCGAAAAAGCTGTGAGATATAAATCCCATTAGATGTTGCACGGGGAACATCGCCGTCTAAAAACGAAAAATTTACTATACTAAAATTAAAATCATCTCTTTTATCATATATTTTAGTAGTGACGTAATCATTTTCAATGGACAGATTTAGATCGAGAAAGTTTGCTTGCTTTTCTGAAGTGTTCGCTTTATTAAGTTGTAGTTCTTTAGGATAAATCTTATTAACCAGTAATGGAAAATTGTACCTCGAGGTGTTGTTAAAATCTGTAATTATATCATCTTGATGTTCAGTAGAAAGAGATAACATAAAGTCTCTTTCATAACAGTATAAAAACAGATCAGCAACAAGGGGTGCACAATTAGTACCTATTGGGATGCCTATTACTTGTTTATAAATAGAGGTACCGAATCTAACATAAATATTATCCAGTAAGAAAGTTAGCGACTCTATTAGGTCTTGACAAGTCCATAAAGTATAATTATCATAAGAACCATCTGTAAAAAATTCCCTATGTTTCATTACAAGCGATGAAGGTTTTATTTTCTCTAGCAAACGTTTTTTTCAATGAGACTGGTTAGCTTGTCTCTTATTAAATTATGATAGAACGAAGTGTATAAAGTTGAGAAATCATAAGTAGACAAACAGAACGCCCGAAAATTATTTGATTTAAGCTTTTTCAAAACGTCATTTGAATTTTTAATCGACCAAAGTAAATTTTTGCCAGAAGTTTCAAAAACCTTATCACAATACCTAATTACATAGATGAAAAGGGAAGCCATCGAGCACGACAAATATGAAAATATTGCAGGCTCGGTTTGATTGAGCCTGTTCATGGACAGTCATGGAAATGCAAATTACTGCCCTAGCCCCGGGTTGAGCGCAACTCAATATTTATGCCAATAAACAGTACAATTTTGATCCATCCCAAACGATGGTATGCATATGGCGGTGAACATGGAACCTTCAATGCGGTATTTTCAGATTAATACCATTCCATGTTCAGCGGCGTATGGTCCCCAGATAAAAGAATGGGTTTGCCCTAAACGAGAAAACAATGGGCGGAACTAAACAGATTAGAATTTTGATAGGAGATCTTAGAATATAAATCCTGCGTATCACAGACAACGCCAAAGGCAAAATTTAAAAAGCAGGAAGTATATCTTGGGGGTGATTGGACAATATCCAAATCCTTATTGTCTGGGATATTGAAACCACCTATCTTTAAACTGGCCGAAATATAAAAACAAAAGTAATTTTAGAAGTACTATTAACTTAGTACATAAGTATCGTGCTCAACGACCTTCAAAGAACGTCACTGATAACAGCACTGATTGAATGTACGAGAAGATTTTTTACAGCCGCCACACGGCACTAACAACGCTACTGTGATATTAAAATAGATGAAAAGGGAACTTTGAAAGCCATCGAACACGACAAATATGAAAATATTGCAGGCTCGGTTTGATTGAGCCTGTTCATGGATAGTAATGGAAATGCAAATTAATAAACACGCCGCCTAGGCCCGGGTTGAGCGCAACTCAATATTTATACCAATAAACAGTACAATTTTGATCCATCCCAAACGATGGTATGCATATGGCGGTGAACATGGAACCTTCAATGCGGTATTGTCAGATTAATACCATTTCATGTTCAGCGGCGTATGGTCCCCAGATAAAAGAATGGGTTTGCCCTAAACGAGAAAACAATGGGCAGAACTAAACAGCTTAGAATTTTGATAGGGGATCTTAGAATATAAATCCTGCGTATCACAGACAACGCCAAAGGCAAAATTTAAAAAGCAGGAAGTATATCCTTGGGGGTGATTGGACAATATCCAAATCCTTATTGTCTGGGATATTGAAACCACCTATCTTTAAACTGGCCGAAATATAAAAACAAAAGTAATTTTAGAAGTACTATTAACTTAGTACATAAGTATCGTGCTCAACGACCTTCAAAGAACGTAACTGATAACAGCACTGAGTGAATGTACGGGGAGACTTTTTACAGCCGCCACACGGCACAAACAACGCTACATGTTCTTTTACAGCTGTAAGACAAGATGTTAAGAGCACGGAATTTCAGCTAATTTTCAGCTAATGCAAAAACGTAATCTTCAATACTTTTAAGTTTTAACCCTCGTAATTGATGTTTTCCGAAATGACTCTGGTCCGGATTTTAAATGCCTTTGATGCAGCGCTATCAAATGTAAGTTTTTCTTCATGTTGTTAATTTTAAACAGTGTCCTGAATGTTTAAAATGTTGATATATAAATGCTTTGATCTTGCTATTTGTTTCGAATTAAAAATGATTTAACAAATTAAAAAAATGAATTAATTTCGGTACTTATTATCCAACCTGTGCTGATTGGTTATCTTTTTCAACAGACAGCTGATATTATTTTAGCCTAAACAAACACATCAAAATATCTTGATGATTTGTTAAATAAAATACTGAATAGCTCACTGTTAATAATGTTGATTTTCAAATTTATTGATTGGATTTTTCAAAATATTCTGAATTAGAAAAGACTTGGCAATATCTTACCAAAAAACAACAAATTTTGATGTGCATAAAGCGACTTAAAAGCTATCATTGGTATTTTGATACCGAATCATTTTGTCTACAATCAACTTTATTCATTTGCTATTTCGTATCATTAAAATTGTACATAATCATTGTTGTGGTCGAGGGTCTTCAAAGTTTCTTTTCATCTATTTCTATATCTGTCTCCTTATTACCTTTGTATTCAGGTTTTTATTTTGCATGTAACTTTTCCGCTTTCATTATTTCATTTTTAAAACTTATCTATTTTTTCAGTAGGTCTACTGTGTTTTTTTTTAGGCATTCGGTACGGATCAATCTGCTAAATCAGTAAGTAGTACTGTTATGTTGGATAATTAGAATAATTAGAGAAAAATTAGAAAAGGTGAAGCAAGCATGTCATAGCCATACTTAGAAACACAGACAGCCCACAAACATATAAAACCTAAGAATCTAATTGTCAATCAAAGAAGGTAGGTACTTAATTACCGAGATCAAATCATCTGTAGTTTAATCAGCAAAAGCACGATGGCATGAATAACAGGAAAAGATCGAGCTTTCACCTTTGTATAAAGATTTCTCTAGAAACCCTAATGAACTCCTTATCTCCTGCCACCATCGTGCAAACAAAGAGTAGATGGTTAATTACCAAGCATGCAGATCACTGTAAGATATCATGTCGGTAGATTTTCTTTTTGAATTACAAATGGTGTTTTGTGCCGAAGAAATGGCGGTGCACAGGGATCGCTTTGTGCGTCGTCACGAAAACTTAACGTTGGCTATAACTGCCTTTTTAATATTCCTTCATGAAACTTTAAAATTATTTTGCTTATGACAAAGCGCTCTTGATGGTGCAAAATACTCTAGGTGAAGATCACAGTTGATAGAGTTGTGCCCCTTTTTGTACTTGGATTTTGACACGAAAACTTAACGTTGGCTATAACTTTGCCATTTCTCAATATTTGTTCATGAAACATTTAAATTATAGTTTTGATCTCTAAAAAAACACTGGTTAAGAGATGTCTACAGTCATTATTTAAAACGAAAGTAATCAAAATCTATCTAAAAGTTAAATGCAGTTTAATAAAACTTTGCACGCATAAATGCTAATATTGTATCATTTTGCATATGTTAATAAACGTTAGAACGTGAAGAAAAATTACGAAATATAAAAGTTTCCTAAATTCCATTTGCATCGATACACAGAAACCTTACAAAACATAATATCATTTCCAATGCCTACATGAATAATATGATGCAGACAACAATATGTTGTGTTCTTTGTTCTAACAATATGAGGTGTTTTATACTTGTGTTTAACCTTATTTTTTTCTGGACGATTCCTGGTCGCCTAAATAGGTGGCAAATGTCGATTTCACTCTTAAAAATTATTAAAAGTTCTTTAAGAAGGACACAACATATAGTTGTGAATATTATTTTACTCATCAGGTCAATTAAAAAACATGTTTTGTTTTGTTTATTTTTTGTTTTATCTTCTCGTTACATATGCAAAATGAAGATACATGAATTACATTGATTTTGTATTGCAATGCCGTTAGGGTAAATGTGATTTTTTGCTCTTTTTTACCAAAGGTATAGCAATGACGATCTTTAAAAACATACTGAAAAAAGTGAAATATGCATATCAGATCAGAAATCGCCACATTCACAAAACACAGCCTCCCTAAGCAGCGAAAAAGAAAAGAGGACAAAAGAGCATGTTGTTAAGTGATAGATAGTTCATTAAGCAAAAGACCATTATGGTCTATCTGCATATATACATAAAACAAATGAAATACATAAATTGATATGGTAAAAATATATATCGAAGCAGTGTAAATATATCATGTCTTAGTAACTGCAAACATACATCACATTTTCTCCGGGAGAGACAGAAGAATATGAGTAAAAGTATCATTTCTGTATATAAAGAAAACATGTACATTACGTTAAGTTTTCTAACAGATTGCATATAATGAAAAAAAAGAAAAAACAACAAAAAACATACAATGAGTTACAAACAATAATTGATTGTAGAACAATGCTAAACATTGGTACAGAAAATAAATTTTATATGTTTATTTGGACTATAAATACCGGTTAAAGAAAGTTTTCCGTTGAGATGCTTTATACCTAAATTGCTAAGGCCTTTATAACATTTTCATTTTCTGATGTCATTAGTTCAACAAATTTTAATAAAATTTGGACGTTTCCAGTAATATGGTTTTATATATTGTTTATGAATTTCAATAAATAAGGGACATTCAAGTACAAAATGGAACTCATCGTCTAATTTGTTACAGTGTTTACATTTTCTCTGGTCGAAAGGGATACTAATATGTTCATTCCAACGGCTGACTTCTATTTCAAGCTTATGAGATGATACTCTGAGTCTGGTTAATGCAGTACGATATTTTGGTATTTCCACACAGCATAGGTATTTTTGATATTCTAAATTAGCAATTTGTCGATAAAATTGTGCCCTAGATGAAGTTTGTAATTCGTCATTCCGACATTGCAGATAATTATCTTTTAGCCTTTGCTTGAAAATATTTAAAAATAACTCTACATCACCAACTCCCTGGTTTAACCAAACTTCATAGAAACCAAGACGAGACAGTAAAGTTTTAACATGCAAAGCCCAGTTTTTCGCGTTTGGAAAATTATCAATATCTTGTAATTGACTATAATATACTAATTTTGAATATTTAGTTTCAGAATTCATGCAGATTTTTAACCAGTAGTTAATGATATTTGTCTGCCATTGCACTTTGAACGGGAGCCACCCAGTTCCACTTCGCAACAAGCTTCCATTTAGAACAGTAATCAGCTAAAACATCTAACGATTTCTGTAAACCCTCAGCACTAGTGCCGAACAGAATAATATCATCAGCATATAACAGTAAACAGAATTTTAATGAACCAATGTCAATACCCTCAACCCCTTTAAGTATAAAAGTTTCTTCTATATTATTTAAATACATACTGAACAGAAAGGGAGATAAGCACTCACCTTGTCTTACACCGAGATCGCACATAAAACTTTCGCTTAATTCGTTCATGAACTTGACCCTTGATTGACATTTTCATACATAGATTTTATAGCATTGAGAATTTTGCCTCTAAAACCAGACTAATCGACTTATACCACAAGACATCCTTTACTACAAAATCGAACGCTTTCTTAAAATCAACAAAGGCACAAAAAGCCTTTCATTTCTATTTAAAGAATACGTAATCAAAGAGTGAAGAATGTAAATATTATCGATGGTCGACATCCCAGAACGAAAACCTGCTTGGGCTTCAATATAAACACAATATTTCTCGGCCCAGTGAGTTAACCTGTTGTTTAAAACTCTTGAAAAAAATTTTCCAAAAGCGCTTAATAATGTTATTCCTCTATAATTAATTACGTCATTTATATCTCCGCCCTTGTGCAAAGGAACTATTAAACCATCAGTCCACTTCTCGGGAAAATAACCTTTTTCGAAACAAACATTAAATAAACTGTATAAATATGGCAATATGTTATCAACACCGTATTTGAATAATTCATTAATTACTAAATCTGAACCGCCGCTTTTACCGTTTTTAACTGTTTTATTGATTTTGAAATTTCATCGTTACTTATAGCATGATCTAATTCTGTAAACATAATGGATATTTCTTGCTTGAAAATTCTTTCAATGAAATAAAGAATATCTTCATCAGCCTGAAAAAAATCTATCTTCCGGATTGTTAATTGCCTGAAAGTACCTTGCAAAAATGTTCGATGTAATATGTTTAGGATATTGGGTTTCATACGTACTTCTGAGCAGTTTACAATATTCTTTTGCACTTCTGTGCCTTAAACTAATTAATTTATTTGTATTTTCTTTTCTAAAATTAAATCGCTTTTTCCTCAATACTGTTTTATAAATTGACCTCGCAGAGCACATATTAACCCTATTTATATCTGATTTATCATTTCCATATAAATTTAAATACTCTACGTGCTTTACGTTAGATTTTGCAATGTTACTAATCGGCTTTTCAGCTAAAACCGGAGTGGGGGCGAGGAAGGGCAGGTGGACGAGCGTTCTCAACAATTTGTGTTAGAGTTTTCAGTTTTGGTTATATTGTTAAACGTCTTTATCCGACTCAAACGCATGATCTGCATCTATAGTAGATTAAGTAGTTTTCGTGTTACTCAGTCAATAACTCGTGGTGGTGCCAGGTGGTTTTAAGTTATTTTACATGTATATCACTTTGTTTTTTAAGTCTAATGAAAGTGTAAGTTGTTAATATTGTAAGTAAAATATTAGATATGTTTTATCTTTATTTTAGGATGAGTCGGAAACAGCTTACCAACATAACTTACTGCCTCATTGGTCAAGTGAAGAAACTAGATTAAAGGGCAGTGAAATTATTAGTCATGAAAAAATCAGCGAATGTAAGTTATAAAACAGAAAATATTTAATATTCAATTGCAAAAGTTTATGAAACTAGGAAAAACACTATTTTTGTCTATAAAAATGGTTTAATGTGATGTGATTGCAAAAAATATGATAATTTAATTCATTTCGTCCCAGGGAATTAGTAATACTCTACCAGCACCTCTGCATTCACAAACACACAAACCAACAAAAATATACAGCTATGCAATGCGTGATATTAGGAGTCTCAGTCCTTTGATTAACTTTGTGTTATTTTTGTCCTTTCCGCTGGTGTACCTAGAGGTGCTGTTATTTTACAGGATTCTTACTTTCATTTAATTCGCATTTCAACTTTCGAACGCAAAAGATACAAGACGAACCTTGAAATAAAATCGATTTCATTTTGTTAAGTCTAATCTTAAGGAGAACAACTAGTACAAAGATAGAGAGTAAAACTTTGCGCGCCGACGTCGTTTCTGATCCATAAAGCTCATTTCTTGAAACTAAGTAGATGATGGTTTCTGGAGTATATATTTGCACTCCAGTGATTTCAACAAAACTTGTGTTCTGTTTGCCTGAAAAGAGAAAGAGTTAGGTCAAAGAACAAAGGGCCGACCCCAAAGGTCACCATCACACTTAAGCTTTAATGCTTAAATGCCCAAAACATGGTTACTTACATATCTTAATATTGCAATTGCCTATTCTCTCCGTTTGTTATCTTAAAACAGGAAATCGTTAATTCGGTTGCATTTTGTATCAGTAAATATTGCTAAACAACTTGCTGCTATATTTCATTTTTCAGCATGTTTCAGCCCCCAAAACACCATGATAAGCTGTCTTTGATACTTTCGGACGTCCTAGACAATATAGGAGTCAACAAGACAGTTATAACGAAAACGAGGAGGTCTTGGATGATAACAGAAGCCTTATCAAACATTGGAACAAATTTGGCCAATTATAAGGCTAAATTTTCCTTTGTTACAAGTTTGACTGAAGCATCAACAACATTAGGCCTGCATTCTGATATTGACTATCTAATATCCTTCCATGACAGTCTGGTTATACAGGACTTGTCAGAGTGGCAGCCTGGCAAACTGCAATATCTAATGGTACAGGATGAGAAACATCTCCGGGCTCCTGTCTGTTACAGCTGGTAAGAAATGATGTCCCTCTTCCTGAGGCGAATATCTCTGGGTTGGAATCCTCTGCGCTAGACCACGTGATCACAGATTGCAAAGGCAGAGTATTTTTGAAACATACTGTGTTTAAAGATATTACATAGGCTCATACACATGGTCCTTCTAATACATTAAAAAGGTTTTATGAAAATTATGACATTGTACCAGCCTTACACTGTTCATCTTGGCCAAGAGAAGCTGATGCTTGATTATACCAAGAGAATATGAGTGGGTGGCCGACTAATGATATGATAAGAAATTCAAAACGGCAAGGTTGTTTTGTCGTTCCAGTAAGCAGCCGGGGAAGCTTGCTCCATGATTTGGAATGGCGAATTTCTACCTCCTTTGCTGAAAGAAGTTTGATGTTCAGTCTCAACACAACGCAAATGAGATGTTACATTCTTATGAAGATGATTCTCAAAACATTTCTCCGCCCAACTGGTGGTGAGGTTATCTCCAGTTTTATGTGTAAGAATATATTATTCCACTGTATAGCAAATTCAAATTTCACTTTTGAATGGAATGAAGGTACTTTATTAGAATGCTTAAGTCTGTGTTTGAAATATCTGTCTTCCTGTATACTGGCAAAGAACTGTCCACATTTTGTGATACCAAGGAATAATCTTCTGCTTGGAAAAATGTCTCCAGACATCAAAAATCGACTTTTAGATATCACGAGCTACTTAATTTGTAATATACAGACTTCACTGCTACATATATCAATAGATGATCTTGGTTACCGAATTAAGTTATCATATGGCTGTACACCAACTATAAGCATTCAGTCAAAAGATGACATTGCTTTCAGGAACGCAGGCTTGAACATTCTTTCATCGGGGCAACATTTAATCAGCAATATATTGCGTATTCAGCGTGAAATAACTGCGAATTGCACTACAACGAACAAGCTAGATCAGTTACAGCTTAATGGCACTACCGAGGAGGGAGTAGCAATACGTCTTCAAATTCCATTCCTCTGTACTATAGCTGGATCCATACTAGCATCTGAAGAAATCCATCATGCCCGGGTTGTATCTTCCAAGGCTTTGATATGGTTGTCTCTGGGCTTAAATTCAGATGTTTCTTCCAGCCGGCTGAAACAGGCATCAGTTATGTACTGTTCAAAGAATTTCAAGAGTTGTGAAATGATCCTGGCTAATGTAGAAGGACATTTGACAGAAAAAACTGTTTGCTTTGTTTGTCAGTGTAGCAGAAATACATTTTTACGTTTCTCAAAAACCTTTGGGAAAATCTGCTTTGAAAAAAATGAAGATGCCATCACAAAAAATATTGCTTTCTGTGTAATATTTTTACCTTGTGAGGTTTCCAGTGCACCTGTTGAGCTTCGCTATGAAATGTTCCGATCTACAGCAGAGGACCAGCTATACAGACGAAAAGATGATTACTGGATGGACTGGGCTGTGGTAGACTCCCTACCGTACCTGTTCTTTCTGCAGTACAAGGTATACAAACTGCTCTGCAGACCTAAACAAGCGTTTAGAGCACTCTTCAACTTGGCAAGGACTATTCAAACTAACCCGAACCTTGGTCACAAAGAGACAGCTTTGAATCTTTTGGGGCAGTGTATGGAACAAGAATGCAGATACGAAGTTGCTTTAAAATGTTTTATCCAGTCATTGAAGATCAGGGGAAGACACAATGCAGCAAAATGGCATGTTTGCATGACACTATCGCGCTTGTTTGTGAGCTGGTAAGATGAAACCGCTTATTTTAAACATAACAATTAAAATTACAAACAAATATAAACAGAATTCAGAAGCAAGTTTTAAAAAATCTGCAATCTTTGAAAAAAAGGGAATGGCCACGTCCATACACAGCCTTCTAAAACAGCCGAAATGTAGAGATTAAAAGATAAAAGAGAGCATGGTTTATAAGAGAGACTTGTCATCACTTAGATTTCTAATATTACACATTCATCAATATTCGTGGGTTACAAATTTCTTGGATTTCGTGGGAAAAATAAAACCACCAGTTTTAATGACAAAAAATGACAAACCGATTCTTATATCATGGGTCCATATGCATCTGGACATGACAATTGCATTAACCTGAAAATACCACATTGAAGGCTCTATCTTCACCGTCATATGCATACCATCTATGTAATGAATTTAAACTGTACTGTTTACTTCTGTAAATATTGAGTTGCACTTAACCCGGTGCTAAGCGGCATGGTCAGTTATATGCATTTCCATTACTGCGAATAATCAGACAAAATCAAACCGAGCCTGAAATATTTTCATAATTGTCGCGTTTGGTGGCTTTCAAAGTTCTCTTTTGATCTATTTCGCCAAATACAGAGTTTTAAGTAAACTTAATTTCATAAAATAAAAAATACGAATTGAAGAACCCACCAATAGTTTGTTTTACAGTACACCGCGAAATTTTATGCAGTGGACTTTTATTGTAACCACATTATATTTTTAAGGAAATTCATGTGTTTTCTCTGTAATGGGACCCAAAGGACATAGTTTGTATAGTATCTTCGTCTTATTTTAAAAGTGCTTGCATCCGCGCGCTGCTAGTCATAATGTAAATTTGAACGTGCATTCTCGATAATTTGTTTGTATTATCGCACTATTTTCATAAATGAAACATGATGTATATGTATCATTTGCTATTTAAGCAATATTTTATCTGCACAGGTCACCAGATCAACATGGGACCCTCTGCAAAGAAGCTTGCCTCGACAATTAAAGGATGGGAAGTGATGTGATCGAAAAAGTCTCTATGCTTCTGTGAACTATTTAATTGTTGATACTTGAATTTCACTAATTTTGCTCTGTATTAGTTGAAGACAACCAATTCAAACCATTCAATTATTCGGAAGTTTCTTAACTAACTCAATTTTAAAATGCGCGAGTGTTTCGACAACAAGGGGAAAGAGGTCCTGTGACACTACATCCAGCATTATTACACATTTCAGGAGGTAAAGGGCAGGTTATCACAAACTATGAACAAAAATATTTATTTGTTCTACATCAAAAGTTGTGTTTAGAGATTGTTTTCGTCTTGTGAATCCCTACCTTTAATTACCACTTGTGAAGACACTGGTCAGACAATTACTGCGACAATTTACGAAACAGGGGGACAGAGAGCAATGATATTATTGAAGTTTTTCTTCAAAATGGAGGTGCGAGCTCAGAACTGGAGGTGCTGTATAGAATATGGTACATGTAGAGATAAGAATAAAAAGTTATAGGTAAATGACCTTATTGGGTAAACCGAGCAAGCATAGAAGAAAACAAGCACGGAATTTCAGGTCAGTTATTCTTGCAATTTTGACCTAAAACTTTCACTTATAAACATGTATATATAATGCGTTATCGGTAGCTAATACATGTGAGTAACTTTAATGTGTTGAGCCAACAAGATGTCTTTGCAAAGTTGCCATCGTTCGGTTATGTTGACGAGATTGTTGCTATTTCTCTGCACATATGTAGTTACGAGGCGGTCCCAGTTTTTCTCAAAAATGATGACCGCTCAGTAATCAATTTTGATATTTTAGGGTCTACATTCCAAAAAACACATTGTTTAAGTTTTGTTTTGATAGACTGGAACCGTAGTTTTGTAAATATGCATGTCAACAATTTTTTTACCAACTCGTTCACAAGTCTGTTGCTACACAAATCTTTCGCGAATCTTACCAATTCGGGTATCGACCGGCACCTTATTAATTTTTCTGTTGAATTCCATTGATCATTGGCTAAAAAAAATCAAGAAATATGCTCGAATTTTATCTGTGTTCGGATAAACAAAATAAAAACGACGTGTTTGTCCAATGTAGACCCTAAAATATCGCTCATCTCGTCAGTTGTTATTATACTTATTGTAAATGCTTCATAGATGTATCTTTTTAATGTGTTGTTTAAAGGCGATTGTTACAGTTTTGTCACCATTTTTCCTTCCAATATTTTGACAAAACTTTCAGCATTAATGGGTATTCACTAACAAAATAAAATTTGGAAATAAAAATGATATGGTACGAGGCCAGTTAAAATTTAATTGAGTGTTAAGGATGGACACATTTAAGACATTAAGTAGGAATACCATTTTAAACAAGAACATTTTAAAAATCACTATAAATCATATAAAACTATATATATTTTATTCTAACTATAAGTTAATATAAGTAAGTAAGTAAGTAAGTAAATTTTATTATAGTGACATTGTGTATAATATTTACAAATAATAATTATAACAAACAATTACAACACCCGGCCACGTTGGGCCTATAAGTCACTTTAGTTGATTTAACATTTGAACAGAATGCATATAATGATCAAAGTATGACACTTTAAATAAGTACGCATGCACTATTAACATTTTCAAATCACACAATAAGAAACAAAAAAAAATTGTCTTGAATAATGTTGAAAAGAAATTAGTAACTAGTACTTAAAGTTATTTCGTAAAAGTGCAAATAATTAATTGTACAATATAGTTTTTCTCCTAACCATTCCGCTAACAATAAATTTTGACACTTGGATAAAAATGGTTTTTTATTAAGTAAACTAGTTTTTCTGAATCTGAAAGCGTTGGAAAAAAATGATTAGAAGCAATTGCTCTGTATAATATGTTGTCTCTAATATCCTGATAAACGGAACACTTCAACAAAAAAATGAGTTTCATCTTCTACTTCACTATTACTGTTGCAAATTTGACACAATCTATCATTTTGGTTAAGACCCACAAATCTTCCAGTTTCAACTCTAAGAGGTAGAATAACGCAACGAAATTGTGCTAAATGTGATCTCTCAACCTTTGTAAGATTTGCCAAAAGACATTTTTCTGTATTGTAATCTGATTTGAATTTTATGTAAGTTCTCAGCTTTGATACCGTTTTAATATTGTTTGACCAATCTTCTTTATATTTTGTAAACATTTTTTTCTACCTCTTTGAGATCAACCCAAGTTTTAGTGTCATAACAGGCCGAAAGATTTACTTCACATAACAAATATAATATCAATATAATAGGATTCGCGGATTCAAAAATGTCGTCAAAATAAGTTGTTTTCTCTGCGAAAAAAAAATACACGGAACATGAATATTCACTAAGAAATTAGGGTTTTGGTTCGGATTAAAAGTTTTCCAATTTCTGACCAATATTGCATGTATCGCTTAGAATTCACCCAAATATTATTAAAAGATCATTCTTTTAAAATATCTCATGAAAAACATACCCAGCAAGCAAAAGTATATGGGTCCTATATGGGCCCCATATGGGTTCCCATGTGGGCCCCACATGGGCTGCCCATATGGGCCCCATTTGGGTTTTGCAACCGGGATAAATATGGGTCCCATATGGGCTGCCCATTTAGGACCCATATGGGCTACATGTGGGCTAGATATTGGTCCTATATGGGACCCATATGGGCTGTATGTGGGCTATATGTGGATTGTATGTGGGCTATATGGGTTGTATTTGGGCTATATGTAGGCTGTATCTGGGCTATATGCGGGAAACGCATTGGCTTTTAACTACTTGGATCCTTCATCTCCTGGTATGTGTTAATTGGAGGGTTCAAGTCTGCTAGTTTCAAATGCATTTGTAAAATTAAGGCATAACAATTTACTTAACAATGGTGAACCACATTATAAAGGCAAACAACTAAATAAAGTTTGATCACTTTTAATATTATGTTCAAAAGATACCTTTCAGCAATGATACAAAAGATGCAAATAAATCATGTAAATGTATGTAAACATATGTAGCAAATATGGATCAGTAAAAAATAAACTAATTCATATACAAGTAATAACAATTATTTATGCACATGAACATGACATTGGTAAATCACTGTACAACAAACTTGAGAAAAAAAAAGTTTAATACTGAAGATATGATCAAGTGACTAGTTTCACTTTAACATACTTTTAGTCATTGCAAAATGGACATCAAACACAAAATAAAGATAAATACATGTACAGTCGCTTAAAAAATCATAAAATTGTGGTCTGAATAGATATATATCCAGAATAAAAAGTTTGTCACATAGTTGACTGGATGTAATATTAAATTGATATATAATAACAAAAAGTTTGGCATATAGTTGACTGGATGTAATATTAAATTGATATATAATAAAAAAAGTTTGGCACATAGTTGACTGGATGTAATATTAAATTGATATATTATCACAACAAGAGGGCCATGATGGCCCTGAATCGCTCACCTGAGTATGAAACTCAAGTTATTAACCAGAAACTGAATTTTTATTTTTAGCAACAGTGACCTTGACCTTGATCACAGACATGTGGGTAGCAATCCCAATTTGTCTCTTGTTATAAGCTACCCATATACCAAGTTTGGAGTCAATATGCCAAAGCAAACTCAAGTTATTAAGTGGAAACTGAATTTCTATTTTTAGCAACAGTGACCTTAACCTTGATCGGAGACACCTGGGTAGCAATCCCAAGCTGCCGTTTGATATAAGCTACTCATACACCAAGTGTGGAGTCAATATGCCAAAGCAAACTCAAGTTATTAAGCAGAAACTGAATTTCTATTTTTAGCAACAGTGACCTTGACCTTGATCACAGACATCTGGGTAGCAACCCCGAGCTGCCTCTAGATAAAAGCTATCCATATACCAAGTTTGGAGTCGCTAGGCCAAAGCAAACTCAAGTTATCAAGTGGAAACTGAATTTCTATTTTTAGCAACGGTAACCTTGACCTTGATCACAGACACCTGGGTAGCAACCCCAAGCTGCCTCTAGATAAAAGCTATCCATATACCAAGTTTGGAGTCAATAGGCCAAAGCAATCTCAAGAAATTAAGTAGAAACTGAATTTCTATTTTTAGTAACAGTGACCTTGATCTTAATCACAGACACCTGGGTAGCAACCCCAAGCTGCCTCTAGATATAAGCTTTCCATATACCAAGTTTGGAGTCAATAGGCCTAAGCAATCTCAAGTTATTAAGCAGAAACTGAATTTCTATTTTTAGCAACAGTGACCTTAACCTTGATCACAGACACCTGGGTAGCAATCCCAAGCTGCCTTTTGATATAAGCTACCCATACATCAAGTTTGGAGTAAATATGCCAAAGCAAACTCAAGTTATTAAGCAGAAACTGAATTTCTATTTTTAGCAACAGTGACCTTGACCTTGATCACAGACACCTGGGTAGCAACCTCAAGCTGCCTTTTGATATAAGCTACCCATAAACCGAGTTTGGAGTCAATAGGCCTAATCAAACTCAAGTAATTGAGCAAAGACTGAATTTCTTTTTTTAGCAACAGTGACCTTGACCTTGATCACAGACACCTGGGTAGCAACCCCAAGCTGCCTTTTGATATAAGCTACCCATACACCAAGTTTGGAGTCAATAGGCCTAAGCAAACTCAAGAAATTGAGCAAAGACTGAATTTCTATTTTTAGCAACAGTGACCTTGACCTTGATCACAGACACCTGGGTAGCAACCCCAGGCTGCCTTTTGATATAAGCTACCCATACACCAAGTTTGGTGACAATAGGCCTAAGCAAACTCAAGTTATTGAGCAAAGACTGAATTTCTATTTTTAGCAACAGTGACCTTGACCTTGATCACAGACACCTGGGTAGCAACCCCAAGCTGCCTTTTGATATAAGCTACCCATACACCAAGTTTGGAGTCAATAGTCCTAAGCAAACTCAAGTAATTGAGCAAAGACTGAATTTCTATTTTTAGCAGCAGTGACCTTGACCTTGACCCTGTGGTCATGATTTGAACAACTTTTGTAGACATCAGTGCCAGGATGCTTCAGGACAAATTTGGTTAAAATCCATCAAGTGGTTTCAGAGGAGATGTTGTTTAAAGGAAATTGTTGACGGACGACGGACGCCGGACGCCGGACGCCGGACAAAGACGGGTCACAATAGCTCACCATGAGCCTATGGCTCAGGTGAGCTAAAAATGTCTGCTAAATATTATTTACTTGTTGCTGTCATTAATCAAGTACAGAGAAGTTAGTATCAGTAGCTTAAACATCCTACATTGTATGCAAATCATCCTCAATTAAAAGCAATCATACAATGGTTATTATTTTACTCAATTAAACTTAACATTCACAAGGGTCTTTTTTGTCATTTTGTTGTTGAAATGAACAAAGGCATCAGATACATTCATATTTGTAACAAAACGTAAAAATAAAGGATTTGAATGAATCTCTGAATGTACCTTATGTATAACCTAGACATGTAACAAACACAAACAAGAGGGCCATGATGGCCCTAAAAGCGCTCACCTGAGTTTAGTCAATAGTCTCTTGCAACAGTGACCTAGTTTTTGGACCCAGATGACTCATATTCAAACTCAACTGAGATATCATTGCGACAAACATCCTGACTAAGTTTCATGACAATCTGAGCAAAAATGTGACCCCTAATGTTAACAAGAAAAATTCTATTTTTAGTAACAATGACCTAGTTTTTGGACCCAGATGACTCATATTTGAACTTGTCAGAGAAATCATTGGGAAATACATTTTGACCAAATTTCATGACAATCGCAGCAAAAATGTGACCCCTAGAGTGTTCACAAGAAAATTCTTTTTTTAGTAACAGTGACCTAGTTTTTGGACCCAGATTACCCATATTCAAACTTGTCCGAAAAATCATTGGGACAACTATCCTGACAAGTTTCATGACAATAGAAGGAAAAATGTGATCCCTAGAGTGTTTACAAGAAAATTCTATTTTTAGTAACAGTGACCTTGTTTTTGGACCTAGATGACCCATATTCAAACTCGTCTGAGAAATCATTGGAGCAAACATCCTGATGAACTCTCATGACAATCAGAGCAAAAATGAGACCCTTGGAGTGTTAACAAGAAAATTATATTTTTAGTAACAGTGACCTTGTTTTTGGACCCAGATGACCCATATTCAAACTCCTCCGAGATATCATTCAGAAAAACATCCTTACCAAGTTTTATGACAATCGGAGAAAAAATGTGACAGCTAGAGTGTTCACAAGAAAATCGTATTTTTAGTTACAGTGACCTAGTTTTTGGACCCAGATGACCCATATTCGAACTCATCCGAGAAATCATTGGGACAAACATCCTCACTAAGTTTCATGACAATCGAAGCAAAATTGTGTCTGCTAGGGTGTTCACAAGAAAATTCTATTTTTAGTAACAGTGACCTAGTTTTTGGACGATCTGGATCTACACTGTTCGCCCATGCAACAAAATGTGTCCTGACTAAGTTTCATGACAATCGAAGCAAAATTGTGTCCGCTAGGGTGTTCACAAGAAAATTCTATTTTTAGTAACAGTGACCTAGTTTTTGGACGATCTGGATCTACACTGTTCGCCCATGCAACAAAATGTGTCCTGACTAAGTTTCATGACAATCGAAGCAAAATTGTGACCGCTAGGGTGTTCACAAGAAAATTCTATTTTTAGTAACAGTGACCTAGTTCTTGGACGATCTGGATCACACTGTTCGCCCATGCAAAAAATGTGTCTAATATAGTCTGAACATTTTGAGAATGTGCTACAAATATGTTTTACAAACAGTGAATAAAATATTCAGAAAAGCCTGATTTGCAAAGAGCTATAAAGTATGAAAGTTTATTTGGTCAATATCCATAGAAAATGACAACATTTACAGTATAAAATCTTCCAGAGCAAAGTTCTAAATATTGCATAACACAGATCTAAATAGCAAAGTTCACTAGGTCATTGTCAAGCATCTAGAGCTATACTGTGGTACTGCAATATAATAACACCTTACATTGAACCTAAATATAGTTTAAGACTGGTAGAAATATTGGAATTTTGTCACTTGAAATTTTCACTCTGCTACTAAAATTTTTGTTTTTAATTTTATCACTGAACAACCAGTGTATGAATTGTTCAGGAAAAATTGAATTTTAAGATGGTATAAAGTTTGTGTCAAAATCTGGTTGATAACTGTAGAAAATCAAAGGTTAAAAACAGAATTTAAAAGAAGAAAAACGAAAAACCCCAGGGCGGGGCCAATTTTGACCCCAGGAAAATAATTTGAACAATCTTTGTAGAGTTCCACTAGAGGGTGCTAAATGCCAAATATCTAAGCTCTAGGCCTTGTGGTTTCAGAGAAGAAGATTTTTAAAGTTTTTCCTTTCGGTTGCCATGGCAACCAGAGTTCTGCATGGAATTGATTTCTTTGAACAACTTTGGAAGAGCTTCATGCAAGGAACATTTGTGGCAAGTTTCATCAAGTTTGGCCCAGGGGTTTAAGAGGAGATGTTGTTTAAAGCAAAAATTGACGACGCACGACGCACGACGCACAACGGACACAGAGTGATCCTAAAAGCTCACCATGAGCACAAGTGCTCAGGTGAGCTAAAAACATGAATAAAACAAAGTTATTGTAGTTAACACTGACTAGCAGACAAATAAATCAACACCTCTATGAACCTTGTCCTATATTTTGAGGCAAATGAAACACTAAAAATAGCCTGAGATCAAACAATTTACACAATACTAAGGCCACTGTTTTTTTTATTTTTTGTTTCTCAGATTTTTTCAGGAGATGGTTAGGGTCGGAGGAGGGAATAAAAAAAAAAAGTAACGATTATGTTCTTTTGGAATAAATGTTGAATAATATGGCATTGAATTGTTCACTGTTTTCACAGTCCCACAGCCGTATATTTTTACAACTCGCTGTGAATCTCTGATGTGATTTATGATAAGGTCTTTGATCAACTCATTTCTGTCCCCCTTGGCAAATTTTGAGACACAATCCTTATGGAAATTTAGAATTTTGAGCCCAAGCCACACGGAGTTGATGGGCGCATCCATCTTGGTTTTGTGCTTGAAAAAATATTGAGTCGTGATAATAGGATATTTTCGGAGGTTAAACTGCACTAAATTTTGAGGACAATCGCTAAAATAGACTCTTTCTCCGTCGTTATCAGAAAATAAACGACTGTCGCTGTCTGCTGAAAGTACAGACATGCGCAGTGAAACAGTCAATCGCTAAAAGGTTCGGGAAAATTTGTCTTTCTTTGGTCATTTTCAATTTTTTTTTCCATTTTAGCAGAAATTAGAGTCTGCGGGATCTGAGAAACGAAAAATCAACGAACAGTGGCCTAAATAGCTGCTTCTAGATAATAAACAGTCTAACTAGAACACTAGACAGTGGGTATTTTCCTTCTATCATTTTTAAGCATGCATTCAAAAGTAGTAAAAAACATTAACATAGAATCATATAAAGTTTTTATGTTCTTCAAATGTACTTGGTGACAATTTTAACACATATAAAGCATAAAAAGATTGGCCTTTAAGGATAAATTAAAACATGATATTAACGTTGGTAAAACAAACAGTTACAAGTGCACCCTATAAATCATGAATCATGTTGTTATAGTTTATTTAACCAAGTCAATAGAAAAAATTCTTAAATAAAAAAATAACAAAAAATAATACCCTTTTGTGGAATGACAAGGTATATTTATTATGCAGTATAAAACATTTGGCACATATTTCACTAGATGTTTGAATTAATCTGAATTGTTATTTTGACCATTCTTGTTTTGCCCATCTCGCGACTTCCGGCCACCATCCTGGTCCCGAGACTCAGACAGCCACTTGGTAATACTAAGTTCCAAAATCCTTTCGACTACTTGACCGCGTTGCTGCATATGTTGACACCCTGAATATATATAAAGATAAGTAAACATATAGTCACATATTATGTATATAATTATATACAAATACAGCTATTTCTAAGGAGTTCCCTTGGCATGAGGGGTGCGTATTAGCCTGGCAGTGAAGGGGTTAATGAGTTTGGTTTAAAATGTAAACTTTAAGTAGGTTTTGATGAGAAACAAACAATTAGTTACCATGAAGCAAAGCAAAACAACATGGGTACATTCATAGTATACCACAAAATAAAAATGTGAACACATGGAATAATCGTCTGCTTAGAACAAAAGATTTTGTTAAAAGATTGTTGCATTTCCTTCTTTTTACAATTTTTAATAAAATCTTACTGCGAGATAAACAGCTTAAGTTTTTCACCCATGCTGAACAAATTACATGGGTGCTATACTACAAAAAGACAGAGTTTCAAATTTAAAAACTGATAAAAATCACCAATAGTATTTTGCTACAAGAGGATCCTACTTTGCAAACACTGAAACAGATTAGACAACCAACACATGTATACTAGTCGAACCAGCTGATAAAATTTAGACTAACCTAACATTAGAATAACTACTATAACAGTCTTAGATTTATATAAAAAAACAACGAATGAAACAAAGGTTTCCAGAGTTTCAATACTTACGATAGAGAACATTGATCAAGCTCAAGCGCAAGTCTTCAAACTTCTTTTTTGCCTTCGTTCCCTTGAAATTGTAAAGCCGAGCAACATTGGTTGCCAGAACTGCTCTGAGGCAATGGGATACTGTTTCGTGGACATTTATTCCACCAAACTCTGAGTCTGACAGGTATTTGACCTGCAAGATTAAATTATCAGGTCAGAGATATGGCCCATTTGAACCAGGATGGTTCAATTGTACCATGCTGGTTCAAATGGACCAGTTTTCAACATGTACACATATGCCAAATGAACCATATCTTGTCTCTAACACAAGATTTTTATTTTTAAATGCCGAATAGTTTCATTCGACGACGAGTCGCACAATTGTAAGCACACATTTATACTTTCACATGTATCTACTTTATTTAGCATACCTTATTTCATTGATATTGGAATGGGAAATGATGCGAACTGCCTTCAGAAATCGTTGCGCATTATGGACATATTCTAAAAATGTTATTTATGAATTAATATGTGCAAATTAACGAACTAAAAATTTATGTTGCATCTTTGTCAGCCATTTGCAAATCCGGAGAGAGATTACATACGATAAAAACGGAGGAAATCCTAATTTTATTTTGAACATTAGTTTCGTATGAACTTATTACGAAACTAACAATATAAAGCTACTATTTCATGTATGGTGCCCAATATTTGCCATAATATTATCAATACCTATTTAGGTTTTTATTTTGTGTATCGGACGTTTCAAAGAACGATATTAGTTTTTTGTTACAAATTCCATTGTTATGGAAATATTATTATTTTAAGTTAGAAAAATAGCAGTAATAAATTTGCAGTTTAGCATGACAATACAGTACACCATACTGCCTTATAAGTTGTACGAGTTTTTTTCCTTTGAGAAAGGAGAGTTAACTCCCTTGTAAAATCAGCATCCCTGGCTGCTTTTCTACATACGGGTAACATAAGCATGGTTGACAACAACTGAAACAGATTACAAAGAAATTAAATTGTAAAATAAAAAGGTTTTTTACCTTTTTTACAATCCCGATTTGTGCTCAATACTGTAAGTTTGATTTCCTAACAAACCACTGCTTGGATTTTCGTAGGTATGCGCATGAATTGAATAAAACGTCTCTTATATAGCCAACATATTCGTGAAGGTCGTGCTACAATGAATTTTTATATACCAAAAACTGGTTTTCGAACGTTTTTTATTTCACATAATTGTGTAAGTGTAAACTTTATATTTCATTTTTTATAACACACCTGGTTCATTTGGCATATGTGTACATGTTGAAAACTGGTCCATTTGAACCAGTATGGTACAATTGAACCATCCTGGTTCAAATGGGCCATATCTCTGACCTGATTATAATAAATATGGTTATTAAAACACATAAAATAAATAGAATTAATGGTTATTTTTTTATAAAGACCTTTGCATATATTGAATATTACAAAAAATACTGCATAAAATTAATTTTCGAGCACCAGAGTTTCAATTTTACGCACAGTAATTACTAAGTTTGAAATTGGCAACTTTTTCATGCAAACAATAAACTCGCGAAAACATATGACAATCCAGAAATTGATCTAAGATTTCAAAAATAACGTCGAAATAAAATAACTTTATGTTAACTATGGATACCAGATTATTGTTTCCTTTGTTAATTACTCACCCAAAAACCTATTTTTGCCGAAATTGTTGATATTTGTCAATTGTTTAATAACGAATATCACTCGCTCAACTTTCTCTTTTTTTCAGAAGTGCCGCGAGACTTTTCCGCAAATTTTATTTATTTAATATTTTTTTAGTAATGACAACAAACTGCATCAATTCTTTTCTACATGTTTAAATCTTAGCTCAGAATACAAATATAACAAGAAAAAGTAAAACAGTAACTTACTGTTTTACAGACGGTCTATTATTCAGAGACAACTGAACAATTTCTCATAGAATTGTATTGCAATATCTAGCTTATTTGTTGATTTGTTTCAATGAAATTTTGAAAGAAAG
Source organism: Corbicula japonica (assembly GCA_038501625.1). Taxonomy (NCBI): domain Eukaryota; kingdom Metazoa; phylum Mollusca; class Bivalvia; order Venerida; family Cyrenidae; genus Corbicula; species Corbicula japonica. Next base: position 570,540 of record JAZAYU010000062.1, on the reverse strand, counting down.
CAATCCAACATGCATTCTGATTTCAAACCTTCCCTATCAATATCACACTTGTTCTTACAAATTTTCATTATTTTCACTTTTAATAGTGTTTTCACCACATGTTATTTGCCTATCAAGTATGATACATGTATGTTTTGTTGATTTTGAAGAACAATTCAATATTCTATGAATTTTATGATTTTTAACCACTACTAGGGGTTTCAATTACCATACCCTTTAGAATACAACTTCATCCCCAATGCTTTTGTAATAAAAGTGTTTACAAAATATATAATTTAAAAACATATCAATTTACTTTACCACAGAATTGACAAAAGTGATATTATGTCTTGAAGACATTCAGGCATCCTCTAGTTCAGGTGAACTTAACTTAAGTCTTTGGAACCTTTTTTACATGATAGGGTAATCTTTTTAAGACTTATTTTCTGGAATTTCTTACTGAATAGCTCTTGATTGGACAAAAACATGAAAGTGTGTTTCATTCTGTTAAATAATCTTAAAAATAATTCTTTGTTTACAGAAAGTTTCATATATTTATGTAAAATATCCAATACACTATATATTGTGAATTTCCAGAGAAATATTTAATAATAAAACTAATACATGCTAAATTACCTCAAAATAATGCATTTTTAGCTCGACTATTCGAAGAATATGTCGAGCTATTGTACTCACTTGGGCGTCGGCGTCGGCGTCCCGCTTTGGTTAAAGTTTACGTGCAACCTACCTATATCTTAAAAACTACTATAGCTACAGCTTTTAAACTTGGCACACTTGTTCGTTATCATGTCCCGAGTGTGTATGCCAAGAACCATAACTCTAACTTTCATTTTGATCAAATTATGGCCCTTTTCGACTTAGAAATTCAGGTTAAAGTTTGCGTGCAAGCTACTGTACAAACTCATAACTTCAATACTACTTATACTACAGCTTTTAAACTTGGCACACTTGTTCATCATCATGTCCCGAGTGTGTATACCAAGAACCATAACTCTGACTTTCATTTTGATCAAATTATGGCCCTTTTTTGACTTAGAATTTCAGGTTAAAGTTTGCGTGCAAGCTACTATACAAACTAATAACTTCAATACTACTTATACTACAGCTTTGAAACTTTCAACACTTGTTCATCATCATATCCCAAGTGTGTATGCCAAGAACCATAACTCTAACTTTCATTTTTATCAAATTATGCCCCTTTTTCGACTTAGAATTTCAGGTTAAAGTTTGCATGCAAGCTACTGTGCAAACCCATAACTTCAATACTACTTATACTACAGCTTTGAAACTTTCAACACTTGTTCATCATCATATTTCAAGATTGTATGCCAAGAACCATAACTCTTACTTCCATTTTGTTCAAATTATGGCCCTTTTTCGACTTAGAATTTCAGGTTAAAGTTTGCGTGCAAGCTAGTTACTTTCATACTTCTTGTACTATAGCTTTGAAACTTAAGACACTTGTTTACCATCATGACCCTGACTATTTATACCAAGAACCATAACTCTTTCTTTCATTTTTAATCAAATTATGGCCCTTTTTCAACTTAGAATTTCAGGTTAAAGTTTGCGTGCAAGCTAGTTACTTTCATACTTCTTGTACTATAGCTTTGAGACTTAAGACACTTGTTTACCATCATGACCCTGACTATGTATGCCAAGAACCATAACTCTTTCTTTCATTTTTAATCAAATTATGGCCCTTTTTCGACTTAGAATTTCAGGTTAAAGTTTGCGTGCAAGCTAGTTACTTTCATACTTCTTGTACTATAGCTTTGAAACTTATTCACCATCATGACCCTGACTATGTATGCCAAGAACCATAACTCTTTGATTTTTTTTTCAAATTACTGCCCTTTTTAGACTTAAAAATTAAGGTTTGAAACTTTGTATACCTTTATTTTATCTTACATCAGGTTTATTTTCAAAGGCCCATAACTCATCCTTGCTTTTTTATATTTGATTTTTGCCCCTTTTCACTTGAAATCAGAATTAAGACTTATAAATAATTGTTAAAGTTTCAATGTTAGTGTTTTTCATATGAAATGCTATATACGCCTTTCCAATAAACAGTTTCGCAGTCCTGTACGAGTTACTTCCCGTGACCAGATATCAACCCAAAACGAGGCTTCACAGGAAAGCTGAACTATCGGACTATGGCTTAAGCACATGAGGCCTAACATAATCCATTAAATTTCAGGTGTGTAATCGTCGCCGCCGGTCGAAAATAAGTTACTGGTCTGTTATTCTAGTCAGACATTTTTATTTTCACTATTTGTTAGATATAAGCATTTTTAATATTGTAAGAACATGTACCCTTCTTGTTGATAGTGGGCAGTATGAGACGCGATTCGGATAAACGTGAGTATTAATGTTACGAATTTCTATACAGCATTTTCATCTTTATGTATTTTATACTTAAAATTATATTTAACTGGTATGAAATTCGCAAATTGCTAAGACTGGTAATGTACTATACTCCGGAAATTGTGACATGTCAACATTCGGTTACAGTATCTACGTTATACTTGTACTCATCTATTACTTGAATTCATCGTACCGTTAATGTTCAACGAACAAATAATTTTGATTTTTTGAAAACGTCACGTATACTTCACAAGCAAAAATACGGTACGATTGATTCTGTCTTGAAATTAAGAAGGATCAATAAGGTTATCTGATTGTTCGTTTACGTAAGAGTATCATTCATAGAATAAAATTCAAGGATTCTGATGCTGGCTTCTAATAAAGATGGAGATGCCTGCTTCAAATAATGATGGGAACATTTATATTAACATTAAGACTGCTAAGGTTTGAAATTCTGTCATTTTGGCGATAACGCTCAATCGCTTGATCGAATATTTATAAAATGTTCTGCTAAGATGAGTTTCTAATTGATGTCTTATGGTTCTACTTGTCGTATTAAGGATTAATAATTCATATAACTATAAATACTTTTGATACCCGATTCAGTAATTAAGGATTTCGATATACTTATTAATTGGGAGGTGGAGGTACATAAAAAAGTAAACCGATCTCTATTGGTCAGTGATATCTTCTTCTTAGTAATTGACAGGGGACGCCTTGTGCGCGACAATTTGGCATTTTTATGACATGCCGCTTTCAAAATCAATCGCAGCCGGCATGTCAGTAGTTGATAAGACACGCTAAGCCGGAAACGACACTCAATTTATCCGTGGATAGAACACAGGCTGTTAGTTTAAGTCGTTTAAAGTAAACCTTGGCGCGAGGAATGACTTTACACTTTTAGTCAAATTAGATTTGTTGTTTTATATATAAACTATTCTTGATAAAAAAAATTCATTACGCTAATGTGTTATTACTAATTCAACGATAAACGAGAAAATATATTTTAAAAAAGAAATTTCTTGATGAAAAACGAAAGTTGTAGGTACATGTTCCCTATTACATTAATACAGCGAGCAATACTTTTTCCTGTATAGTAGTCACGTGACTGAATAGGGGAGGTAACCGAAAAAATCACCGAATTATTGGAAAGGCGTATAAAAGGTTTAAAACAGATGTCCTTAACATACTTTGGTTGAAAGTGTTGAGTAATTGTGGGGTGGGTGGGTGGGTGCATAGACCATACCATACCATACCATACCATACCATACCATACCATACCATACCATACCATACCATACCATACCATACCATACCATACCATACCATACCATACCATACCATACCATACCATACCATACCATACCATACCATACCATACCATACCATACCATACCATACCATACCATACCATACCATACCATACCATACCATACCATACCATACCATACCATACCATACCATACCATACCATACCATACCATACCATACCATACCATACCATACCATACCATACCATACCATACCATACCATACCATACCATACCATACCATACCATACCATACCATACCATACCATACCATACCATACCATACCATACCATACCATACCATACCATACCATACCATACCATACCATACCATACCATACCACTGTACTGTACTGTACCCCCACCACCCACCACCACCTCCACATACCAACACCACCAACAACAACAACAACACCAACACAAACAACAACAACACCACCACCACCAACAACAACAACAACACCGCCAACACCACCACCACCACTAACAACAACAACAACAACAACAACACCAACAACACCATCACCACCACCAACACCACCACCACCAACAACAACAACACCACCATTAACAACACCAACACCACCACCAACAACAACTACAGCACCACCATTAACAACAACAACACCACCACCACCAACAACAACACCAACACCACCACCAACAACAATATCAACACCACCACCAACAACAACACAAACACAAACAACAACACCACCACCAACAACAACACCACCACTAACAAACACCATCACCACCACCAACAACACCAACAACAACAACACCACCACCAACAACAACACCAACACCACCAACAACAACACCACCACCACCACCGACAACATCATCACCACCACCAACACCACCACCACCAACAACAACACCACTTCCAACAACAACACCACCAACAACAACACCACAAACAACATCAACACCAGCACCAACAACAACACCACCACCACCAGCAACACCCCCACCAACAACAACACCAACAACATCAACACCACCACCAACAACAACATCAACACCACCACCACCACCAGCAACAACAACAACACCAACAACCAACACCACCACCACCACCACCAGCAACAACACTACCACCACCACCACCAACAACACCAACAATACCAACACCAACAACACCACCACCAACAACAACACCAACAACAACACCAACAACAGCAACAACACCACCACCAACAACAGCAACACCACCACCAACAACAGCAACCAGCATACCATACTGTACTTCACCACGCCACACCACTATAGGTGGGCAAAGATAGTGGGTTGATGGGTGTGGGATCAGGGGTTTATGGGCTGGGTTGTGTAAACCCTTAAAAAATCTACAAGAATAAATTAAGTGTAATTTATTGATTTCCTTACTTGGATTAAGAAACTTTTGTTCATGTGTGTTTGTTGGGGGTGTCATAAACTCCTGAATCACTCCCCAGTTTAAATGAAGCCCAGTTACAATGTGCTTAATAATTCTGACTTTTCGAATAGTCGAGCGTGCAGTCGTTTCCGACTGGCTCTTGTTATTTATTGAACACACTCCAAGCATCTCATCCCGATCACAAACCACAATGCAGTTGGTACTCAGAGCGAATAATAGCAACACAATTAACCTTTGTATCAATTTTGCATTTTCAAAGGGAGGTAATTTGAAAAATGGAATGCCTAGAAGTTATCAGCTGCTTATCAATTCATTTTATTTCATAACCTTGCTTATTTCAATGCTGTTAATAATAAAAACTAAAATGCAGCTAAAATCTGATTGAGTTTGTAATATTGATAGAAATCTAAATACTGGTGAGGTGAAAAATGCATTTAAAATAAAACATGATGAGCACACATACATGTACATCCTGCATTCTTTCATGTTGCATCATGTTAAGAGACTCAGAGATCAGTAGGTCAAGCGGTTTGCACAATTGATCCCATACCCACGGTTATCAACCAATAACTACAGATATTGATCATATAACCATAGTTATTGACAATAACTAGGGTTACCACCCGATAACCATAGTTATTGGTGAAAACCCTAGATATCTGCTGATAACCATACTTATTGTCAATGGATGTCAGACCAATAACTATGGACAGTGGCGAAAACTATAGTTACCAACTGTAAACCATAGTTCTTGGAGTTAACCGTGGATAACGAGCAATATTTAACTAGAGTTTTCACTAATAACTATGGACATCAGATCTAATGTGCACTTGGCACAAAACTCTAGATATAAATCAATATCCAAGGTTGTCTTGCCATTGTATCTGTTTCACTTTGACATGCGGTTTGCCCGAATAATCCAATATCTATAGTTATCGACCAATAACTATGGATATCGGTCCGATTCATAATTCATTTTAAATCACAATCTTGCTTATTTCAATGCTGTTAAAAATAATAACTGAAATTCAGCTAAGATCCGATTGAGTTTGTAATTTTTGCATAACATGGCAGAGATCTAAACACTGGTGAGGTGAAAAATGCATTATAAAAAACACTAAATGATGTGCCACATGTACATCCTGCAATCATCAATGTTGCATAATTAAGAGACTCAGAGATCAGTAGGGCAAGCGGTTTGCACAATTGAACCCATATCCATGGTTATCTACCAATTACTATAGATATCGATCTGATAACCATAGTTATTGACAATAACTAGGATTACCGCCCGATAACCATAGGTATTGGTGAAAACCCTAGATATCGGCTAGTGATTATGTACCGATGATTGGAAGACATAGATTAACTATGTTTAAAAGCCTCCCAATGCCAATAATCAATGTCATTCTCTCATAATCAATTTAAACTGATCTTCACCTCTGCCTGTAAAATACTGCACAATTGGACATAATTATGTTGATGAATATTAATAGTTTGTACTATTCATGACTGAAAATATTTGTAGGGCCTTTTAGGCATTTAGTGCTATTTACAACATGTTTTGGGTTGGGTATTCTTTAATAAGCATTGTTCATCCATCCTGTTTTAGTGCATATGAAATAAGAAAACCAGCGGAACAGTTTTATTATTGTCCTTGGAACACCAACCTTCATGTAGAAAGTAGCAGCAAACACACACAAACAAGGGATAATATGTAAGCTACAAGTCAGAAACCATTTGTTAATGTAACACAGATTTGATTTATAAACCGATTATAAACAGTGAAATCACATCGGAAGTGGTAACCGATTCAAACTTATTATTGATTGTGATTTGCAACCCATATCCCAACACTAATATCGACTGATTACCATAGTTATTGTCAATGGATGTCGGATTAATAACTATGGATATTGGCAAAAACTATAGTTACTGACCGAAAACCATAGTTCTTGGAGTAAACTGTGGTTAACGAGCAATATTTATCTATCGTTTTCACTAAAAACTATGGATATCAAATGTGCACTTGGCACAAAACTCTAGATATAAATCAATATGCTAGGTTGTTGTCTTGCCATTATATCTGTTTCACTTTGACATTCGGTTTGCCCAAATAATCCAATATCTATAGTTTAATTAGTTATAAACCAATAACTATGGATATCGGTCCGATTCATAATTCATTTTAAATCATAACCTTACTTATTTCAATGCTGTTAAAAATAATAAATGAAATGCAGCTAAAATCTGATTGAGTTTGTAATATTTTCATAACAGAAATCTAAACACTGGTGAGATGAAAAATGCATTATAAAAACACTACATGATGAGTACATCCTGCATTCTTTAATGTTGCATCATTTTAAAAAGAGACCCAAAAATCACTATGGCAAGTGGCTTGCACAATTGGTCCGATATCCATGGTTAGAGACCAACTATAGATATTGATCTGATAACGATAGCTATTGACAATAACTAGGGTTACCGTCCAATAACCATAGTTAGTGGTGAAAATTCTAGATATCAGCCAATAAGGCTCCAACGTTTACAAACGTTTGTAAACATTTACACGGACCATATTAAAACGAAACGATGCTGTTTAAACGTTGTTTATATCATGCAAACCTGATAACATTGTGACAAGTTTCACTGAACTTTGTAAGTTGTAAATAACAATGCAACTCCATTAAAACAGGATCTTATTGGATAGCTAAACTTCCGGGGGTATCCTGTGAAATTCTGAATCCGTCATTTTGCTACACTCACTGACATGGTCACAACATCCAGGATTTCAGCTGATGCAGATTCTTGCATTTTATGCTAGGAAATTTGATTTGTTTTTTCCACTTTTGACCCCTTCTCATTCTGAACTTGGAATCATTTTGATGAGCAGGAGAAAAGTGGTCAACTTTTGCAAGAATAAAGAAAACTTTTGTGTACATTCCATTTAAAAAAAAAGAAGTTGACGCTTATTTAACCACTGAAAATAAATTAAAATGAAGTTAAAGAAGGTTTATAAGTAGTAAAGTTCACTAAATACAAGATATGACTAGTGACAATCTGATAATGACCCCATGAACATTCTCAACAGGGATCAGATGAC